>JACSVZ010000002.1:24721339-27121339 GCA_014706295.1 Lycocorax pyrrhopterus obiensis
TCCACCGACCAACAAAAAGGAAACACAAGCTTTTCTAGGCGCCATAGGTTTCTGGAGGATGCACATTCCCGAGTACAGCCAGATCGTGAGCCCTCTCTACCTGGTTACCCGCAAGAGAACGATTTCCACTGGGGTCCTGAACAGCAGCAAGCCTTTGCCCAGATCAAGCAGGAAATCGCTCACGCGGTAGCCCTTGGCCCAGTCAGGACAGGACCAGAGGTGAAGAATGTGCTTTACTCTGCAGCCGGAGCCATGGCCTGTCCTGGAGCCTTTGGCAGAAGGTGCCTGGTGAGACTCGGGGTCGACCACTGGGATTCTGGAGCCGAAGCTACAGAGGGTCCGAAGCCAATTACACCCCAACAGAGAAAGAAATCCTGGCCGCCTATGAAGGAGTCCAAGCTGCCTCAGAAGTAATCGGCACAGAGGCACAACTCCTCCTGGCACCCCCGACTACCGGTGCTGGGGTGGATGTTCAAGGGAAAGGTTCCTTCCACGCATCATGCCACTGACACCACATGGAGGCAAATGGATCGCCCTCATCACGCAGCGCGCCCGTATTGGAAACCCAAATCGCCCTGGGATCTTGGAAATCATAACAAACTGGCCTGAAGGTGAGACCTTTGGATTATCTTCGGAAGAAGAGGAAGAGCAAGTGACCCGTGCCGAGGAAGCCCCACCATATAACGAGCTACCGGAGACTGAGAGACGATATGCCCTCTTCACTGATGGTTCCTGCCGAATTGTAGGCGCTAGCCGGAAATGGAAAGCTGCAGTATGGAGCCCCACACGACAAGTTGCACAAGCTACCGAGGGACAAGGAGGATCGAGTCAGGTTGCAGAGCTTAAAGCTGTCCAGCTGGCTTTGGATATTGCTGAACGAGAGAAGTGGCCGAAGCTCTATCTCTATACTGACTCGTGGATGGTAGCTAATGCTCTGTGGGGATGGCTGGATCGCTGGAGAAAGACCAACTGGCAGCGCAGAGGGAAACCCATCTGGGCTGCTGAGATTTGGCAGGACATCGCTGCTCGAGTAGAGAGGCTAACCGTAAAGGTTCGACACGTGGATGCACATGTACCCAAGAGTCGGGCTAATGAAGAGCATCACAACAATGAGCAGGTGGACCGAGCTGCCAAGGTGAAAGTATCTCAGGTGGATCTAGACTGGCAGCACAAGGGAGAATTATTCCTAGCTCGTTGGGCCCATGATGCCTCTGGCCATCAGGGGAGAGATGCAACATACCGATGGGCCCGTGACCGAGGGGTGGACCTTACTATGGACAGCATCTCACAGGTCATCCACAGTTGTGAGACCTGTGCTGCAATCAAACAGGCCAAGCGGGTGAAGCCTTTATGGTATGGTGGACGATGGTCAAAGTATAGGTATGGGGAAGCCTGGCAAGTTGACTACATCACCCTTCCCCAAACCCGCCAAGGCAAGCACTACGTGTTGACCATGGTGGAAGCAACAACTGGATGGATGGAGACCTACCCTGTGCCTCATGCTACTGCCCGGAATACCATCCTGGGCCTTGAAAAGCAAGTCCTGTGGAGGCACGGCACCCCTGAGAGGATCGAGTCAGACAACGGGACTCATTTTAAGAACAGCCTCATAAACACCTGGGCCAGAGAACACGGTATTGAATGGATATATCATATCCCTTATCATGCACCAGCTGCCGGAAAAGTTGAACGCTGCAATGGACTACTTAAAACCACCCTGAAGGCTCTTGGTGGGGGACCTTCAAAAATTGGGAAGTGAACTTAGCAAAGGCCACCTGGATAGTCAATACCCGAGGGTCCATCAATCGAGCTGGTCCTGCCCAGTCTGAACCCCTGCACACGGTGGATGGAGATGGAGTCCCTGTGGTACACATGAGAGGTATTTTAGGAAAGACTGTTTGGATTAATCCCACCTCAGGCAAAGGCAAACCCATCCGTGGGATTGTCTTTGCTCAAGGACCTGGTTACACCTGGTGGGTAATGCAGAAAGATGGGGAAACCCATTGTGTACCACAGGGAGACCTAATCTTAAGTGAGAATAGTATGTAGGGCTTCACTGTATATATATATATATATATATATATATATGTGTGTATGTGTGTAGAGTTTAAGTTGATTTGGGATAATGAAGGTGGTAATAGAATAAGGGGTGGATAATGTCCTGGGTTGCAGTGTATTCTATTACCATCCTCATGAGCTGTTGAAACCAGGTGGGGCGGTGTTTCCTGGCCCCCTCCCTCCGGACTATCTTTCTGTTAATGGCCCATCAATGCCCTGCCGCATGACTCAGAGATAACTCCCTCCAGACTATCTTTTGTTAATGAGCCCATCAACACCTGGCCTCATGACTCATCATTCTATTGTGAGATGCTCCACCCAGAGGGAGGAACCAAGCGTTCCATCTTGGATATAATCTGGGACTCTGAACACCACGGGCATCCTTCCCACTGGATTCCCAGAGGACAGGAGCTGCATAGTCACCACTGGACTTTCTGAGGAGGAGCAGACCTTTCTACTGGACCACTGCTTCGACAGAGCCACATCCATCACTTCAGGAGGACTACAGCTACCATCTCATCGGACTGCTCACGCCACCCTGATTAACAGGGTGCCAGGTTGTATTCTGACTCTGTTAGTTTAGCCCACTGGGGTTTTTCTTGCCTTTATTTTTAATTTCCCTAATAAATTGTTATTCTGACTTGGTGCCCCCCACTGGTCTGTTTTCAAACCAGTACACAGTCTTAGATATAAGAGCAATTGAAGACTGCATTATCCCTTTCTGCACATAACTTGTTGCCCATCCAGAAAAATCCATTATGTTGTTTTCCCAGTTTTGGATTTGTCTTTTGTCTGACTGAGCTCAGACAATTTTAGGAGGATAGGAATCATTGGACCAGACCCCTGAATAACGCCCCAAAAAAGCTCAAGTGGTTGTACAACTGCAGCAAGTAGATAAGTCAAAAATCAAGTGACCTCTGCACTGTGGAAGGCACAACAGACACTAGCTAAAAGGTGCCTGGTGCTTATTGCCATCCAGGGAAAGAACTGGCCAACACCACAACCCTTCCACTTGTGGTGTTGCCAAGTGCATCATCAGGAACAAAAAAGTCTGCCCAAGCATGGGCATTTCCAATGCCGAGTGTGCAGCACATCTCAGAAACTTGCTGACAGCAGTGACATTCATTCCTATGTCACTACAACTTCAAAGTCAGGCTAAATATTTTAATGTCTGACTGATGGGGAAAACCCTTACCTGCTGTGAGGTACCATTAGCTTGATGGGAAATCCTGATTCACCAGTCCATAACAGAAAAAAACCACCTTGACTCAGTAGAAAATTCAAGTTTGGTCCTTTTCAGAACATCATCTATGTGTGTTGTATCTAATACTGTGAAATAATTTATGAATTTTGATGTTTGTTTTTCAGGTTTTTGTGATATTTAATAATCAAGTAAATTTCAACCAAAAACACTGGAAAGTGGAGAATAGTTAACAAAGAGAAATACAGATAAGAAAATGAGATAATGAGGCCTACAGCCAAAACTCAGATGTTTTTCTGTATATTATGCTTTTCTATGCATTATTACTGTGATTTAAATTACATGCTACTAAAAAATTGAAAAATAAGGGAAATGGATAAATATAGAGCATGAGGATTTGCTGAGCTGACCAGAAAGGCTTTTTCCAGTAGAGGGATGGTGTAGTTACACATGTATGTAGTTGTAGCTGCAGGTGTTTCCATGATATTTCTTCCATTCATATCTGCTCCTTCCCAATTCCAGACATTATAAAATTCTCACAGAAACATATATTTAATATTTCTGAGAACCACATTCTTTTCTTCTCTGTGTCAGCAGAAAAATAAGAAAGATTTAGCTACATTTCCATATAATGCATCAAACAAAAAGGATTATTAGTTTATCCTAGAAGAACATCCTGTTTTTCTCTCTGGCCAGTATAAATTCCAGGAAAAGTTCTTATACAAATGTCTAAGGCATAAAAGATCTGGAACTAATAGACACTTGAAAGCATAGTGGAGACTTGGATTCATCTTTATATCCTTTTTCTTTTTAAAATTGAGCAAAAATTTGGTATTTCCATGTGAAATGAAAAAAAATTCCTTTAACATCATATGTCTTCTTTCATAGGGTCAGTCATTTCTGAATTATGCAAGACAACAAAATATGCATTTATTAGCTCTTTGCACTGTTTTCGTATAACGTGGGAAGGATTTAAACTTCATGAGTTGAAAGGCATTAACTTTGGAAACAAGAACATAAACCATTTATGATGTATATCCTGAGCCAAAACACAGCTGAAGATCTCTGGCACTCAGATTCCTCTAAGAGCATCTCCCAGCCCCTTCTGCAGAGGAGTCACAAAGACAGGCCCCAACATGACCCAGTTTTAATAAAGATAATCACCAGCTGGGATTCAAACAGATGGAGTTAGGGCAAGTTGGAGTGGAATGGTTGTAATAACAAATATAGAGTAGCCACCATGTGCCAGCTGCCTACCAAGGTCTGGCACTATAAAGGAACCCACTTTTATTGCCCTAGGTTCATACTATTATTGCCTATGGCAATATTAATGGTGATCACTGCTTCTCTTCACTGACAGATAAAGACAACCTTGTGTGACTGGTCTCCTAATTGGAAGAATAATTTTCCAAAGGTAGGCAGGGTGAGTTTAGGCCAAATTACCTTTTATTTCTTCCTTCCTTTTTTTCTCCCTCTTCTTCTCTTTTCCTGTGTATTTTTCTATGAGTTAAAGGAGAGATTTAAAGGTAAAAATAATGAAGAGTGCTCATAAAATTTTGTTGAAGAACCCTCCTGTACATAAAAGACAACACAGAAAAATACTGAAAAGTTGTTGTGGTAAAACTTGAACACAGGACAATTAGAGCATCTAAAGGAGATGGTAAAGGGTCTGAAGGAGAAGCCATATGAGGAGCAGCTGAGGTCACTTGATCTGCTCAGCCTGGAGGAGACTGAGGAGAGACCTCGTTGTAGTCTACAACTTCATTATGAGGGGAAGAGGAGGGGCAGGCACTGATCTCTCTACTCTGGTGACCAGCGACAGGACCGGAGGGAATGACTTCAAGCTGTGTCAGGGGAGGTTTTGGGTGGGTATTAGAAAAATGTTCTTCACCCAGAGGGTGGCTGGGCACTGGAACAGACTGCCCAGGGAAGTGGTCACAGCACTAAGCCTGGCAGAGTTCAAGAAGAGTTTGGACAATATTGTCAGGCAGTTGGTGTGATTATTGTGGATGGTCCTGTGCAGGGCCAGGAGCTGGACTCAATGATCCTTGTGGGTCCCTTACAGCTCAGCTTATTCTGTGATCCTGTGATTCTGTACAGAATCTCTGGCAAAAATAAGGTGGAAGTGGATTGGGGAGGAGATTATTTACTTGAAGTCTAAGAGATGACAGGCCACATGGGGCCAATTCTCCAAGAAAGGAATGGAGAGCAGGACACCACTGCAGGAAGTCAAAGAGGCAGCATGTTATTAAAGCAACCCGTTTGATATTTTTCAAATGAGAAATAGTCAGTTTATGCCAAAACCAAAAAAGAATTGCAAGATATTGCTGTTTGGGAAAAAAAGAAGTGCTGGCCTTAAGTTTTGAGTAGGGAAAAAGTTCTTTGGGTAAGGACTACACTTCCAAAATATCTCTAAATGCTCTTCATAGAAGAAGAAACAAAAAATTATCTGTAAGAAGCTTTCCATGCAGATCACTAGACAGGTAAAACTGACAGGTCTTAATTATAATGTTTATAAGAGAAGCTGAGGACACAAAAGGTGTAGAAGCAATTTCCTGTAGTTGCAGAAGGTACCAGAGCCTCAGAGTGATTTTTTTTTTTCTTTTTGAATGAACTTCTGCTCAAACTGCATTTTGGTATAGAGTTTAAGGACTTCCTAGCATTGCTGATGACAGGAGTCAGGGGAAGCACCTAACCCTTCTAAACTAAATCCAAAGGAAATATTTGCACATGCGCTTCTTGAGGAGAGGTAATTGATCCTCAAACAGGTTTATTTAAAACGTAGGCAGCTTTTACCAACAGGCATCATTCACATTTGTTAAAGCAGCAGTTTAAATGAAGAACCTGAAGAAGCCATCAGCTGCCATGGAAGAATTGTAAATAAGAGTGTAAATAAGAGTAACTATTTGAGTGTGATAACTCACCACCAAAAGAAATTAATATGCTGCAGCTTGACCACCTCTTTCTTCATATGTCCTAGTGGCAAACTGGATTATTATCAAATTTATTCATTTCAATCAAAGTTCATCAGTTGGCATTTCTTGATCTTTAAGGTGCAACACTTTAGCAAGCATTATCTTGCTTAAATTTGTATTTTAATACATGCTTTATGACTTCATCAGTCACTCTTGATTATAAAAATGTAAGGTTATTTGAAACAGTTGCAATTAGCAAGAAAGACCTTGAGAAGTATTAATGGTATTAGTGCATCCGAGTACTTTCCAAGTAATACTAAAATGGAAGAAAAAAAGCTGAAAAAGGCTGACAAGATTCCCTCAAAAATGTCCTGAATCTGAGGAAATAGTATCAGAAGGGAAACCAGCTGTAGTTATATTATTGAACACCCAGGGTCCTGAAAATAAAATTTGACAAACTTCTTATGCCTCAATGCTTCCTATGCATATAAATCAATTTTTATGAGTCAATAATTAATGATTAGATAATAAAGGTTTTAATAATGTAAAAATCCAAGAAGAATAATTGCATTTTTTATTCATAGTGAAAGAGCAGTGTGAGTCATAGAAATAATCTCTGGACATCCATAATCCAACCTCCCACTTGAAGAGAAACTGCTGAAAACTAGATCAAGACAGCTGTGGGTTTCTGTACTTATTGTTAATAATAACAATTTGTTCCATCCCCTTAAATTTTACAATAACATAGCAGAAAATATCATGGAAAAGATTGGATGAGCTAAAGCTCTACAAGACACAATAGACATGAACTGCATGCGAATGGATTTTTTCACTTGGTCAAGTGCCTTAAACTCATGTACAGCTCTTTCCAAAGAAGCAAATCTGTTCCTATTTCAATGCAAAAGATACAAATATAGCATATAATTTGTAATGCAAAATAATTAATTATCTTCTGTCTTTCACTGATATAGATCAAGGTTAACCATGTTATAAAATCGGTATCATTAAATGTAGAATTGCTCAGAATACATCTAATTGTATTCTTTTTTGAAGAGCACATATTATGAGGTAGAAGCTCTTCTGGACAATCTTCTGAGGTCTCTGATGGAAATTACCAGCATTTGTTGGATTAGCATTATCCAGTCTCTCACATTTTTATGGCTTAGTGAAGCTAGAATTACTGGCTTTGCTATTCAAATCAGTTTAGACTTGTTTTTATGGAACCATGTCTGAATTTTTTTTCCTGAAAAAGCTTTCTGGTTCTGCTATGAACCCATTCAAAATTAGATCATATACCTGTGGCTTGCTCTGCATATCCTGGCATCTTATGTCAAGAAAAGAGCTTTTGCCTTGTCCACTTTGGTTGGAAAATTCACATACAAAGGCACATTTCTTCCAAAATAGAACATCTTAACATCGCTGCTGCATCCCTGTGTCTTAGTTTCTATTTAAAACAAAAATTTGATTCACCATTAATTTAAATAGATGGTGTGAAGTCACATTACACTGATTGAATCGTATTGAATCCTACTTCTGCTATATGATATTATTAGGGAACTTCATCTTCCCTAAACTCAGCGATTTCATGCTTGTGCACTCTGAAAAACAATCCCCCTGAACAAATCATGAAGGGTTTTTTTTTTTCATTTATATCCAGTGCAGAGATGTAGAGTCATTATCCTATTTTTCTAAAAAAAAAAAATTAGATTTTTAAAATGCAAAGAAGTAAAATAAAGGATGGCATAACCATGAAATAAAAAAGGCTCTTAGCTATATTGTAAAGAGAACTGTCGGCTTCACAAAGTATATGAAATCAATCCTATAAGATGGAAGTGAATATTTTTGAGTGTAAGTGAATCAGGAAAATATGGTCCTTTCATTACCGTAAAGAAAGGAGGCAATTCTCACACTAAGTTGGTGTTAACCCACTCCTGCCACAGTTTGTATGTCTGCTGACTTTTATGAGACATTAACTGCCAACTCTTGCTTAAATTCTGTCACATTCTAGAAGCTCTGATATCTTCACACTAATTTTATCCCCCTCTTCAAATTTAAAAGATTTCCAGGAAACGCTAGGCTCAAGAGTGATACTTACAGCAGAAGAGTCAAAAGTTAAGTATTAACTATTGTCATGAATATTTATATAAGTGCTTTTTAAACAATTTTTAATAAGTGAATTCATTAAAGTGTATGCATGGAAGGTATTTTACTGATCGAAGGTCACAACTAACTATTGCTTTCTTTTTTAATTTATTTCCTGATAATAAAAGGATAGTCAACCAGCATAAATATTTCCTGTATTCTACATATTCTTAAGGTCATCAGAAGGAAGTTTGGAACAGTACATGTGCACACTGCTTACCAAAATTTTGATTTGTTTTCTTCTTTTTTACTACTGTAAAGCAAAACCACCACCAAGTTAGCAATGCTATTTCCAGAGGTACTGTTTAGGCTAAGTTTCTGAAGACTGGCTATGCCTGAATATGAATATGCTGGAAGAACTAATGAAGAACTATGCAAATAGTGGATAAGCTTTAATTAAAGCAGAATAGAAAAGAAAAGTAAAATTTTATTCAGTGTTCTCATGGTGTGGTAGAGAAGAAACTTGAATATGTGCAGTGCAAAGCAGTTTCAAAATTTCCTTACATTTAAATGTTTTCTCAATTCTCTTTCAGTTAGAAGGTGAATAAATGCATTTTGGTCAGTTTGGTGTTTTGAAATTCTTCCTCTTTTTTTCAGTAGTCCAATGTGTGAAAAAGCAGAACATAACAAAAAAATGACAGAGACGATAGAAAGATTTTTTACCTCAATTTTCCTAAAAATGTTTTTTATTCAAGGAAATGCAATTCAACAAAAAAGGTTTGGGGTTTTTTGTTGGTTTTTGTGGGGTTTTGTATTGCTGGTTTGGGGTTGGGGTTTTTTTTTTTTTTTTTTTTTGTTTTGGTTTTGTTTTTTCCATGGGAGACAGAAATATTTTCAGTCAGGAAACAGTTATGAAAATATATGATTAAATGAAATACTGTTTCTTGTAAGTCCATGAATTTTCCTTTGTAAATAAAAGACGTGGTAGGTCCATTTGCTCTGCAAATACTTCATTGGCTTTGTGTTAAAGAGCTCCCTCAGAGATAATTAGCAGGCATAGCTCTGCTTTGTGGGATACCTGGTAAATTTGAGTTTACCCTTTATACCTGGTGATACCAGTGATGATGGAAGGTGTAGATTAGTGGAGGCACTGAGCAGTAAGAGTGTATTGCATGTCTGCATAGGTGTGCTGGTTTGGTGCGCCTGTTTCTATCACACCAGGGGATTCTAATAATTTTACATCAGAGGATGGCTGTTAACCTTCCAAATTTCCTCATTAACCTGTATGAAGCCTCTTCAGCCCTTTTGACTGAAGTCACTACAATGCAAAGATGATCTCACAATTTGCCATTTACTTTCACTACGGTCTACTAGTAAGCCATGAACCAGAATATGCAAATCTCTGCCTACACAGGATTTAGGCAACAGGGCTAAATCTCAGTCTCAGTTTCTCAAGTGGATTGAATACTCAAAAAAAAAAAAAATCCACACCTATTTATTGAAACCAAAATGCAAATTTGCTTTCCCACTTAGAGCTCTTTGTTCTTGTTTTCAAAAAGTGGATAGCTATTTGCATAAATGTTTCCTAAAGGAGTCATGAATATTCATGTGTGCATATGCCTCTATCTTGAAAGTTCTTGGGAGGCTGAAGGAGGAGGAAAAATTATTCAGCCTGAGACAAAATAAAATCATGTTGGTCTGGTCATGAGTCAGAAACTTACCAGATACAAACAGCCAAAATGGTGGTGGGAGCTTGTTTGGGAAGCTGAAATTTCTTCTACATCATTCATCACCTTCAGAAAAGTGAAGTTTATCTGTAATCCTAAACAAAGATAACAGCAGATTTAAAGCAGTAAGCTCCCACTTCCGACAATTTTCTTGCTCCTTTCTTTATTATTTGTATGGAAAAGTACTGAATACCCTTAGCAGGCTTAGAGCTGGCCTTTCTCACTTGCAGGTTGCAGTATGGCTTCTCTAGAACCCAAAAGAATATCCCTGGGGATCCTCCGCCAGTCTCGGGCCTATTGACATGCTCAGGCCTGGACAGTCACAGGGTCTGAGCAAGTCCTAGTCTGGAAACCATGCGACCATGCACATGTCTGTGTGATCAAGTCCATCTGAAACACACATCTTGTTAGATTACTGCACATCTGAGCTAATAATAGAATTCTATAATGGCCTGGGTCAGAAGGGACCTTAAAGACCATCCAGGTCCAACTCCCCTACCACGGGCAGGGACACCTTCCTCTACACCAAATTGCTCGGTGTCCATCCAACCTGGCTTTGAACACTTCCAGGGATGGGGCACCCACAACATCTCTCAGCAACCTGTTCCAGTACTTCACCACCCTCACGGTAAAGAATTTATTCCTCATATCTAGTCTAAAATTATGCTCTTTCCGTTTGAACAAATTCTCCCTTGTCCTGGCACCAAATGCTCTTGAAATCTGTAAAGTAGTTGGGTTTCAGTCTGTTCACACAATTCAATTTTCTTCACCAGTTTATTTTCCTCTGGCTTTGTGAGAATGTTAGAAAACATTAAAAAAGTTATAAATAAAAAAGGTTATAAATAAAAAGGGCTGATTTACCAACAGATTACTTACATGTTCCAAACTTTTCTTAGTAAACATATTAGAATTGGAAATAAGCAACTTCTGAAACAGACTATTTTCTTTCCTTGCCATGAATTAAAAAAAAATAAAAATTTACATTAAAAAAGTAAATTTGCATTTTATCTTTTTTTTTTTTTAAACGAAGCCAAGTGTCATTATATGAACTTTCCCTAACTTCTCATAAGGAAAATTTAAGACGTATTTCTATATAAAACATTTCTCTAGGGAGAGTTTTGTACACTTTGAAGCTTATTAATCATGGATATCATGGGGGGAAGGAAAAATGGGATACAAGAGTTGTACTTGCCTTAGCTGTGCTTGGCTTTCATATGTTAACAAATTGAGCCTCAAACTGAAAAAAAGAAGGAAATTGAGCATAAAATTTTCATTTTACTTCTTCCCACACGAACAGCTTTAAAGGAAAGATTTCTGTCAGCAGTGCCTGTAAGTTATGTTCCTAAACATTCACTGATCATAGGAGTTAGCTTGCTATCAGTATTCATCCTTTGGATACAATAGCCATCATATTTCAGAATATATGGCAGCATAATCCCTTCTGTTGCTTTTGGTATTTTTTGTTCTTAATTTTCTCCATGATTGGCTTGGAGAAACACAATTTAGAACTTATTTTAATTTATCCTAAACCATTACTCTTCTTTTTCCAGCCTGACTAAGGAGAACCCATTTTTTCTTTCTTAGCATATTTATCCTAGTTGATAGCTGGAGTCCTGCTACAGTCCCATGGGTTTTAGAACAGAAGAAAGAGATTCTCAAGAAGGACTGTAGGCAATGTCGGCATATCACCTTTCAGTTTATACATAAAATTGGTTAATGATGACTTTGTTTCCTTTTTTCTATGTAAGAGGTAGAATGGTACTTTTCTCATTCCTCTGTATTTTCCAAAGTGCATAGGAAATTTCCCTAAGACTGCAAAGACTCCAGGAATCTGTGAATATTTGAGGAGAAGACAAAAGAGCTATGTAGGGCTTGGCTAGGTAGAAATGTGCTCTGGATCTGCACATCTGAGATATATGTGGCTTTCATTAGCCCATAAGCTGGGTAGAGCATTTAGAAGGATTGAAAGAGGCAGAACTAAGCACAAGGGACTGAACATCCTCTATCCCCTGGTATTTAGAAGAACAGAGCAGCATGGGATCTTAAAGCTAACACTAAACTCTTACATAGCTTTTTGCTTTTGCACAGCCTCATATGGTTTGCAAATGAGTTTTGGAGAAGTATCTCATATTTATGTAACATTTTGATCCCGGCTTGTGATGAAAGTCTTAGAAAATGCAGCTACAGCAGAGAGGAGCTGCTAAAATGGCCCAAATTCACTGTAGATGAGCAGAATTTGCAAACTTAACAGAGAATTCCCCATCTCTTCTGTGGAATGCTAGAGGAAAAGCCTGCGGCAGGATCCTTGGAGGCATATTTACAGATTATTTTTCTAAGGCTACTAAGTCTCACAGCGCAGCTGTTGTTTATTTTCACATGCATTTGTACTTGTTCCTTTAGGTGTACACATCGGGGCTTCACATAGGCCGAGGGCTCCCTGGGCCTATGGCCGCCACAGGTCCAGGGCTCTCCCCCAGTCAAAGAAGGACTCGGTTGCCTTGAGGACCTGAGTGCAGGAGATGCATTCAGGGCCATAACAGCACATTGCTAAAAACTTCCTTACCAAAAGCTCACTTCAGGCTCCATGGAACAGTTTCATAACTAATCTGAAAGAGGCCTGAAACATCTCAGGGCAGCAAGAACCTGCCAACAAAGGCAGAGCCAGCCAGGTCCATGGATCTCTCCTGCAGGGAAAAACCTCATTGACCTTGAAAATACATTTTAAAACTGAGAATTAAAACTGATAAAAATACAGCTCAGGGCACTACTTTTATAGGTGTTCCAGCCTCAGTCATGCAGAAGTTATAAGACCGTGGTGACAGTAAAGCCTCTGAATGAATAACTCAAGAAGAACTTCCTCACAAGAATATTTGGCTAAGCATTTGCAATATATCATGGTCCCTACCGCAGGGGACAGTTTAAAAATTACATTGATTTGTGTGAATATTCACTGAACGTAGTAAAAACCCCACGAAATTACTTGTCTTACAGATTCCTGTTGTGCCTTGAGGAGGATATAGGCAGTTATATACAAATTAAAGTGGGGCTTTCTGTGCGTGAAAGAAGATTGACGTTTATAATTTCAGAGGTTTTAAAACATACTCATAGGTTAAAAGTTGGTAGATACGCAATGAAACCTGTTCATAAATCAGTACAGACTAATAGCCAGGGACCAGTCACTGCCTGAAAGGAGAGAATTCATATGGGGGCCATGGAATTATTCATATTTCCACGACTTTAATCCTGAATTTTTTTCAGGATCCTACAAAACTTCTGTTGGTCTTATCATTCCAAGGGATGGGATTTGTGCCCATGTACACACAGACGAAACAACAGTCTGTGTTCTTCATATCTCACAGTCTTGCAAGAGCACCTAAGGAGCCTGGTAAATGAAAAGCTAGTGAAAGAAAGACTGGTTCCTTGCTTTGGCTGAGACGTACCCTGCCATCTCCTTCTGGTTCATGACAGCATGCTTCCAGTAAAGATCTGCTGCCAGAATTAACTTAGGTATGTGATTCCTGGTGTCCTTCCTCCACTAGCTCTTGCAGTGCAGGTGGACTTTTAAAAATAACAGAATCTGAAGATGAGACCTTTAGTGGAGATTTGTTTTATGGCTGGTAAAGAATAGGCCAGAAAAAGAGTAAAGACCTTAACTCCAGGTAGAGCACTAAACAAAGAAAAGAGATGCTTAGATTTCTATCTATGTTTTTAGGATATTTCTGAATTTTGTCCGAAGATTTTTAAAGCCGAAATCAGTGGTTTTTTAAGTTTTACAAGTTTGTACAACTGGTAGCTCATGAGGACCATTTTGCCATCAGGAGGCAGCTCACTGATAATATCCAGGGAATATTAGAGTGGTTTATTTACTGTTATAAAGATTGCAGTCCCTAAAGTAAACTGCATCTATAAGGAAAAGGAAGCAGTCCATTAAATGTGCTTATGCTGCAGCATTTGGAAAATTCTTCTCCCTTTCCAAGCAAAAAGTTAAACGTAGATATGCATTCATTACCATACATGCAAACTACCCACTTCTTGCTCTCAGAGACATTTTGGGAGTTAGTTAAATATTTTTGTCCTTGTTTACTGCTCAACTATAAACCACTGCTTTTAAAATATCATTAATCAGCTGTAGGAGTTGGTGATGCCCCGTGGGCACATGGACTTGAGTGGAAAAGATTTTGAGTATCTTCCATAGATACTGTGTGTGATCTTGGATAACATTTTTCAATTTTTTGGCTGTAAAACTGCGGAAATACTTATCTCCTCACAAGAATGCCATTTAGCAAATATTCTTTTTTTTTAGTTATTGATGTGATGTTAGGCTTGCTTTCAGACATAATTACTTGATAGTGTTTGTTACATGAAAAGTGTCTTTTAACCATTGCAGTGAAAAAACAATTTATTTTGTTCTTATGGCAGGATGTGTGCTAGCAAATCATATAAGATAACAAAGTAATCCAGGCAAAACAGTTTAAAAGGAGGAAAATTTCTTTAGAAATTTAATTTTAAAATTCCAGCAATGGGGGGAGGGTTTTCCCTTATAAAGATCTATAGCTATAACAGATGATAGTGTTTTTTCTAAGAATTATACTTTGGTTAGGAACAAAAGCTGTTGTATCTATATTGGGTAAAGATTAGAGGGAAAAACAAAGATAAAAAGGGCAGGAACATTGTTTCAACAGGTATTTATAAAGGCAGAAAGAACCTTCTGACAGGACAAGCATGTAAATACTTCTGGATATGTTTGGCTGTAAGAAAGCAAACAGATGAGCAAAAGGAAGAGCTTGGGGTGGAGCTACTGCTGATTTGGTCAGGTCTCTGCTCAGTATAATCAGCAGCCTAATTGCATCATTCTTACTTTAAAAGAGCCTTTCTAAGTCTTTTGATAGAAAAGTGATAATAAAGCCATAATAACAGTGATTCATGAGATAGACATGGAAGAAATCAACAAATGAACGGGCAGTAAAAAAATTGAGAAAATCCTTTTTAAGAATATTTTTTTCAGTGCCCTGTAAATGACAATTATCTCTGTATATCATTGTCACTTTGTGGGTTGAGAGTGTTTGGCTGTTCCACAAAGAACGTAACTTACTTCTTATTAGCAATATGTTAAAAGATCTGCAGATCCAAATAACAATATTAGAAGAAGTGGTTGAACATTTTAGATGACTGATTTAATATCCATTTGAGACCATCAAATCAGATCAAGCTATTAGTCTTGGTTCTTCAATTTAAGCACCAACTGTAGCTGAATGATTCAGTAATCATTAGAAGAATCAGCTGATACATTCTAAAAATACCACCACTTACGTCATTATAAATTTTATATTTATTAACTGCATCCTAAATTGGAATAAAATGAAGTGGCCTAGCTCTCAAGCCTTAGTAACTTTGAGCTCTCTCACCTAAATCTTCCTCCTTGAAGCTAAGTTTCAAAATGCAGACTTTTAAAATAACTTCCTAAAAAAGCACATGGTTACATGTCTGGCTGGAGCTGTGTAAAAGGTAAGGGCCTGCAGCAGAGACATGTCCCATTCCAAAGAACTCCTCTGGGTAAGGATACCCTGTGAGGCCAAACAGCAGTTTCTGTCGTGGATCTCTGCCAAAACACACATAATCCTGCCTGTAGACAAATGTCTCTTGTGCTCCACATAATAACCCTCCCTTAGGTCCCAACAAAGCAATTAAGCCACAGATAGGGGTAGAAGCTCTATTTAAAGTTTTACTTCTCAGCATTTGTGAACAGGAACTGCAGATGAAAATCAAAGCATTGTCCACATTCTAATATAAAATACAGAATAAAGCACCTTCCTGGGTTGGAAGGAACATAAAATGATCACATATATTTTGAGGTAACTTGACCATTTAGAAAAGATATTTTTTTTTTTGCTGCCGAAGGTACCTTTATAACAATGTGCATAGCCTGACTTCTGATCTCTCCTCACACATTTTCCACGTTACCCTTCCCTCCATGGATTTAGTATTTTTCTTTGTAGGACAGATTTCAGGTCCATTCAAAACTGAAGAGCATTTCCTTTGGGCACATTTTTTAGAGCAACTTCATAGATGTTTTTATTAAAGCACATTACTTAGCACATTATAAAAATAAAAACATTGAGTAGTATTCCATTCAGTGCACTGCTTTCCCCAGTGATATATTCTTTGGATGCAATGAGAGATTGATCAAAGCTGAACTAAGCCCTCTGTTTTTGCTGTTATTTTTTCCTCTTTTGGTGAGAGTTCACTTGACAAAATCTAGAAGAGTTAATTTTCTTTAGAGAGTTTGCTGATCACTTCATACTTATACTCCAGGTTGATCTAGGGTTTGCAGGCTGTTTTGCTGTGTAGTTTTTCCTTACAAAGTCCTGAGTGAAACCAGGATTGAGCAATCTGCATTTAAATAGAACTGAATAACCCCCCAAACTTAATAAAGCTTATATATTTTTGACATTTATAAATAAATACATAAGCTTAATAAAGTTTTAAAATTTGCACTGGCTTAGGTACTGCAGAGGTTGCTGTATATCCCAGATATTCCATACAACCAATCTGAACATATGGAAAAGGTCTGAAATTCTTAAGTTAACATCGTATTCTGGCTGTGGAAAATGCAAAATAAAACCACTGGGGGAACTATTGAAACCAAAGATTAGATTTATTCTCTGTTTCAGGACCTCTAGATACCTAGCTTTCTGGGAAATTAAGGAAGTGCATATTGTGTCAGAGAATTTATCTCCCAAAGGCTTCATCTTGAATAAAGCCAGAGAACAACCTCCCAGGAACACTCTTCCTTTGGGCATGTTGAGATGCTGCATTCAAAACTGTCAGCTGAGAGCTCAGCTGGTGAAGGCTGTGCCAGGAGTATCCCAGGAAAGAGCATTTGGTGGCACCTGCCATATGGATGCAGGAGGCTGAGGCCAAAGAGCTCTGTGTACTGGTAGGGGAGAGCTACAGCTGACAGTGATGCTTTCCCTCACTGCATGAAAAATGCCAAGAGAAAATTGCTTCAGATAAGGGGTTTGCATGTGGAACAGAAGATCTGAGTGGGATTGTTTAGACATAAAATTTGAGAACAATTTCAGAGTTCAGTAAAACATCCAAGGGCCAATGTACCATCTGCTTTCTGTAGCTACTCTCCTCAGAGAGAGAATTTCCAGACCAGAAGGGGAAGAATCCATATCCCTTTGAGAGCTAACTCTGGGCATTTGGTTATCCATCACACCTGTGTGTTTTGTTTGTGCCACCCCACAGCCCCCTTCCCTAACCTGTGCTCCTCACAGGGGCTGTGAATGCACTTTGCTACCTGTGTGCTTGGTCTCATCTTCAGCGATTAAGTTAATTTTATGCAAGGGTATGAGTGACTGTAGAGATGCTTTCATGAATCGTGTCAAGTTAATATGGTCTAGAAGCCCTCTCAAAGGCCTGCAAACTGGTGCCTTCCAGATGGTTTGAATTCCTTGTATGGCCAAACAGATGTCTATAAAGATCTTTCAGCGAGGATATCATGGAAGAAACAATATTCAGGACTCTATTTCCTACTAGTTTAACACAGTTTCAGTCAGTAAGACTGAGGATCTAAATTCGGAACTTTTTGATTAAAAAAGGAACTCCAGATGCAGACACAGGTGTACATGGACATATTGATTTAGCAGCTTTGCAAGTCTTTACCAGAATTAATACCTTTAGAACCTTGAAGTTATTCAACATTTTGGGGGCTTTTTTTCATTATTTTGTTCTCAAGATACAAAAATAACTTTCAGAAAATTCATTGGTCTATGGCAGATAAAGTTTATGAAGTATAGAGAGTGGCATTACAAACTGATAAGCAGTAGTGTAAATAAGTGCATTTTCCATAAAACACTCCTTATGACATCAGGGAGCTTGAATAGTTTTATTAGGCTGTTTTAATAATTTGCTACTTTTAAAATCAGAAAATTATGAAAGAAAATATCACTGTTTGTTTAAACTAAAAGAATAAGACATTGGAACGATTTTTTTAAACTTAAAATCTTAGACTTGGGTAGTAGCTTGTTAGACGACAGTATGGAATACTTTGTAGTGGAAGCAATTTCTACCATGAAGACTGTATCTTTTATGATGCCATATTGCTAATTCAGAGGACCCATAAACACTACAGATCTGTTATGTTCTCCTCATAATCCAAATACAGAAAAGCATCTCCAAATGTAACTTTGTGAAACTTTTTGAGAAAGGTAATTAATACTGGAAATCACACACAAACTACCCCTATATCGTAGACGAGGTAAAAAATCTGCGCAGAAACTTCAAGAAAATTGTATCCCTTACATTTATTATATGGTTGCTCATATTCAGTATTTCCAGTGACTGCGATGTTTACATTTGGACTTCACTGGTGTATTTAAAGAAGGAATTAGCATTGGTGGTGTTTAATTGCCTAGAAATATTTGCCGAAGCAAATACAGTTATTTTGCATGTACTGTTGTGCCTGCAGCACAAAAGCAGCATCTCAACATTGCTTCAACGTTTCTTCAAAAGGCTAATTAGAGTAATTTCGTGCAGGCTCCTCAGCATACTGAGCTTTCCTTGTACCAAATTAGGCATAGAGGTTTTTTAGGATGCATAAATTGGAAATCAATGGAAGCTCCTGACTTAATTATCTTCCAAGATATGGACCTGAGAGTTTTCGGGGGGGTTCATGACAGGATGTCCATTCTCAGTTCTCCCTGGGTGGATGCCAGTTTTACAGGCAGCACTTCCTTTTACAGAATGTATTTGTTTCAGAATGGCAATCATTTACCCTTGTTTTGCTCCTATCAGACTTTCTACCATTGCCTTGTCTATCTCTCTCACCATTTTTCTAACATTTTTTGCTGTGTTATTTAAGTATTTCCAACCTCAAGAAGTCATACCTCAGTAGGCCAGAGATAATCGTTGAAAAATGGATCAAGCAAAAACATTGAATTATTTTTAAAGTATTGTCTAGTTCTTATATATTTTTTACCTTGAAATAAGTTATTTTTGTATGAAATATATGTTTTGGGTAGGAGGCCTAATTCTCCTATTTATTGCTTGCTGTTATGTCATGAAAACTCTCCCAAGACTGTATGATCTGCAGAGAAAGTTGAGCTAAGTCAACCTCCGCTATTGCTCCTACAGTCCAGGCAAACAGGCATTTGGGAAACGAAAGGTGAGTGGAGGCCACTGCAGTGGAGGCCACTGTAGAGTGCAGGCACACTACATAGGGATTGTAAGAGTACCACCCACATGATAGCGTGCCATGGCCTATCCCAAACTCCATGTCAACACACCTTGGACCTTGACAGAAGCTCTTGCTAAAATTCTGGAGGCAAGAGAGGAGTGGAGTAATAGTAGGGCGCAGAGGAGAGATGGAGGCTGAGCATGCTGCAAAATCGTGATGCTCACATGAGGGAAAGAATGAGGGAATGCAGGGTTAGAAGGTTACAAATCGAAACCTTAACCTCCAATAAACACAAGTGATGATGTGCATATCTCTTCCCTCTTCCTTGAACTCAATTCCCGTGGACCAAGTGTCCTTGTCCACTTTGTCAAGCATTCCCCATAGGTTTAGCTAAATTGAGCTCCCTTTATTCCTTTTTCTATCCTTCCTGTCCACAAATTATGAAGGAAGTACTAACAGTGAATCAAAACCAAAACAGAGCAAGAAAGAGAGAAATAGATGAGAGGTCATCTCATGGCACTTTTTTCTGTAAAAGATTTCTCTATCAAAATTAAGTAGATTTTTGGAAGAGAGATTTAATTGTTCTCTAGTGAGTATTTAAAGACTTGGAGTGCTTTCACTCCAAGACTGCTCATGGATCCAACAAATCCCAATTCCCCCATGCTAATAAAAGAATTATGTAAAATAAAGAGGCTTTTAAACATAGCAAAACCATTATATTATATCGTATTAATAAAGTCCTCATGTTTATTTATCCTGGACAGTTTATCCAATTTTCTGTTGATTGACTCTTAAAGCTCATTTGCCTTGAAAAACTTGAGTGGCTGCATGCTTACTACCTCTGGCTATGCACAGTACAAACTGGCATTTGGTCCTGTGAAGATAAAATACTCCTGCTGCCTGACATACTGCCAGTTTGAACAGAGAGGCTAAGGACTGTTTGGTCATGACGGATTTTCAGAAACTGCTGAAGCATCCTGTTTCACCAATTCCAAACTAAATTAATGATATAAAATTCAATAGTGCAGCAGAGATTGAAATGAATTGAGAACCATTCCTAGAGTTTTGGCCTCACATGAGAAATCTATTACTTACAAAAGGTCTCATTGTGTGCACTAAATCTCCTACAGAAGATACTAAGTGCAGTGTTTACAAAAATTATAAGTTATTGACTATTTTTGCTTGGCAATTGATGAAATAAAATTCTTAGCTGAATTCTTCTCCTTCGTAGTGATTAAATACAAAAATGCAAAAAAATTTTCTTGGCAGAGCTGGGAGCAAAGGCCAGTGACACTTGTGAAAAGTTCCCTCATCTAAGTGGGCTTTCACTGTTTGTGTCTGTGTGTGTGTAACTGTGTGTGTGTAATCACAATATGATGCTTCCCCTGGCAATCTCCTGTTAGCATTACTGAAAGCTTGCTTGAAGAAAAATCAATGTATCTGCCTCTTGGTGTTTTGCCATGGAGATATAACCACTAATCAAGGAGAAACTACCTGTCTCCTTTCAGCAATATGGTTGTCTGGCTTCTGCTCTAGGGGGCAAAGAAATACAAATCCTTGATAAATCATAACCATACTGAATAAAGCAATTTGTTACTGATTTGAGCAGTTACCTCAAAGTTATGTAGGCAAATGCAGTTTGAACTGTTTCATCTGACTTTAAACCTACTATAACACTTCCAGTTCATATCCGAAACAGAATTTTTCATGCATTTGCACAAATAATTATTATCCTTCTTTTAATGCCATTACAAAGGAGCTTTATAATATTAAATTCCAGCAGAGCCACCTGAAATTATCAAAGTCAAATTTATTCAGTCTCTTGGTAACCATAATGGTGGGGTGTTTGGTTTGAATATGGTCAGTAGCATAGTTTATGTGTAAGTAGATTTTAAATTTTACAATACATTGACAATAGTAAACAGGGTTCATAAAGAGCATAGGGAGAAGATCAAGTGATTGTATTACTGTAAAATCTTGTTCCAACTAGGAATAACGTGATTTAATTCTCCCCTATTCAGAAAGACTCATGTTCTCTTTCATACGTATTATCTTCAAACATCTCAAACACTTGTAGTATTTATTAGACAATTATTTATTAGACTGTCTGACACTCCTGAAGCAACAGGAAAACAGGAAGAAACTAAGGAAGGAGCAGTGCACTCACTGCTGCTGCATCCTCACCGAATGCAGACTGGGCTGGTGAGGAGCTCCTCTGACGGCTGTGTTCAGTGCTAGGTGCTCAAGAGCAAAAGCAGGAAGAGAAAGCCCACACTAAAATTTTGACATCTTCTGGGAGAACTGCCAAAAGTCAGCATCACAGCCCACCCCGCTCACTGATTTGGGAGGTGATGGGGATGAGGGAACTCCAGAATAAAAAAGGATCTGAGGTCTCACTGTGCAGGGTGTATTCTCAAGATACATCATCACACAGGCTAATGAGGACAAAGGATCATTTATCTCTCCTTTTATGTAGCCTATTCAGTGCACTGGAGGGCAGTAAAATTGCACAGCTACTTCAGAAAAAAAGGGGAAAAAAATCAGAAAGCCGTTCATTTCATGGGCAAACTATTCTTTTCAGAATTTTCTTAGGGCTTGGTGATAGGTTTAGTCCTTACCTTCATCAGGAATCCCACTGGTTATTTGGTGTGGGCGTTATGGCTCCATGCTCTGGAGCTACAGGTTATTGTTGAGAAGGTACGGGTTGAGGAAGCAGGGAGAAGAACACACTGCCCTCCTGACACTTGCCTGATGGGAAGAAAGGATGAAGCCCAGGTAAGAAGTATCCAAAGTTTCCAGCTCTGGCAGTTAACATAACAATAGAGGAATGACAGAACTATTACAAACTCATTAATTTCTCAGCCTGTTCTGTCCAGCAAAGACTTCATTCATTCATTCATTCATTCATTCATTCATTCATTCATTCATTCATTCATTCTAATGAACGCTTTAAAGAACTCTTTTCCAAGTGATTTGAGTTTTTCTTTAACTATGGAGTCTTGGATTAAGTTGAACAGACAAATTCTGAAACATATATGAATTTCAGAAGACTCCAGTAGAAGAAAATATTTTCTAAATAATCAGGTGTTTAATTAGTGCTTCCTAGTGGACCTTTGCACATACAGACACAACAGAAACTAGAAGAGATTTTTTTTTATAATGAGTGCATTAGGAGGCCAGCCTGCAGGGGAGGCACAGAGCTCTCAAAGGCCTTGGCAGCACCATTTGAAAAGTGGGTTTTTGTGAGGCTGGGTGCTTCCTGCAATTTTCTTCCAGTTCCTTATACCAAAATATGCTTTAAATATACAACTTATTTTCCCTCTTTTTTTGGTTGGGGGTTTTTTCTTTGTTTGGGTTTTTTGTTTGGTTTTGTTTTCTTCACACACAAATTTTTCAGTTATTAGACAGCAAACATCACTAGGTTATTTAAGTACAAAGTCACTAACTGCAAGATCTTGATCTTCTCTTGCAACAGTTCTTTTGATGCTGGCTATAAGTATTTAAACATTAGGGTCTCAAGAAAAAAAATCACAAAAAATACCGCTGTACAAATGTGGCACAGAGAGGATAAAATTATGTCACTTAAGAATGTCATATTGAGGATACCCACAAACAAGTTATATGAAGTGAGAGAAATAAAAAGAAGTTTACAATAATAGAAATTAACATATTTACAACAGAGTGTTTACAATAATATATCCCAGTTCTTGTTCACCACTGGCATAATTATTAAGATGTGGTAATGCAGACCTACATGGTGATTAGCATGTCAGATCAGTCTAGAGAAGATTCACACTTATCACGGCACCTCATAAACTGCTGTAAGTGCATCAGTGCTCTAAATACCTACTCAGCAAAATGACTGAGGTTAATAGTGTTCAGTGGTAGTTACAGTCTGTGCATGTTTATTATATTTTTAAAGTGAAAAGGAATGAAAAATTGGTATGGTGGAAAAAAGAAAATATGACTGTAAAGGTAGATTCTTGTAAAAACCCCACTAAGTTACAATATCTGAGCCAGATATTTTACCAGCTGCTTCTCATTTACCTGGAGTTCATAACTGAAATCCTGCTGCTTGTTTGTATGCTGAACTACCATTCTTCCGTTCTATTGCAGAGGAAAGACAGAAGGCAAAAGACATTACACTTCATTATTGTAATTAACTGTTCCTTCCCATTATCATTCTCTTTCAATTTTCTAAATGGAAACAATGGAAGAGTTACATAATGGAGAAATTTAGCGAGTATCAGATTAAAGATCAAATTAGCAATTATTTCCTGACATTTCTAAAGTAGGCAACAGCTCCCAAGACATCTGAATTAGATCAATAGAGTACTATTAAATTGAATGAACAGATTATTACACACTTATTAGCAAATTCTGAATGACTAATTGAATGGATGATTGTAGATGTTAATGTGCAGTGATCTCAGAATATAAAATATTTTAAAAACTACGTCTTAGTGGACCTTGGTAGAAGCAGTGATTCACTTCAGAAAAATTATAAATATGGACATGGCTAGTCTTCAGTTAAGTATTTGCTTGTCTACAGGCTTTTCTGCAGGCTTTGGTATCAGAAAATAATTTGTATGCTAATTTATAATTTTATTTGCATCTTTTCCACCTCATAATATCAAGAAGAAGAATTAGTCTTCACTAATTCATAAAGAATTAAATTATTCTCCTGCTAAAAAATTAGTTATGTCTCAAATCCATCAAGAAGAAGAGCCTGGCTAGCTCCTCACCAAGAAAATTAGGGAGAATATGTAACAGATTAATAGGTGTGTAAACAGAAATAACAAAGCAAATTATCACCAATAATTTGGTTTGATATTTTGAACTTTCATAGTTTAGAATTTCCCTTGTAAGATGGTTCCCATGTGCAATATTTAGTTGCATTGATCAGAATATGTGCTAAATACATGAAATATTATTAATTTTTAAAATGAAATTTAGTTCAAAAAATAATTTATTGTAGATCAGTATGTGCAGCACATGTCTACAGAGTGGAGAATCTAATACCATTTGTGCTTTTAAATCTAACCAAATGTTTTTTACCAAGGGCAGATCAAAACTCAGAGCACTAACATCTACACCAAGCTTGTTTTACCCTTTCAGCCCAGGAAAGGAGGAATGGTTTAATGCATTAATATTTTACTTTTCAAATGCTGAATTTTACTGCCTCACATGCAACCTTACTCTTTCTTTTTTCCTGTGTTTTAAGGTATATATATATATATATATATATATATATATATAAAGTTAGACTCTCACAAATTGTTACACAACTTTTTTATGAAGAGACTTTTGTCTTTAAGCCTAGAAAATGTAGGCTGCTTTGTTCTGCTCATTAATCATAGAATCATGGAATAATTTAGGTGGGGAAAGACCTTTGAAAGGTCCTTGGATCCAGCTGTTAATCCAGCACTGCTGAGTCAATCTGCCAATGCAGACAAAAGAATAGCACTGGCACATCCATATTATACTCAGTCACTCAGTGGGACTCCCTTGTGCCCAACACCTCTGAAAAAGCACTTTTTAGGCACCAAAAATAGTAGACACCAGGCAGTTTTAAAATGCAAACCTATTTCCTATGGTATTATCAGGCCTCTAAAGGAAATATGCTTATTTTCCAGTCGGATAGTTTGCTACGTGTTAGAGAAATCGGAGTGCCAGCTTTAAAACCTGGCAGTTTCTGATGTTCTGGGGCAAGGAGACAGTGCCATGCCCTCTGCCAAGCTGGGGATGGTGCGTAATGTTCCTGTTATTCATGCAGCAGGGCTAGAGGAGCTCAGCCTGCCACGATTCAGCAACAAGCTGTCCTTGTAGAAATGTCAGTGAGAAAACCATGCTGGGAAGGGAAGCTGCAGCAACTTTACCCACCCACATATTAATGCCACCACATGCGATGTGTGCTTTTGCCACCCTACGAGAGGCTGCCCAGACACTTCTCTCGCCCCAGGCAATGTAGAACATCCATACGTAACTCTAGACAAACGTTTCCATTTTTGCACATATCTGTTCTGCAGGACTTTGCAAAAGTTCCCAGGAACATCTTAGAATTAGCTGGGATGCATAGTTTGTAAAGACACTACAAATGACTGGATTGATAAATCTCTTAAACCTTTATGCTGCATATGATTGCAGGTTATTAAGGGAAATACTTTTTTCTTTAACTCAAAACAAGTCATTGTGGCTGGAATCTGTAATTAGTCTTATCTGAAAGCTACAGAGTTGCTATTTGCATGTTTTTTAACTTTGATAAAAAATTCAAACGGGAATTAAGTGTTACATGTAACAAAACTGCTCAAGTAGAAGTATCAGACAGGACTGGAGGCTCCTGAGCTCTGAAGAGGTAAGACACTGTGATAGAAGATGACAATCAAAATATGGTTCAGGAAAAGCCTTACTTGACACTTTGGTAGGTTTTCATCCCGTGACGGGGCTGGTCAGTGATGAGGAGTGAATCATTCTCTTCTATCTTTAGCGCTCTGTGGCAGGTTTAAGCAAATTTCTGTGGATTTAGAGGTTTTCTTTCGATGGCATATAATTTCCAAAAATGGTGCTGAACTGAATTTAATTATTATTACATTGTATTTAATATTATTGTAAAAGTTTCTTATCACTTATTTCTGACCAACCTGACCCCATGTATACCCAAATCTATTGACAGAACATTCACTGGCATTAGGAGCAGCAAAAATGAACACTTCTTTGTTTATATGTGTAGGATGAAGGCAAGAACTGTGGAAACATGTGCCCTATTAAAATGACTTCTGCTGGTGTCTCGTCATGTGTGACATGCATGACATCACTAAACAGCTCCCACATGCAATATTCAGTTTTAATGGCCGTTCAGTGAAAGTCACATATGGATCACATAAGGATAATTAACAAAGGCAGCAGGAATAGAACTTTTACTATTACTACTCTTACAGCAATGAGTTAACTATTTTTTTACTGCCTGTGCTGTGAAGGCTGATGTTTTTGGAGAACACGGCTCATGACATTGAAAATCAAGTGCAAGCCCACAAATTCAAGATAGGCACTGTGCTAATTACCAGTGTATTGCATAAACACTCATGTTGTTTTCTGGATGATGAAAATTTGTCAGCTCTCTGTATATGGCATGTCAATGGATATTATTTCTTCATAGGACTCTTGTGATATACATAATTTGATTTTTTGTTTTACGGTTAAGGCAAAACTATGCTCAGGGCATGTTTCACTGTCACTAGATGTGCAAAATGAAATTTTTCAAAAGATTTTTTCCACTTTCATGCAATTCAAGTCCTCAAGCAACATATGGCAATGAAGACTGGAAAAGAGGTCACAATACTTAGAAAGTTATTTGGACAGCACAACTTAAAAAGACATGCCAGTTCCATGTAGATACTACTAAGACCACAGCAATACTCCTTCAATTTAAATTTAACTGTATACTATAAAAACTCTATGTAAAACAGCAATCCATATGCTGAATTTAAACTGATAGAAAACATAGGTATTTTTTTCTATAGAAATTAAGTAAATACCAACACCTTTGAAGTCAAGGATTTTTTATGAAGTTCATGAGTAACAAATGTTGGAATTCTGCTGGGGAGTCTTACACTTCATGGGAAAAAAATTATTGTAAAATATGAAGTCTAAATAAAAGTAAGTGAATATTTGATAACTAAATATGTCCTTGTTCTCCTTTCTTCATTTAATCATTTAATTTCAAACTTATTCTTTGGGTAACTCATATATTCAAGGAAGATAGATAAAATTCTGACAATCTCAGAAATCTCAAGAGCAAAAAATAAGGTTATACAAAAATGGGAAACTTGGAACACCTCATTTTTTTCAGACAAATTAGTTACCATATTCAAAAGTAGTGTTTACTCTGGGTCAAGCCTATCTTCTTGCTTCAAAAACAGCCAAGGTAATTGCCTTCTGGCAACTATTTCAAATATGCCCAGTAGTATTTTGAAAAACCCTTTTCTTCTTTGGTACTCAGTTTTGTTCTTTGAGGTTTTTTCCCTAATGTTAGTCCTCTGACTTCGTGATAATTGTGTGCTTTACATAACCATAGCACTAGCCAGTCCTTATATCTAAACTTAATTTACTTATTAAAGGTAGATAAATTACTAGAAGTGATTTATATCTAAATTTAATTCACTTATTGAAGGTTTTCTATTTCACCTCAGGTATGGAATAATCAGTATTTCATGTACCATCATAGAGAAAGAAACAGCTGGATACAGCAGGTAGGGCTTATCTTTTTGAAACACTCTTGTCAAAGTGTTCTAAATTATCCCAGAGACCAATATGCCACCAGTATCCATCAATCATGAAAGATAAAAATATCTTTATACAGCCTTTGTCACGCATCCTTCCCTCTGAATCATACAGAGAGCAATGGGAACATTGCCCAGTTCCTGGAGCAACATTTTGCTTTCATGCTCTGATATTTACCACAGCCAATCCTTCTGGCATTTTTTTTCCTTACCGAAGAAGGTGCCAAATATTTTCTTAGGAAGAAGTCCTGTGTTCTTAAAACTTATGAAAAAAAGACTGATTTTTAGTCATTGGCCAGCTTGTGCTGAATCATACCAAAGGTCTTTGCTTTAAGTTCTTCAAGCAACCCGGGCATTGGTGATTTTGGTTTTGCTCTGAGAAACCAAGTGCTGATTCATGACTCCACGCAGGGTGTAGGGGTGTCACAGCAAAGCTGTCCAGGTGCTATAGAGTGTACAGGGTACAGCGGTCACCACTATTGATCTGCTCAAATATGCTCAGATCTTTTTTGGGAAGAACATTGTCTCTAAAGTACAACAGTGATGACACTTCAGAAATTACACTGCCAGTTGGTGCTGAAGCCATACAATTCGTGCATGATTGAATTACAGAGTGCACAGTGAAGGCAAACAAGATGCTAACTGCTTTTTCATCAGCTTTTTGATTGGGAAAATAACAGGAAGGATATCTTTATTGTTGACCACAAGATTCCCAAGTTCTCTAGACTTCCAACTACAGCTTTGCTTATGCAGCACTAAAAAACCAGTCAGAAGATAGACTTTGATGCTGGAAATTGCCTGAAGTGTTTTCCACAATTCTGTTCTACATAATGATCTCATTAATACGTACATTTAGTCTTTTCACAGTTATGCCCTGATACAGACATAAGAGCACTATTTTCTTTGCTGTTTTATTGCATTTAAGGGAAAAAGAGCATCACTTTCTGCTCTGCCTAATGCAAATGAAATACTCATTCTGAACATAATGTCAGCTATAGATCAACTGTTTGCTGGCAGAACAAACAATGTCAGAAAACCAAATTTAATCCATCACATTTAAGGTATGTAATGAATATTCAGACAGGACTTGGGGAGCAAACAATATATGGTCCTCCGTCCAAGCATGCCTAAGACAAACGGATCCTACATCCACAAGAAAAAATTCACCCCTTGGCAGTGGAGGCAACAGAAATCAGTGTAACAACCATTTGTGGAGAACTTTGAGACAAGAGTTTCTAGGAATAAAAGGAATTGGACAGTGATGGTGCCTGAGGCAACAGAAAAGGAGACCAAAACTAGAAACACTGAAGACAACTGGATGCTGCAGGAGGCTTTGTCAACTGGTAGACTCTGATGAAAGTGAAGCCCTGTCTGCCAGCAGGTGGAGATGCAGCTGGAGATTGTGAAAGAGCTCAGCTAGGGCTTTTGAGCTGACAGAAGAGAGAAAACGGTGCATGGACAGCTCCAGTTTCTGACCCTCAAAAAAAATTTTCTGAACAGTAATATGAGAGCTGATGTCTAGAATTGTGTAATAATTTTAAAAATATGATGATATAGTTAATTGAAACTCAGCATACAAAATATCATCTCATATTGTTGTGTTGCAGAAATAGTATTTGAAGAAATATTATTAGAAAAAAATAGCTTGTATTTTTTAATTTATGAATGACATGACTTCTGTATAAAGTCTAACCTAGTTAGACAACCCAGTGCCATGAAAACATGTTAAAGACTAAAAGACTATAAGCAATCTTTAGAGAATTCAAATCTTTCTATTAACGTTCCAGTCCTTTTACCTTTATCCATTTTAGATGGTGCTTTTGGAGCAAGTAATTCCAGACATAGTTGGAAATGCTTACAGAGTAAGATTCTCCTAAAGGTGAGTAAATGTACTGTTTAATTCAAATTAGCATATAAGGATATCTTCAGAACAAAACACCCTTAAGAAGGTTTTTAATTAAGTTTGCATTATCTTAAAATGTTAAAAAAAGGCCTGAAAATGGGTCAGTAGTTTTTAGTAGTTTTCAGGGGTCTGAGCATTTCAGTTTCCCACTGAAAGCTCAGTATTTTTATTTGGAAGAACATTGTGAAATATGTGTATGTGCCTGTATGTGCCATCTGAAGGGCATGTCTTTCCACTGCTAATCACTTGTAGTATTTCTGTCATCTTCCTATTAGGAGACTTTATTATTGCAAAGTAACTAGAATAAAGTTTCCAGGGAGGAGGCAGAAATATTTATATAATCCAATTTCCACTGCAATAAATTGGCAATTTGTTGTAACGTGTGACCATTAATGAGGAAAATAAGCAAACAAATACATAAACCCCCAAAAGAATCTATCATGATTTAGCCTCGATAATTACTGAAAAAATAAGGAGACTCTCAAGTAAACAAAGAATGTAATGCATAAGTTGTTTTGTTAAGGCATGAAAGAGCTTATGTAACTGGATGAAGCGTGTGGATTCAGGGAGACATTTAAACAGGAAGGTACACGGTGCAGAAAATGTTGCAATTTATTGATAAATAATTTTGGGTTTGTCTGCTTGACAGGATACTGGAAAGGAATCCACTAGGAACATTCAAAGCTGGAAGTGATTATGTAACAGAGACATGTATAAAGAAAAATATTACCCTCAACTATTTCTCAAATACGTGGCGAAGTTTTGGACACTTTTCTGAATTATTTGCAGCATTGGTATCTTGGTTCAGACATCTGATCTAGAAAAATCTAAGTTCTTGTGATTTCATCTGACAAAGCTTCTTTGTTCTCCTATATTGTGGTGAAACAACTGGCACCTGCCACGGAGGCAAGGATGTTTTTTTGCTGGAATTTCATTTGCTGGAAGATGGAGAGGTGCAGATTTAGCTGATCTGAGCATAGGCTACAAATTATCTATGTGCCATTCTCAGGAGACATTGTACTTCCTTCTGGCAAAATGGGGAAAACAGTAACATTTGTTCCATCTTAATCTATTTTGATTGTAAACTCTTCATACCAAGGGAGTGCCATTTGGTATTGACATGCAGAAAAACTGTGCCATCACTTCCATAATGACCCTGAGGTACTGTCATGGTTTCAGCCCAGCTGGCACTCAGCCCCACAGAGCTGCTTGCTCACTCCTCCCCAGGCTGGATGGGGTACAGAATCAGAAGGGTGAAAGTGAGAAAACTCCTGTTTGAGATAAAGACATTTTAATAGGTAAAGCAAAAGCTGTGCACGCAAGCAAAGCAAGAAAAAGAATTCATTCACTACTTCCCATAGTCAGGCAGAGGATCAGCTGTGTCCAGGACAGCAGGGCTCCAGCATGCGTATCAGTGACTTTTGGAACACAAATGCCACCACTCCGAACATCCCCCTCCTTCTTCCACAGCTTTATATGTTGAGAATGATGCCACATGGTCTGGGATATCTCTTGGGTCAATTGGGGTCAGTTGTCCTGGCTGTGTCCCCTCCCAACTCCTCCTGCACCCTCGTCCCACTTGCTGGTGTGGCAGTGTGAGAAGCAGAACAGACCTTGACGCTGTGCAAGCGCTGCTCAGCAATAGCTAAAACATTGCTGGGTTATCAACACTGTTTCCAGCAAAAATACAAAACAGCCACACACCTACTATGGCAGAGAAAATTAACTGTATCCCTGCCAAAACCAGCACAGGTACAACTGCAGATCATAAGTTACCAATTAAAGGGCTGCCTTGTTTGTCTTTGTCGCTGACTTACCAGTGGTGCAGTTTCCACCCTCAGTTTTTTAGGAGTTTGACACTTCCTGGCAGAGAAGAAAGGATGAGTGAGGAAAGAGTCCATTTATATCACCAGGCTGTGGCACAGATGATGCTGGGAATGTTTTCTCCTAAAAGAATTAATACTTATCTGGCAATTAAAGTCAACTAAAAGTCTGTAGGGCTGTACACATGGGCTGTTTCATTTCTCAGCTAAGATGAACCCTGGCAAGACCACATCCCAGAGCAGCAGCCTGCACCATGTCTTGTGTTTTTCCTGCTTACTGAGCAGAGAAATTGAGACAGAAAAGGTTTTAGTACTGTTTTGAATTCAAAGAAAGAGGATTAGTGAAGGTTAGGAGAAGTGATTTCCTACAAAAGCCACAAGAGCATTCATCAAAGTGAGGCACCATTCTTATTATGTTCTTAATGCTCTAATGATTCATTTATGGATGTAACTCTTATTTCCCAGGACTGTCCTCTCTCTCTCCCCATCAGAATTCAGTCTTGTGCCCAAAGAAATTATTTTTCTCTGGAAAAAAAAATTGCCTCTATACAGCATAGCAAGCACTTTTGAGACTTTGTTCTGAACTAAAAAGTGTAATAAATTCTAATAATACAACTTGCCACTATTTGGAACTGCATAGCATCAGCATTTTTGGGGAAATTTGTTGATAAACACTGCATATATATATATATAAAATCAAACCTAATTCTGGCCAAACCATTAATGGATTTTTAGTTTGTGTGAAGTTGCAGTTTTTGTAGAGAAACTAGACTTTGAGATGATTTGGCCACTTTAGAGAACAAAAGTTGAGTGAGGACTGCCAGTCCTGGCTGAGGTGGTACGGAGGAGAGGCCCTGGGCCTTTTCAGGTGGGAAAACATGGCTGGGCTGCCTCCCTATTTCCCCTGGGAGAATATTATTTTTTAAATCTCTGTCACTTGAGAGAATCTGTTACTTTCAAAAGATAAGCCATTCACTCAAAAATACTGTGGAAGGCTCACAGATTAATTTTCTCAGAAATGCTCCCAACTCTATCTTTGCTTTGGAAGACGAACCATCCGTAACGTCCCCTCAGTGCATTGTTAGCAAGCTCTGATTTTAGAAATCAAGGGCTGGCATTTGCAGTGTCCAGAATGTGCACGTTACTGCTGGGACTTTATGGCACTGATGTCAACATTCCTGTTTTGTTTCACTGAGTCTTTCCCACAAAAGCCACAGGACTCCAGACTGGGATGCTGTTCTTTGGGATTCTTGGCAAAGGACTTTGTGTGAATCTGACAAGTCTTTCAGCCACCCAAACTAGAAGAGTCAGAACATTCATAATATTCCACTTACCCTTTTGAAAGTACTGACAATTTTTCATATTGCCCTTTTGATATTTTCAGAGACTCAGAGTGGGCTTGGAGAAATCTTGTCTCATAAAAGTGCTGTGTAAATGGAAGAAATTTTGATGACCACACGAAAAAAACTGAAATGAGGTGAGATTTGAATTGTCTTCGGCACAACAACACTAAGTCAAGAAGAAAATGGCAACTGGGGCTAAAGAAGAGGAGAACAAAATTATTTTAGGACACAAAAGGGAAAAACTGAGCAAAACAATGTAGTTGACCTAATGGAGTGAGAAGAGTAAAATGGAAGGGACTGAACAGAGGAATGCAGCTGAGCTCTTCCATGCGGGATGAAACGGACAGGCTTACCGAAAATTTTGCGCAAAACTTTCACTTTGGGAGAAAGGAGACAGACTGAGGATAACTAAATTCAAATTTCTAACAATCAACATTTCTTTCCCAGCTCTCCAGCTGAACTGTGACTCAACCGATTATTCCCCTAGGATATAATTCAAAATTTAGTGGATGAATTGAATTTTTTTCAGGTTATGTATTTCTACTTGTCTTACCTATAGGCTGACTATAGGAAAGACCTGATTTTTGAACAGTCTTTATTACCGTTTGATCTGAAAAGATAAAATGGCTCATCAGTCATCTCATAGTCAGTCACTCTAGCTAAGTAAATATTTTAAACATTATTGTTGTTAATAGAGGCTTTCCTTTAAGTAATCTGTGCTTAACTACCACAGAGATCTAAAGAACTATGGCAAACAAAATAAAATTAGAATTCGATGAATGAAGGCAAATTAGACTCATCAATGAATGCCTTTTCTTTTTTTAATCTGGTCAGTAGGCATTGCTTATACAGGTTGAGATACAAACAAGTAAGATGCCATGAGATCACTATCTACATCACCTGAGGCCTTCTGTGTTAATGGGATATTTTCACCCTAGTCTACCAGGAAATATGCCAAGAAGTAAGGTCTGACTAATTATGGCTCTTTTCATCTAAGCACGTATAAACAGCACAGTGTGACACGAATAGTGTGCAGCTTATTGTCAGAAGCAATGGTTTTTCTGTGTGATGTTAGTACTCATCTAAAATAAAAATAAAAGACAATACAAAAACAAAAAAAGGAAGACACCAATTGCAAAACAATTGGTGAATACAAATACATTCTCAATCACCTCAGCGATAACTATAGGTTATAACATGTTCCGAGGTCTGAAAATTGAGTGTTTTTCAAGAGGGGATTTTACACCCAACAACCTGGATGGAAAGACTGAACTGTGTTTTGACCTGACCTTCATCACTTGATAAGGATGTTGTTATAGCAGCAGTGGCAGTAACCTGATGGCTTTCTTTAGTGTTTTCCTACAGAAATGTAGTAGATTTTTGTTGGTGGTTTCCTCCCCAGAAGTTTAGGCATACCTTTAGCCAATCAATATCTTTGCTGAGAAAATGAAAGTTCCAGTTGCAGATACCAAAGCAGGAAAATAAAAAGGATTTATACTGTGTAAGTCAGGATCACACCACTGGTTCAACACATAAACTACACAGCTGCACCCACTGGAAAACACCTAGTAACAAACAAATGCTGAAAAAGTTTAATTTATTTAAAGAGTTTGGGTTCTACTGTTCTACCATTCTATTGTTCTCCATTGTGAGGTATAAGAAAAAAATTCTTCATCATGAAAGCAGTTTAACATTGGAAAAGGTTACCCAAAGAAGTTGTGAAATCTCCTTCATCAAAAATATAAAATACTTGGATTGACAGAGCCCTAGTAACCTGATCTAATGGCTCCAGGTGAACCTAAAAGGAGCTCTTGGAGCAGCAGGCAGAGTGTGGCTGGATGTTGTCAATGAGGCTGGTCAAGGCCATTAAGGCCTATTGGTCCTGACAGACTCTGTAATGTGTGACATTCCTGATAAAAATCCACGTTTTCAGCTGTGAATAACATATCACTAAAGATGCTGTTCTTAAACTGGTTATTGGTTTTGGATTTAACCTGAAAACTAGAAAAAAGTTATGCAGACATGTATGAACACTTAAAGTTTTGGTGGTTTTTGTTTAAGATGACTATATCCTCCAGCCAAGCCTCATGCAGTAGTACCAGTGAATCTTTTACATAGCAAAAAGAAGACTACCTAGATTCTACCTTGATTCAGCCCTCACAACTTTATGTTGCTAACAAGATAGTTAAATATAACACTTCCACCTCTAAAATCGACAGAGAGAAAGATGCATCTCTAAAGCTTATTCCAGTCCACCCAAGCTTTGGATGTCCCAAGGTAAGTGTGGAATACATCCAGACCATGTGTTCTGTGTGGTTTTTTTCATGTTTTGTGTATAACCCTTAGCTGTCTTTTTTGTCGGGTATTAGCCTTCAAACAGAGAAATTCAAGCAGTTGCTGATATATCAATCAGTATGTGTGATACATAAGTCAGGATGGAGACCGGTTGTGTCATGCAGTCATTGTCCTTCTCTCCAGCTGACTCTTGAATTAGAGGGCCACAGGCTGAACCAGTAATGTTCTTATTAAATCACCAGTTGCAGTAAGATTGCAACTAGTGAGCAATCCCTTCTTGGCGTTCCTTAACATTTTACCCTTTGCATAACCTTAAGGGAATATCTGGTTACTAATTTGCTTCTACCTACTTCCATAGCCATTTAATAACTTCTAAAGTGTACTAGTGACACATGAGAATGAATATTGCCTGAGGGAAAATGTGTTTTGAATAGAATCATAGAATAATTTGGGTTGGAAGGGACCTTTAGAGGGCACTTAGTCCAACCCCTCTGCAATGAGCAGGGACATATTAGGCTAGGTCAGGTTGCCCTGAGCCCCATCCAGCCTGACTTGCTTCCAGTGTTTAACACAGGATCAGGAAAAGGTCATAGCAAAATCAGCCCAAAATGTGGCAGAAACAATCTTCAGGTAGAATAAGGTCGACCATTCTTACATTATTGCAGTCATTTTGTATAAAGTACCTAAACACAAGGTGGATTGACTCAGTGTCTGTTCCAGGGTCAATCTATGGCCAGGCAAAGGCCTCAAATTTAAGGCTTGTCAGCTTAAATGCAAGCTGCTTTAGAAGTTAAACCCTAACTTTTGCCCCCTGTATAACACACAGTGTGAATGTGACTTGTAATAACTCAGGTTGTGATTCTTAAGGTGGTCTTGTGCAAGGCCTGGAGCTGGACCTTGATGATTCTTGTAGGTCCCTTCCAACTCTGGAGTTTTTATGATTCTGTGATTCTATGACCATAAAAAAGGATGGGGTGCCACTGTTCCTCAGTCTGATGGAATAAGTCTTGGCCCATGTCAGCAGATGTCAAGTGTAAATATCTGGGACTGTTTTCCAGTGACAACCTGGAGTCTAAAGAAAATCAGTTGTGTAAAGATCAGTGCATAAAGCATCTTTGACACTTCAACTAAATCTTCAGATATCTAAGAGTTTATAAATTTGTCTTGGGATAGTATTCTGAAACATATTATTCACAGTCAGTGTTCAGAATTTTAGGAATAGAAAATTACTTGAAAGTGTCAATAAGTTGAAAGAGTATGAAATTCAAATTCTTTCTAAGTCACTTAGCTTTCGTTTCCGTGTTTTGAAAACCCTCAAGCAACCTCTCGTATTCATGTGGGGGCTCATCTTGTGGGCTATAACTCTTCTGATTTTTCTTTGGAGTCAGCTGTTGCCTAGAAGCAGTGGGGTAGGAAGATTTGGTGGTTAAGCCTGAAGCTTCTTAGCTGGAGAAGACAGCCCACACCTTATAATTCAGGACCAAGAGGATTCTAGTACTTAGTCAGTTAGAAACAGTAAAGATAAAATGCTATTCTCATTTTTTTTGGTCCCAGAAAAAAAAACCACAAAGCTTCCATGTGCACATTTAGTAAGCCTCAAACTTAGAAAACACTTGCAAGTTTTGAACTGTACTACAGGGACCACCATAAAGCAGGAAAAACACCTTAGCTTTAAGTGCAGAGCAGGTATGATTTCTACCCAGTTGATGTTGCAACCAGAGGTTGCCCCTGCATCCAGTTCTGCACTAGCTGGTCAATGTGTTATATTTCTAACTAAAGATCTATCACTGTGGTGGTGACACATCTCTAACCAGCTTCTGACCAGACTTCCAAATGTCACATGCACACAGCAAGGCCAGATGCGCTCAGCAGCTCTCTCTAGACCCAGCTCTCTCCAGATCTAGCTCTCTCCAGAGCTGCCCTACCACGGGGAGTCCTGGGGGATCTACTAATGTCAATACATTTAGTCTAAAGGTGGTTATCTGAAAGTGGGAAGTAACTAATTTCAGTTAGTATTAAATAACAAAGTGATTAATGGTTTGTATTTGCACTGTAATTATATATCATCACAGCATGAAACAAAAAAGCATTTTCAAACAAGCAGAGCATTTCCAAACAGTTATAGAGCAAAATTTAGTATCTTTGGAACCAAATACTTTGATGAAACAAAACCTGAGAAACATTTGGAGTCAGTTTCACTCAATTTAAAGCTTATTCATTTTCCATTTATCCTGAGATTTAAACTCAAATTTAAAAGTTAGGATATCTACTCTGAGTTGTATCATCATCCAGTCAGTTTGGGTGAATAAAAAAAGAATTTCTAAGGCCACCAGAGGCAAAAAAATGACCCTGAAGAGAAGCTTTTTTTTTTCCCTTTTACTAGCCTAATTTCTTTTTCTATTCCAAATCTCCTCTCAGCCTTTTACTTGAAAAATGCTGTTCTTGTGAATCAGCACACTCTGCTGGTAGACCAAGAGAATGTGACTGACAGAGCAGAAAATAATTTCCAAAAATAACACAGGCATGCAATTAAAAGGTAATTTGCCGTATCATCTGAGAAAAGGAAACAAATCACAATAATACGTAACACACAGCTCTCCTACACAGTAGAGTTAATTCATTAATACAGCTTGATTCATATCACTATACTAAAAAGGAGTTGGTTCATAGCCGTAACTCTGTACTGAAGACAACAGCAGTTTCAGAAGGAATTAATCAGATGCAAGGCAATCAGAGCACAGAATGTGCAGGGCTCCAGTGGGCCTAGGAGCAGATATTATCTTTTCATGATTGAAAAATGAGAAAGGAGCCTGAAATATATCTTCTGATCCCGTCCTTGAATGCAAGGGATTGGGAAAAAGGGAAAACTCTCTGAATCCAGGTGTGACCATGGGGCTTTAGATCTACTTCTGATCTCTACTCAGCTGCCCAGGGAAGAAGCCTTTGGGAGCTGATGACCATCACTGTTCTCTATTCTCTGTGTTCAACAAATGAGGAGATCTTGGTGCAGTGGAGCACCAACCATTGTCGAACCCAACCAGGAAGAGTTGAGTTTCCTGAATTTACATGATGAAATTCTGGGTAAATTTTTATTATTCTCATGATGCTGTTTATTTTAAAAGTTGATAATAGTTGCACAAAGCATTATCTCTGAAATTGCAGGAGACTTTTATAAAGTCTCCTTGTGTTTCTGTTAATTTTGCTGTTTGACCAAGAAGCCCCTGAATCCAAATTCTTTTGGTCTTATTTGCTGCTAGATATTTTACACTTATACCACATTTTGCTCAACTTTTGGAAAAACTAATTCAGTGACTCTAATCTGTACTGAAAAGGGCTTTTGAAGAGGCAATAGGAGAAAAGAACAATAACTGGGAAGATGAGTTATGCATGTGTTGTAGATACTCAGAAATACTTTTCTTATATATAATATTTTACATTTTGAAATTCATTTGCAATACTCTGTCCAGAGAAAACCAAGCAATTCCATGTACTGTGGATATAAAAGAACAAAGTCTCTTATTTGTATGTGTCTGTCCTTAGTCCTAGCACACACCCTTCCACTTACTTCCTCTCCTTCCCACTTTCTCTTGGGGAGATTCTTCTTCTTGCTTTACTACTGAACTCAAAAAGTGGTGGTGTCCACTCTTCCCTGTCCCGAATGACGCCTTGCTGCCTGACCAGGGAGTGATCTTAAGCCTGGTGACCTCACATGGCTTTCAAAGTGTAAGCACAACCAATTTTCACAAAAAGTTAAGGAAAAAGATTATCTTTAATCCTGCTGCCACAACTCGTTGAAAATGGCCAGCAGGTTCAAAAGATTTCACAAAAAAAAAAAAAATAGGTACAGGAGCTAATGGACTCACAAATTACTAAAAGAACATCCATATTAAGCAAGCAGCAATAATGACACAAATTCAAGCAAGTTAGTAAAGAAGGAATGCTTTCCTTCATTTCCATCATCAAAAGAAAGCAGTATGGTTTTGATTAGAATTATTCCGTTAAGATGTTAAAGAACTTTGGGCTACGAGAAGGAATTAGCAACCGATTTAAAAATGCAATAACTTTAATGTTGATTTTAAGTGCATGAACCAGTTCCCTAAGCAGCATCAACATTCAATTATGTTTAGTGCACAGTCAGCCATTGTAACCATTAACATTTTCCTGCTCAATCACACTGTCTGTAACCAGCCAGCAATAAGAATTAATGAGACAAATCTGCCTTTATTTAGTTTCAAGGAACCTGCAGGAGTTCTGTCTCTTGGGAGAATTTCATTTATTCACCACCTGTGTCCTAAATGTGTTTTCTCAATTTTGGAAGACCCAGAAAATCTGCCTGTCTCTTTGGTCTGTTTTTCCTGCTCCTTGCATCAAACTTTGCATTCCTCAGGGGCTTTCCTGTTAAACCCTCCTTGTGTATGCAACATATTTCTGAGAGGCAGACCCAGCCTCTTAAAGCCCATGGACTCCTAAGGTCACATATGCTGTATGCATCCTCTGGAGTGAATAATCTTCAGTGTCTGCTGGAACTTGCCAAATGGATTCAACTCTTTCCAGCAGCTGGTCCAGCCAGACAATGTGGCAACAGTGAAGAGATGCAGAGCCAGAGGTAAGTGCAGAAGTATATGCAGAGAATGAGGTATCCCAACAGAAAAGAAAGCAAGGTTACTTCAAAAGCTGATTCTACTTCAGTAATCTTTCAAATAATCTATGGAGTCTCTTCATCAGTTTCGTTCATTGTTAGTACCATTATAGATTTTTCTTTGTTTGTGTAGCTATCTTCTTTCATCTTACACATATCACTTTAGGACTCAAGAATAGAATGATACAACAATATTACAGATTCTGTTCTGGTGAGAGCACCCCTTGTTTGACTGTGTCAATTATTTCTGCTGTAATTCAGCTGTTCAGGCTTCACTGTCCTAATCAGGACCTGAAAACTGTATCATCATGTTTGTACTGAAGTGCCAAATTAACTGCAAATGTGTCTGCTTTGTTAATGTCACAAAGTTTCTCAACTAGATGATGAAATAGTGAAACTGGAAATAATAAAACATCGTCTGGAAAATGCGTTACTTGCCTCTACTAGGAAAAGCTTACTGTGAATGTTGCGGCCTCCTGACTCTTCAATACAGCAGAATACATAGCACTAACACTCAGAAGAGAAGAATGCAGGAAAAAATGTCATTTTCCCTGATGCACGATAGCTCCTGGAAGTGCTAATAGTATTCACATGTACATTCAGAGACAGCTGTATTCCATTAACTAGAAAACAAATGGTTGAGGGCATATTTAATAAAAATTTGCTGCTACCATGCATCTTACATGCACTGTTTACAAAATGTCAATTACGTTTACATTTTCTTAAGCCAGAAGACACAAAATAACAAAGAAAGAATGGAAGCAGAAAATGAAGGAAATAAATTAGCAATCAATGCATTGGAAAAGCTATAAGAAAATATTAGAAAATCACAAAGAGAGGTTACAAAAGAAGTAACCTTGTGCTATGATAGGGATCTTTCAGTTAAAACTGATCAGATCAAGAAAGCATTTTCCCAGCACCTTTGGACAGAATATTACTTTGTATCCAAGCTTTTTAGTGGTAGAAACAAACCATAAAACTATTCTCCGAAATTGTGAAGGAAAAAAACTGCTTCCATCCTGCATCTCACTTTCATCTTTTTTGGTGAGGAGGGGAGAAAATAAAGGGAAGCAAACGGAAATGGCCTATTGCTATTCACACCATGCTGTATTGCAAACAAAATTTAAAAAATAAAGGTGTCATAGAGCAATCACACCAATTCTCCAGATAGCTTTTTGCCAAATTTGTATTAATATGGACTCCTTATTCTTAGGGTTTTGTTACCAAGTACTGAAATACCTCAGCAGCTGAACTAAACTTCTGCAGCAAGAGAATTAAATTGCAGATTTCATACTTTTAGAAGAAAGTTGAAGGCAACTGCTAAAGAAGGAAGAAGCTTGAATTTTTTTAATTCAAATCAGTTCATATGTGAAGAACTTCTTTCCATTACAATAATTTCTACTTTCATTTCAGCTACATTCTTATTTTAAAATAATTAAAATCTTATTGCAAATATATACTTCTTTGAAATCAGTAATAATTTCAAATATGTGTATCTTCAATGCATGCATGTAAATATGAAAATACAGTAAAATACAGCATGTATACAGTAAAGGGAAATAGCATACAGTGTTATCAAATGGATGTGATTCCTTCCTGAGCAATCACCCTGAAAATAGCATCATTATAGATTATAAAATGTCCAGATGATAATTTTATTGACAGCTTTGCGCCCTTGATGTCTGTTCTCAAAACTGCAAACCTGATCCCATCAGTCAGGGTTCATAGGAAGCTGTGGCATTTAATTTCATACATTCTGCTCTTCCAGTCAGTACACCACTCCTCTTCACCTGCTAACCCTCTGTACATGTCTTAAAATTAATTAGCCGTGAAGTCTTTTCTAAGGTAAGACTGAATCTTGCATCTGACAGGTTATACAACCTTGAACATAAGCCCACATTTCCTCTCTGTGTGTCTAGTATATGATTAGCACATGCTGATCTTCATCAGTATGCTGCACAGGGTTCCACACTGCCTTCTAATGCTAATATTCCTACATTATAATACTGTCTGTTCACCTCTGGCTTTTAATTTCTTTAATAAAATAATAATGCATCGTATTTTAATATTGTGGTTGTATAATTGTCTTGGGATGTGACTAGCAATTTCTTGACTATGATTTTTTTCATAGCAAAATGTACATTTACTGAAAACTAAATTGTTCCTGAGAATCCTGTAACCTAAAAAACATCTGAATGTAATGTATTGACCCTTTTTCAAGGGAAAATTCTCGTTTTCCACTTCAGAATTACTTGCTTATACGGCACAGTTAATTTATACTTAAAAAGTCACATTTTAAAACCTATTAAAATTGAAGCAAGTTGGTTTGGTACCAATGATTTGGCCTAAATATAGTTCTAGTCAACTGAAAACATTTATCTCACGAATATCTTCAATATTTTAATTTTCTTGTTCCAACTGATGGATGGTAAACCTGAAACATTGCTGAACAGGGAACATTCTTTCTCAGCTACCATGTGTCCTTACATTTCAAGTCTTCTTTGGTGTGTTTAGTGTCATCCTTTACCATTACCATGCAAAGCCTGGTGATATCTTTATTGTGAGTGCCATGTCTGACTGTTGCCATCCTGTGCTTGGTTTACAGAACACTCCTGAATTTTTATCATCTTGACTTGATGTCCGACCACCACCACCACCACCACCACCACCCCTCTTCTTCTGACCTCAGCAGAGACCACAGAGACATGGTCTTACAGATACTCTGGTTACTTTTATATGTATAGATAGCATCACTGGAAGGTGCAACTCTGACTTCTTTTCTAAGTGAACCACGTGTGAACATGTGCATGTGAACGACAGACATAAAAAGTAATTTTTTTCTCCCTGGGTTCCAAGATGGAGCTGCAGTGTGTGTTCCTCACTGGCGGTTATCATGGGGCTAGACTGTGCTCCAGAGGGAGCCCAGACACTCAGAGAATCACAGGACCACAGAAGGGGTCAGGTTGGAAGGGACCACAGTAGCCCAGCATCCTGGCTCAAACAGAGTCATCCCAGAGCTCATGGCACAGAATTGTGTCCAGACGGTCCTTGAAGTATCTCCAATATCTCCTCAGGGCAACCTGTTCCAGTGCTCAGTCACCCACACAGTAAAGAAGTTCACCCTCATATTCAGATGGAACTTCCTGTGCCTCAGTTTCTGCCCGTTGCCTTGTGTCCTATTGCCTGGCACCACTGAGAAGAGCCTGGAAACATCCTCTTGGCACCCTTCCTTCGGATACTGGCAGACATGGATGGGGTCCCCTCTCAGTCATCTCTTCCCGAGGCTTAACAGGCCCAACTCTTTCAGCTTTTTTCCTCTTAATAGAGATGCTCCAGCACCTTGATCATCTTTGTAGCCCTTCACTGGACATGCTTCACACTTCAGGCATAGCCTCACTAGGACTGAGCAGATGGGCAGGATCACCTCCTTCATCTTGCTAATGCACCCCAGGATACCATTTGCCTTCCTGGTCACAAGGGCACTACTGGCTCATGGACAGCTTGTTGTCCACCAGGACCCCCAGGTCCTTCTCCACAGAGCTGCTTTCCAGCAGGTCAGCCCCCAGTCTGTGCTGGTGCCTGGGGTGCACTGTCTGGAAAAGTTTCAGATCACGAAGGAGGTGAGAATAGTAACAAGAGTACTAGTTTCAACACTGAGTAATAGGCTCATAGGTCTGTCAGGGAAAAGTGCCCTAATTTCAGTCTACCTCAGCAAACACATAAAGGTCATTGATTGACATAACCCTTTCCCCCTCCCCCAGAATTCACTGTGTCCTCTAGCTTATTTTGCCCTTCAGAGTCTGTCTGACTCTGTGCCATGGTAGCCAAACCCTCACTGTGACTGCTCATGTTGAACATGTAGGAGGGACCCTGAAAAATACAGAGGTAGGAATTGCAAGATTTTGCTACTTATTTAAGGTGGGTTGATTAAAAAGAAAATAATCTGCTGGAGAATCAGAGCTGTTCTGACCCACAAGACCCACACTCTCCAATGTAAGGTACCTAACCCTTCCCAAAGCTAGTACTTGTTCTATTATCTGCTCTGTGTGTATTAACTTTAACATTTCCAGTGTGAACAACTTAGAAGTCTGAAATTGCTTGCTGCCTCCTCAGGGCACGTATGTGAATGCTAGTTGATTTGAACAATAAAGGACAAAATGTCATTAGGATACAACTGGCTGATTCCATAGTCAAAATCTGGTGGTTTACAATGTGCTTATGTTTCTATACCAGGGTCGCTGTCAGCAAGGAACAGACATTTCAGCACTCAGTCCAATTTAAAGCTGCTAAAGGACTTTTCTTTGATGCTGTGGCTTCACTATGCCATTTTTAGAAAGCAGTTGCATTTCTGATTGTTCTTTTTTCCCTTAATTGAGCAGGGCTATTTCTGCTGCAATTAGAAACCCTGGTATTTTTGCTGATATTTGGAGCCAGGTTTCTAATGCTTAGTAACACAGTTCTCACAAAAATCATGAGTCCAAATCGTATTCCATCTGCAAACTCACCATATGAAATTGCAAATTAGTGAATACATTTTTCTATTTCTTAATTCATTACAAGCCTCTCAACTTTCTGTGGGACTGGTGTGAAAAAACTCCATCGAGTTACCCAAAGGAGGACATTATGGAGGACTGGGCTGCAAATGGACCACCAGGAGACCCCTTTCATTGAGGAGTCTCACCAGGAGACAAGTTACCTTGAGGAGGTATCATGCTGTTGTCTTCTTGAGCATGAGTGGCTGATTAATAATTATTTGTGAAATTAAGCATAATCAGCACCCTGGTTGTCAAGGCAATGCCTTCATCAGTAATGAGAGAGGTATTCATGGGAGCCCAAAGTTAGGCATGAAATGATTCTTGCCTTGGTGTCCCTGATCACCCAGTATAGTCAATTGATAGAAACTCCTCAGCATATCCGATACTCACACAAAAAACCAAAACAACAACAACAACCACAGTGGCCCCAGTTCCTGGGGCTTGGGAAGAAGTCCCAGAGCAGGGTCACAGCCCTGGCAAATGTGCTCCCTTCAGAAATAACCAAGAGTCCCACTGTTGCCTACAGAAGCTTTTCTGATTCTCTGAACCTTTGAGCTTTTTTCCCTTGCAACTGAAATATTTTGCAAAGTCATCTCCTCCTCCATAAGACATATCCTAACAACTTCAAAGGAGAGTGCTAAAGACAAAAAGCCTCAAGTAAGACAAGCATACAAAGAAGCGCACTGACTTAGTCAAAATCGAGCAGAACATGATAGGAGCAAAAAATGGCTTCAGTGTGTGTAAGGAACCAGCTTATTTAGGGTAGAATCACCGTGAAACTCAATACACCAAGCTGGAGGCAGGAAAATAGTGTTGGAGGGAGATTAATAAAATGAAATATGATTGCTCTGAGGCTTAGAGGGTGAATAATACATTACGTAATTAAATATAAAATTAATCTCACACAAGAAACAAGGAAAAGCAGAAACCACTGAATAATACTGAAAGTTAATAACAAAGTTCTCTGAAGTAGTTACATGAAGTTGCATGAAGGGGTCAGAGAAGGAGATAAATAGCCGTGGGAACTTCCTTCATACTTCACAGGAGCACTTCAGGTTTTCCTAAAGCACTGTGCATCAGTGGTATTGGTGAGATGAACTAACAACCAATCCTTAACAAGGATGGCTGTGGTGTGGATGAGCTGATGATGCATTAAGCTGCCTGGGCAGCAGCCAGCCTCTGGAGATGCTGAGAGGGGTCACCTGCTGAACACAGCCATATGATCCACATTGGACAAGGAGCTTTCCTTCTTCTGCCTCTGTGCATGTGCACTTGTATGGAAGAGGAGCTAAGCTGATCATTATTAAAACAATGCCCTCCAGTTGTGGGTTTTTTTACGTGGCACTGCTAGAAGCAAGGGATGTGTGCTATAAAATAACATTGGTTATGTGTATGAACAGATGTCCCAAAGTAGTAGAAGAAGAAAGGCAGGATTCTCATCTAGTTTGGTTTTTTTGCACAGAGATCTCATTCATCTGGAAAGTGAAAATGAATCTGTATTGCTCTTGGCCTCTCCATTTGGACAGCACTGTATATTTTACATTTCCATTATTTGTACTACAGTATGAGGCATGGCTCCAGACAGAATGACCCCTCCAGTGTGTGACCATGCCCCTTCTTTGAAGAGCTTATAGTCTGTGTTGACTTTAATTGGAAAATTATGCCCTTTCTCGCTTTTTACTGACCTACTGAACAGAACTTGTCTGGTCATCAGGGAATACAATAAACCATTGCTAACAAGGAGGCTGTCACACTCTGCAGACTAGACCTCTCCGGATACTAAGCCTCAGCTGCAGTGTAATTTCCCAGAGGCATTGCTCCTGTGCTTTTCAGCCTGAGTCACCTTAGCTAGCAGGAAAACGGTCATGCAGAAGAGCCAGATACCTGAGACTCGTGAGAGAGTAACAATCAGGAAGGCCTCTGTTCCCCTGTTCCTGATCGTGGTCACTGAGAAAGGCAATAGTTTTGTGTTTTGGAGAATTCACGCAAATTCATAACCATAGTTAAAACTATCTGTACTTTGCTGTACCTAAAATACTGTCAGTGATTTTGTTTCATTCCTTCACACTTCCTTTGAAGCTAATTTAAATACTCAGTATATGACTTGTGATGTGAAACAATTTTCAAAAATAGCTTTCAAAAAGAGAGAAATTTTCGCCTAGGGTCACATATGCAGTGTTGGCCCAGAAGCCATAAAAGCGACCTGGTGACACAGGGTTTTATTGAGTGCTGCACTCCAGGAAAGTCAGGGAGGAGGGATAAATAAAAACGGGTTCGTCTGCTCCGCAAATGTGCATAGGTCCTGAAGGTTTTACTCATCTAACATTTGGGTGAGCCAGATAAATTCAGAGAGGCAGGATGGTGCAGCCCATTGGTGTGATGATTTGGGAAAGGCTTCCTAACACCACCGCCACGCCTTCCTTTTCCAGCACAAGACTTCAGACAGGTCTCTAGATGCGGTGACTACCAAAGCTGCCAATCTCGGCTGTGTGGAACTGCTTATTTTGGACCAGATTTAGAGTACAAGATGTTTTCTTTCTGCATCTGCCCTTTGTTATGCCACTTCCAGGTCTTCTATTTCAAAGTTGTCTGCCATTCCATTGGAAGTCCTCAACTATGCAGCTCAGAATATCCAAGTTTTTCAGCATCTCTCCTAAGGTGTTCACTTATCCACAGAGACTCTTTAAAATGTTGAGGTTCATTGCAGATGCTGGTTATGGATAAATGTATCCTTTACTTTTTCTCTCTCACTTTTTAATTTCATGCCGTCATGACTGTAACATCAATGTTCATTGTACATAAATTAGATAAACTTTGAAACAGCATCAACAGCAATGTTTCTTTAATGTTTAGTGTTTCACTCAGTATACCTAAAATTCTTCTGAAACAGGATATTTTTCATGTTTTATGTCTCTGTTTAAATATTCATGTTGCACTGCCCTTCACATTTGTCAGAATTTGTATGTGTCTTCCTCTCAGGGAGTGTAATATCATATCTATTCTCTTAGTTACCATTATAGCAACATCTCTCTAGCAATGTAATTTTGCTTCGTGCTTTGTAAACTGCTAGTGTTTACTACAAGTACCTTGCAAACAAAGTAAGATAATGCAAAGGAAAGGAGGAATAAAACACAAGCATTAACACAACAACCAAATGCTGAAATCCAGTATTCCAGAGCTACTAATAAGGCAAGATGAAGACTAACCTGAGGATGTTGGTTCCACTATCAGCTTTTCAAAACTGCATTTTTATTCTGAGTTGAATTTAGAACAAAATAGAAACAGAATGTTGATGAAAAATATATTCCGGCATTAAAAATTTAGATTTTTGTGGATATGAAAGCCTGATATTACAGACAAGCTTGTGAAAGCATTTCAAGTGTTTTGCACTGAGCAACCATTCCAGCTAGGTCCAGTGAAGGCAGGGTAGCACAAGCGAGGATGTTCTGTAGAATATATACCTATACATATATGCAATGTAACATATACACATATACAATAACAGAAGTATTGATTAGAGAGGGTTTTTAGTTCAAATTTCCACATGAAGCAGGACCATCGTCAACACCAGGTAAGATCATTTCCCTCCGTCTTCTCACCACTATTCTTCTATGCAGCTGACGCTTTACCGCACCTTAATTATGTCTCCCCGGATGGAGGAGTTTCCAGAGCCCTTGCCTGGGCTCTGCAGACAAACGGGACTTTTCCATGCTTTTGGTCTCAGATAGTTGTTTATTAAGTCTTATCAGAGGAGCTCAGCCAGAGAGACATGACTCCCCTTAGGAAGCGTGAAGGAGAAGCCGAGTTATCAAGATAACACTGTTCTTTTAAAGGTAAATTACCCAATGAAATCCCGAAACGAAAGATATTTTTACTTTTCTACCAATGTTCAATAAATCTTTCTGTCACATGAAAGGAACTGCGGCATTTTTCACCCAATCATCTCAATCCACTTTTGCCGCAGAATATGGAGTAAAGAAAGAAGAAAGAAGAAGGCCTAAAACAACAACAATCCTCCATTTTGAAGGTTTTGCTTCTTATCTATTTTGCTATATTAACAAACCCAACACCTCTAAATTTTCACCCTGTGACAATCTTACATAATGTTCTATCACCTAATTCACACCAGTGTAGATTCTGCGTCTTCTCAGAGGGTAGGTAATTTTCTCCATGAACGAAGGGCAAAGACAGGGTTATCCAGGGGGGTAAAACTCTTCAAAACAGGCAGAGAAATATTCCCTGCACTTTGGACTCCAACAGCTGCCCATACCAGTACACAAGCACTCCATAAGGGGTCTCACACCCCATTATCTCTGCAGCAAATTAGCACTGTCAAGGAAAACATTTAACACTGTAGGCAGTTTCAGAGGACTTGCTTTTAATGGTTCAATAAGTACATCACAGTTTTATGTTCCTCTGTGCTTTGTTTCCCTTCTCTTTGATTTTCTCCTTAGTGGCAGATTGCATTTTCAATGTTACATTTTAATAAGCTCCTTTTTACGAATGAATAACTTCAGGTTCCTCTGTGTTAGAGAAAAAGACAAAACCACAGGGAAGATCATAGGTGTTTGAGGTGATTCATTTATTCTGAAGTTTTTTCACCTGCTTAGATTGTTCACTTTTTAGCTTTGAAAAAAAAGGTGACTAGTGTAATATGAATGTCAATAACAGCAATGAAGAGCATTTGAATGTTCCTTTTCTAAAAAAACCCCAAATTTAGTCTGTAAACAGGCAAATTTTAAATTCTGGCTTTACAAATCTAAAGAAGCACTTTGAATGGTTGGACAGAGAGCAGGATGCAGGGGGCTGGGGCACTACTTCCTCCTAAGTTCCATCTGTTAAACAGATCTGAGGCATGAATGGCAACTCTGCAGCCTCATAAATTGTCATCTGGATAACAAATGATCCCAGTCCTGACCTCTGAGATTACTTTGTCAGGATGCTTTATCAGGTTACCCAGGATCTGAGTTCAGTAAAATGTTTGGTCCCATAGATCAGTGTGGCAACACAGCTGCATTAGGATGAAAGGCTACAGGTGACCCCAGCTGTTCGAAGGGGAGCACCAGTCTTCTTTGAGCTGCAAGATTGAAAAGAGAGGATAATGCAGCAAGACCCCCATCTGTTCTTTAGCTGTAGTTGAGGAAATTTCTTTGCATAAGTCATTGCCTGAAATCACTGTCAATGCAGTAATTAATTTCCTTCACATACAAAACATATTGTTAAATATATCACCGTTATTTGCTAATTGCTTATTAGAAGGTAAAAATTATGATTTGTGCTTTGAATCCTTCAGTTTAACAAACCCTATTATTTTCTCTGTAGCACACATAATTAGTGTAGTTTGGTTTCGTCTTGTCCTACAGGAAGATCAAATGAATCACACTGGGCAATGTAACTCCTTGAGAATGGTCTATATATACATTACTGGAAATAAAATCAATGTAGGGCTTTTGTGACTTTTGCAACGTGTGAGAAATCTCAGATCAGTGTGGTCTGGAATCTTAAATATGCTATGCACAAGAGAGCAGACATTATGCTAACTGAACAAAGCACATTCAGCACATTGCACTTCTAACAAAACTAAGTAACAGCCACTTTCATTGAAAAAAGACTTAGCATATTAATTTCACTTACGTATGTCAGGAAAGGAAAGTGACAACTGAGAGAGTGCAGTAAAGGTCTATGTTTTACAAGGCCACTTTCCAGGGTTAGTTGAGCGCACCGGTAAGGCAGATGCACTGCATGGGGTGTCTTCTAGATGGGAATCCAGACCCTGGAAAGTAAGACAGCATGTCCCTGCTTCTGCTGTGATACTTGTTAAGTATTCCTAAGGTATAATTAAATATTCACATTTGAATATAATTGTGAAAACTATTCTCACCTCAGATACTTCAGTGGCCCTCATATTTAGTGGGGACATCTGCAGGTGAAAATGAGCTGAGCTCCAGCCACTAGTACAAAACTCTTCAAATTATTTAAGCATTTTACTCAAAGTATCACGTGAGACCAGCCCTCACAACATAAACTCCAGAAAGAAGATTGTTTGCTTAATTAAGACCTACATGGATGCTACAAACTGAAGGATGAAATTAACTTGTCTAACTTCTCTCAACCTGCATAATTTGTTTCTTTCATATTAAAATTTCTTATGCATTTCAGTTACTGGCAGACAAAAGTAGAATCGTAGAGTTGCTTAGAATGGAAAGGACCTTTAAGCTCATCAAGCAAACCTAACACTGCCAAGTCCAGTAATAATCCATGTCCCTAGATGCCACATCCACGCATCTTTGAAATACCTCCAGGGATGGTGATTCCACTATTTCCCTGGGCAGCTTGTTCTGGTGCCTAACAACCCTTTCCACAAAGAAATTTTTTCCTAACATCTGATCTAAACCTTCCCTCATGAAACTTGAGCCTATTTCCTCTTGTCCTATCACTTGTTACTTGGGATAAGAGACCAACCACTACCTTGCAACAACCTCCTTCACAGACAGCAATAAGGTCACCCCTGAGCCTCTTTTTCTCCAGACTAGTTTCTCCAGGAAAAAGCTGTGGAAGATGGTGTCAAATCTTTTACTGAAGTCAAGGTAGACACATTCATAGACTTTCCGTCAGCCACTAAGATGGTCACCTTGTCATAGAAGAGCAGGTTTGTCAAGCAGGATCTGCCTTCCACAAACCCATGCAGGCTCGGCCAGATCCCCTACTTCTGTTGTGTATGCCATGTGAAGGTACTCAAGATGATCTGCTCCATGACCTTTCTCAGAGATGAGATCAGCCTGAGAAGCCTGTATTTTCCTGGATCCTCCTTTTGATGCCTCTTGTAGATGGCTGTCGTGGGACCTTTCCAGTTAGCCAGGATTGCTGGTAAATGATGGAAAGTGGCTCAGTGAGCACTTCTGCCAGCTCCCTCCGTACCCTTGCGTGGATCTCGTCCAGCCCCATAGGCTTGTGAGTGTGTTTACATGTTGCAGCAGGTCTCTGACCATTTCCCTGTGGATTATGTGAGCTCCATTCTTCTACCAGACCTGTCTTTCAGCTCAGGAAGAGTTCCAGCCAAAACTCTCTGTTCAGCTAGACTGGGCTTCTTCCCTGATGGCTCGATTTTCAACACATGGGGTCAGCCTGCTCCTGTGCTTTTAGGATTTCCTTCTTGAAGAATGTCCAGCCTTCCAGGACTCTTTCTCTCTTCAGGATTCAGTTCCAAGGAACTCTGCCAATCTGTCTCTCAGACAGGCCAAGGTCTTTCCCTCTTCCAGAGGGCTAAGGGCTTGCAATTCTCATTGAAATCAAGTACTCAACATCTCGCAAAATCAAGCCACTGTTACTTCTTTGTTTCTTACAGAACTTGTCTGGGATTCATGTGAGAAAAAAAAAATTCTGTGGCAACAGTAGGAAAAACTCTCATCAATAAAGCTGCCAATTGCCCAATTAAAAATATTTATGTTGGTGGTATTTATGATGTAAATAGTATTCACTGAAAAAAACCCCACACAAATACTTCAAAGAGCAACTATGCATCATTAAACAGAATTAATGTGTTGGTATTGCTATCATGCAACATCAAGGATCCATTTGACTGCATGATGTATGTCTGCTGTGAAATTTCTTGGGTATAGCTCCAAATTTTCAAGATAGCTTGAGAAAAAGTTAACATTTTAATTTTCAATAGAATTTATTCTCTTATGTTTTACAACAAGGGTAAGACATAACTCATGATGGGACTTAAAACAAGCTAGAGCAAAAGACCAAAACTTCAGAAGTATTGAAGTGCAGCAGTACAACCTAGAGTCTGATAAGGTGCTGGTGCTGTTGCATTGAGAAGGCTGAAAAAGTTATCAAAATAGGTTAAAAATTCAAAAGCAAAATATAAATTTCAACTTCACAACATGTAGGTTTCTTTTGAATATTTACTTCATAGCAGAGAGATACTTTTTCATTTAATATCATACACAGCAATTAATGATTATATCTATGATTTGGTATTTTAGTGATTGTTTATAGAGGTACGACATGGTAGCTAGTCTGATGTGGATTTCCAAGTGATACATCCCAGAAAAAAAAGTAAAACCCATTGGGAAACCAGAATGGAGCTTGACATTCACTGTGGGTGTGGGATCCTGTAGTTCACTCCAATAGGTCTCAGATGGTAAGGTTTTTGTAAAGAAACAAAACATCCACATGCATGGAGAAGGCAGCTCGTCACCCTGAGGTACATATCACTATCTCATGGGCAAAATGATGAACTGGAGGACATCAGGAGACAAAAAGATCTGCCACAGAATGGTTCCACTGCCAGCTTACTCACCTCAGAATCTTCTGGGGAAAGAGTATCTTCTGGAAAGAAGGCATCAAAGCAGAACTTCTTCCCTTGCCCAAGAGGAGCTCTTTTGAAATGAAAAAAAACCCCTTTTTTGGCCCATGATTATAGAAAAACCCAGCCAATGGTGGCAGAAGAATAATTTTTCAGGCACCTATAGCTAAATTTGTGGTGTCTGTGAATTTGATTGCTTAGTACAAAACTGGTGCACTTTCTTCTTGAGATGTCTCCCAAAGCATCCTGGGCTAAAGCTGGTTGTCAGAGGATTGAACAACAAAGGCAGCAGGGGAAGGGGAGGGAGGGGAAGGGTCTTGAGGCAAAATGTGAGCTGTTAGGTAGAGAGGATCAATGCTTCCATCACAGCATCCCTAAAATGCTCCCACATCCAAGTGCAAACTTAGACTAAGCTGCAGGATAAAGATGAAGCACAGACGGAGTAAGCAATGTCTGGGACAACAGTCATTTTATCTTGTCTCAGAAAGTTTAAATTACTATCCTAGTCCACTTGGCTACTTTTTGATGGAGCCAATCTTTACTCTCAGGCATTCTGAAGTGTAGGTGACTATTTCTTCACGGTTCAGGCAGAACATCTACTGTATGGGCAAGTAAAAGTCCTGATAAAAATCAATCTCCTCAGCCTCAAGAAGGCAGTTAAATGTAAAACTCTCATAAACTGTATGTGAGTTACATCCAGTCACTTTGGAGTTAAATTTCCCAAGTGAGACAGATTTGAGCATTGTAACAATACGAGGAGTCCTTCTGCTGACTGCATTGTATTCCCCAGAATCCTGAAAGATCTGCTTATATGCAAAACTATGCATTTTAACCGTGTATCTTAAATACCAGAAGTGTTTTAAAGATGTTTTGTACCCATAAGTTAATCTAATTTAAAATTTAAAAAAATAGCTATAAACAACTTCTGAATCACTATGATGGTGACAATGAGCAATAAATTCTGAACAACCTTGTTAGTCATTTTGAAATTGCTTTGTTCCTCACAGCATTATTTTAAAATCCTGGGAAGAGCGCTGCCAGCAGAGCGTGCCATCTTTCCACTGAAACTGTGTGAAGATGGGTTCCAACCAAAGCTCCATCAGTGTATATTTGCCTTTAGAAAGTAGAGTGATAACATTCAAGCAGGAATGTGAGAGAAATGTTCATAAAATATGAAAGCTAAAAATACCCTGGTATTATTTTGCCACTGTACTATTTTTATATGCGATCTTCATTTAATTCAGCAATTAAAAGACATATGAATTTATGGAAAATATACTATTCTTTATGTAGTGTGAGATACACCAGACTGCAAATTTTACAGCAGGTTAATTCAGCTCTGAAAAGTATTGAGATTCTATTGGCATAAACAATAGAGTATATATAACACATTGAAAAACCAGGAGATATAAGCCAGCTCCATTTGCCGTCTATGAGCACTGTATTGATTTTTAAAAAATTTATTACTTTCATTTATACAAGAATAGAAAGAGACTTTGATCTTGTATGTTATACTTCTGGAAACAGAGTGCAAACAAAACATCTCCAAGCTGCATAACTGATTTGGGGTGGATGTATAATTACCTTGATGCTCCTGCACTCAAGGTCTTCTGTTTCCATTACTCAGAACTTAAGGATCCTTATCAAAACAAGGATTTGGGTATCATCTCAGTCTGAAAAGGTCGTCTTGCTGTTTTGTTTTGTTTTGTTTTGTTTTGTTTTGTTTTGTTTTGTTTTGTTTTGTTTTGTTTAAAATACTTATGCTTCTTCTTTGAAGTACTTTGATTCAGGTGTCCTGGGCCGCTGTGCACTGATAGTTGTGTGTGGTTGATGGCTTGGTTTCATAAATGTGCCCTAACAGTCTAGTATTTGACAATGGCTCTGCTGCACTACAGGGTGTATAAAGGCATAAAACAGTGACTGCTCAGTAGAGCCTTCAGTCTTCCAGTGCCTCAGTTCAGACATAAAAGCCCACCTAAAAGTAGTACAAAGTAGTTGGAGCCCGTCCATTTCATACCATAACCATTACAGAAACGTCCTTCTTGCCACCTGCTGCTGCCAGAACAATCTACTCCCAGCAACTGCTGTCTGGTGTGCTCATGGCCCATAGGAATTAGTCAAGGGTGGGGAAGACAGATTTTTATCACTAACAACTGCAATGTGGTTTTTGCTTCCCAGAGGTCACCACTGAGATGAGAATAGTTGTTTTCATGTGACAGGAAGAAGATGGGCATGGCACCTCTTTGTTTCACCTTTTGTTTGTTAAGGGTGGGCTTATGTGGGAGACATAATGTATGATGCTGCCTTACGGGTAAAGCTTCAATAAACTGTAATAAAGGCCATGCACTTTGATTTAATAAAAAACGATGGGATATGCAAACACCTTCCAAGCATGGCAACAACATTTTCATACCCCTCTAGGTGATTTCAGTGCTTCTTCAAAAACCCCAGAACATGAAAGTCATTACTACACCTGACTCATGCCCCCACCAACCACCCCAGACAGCCAATGGCTTAGTACGTACTGTGTCTGTCATCATGAAGGACACTGGCCTACTCTTAAATTTCAACTCTTGAAAACGCTTTAAAGACTAAAAGTCTCCCTAAAAAGGCGGTGAATTATGACAGGAAGAACTTAGTAGCTTGACTTTTGGGAATTTTTTTAGTAGAGCTTTATTGTCAGTGATTTCTTTTCTTATTATAATTCTCCTCATTACTGTTTTCACACCACTCCAAAATCAAGCTTTCAGCTGTGAATGTGTTGTGGGCGGCTGATTAAATAATCTATTTTTACATAAAATTTTGCAAATAAATTTCGAATCTTTATCTTCCAGGTATTAAAGAAGAACCCCCAAAAGACAGAAGAACCCCAAAAGAAAATGTGTGTCTTAAAAGGATCAGCAAGAAAATCATTCAACCACCAGCTCACTAATAAAACAAATACTTTTATTATTATTCATGAAGGAGGAAAAATCCTGCTGTAAATCTGCAGACCTTGCTCTGCATCTCTTAGCATGGATCGAGAGGATACACATTTTATTTACAGGAATTAAGAATGGAAGGATGAGGTTTCTCTTCACTTTTATCCCTTACTTAGAATTTAAATGATTGCACATCTCAAAAAGACTTGCACAGGCCTTAAATGATGTGTGAACTATCCATGCAAATAATTTGTTCATTAAGTGCAAGTGTATTTCCAAATGAGGGATAAATTTCTTTTTGAATAATAGTTATACTGAGAGTCTTGTTAAATAAGGGAAGTGCGTAAACATGGTTAATGTGCCAATGCAAACCAGAAATGTAGAGGAGAATTAGAACACCAAACCATGACTTGGAACAGAGACTGAGTCAAAATCTAACCTGGGATTAATATACATATTTTGTAACAGGCCTTCAGCCTGTGTCAGCCGTTCCTGCTTTTGTGTAGGTTTAATCCTTTGTGCCTGAACTCGCGCATGGCCATGGCTTGACAGAGAATTGGTGAGACGACCTATGTGAACAAATATTACTCCACAAGGGAATAGCTTGATCAGAAACTAGAGGCAAGGCAAAAAGGAAGCAAACTTTGCCCTTTAAGTCAAGGATACATACAAATACTTTGATTAGTTGGGAGTGCGTTCTGCTGAAAGTTTCTTGGTGGTGATTAACAAAGATAAAAATAGACACTTCATGATGCTGATGAACCCTTAAAGAAGATCATATGCACGAAGATTGTTTTGTAAGCTCTTAGAGAAACATCCCTCATGTTACATGTTGATGTTAGTGGATATTATTCAGAGACAAACTAGACATGCAGTACAGACTTTCAATCCAGCTCATGAAGGGTACTGGTAATAATCTGATAAATAGATGGAGAAAGCAACTAGATGGGATGGTTTGCCATGTACAATTCTGATAAAGAGCAGAAAATGTCTCTCTCAAAGTAGAAGATAAATGAGGTGAGAATTAAAGGATGAAGTTCATGATCTTTAGGGTAGGAGAAATGAAAGAAAAGGCAGAATTACAGATTTCAGAGAGGCAAACACCATTAAACTCCAAAAATTTCTTTGTAACACCTTCTCTCGGTGCTAAAGGAAAAAGTTAGAAGGGAACAAGAATAATAATTAATTATTACCAAGGGCAGGTGTTAATTACCAGTTGTGGAGGGGCATAGAAAGTATAGTATAAGGTCATTTTGACTAAAAAATTAGCAATCATGGATTTCAATTATAAGGCAAAAACAAAAAGAAAGGCTGAGCTACAAGGCAGTAACACAGAGTTATAGCACAACTGCCTGGAACAGCAAGGAATAGAATGAGCTGCAATTAACACAAGGCACACACACAAAAAAAAGTTAAAGGGAAAAATAAGATAATGAATTTCACTAAGGTATTCTTCATTAAAAAGAGCACTATCAAGTGAGGTAGCATAATTAATATGTAGCAGAAAAGAAAGACCTCATCTTCAAGTATTTAATATACTTGATTCAACTGGTTCTAATGACTTCACCCCACGATGCCTAAAAGAGGTTGGATAATAATTCTCTGCACTGCTAACAATTATTTTTAGTTATTCAAGGAGAAATGTGGTATTCATCAGCACACAAGAGACTTGTCTTTAAAAAATCTAAAAGGAAGAATCAGAGAATCAAAAACCCCAGTAGCTAAACTTCAGTTAACCTGAAAAAACGCCAGTCATGATCCAACAAACTGTTTGTAATTCTCTAGGGAAAAACAAAGAACAAACAAAAATAAAACCCAAACAAACAAGCAAACCAGGAAACAAATTGCAATCAGCATTAATTAATGCACCATCAGACTAGGCAAGTCTAGCCTAGATTAAACTATCGGAGAGTGAGTGGAAAGTCATCCCCTGAGAGCAACTGTGAGTGATTAACCGTGAGAAGGGAGGACTGCATTGAGTGAAGTCCTGCAGAGGTCTCAGCTGCATTCAGATGTCTTTAATATCATCACTAGTGGTCAGGATGGGAAGACATGACCACTTTGAGAACAGCACCAGTCGTTGTGAACATTAGAGTTAATCATATCCTTAAAATTTGGAGATAAAGCTCTGGCAAGTCATAGTGCAGGGACAATGAGGTACTTCATTTGATCCAGAAAAAGTAACTGGAGAAGAAGCAAATTTTTTTCTGTTACACAGAAAAAGGGAAGGGAGATTTTTTAAAAGTGGAAAACTGAATAAAAATTAAAAACACTAAGAAAATGCAAATACCACCCTAAAATGAAACACGTAAGTTGAGCCAACAAAGCACAAAAGTCAGTACCTTCGCTCTGCTCAGGGCTGATAAGGTCTCCTTTGAAAAGTTGAGTTCAGTCTGAGGCACTGTACTTCAAGAAAGGTGTGGACCAACTGGACAAAATTCACAGGAGCATAGTGAGAGAGTAAAGGAAACATTTGATCTCAAAGTCCACAGTGACAGGACATTGAGCAAGAAAGACTGAGTTTAAAAAAAAAAAATAAAAATCCAGTGCTAAGTCTAGTGAAACCCTGGAAGATATTTCTTGAAGAGGTAGGGAAATCCTATTTTTATGTCTTCTTCTCTTATCACTCATGAGAGATGAGCTTTTTTCTCAAATACTTGCCAAGAATGACATAGATACAGCTGCAGCACGAACTGACCCTTTGAGATCTCTCCAAGAGTTATCATTCCACATTTCTAAGTTTTCATCCCTGGACACTTTCCTATGATTCATCTATTAGAAAGCAGCAAATGTTGTATTACTTTCATTACTTTCTCCCTCTTTGTCACTGTGCAACTGTGGTCAGTTTTCAAAAAAACCCCAAAAAATTCACTGTTAAAATATTTCAAGCTGTAGTTCATATGAATTCTTTTCTTTAGCACTACAGACACCATGTGGTGCTGCTGATAACTACACAACCTCCCCCAACAGCACTTTGCTGTTAGGAATACATTATGGCAAGATTAAAACTGGTGAAGCTGTGCAGGTATATCTTATGTACATCTCTGCATGTCAGGAAAGGGATTTCTTCCAGAAACACTTTAAAAGTGGAAAGAGAATCAAAGGTAGAAATCATCGTGTTTGACAGGAGAATTAAATAAGTACTGTTTGGGGTTACTCTGAGTTTCATTATTTACCCGGCCAGAGGCTCAGTCAGTCCTTTCTTCTACAAAACGCATTTTTCTCTGACATTTAAGCTCTAAAACCAGCAAAGTATCACATACATAATTTCTTTAAATGTTTTGCAAAGAACAGAGTCACAGAGGAAAACTATGTATTTTTACAACAAAAGAGTATTCTCTAGTTTTCATTACTACAAGTGCTTCTAACTCTATCATTATATCTTGATGCTGGACAACATCTAGATCTTCATAACATGACTTAAAATGCGGAATAGCTCCTGTGATCTGTGTTAAATTATTCATGTCTGGAGATAAACAGGAAAATATTCCAGTCTACTTTATCTGCTGTAACTAGTTCCTTATTTAAATCCTTGTGATTTTCACTATTCCATTACCTGTGAGACTGATGCTTTGTACTTTACTTTGCTAATATTCATCATATACAGAGGAAAACCATATGCTTCATTCTCATTTATCACAATTTTATATGATGAAAAGGAGAAAAATAACAAGATTTATAAGAAAAACAGAAAAACAAACACTAATAGAGACCTTTATGTGTGTGTGATTGTTTTTTCTTCTTGAAGATAGATTGGTTGCCTTTGAAGGTACATTAAGGTACCAGCAACCACAGCCGCAAAATATTGCATTTGTTTTTAAAAAACAGTCTTCGAATACACACATCCCAACAGCAGCTGTGCTAGTAGGAAAGTTGTGCATGTTAAAGCACAGCAATTTGGACTTCAGTTCCATTAAATTCTGAAGACAGAGAAAAAATCTCTGCTAGGAAATACTAATCCAGTTGCTTCAAATCTGGCCTTTTGAAGTTTGCTGCCTTGGAAAGTTCAGGGACAAATTTCTGTGTATTTATTTTCTAGTTAATCAAACAGCCTCATCTCATCCGTGCTTACCATCATTAGAGGCTGAAGAGGGCTGCTGCCATGCCCTTCAAGGGCACATCACAAACATACCCTCTCAGCTCAAAAGGCAAATTGCAGCTAAATTGCACACAGGCGGCAGGAGCTGTATCCAACCTCCTTTTAGCAGAGCTTCCCTCCTCAAGACACACCCTGGCTCCTTTCTTCCTCCTTCAACACAGGCTTCAGAGATTTTCCTGAAGTGTTATAGTGGTCTGACATGAATGGAGGTGTCTGAACTTCACAGTCCAGAGATACCCCTTGTGCCATGTTACTAAAGAATTGAAGTTACTTGGTCTGGCAGAATAAGGCCACTAAAGGGCTCTTTTGAAATAAATTCAGGCTAATTAGAGAACCCTGGACATCTAACCCAGCACACCAGTAGCAGTTTTCAGCTTTCACACCTCTGTGACCTTGTTCACATGAGACATGTGACTGCTGGTGCCAGCAGACAAAAGAAGGAGGTGAGAGATCACAGAATCACAGAGCTATTCAGACTGAAAAAGACCTCTAAGATCATTGAGTTCAGCAGTTTAACCCAGCACTGCCAAGTGGACATTAGTCCATGCCCCCAGGTGCTGCATCTACATGTCTTTTAAACACCACTGGCAGTGGTGACTCAGCCACTTCCTTGATCAGCCTGTTCCAGGGCTTGACAACTCTTTTTGAAGAAATTTTTCCTAAGACTCAATCTAATACTGTCCTGGTGCAACTTGAGACCATTTCCTCTTGTCCTACCATTTGTTACTTAAGAGAAGAGACAGACTCCCACCTAATACAACCCCCTTTCAGGTAATTGTAGAGAGGGCAAAGACCAGGTTTACACTGAACAAAAGTGACTGTGGGATCTAGACACCAACACAGCATGCCAGAACACTTGAACACCTGCAGTGGGCTTATTCTCACATCCATCGTAGACCTATTTTCATTAAACTATGATGCCATTGTGCAATGGCTTTTTCCATGTGACTGAGTCTACCCCCAAAAACTCCTGAACTGGTAACTAATCTCAGCAAGATTTGATGGAATAGCAGCTATGTCAGAGAGACAGTTCCTGAAAACACCAGGTAAAGCACCTGGAGAAAGAAGACTTAAATTAGTGCCGTCGTGGAGGTATTTAACCCAGGAGAGCCAGCCAGGACAGGCTATCCTGTATGCATTGAAGACTACTTTGCTTCTTGCCTGATAAAGGATGTGGAGGCAGAGTTGTTGGGGCATTGGAAGTGGGAAGGTGTGGACATATAGATCGAGTGAAGAGAACACAATCATGTCTATTCATTATAACGTGACGTATGCACACCAGCTCAAGACTAACAGTAGATGGCCTACCAGTGCCAAGTAGAGCAAAACCTAAGGTCACAATTTAAGAAATAAAGTAACTTTAAGAAGAAAGTTAAGTTGAACCAAAATACTTCACCAGAGAAATAATTTTTAAGAATCAAGTATTACTCCCCTGCAGCAGTCACTCAAGGGCGTGGACTTCACACACAAGATGGAAAGTGCAAAACATTTATTGGGCACTCAGAATTCCCTAAATACCAGTACCTAACAGGATATCACATCATATAAACAGGAAGGATGTTCACCACAGTGATCCCCAATCACCTGGGGTATTGCACAGATATTACCTATTATGGTAACAGATAAACAATACCTTATAAGGTCACAAACTACAATTATCACTTCTCATAGGTCCAACACTGTCTACAAACCCACAATCCTCTCTCAGCCCATCCTCAGTGACCTGGATGCACTCTCAGGATCACCTCTGGGTCCAAGAAAGAGGCTCTCTCTCCGGCCCTCAGGGCCTATCTCTCTTCCAGTACATAGTGCACCCCAACACACCCCAAATAAATTTGTTGCTCATTCTAAAGAAAAGTAATTTAGAATCACAGATACATCGAATGGTTTTGGATGGAAGAGACCTTAAAGATAATTTAGTTCCAATCCCTCTGCCGTGGGCAGGGACACCTTTCACTGGACAAGGTTACTCAGAGCCCCATTCATCCTGGCCTTGAACACTTCCAGAGACAGGGCATCCACAACTTCTCTGGGCAGCCTGTTCCAGTGTCTCACCACCCTCACAGTAGAGAATATTCTCCTAATATCCAATTTAAACCTACTCTCCTTCAGACTAATGCCATTCTCCCTTGTCCTATCACTATGTGCCTTTCTGAAGAGTCCTTCTTCAGCTCTCTCGTGGGACTCTTTAGGTACTGGAAGCCTGCTTATAGTCACACCAGAACCTTCTCTTCTCCAGGCTGAAAAGTCCCAACTCTCTCAGCCTGTCTCCACAGGACATGTGCGCCAGCCCTGTGATCAACTTAGTGGCTCTTCTCTGGACTCACTCCAACAGGTCCATGCTTTTCTTTCGTTGAGGGCCCCAGAGCTGGATGCAGCTCCACTGCAGGTGGGGTCTCACAAGAGCAGACTAGGGAGGCAGAATCACCTCCCTCAACCTGCTGGCCACCTCTCTCCTGATGCAGCCCAGGATGCAGTTGGCCTTCTGGGCTGCAAGAGCACATTGATGAGTCATAATTGAGTTTTTCATCCACAGACACCCCCAGGTCTTTCTCCTCAGGGATCCAGTCTCAATCCAGTCTCCTCCCAGCCTGCATTTGTGCTTGGCATTGTCTCTACCCAGGTGCAGAACCTTACATTTGGCCTCGTTGAGCTTCATGAGACCTGCACAGACTCACCTCTCAAGCCTGTGAAGGTCCCTCTGGATGGCATTCCTTCCCTCCAGTGTGTCAACTGAACCACACAGCTGGGTGTGGTCAGAGAACATGCTGAGGGTGCTCTCAATCCCACTGTCTGTGTCCATGCCGTCAACAAAGATGTTAAACAGGGCCGGTCCCAGCAGCTGGGTTGTTGCTGTTGTGCTGGTCCCAACATGGGGTTGTTGTTTTTTAACTTCTTTACTTTACATTTTACTGAAGTTCCTTTAATTTTTCCCACCTTTTTTCTACGTCTTGAAAAAAAAAAGCTAGTTTTCCCAGCTTTTTTTAAAAAGCACTCTCAAGTTTTTCTGTTAGCCCATAAATCACTAAGAAGGTTTCATTCATTTTTGTGCTGCAATTAAAGATCATTTGTGGCTTGCTAAATACATATAGTGGAGACACTGACAATGTCTACAGTCAGAATATAACACACCTTAATGTGTTTACTATTGAGTTTAACACAATATATTTCCTGCCCTGCTCATGATTGTGGAACACAAACATTGACTAGGAATTAAAATTATCTCTTGATCTCAATTAATTAGAGTAAGTTTCCCAGTTCAGGAGCATGGTGAAGGTTCAGAAAAGTTCAATTTCACAAAACTAAAGTAAAAGAATAGATTTTGAATACACTGGCAAGATTTTAACACTTTAGAAAAATGTTAAACTATTCCTTACACTGTTCCATATCACACAGGATAAATGTTATGCCTTGCTGTCCTATTCCATGGAGACTCTTTTACAGCAATTCACAGATTTCTTCCCATGTTAGTCTCTCCTATTACCTGTGGGTTTGTAGGACATGTCCAGGCTTTCATTCTGTCGGAGAATCAACACATGAACGGGGCTTACATCTAGCCCACAAAGATGAGGTGCAAGTATAGGTGTACAAGATGAAAAAATACTGCATAAAATTCCTCTTAATTTGAAAAAATGTTTGGATTGATATGAAATAAAGCATTTATTTAGGTTTTGAATGTTTTTTAAATTCCTTTAAAATGAGGAATGTTTATGTGCAGGTGGAAATACATTTTGAAATATATTTTGTTTTGAATTACTGACTTTTTTTTTCTCTGATATTTTGCCAGTTCTTTCTTCCTTTTTTTGGCAGGCTGAGCCTTTTTGAGAAACAAAATTCTTTCACAAATTTTTGTGACTGTGCAAAGTCTTCTTGTTTCAGTGAAAAAAATCACCCAGATTAATTGCTGTGCAGCAGAATCCCCATCAATCAGACTTGTGGGGAGAGTGTTCCTTTCTTCCCTCCCTCTCTCTCTCTCCCTCCATTGCCTCTAGAGGTTCTTTTGAGGAATTTCTCATCTGCAAACTAAAATAGAGTGAACGCCTCGATTTCCTTAAGGCCCTCTGGCTCTTACTTTTCTTTGCAAGTGGGATGAAATAGCCCTGGGATTCTGGCAAATTATCACAATTCACTAAAGTCTTCTGCTCTGTTTACCTTTTACATTCTGGAAATAATCAAGTGTCCAAACATGGAAAGAGGCACTTCTGCCTGGGATCAAGACAAAAATGATGATTTTATTCTTAGAACGGATACTCTTCCCAAACTTGCTGTCCTCTGACAAACCTGACACTCTGAAGGGCCAAATTTCTGTCTGCATAATGAGAGTGGGAGAGAAAAGGCAGTACCCTGTGGTGGAGGGGAAGGGCAGCAGGATATGCCTAACCCTGGCTGGTGTGGGTGGGAATGAGGGATGTAGCAAGCACAGCCTTGACATCCTCAGCCCTGCCTGACAGCTTCAGTCCCACCCTCATTTTCCCTTTCATGAGCCCAGCTAGAGCCCAGCCTGAAGTCACGGTATGCTCCCCTCCATCTCTACTCCAGCATGGTGGAAATCCTCTCTCTTCTCCATCCCTCAGCTGACCCAGGAGCATCCTAATTCTCTATTTTGCCACTCCTAAATCTCATGGCAGCCCCGTCTCTCTCCCATTGGTGTCCAGCTCAGCTGTCTGTCACTGCATATCCTCATCCTCATGCCCAGGCATCTCAGCTGCTGCTCTCCAAGCACCTCACATAGAGTGGAGCTTGGGCTGTTGTGCCTAACAGTGAATGTATCAAAGATGGAAACTTTGGACTTTCTAAAGCCAAATTCTTTTGTCCTTGCCACCCTCAACATCTTTTCTACTTTGCTTTAAGAAAAATATTAGCTGAAAAGTAGGGATAGATTCTCTGTGAATATGTTGAAAAGCAGCTTTCATTTAATTTAGAACACAACACCTAAAAAGACCACTCAAAAGTACTTTTCTCATTTTCTCAGTTAGAACAGCTGAAAACTAGTTGTGCTGACCTACAGATTTCTTTCTCTGAAATATTAGATATTTAATCCAGCAGACTGCAGAACATTAACAGCTGTGTTATGCAGATGCAGGGCGTTGTTACCGTGGTGGTGCAGGCTGAGAACACTAGATGGTCCCTGTGATCCAGTTTTACACTTCAGAGCCTCCACAGTTTTCTCAGCAAGTACAATCATGGCATATCCCTGCAGCCAAGGGAAAAAAAAACAATGTTGGCCATCGGAAGTTACCACCCAGAACCACATCAAGAACTGCAAAAGTAACCATGATGGTTTTCTCAGTCTTTATAACTAGGGAGCGACGTGGCACTCTCAGTCTCCCAAACAGAGCAGCGCAGTCCTTCGGAAAGTTCCTCAAAAACAATTGGCCAGAGGTTTTCCCTGAATTTGGATACACCCTATAATAGAGAGTGGCAGTTAGACTGAAAAAGACTAGATGAAAAAGAGAACATAAAAATACAATAGAGAGGTTTTGAAAGTAATTTTTAGTGGTAATTTTAATTAGTAATTTTAATTAGAAAGTGGGTTTTTTTTCCCACTCTCAGATGAGCAAGTTTAGGCCATGCAGCACAAGTAAGGATTTAATTTAAAAAGCAGCAGCTGCCCATATAACTTCAGAGTTAAAGCCATGGAATGCATAAAAAATCAGTTGAGCCTAATTTATTGTGCAAATGATTTTTGGACCTTTCTTTCAAGTCAGATTTATTTTCAGAGATCCCACTCGAGGTTTAGAACACTTTTTTCCTGGTATCACCTGGTTTTTGCAATGTGAGAAGCCATAAAAACCTGTTATTTTTCAAAGTTATAGTCCTTGTAATAATTAGATACAATTTCCATTCAAAGAGATTCTTGATCTCCGTTGCACTATATGTTCAGACACTTTAACTGTCTTTCAAGGGTTAATGAGGAATAGGTATCCTAAGTCAACCCTTACTGAAATTTTCCACATATACCAAAGTAAGTTCTGTTAAATGGGTCACCATCAAATTTAAAGGAAAAAAGTCATGCAGGAGGAGCCTGGAAAGAGGTGAAAAAGCCTGCTGCACTGCTACTGTGAAAGCAAAGGAGCCAGAAGATACAAATCATACAAAGATTCAGCTGATGTTATTGATAAAAAAAAGGATTGGCTATGAAAGCGTCCCCCCCTTAGCTTGCTTGGGAGTGAGGGGAGTCAGAAAATGTAAAGAATTACTTCTATTTCCATGTGGTGTGAGTATCAAAACTCAGGGAGGATGGTGAACACTGCTGTCAGTTCCTGCAGCCTGTCCCTCTCCTGTTTTCCTACCTCCCTGTCAGCTGCATTCCTCCTGCTTGAAACCAGCCCCCCACACCATAGACACGCTGCTGCTCCTCTGCCTGGAAGGGAGGAGGGCTGGGCACCAGCTCCAAGAGCCGTCTCCAAAATTTTGGATTTCCTCTGGCGCAGGCTGTGGCCAGCGTGGATGAATTTGACGTGAGCACCGCAGACAGAGACAAGTCTTGCCTGGAGAGAGCTGCACCCTTTTGCCACAACATCCATAGCCTCACTGACAGTCAGCAGAGTGATCCCAAATGGAGAACCCACACCCCACCCAAAGGTGATGGGTACCTCGAACTGTATAAGTACCAACAACGGCTGAGATTTCCTCACAAACAACAGGAATTACCCTTTGAATCTGAGAGACGAGAAATAGTCTTGGTCAGCACTATGTCTCTGAGTCTGGAGAACTGGAAAATATAGCCAATATCCTGCCACCTCTTTTATGATCCATCTCACAAATAGCTCAATCAGAAAGTATGACCTACATCTGGGAGATCTCCTCCAGATAACAATTTTGGTCACATTATGTGCTGCATTTTTTGTGTTACAACCCTAAAAACGTGATCTGTTTCTTTCTCACCCCAAGCCACTCTTCCTCTGATTATTTTCTCTCACACTACCTGAAAGCCTCTTCTGCATAAGACCTCTCTCTGCATGCTGCTCATGCCTCCTGCCAGTTCACTGTTCTCCTTTGCTAATGAGTTGTCTGTCACACCTTCCTTCCCTGAATCATGCCTCCATCATTTTATTCTGCTAAGGGTAATTTTTGACCCTGCAGGTGTGTGGATTTTTGTTGGGTCCTCCCACCTGCCTTGCCCTAGTCCTGATTGCCCTGGCACTGAACATCTCCAATTTCTCATCACCATCCAGTGAGCAGCTAGGAGGCACAGCAGTCTACACATCTTGCTTGAGGATGATTTGGTTGGTCTGTTGGTTGTCTGCATTGCTTGTTGGATAGGAGCTTGGGAAGGCCAGGGAGAAGACACATAAACTGAATATCTCAGGTCCAGTACAAGAATTCAGGTGGGCCATAGGATAATGAACCATAGCAGAGGCTCAGGTAGTACATGGCATTTCAGAAAGAATACATGAGCCAAACAAGGTCAGACAACCACTACTAATATTTATTATTGTTGGCTGGTATTCACGTATTCACGTCAAGACTTTATCCTCTAAATCTACATTCGGTGCATAAGTGCATCACCACTTGCAGCTATTTAGGACACAAACACTACCATGCAAATACACTTTCTCACACACGTTGCCTAAGAAAACATAGATGCTTTTATGTGTATCTATAGGTATTTTTTCTCTGCCAGGAAAATTGCTAGAGTATCATTAATAACAGCACAAGGATTTCTAGGCTAAATTTCAGAGGTTTTGTTCACACACAGTAGAATATGCATAGTCTCAAAACAAACATCTTCCAGAGGTGTTCAGCTCTTTGTTTCTCATGTACACACAAATATACACCATACACTCACAGACACACAGGCAAACATATGCCAACGCACTTCATACAAAATTCATACAACCACATTTTGGGGTAAAGGCTTCCCATTTAATCAGACATGACCTCGAATCTGTCTGTATGTAGCTATTAAGTTCTGACACTGTCGTTGCAATCCAGGTGACTGCTGGACCCTCATCACCAGGATCCATGAAATGGAGGGAGCAGAAAAGACTGGCTCAGTCATCCAAGGAGATGCTCAGGCATCACAGGGCTTGCCACAGACTTCACAACCTGAGCTTAGATGTTGCCTCCAGCTGTGCACTCCCTCAGGACATTACAGCTACTAGTCCACAGAAGACACATACCTGCACCTCTGTATTGCAATGTCCTGGGTTTAAAGGCATGTTCATTTTGCCAGCTCTCTTTATTTTATCTGGGGATGAATGTGTGGAGGTTCAACAGGAACCTGTTGAATGCAGAAAGGCCTCATGGCTGTAATACCATAACATCTGCAGAGTGTTATCCAGAGGACCTAGAGAGGACCCAGTGCACTAAACCATTCTGCTGGTCCTACTAGATGACCTGTCTCAAGATTACAAGGTATTAAAACAAATGTGTGGTATTAAGAAATAAATCAAAAAATAGTCTAAGAATTAGCTGACAGGTCCATGTTGAAATCAGAAAAAGTTTCAAGATACTTAAAAATGAATATGAATAAAATATTACTTTCTGATTTGCAGCACAGACTCAAGTCAAAACTTATTTAAATAATAATATTTATATTTTCCATCAGTATGCTAGAAATTTCAAAATGCTTTATGAATGTGTCCCTGGTTTTATAGGTCAAGAAAATTTAGGCACAGAAAACACTGGTGCCCTTTTCTTGAATCTAGATGACATCCTGTTTTTCCATTCTGATTTGCCCCAGGGCTCACACCAGTAAAGTGCACAGGTTTTCAGGCTACAAGGCTGTATTTGCAGAGTGTAATTCAGACATCTGCAGACCCTGGATCATTTCACCAGTTTTAACCCCTCTGTGGCTCTTTTGGCCAATTTGCTCATTCATGTTCTTCAGCCCTTGCAGGTAAAACTCGAATGGAAGTGAGCAGGATCTTCTTCTAAGGAAGAAGAGCTGTGGTCCTGAATAATAAATTAATTTACATGATCTCTTTGACTTCTCAAAGTTCAGAAAAATTCTTATAAATATAAATGTAAAAATTTGAAGCAGGATTATTATTAGAGAAGCAATAACAGGAGTTTGGGGATGTAGGTGTTCTCTCAGAGTGCTATTGAAGCACAAAGAAAAGTACAAAATGCTAGGGATAATTTGAGGTTAATGAAAGCCATCAGGCTTTACAGGAAAGGAGATGGAGATGTCTGAATCTCCAACCAGTAACTTCCATTCTGCCAGAGTTAGGGGAACTGACTGGCTGGTATCTGGTCATATCTGAGTTGATGCTCCCCTTACCACTGGTTAAGCTCATTAACTGGATGCTGTGCGAGGCCTTAGCTCTGTTTTACAGTCAGAGAGAAAGATGAAAACTGCTACAGAGATACTCTGGCTGACTTCCCAGGAGCAGCTCTGTAATGTAACTGGTCTTCCCCAATACTGGCCTCTACATTTTTCCAGCATTTTCTCTTCCCTTCCTTTCCACCGCCTACTCTTCTCAGTTTGAGTTCTGTTATCTCTATTATGTGCTCACTCATTCTCTTGCTTTCCTCAAGCATTTATTTAATTGCAACCTTTATTTATCAGCTACCCAGGGAATTTCATCCAGTCCTACCTCTCCCTTCCTCTTAGTAAACTAAGGTTGGTAGGAACTTTTCAAGGACTGGATCCATTTGGTATGGGTGTCCCACTTCCCCAGTGCAAAAGGCATCAGCTGTTTTGAAGGGGAATGCTCCTGAGGTGGCTTGCCCCAACTGCAAAGAGAAATGACCTGGGATAAGGGTGGAGGAACAGCTGCGGGACGATTTTGGAGCAAGAAGTTCGCATAATTCCACCAACCATATTGGTGAGAAATAATTTAGGAAAATTAGATGGGTCTAAATCCTGAGGTACTTCCAGTTTGAGGAACAAACACCACTTATGTTAGAACAAAATTGGTCCCTAGTGAAAATAGCCTCTTGGTTTTACCTTCCCATAAAAAACAAAGCAGCCATAGCAACAGGGCTGAGTGCTTATTTTCATTTCTTCAGGGATATCCAAAGAGACAGAGGGAATCTAATGTTTTAAAGCATCTTTCCTCTACCTGCTATTGCCTTTTCTCAGAATTTCTGAGAAACTTCTGTTGTTATTTGGCAATCACATTTTTTTTTCCCAGACCCTGATGGTATTCTGAGTTGTGCAGAAAGGCCTCTGCATCTGATAGCATATTATCAATTCTCTCTGTGTTACTTGCCAAACCATCGTGTTGTTCTTCCTTCTTGACACCTTCTTAAATATTTCACCAAGCATCCTGAAGACAATAACCCCCGTTGTGACAAATGTTCAGCAGGCTGGAGGGCTCTGTTTTTCTTCCACACCATCCCAACAAACTTTTGGCAAAACCCACTCGTCACAGATTCGTGCCCCACAGTCATCCACAGTCCACTCACACTCATAGTCTGCTTTTCCAAATACAGTTTCCAAGCCCCCTGAGGCTCCTATGCATGCTACATTCATTTCTTACCTCAGCATGCAGTACATATATTTTTTGGTCATGAGACTAAGACAAAAGAACAGACAGTAAAAATTAAAATTGCTCTTAGTGCAACACATCTACATAACAATTTTCACAGTGATTTGTGTGTGTGTTTGTAATTGAGGCCAGGCTGATTCCCAAGGCATCTCTCAGCTTGGGTGAAGTGAACTATATCAAGCTATGTATCAATTAATCAACAGGGTTTATCAGCGCTGGGATGTGATCTGAGTTTTCCAAAATTACTGTCTAAGAGATTAGGGGCTAAGGGAAAAATGTGAAAAATGGTGCTAAGAAAATGTTCCTGCCATATAGTCAAACTTAAATTAACTGAGGCTGAAGATGTGGGAAATCACTGGAGCTTCAGTATGATACGCATTAATTTAAATCCGTTCCTTAAATTCTCTTTCTTTCCCTGCTAAATGTGGAGCTGCAAGAAGAATTGCTAGAGCTGAGATAACTTTTTGAAAAGGGAGAAAAACTCTGACAGAGGACGTGTCTTTCTGTGTCCCTTGCCCTGGCTCTGCTCCACGGTGTCCACGTAGTCAGTGGACTGCACACCAAAAAAAAGAAGGGGGAGGTGGGGAGAAGGAAGGATGGACCGAGGGAGGAGCCCAACTGAGCAGTTACTTAGCTGCATAACTTCTCTTCACCCCATTCTGAGGACAGGGAAAAAAAATCAGGAAAAGCTGCATGAAGCAGGACTAATTCCTCTCAGTCTTCCCCACTTCTCTCCAGTCACGGTTCTAGCAGCGGGCCAGACACCAGCACCAGCGTGGCCACAGGCTCTGCTGAGCAATCCCAGCCCCTGGGAACAAGATGGCCTGGAAGCAAGGGAGGAAGAGGGGTATGGATAGCTGGGAAAACTGTTACAAATTCTGCTTGCAGAGCTCTGGCTTATTTTTTTTTTCCTTTGTGCCTTGGAGGAATGGTGCTGGTCATACAGCTCCTGCTTCTGGATTAGCTTTTCATTCTCATTGTCTGGGATGATGACTGACTGCGAAGAGCCTCATGATTTTAATGTTAGTGAAAGGGAAAAAAGAATGACTGCATATTGCTCTTGTGACAAACTACTTCCACAGACACACAGACAGTCCTCTCCTGCTGCATGAAACAAAAATGTTTGAAGAAATGGAGCACATGCAGTTGTAGTTTAATGAAAATCTGAAAAAGGAAAAATCTGGAGGAATTCCTTTCTCCCCCTGCTTCCTCAGCCGTGTACTCACTTGCAAGTGACTACAGGCTTGCAGCAGAGAGGTGTTTTCATTGGGAAAGGTCCCAGCAGGCTGATTGGGTGGGCCATTGCCTTTTGAATAAATGCCTAATCCAGCAGTCTCATAAGAAGGAAATTTTTTCAAAAACATTTCTGCTTCAGGCCTAAATCAACAAAAACTGGAATAGACATCCTGGAGGTGGAATTGTCGGGGTTCAGGCGGGAACGCAGGTGTAACCAAGATTTCTCTCCACTCCCCTACTCATCTGAAAGCTCTTTTTTCCCATTAAAGTCAAAACTGTTTTGCAGAGATCTGTTTCTTTTGCATTCAGCAACCACTTTTCCCAGTAGAACCTGTGGAATGGAGAGTTTTCTGGAGCTCAGCAGCAGTGCATGTTGCACCCCTACCTCTGCAACCCTCTTGCCACTGTAGCTTACCTCACAGCAGCCCTCAGACCTCTCTGCTCTGTGCCTCTTGCTAGGGAATGTGAACAGAAAATATAAGTGGCTAAGTAAGCAGCAGCTGGGCAGTCTTGGAAGGAAAACACTGACCTCATATTCAAAATGTGGTAAATTGAAACAATTAGCAGCAAAATTATCTGTAACTTAATGATCTCGTCTGATTCTAGATAGTCTCATAGCACAGAAAATGTTCTGGGCACTGAATTGACCTGTTTCTGGTGCAGTCATTATTTCCACCTGGAATAGTTTACTTAGGCTGCATGGCCTTCCTGCTTCTTGCCTTGTCAATTAATTTTGGATGGACAGGAAACCACTTTGTGATTCTTCAAGGTGTTTGCTGTCAAGGATGCATTTTTTTTCTAACATCTTTACAGGCACCCATGGAAAAGAAGCTGTTCCATAGTCATAATCTGTAGGGACTGGCACAAAGCAGACATGCACCCACATAATTATAGGTAGGGACACACATGTATTTATAGGACTATTCAAATACCTAGGACATGCTCTCATAAAATTGTGTTTCTCAGTTGTTTGTTCTCAGCGCTTTAGACAAAGGTCATTCTAACTGACAGAATGCAGTTGTTGGAATATGGGCCAAAATAACAGAAATAATTGTCATAAAAAATCTGCAAGCTGAGTTCAAGGATGGCACATAAGCCATATATCCTTATAACGGGGGTCAAAGGACTAGGTGCTCGATCCTTCCTTGTGTTGAAGGAGAAATCAGTTCTTAGTCTAGTTTCAAGGCATTGGATTAAAAAGTAGCCACTTCTTAGAGGAAGGCAGGCAGAGGAGCAGGAAGCAGATCTCCCATTGTCTTTTACACCTTTTCCAGATTCCCACTAATTTTAGTTTTTTCTACCAGAGAAGCTGGAGGAGAATGCATTTCTCTTAAAGTCTGTTTCGGTTAGATTCAACTGCTTTATTTCCGTTTCTTTTGCTTTCCATCTATTTTTATTGTTCACACAAATCCTCACATAAAGCTCATGTAAAACCTTCAGTTTGAAATTATATTTCAATTATTTGAATGTATAGTCTCCACATAGAGAAAGAGAAAATTGCAAGACTGATGTACTGAGCTTTTTTTAAAAATGCTGATAAAAATGAGCAAGTCTGGCCTCATTATTATTTGTGACTAATTATCTGCTTTTTTAATCATGAAAGGAAACTGATCTTGCTGCAGAAGTTGTGCAGCAGAGGATTTGGTATAAATCCTTGGCTTGGACTACATGAGTTTATATGAGGTACATACCATATTGCCTGCTGAGGAATTAAAAAGCAGTAACTCCTTAAGGCTTCTGGTAAACCAGCTACAAGAGACTGTCACAATACAGAGGTTGCATAAAAATCAATGGTCCCACCTTGCTGCATGAGTGAAGCAATGCGTAGGAAGGTGGATCAAGTGAAGGAAACAGGCCCCTTACCCACAGATGGACAAAGGAAGGGTTGGACAAGAGGGAGCTCCCCACTGCTGCTGTTCTTTGGCGAGTCTAATTGCCATGCCTGGCACTGCGGTCCAGTGAGATCCAAGCAGACTGGCCAGAGTCTGTTTGGAATTCCCACTCTATCATTTAGAAGAGCTGTATTTGGCATGCAGAAGCTGAGGCCTGAACTCCTCTGGTCGATCCTAAATAGCTCTTGCTACTGACAGCCACGTCACGTCTCCTACCTCAGCCTGCATTTTTCGGTTTCAGATAATTCCCTGTCATCTTCATCCCACAGATCATTCCCTTGTTTCAGCACGGCACTTAGGAAATATTTTCCATGTAGGTCTGTTTGCATTAGACAAAAGTCACACCTTTAAATTAGATGTTAGCTTGATTTTGCAGTTGGTTTTGCTCTATAGGCACTGCAGTAGCTTCTATTCTAAACAGTCTATAGTCTAAACTAGGCTAGTATGGAAGGCAGACAGATCTGGAGCTGCTTTGGGAAGCACTGATATGCACAATGAATGTATATACAAAAGGAGATGAATGTTCCTCTTCAACTAAAATTAAAGTGCTTTTAAAGCTGTGAAATTTGAAGCTCTTGCATCGACTTTCAAAGTGTTCCTTTGCAAAAGGCTAAATTTACAGTATAGCACACTCAGTTATTCTGGCAGCATCACACTTTCTGTACTTCTGCCAATAGCTGAATTTAATTACTGTTGCATTTATGGAAATACTTACCAAACTAGAAGAACTACACATGAATTCCATCAGTTTCATATAAAATGAAGCAAATGCAGAGATGTTGGCCTATGGAGAGAGCTTTGCACAACTGCCTCTAAGTTTCATTTCTTTTCCTCTCTGGTTCAAATGAATTTTAGCATGCATGAAAAAATGCAAGGAAATTGAGGAAATTCAAAAAATTGGGGGAAATAAACTCTTCTGTCTACTGCAGTGGAGTCAGCAGTCCCTCCCATGTTGTAAGAGGTGAAGTCACTGGGGGAGAAAAGGGTGCTGAAGTTTTCAAAAGCAACAAGGGTGAACCGTAACCCCCCCTTACAGTGTCTCTGGCAGTAGTTTTGTGCAAAAAGCACTAAGAGCAGGCATCTTGCTCGTTCATCCTTAATCCAAATACCAGCTGCATCATCTCATTTTCCCTCCCATTCAGAAGGCAAAATGGCTTGTGCAGATCTTCACAGTCACAGTCCTACCACCTAAGAGCGAGGCTCCTTGCAACTTCTTTTTGTTACATCATATTTTTGTTTGTCACAGACTGCATTTCCCAGTCTTGTCTTCCAAAGAGATTTTTGTAAACCTTCCCATGAGTCTCTCTCAGTGAACAGAACTGATGGTCAAGAATAGATCACCTGTATTTTGAAAATACTCTCCCACTGGCTGATGTATGTTCCTGTCCTTGCTTTTCTGAGTTCATACTGTTTAGTGTACCGCACTTGCTTGGTGTCTGGGACAATGCTCTGTAAGGACATTTAGGGAACCAAAGTATGCAATTCTCTAGGGAACTGCATGTGTTTCATTTTTGGGTTTGCCATCAAAGACATTTGGTGTGTGCCATGTTTCCATTGTTACTGGCACAGAGCCACAAATCTCCTCTCCTTTGCAGCACTCCAGTATGGTAGATGCACAGCCATGTTTCCACTGCTCTTTACTGCAGTCTGACAAAGGAAGGCAGCAAATCCACACAGCGGGGTGCTCATAACCAAATTCAAAACTCATGAATGCTGTTGGATCAGACAGTGTCCATATTTCTTTTTAAAGTGCATCAATGAGGCAGTTTTGCCAGCAACAGAGAATTCCCAGCCACGTCCCAAAACTAACGTTCTTTGAATGTGCTCCACAAGACCAGCACACCCAACTGCCCATGGGGATGAGAGAAGGTGTGATCTACACAGATCTATACCCAAAGCCTAAATGTCTTAGAGCACTTGCAAAGAGCAAAGACCACTTCTACCAACACAGATCTGTAACAGTACATGTGTTGCAATGAGTGCCTTCAGGAAGTAGTTCCTAAACAAAATTTCTTTCTTGACACTTCTGTTGAATTATAAACCTAGTCTTAAATATGGAGTTTGGCCTAATTTGGCCAATATTGAAAATCAATTGTACTTTGGAAATATAATAATATTTACTTTCAGTCTGCAAAAGAAAACTATTTCCTAAAAAGATGAAAAAAAGCTAGAACCATCTCAGCTAATGTGGCAACCTGTTGGTGTGCCTCTCTTTCTCTCCCTCTCTCTACAGTTTTTGGTTAAGGAGCCCTACTCTCTATATTCCTTCTCTGATGTTCTGGGATAAACACTGAGACCTAATTTATTTTTTACCAGCTATGACATTCACTTTACAGCTTTGCCAATGAGTAGACAATTCTGAAGCCACTGCAGATGTAGTCCTGTCACAGTTCATACTCTGATTCTGACTGATGATGTACTGATATCATGCTGCAGTGAAATGTCAAAATACCAGCCCCAGATGACTGTCTAGATCTCCTATTATAGCTGGAGGCCAAGCTCAGGCACAAAATCCTTTGTTGTTGACATCTACCTTTAGAGAAACACACTCTACTCTGGGACTTCCAAATCAGAAAATGTGCTGAGTTTTATATAGGAAAACAGAGCATAGGAAGGGATCAGTGTTCAGTGAGCCCAGTTGCCAAAACATAAATTACAGTGTAACAGATTTCTATTTCAGGAACATCTGCAGAACAATCACCACTCATGACCCTGCTAAGGAAAGCATTTCCTATTGAATTTTCGGGTTTTTTTGACGGCTGAAAATATCTTTCCCTATGTCAAAAGCAAGATAGCTGATAAGTATATATGTGATAGCCTTAAAAATAAAAAAAAATTTATTCCTCGTCTTCCTTTCATTGATGAAAATTCCTCCTTATTCACCTTGTAAGGCTTTCAAATGGCAGTTCTAGCTGCATTTTAAGTCTGTTATTCCAGCTATGGTACTGAAAGAAGACTCGTATTCTGAGACTTCTTTATTTGCAACCTAGTTGGATCCATCTTCAGCAGTTTCTTCCTGTTATGTCGCATGGAGTTTCACAAAAGCTGCAGATCTCCACAAGTCTCTCTGTAATAACATGTTGCATGTAATTATTGGTTTCTTGGAATGCATTACCCTCTACTTCAAGCCATAATTAAAGGAATCAAACTTTGGGACGGTCTCTGGAAATCTGAAAATAGGAATCTAATTTACAAATGTTAGGGTGGAATGGGAAATGAGTGAGCCAAAATCAGCACACTACAATGCTTATTTGCCATGCTCTCAAGAGGGCATCCCTTTCATTTTGGCCACCAAGACTTATCCAAGGGGTCTTGTATATATATGGGGTGGTGAGAACAACAGCAGGTCCTCTCCAAAAAGAGCAGAGTGCATTTATTATCACGACAGAAAGATACTGCTTGAAAGTACATGAAGGACTACCACCAAAGGGAGAATAATGCCATTGGGAAAATGAATTGTTAGAGACAAGGCCTCTTCTTATACCTGTTCATCAGTGTTGCCCACACGCTGGGTGCTGAAGTCCACATTTTAAACCAGGACCTGGGGATATGTTTTGTTTTAAACAAGTGAACACCTTCAGGGCTGCAAAAGGGTTACGTGAAAGGATCGGGCTTCTGTTGTGCTTTCTGTATCTATGCCTCCTTTGTGTTAAATGGCTGATTTCAGAAAGAAAAGTCTCAAAACTTTGTTAACAGACTCCTGGCTAAATCCAGATTATAGTTCATCGAGTGTACTTTTAACCCTTTCTCCAAAGTTCTTAAGATATGGTCTATGAATATTTCTTCCTTACAAAGTGCTGGGTTATGTTCAATTCTGATAAAATATTGGCAGCAATCAGTTTTATGGGATGGTCTCTACAGATCTGGGAAGCTTCACTGTGAGACTAGGTGTTGTGAGAAGAGAGGCCCAGAAAACTGAGCAGTGCAAAAAATCTGGATTGTATTCATTTGTTGGAGTTTTTTTAAGTTTTAGTGTCACCATGACATTTTTATGAATTCCCAGTAAATAAAAGCATAACCTCCTTAATGAAAAATGGAGCAAAGTACTTACCTAGATACTGATTTGCAAGTAATTCTCTGCCTTTCATCTTTCACCTCTTTCTCACTACTTAATAGCCCATTTCTTCTTTCCTGCCACCGTCTCTCATTTGTATACTTGGAGGACATTTTACCAGTTTTTTAGGATCTATCTAATTTTCTCTTTCCCCTTCCTCTCCACTCCTCTCAGTATTTTCAGGTCATCTTTGAGGTTCAAATTAGAAACCCATTAGATACCATGATTTCCCCAGATCTCTCTCTTGCAGTTTTAAATAAAGTACTTTTACTTGCAGATTTTTCAGAAATGTCTCAGGGGTTTTTTTTCCACCAGTTCAGTCAGGACATAGAAGACCAAGTATTCATTTTTGTCCATTCCACTTTCCTTCACCTTCTTTACAGGATGAAGGTTACTTTTTTGCATAATTTCTTTTTTATCCATACAGTCTCTTACCATTATCTAGGATGAAATATCCTGTTCTGTGCATCAAGCATCTTCCCATACTCTTAGAATTTCTCCCAACATCTTTCTGGAAAAATATTTTTGCTTAGAAATTTAGGGCTATATTTGTAACAGAAACATGCACAGAAGAGAAAATTTCTATCGCTTTGTCTCAACATCTTGATTTTCTTTTCCCTTATTTCCTTATTTCCTGTATCCTGTGTTGGGAGGGAAGATTAAGGGCTGATCATTGGCCGATTCCCTAATCTGCCGTTTCCTTCTGAAAAGGGATGATTTAACAGAGAAAAACGAGAATTTGGGGTGATGGATTCCAATATCCAAGTCTTTGTTTTGACCCTGGGCAAGTATTTGGGTCTTTGTTTCCCACATCACAGCTAAATGTCCGGTTCCACAGAATTGTTTTGGATTGCACATCTATTCCTGCATCATCTTTTTCTGTTTCTCCCTCCCATTTTTGCTCTGCACACTTTGAAGGCATGAAGCCCCCTGATTCTTCAGGACTGGAAAAGCAGCCTCCACATGCACTGTGCCTCTTTCCTGACACGAAAATCTCACCTCTGTGACAAAGTGGGTAACCTAGCGTAATTAATTTCCGAACTGGTGACAGAACTGCTGGTTGTATTGGCAAATGGCCATTGTTTCTTGTGGTTTCCATGTCTGTCCCCGGGGAAGTGGATAACTCTGCTCAAGTGTAGAAAAATGTGTAATCATTTGCTTACTTGATCAACAGTACCTGATTACAAAGGTCAGGATGATACCATCAAGACAATTCACATGAAGCTGTTTTAAAGATGTTTTTTATTTCCTCAGAACATATTCCATTTCCTTTGGGAAAGGTCAAAGCACAGAGAATGGGGGAATGAATGAGCACTATGCTAATAAGCTTCCTGGAGCTATCATTTACATTAATTACATGTTTTCTCTGCCTCCTTTGGGTATGCTAACAGAAAGACATGAATTTCACAGGGAATTTCACCTCTATAGGTAATAACATGGATGTTATATGAGAAGGACTAGGAAAGAAAGTTGGAATAAATAAAATCTTTATAGTTACAGGGCAGCAAAATGGGAGAGGTTTATGGTTTTCTTCTAACATCTGACATCCTTGCACCCACCTCAGGCTTTAGTTCTCTTATATCAAAATCTGGAAAACCTAGAATTTTCATCCATTATAATTTAAGTGCTGCTAATGTCTGCTGCTCTTAGAGATTTTACCAAATATCTGAAAACAGGTATTCCTAATCATTCCTTGGAAAACTACTCTGATCAGAATAATGATCATTAATGTCTATTTACCTGTGATTCTCTTTGTCTTGGGAGGCTTCCTGCCTTCACCAATTCCCATGCTCTACTCACCTAAGTAACTTTGCTGATTTCAGTGGAGCTACTCATGGGAAAGAGGAATCCAACGCTCTGCCTTGCAGAAAAACATCCGGAGTGGGTCCCATGTGGCCAGTGTTAATTTTCTTCCCCGTGTTTTCAGACTTCTCACACTGTTTTACCTTTCACATCTCTTCCCATTTGTATTCTTTCACTTGCTTTTTGCACTTTGTTAGGAAATTAAGAGAAATGTAACAGAAACAGGCTCTTACACACCCTTTTCCCAGTGCTATTGTAAGCTGTGTTTATTTTTCTGCTGCATCTGCACCTGGCTTCAAGCAAAACCTCTTCAGCCCCAGGTGGTCAATTTTTAACACTGCTCACAGCAGGAAACAATAGTTTGACAGCTGACCGCTTGGTACCATCACTGTGTCTGGATTAAATTGAGACCTACCAAACAGAAAGAAAATACTAGGAGAAGAAAATGAGACATGAGCAGCCCCAAAGTTCAAATAAGAAAAGTAGTTGAGAATTGTAAAGTGGAGAGCACTGGTCTTAGGCTAAATATATACATTTATATATGGAGATCTCAAGGCCAAAATAACATATTTTGTTATATCCTGTTAGCAACATTTTAGTGACGTGTGTTGAGGCAGTAGGAGGCTGAAAATCTATTTGTTGCTCTAACAGAAATGCCAGGCAAAATCCCCATATATGATTTTCCCATACTCCTTGAGGACACAGGGTGAAAAGCACAAGGAGCCATGGACAATGGTCACCTGTGCTCAGGCAACACCTCTGTGTTGCTGCAGGCACAGGGCAAAGCACAGGCTGGTGGCCACAGCCTCCTGTCCTTCTTCACTCTATAGGGCTCCTGCCAAGTGAAATGGCAGGAATGGACGTCTTCTTACGATCTCCTATTTTCTAGTATATAGTTTTACAGTGCTGTAGGGCGCAGGAAAATTAATTACTCCATAAGAAGCATAAAACTATGCTATGGACTAACAGATAAATTTCAGTGCAGAACTCAATCTGTATGTATTTGTTCATTATTGACATCCTGCAATCATTTCAGGCAGCATATGTCTTAGTGGTATAGCACTCTCATAGCTGTAATATTTAAATATCCACATGTGCAACACTTCAGTTTGTGTAAACCTCATCCAAGTGTTAAAAAAATGACCTCACAATACCTTTGTGCTCCTCTAGATACTTGCCTGACCACAGACACTTGCAGAATGAGGGGCTGAATGTCTGGCCAAGTTCACAGGACACTCCAGTGGCAGAACACAGCCGTTACTGACACCAGTTAATGTACTGATCATTCCAGTTTTTCACTGGTCTCCATCTTTTAGATTAAAGAATGCTGAAAACAATATCATCTCTCTTTTTACAAACAAAGTGGAGCACCACAGGCTCGCAAGCATAGCCCCTCCAGAATGTGGTACAAACACTGTGCATGAAAATATGAAGTGAGACACCTTTTCTTCATGGTCTTTTCAGGTACCAGTAAGTGTCTATTAATTCAGCTACTGTCTCCCTGTTAATGATGATGAAATGGGATCAATTGATGTTTCTGTATGATGTCACTTGTCTTTAAAACTGGTTGACAAAAGTGGTTTCTCATGTTTTTGACTGCAGCTGATTCTAACCTTACAGTAGATCAGATCCCCTGCTAGAGACAGTTAAAGATGCAAGGAAAAAAAATTGGACCTTAGGCAGAATAGTAAAGGATGAAGTCTTCAGCTTTTTCATCACCAGATATGCTAAGCAGAAGGAAGACCTATGAGGGGTTTGCAGCTAGCTAGGAGAGGAGGACCCTGGCATTTTTTAGCTGGCTATAATTGCTGCATTCAAGGCATAAATTGGCAGGAGCTGTTGGGAGGAGACTGTAACAGCCTGGCCCACAGTACTGATGTCTGCAGGAGGAAAGTGGCAAACAGATCTGTCAGTGGAAGAAGTTCAACAGAAGATAGATCTTCATTCATAATTTGATTCTTCTAATTCTCTGCAGGGATTTGGGTTTAATGCCAAATTATAGCCCTATGTTTTAAAATGCCAGTATAATATTCTAGCAGTTGTTTTTAATGTAAGAAAGCAGTTAGAATTTTCCAGTGAAAACTATGACAAGAAAAATCGGCAGAGCAAAAGCAAAGCTATTTGAAATCTCCTAAATAGTGCAAGGAACTGTGTCCAGAGGTATTACAGAAGGGTTTATTGGAATTGCCTTCAGGAGGAAAACGGGGGGAAAGTTTTCTTGGTTGCATATTCATAAGACTTAAAAAGTGTTGGGGTTTGATTGGCTCTAAAGCTGTGCTGTGTTTGATTGGCTTAGAAACTGTAACGGGAGAAAAAAAGTAGAAATTCCATCCTGCTTTAATCACTGCCCACTGCAAGCTTCCCTAATGACTTCCAGATGAATTCTTTTTATGCTATTGTTTTGGCACAGTTTCCAGACAACTTTGGGGTCTGTTAAAAAAAAAAAAAAGAAAAAAGAAAAAACTGTGCCCTCCCCTCTCTTCTAACAGAAAACAGATTTCACTCTGGTTATATAAATGTGTGATGAGCTGGACAATTAAAATGCCTGTTGCTTTCTCTCTTCAGTCTCCAGGAAATTTTCTGATATAAAGTGAAACAAAAATACTCCTTGTAGGGAAACAGTTGAAAGCAGATTCTATAGAATCTATTGGTATTTATGTAAATATCATGAAGTTGAATAAACTAAAAAACATTAACTCCACAAACCTAAATCTCCCTACCACAAAATAATTTGCATGCTGCTGTCTGTCTCTGGTCTGTTGAGCCATCTGAAGCAAATCATCTTGCCTCTTAATGCCTCAGTTTCCTCCATGTGAAATGGAGACAATGGTGCTTAGCCACAGTATCAAAAATTTCTATGATCTGCAGAGGGAAATCACCTCGTAAGGTAGGGTTGAAACATCCTCTGACACACCTAGGGATGACGCAAGAGTCATGCTGCATTTGCTAAGCTGGAGAGCAAAACAGCAGTCCCCTCTGCAGTGGTGTGTTTGATGTCCATGTGAGGCTGCCAAGTATGGTATTTGTAAGATACTCTGTTCCCTCTTAAACAAAATAACATATTAATGCTAAGAACTTCTGTCTTTGAGAGCCAGCAAACCACTGCCTCCTCCTTAGGCACCTCACCAGCCCCGCCTTTTCCGAGGATAATACTCAGGATGCATTTATTCTATATCTTTTAAGGGAATCCCACCATTCCTCAACTCAGACATCCTTTGTTCCCCTAACACTGCTGTCCACACCAAAATGTCCACCCCCACAGTTGCTGTGTCTTTCAGCCCTTCCACCCATGACAAGGAAAGAAGAGGTATTGTTACATCTTGTGAAGAAGATAGTCTTTCATTAGTCCTGGACTGCCTCAAGAAGTCTGGGTTTTAGGTGCTGGCATCTTCTGCACCAGCAGAAATTCATTGGCTGCCAAAAAACCCATGGAGTTTCTGTAGTGAGCAGAGACACCTTCAACCTAGATCAGGTTGTTCAGGGCCTCATCCAACCTGACCTTGAATGTTCCCAGGGATGGGGCATCCACCAGTCCTCTGGGAAACCTCTTCCAGTGTTTCTTCACTCTCATCATAAAAACTTTCTTCCTTCTACCTGATCTGAATATACCCTCTTTTACTTTACAATCATTATCCCTTCTTGTATCACTGCAAGCCCTGCTAAAAAGTCTGTCTCCATCTTTCAAATCTCATTTAAGTACTGGAAGGCCACAATAAGGTCATTCCAGAGCCTTCTCTTCTCCAGGATGAACAATCCCAACTCTCTCAGCCTTTCCTTGTAGAAGGGGATCTACATCCCTCTGATCATCCTCGTTTGCCTCCTCTGGACTCGCTCCAACAGGTCCACGTCCTTCCAGCGCTGGGGGTCCCTGAGCTGGATGCAGTGTTCCAGGTGGGCTTTCTCTCAGCAGAGCAGAGCAGAGGGGCAGAATCCCCTCCCCTGCCTTGCTGCCCACACTGCTTTGGATGCAGCCCAGAACACATTTGGCTTTCTGGGCAGTGCACATGGCCAGGTCGTGTTCAGGCTCTCATCCCCCAGCACCCCCAAGTCCTTCTGGGCAGGGCTGCTCTGAATCCCTTCATTCCCCACCGTGTCGATACTCGGGGTTGCCCCGACCCAGGTGCAGCACCTTGACTTGGCCTTGTTGAACATCATGAAGTTCACATTAGCCCACTCCTTGAGATACGTAATTACTCTGAGGCTAATTCCTTTGTGTTTCAGAGATACTTCAATCAGTAATAGACTAGATGGTCTCCAAGCACCAAGCACTTTTTGAGAGCCAACCTTCTCAATTTTAACCTCTTGCATTACATTATTTTATGTAAAAGTAAAACCAGCTGCTCGTGATAAGCTGGGAGAAGGGGAGTACTTGTGAAAGCTGTCTCTAGAAAACTTTCAAAGTGTTGGCCGGAATTAGACTGAGCGAAGAAATTTTGCAACACAATTTTTGCTTAATTTTAAGACTTGCAGTAGAACAGGCGGATCTGCCTGTTATGAGGTACTGAGAAAGAACATATTTCAGTATTCAGCACACTGACCAAGTGCAAGTCAAAGACCAATAACTCTCAGCAGGACAACAAAATCAATTGTAACAAAAGCAATTTTGATTTATCCCTTCTGTTTCATCAGTTAATGAGTTATATTAGACAGGTGAGATCCATGACAGTTCTTTATTAAAGAAAGCATTTACTAATAAAAGCAACATTAAAATCACATTTCTCCACCATGAGAGTGTCTAAAATGGTACAAAGAACATTACAAATTTTAATCCGTAAGAAGAAAAGAACATTGTGTCCCTCTGCAACTGCTAGCACTAATCTGGATTTTAAATGGAATCTAGGTGATAGGCACAGATCTCTCCTGAGGAACTGGTTTAATAATTCCTTAATCATAGTAAAATATACTCTTTCTGATATTTAAATTATAAGACTTTAAACCTATATTTTACTGTCTCTTACAATATCTCAACATCTATGGAGTGAAAATGTTCTCTTTACCCTCAGAAATATAAATGAGGATGCACCTTTGGATTCAAAATGAAGACGAAGTGTGTCTATACCAGAACACCAGACATCCCCAGAAGGATTCTGTACACAGAGGTGAGCTGTCAGGTACTGGTTCTGGGCCAGGAAACCTTTTTCGTGCCCTGTGTTACATACAAGGATGATTTTGGGGCTGACCCCTGGAATACACGCAGTACTACACAACTGTCTGGCAGACGATGAACTGGCATGGGCCAAAAGCAGCCCAGGGACCATTCTGACGGTACAGACCATTTATAGTGCCCAAGGAGCCCCCCTGTTTAATTTCACCACTGTGGTCATAGCCAGCATGGCCCAGACATAGAGGGGGATGTAGGAATTTCGTGCACATCTCAAGCAACACTTGGCAGAAAAGTTTCAGACAGCTTTGAGGCAAAATCAAGAATTTCTCATCAAAAAAATCCATACCATGTCCTTTGATGTGCAAAGGTATCAAATAATTTTGAACAGGTGATTCTGAAATTCACTCTTCTTTGCCAGATTCTTCAGTCCTTGATAACCAACATGACTATTGTCATGGAAACTTCCCAGCTCCTGCCAAGGCTGTGCAAAGCTGGGCTCTTTGGGCAGACATGGAAATCAGTCTTTTAACAGCAAGCCCATTTAAAATGTAAGAAACTTAATCTATGAAAAATTACAGAAATGTAGGGCTGAAAAATTACAGAAATGTAGGGCTAAAAAATCAAGAAGTCAGCTTAATCTATGTCTTTACTTTAATCAAGGGCAAATATTTCTAGATGAATTCTGACTCATATTTAACATCCTTTTAAAACTTCTAAGGAAATTATTTCTGTCTCAAAAGTGACAGTAGGTAACTACCATGAGTAGAAAGTTTTTCTCTCTAAGAGATAATCCAAGTTTTTTGTCTTCTGAAGAATAAAAAATTGCTTGCTCTGCCCCAAATGAAGTGTGGGCAACATTTCATATGCTGAAAGAACACAGATTATATGTCCATTCAATTTTAATTTCCTCAAAATTAATCTGTTAAAACTCTTCTCTACCTTGTTGAACAGCTGCTTGCTCCTTTGCTTGCTCTCACTCTTGGACTCTTCAATTTGTCCCCAATGCATCTCAAGAGTGAAAAAAGCTGAGACATGATGAGTATGGAGAAATGCTATGTAACTGCTTACACAGATCGTTTTTATTTATATACTTCTGAATGACACAAGCAAAGCTGCAAAGAGGCTGGGCCATTGATTCACTCAGTTTAGCGTCTTTGTATTCTCCAGATCCTTCTCTGGGGTTTTATCACCCACCTAGGTTAACTATTCATTGTATATTTATGTATCTGTTTGCTTTTCTTCCTAAGCTTATTTTGCTAGTGTTTGTTTTTACTGAACTCCACTGCTTTGCTCCCTTTCTCCAAGCTGTCAAGATCATTCTGAACCCTAATGATAATGGCTTTCAGCCCCTGCCCCCACTGTGGTGTCACATTTAAATGCTTTCACGTTCTGTTTAAATATGCCCTGAGAATCCCAGGCGGAGCAGAACTCACATAGAGCTCTTTTGACAACAAAAAAAATGCCCTGAATCAAACATTTATAATGAAAGACATTTTATGGGCTACCATATTGATGACATTTGCTAAGACTGCCCCACTGCAAGACTTCTTATCCAAACCTAATTTCTAGAACTTTTCTCCAAATACTTTTTTCTTCATCCATTATGAATTCTTCCTTCAGTGATTTCTCATGAACAGGGTCCCCCCCCGCCCCCCCCAGACTGTAAGAATTAACTGCAGTGACGTAATGTAGACTAGATGTAGAGGGAGAGTCATTTATTTCACGGAGATTTATTTTTGGCAGATGTTCTTGCAAATTTTTTCTGAACATCTTGACTCTCTATTCATTTGCCCTTTCTTTGGGAAAGATCTAATGAGAAATCTCATCCCAGGGACAAAAAAAGTAACAGCCCCAGGATATGAGTTACCTTTTCACTCACAGCTGATCTGATACAGCGTCAGCAACTCTGCTGGTTCAAGAAGGAAATTGAATTAACTGACTTCCAGAGATCCTGATCAGTGTACCTCACTCTGTGAAGTGGTACTTGCTACTTTTGGAAAGAGTTTTTCAATACTTTTCATGTAAACTTATTTTTTAAAATAAGTTCTTTCAAATTAGAAAATTTCCCTGATGACTAATCAGTTTTACTGTATTATCAGGTATTTGTAAATATTTCAGTAATGGTTTTTGCTTACAAATTTAAAAAAAATTTACGTTTATCAACTCCCTCCCCCCTGTACCGTACTCTATACTAAAAGGTTTTTGTAAAAAAGGGAAATTTAGCAAAAAAAAAATAAATTAGAACCCTTTATTTTTTAAGTAAAATAGGTGTTTTTAGTAAAAATGCTGATCACCAAAACTATCAGAAACAAAAAGTAGTATTAAAAACTTTTCAAGCCATGTAAAATAGCATTTACTACACTTTCAAGAAGTAGAAAACTCTTCAGCATTCATTTAATTAAAAAATAATAGTTAAAAAATTTATTTTATGGTCTTATTATCTCATTTTCCATTGGTGATCTCATATTTTCTAAAATCTAAATAATTTAAGGCACTTCTATGCATAAACGGTAGATTCCTCCTTAGTTTACATGATCTTGAGCCCTGGTGCACCTCCTCCTCAAGATCCAGGGGGCAGTTTAACAAAGGCTATTCCTAGATTTTGCCCAGGCTTTGTGCTCAGCCTGGATATGGTCTGTCATTTGTATCTTCCTGACACGTCATGAAGTGAAACAAGCCAGCTTCTCCTAGCAGAGATTCCCCACGAGATTCTTTCTATCTTACTGTGCACAGACTGTTTGAAGCCCTGTCTCTGTTTTCCATGTGTTCTACAGATTATTTTTTCACTCTTTTGTTGCACAGATCTGTGAAGCAGCTCAGATTAAGTTAAAAAAATATTGCAGCATACGAGGTTTATGTTGTCACAAGGAGCAGGGAAAGTTTTTTTAAGTAAATGGGGAGAGCAGGGGAGTTTAGACATTTGCCATTCATTAAAACTGCTCTTCCAAGTGCTGCCAAGGAGAATGCAGCTCAGGCTTCATGTGCTTTCTGAACAGAAACGCAAGCACCTTTATGCTTAGCTGCAAATTGCTTGTTTTTTACTTCATGAGTTCAGCGACAAACTGCATCCCATCCAAGGTATTGAATTGAGAAGTTTCCTCCCCCTTTACATTATTTCTTTGTGATTTTTCAGAAATATTGGTACCTCCCTAGCATTGTTTTTTACAATCAAGCATTTTTTCATTTAAGAATGGAAAACTTCAGAGGTGATAGGGCAACTTCAAACTCACAACAGTAAAGCACAGGCACAGAGAAGAGGGCAAAATATCCTTTTGCATGGTGAGAAGGAAAATGTTAAATTCTCTGGTTTTCCAAAGAAATCATAGAATGCAGAAATACCCTTGGAAAGAACATTGGCAAAATTTATGTTTGTGGGTTAAAGATGCAAGTGTTTTAATGAGAAAACTTGCAGGTCAAAAAGCAAAGGATTCCCTTCCCCCCTGCTCTGCTTGAATATTTCTTCCAGGGATTTGAGAACTGCAGGATGACGTGGAAAGGGGTAATAAAACCCTGCGAGTCTCCGGGTGTTCCACAGCCTGGCCTCACTCACAGCAGCTCTAGACACTTTAAAATTAAAAGTCCCGTGGAGTGAGTCATCTTGCCTCCCAGCTTCTGCCCTTTCAGAAAGTGTAGGCAAAAAAGACCGAAAATTTCCTCTGCAAATGTCTCGATCTTGCAAGCTTTAGTCAAATCATAACAGCATTTTCTTAATGTTACTGAGGAACTGCAGTAAACAAAACTCAGATCCTGAGATCTAGCGATTCTCATTCTCAGTGTATCAGGCTGTGCCGCTACAAAACTTTTCTGTGCAAAGAAAAATAAGAAAAGAAAGTCTTTGTTTTTCATCATGACTTCTCACTTTTTTGGGTGGGGGTGTTTTTATTTTGTTTGGGGTCTTTTGTGCTCTGTGGCTCTTAATTTGGAATTGTTGACTCTCTCCTTGTCCTGATGGTCACAGGGGACGTACAACATGCATACCATATAATTGGGAAGCGGTTCAGGAAGCTGCCACGTCTGTAGGGCTCCAGCGCACAAAAGGAGGCGGAGGTAACAGGAATACCTTCTCCTTGACGAACTTGGAAATTCTGGTGCCACATCAGCAGGAGCATATCCCAGCACAGTGCTTTTCAGTCGCTGCAGATCTGAAATGTACCACAGAAGTAATTCAGGGCACAAAACTGCCCAAATGCCTGCTAATATCTGCCCTTCTGCCCCTCACATCTCAGTCAGCCGGGGACGTTACACACTTTAAACCTCTATTTACAGCAAAGTGCCTAATTCCATTTAGTATACTAGGAACTTACTACCTCTATATCCAAAAGCCTCTCAGCCCGCTTCTCTGTGAATCAGGGAAGAACTGAGGCAGAGAGAGACTGAGGATATATCAAGAGCATGCAGTACAATTTCCCACACACATACCTGACCTGACTTGGGAGGCAAAGCCTAACAGACACAGAGAGCCAATGTTGCTCCTACCCTAAGGAGCCCTAGGTCCCAATGGCTTTTGGCACTAGAATTAATTCAGGAATGTCTGTATGATGTTGTGACGGCCATGAAGACATAAATGTCATTCTCAGCTAGCTTTGGTTCCATTGTGCTCACATTCTGAATGCCCACCGTACAGGAAAATCAAGCTTTTTTGTTCTAGAGGTTGGGAGAGGGACTTTGAGCTGCATGTTTGAGACACCTTACCTGGGTTTGGGCCCATTGTGCAGTTTTTTAACAGAGTGGGTTCGTTTATAAACACTGAAGTGTATTTGCAATTCTATGAACTATGAAGAGGTGATCCAGGAACAATTCATCACTGTATTAGCAGGGCCAAACAGTGACCACCTGTATGGACACTCCCTGTAGGGATAACAGCAAAAACATGAGCACCCCTTTTATCTGCTCAGCCCCTAAAAGTAGCAAAGTATTAATTAAAGAAAACCTTTTATTCCTGCACCTCTTTACACCTGTTTAACCATATATCTGAAACAAGAGTGTGTGTTCACACAGCCATGGCTCTACCTGTCTCAGACATGATGTGTCTGAGGACAGAAGAGCCTGCTGAAGTGCCTGCTGTAGAAACCATCCTTGGAACTATCAGAGCTGGCATCATATGCTGATTATTAACATTCATTGACATGCGTACTTCATCTGGGATGTTGAAACATTCAGAAAAGAACAGGGACATATAGAGGCTTAACAGGGATGTTAAAATACTTATGTTGGGAGCAAAAAGGAGAAACAAATACCAGAATTCAGAGAAAAATGTGAGAAATAAGTGAAGTTTCCCCCAAAAGTATGTTTCATTTAGACAGAAGTAAGTTGATATAGCTGTTTAAAGGTGGAAATTAATGTATTCAAGTATCACTTTGCAAATATTTGTGAAAAGTTCAAAGAAATCATAAATACAACTACACAGATGAGTGCTGGATCATCTAGAAAATAAATACAATTATGGACTTTTCTCAGCTGGTGATGGATGTACAGTTATCTCTTTTGCCTATTTCCAGTGCCCTTTTGAATCATCTGAACATAATCTCCTCACATGGGGAACAGAGGCAATTTCCCATTTTCCAGAATTGATATGACTGAATAATCCACATACGATTTACCATACAAATTCTGTGATTGTGTGAAATGTGGAATGAAATGTGTGCACAAATCCAACTGATGTCTAATCACTCTGTATTATATACATGTATTATATTACTATACACATCCATGTTTATGTGCTGAATGCTGATGTGAACTTAATACACTAATGTCTATTTTATGGCAAAAATCAAAGTGGCATGAGGTGGCTGCAGTGTCATGGCAGGACAGCAGCCATCCAACTCTGTTACATTAACATCCCACCTCTGATAAAGACCTGCAGGACTTAGATGCCAGAGTACAGGAAGTATTTCTTTTTCTGGAACAACCTCTGACTCTTTAATGAACTCCACAGGTGGCTATGCTGGTGGTTTCTAGTCCCTAATGTGGTTAGACTCTGTGTGGATAGCTTAAAAAGCCCATCATGTCAATGACTGGCTCATTCAGCCTGAATTATTTTTGTTGGACTTAGTGATACTGCGGGATCTGTGCAACCTCAGCACAGCCTCTCCTGAAGTAGGTGCTTAAAAACACCTACAGTTCAGACCAGAAAAATGGATGTATGTTTGTTAACATAAAGTTTAGCACAGGCAAGCCACCATCTGTCTAGACTTTCTGAAACTGTTTATCCAATTTATAGGCTTCTTGTTCTTAATAAAGAAATAAAACATATTATACACCTAAATTAAAAGATTGTCTTAAGGCTGTAAAGTCAAGTACCCAAATTCAAAAGACTGGAAGAATTAAAAATGTGTGGAAAATGTTCAGTCAAACACACTAGTATTCTTTTCTCTTCAGAAATGTTTTTGGATACTTCACGCAACTCTGGACAGATTGTTTTAGACCAACTGCAATTTTCTGTACAAAACTGAAATTTTGATTCACTAATGCAATATTGCCTCACACCATTTTAATGCTCCACTCATAATAGCCCATTGTTAGCAATGTATTTCTTCACACTTCCTGATTTTCCCCACTGGAGATTTAAAAACACTTGGCCATAAAAAAAAAAAATTAAAAATCCTAGCTTCTTACTTCTTTCCACCTTTTCACGCAGTGAGGAAGATAAAACGCATTAATAACTCCACTTCGATAGCAGAGATCAAAGAAGCGGGGGTTTTCTCCATTTCTGGTTCAATTTAGGTCAGTCAAATTGGTCCAAAAGTTCTGCAAAAAAGCCTTTTGGTCTCCTTTCTGCTGATGCTCAGGGAAGTTACTGTGCAGCCCCATACAGTGTGAATAGAAGGGGGTCAAACTGGAAGAGGCTGTATTCACCTGTATTGAGGGTAAACAACTGGCTTCGGTAGGACCCAGGATTTCAACCCAGAAGCTTTACCATGGGCATGCAACGATGTCTATGAAGTCCTCAGACTCCACAACTAAACAGAGATCAAAATGCCACATTATCTCTGAAGTGATCTTTCAAAGACAAGGTTAAAGTGTATCATGAGTTCCACAGAAACTGTTGGTACTCTGAAGGGACTTGTCAGAAACAGTGGAACAAACTCTGCTACCTTGTGTCCCGAATGAACAGCACTGAGTAATGGTCTGTAAGATGTTTAAATTCTTTATTCATAGCTTGCCACCAGGGTTTGATTTTTAGCTGTAGTGCTTAACTTGGTTTCACTTGAAGAACCAGCTGCAGTTAGCAGGGAGCAAACCAAACTGATGCTTTTATTTAACTTGGTCCTGCAAAGTCATACTGCTTATTAACTGTCCTGGAAGATCTTCATCCGCACGTGCTTATGTAGTACCCAACAGACAGAGACACACTTTGATACCTTTCTGTGTTAGATATTTCTTTCTTCTTCCATACAAAATCATTCTGGATATCTAATTTCAGCAGAACTTCTACCCAACCAATACACTAACTCATATGCATATTTTGAAATTATTGCACGGTTTATATGTAAATTGCCTGCCTGAAGTTACATCAACTAGATTTAAGGCTATATGTTCCATTAAGCATAAGAATTACCAGTGCTTGTGACATTCTGAAGAATGTCTTGCAGCATGGCACAAAGAGAAATGCAGTGATTACCTGTGCCTGCAATGAATACAAAAGTAATGGAAATCATTAAAATACATGTTTAACCTATGGTAAGAGGAACATTAATGTACACTTCTGATCCATTATATGAAATCCTGGAAGTTCCTTGGGTGCAGAGATAATCTTTTGGAATGTTCCTCTCTTTTTCAGACCAAATTATCTTCCTCCTTCACTGTGGCACTGGTGTACCCAGACGTTTGAATGCTCAGTGTTGAATCAGAAAAACTAGACTTAAGCCATGTCTCAGTACCAGCTGAAGGTAATCCCCATCTTTTCAGTCCTCTGGGGCTGGGGTTCCTTCTGCTGGGCAGTGACACATGGAAGAAATACGTGCAGCCTCTGAGTCCAAGAATGATGGTGAAAAACTGAGACTTGGAAGGGGTCCGGCTGGTGGAACTAAGGAGGATCGTTAGCTTCTGGATGCAGAGTGTGAGATGTTGCATCACAGGATGTTTCTGCACAGCTGGGAATCCTGCCTGTCTTTTTCTTCCCCTGTCCAATGGGACTGCAAGCCCACCTGCACTTGTGTATGTAAAGGCTTTCTGTTGTTGCAGTAGGGAAAGAAAATGAAGGGTGGGTATCTGCGTTCTGAATTATGGCTCTGATTAACAGCTCTCCAGACTGAACAACCTTCAAAGAATCAACCATGAGCACAGAAACCATCTTTTCTGAAAGGCGAGTTTCCTTGTGAGAGATAAAAAACCAGAGGATGGGTTTAAGTCTCCCACCTCGCAAGCATTTGCTTTGAACACCAACCTATTGGATGAAGGATACCAATGCCTTCTGTGCACCACAGTCTGGCAGGGCATTAGGTATTGACAACATTTATTTCTTAGTTTATTTGACAAATGTAAGATGCAATTGCTTACATTTCCATTCACTCTAATTAATATGAACGATATTCTGTACAGGCTTCCCAAACACTCTTCTTTACCCGGATTTTCCTTACACCTTAATTCACAGTATGTGACTTTAATACAGTTCCTTAGCCTAATTTTTGCAGTATGTTTTATATATTATTAAATGCTATAATTAAAGCTTCTACAGTATATACACAGAATTTTCATGCCTTTGTTCCTATTGTAAACCAGACATTATCCAAACAATACTATTTTACTGACCATCTGGCAAAATAAAACCATTTTTCATTGAAAGAAAAAAATATATACTTTCACTTCAACAGTAATTATGAATTCAAACATTAAAATTTCTCTGTCTTTTCATCCATTATTTTTTCCACCTGCTCCTGCTAATGGCCCTGCTGGCTGCAGGGTCATTAGTGTAGCTGGAACTGCAGAAATGGGACTCACTCTGGTTTGCCAAAAAAACAAGACCAAGACTGGAGACCAGAGGACTCAGAGCCCTTGGACAGTGGCAGAGTGGTGGCACTTGCTCTGCTTTCCTGCAGACACAGTTTGTCCAAGGAGCCCAGAACCTGGCTATCACTGATACCATAGTTCACCCCTAAATTTGCAGGCTAAAACGTTTTCCTACGGCGTCCAGCTTGCTCTTTCTCTCTCTAGTTCAAACTAGTAATAACAACAATAAATGCAGCTTAAATATGTTCTTTCTCTCTGTCTAAGGCAGAGAAGATAATAGCATCATGAGAACTTGCAAAAAAAAGAAGGAAATATTTTTGTTTTAAAAACAAAAAAACACATTGAGAAAGCAAGCTAAACTAAGCAGGCTGAAACATGGTCATTCTTTCCATAGGGTTTTGTTTATACATGGAAGCGTATCTCTCAGGCTGTGGCAATCAGTTGGCTACAGTTTCTAGGTTAATGAGAAAGGCCTTGCATGAATTCCAGCTCTAACATGTGACTGCTGCCATGACATGGAGGAGGGGGGTCCCACATTTATATTGACTTTTCTCAGCTGGAAGCTCTACAGTGCCCTTAATCCATATAGTGAAGCCACTTACGACTGGGGAGCCAAGTGTACTGCAAAGCATCACGAACTTTTATTTCTGTATGGATGAGGATTTGCCTGGAGTGAACTCTCACCACTGCAGAGGATTCTTCATTTCAGAATCTTTAGCTTTGTTCTGAAAGTGAGGTTCCTGGAGGCTGTGAAAGGTTCAGTTGATATAGCTATGCATAACTACCAGCATTGAATTGCACACCTGAGAGCTCGTCACTTCAATTCTAGTAGCACATGAACACTTTGCAGGCACACTTCCTCTTGTCATCCAGACACACTAATGTCTGCACTGGTTAGCTTCAGGTTGGTATGGAAAATGAACTCAGTCAAACAGAGTTCTTTTTAGAACAACTGTTCTAAAACTATCAGTTTTAGAACAACTGATGACCAGGCAGAATTCATGCTGAGGAAAAAAAAATCAGTAACCATTTTCACAGTCAAAAAAATTATTTCTTGCATGTCTGATTTTATCCAATTATTTCAAAACAGTCTAGCAATTATCAGGATGATAAATAGGTGTCGTGACATTCTTCTGAAGTACTTGGCTTCTTTAGGACTATCTGTATTTCTCACTGCAGAAGGAAACTGAAGTTGACAGCACAAAAAACAAGTGTATTGTAATGTGAAGACACAGGTTCCATCCCAAGCCAAAATACAGTGCAACTTAACTAATGAGTATACAGTTGCACAACACTGAATTTCAGCAGAACTCAAAGGATGGTTTCTTTACAATGCAAGGTGTCACGAGAGTCTTTAGTTTGTGTGTGTTCATTTCTAGACATCATCTGAGATGTGGTACCACAGTACAGGAACTCCTTTTTTCCCTAAATAACTTATGACCATTTTTTTCTACTTACAGATGCCTCCTTGCTTCCTTAGCTAACTAAAGTAAACTATTTTGAGACATATCAATACAACAATTCTCCTGGAACTATTTGCAAACCTGCCACTCAGGCTTGTTTTACTTTTTTTTATTCCACAATGAAACATAAATTAGAAATGTTTTAAAGGTTGTCTAATAGCAGTTTCCAGAAGGGTAGGAGTGGATGACTACAATGCAGCAGACAAAGTCAGGTGCTGGCAAGGGGGTCCATCGAGCATTGGAAATTCAGCATGCATGGAATCAGGTCCAGGGTCCTTCTGGGAAGTCCTGTCACAAGCAATAGGAGACAGGTCAGAGACAAGGCTGCATTGTGTGTCAGAAGTTCTTGCAAGACACAAGTTACCTACTGCACAGGGCCCAAGTACATCCAGGAGGCAGGGCCATAAGCAGGGCTGAAGAGAGAGCACCTACAACGTAATTCAGGTAAGGACTGATGGCCCAAGGCTCCAAGGCTGTGCTGAACGGGGGCTCCTGGAACCACGGGTGAGGGTGGAGGCCCCAGGGTGAGGTTGGTCACCAGCAAGGCCTATTAGTGGCATCAGAGTCCTGACAAACGCCTTCTTAAGGCTTCTCCTCACTTCATCTGCAATGGCCCATTGTCTGGTATTATTTTCACTATTTTGAAGAATTAGGCACTCCTACTATGGAAGTGGATTAGGACATTTTTGTTGGGAACATACCCAGTCTGTCTCATCAGCCATTGCTTTGAACAGTCCAATAAGAAACAGAATACAAAACTATCTCAGCCTTCTCACAACATACACTGTATATGCCACCTCTGCAGAATAGTACATTCTTCAGGAAAGTTTTCAGAAATTTGGAGGCATTTCCTTTTTCTTGTGCTGTAAGCATAGCGAGATGAACGCTCTTTTCTGGTGCAAAACCAGTCTGCAAACCACCAGTGACACCGTTACACTTCCACAAGCACAGGGAGCCAAAATAACTTCTTCACATTCCTGTGATCCACACAGAGATGGGACATACGTGGCAAGTTGGGCACTGTGCTGGTGCCCTGCCCAGGAAGCAAATTTCAACATAAAAGATCAGTCAGTAGCTTCAGAGGCTGGATGTCTTGATTGCAAGCTTAGTTTGTCTGACATCCCCTGCAGAACTGTTCTGTAGTGTTGAAGAGAAATGGAATAATGAACAAGTGGGCAGCTATGCTGCTTAAGATTTTAGTGTTAAAGCTGCAGAAGCCACTGTGGACTGTGAGGACTCAGCAGGAAATGCATCCATGGAAATTCTTGCAGTGGGGAAACTGGACTCTCTCTTCACCTTCATTTCAGACTGAACAAATATCGCAGGAAAAAAAATAAATTATAAGGACTCCTGAATCTTTCTAAACATTCTTCTCACTCCTGAAGTTCAAGAAGTAAATGCCACTACACCCATTCTTATTAAAGAAAGGTTCTTTCTTTTGAAAAAATCACAGGAAATCTGATAGTATGATCGCAGTTAAGGCAATGTACAGTGATCTGGTCTTGATTCATAAGTGAAGAACAGGAGCAAACCTTCCATTAAAAAATTAAATCACATCTGAAAACAGTCATTATTATAGCTTCGGAATAGCCTGGTTTTGCAAAGCAATGCATCATCAGGAATCTGTTTATTCCTATTGTGTTTTTTGTTTGATGTTAAGACAAAGTTCCTGGGGTAGGAGGCTGGTAAAGAAAATACAGTCCCTTGCTACGAACTGTTAGCAGACAGAGCTTTGCTTTGCTCACTTTAAGTATTTTGCTTAGTTTGGCCCATAACTCTGTTTTTTCTGGAAACCTCTCATTTTTCTTTTGGTCTGCCTTCCAAAACCACAGTGAACTGAAAAACAATTCTTACTCTGGTGCTTCTCTGCTTCAAGAAATGCTCACTTTATACCTTCCTATATACCTGTGTCCTGCATTTCAGGACCATATTTATACAAATTAAAAATATTTCTCCCTCTGTGTTTTTATTTTTTTGAAAAGCAAAGGACAGAAGTTTCAGCCAGGCAGTGGGGGACGATCCAGCTGGCTTCTCCAGTGGAAATGATTACCACAGAAACATTTGCAATCACTTAAGTTTGCTCTCCCATGATGCTTAGCAGAAAAGGCTGAAAACAATTCAAAATAAATGTAGTGCGATCTAAACAGGGAAGGCAGAAATGAAAGATAATTCGCAGCAAACGAAGGAGAAGCCTTTCTCACCACTCAGGGTCCATTAGCTACAAGATTTTACAGTTATTTCAGCAATCCTGTTACAAATGCCTGGAAAGTTAACACGTATGGAGCCTTTATATATTCTGCAGCTCAGCTACAGTCACCCACATCTGTTTCTGGTTTAAGTTATACTCCACTCTGGCATGGATTCAAAGAGCAGCAGTGGAAGTGAGTCTGGGTCTGGGACTTGACTGGGGTAAATGGATGCAGCTCCACTGAGAGAAGTGCAGCTAAATCCGCTAATAAAGTGGTGCTACATTTCCAGAGACCTGTATTTCTAGAGTTTTCTTCCCTTTCCCTTCCTCTGTGTCCAATCAACTCTTCTGCACAGGAAGAATAGGATCCCCACCTTAGCCATAGGATTCAGTTCTATAACTGTATGTGAACTTCATTGTAATGCCAAAAAAAAAGAGAGCTTAAACATTATTCTATTCAGAAAACAGTTCACGTTCCTATCAGATTGGTAAGTTTTGCATTTAAGAGGATCATTTATATATATTTATAAGTACAGAAGCTGGGAATACCATGCAATATGTATGTGTGTGTGTTTGCACATACATACATTTATGTGCAACCGATGTTTGTGTGTGTGAAAAGCCTTTCATATAAAATAACTTCAGTAAGCAGAAAATTCCTTTGCAAACAATTTCCTGTACTGGAACAAGCTACATTTTTCCATTTTAGTGGGTAACTTCTCATGCTGCAGCATGAATAAACTGAAAAATGGAGAAAATCATGTCTTAGATTGCTTCAGCGTTTTATCTCACCAGACTGTTTCTGTAGATTCTTAACATCATTCCTTGGGTTTTAATAGTGAATTGCCTCCATTTCACATAATTTTATCCAGAATTAAACTCTACATTGGTTTCATTTCAAAACTTGATTTGAAGGACCTAGGACTTTCTGTGAGAAGGATTTTTCAAAGAGTAATAATTCATGGAAAGAGGGCCAACACAAATATTCTTTTATACGCTAAATATATAGCCTAACTTTTGTGTATTTTCATGTTTTATATGCAAAACTTCGTGTTTTACCTAACTTTCATGAAGTAATTTCTAGAAACAAAAACATCCTCAAATTTTCAAAGCCTCCCAATGCTTCACAACAGTTGTATTGAATGCATTCTTGCAGTATGATTACAGGACAAGGACCTACTGCTGTTTGCAATTAATCCTTGAGAAACTGAGACACAGAGAAATTAAATGTGAGATCCACCAAAATTTTTAAAATTCAAACAAAACTCATATCTTAGACACCCAGAAATAACTTTCCCATCTGAATATGCCCATGAGCATTCTTATGTTGCCAAGTTTTCTCCAAAGAAAAGTAATTTAGGAGACAGAGGTATAGCTACTGGACCTCTTACACACTCAGCTAGTATAAAAGAATCAGTACCCCCATTCTCGGAGGGCTTCACACACATGCATACCTGTGCCTAAGTGCTAGATGGGCCCAACGAAAAGAGTTTTCATTGAGACCCCCTTGTCTCCATTACTTGAACAAGTATTTGTTAATTTCAAGATACAGCAATCACAGTCTTCACATAAAAATGCAGGAGCACAGAACTCAAGCTGTTATGGGATCATCAGCCACATCCTGGATTCTATCATTTGCTTCAGCAATTCCTCATATATTTTGCAAGAATGATGAAACGACACTAAGGATGCACTAAGGTGTCATCACATAGTTTTGTCCTGGAAATCCCAGCTTCACACAGGCTCCTAAATAAGCACAATGGGATATTCTTATCTTTTAGAATTTGGATCATATTCCTATGTCTACTACTAGCAGGTATAAAGAGCAAGGTCTATTGTCTGGGCCTGTGGGCAAGAGGCACATCAGAGCTCATATCCATGTGGCAAAACTCCCTCACACCAAAACTGAAGCTAAGCCCTTCCTTTATGATTTGGGACAAACAGCACTGGCTGAAGTAAAAGCACCCTGCAACTCAGCCCAGCAGCAGCTGGCTCTTACAAAGCAGAGGTGTAGCTTTTGGGGGAAGCTACAGCCAGGAATACGAATGAAATAACTGTAGGTCACAGAAGCTGCACACCCAGTCAAGAAATCCATAGTCATCCAGGAATATGACCCACATCTCACTGGTTTCTAACTATAGGACAATCCTTCCTCTTCTTATATTTGTTACTAGTCAAAGCAAGATTGGGAACTATTTAGAAAAATAGTGTTTCTTTTTTTACATTCACCATCAGCTAAGCAAAGAGTAAATATCACACCTGTGGCAACCTGCTTAGGGAACTCTTCAGTAAGTTTCATTTTAAGTCCAACAGAGCTTAATGGGTTTCATTATATGTCAGTTGTATTTCATTCAGGATCTTTATTTGGGTTTTTTTTCCTTTGTTTGTGACTGGCTTTCTGTACTCCTAGGAACAATTCAAAAGTACTGAAAACTAGCAAACACCAAACAAGAGAAATTTTCATTCAATTCCTAGAAAGAATGATGGAGTCATGCTATGTTTGGAGAAAATGGAAAGGAAAATAGCATAATTTTTCAATAATTTTCAATAACATAATTTTTCTTAAAAGAGAAGACCTTAGTACAGGTTAGCTTTGGTTAATTTTAATACAAAATAAGTAGCAAAAGGATAGGAAGGGGACACATTGAGCAGATTTTGGAGATGTAAAATGAAGGTAGAAAGTTCAAAAGTAGGGATTCCAGCAAGAAATCCCAGACTACGATTTAATGATTTTAGTCTGATTTTTGTAAATGCAAATTAAGCAATGTGAAAAAGATGAACATTTAAATGGTGAACTGATTGAAGCTGAGAACTTACAGCTTGAAAGGGGCAGTTTTGCAGCACAATGTTTGTCTGATGACTTTGTGAGGCAAATCAGCTTACTAAACCATCCAAAAACAAGTGCAAAATAAAAATTAATCGTTTTCAGCTGGTTTAGTGAACAGAGCTTATTCACCAAAAGTTAGATGAGAGTTCAACCTGGAAAAGAGGGACTGCACAGTCAGGATCACGTGGGAATGGAACCACGTTTTTTGACAGTTGTTGAGATGTCAGACCAGCTCAGACCATCAGATGCAACTGTACCACAAGTAGGAACAGCACCAGGTCCTTCAAATAGCTTGTCTTCAAAATCCACTAAACCTACCATGCTTCAGACTGTCAACACACAGATACAGATGCCACATGAAAAGGAACCATCACATAAAAAGGAGAATATATAGGTACTACAGAAGTAGCAAAGCACTCATTTTTTAGCCTTTTATTCAAACTGTTTCAGTCATCCTCATAACAGAGAAATTCTGTAAAGACTAGCTCACTGAAAGCAGTAAACCCCATACGACTTAGCCAGAGAGAACACATGGGCACCTACAGGTGAAAGTAGCAACATGCTGCATCAATTGCTCCTGTTATTTGTAAATCAAACAAGACACTTTGAGGAAGAAAAATCACAAAAAGTCCTCCTTTTTCTTTTTTTTTTTTAATTAAGTGAATAAACTTTAGATCTATGTTGGTTCCGTAACTACAGATTTTTAATTTGTCAATCTGTAAAGACTTTCTGTAATGTATTTTTATGTTTTCTCAGAATCTTAAGGCTGTGTGCAAGCAGCTAAATACTGAGCAAACACAAAACCAGGAGACATTATTGAAATAAATTTTAAATATTTATTATTTTTAGTAAAAATTAGACAGCATTTTTAGGATTTTTTTAAATTCAGTCTTGCCAGTGAAAAGAGTTTGCAGAGATAAAAAAGTTTTTGTCCTCTCTTTTTAAAAAAAATTAGGAAGGTGTCATTTATCTACAAGCATTTTACCGTTATATGAAAAACTGGCATCTGCACATTTATGACACATCTAGTTCTATATGTGGTAATTTAAAAGCTTTTACCAAACTGTGGAATATAGAGAAACAATAAATTTCTGACAGATTAATTGTTTGTGTTTAGTTTGTCTTTCATTGATTAAAATATGGCTTTGCTTCAACGCATGTATGACACACAATAAAATATAGGCTGGACTTTCTCTGGCATCACCACTGCCCAGGAATAGGCAGAAATAGCTAGGGTCAATCTGCACATCTATCAGAAACTCCCATGTCAGAAAAGAAAAGCACAAGTCAACTACTCAGTCCCAAGGAGACAGCCACAGGAGGTTAAATCCAGGATGTGATTTCAATGCATTAATCCTACTACCACATGGGAAAGAAAAAAATCAGGCAAACCTTTTTCCAACTTTTTCCTTATTAATCAGAGGAAGAAACTCCCACTCATCATGTTGTGAACTGTGAATTTTCTCCAGAACCCAACTCTCCCCAGGTCCTGGGGGAACTTGGCTTCCCAGGTCAAGCAGACAGAGCTTGCCATGTGCTTTCTAGGTACTGCAGACACAGCATCAGAGCACTTGCAGCCTGTTCTGGGGAGAGGCAGAGATTGCTTTGTGCTTATTTTAATGAAGAGTCCCCTGCCTGCTCAATGGGAGCTGTGGGGCTGCAGCAAATATTTCATGTTCAAACTAGGGAGGGGGAGGGCAGAATGTGGCTTTTCTCCTTTTTTTGAAACCTCATAATTTTAAGTGTAGATTCTGAGAGCTGAACTGCCTGTGGAGCCCGAGAGAAGAAACGTAATGGTGAAGGAATCCTATTGCAGCAGGAGCAGCACTGCCACATGGATAACTAGTTGGAGCAAATCCTGCCATGGCTCTCCAGGCCCCTCCTTAAGGCACAAGTAAACGTGGCTCAGCAGTAAGCTCTCCAAACCAGGGCTCCAGTTCTCAGATGGAGGGACTTCAAGGAAACTGCCTAGGATTGGTAGGCTTTCTTATGAAAGTATTTCCTCCCTTTCTTCCTCCCCCTTATTCTCCTTCTTTATTCTTGCAAGTCCCTTTCTAAGGGACTGGATGCCAAGGCACTCCAAGATTATGCTGATAGGAATCAGAACAATCTTTTCTAGGCTTATTTCTTTTTAGCATCTGTACCACTACATTCACGGGCCAGACAGGTGTTTCTGACCATGCCCTTCCTTAGAAATTGAAGCACTCTTCGTTTTTCAGCCTGTTTGGTAGTAGTTACAATGTATTTACTCCAGACTAATAAGAGGACCAAAGGAAACAGCATTATCTGATATACAACGCAATTAAAAGGGGAGGCCTGCTCAAGCATTTTTCCAAAGTAATTTCCAGCAATTCACATCTTCATTCAAGAAGTGTGGTTCACACAAAGCTATTGCTCTGAATCAACTGCCACTGAAGGCTAAAATGAGAGTTTCACTGGACTCCATGTTTAAATAAGAGAGAACTGCTAGATGCCACAGCCAGAGACTACGGTTGAACCAGTCCTTCCCTGATGCCTTTCATATATATATCAGAGTAAGAGATATATTTAGTTCTTTAATGTGTGTGTGTTTAAAAAACTATGAGTTGTGTGGATTTTGCTGAAAGGTAAATGGTTATTATGCTGACCAAAGGGTGTGCCCCTCTCTGAGGCTTCAATTTTAGGGTCCAGGTTCATACGCTGCAAGTTAACACAAGTTTCATTGCTTGTGAAATGCTGCACAGCACTGACGAGAGTTAGAGGAGCAGAAAAACCAAAAGGCTTTATTGTGAAAAGTGGGTTCTGACAAAGCAGGTAACATCTCTGTGTTATTATAAGCTCCCTTCTTTTCAGGTAAGCCCAGAACACTGCTGAGCATTTCTGCTCAGACTTTCTCTGAGACTAACAGCCCTTTCATTCTGAAGGGCTGCATGAAAGAAGAGTGGTTTGAATACAATTATTTGCAGTCAGTGACAATTATCTCTTAATTTTTCATAACACCAACACATTTTCAGTGGCTTCTCTCTCCCTCGTCTCTTACTACATTTCATAATGGGGAGAATACTCAGCATGAACTTTGCCTGGATACTAAAATCGAGGAGTTGCAAGCAGTTTTAGTAAGAGAAAAGAGGGGGAAATGGCTGCAGCTATAAAGAGCGTTTGGAGGGCTGGAAAGATACTGCACTTCCCAACAGCTGCACTGCATCAAGGCAAACCACAAAATAGTTTTGCAGCAGCTCCCTAGAGCACAGTGGAAACAAAAGTCAGACAAGGCTGGTTTGGGTGTTGAGTTTTTTTAATGGTCAAGGGCAGGAAGGAGAAGGGGACAGAAAAAACCCCTACCCTGTGCCCATTTAACACTGTGTATATGCATCTGTAAATATACAGGTAGCTGGCAGTAGTGCTCATCATCATATATTACTCATTTGCTATGATTTACATGCTGAGTTTTTAGGTAGAATTCATGGAGTAGTCAATTGCAGTATTAATCTACTAAGAGAGACAGCAGTAGATGTAAAGGAATATCTAAGGATGTAGATAATTCTGATTCTTCGACTAGTGACACTCTGAAGAAATTACATTTAGATTACTAGTTACTCCAGATTAAAACTAGTATAAATGTCAGATTGTGTCTTTATTCTCCTTCTCTGACTCTCCACAAAAGCACAGACCCTGTTGTAGTAAGAAAAAGATGCGTTGATTGTCTGTGACATTCCCCGAAGTTATTCAGATACTTCTAATGAGAGGGTTAAGGAAACTAACTCCTCCCAGGACATGAAAAACTTCAGCCGAAATCACAAGAATGTCTGAGCTGAAGTCTTGTCTCCCTCCCTGCCCCCATTCTTCAGGCTGCGCTGTTCTTAAATAAACTATTTGGGTTGGAAAACATTCCTTGCGTGTATTCTGACTCATGATTTCTCTGCTGCTTTAAATGCCAGGCAACTAGACAAAAGTTTCACTCTGCCTAATCTTCTGGGGAAAAAAGGCAACTCCTCAATTCCTTGAGCACAGAGAGCCCAGTCCAAAGTAAGTCACCACTTTGGGTGCTGGCTGTTGCATGACATGTGAGGAGGAAACATGGGCTCTTTCCTAGATTTCATGACTGCACTCTCAGATGGACATGAGATGATTCATAGCTGGCTATGAAGAACTCTTGCTTTCCAGCTTTTTTTTTAAAAAAACAGATTTTGGGACCAATCCATCAAAAAGTAGCTTTCAACCAATTCTGAAAGAAAGGCAGACCACTCCATATAGACAGCAACAGAAAACTTTTGGTGTAGCAGGGAGAGTTTTCTTGATATTGAAACCAAAGGAAAAACATAATTTCATTTATGTGTTTACTTACCAAACCATTACATGCAGTACAAATTTAGGTCCTCCCTCTCATAAAGACAACAAGTAACTTCCACAGTTACATAGTTTTAGATGGACACAAGTACAGATCCATAAAAACAGTCAAATTAGTTAAGATATGTTTACATATCAACTGTTTATGTCATTGTCTATATGCATGCATTCAGATCATGAAAACTGCAAACTAATACAATTTACCTTACCCCTTAAGGGAATAGAGATAAAGTAATTTCATTTACCCATGTTTGTCACAGATTTTTTGTCATGCTCAGAGACACTGAACACAGCTCAGCTGGTGACAGATCATTTGTTAGACCACCTGCAGGCAGCAATTCACATCTTTGTGCTTTTATTGTGTATAAAGGCTTGTGAAGACAGGTAGGGCTCTGTGTTTCTTTTGCCAGTTACAGTGACTTCAGAGTATTTATTTCAAGTAGTAGTATATGCTTCATCTGCCATCAAAGGTCACACAGAACAGTAAAGAAATTTTAACATCTCATAACAGTGAAACACAAGAGCTTATAGAAAAGGAAGTGAAGAATGTTCTGTATGAGCTGGAGCAAGCCAATCCACTTCACATCCAGGACCTGCAGCTGTCCATTATTAGCTGTTCAGACCCTGTTGTGCTAAGCAGCTCGTAGAGAGCAACCCAGAAATGAAGTGGAAAGTGAGACCAAGTGCACTACAGCGTTTGCATCCACTCCCCATCTCTGCCTGCTATTGCAGCTCTGCTCATGACCTGCTGCAGTGTTTCCCACACAGAAAATTGCTCCTACTTCTCTCGCAGCTGCAAATCTCAGCCCATCAGAAGAGAGGCAGATATTTGATGCCAGATGAACAGCAGCCATTTCACAAAGCTCCTCACCTTCCCCTGTGTCTTTTCCATGCTGAGTGAGCCTAGCTGTTTTCCAGCCACATAGCACCCAGTTTATTACACACTCGTGCAGTGAAGAAAGTATATGAGAACCCAGATCAGCTAATCATGGGACAAGTCCTGGAACATTTATTTATTATGGGGCAAAGCCAGAAGTTATGGACACTTCTGAAGTGCTGCTTTCTTTGAAAGGTGGTAATACAAGCAGGATTGGACCTCAAGAAAGATTGTATCACACATGCATACATACATATACACAGGCCTACTTGGAAGGCAGAAGGGCTGCCTTAAGCCATCTCCTGACCTTGGCCATTACCCCTCTAGGTCCCTCTCTGCGTCTTTTCCCTCTACTTTTTTCCTATCCCAGATGTGTTTACAGATGTGTTTACATTCTGCAAATCTCTAATCAGCCTGATCACATAGCAAAACAGTTGTTAGGTGGTTCTTCGTAAATACACATATTGTTCAAATTAGGGCTTGAAGACAGGGGCTTCCTGTTTGCTCTGGTTCCTTTACAGCCTTACTTGATGAGCAAAGCCTCTGCAAGTGACAATATAATCCTGTTCTGGCAAACTCATTAAGAAGTGTATGTAAGAAATACAAAAAATATCTAGAGCACAACCACCTTGCTGTATCAAAGCTAATGTCTCAGGCCTTCAGAACCATAATCAGCCACAAATTTCTGTAGAACTGACTAATAAAGAGCAGGTCATCAAGACAACATCTTCTAAGTGGCATTTTAATGGCCAGACAACCTCTGCAGACACCTTTGTAGTGGGAACATGGCTGAAAAGCTGAATTATATCCACTATTGAATTCAGATAGTGATAATGCCTTTTCCCAACCTTGTCATTACACCAACTCAGTCATAAATAAGGCCTGATATTCTACTTGGTGGAAGTCTAAATATTCATGGATCCCATACAACTGTGGTGAGCAGTCCAACAGGAGCGTACAGGTGATGACTGAAAGATAGCTGTTGAAGTATTAATTACTTGGAGAGATGTAATGCCCAGGTGTAGGTAGGGCTAAGTGAACTGACCCAACACTAAAGGTTCTGACTGGCATTAGGGCTCAGCCACAAGGTCTGCTTGTGCCAAAACATCAACATTTCTGTGTCACTGGAAATGAAGGCCGGGCTGGCTAAAAGAAGAATATTTAGCACCATTGTTGAACTGCAAATCTTCCAAAGCCTGCGCCAGCATGAAACTATTAGCATGCACCACACCTCTGTAAATCATGTAAACGAAGGCTTGTACGCATAATGCAGCGGCAGAAACAAGGACCCAGGAGGTAAACTGTCAGAGGTCAGCTGCCAAATCAGTGGCTTCAGGTGATGATAAATATTTGTATTATGGCAAATGCCATCATGCTGCCTTTTCATAAAACTTGTATGCAAACACTCCATTTGTTGGAAATCAAGATATTGTCTGGAAGCTTAATGACCCCTTGAAATAATAAGATTCTAAGGTCTGTTAAACTGGCAAATAGTGTCTCTAACTGACCTGAGCCTTTTGACTGTATTAATGGCCTGGAAACCGAATATTGGTGTATGCAGCATGTTTATCATGTAACTCATTAGTTAGATTTCTAAATGAAATTTGATTTAACCAGTAATCTGGAGCATAGTAGGTAAAACAGCAAAATAAGTTAAAAACCAAGAGAAGAAAACTATGAAACTTTTACTGCAGCAAGTGAATGGAAAGGTATTCTCCACTTTTATCTGGCTAATTTTGGCAAGGATGTTGAGAATATGACCCAAAGCACTGTCATTTTTAGCAGTGTGATTCTTGCACCAGTGAAATTTTCTGGTGTGCTGCAGTCAATTCCAACAGGTGTGAATGTAATCATTCTTTGGTTCCGAGTCTGTAATAAGTGAACCCCTGCTCCTACTCTGACCCTTAGCTTAGAAGCAAATGTTCCTTTGGAGAAGTAAGAACTGAGAACCTGAAATTTGTGTAAAAATTGGCTCCATTTTATTTTTAATGAACAACCTTGCAACTGTGAAATGCAGCTCTGCATACAAACAAATGACCTGGAATTCATTGATAAGAAGCTTCCTTAGAAGTCTTTGATACAGAACTCCTCTGAGCCTGAAATGTTTGACATTAAAGAATATATTTTCTCCTATTTTTGAGATAGTGTTCCAACCTTAGGTTAAAAGAACAGAGAGCAAACTCAAATTTTAAAGACTGAAATGTAAGAGTGTAGGAGTGAATTTGCAACATGTTTTCTTCTTTACCAAATGAAACTCTAAAATCTTAATACTTTCCAGGCATTCCCTCTGTATTTCGAATTAGAATGGGAAAATCTAGCTGCTTAAATTATCATGTGAGTTCTTCCATGTTAGTTACTCAGCAAGGTTTCCTTGTAGAACCCTGAAGAGCTGCCCTCAAACCAGTCTGAGAGCTGTTGTTGAAGGAAGTCAATCCAATGGATCAATGCTACAGAGACAGAGGCTGACAAGGAAAAATAATACTCAAATTTACCTTTTGTAGCCCTGATTCAATTCCACCAGCAGATCATATACCTGATATGTGATGGCTTTTTCACATACTTATAACATAAATTCTTCCTATAATTTAGCACATCCCTTGTAGTAGAAGAGAAATATTGTTGTTCCATACATCATCAGCAAACACTAATCAAAAGTTACTTCCTAGAATAAAATAACCACCCTTCTTTTAGCTAAATATGCTGAAGTTCTTTTCTAATTGTGAATTGTCTTCTGTTTCTGTTGAACTCTTTCCTTCAGTATTTCCTCAAATGAGGATGAAAGGAAGGTCTACACCATTCTTTAGGTTACACAACTATTTTAAGTCAAATTTGCGAATCCAGAGAATTTCTCATAAGCCATGCTAACCCATGAGAAAATTAACCCTTGCTCATCAAGGCAGACGGTTCAGTTTTCACACAGCTTTCCTGTTGATTTAAAAAAGAAGCAAGCTACTGCTTTCCTACAGTTGTTTAATGAAATCCTAAGATATGAGTTTCATGACAAAACTCACTGTTCAAACACAGTCTTGTGGGTTAACTCTGCATAAATATCAAGAATGCCATTCTTCTTGTTCCAAACTCATGTTTGTGCCTGTAAAAAGGGACAGCAAGCTTGTGTGTTTCCCTTTAGGTGAGCTCTTCCCTGCAATAGGGACAGCAGTTCCAGCAATTTGGAAAGAGCTGAGAAATATGAGAGTCTGGAAACAAAGCAATAGGCGTTCACTTGGGCAACCCCGGTCAGAAATCATCTGGAATGTGACAACACCGAGATGCAAGGTAAGTTATGTATTTGGAAGCAGCTAAGGAAAGTTAAATTGACTCAGAGCAAAGAAAAAAGGGGACTCCTGTACAAATTAAGATACACATTCTCTGCTGCAGTTTTCTTTTCCTTTTGCTACCACTCAGACTCCTCTGATGATCATGTATCTGCACGCTGAGGCTGCAGTTTGCATGGGATGGACAAGCAAATCTTGTCCTGAGCTGATGATGTAGAATACACATGAGGCTTGAATTTTGAAAAATGCACCTACCTGCCTAAGTTAAATGCACTAATTTTTTCAAGTATTAGAGTTCAGAATATCAGAATTTGCAAGGCTGAGTAGACTGATATGTCTGTATACACACAAAGGTTGCAAAATGTCTTTGGAGCTTGGACACAGCTGATGCTGCTAATGCAGAGCAAGGGTCTGAGCACTGATGAGAGCACAAAGTGTCTCAACATTTGAAAATAAGAGAGAAAGGCAGTAGTAGTTACTATAGAAAATAATAAACTAAGGCTCATGTAACTCTTTCACATTCTCTGTTTGAATGCAAATAGCTTCAAGCAGTAATTCCTAAAAGCATTTAAACTGAGGTGGAGTTTATAGACCAGTTTGGGAGGACACAAACACAGTTAGACTGTAAAGCCAGCAGTACACAGCAGCTTTCAGAAAACGTGAAAGCTGCCTCATTTTAATGTCTTGCAGTTTCATAACAGGGATACAGAGGAAGGTACATTCCACTTGCAACAAAAAATATTTACTTCATTTCATGAAAATAGTGTTATTTGATGGCTAACAGACAGTTCGGCTTCAGGTGGCTGCATAATCCACAATCTAAGTCTGCTAGGTTCGTACGATAACAATGGATATGGTTATGTGCTCTCATAAAGGGTGATCTTCTCATTTACAGTTCAGCCAAATGTGCTAGTTTGAAAACAAACCAATGGGAGATCCCAAGTCAGGACCACAATTTCATAGGAAAATTAAAGGCAGAAGACATTGGCTTAAACTGACAGAGTCAGGATACAACCAGACAACCTGTCGGGCAGGGTGGTGGCAGCAGTCCCATTAAGGGGTGGCTGCAGTTGTCCTGAAGTGATAGATGTGGCTCTGTCAAAGTGGTGATCCTGTAGAAGAGTCTGGTCTTCCTGTGAATGTCCAGTGGTGGTTACGTAGCTCTTGTCCTCTGGGAATCTAGTGGTAGATGCTCCTCTGGTGTTCCAAGCCTTAGATTATATCCAGGTAGGAATGCTTGGTTCCTCCCCCTGGGCGGAGCATCTCACAATGCGATGATGTAATTTTATGAGTCATGAAGTGAGACTTGATGGCTCATTAATAGAATATATCCCTCTGGAGGGAGTTTTCAGGGATGTGTCAGGGATGAGATAAAGAACACTGCTCCACCTGGTTTTAACAGCTTATGAAGATGGTGATAGAATACATACTTTTGGTTACATCTTACATTGTAACCTAATACTTTATCCACTCCTTATTCTATTACCATCTACATCATACCCAAATCAATACCCTCTTTAAACTCCACTTACATATATATATACAATGAAACCTTAAGTTCTCACTTAAGATTAGGTCTCCTTGTGGTACACAACGGGTTTCCCCATCTCTCTGCATTACTCACCAAGTGTAACCAGGTCCTTGAGCAAAAACAATCCCATGGATGGGTTTGCCTTTTCCTGAGGTAGGACTAAGCCAAACAGACTTTCCTAAAATACCTTTCATGGGTACTGCAGGGATTTTATCTCCATCCACTGTGTGCAAGGGTTCAGACTGGGCAGGACAAGCTCAACTGATGGACCCTAGGGTAAAGTGCCTTCAGGGTGGTCTTTAGTAGTCCGTTGCACCGTTCAACTTTCCTGGCAGCTGGTGTGTGATAGGGGATGTGATAGATCCATAAAATACCATGTTCTCTGGCCCAGGTGTTCATAAGGTTATTCTTGAAATGAGTCCCATTGTCCGACTCGATTCTCTCAGGGGCGCCATGTCTCCACATAGTCTTCTGTTTGATGTATCAGCAGTTCAGCTGGGGGGGCATCTAAATGTTCTTGTCCTCCATACTTCTCTAGGATGCTTTTTTTCTGCTGTGCCTTGAAATCTTCTTTTTTCGCTTTGAAGGACTTATAAAGGAGCTCTAATTTTGTAGGGTCTGCTTGAAGATGAACTCCAGAGCCTTTGTCATAAACCTCCCAGGCAAACAACTGAGTCTGTGCCACTGAAATGGTATAGCCTGTGTAGCGAACGAAGTTGTCACCTGCATAACCAACTTCATCTGGATTCTTGCTTGTGTTGGTATAAGGGTTCTCCCTCATTGCTCTTGTTTTGGGATCATAATAAGCAGAGTTTGGATCTAGATTCCTCAAGTATTTTGCAATATCTTCCCGAATACCTGAATTTCTGACTGCGATGCACCTTTTAGAGTCAAAGTTCTGCCCAGGCGTATCAACGTCATCTGTGTATTTGTCTTCATCTTCATCGTTATGATCTCTTTCTGTCTGTGAATCTGATTCCTCTTCTCCCCACTGTCTTGGGGAGTTCACTTGCTCCAGCTTCCCTGACGCCAGCTCCTCCTGAAGCTTCTGGGCTTTCAGTGTATGTTTGGCCAAATTGACCTTGGACTTCCTTGACAATTTTCCTGTGCTCCTCTGGGTTATAACCATTCCACCGGTCTCGCTTCCCATCGTAATCAAATATCAGCTGAGGCTGCACATGTTCATCTGGGGCAATATTCATGTCTGTGTATTTTGCTCCAACTTTCCTGTGTCTCTCCACGCAGTCTTTTTTTGTGTCAGTGCCTCACAGGCTACTTTGCTGTACCTCATGGCCACAGCGTGCTCCTGAACTCCTCGTTTGTACCAATCCAGGAGTTATACTGTTTCTGCTTCTCTGGCTGAGGTCTCTGATGCTTTAGTGTGGGTCTTTTAGAAGGATCTATGTACCATGGTACTGAGGAGATGTACTGAGGAATATGAGGGTTGATATCTTTTCCTTCTTCATCCACTTCAGCAGGTGCATTTCCTAGTTTTCTCTGTTCTTCTTTCTTTTTCCTCCAGTCTTCCCTCATCATCTTCTTTGGCTCCTCCAGGAACCATTTGCCCCTCCTGCAGGAGGGGCATTTGCTACCACACCTGAGGTAATTTTGGCTTTTTTCCTGCCAGGCCGCAGTGCCACCCCACACTGGGAACCCAAATACATGCTAGTTTGAAAACAAACCAATGGGAAATCCCAAGTCAGAACCACAATTTCACAGGAAAATTAAAATAAAGGTGGAAAACACTGGCTTAACCCGACAGAGTCAGGATACAACCTGACACCCTGTCGGGCAGGGTGGTGGCAGCAGTCCAATTAAATGGTGGCTGCAGTCCTCTTTGAAGTGATAGATGTGGCTCTGTCGAAGTGGTGATCCTGTAGAAGGGTCTGGTCTTCCTGTGAATGTCCAGTGGTGGTTATGTAGCTCTTGTCCTCTGAGAATCCAGTAGGTAAGGGCTACCTGTGGTGTTCCAAGCCTCCATTATACCCAGGTAGGAATGCTTTGTTCCTCCCCCTGGGCGGAGCATCTCACAATGTGATGATGTAATTTTATGAGTCATGCAGTGAGACTTGATGGCCCATTAACAAAGATACCTCCAGAGGGAGTTATCAGGGATGTGTCATGGATGAGATAAAGAACACTGCTCCACCTGGTTTTAACAGCTTATGAAGATGGTGATAGAATACATACCCCTGGTTACATCCTACATTGTAACTCAAGACACCAAATGAAAGGCAAACACTCTCATGTGTTTGAGGGGAGTGTAGGAGGCATGACCCCCTATTTCTTGTCTACAGCAGTTTTATAACAAAGAGGCACCATCCCCTAAAGGTTTGGAACCTTTCAGAGAAGCCGTCCAAAAACCAAAGACCTTTTAAATAGTATTCACTTAATTGGCCAGTCTGGGGTTTTTCAAAGCACTTTAACCCTTTGTTGATTTGCTCCTTTTCCATTCTATGAGACCTTTTTGGTACAAATAATTTAAGAAAATACTTTTGTTTTCAATTTGAATAATCTATGAGGTGATGGTAGCCTGTAGTCCCAGTTCTGTGACCACTGCAGGAGAGGCTGAGCAGCTGCTGAATCACACCTCCTGAGGCTATCCAGGCTACTTAGGCTGCAGCCCTAAATTATCCTGAAAGGGCATTACACTCTGGACTACCCACAGAGTTCATGCCCTCGAGCTTCACAACAAAGCATTCCCTTTTAATGCACACCAGCTGTGGTCAGCAGAGCAGTCTACTCCCTCAGTGTGTAACCCCACTCTGCACCACCAACTTTCCAATAGGGAAATAGTGCCTCAGCTCCACTAAGGACCATGCTAAATTCCTAACACTGTTCCTGAGACAAAACCTGTTGGCTTCCTGTGGTGAATCCACTGAGATTGGATTCCACCACACTGTTTCAGGAGTGGCACCTTCATGCACACAGAAATTTCTCCAAGACATCCTAATTCTTAATCACTCTTCCTGTAATTTCTAAAATGATAAAAAATGGAGTAACTGCAAAAATATAGTATCATTTATAAGACAGCAGACATTTGTACATGCACTTTGCACGTACTTTCACTGAGAGCTCTTGTGTTCAGGTCTGATCCATACACCCTACTGAGCATCTTGTTCTGTGGCACAGATAAAAAGCAATTTACAAATTAAAATATTCTCCACTATATCTGTTTAGCATAATCAGACTAAGCACAGACAGTTTAACTATTCTCATGTACAGCCTGCTCTGTAACACAGATTCTGTAGACATGATCTTACCTTTCTCAGAGTCCCATGGATATATTGGGACTGTCAAGTACATGACTTTTCCATTCAATTTTTCAATAGCAGTCAAAGGCATAATCTACTTTTCTCAAGAAAGACCCAGGAAAAAAATTGTATCTGCAAATTATATAGGAAACAAAAATTATTTTAAATACACAGTCTCAGTACTGATTTTTTTTTTTAATTAATGGATTCTATTAACTTACCTGGCTTTTTTCTGTCATTCTTGGGGTTGTCTTGTGCAGGGCCAGGAGCTGGACTTTGATGATCCTTGTAGGGCACTTCTAGCTCAGGATATTCAGCGATTCTGTGACTCTATGTTTAAAGAACCCAGCTTTCTTTCAATATTGTGTGTTTTTTTCATTCATAAGTACTTTGGAACCTATCAGGTCAGATCAAAGTGTGTCTAATGCAGTGTCTTGTCTCTGATTGTGTCCAATAAAAGACATTAAAAAAAAAACCCAACCAAATATAAGAGGTGATATTTTATTAAAATATTCTCACTGCCTTTAGCTTCTTATGGTGCAGGAGCTACAAGCCTCGACTCTCACCTGCGAATTTGCACTTTGTAGAGTTTCAAGGAGTTCACTGATTTATTGCCTAATATTTCAAACATCCTATTAAAGTTTGATATGTGAAGGTATGCTGTGAAAAAGAAGTGGAGTACAGTATTAAAAAAAAGGCTGCCTATCATCTCACAAGACTATGTAGGAGAACACCAAGGCAAGGTTTTTCAAAGAGTGGAAAACATCGTAGAAGAGAGAATGGAGAGCTGCCACTCTTTATCTATTAGTGGTATTTACTAACAAGAAAAGTTAATACTAAGAAGGTACTTTGTGCTGAAGAATGTCAACAACATTCAACAAAATATATTTACATCTGAAGCCCAACAGACTTCAGTAAGGAGACACTTGCATCCTCTCTACTTGCCTGCCCACTGTATCCCCCCATAACCTTGTAGCCCACTTCAGCAGAACTGATGGAAGAATCCACAAAGATATAAAGATTCTGCAAGTTTCATGAAACTGGCAGGTTAGCTAGAGGCAAAAGACTAAAATCAGCAACTCCAAGAAGAAAAGGCTTCAGTGTGAGTCCAAACCTATCTGGTTTGGTTTACCAGCTGGCTAATCAGTATGTCTTAGGTTACACTGTAAGATGTAACCAAAAGGTATGTATTCTGTTACCATCCATGTAAGCTGTTAAGGTAAGTGGGGCAGTGTTCTTTACCTTCTCCCTGGTAACTCCCTCTGAGGGGCTATCTCCGGTAATGGGCCATCAAGGTGTCCCAGCATGACTCATAAAATTACATCATACCGTTGTGAGATGCCCCGCCCAGGAGGAGGAACCAGACATTCCTACCTGGATATAATCTGAGGGTTGGAACATCATGGTTGGCACTACCACTGGATTCCCAGAGGATAAGAGCTTGACAACCATCATTGGAGAAGGACCAGATCTTTCTACAGGACCCCCACTTTGACAGCACCACACCCATCACTCCAACAAGGACTGTAGCTGCCATTTAATCGGACTGCTACCACCACCCTGACTGTCAGGGTGTCAGGTCCACTCTGACTCTGTCGCTGTTTCTGTACTATTGCATTTATTTTAACTTTTGTATTAAATTGTTTTTCTGACTTGGAATCTCTCACTTGTTTGCTTTCAAACTAGCACACAGTATAAGTATGCTGGCTTGCTTGGTGTCAGCCCTGGTGTGGGCTGCTTTCTGCCCAGCCGATAGCTGCAGAGGAGGAAGGTGAGCCTAGTGAGAGGAGCAGGTATAGATGTGAGAGGGTAATCAAGGAGAAGGGAGAAGCTGAGGTTTTTAGGATGTTTGCCACATCTATTCATCTGAATGTGTGTGAGACAGTATCACACAGAATCCTACACACAGAATATTCCGAGCTGGAAGGGACCACAAGGACCATTGAGTCCAGCTCTTAAGTGAAGAACCCATGACCTTGGCTTGGTTATGAACACCATGCTCTGACCAATCTGTTGCAAGGTCTTTGGGTTCCACCCCTCATGCAATCACCCTGGGCTTTTTACCAAACCACATGCTATTACAATGAACAACGGCCCATTCAACCGTATTAAGTGCTTTTAACGAAGCACAATCAGCTTTAAAAATGTTTGCATGGAGAAACAACACCATACTGCATGACATTCATTGATTCTACTGCTTAAAAATGGGAATGTTGTGGTGTACAGTTTTGGGGAACAGCAACATGTTATACTCAGGCAAGCCTTATATGAGTGATTTCAGCTGCGGGGATTTCACATTTGCCTCTGTGTGACATAAAAACATGCCTTAAGTCCTTGTACACAGATGCTATAACATTTTTCCCTAGTCTGCAGCAGGAGATTTGTTTGTCTTTTCAGTGAATAGGAAACAGAAAGTTGTGAGAAGAACATCCAAAACTAATCAATACATAAGATTTCCTGTGCATTCTCCTTCCTGAATGAGGGATTCAAACTCCACATGAAGCAGTTCAGGGATCTGTCTATAGATGCTGTAGGAGATGAAAGCACTTCAGGATGACAAAGGGTAAAAAGTTTTAGTCATGGAAAAGCCTGGACTGACCAGGCAATGTTGTTGCTGAATACAGCTTAAATCTGCATGCTGCCTCATTTTTCAAAGTAGGATTTAAACGGACTTGAAAATTACTCCCACTGCCTGTGGGAATTTAGTTGCTTCAGAAGCGTATTTCAGTGATGTGCACAGTCTGAAACAAGCCTTTACTTGCACTGCTGCTTATTTTTGACTGTCAGTGTGCATACCAAGTGGTATCCATATAACGAAGGATCAGGTTGAAGGTGCTTCCTTTACTGAGACATATTTCTTTCCATTAAATCATGGGTTATATGCTCTTGTTGTAGCCGAAAATTATCACTTGATATGGAAAACTGCCATTTGTTATTATGCTAATTGAAACTCAGGACATGAAGATAACAAAAACACTGATTCTTTTCCTACCTGCTGTAAACGGTTATAGTTGAGAGTTCTTTTGATGGTTTTGGTTTAGTTTTTTTAATTCTAATTGTGAAGCAAACCTTTTCAGTGGTTAATTTCAAGGCAAGATGCCAATAATTTGGCAGCTTCCTCTAATATTGCCTATGTGATTTTGATTGCCACAGTAATAGCATCAAGCAATAATTAGAGCTTTATATGATACTGTCCACAACAAAGACATCTTCACATGGACCGAATACAACCCATGATCATATTTGCTTGCTTTCAATTTCTCCACCGATCTCTACCTCTTACATTTTCCAGTGCATTCTTGATGCATGCACTTCTGAGTTCTTATCATTCCCAAGCCTGTTGAGAATGTAAAGGAATGGAACTAAATTGATCCTCTACAAGTGATATTCACTGCATTTTTGTTTTCTCTCATACAGAAAATCCTGGAAGTCCCCAGGAGCCGAGGCTCTGTAGATGTCAATTCCATAAAGATGCAATGCAGCCTTTTAATACTGTGATTTGATCCCCATTTCAGCAATATTCTTGCTTGGTATACCAGAACTCATTGCCATATCACCAACTTATTTAGAGTCTGTCTACACACGTCCATTAATGTGTGTTCACATGGAGAAATTATTCTCACCAGCATTATGTTAATTTGCTTTACTAGAATTCACTGAGATTGATGAACATCTCGAAGGACCACCTGGCTTCATTTCATCTCACCTTCTCTTTTAGTGGAGAATTTTGATTTCCTTAAGTCAAAATTGTAAGTCTGGCAGATAGAACAGGGAAAAAAAACCAGTTAGATGGTTAAAGCTGATTTTTTTTTTTAAGTAAAGAATTCTGTGATATGGCTTAAATACTTGTGAGATACACAACTATAGTGAATATTGGCCTGGCTCTGCTATTGCTGAAGTCAGTGTGAATTTCCACTGTATTATCTGAGTGAGAACAGAATCAGAGACAGTGTGGAAGGATGTTTATAACAGACATGCAGGCTTAGAGCTTTACTAAATGAATTAGAGGTGAAGTCCAAATGGTCTCAAAAAAAATAAAGTTTTAAAATTAGCTTTTGGATGTAAAGTAAGTTAGCATATTCATAATTTCATTATGTTATTGGATGTCTTTCAGTGTAACAGAGTAATAGATTGAGTTGATAATAACACGAAAAGAGGTCAATGTGTCCTGAATTTATTTAAATATGATAAATTGGTTTGGATCCAGTAACAACCAACTGAGCCTTCTATCAATAAGTGAACTAGGCCTTTGTTTAGACCTCCTCAATCCCTAAATGTGAAACCTTTGAGGAAAAAAATAGGAAAAGGAAAAAAAAAGAGGAAAAAAAGATATATACTTTAAATAAGTTAAACACCACCCAGAAAGCTCACTGACTTCTGCTGTGGAGGTTTATCCCTTTTGAGAAGAATAACTAGACATCTCAGTTTCAGTAAAGCAGCCTTGAGTCATCCTCTTGTTCGCTTTTGCTTAAGTACAATTGAGGAAAATTTTCCATTAAATTTATCTACTGATCCCTCTAACAGCACTCCCCCAAGGGCTGCCTATCAGTTGCTCCTTTTTGAGAATTCATGACCATTAATCCTGCTGAAGATAATGGATGATGATTTATTTCAGACACCAGACAGCCACTGGGGAACAGAAACTAAATGAAGCAGCTACCATAGCTGTTCACATAGAACCTGTTTATTTCCCATTAAAAGTCAGTTTGCTGGAGTACCTCTCAAAAGCCACTTTAAATGATTCTAAAAGAACTATCTGAAAATATCTAAGAAGTATTAGAAGTCAATGGCTATGAGCTGTTTGAACAAAGAACAATGTTCCTGCTTCCTTACCATTTATTGGCACCCTATGGACTCCATCTAAATTATGATCCATGGAGCAGCCAAGTCATGACTCTGTGTACCTGAGCCATGCTCTTAGATCTGTGGGTACCTTTAGTCCTATATGGGAACAGTAGGACTGGCCACAGGAGGCTTAGCACACCTGGCCCTTCAACACAGGGTACAGAGGACTGCTGGAAGTTACTTGGCGTATCTTGTCTCTCCTCAGGATTTTTCTGTAAGAGCATAGCACAACCTTTTTTTGTTTTACTTTTTTTTGTTTTGTTTCATTTTGTTTGGTTTGGTTTTTTTGGGTTTGTCTTGGTTTTGGTTTTTTCTTTTTTTTTTAAACTGCGCAGTCAAGAAAAAAACAGCAAGCATGACACAATGAGCTGTGGTGAGGGAGATACATGGTACCACTTCCATATTTTCTCCACTGGCAAAGTACTTGTCTCCTTGTTAATGCAAGATACTGACTAACCAAGCTGAGATGCGAAGTTCAGAATCATAAAAAATTCTCTTAAAGATGGCTCTAACGAAGATGATATGTCTGCACAGCAGACATCAAGCAAAAACTATCCAAGGTTCCACTTACTGCTGCATTAAATCATAGAGACCCTCATGTATCTATGTATACTACAAAAGGAGGACTGAAGCCAGATCATGTCACTGAACCAGCCCCAGTACTAGAAGTAGTCCCCCTGGAAAACTACTTCCCTTAGGCACCTTTTTTGCTCACCCATTACTGCTACATGGTTGGGCATGCATCCATTATCTGAACAAATGTTTTCAGAATTTTTGCTCTGTATTCTAATGATTTTTCAAAATAATGAGAAATAAATCTGGGTTGACATCACCTCTCTTTTAAAGCCTGCTCTAACAGCAAATTTTGCAGAGGATTTTTTTTATTATCATGAAAGTTTCAGTTTAATTTGTGCCATAGGCATTACTGGCTTTAGTGTGAAATAGTTCCTTTAAACAGGTATGATCCAAAGGGAAAAAGAATTCTTAGATGCTTACTTGTTTAAGCAGGCCGATGAAATCAATTCTGGTATGCTAATGGCTCCAAAAGCTTTCATGTTACTTCTGTTACTTCAGAATTACTTGTACTAATAATGATATTTGAATGCTAGCAACCATTTGCAATAATCCTACTTTATGGAAAAAGTATTGCTGACTTCACACTATAGAACCAAAGTCACTAGTCACTACCTTTTTAAGGAAATACTTTTTCTACTTTCCCCCAGGTTTCTAAGACTATGTTTGCATGCTTAGGTAGAGAAGATAAGCCTCGTAGCCTGTCTTCACAACAGAAACTGCAACAGTGTCTGTACGAAAGAGATACCCTGCAGGAAGGTCAGCTTAATAGGCCTTTGTCACTTACCCTAAAATCATTTGGTGTGGCTTGAATTACTGCTGATGCTAGAGGGAAAAGAGATGCCTCTCTTTCCTTTCTCATCTTTCCTTGAAATACGAAGACAACGGACAACTCAAAGTGAAGAAAATGGCCAAGGACTCCATAGGTTCTGAAGGTCAGGTATGTATCTGGGACTGTTGCATCAAAGCTGTAGGTCCTAGACAATTTCAGCTATGGATTTTTCAGCATGGTGGGTTGCTGAAAAGAGACTAACATGGGAAAAGACCCATATCAGTGAAGTGTTCTTCTGCATCTCTTTTTTTCTATCCATATGCACCAATCCTGAAATGGCTGGAGCATACCAAGAATTAATCTCTTTGGAAGCCAGAGGAGTCTCATACCATCTCAACTGCTTATGTGTGTTGCTGAGCTCCTGGCTCCATGTCTCCCTCAGCCACCTGCTTTATGGGAGACATGGTAATTGAAAATCCATATCTTTGCAGAGGTTTTCCATTCTTTGGGGTGAGGGTTTGTCCTTCCTGCGTGAAACTTCATGGGTAGAATGGATGGGAATAGTGGCTTAGTTTGATTTGGTCAGGACACATGTGTCTGCATCCTTGTCCCTTCCAAGTATTTCACTAATAGAAAAGGGCTATCATCTACTGAAAATGTGCGTAAAATAGGTTTATACATACTTAATTAGAACTAGTTTGTCTCAGAAGTTTCTAATTACTATTATAATCAGTCAATAACTGTTCTGCTGATGCAGCAGAGCCAAAATGAAGAAAAACTGGCTGTTGAGTCAAGAGTCCTTGATTGATTTCAAGGAACAAGTTTGGAAAAAACCAAACTGTTCACTGAAAGTGGTGTCAGGAAATACGCAGACTTGAGCCACAGTGCTTTGGCTCTAATTTATTTATTATTTTAACTTGTTTGAAGCTCACTGAGCTACTTTAGGTTTATGCTGGTATAAACTTTCAAGAAGTTATTTTTACTGTCCAGGTTAATTTAAAATCCTTCTTGGTCTAATTCGATACCATTCACATGAAAGATAATCTGAAAGAATACTCAAGTGCTGTTTATGCCATATACTTTTATTACAATGTTTCAATCACATCATTTGTTGTGCTACCATTTTGTGGTCAGACACACTTCGTTGGATCACCTTTTCCTAATGCTGTGGATTTTCCTATCCAAACTGCAAGCTTTTCCATTTCATCCGGACTCTTGACAGCGAGGAACTGTCCTGTCCGCGGAGGCAGCTTCAGGCAGGCTATCCAGCTGGGAACGGCTGGCTCGCCTGCACACGGGTGGATGCGTGGCACAGGGATGCTGCTTTCGGTGCTGGCAGTGCCCCGGAGACACATCCCCTGTGGGGTCCCCGCTCAGGTGCACATCCATGACCCAACTTTCCCATGCTTTCTGTATACGTCCCCCCGAAGGCAGCTGATAAATAGGGGCTGGATACACCCCGGGCACCTCCCCTAAGACAGGCTGAGGGCAAGACGACCCTCTTGGCTGCGGGGTGGGCAGGAGGCGGTGCCAACCCGCTGTCGGGAGCCCTCCCGCGCCCTCCGCCGCGGCTCTCCCGGAGGATGTGGCGGGTCGCTGCTGTGCCTGGGCAGGATCCGCCTGCTCGGCGGCCCGCGGCTGGGGGAGGGAAGGGGAGGGAGGAGGGGTGCTCCCCTCGCCTTTTCCGCCCCGGAGAGGTCCCCCCCACCCTGAGGCGGGGCTGCTATTCGCCTCCGCCATTACCTCTGCCCGGGACTCCCTTCGGCGAGCGGAGGGGGCCTGGGAGGGGGCGGCTGCTCGCCTTGGAAGAGTCCCTGGGCGGGGAGGGGGGCTGGCCGCGGCTGCTGCTTGGCCTGGCCGGAGGCACCACGTCAGCTCCCCGCAGCCGCGGGGGCCGCGATGGGCGACCCCAAGTGACTGCAGCCCCGACCCCGGTCCCGGGGCAGAGGAACGATGGGGCGGCGCTGCCCGCCGCGAGGGGCGGCCCGGCGCCGCCGGCCCTCGGGGGCACAGCGCGGGCAGCTCCTCTCACACCCACCCCGGCCCCCTCCCCCGAGAAGGGAGAAGCCGTCTGCCGGGCAGACGTGGCAGGCAAGCCCGCCAGCTTTCCCTCAGCTGGGTGGGCGGATGGCCGTCGCGAAGGGGAGCTGCCGGGAGTGCCCATCCTCCTCCCTGCACCCGCAGAGTCCCGTTCAGCGGGCCGGGAGGCGGGGAGCGCTTGGGGCGGTGGCTGCGGGGCACCCCGGGCTCCCCTCGCACACACACACTGCCCGAGCGGCCGCGAAGCCGGGAGGGGAGACTGGCAGGGCTCTGGCCGGAGATGCTTCCCCGGGGAGAGCGAATCGCCGGGATGCGAACGCGCTCCGCCGCGGGCTGCGGGCAGGCTGAGGGGCTGTCGGTGTTCCCGGCACTCGCTGTCCGCGGGGAAATGCCAGGGGCGCGGGACCGGAGTGATCGTGCTAGAGGGGTCTTGCTAGGGGATGGGGAGAGCGTCGCTTTTTGCCTTTGGTTGTAGTGGGACTGCGGAGAGAGGTTGAGCTGGGATCCAGCCTCGTCCCGGCTGCCCCGGCCGCTTCCCCGCGGGGCGGGAGGCGCCGCAGGCCCTGGACAGCTCCCGCTTTGAACGCCGTCGGGGCGCTGCCAGCCGGCTGCCCGGCGAGGCTCCCGGCCGCACTCCCACAAAAGCGGGGCGAGAGGGGCGTGGGACGGCTGAGGGAAAGAAAAAAAAGGAAAGAAAAGGGAAAAAAAAAAAAGAGACGACGAGTCAGATTTTCCTTCCGAAAGCCTCAGTGTCCACGTCCTCAAAGCATGGAACCAATTTAGCGTCGCCGCCCCCCCGCCTCTGCCGCTGCCAAGGCTGCCGTGGAGGGCTGGAGACACGGGGCACGTGACAGCCGGGGCGGCGCCGGGACCCTCCTGCGGTATAAGTAGGGCGGACCGGGGCTGGGTTAATTTAGCGTCCCGGGCAGCAGGTTTCGGCTAAGGTTGGAGTTACTCCTCGAGACTGTATGCCTGCGTCCCACAGGCGATAGCTAACCAACCGACTCGGCACCACAAGGAGTCTGCATGTCTTGCAACTAGACATGCTCAGCTTTGTGGATACACGGATTTGGTTGCTGCTCGCAGTAACTTCATACCTAGCAACAGGCCAACGTAAGTGCTTTCCGCTTGTTTGTGGCAGGGGTGGTGGCAGGGGTGGCTGTCCGGCTCTGCGCTCTGGGCTTTGTCCCGACGCCCGCCCCACGCACGGCAGTCTGCGGGGAGTTGCCGCTTCTCAAGCGATAGAGACCAGCTCATAAACTGCCACCTCCGTCCCAGATCAGAATCTAGATTCTTTCTTTCCCTCAGAAATAGATGGCAAATGGCCAACGAGATCCCCCTCTACGGAAAAAAAAAAAAAAAAAAAGAAAAAGACAAAAAGAAAGGGACAACCTCACCCCCCACCGGACGGGCTCGTAGGAGGACGCAAAGCCTCATCTCCAGCGCAGATGCTGGGAGGACATACAGATGCGGGCTGGGAGGAGAGTGCTTGCGGCGAGCGGAAGAACCCAGGCTTGCACTTTTGTGAGGCTTCAGGCGCGCTTTCCGAAGCAGGGAGCCGGCGGGAGAGGGAGAGCAGCGGCTCATCCATCCCTGCTCTCCCTCCGAGGGGCTCCCGGCGGGGCCCGCTCCCGCTCCGCGCGCGGGGCGCCCTCTGCGGGCCGCTCGGGGCGCGCTCGGAGCCGGCGCGGCGGGCGGAGCTGCCCGCGGCCCGGAGCCCTCCCGCACGCTGAGCCCGCCGGGCTCCGGGGAGGGGAGGACCGTATGGGGCAGGAGGAGGGAGTCAGGGGAGGAACAGTGCTCCGGGCTAGTGCGAAAAGGGAGGGAGTGCAGCTCTCCGCCTCTCGCTGGATGAGGATGTAGAGCCCCCTCATCCCAGTGAGGGAAGCGCACACACACCCCCCCCCACACACACAAACACGCACCCAACACACTGAGATGGGAGGGAAATGCGCCCCGCCACTCGGCTGGGACCGAAGCGGAGCCTTCCTGCGAGGCAGCGCCCTGTGAAGGACCCTCCGAGCCCCTGGCCACCGTGCCTTTGACCCAGGGTTTGGCCGCGTTCCAGGGCGGAGGAGGGAGGGAGCAGCCGTGCGCTGCCCGCTCCTGGCTCTGGGAGCCCCCAGGAAGATGCCCCCCAGAAAGGTGCCCCGGGTCGCCCTCGCTGGGGGCGGGGCAGCGGCGGGGCCGTTCTGGAGCGGCATTCTGGGGACATCCGCCCAACCCCGGCCTTGGCAAAGGAGACGGAGCGGTTCGTGAGGGGGTCCCCAAACACGACCACCCCCCGCTTCCCGCAGGCAATTTGGGTGGGCGCCATTGTCACCGGCACCTGGGGGCAGTAATGGCTTTAGTTTTATGTTGGGTTAGCACAGGCAGTCTGTGTGTATTGCGGCGGAATTCCAGTGCTTTCAGCATTTCAGCACTGTTCCCTTTTTCTGGACTGCACGAATCATAGGAATTTAGTGTGCTCATACATTGCCAAAGTGACACGTCGTGGAAAAACATCCAACAACCTGTTAGTTAGTGGTACTGTTAAATTGCTGGCAGTTAAGTGTAATGTGAGACTCTTTTACTATAATGAGTTTGAGACAAAATAGATTTTTCATTTCTTGAAATTAAGAAACTAAAAAAATTTGTATCTCCAAGTAGTGAAAAAAGAGCTTACTCACATTTAGCAGTACATAACATACAGAGATGGTTATTTGCAATTTGGTATTAAATAGTTTCAAACTGTTCCCTGTTACACAGTTTTACAGGAAACTGTGGAAATAGGGACGTTTGGCTAGAACCATTCCCCATAAAAAGTGGGATTGGGCCATTTATATTAAAATTTCAGGTTACTCCTACAATTATATCTTGACACGTCAGTCTGCCTGGGTTTATTAATCTCTTGCATTAACACATAAATGATAATACATAGGTGTGGAGGTTTTTCTATGGAGGCATGTTTAAACATGTTTAGAGCAGGTTTATAGTTGATATCTGCCATTTTACTGTATCAGCCATATTACTTGTCTTGATTTCATTAGCAAGTTCATTTTGAGTTTGAAATACATGGCAGTTTCACCCATGAGTCTTTCCAATCTAAGAAAATCATCTTAAAATAAGAAATTGCATCAAGAAAATGTTTATTGCATTACGAAAATCAGCAAAATTTCATTTTGAATTAAAAGCAACAAATTTAATTTTTAATTAAAAACAAGTTTAAAATTTAAAACTTGTAAAATATTTGAATCCGTGCTCTAATTATCTCTTTTTTTCTTTCCCTTCTGTTTGCAGATGTGAGCGAGGTCAGTATAATTTTTTTTATCTAATATGTAACACTCCAATTAACAGGCTAGGCTTCGCTTCTTGTGGCAGTATTATTTTCTAACATTCACTCCCAAGATGGTCACGGAAAAGTGATGATTAAATCCTGAAGGCACTGCCTGGAAAGGTACCCACCCCAATTTCACAAGTGGGACGGCCTTTTTTAGAGACTGCCTTCATAGGTGTAGAGACCATGAGGAGAAAGTAACGGAGCAGTGCTGTTTGGACATTGTACCTGGCAGTTTGGGTTGGAGATGACTCTACTTTAAAGCCAGTTTTACGGTCTAAATTTCATTGCACAGTAGGATTATGAAAGAGCTCAGGTGTGACTTTTTTTTTTTAAATTCCAGTATTTCAGGCTGTAACAGCTATAAAATTGTCAGTCTTCAACACAACATTTTAATATAGTTCCATGCATCTTTGCTATATATAACTAGCCTTCAAAGTAATTTTAAATCATAAGGCATAGTTAAATATACTGTATTGAGAAAAAGTATAGTTATGTAAGAAGATGAGTCTAAGTTTATGTATTATTTTAGTTTAAAATACTGGCAGAAATTGTAACTTTTTTTTTTAATTCTCTTCTTTCTTTATTTCCAGGCACCTGCAGGGCGGAAGGTAAGCATTTGTATTTTTCTTGTGTGTAAATGAAGATGATATCAGGTAGTCTCCAGCAGATTAATATTTTGTTGAGTATTGGATGAAGGGAAAATTTACTTCATTGATTATTTTCAGTGTTTTCTGAAAGTAGCTGTAGTGCTGAGATGAGTAGATAGTAAAAAGGAGAGAACAATCAATGCTGCATCTTAACACCAGGGTAAATTCAAATATTGAATTAAAGGTGCTTTAGCTATGAGCAGAACTAAGCCTACCAAGACCTGAATGGCATCAAAGTCTCATTCTTATTTAAATAGAGTTCCTTTGGAATGGTTTACATGGATTGAATAGTACAGCAATATCCATACAGGTCTAAAAGGCTAAATGGATTCTATATTATTTCTAAAAGTTACTGCAGTTAAATTAGAACTAGTTATTTAGTAGGAAAAAAAAAACCAGTTCTGCAAGTACTTCAGTGGTCTGTGCAGTGACAGTTTAGTTCACACAATAGTGGCAGTGGCTAATCTATTTCCAGTAGATTATTGTGGACAAAAATATGCTGTCTGTGGAAAATAGCTGTTGGACCTGTATGTGCAGCCTGCTTTTCCTTTTTAATGTACACTAATTATTCTTAATGTATCTGTTTCCCTGTACTGTCGTGGAAAATGTCCATGGTAACTCACTAAGTGTTATTTTCTTTCGGCAGGGCCCTAGAGGAGACAAAGGGCCACAGGGAGAAAGGGTAAGGAATTAGATTGACATTTACTTGTGATCTTTGAACAGTAGTTGTTGGAAGACCAGTAGGAAAAAACTAAGTTTAAGCATTGCTGTGAGATTAAATGATTCTACCCGTAGAAGCTTGCAGGTACAATTTCATTAAAAAAAGAAACCAAGTTACCTATGTACCAAATTCTGCCCTGGCATTACTTCATCAGCCTAATTATGGTCATTGTGCCTGAACAGATGTGGTTGAAATCATAGGGCAGCCTAGCTCTTCAAGTGATGATTTGAAAAACATTTTTCCAGCTGCTCACAGTGTAAATAATGCATAGAAATGCAGAGGGAAAAGTTGACATGTAAAGATGCAATCTTTGAACAATATGGTGTATGGATAAACTCTCTACATAAAACCTAAATAGACTAAGCCAGTTTTGAAGATCATTCATTACCTGTGCCTCCAGTGATGTTTTGGAAAAGCTCTTTTCTTGGCAGCTGGGCATTTGTTATCTAGCTTCTGCCAGTCAAAGTGGATGTTATACTGCTGAAGGCTCTACTGTAAAAGTAACCATAAATAAGGACAGTTGAATAATCTAATTGTAATGTTCATTCATATTGCTGGTATCTGCTTTTCTTGTTTGTGTCTGCATCATTGCTGCTTTTTGTAAAGTGGTATTCTGAAATTCACATACTTATCTGGGTTGTGTGTAGTTATGTGTCTTTTTTTGTATCTTCTGAAAATGAAAATGCCATAGTACTGATGAGGGAGCTCTTGAAGATTTCTGAGATCATGGTATGCTGACAAATGTAATGGAAACTATTAGGAGGACTGTATCTGTGTGGTCAGCTGGATATTTGCTTTGGGCTGCCACTAACTAAATTCATTTAATGAAACTAGATGTTTTCTTTGTTCTGAAGGCAACAAGCTTAATTTTGCTCCTTTAGAAATCCAATTTTTATGGATTTCATTTAGTACTGAACTGGGTCCAAAATACTCAACAAATTAAATACCTCACATCAATTGCCACAATGCCAAAACTTGACCACCTTTGTGTACTGAGGATGAAAGAATGTAAGGACAAATGTTACTGGACTGAATGCAGATGATTTGAACCTGTTGTAAAAGAAGTTCTGACAGTGGTAGCGGAGGGACAGTATCAAAAATCTGTAGAAGAGCGCTGCTTAATTTTAATTTGCTTTGCAATTGTACCAGCAAATAGTCTATACTGATTAAAAACTGGCTTTGGACTAACTCTGGATTCATGTTAATTTGTATCAGTAAGGCTTTTCTAATCCTCAGCTGGTCAAATTTTAGGCTCTCAGGATCTAACAGGCTGTGTGGGTCCACAGGCTGTGTGGGTCCACATGGATCACTTGGGGTTCCTAGGTCCAAAGTTTGTCACTTAAGATGAAGCTCCCCAGTTTGGAGATAACGCTTTGGTAGCATAAATCCAATATTGCCCCCATAAATCTTCTCAAATACGAAGCTCCAGTACATATCTGATACAAGATGTAGCAAGGTAACATAAAATCAGACTATGCTTATTTTCTCAACATTTATTGAAATGCTTGACCCTGCATATATAGCACTGCTGTAGGGTGTGCTGTGGGTGCCTGGTTGTTAGTGAAGTTACCACATCAGAGATTTCTTCAGACACTTCTAATTTTCGCTGTATAATTCTCTTTTTAACTCTAGGGTCCACCAGGTCCACCAGGCAGAGATGGTGAAGATGGTCTACCAGGTCCTCCAGGGCCCCCTGGTCCTCCAGGTCTTGGCGGAGTAAGGCATCCAATCTTTCTATTACCAGAACTCATAAGCTATGCTTTGTGACCAAGATGAAATTTTTACCTTCTGAAAAACACTGTTGTTGAATTGAAGAGTGGAAGAAACATTCTCTTGTGAGCCATAAGAAACTGATGGTCCCAGTTCCAATGAAACTGTCCTTGGGGTGTATATATTCCGTGGAAAATTTGGATTCTGTATTCAACAGGGACTTAGGAAGAAGAGCAAATGAACCCTGTTATTTAGCATTAAATTTACACAGCGATAATGTGTATAGGTTACAAATCAACTAAATGAAATCAGTGCTGTTAAGTAGATAGGGAAAAGAAAGCTTTGTGGTTGGATTCAAGAGATAGCATGTATCGGAATAAGCTGAAGAAGACGATTCCTTAAGCAAAAAGTCAATTGAAAGTTCTGTAGAATTTTAGACTATTGTAAGTTAGAATTTTTTCTTTTTATCTGTATTCATACTGCAGAGCTGTAAATGGGCTGTTGCGTACACACTTTGTGCACAAGTGTCCATCATGCATTCTCTGCAGAGTGCTGGATTTAACTCTTTGCTTGACATTAGCTTGCATAGAGAGCATGAAGACATAGACAGTGTTGTATTGATCAAGTTTAGTCAGTCCTTCTGCGTGGAAGAACACCCTTTTGACTTCAATGCGAACAGCAATAGTTTATTTTGCTGGTTGCAAGTATCAAACCGCTTTCATTAATTTTTCTTTTTTTAATATGTTAATAAAACAAGCAAGAAAAGGGGTTTTGATTGTATTGTGGAAAACCTTTTTCCATTTTGATAAAATAACAAAAATCCATTGCACTGTTTCTGAGGCTGCATGCTCCTCAGATGTTTCTGAACCTGAAGGGCCCACCTCATGCAATAGTTACTCAGGGCTGGTACATGAATTTTACTTATACATTTGTTTTCACTGCTTTGCTTAACTTCCCTCATTGGAAATTAGGCAGAATAATTTGAGAGTTTCAAGAAAGTTTTCAATTTTAAATGAGCACTGAATTTACATTCCTAATTTTCAGTTCACACTATTGCAATGCCTCGCTATCACTTCTGCAAGATATTTAGGTTTGAAAGGGCCTTCCCAGTAAAATCAAGTCCTTTTGGAAACAAGTGAATAGATATGTATTTATAATAGGGCTGTATTTACTGCATTATATATATGCTGCTTTAACAAACCCCATAGCAAGTATAACAAATCAGATGATATTTACATGTAGAATGTTGATTAAAAATACTTTTTAAAGTAAAATTTTTTGTATTTTGATTTCAACCTTTTTATTACCTACAGAACTTCGCTGCTCAATATGATCCATCTAAAGCAGCAGATTTTGGCCCAGGACCTATGGTAGGTATATGACATGGTACTTGATAACTCGCATGAATAATGTGTTTAGGATTTGCCTTTGATGCTAATTCACCTGTATTAATGAAAAAATAGTGTTAAAATTAGTGGTTTGATCATATATTGACTCAGACTGGAAACAGATCCTTTAATTTATGATGATGTAAAGTGTTTTAAATAGGACTTGAAATATGGTCTTGGATCTGTATATTCATCTCCAGTATAGCACTGCTGGGTGTTGTCTTTAACTCTGTTGACCACACTTTTATGAGTCAATGAATCAGTCTCATAATCTGATGTTAGATAACACATGTACTTTGATATAGTATTACTTTACCCATATTGAGACAGAAAATTGTGTTTTATGGGTGAGATTAACTGTAAAGCTGCTCTCTAAAGCAGACAAAGGCCTAAAAAGTAACTCAGCATCTTGGCTCCATTTGGTGACGATTTTTCCTCCATGGCTGTACAACTCTTTTGATATCCTTGGATTGCACAGATTTTTTAGGAAATGGGCCATCACATTTGATTATCAACATCTGAATGTTAGTACTTGGTACTATAAGGCTATTCTGAGGAGGACTCAGAATATAGCTCACTGTATACTATGAACAAATGGAATTTACAGGGTCTATTGCCTCTCCATAGGAATTTCTGACCCTTCCTTACGTTAGCAAGTATTTTCAGTGTACACAGATAGCAGAATATGGGTTAAATTCACCACACACGCTGACATCACAGACAGCGCATCTGATGGGTGAGCAGCAGGATGAAGGATGACCAGGGTTATTCTTGGTCACGTGCTTGTCTCCACTTCCAAAAATACTCTAATATTACAGGGATTTTGGAAAATACTTTGGCATCCATTTAGTTATGAAATATAGGATAATAGGAGTACATTTAATCAAGTTCTGCCCTCAGTGTCTGACGATTAATCAGAAAATGTAGATGAGGATTTATTTGAGGTGTCACAATTTCTAAGTTCCAATTTTTGAGCCAGTTAGGTTCATTTGACAGAAACAGCAGTAAAATCTACCTATTCTGAGGAAGTTTTAAGTTTCACGAAGAATATGTTAAAGATTGGGAACAGAAAAATAGTTATAGCATATAATTTGTGAAGAAATTAACAGGATTTATGCAGCACATATGATTCAGACTGTTATTTTTTTATTCAGACAGTTATTTTTCCTAGAACTACTGCATATTTTCATATCCACAACATTGCTTTAACTTTCATGAGTAAATGCCTGGAATTAGTGTGCATTTATTCCTCTTGTAAAAGGTATTCAGTCTTATGGGAAAGCTACATAAACCATTGAAAAGTTGGCATATGATTTTAATCTTGTAGTGAGAAAATCTAAAAGACTTTCCGAGAAAGTTTTAAAACCAATTTAAAACATAATGATTTCTGTTGAAACATCTCCTAAATCATTTGTTTGGACTGTACAAGTCCAAGTCAAATTTTGGTTTGCAATTGTTTGCTTGCTTAGTAAATCTTAAAATCTTAAACTGTTAAGAGAGAGCACTAATCTATGGAAATTTCCTTTTTAGAAGTGATTTTCTGACCCTGTTTTTTCAAGTTGTATGTAAATTCTAAATAATGTCAAGGAGAGTATATTAGTGACTTATTTTGCAAGTGAAATGAAGAAAATTTAATCAAAACCAGAAAACAATGAAATATTTAGATAGAAGTAGATCATTATTGGAAATAGATGTCTACACAATATGTAGAAGAGCCTTTCATAATGCGTTATGACCCTCATCTTTAAGCTCTGGACGTTTCTGCACAGGAAGGGTAGAGGGAAGAATTCACAAAAGAATGAACCAGTTCACTTGCTAACAAGCCAGAATAGATTAAGAAACCTAATCATAAAGTTCACAGCCATAACAGTACATTCGTAACCATCACACTGGATTCTGTGCTGGTTTGTTGCCATTGGAAGATGTTTGCACTTGGACTGCCTGTGCAAATTCATGCAGATCTCTTAACTTCCTCTAATTTCATTTGAACATTGCACAATGAAAACTGTGATGATAACCTGTATTTTAGGAATGCTAAGAATAGATAAATTTTATATAATTGTGACGTTTTTAAAAAGGTTTTGTAATTTTTCTTCGCTAGGGTTTAATGGGACCCAGAGGTCCACCTGGAGCATCTGGACCCCCTGTGAGTACAGTCTTATCTCTCCTACTGACATTGACATACCTATAAAATTACAAATTACCTTGTTTGGAAACTAAAAATATCTCCCTCATTTTCTAGGGTCCTCCTGGTTTCCAAGGCCTTCCTGGTGAGCCTGGTGAACCTGGTCAAACAGTAAGTACAGGTTTTACATACAGACACTGGAATAGCACACCAAAGTAGGCCTTGTAATGCTTAGGCCCCTTTCTCCTATCCGTATGCACTTCTTCGAATGTTTGGATACTCCTGCTTGATCCTGTTACAGAAACAGAGCTGAACACTCAGATTCAGGCTCTCTCCAATTGGAATCATAAAGTACAAAGTCAATTAGTCTCCAACTACACCCCGACTCAAGTAAGAAAACAGTGGGAAGATGTATGTGAAGAATGATGCTTTAAGTAATACTCAATCTATTTTTAACAGGGTCCCCACGGTCCTCGTGGTCCCCCTGGTCCTCCAGGAAAGGCTGGTGAAGACGTAAGTTGTTATTAAATGTTTCTCATCTCTTTTGGGGTGGTGATTCAAGTCTAACAACCAGATTATTGTTAAGATAAGAATTCTATTGACCATATTTTTCACATTGTTAAATAAATAAGGCCCTGAATTAATTATTTTATGGTACAAGAGATGCAGTAGATTGGAAATGTACAGAAAATCAGATAACTTCCAAACCACTCCAAATACATTATTTATCTTCCTGAATACAGGGAGAAGAAAACTTGAAAGTTAACAGTCTCCCTGTATTTATAGAAAAAGAGAAGCCTTGCCAATGTATTTTCTTTTTTCTTAATGGTTTGTGTTGTTATTTTAAAAAAGCTTTCCTCCTTAGTGCATCTTTATTGCATTTTTTAGGGTCACCCTGGCAAACCTGGAAGACCTGGTGAGAGGGGTGTTGCTGGCCCTCAGGTATGTAGTGATCCACTGAATATGGTACAAACCAGTTCACTAATCAGTGAAACCTAACAACCTTTCTGAATTTCACCACATTAATGATCTGGTAATATTCCTTATATGGATTAATACAATTTCAGTCCTTACCTGCAGGGATATCATATAGTTGTATTTTTGTTTTGTTTCCCTGCCCTATTCCCACTAAATGAGTATATGTTATGCAATGAGTAACAGAAGTGGCATAGTGAGGAGTTACACAGGAGCAGGTAAGCAGGCATCTTGGCAGAGAAAGTTAAAAAAGCTGTGCTATCACATGGTAATGCATGAAATTTCTGAGGTTCAGAACTGGAAAAATCAGGTTGATTACTGTTAGTCTTGAAGTAAGTCTGGTTCTGAGAGGTTAGGATCTGGATTCTGTTCCTTATTTGAATGATAATGACCCAAATCTACTTGTTAATTGTATTGAAAGACTTATTCATCATCTTTCCTTTTAACTGCACTGTATAATACGAGAGACAATAATTCATGCACTGTATGTTTTTAGGGTGCTCGTGGTTTCCCTGGAACTCCTGGTCTGCCTGGCTTTAAGGGAATTAGGGTGAGTACATACATACTTTTCTCTGAATATTTAAAACTAACAATGCTGCAGCGTACTGAAAACCCCTGGAAATACTCTGAAAGTGAAGAGTGCATGAACCTCCTTGAAGTTTTTAATATTGTCTGATATGAAAGACTAATTATTTCTGAAAAATCAGAAGATTATGTTAGGTAATAATTTTGTGTGAATGGAAGGATTTGCATATAGCCATTTGAGAGAAAATATGTATCAATATTTATTTCTCTACTCAATATAGGGACACAATGGTCTGGATGGTCAAAAGGGACAACCCGGTACTCCTGGCAGCAAGGTAAAGATGAAATCTGAAAATGTAGAATGCATTTGTAGCTCTTTCTAGCAAAAGACATGTGCAGTCCCATCCAATCAGCCTTCCATGTTGCCACTGAACATTGCCCAGCTGCGATAATCTAGAAGTCAGTGGATCCATGTAGAACAAATACACGCACCTTGTGATGAGAAAACATTCCTGGGGCCTTACTCTTGAGCCCTCAGTGCAGTTGTAAGCAAGTTCGTTCTTTCAGTGAATAAAGGCTGCAGAAGTAGGCTCTTAATGATTGACTATTCTGCAGCACTTCAGACTGATTTTGCTGTCTCTTCTCTTCTCTGGATTGTATCCTGCATGTGGGTGGGATTTTTTTAAAGCATGTTAAAATGACAACATTTCATTTTTCTACAAAACTATTGTGTGAGACACATGGTCAGTGTAAGGCTTTCTGCTAAAAATCTGGATAGATGCAGTGCCTTTCTGAGTTAAGGCTATTTGATCCTCACAGTCTTTTTTCTGTCTATCATTTTCATATTAGTGCACATCTGAACACTAGCCTTAAAAAAAACCTCTTAAAGATATATTCTGAAATATAGTCTAGAAACATCTCTGGTAAACTCTTCTCTTTTAGTTTTTTTTCTTCTCCCATTCCACCTCAGTGCCTAATAGTGTTCTTGAAAAATTCACTATTGCAGCATTGTGTTATAGGAAATCCTGACTGATTCACAGGAGACTTGTATCCACAAACTTCTAATATAACAATGAAAAACTCAAATGCTAATTCTCCGTCTTGCTTGTTTCTAAGAGCTTAGCACTACCTGGTTATAGGGTTTTTAATTGTAACCTAGCATTCTTCAATATCACTGCAAGTTTTTAACCTTCAGAAAAAGTTTAGATGGCAAAGTCTGTCCTGTCATCGGAGATTTAAAGCAGATAAAGCAATTAAGTAAAGGATAGAACAGTTACTAGTAAGAGTGCTGGAAAACACTAGCATATTAAATCAGGATTGTTCATGATATAACTGTGCTGAAAGCAGTGATGAAGGCAAAAACTTGAACTCTTTGCATCATTTAAGACTAGGTGCATCCAGGTATATTCAAGATACCAGTGCTCTAGGACAAGTCTTGCCACTGTAGACCAGCCTAGACCTGTTGAGAAAGCTGTTGAGAATACACCAATAAAGGGAGAGGAGCCATGTATTAATGGCTGTTACTCGAATACTCAGTATTATTGGTCTTAAGTTAAAAATACCTGAGGCAGATCTTTATTTTAAGCCATTTGAGTGGACTTCGTCACCTTAATCGAAGGCAAAAGAAAGCATCATTCTGCTTCTGCTCTAGCTAAAAAACAGCTGCTGATTGATCTGGATTGGTAGTTGACTATCCAGAGCCAATCTCTTAAGTGTGTACTACAGAGTAAATGTCAGCATAAAGAAAGGGGGTAAAGAAAGCTGAGCAAGTGAAAAACTTTCTCTGGCCCTCCCCTTCTAAAAGGATTCCATCTGGCTGTGTTCCAGTATATGCAGGAACAATGGCAGTCTCTGCACCCTCAGGACTTGATGTGCTATTATTGTATACTGTGATGCAGAAACACAGACAGTGCCATGTTATAGAGTGCTACAGAAAACACAGACAGTGGGATTCAGAAGCTTAAAATCTCTCTGATAGTGTTATGCTATCTGTCCAAAGCATCCTTTAAGTAACTCAAGCCTCCAAACTTTCTTTTTCATAGGGAGAGCCTGGTGCCCCTGGTGAAAATGGTACCCCAGGACAACCTGTAAGTATTCACTGCTGCTGTGGGAAATTACAATCTGATAGATTTAGTTCAGCCAGTATTTTCTTCAATATTTGTCATTATTGACAATTCAGATATCCAGATACTCTAATGTAATAGTAATATGACTCAGCAGAGGAAAAAAAAAATCTATATATCTGTGTTCAATGAAAAGATATAAATGAGTTAATTTAATTTTTCTTTCAGGGTGCTCGTGGTCTCCCTGGTGAGAGAGGAAGAATAGGTGCCCCTGGACCAGCTGTAAGTGGCTTTCCATCTGTCTGTTGTCATGAACCAGCCACTTACTGTGGCTTTCTCTGAATTTAGCTCTCTTTTCAAACTATTTATCATGTTCTTTCCTCACAGGGTGCTCGTGGAAGTGATGGCAGCACTGGCCCCACTGGACCTGCTGTAAGTTTCAGTCTTGCTTTTTGACAGTGTGATCCATTAGGCTTTGTGCTTCTCTTCCTGTTTTTAGAGGATTTCTTGGGCTTGTAAGAAGTTGATTGTGTTGATGTTTTTAACACAGTTTTTTGTTGCTTATCAGACCATCACAAAAACAATTAGTGAAATGTTAACCCTTTGCAGACAGTATAATGAGAGCCTCAGGATTTATGTTAAACACATCCATTTCAAAGGAACCAAATATTCTCTTGCTGGCACTGGTGGTTTCATGAGGTTTCCCAGCACATTTCACTGGGAAACACCCAATGCACAGAATTGTCATTTCCAACAGTTGAACAGAATAGTTCTCATCCCAAAACTAAAGAGACTTTCTATTTTTTAACAGATATATACCATGCACATGTTACAGATGGCTATAATTATATACATCCTGTAAATTATATATGCACAACAGGACATAGCTTTGTGCCTGCAGCATTTTCCTGTCAAGCTAACAAGCACTAACCTTTTTCATTCATCACTGATACCTGAGTTGTGAGCTAGTGAGAAAGGCCTGCAAGATCCAACTCTCCTGATCTGACTGGTAAACAGTAACTATCCTAATAAGAGCTAATCCAATGAAGATTTGTCCATTTAAAAGGAGTTAGTGTTGCCATAATATACTCCTGACTTCAGGAAACCTCATTTATTTCAGCCACGTAAATATGAGTACAAGGATATAGTTTTGAAACTGTAAAACAAATCAGGAATACACCAGAACAATTGTAATAACAGTTAATAGTTCTTTTCTTCCTACCTTCAAAAATTGAGTCTGTGATGAAGCTGTACTTGGTTCTGTTTTGCCAGATTTTAAAAGTTGATTTTAATACCCCTTGTCACTTCAAACACCTGTTGTGCTTTAACAGAGTAGAATGTGAGCATGGCTGTGAATTTCTCTTCAGTTCTCCCATGTGGAGTATTTAAAAAATATGTGATTGGGCATTTAAACTGCAGTCAAATAGAAATCTTACAGCTAAGATCTGATGTAGTAGAACCAAAACATTTTAGCTGAAGACATTTTGAATGAAAGCAATTGAGTTGCTATAGGAAAAATATTCTGAAGCTGCTGATTGCATAGGTTGCTATTCACAATGGGCACAGTGTTGCATTATGTCCCAGTGTCTGTGCCAGGCTGAAGTTATTTTACACATACTTAGGTTATGATACCATAAATATTATGCAAAGCAGTTATTAACACTCATTTTTTAAAACTAAAACAGAAATAATGTTTTATCCTTCTTTCGACTTGGAATTTAAAATGTAAAAATGTCATTGCAATGAAAATTCTGGAAGTTTATGCTTTCAAACATATCCTAAAGAGCATTTGGTCTTTTTTTTTGCTTATGCAAAACCAGCAACAGTTCCAGGTACCCCCTTTATAATGCAGTAGGTTATAGAATGTCTGAAGCCAATTCCTCTTTGTCATACCAGCTGGCCTGTTTTATTGCCCCGGATTTGTGAGGCAGTTTTATTATAAATATTTCTAATTGAAAGATGTTAGCTCACAGAAAAGTAGATATCAATTCCCAATATCAATTAATGAGATGGATATTTAATTAGTAATTGAAGAAAAACTATCCCTTTTTATTTGTATGCAATAAAAAATAAAGGCAATGAATCCGTCAGTGTATCTTCTCTTGTAATGTCTGGTACGTTGGAACTTTGTCCAAATGTAATTATAAATCTCACAGCAACAGGTAGACATAGTAGAATCAGTCACCTTACCTTGCAGATGCCTGCCTCTGCTCATGCTTATGTTCTTTCTCAGGTGTTTGGCCTCAAGGCAAGGTTTTACCAATTCTTGCTTAATTTGCACTGCAAATGTTGTTTAAGCATTGACCTGACTTTAACTGTTTGTAGTGAACCAAATCTGTCACTTTGGAACTGCAAAAGACAACTAGTATTCTGAGGTGGTAATGTGTGGAATAAATAAATGTGCATTTTTTTAATCTGTTTACTTCAACAAGCAAGCTGTTTCTGTTGTCACTGAATACCTTTACACAACTGCTTCCCTTTCATTTCCCAGGGCCCTATTGGTGCTGCTGGTCCTCCAGGCTTCCCAGGTGCTCCTGGTGCTAAGGTATGAACATCTGCATCTACTAGTACATTTGATAGTGAAGGTGAAATGTACTAACCAGAGTTTCTAGACAGCAAAAAAACCCCCACCCACTATGAACTAAGAGAACTTTCTTATCAGTTACTCTAGGGATTCATCCTCACCCTGATCTGTATTTGGAGAACATCACATATGAATGCTAATTTAAAATACAGCATTTACTTCACAGCTGAAGATTGATGCTGGGCAGGTTTAAGAAGACATATTATCCTTATACTGCTTCCTACGTGGTGCACTTATAAACACCTTCCAAGGGTGACATGAATCATGATAAATAAGCAAAGCAGCAGTTAACATCACTTCACAGAAATAGTGGAGGACCAAGAAGCTGCATTTGAGTATTGGGCTACCTCCAATCTAAGTTCTTGAAATTACAACGCAGAAATTGCATTACAATTTTTCAGGTTTAGGGCAGTAACGTTTTGCTCTTGCGGACTATAATTTATATTATTCACTTTATTGCTCAAATCTTAACATTTTTTATCTGGGTAAGAGCCTCAATATTTCGAATGTCCAAGGAAGGACAGAGAATTTAAGGAAAGAGTATTGCATATACTGAGTTTACAAATTTTGCTGACCATTTGCCACAAAATCCATGTCATTCTGTGTTACAGACAAAACTTAATCCACTTTTAGAAGAAAATAAAGTATTGTTTTCTAGACCAATAATTTGGTCTAGAAATTTATTTTTAACTGAAGGGAAGATGAGAAAAAATTGAGATCCCCTTTGGGTTATTCTTGTCAAAAGGCAAGACTTTTGAAAACCATCAAGTCTTCTCTAATGCAGATGTAAGCGTGGTTATAGCATGTAGTTTCAAGAGAAGACTGTCTGTGTATCCAGGGTGAACTGCTGAAGAGAACTTGTCATTATATTTAGGCTCTTGATTTAGGGAGTACAACCTTCTAAAAATAATAGCAAGAACCTTTTTTCTGTCATTTACTCCACTTTGAACACTATCCCACAGCACTCTGATCAGGCATAATTTTTCATTTTGCATCTGTGCAAATGGCATCTGAAAGTGCAAGGTAATGGTCAATTAGGTCTCATGTACTGTGGCACCTCAGGCCAGTTCTCGAGGCACATGGATGTAAATGAGACTGGAATTCTAATTCTGATTTTTTTGGTCAACCTTCTGGATAAGCATCTGTTTTTCCTGTCTTAGCCATTAGCTTAGATGAAGCCTAACTAGACATCCCAACTTGAGTGCCTTTAAAACCCATTAGAAGCTCTCAGCTGCTTCGTTTCCTGGCCTCTGAAGTGGGAGTATACAAATATGATTATCTTCATGCCAGGCTGATATAGGATTGCTTCACTATTGCCATAATACTGTGTACACTGATAGAGGGTTCTGTCCTTCTCTCCAACAGGGTGAAATTGGACCTGCTGGTAATGTTGGTCCTAGTGGTCCTGCTGGTCCAAGAGGAGAGATTGGACTTCCTGGTTCCAGTGGTCCTGTTGGCCCTCCAGTGAGTAACTTGCCAGACTTTATCTATTGTCAGATGTGTGCATTTTTGATTCTGAATTAACCACTATTGTTATATTTTTTAACAGGGCAACCCTGGTGCTAATGGTCTTCCAGGAGCTAAAGGTGCAGCTGTAAGTACAACTACACTCACACTTTTTTGATCTAAAAAAAACCCCAATTCAGTTAATGCAGCAGAAAAGACAACGGGTTCATAATACCTTTTTTCCCCTCTGTTGGACAGGGTCTTCCTGGTGTTGCTGGTGCTCCTGGTCTTCCTGGTCCCCGTGGTATTCTTGGTCCTCCGGGCCCTGCTGGTCCTAGTGGTGCTAGAGGACTTGTTGTAAGTGACCTCCTATGTTGCATGTCTTCATTTGAAAACTGGACACAGTGTCCACAGTTGTAAAAGATCTCCTCTGGATACATTTTTGTTATAATGCAGACATTTTTTCTTGCTACACTATAATTGACCGTTGTAGTTAATTTCTGTGTCTCATTACTTGCTTTAGATGCTGAGACTGAAAAAGGTTCACTTTGCACTCTCTTCGAGTGCAAGGAGTAGTTGAACTCAATGATCCTTGTGGGTCCCGTCCAACTCAGAATATTATGTCACTGTGAAGCTCTGTCCATGCTGATAGTATTGAGAGAGATGTGGCAGCAAACTCACAACTAGGCCCTCAAAGGGTATCCTCAGTAGAGGAACCAGCCCTAAATGTGTCATAGTTCAATACTGTCATTTCTAAGCATCTTTAACATGTTTGGTTTCGTGCCCTTTAAGCCAAAAATACAGTTGTGCTCATTAACCATTTTCACAATAGAGGGAGGCATGGCATTAGATGATAAAATAATTTTTTGATTCATGAGTCAGCTCTCCAGGTAGGAGAGAGATTTTTGGAATGATGCCTAATTCTGTCATCTCTTTTTGTTTTGGACTCTAGGGTGAACCAGGCCCTGCTGGTGCCAAGGGAGAGAGTGGTATGAAGGGTGAGCCTGTAAGTATGGCAACATATGAAGGTTTTTTCGATCAAAAGCCTGATAATATTTGCAACACAGCATCTGATTTCTTCTTTTTCTCTGTTTGTCCAAAATAGGGTGCTGCTGGACCTGCTGGCCCTCCTGGCCCTAGTGGTGAGGAAGGCAAGAGAGGCAGCCCTGGTGAACCTGGCTCTGCTGGTCCCCCAGGCCCTGCTGGTCTGAGAGTAGGTTTTCTTTTCATGTTCCAGAAGTAGAAGCAAAAAGAGAAGTGGAAATCAATCTAGAGTCCCACAGGCAAATTAAATAATTATGAGTAATTAAATTTACATTAATGCTGCTAAGCAGTGATAATTTTCAATTCTGAGCCTTTTAGTTAGTTGAGACCAAACCTATTTTTGCTTTGCATAAATGCTTATTTACTATCTTATCCCTGAAATATTTAGAGATTGCTTTGATTTATCCACTGTGTAATATTTAGTGAGTTATCTTTTGATTACTCTTAAAAGTTTGTGATGGGATTTAACTGCTTAAAACAGATAATGGGCTCACACATAATGGAGGGCAAAAGCTTTCATTTCAGTGTCTTCAAGGATGCCTAGTAAACTTTTCACTGGGTGAGAAAGCCACTCCAGGAACTTCAGGAGGCATGTAGCTTCATGAAGAAAAAAGAATTCACAGGAAAATAATATGAAAAATTGTAGTGTTTCCCCAGATTTTTTTTTGGATAAAGAGTCAGTGTTGCATCTTGGGTAGGGTGTACTGAGTCAGAGTCAGTAACTCCCTACAGGGAATGTGGAACTGTGTGGGCCAGGTTGTGGGGCCCTAGCTGCTGGCTAGAGCCACTGTTAGTTACAATGAACACTGAAAATGATACAAACAGATTAGAATTTAAAGAAATCTACAGGACGCGAGAGAGATTTCTTTCACCAAACCTGTTTACACTGAGGTGTGTATGCTTAAAGGTGCACTTACCTCAAATTCAGCAGACCTGCTTGGAAGGCTGAAATCTAGTAAGCACTATCCACCTCAGAGGAACAGATTTATTTCTTTCCCTTTCTTGATTTGTTTTGTGTTGGCTTGCAGGGTGTACCTGGATCTCGTGGTCTCCCTGGAGCTGATGGCAGAGCTGGTGTCATGGTGAGACTTTTGTCTGGGTCACTATTTCTGAACCACATTTTATATACAGATTTGTGATGCTTTTTGCTACCTCTGCCTAATTTTATTTATTTCTTTTGGTAGGGACCTGCTGGTAACCGTGGTGTTAGTGGTCCTGTTGGTGCTAAGGGTCCTAGTGGTGATGCTGGCCGTCCTGGTGAGCCTGGTCTTATGGGTCCAAGAGTAAGTTTGAACTCTGTGGAATAAGTTTGAACTACATAAAAAGAAAATTACTTACAACTAATGGACAAAATTATTCAGAAATCCAACTGCAAAAATTCAGCATGTGCTAACCACAATTTGGGCATTTCCACCACTCAATTGAAAAAACCCAATTAGGAACGGTTAAGAAGCATCAAAATGTTTACTGAAATTAGTTACTTTTTTTATGGTAGCATTTGATTGCCTTGTGATGGAGCACTGTCCTCTTGTACTGGATGCTGCATTGACTTCTGTAAGGGGCTCCCACTTGTGATTATTTACAGAATGTGATCTTTGTGATCACAATTGAGGTGTGTGTGTCCTCTTTAATGGACTCAAAGGAAAGCAAACCCTACTAAAATGATGTGAGATGGCTGATCTCAATTATTTTTTTTACTTTGCAAATTATTTCACTGAAAACAGCCATTCACTTTTAGTAGTGTTGGCTGCAGCCAGATTACGTTCATGTCATTACACTGATACTCCTTATTCTTTCTCTCCCTACCCTACCCTGTGAAGTGAAAGTTTGCAATGCACACGTGAATATTAGGCATCTGCAAATGTTGAAACTCACTATCCTCCAAAGCAGAGCCTAAATTAGTTTCTCTGAGTAAAACAGGTATTCCCTACACTGATTTTCAACTGGCATGGGAGCACACACCACCAAATTGACAGTCAGTGTGCTTCATGTGGAAATGTGATAGCACCTACAGTCCTGTTTAAACAGTGTATGTCGACAACTTGGCACCTCTGTGTGTGTGCATGCATGCGTGTAGAAAAAATTCTGGTTATGTGTTGGGTGAGTTGGTTTACTTCTAAAAACCTGAAACTTTTCCTTTCTCAGGGTCTCCCAGGTCAGCCTGGAAGCCCGGGCCCTGCTGGCAAGGAAGGTCCTGTTGTAAGTACCTTGCTTTTTATTCTGTTCCCCCATTGCATGTGAAAGAATGAAGTACAGTTGTGTAAAGCAGACATCTCAGCACTGAGCTCTGACACAACTCTGTAAAACCAGCAAGATTTTCTATTGTATTACTCAGAAGATCAGCGTGAAGCTTTCCATTAATTTCTGTGGGTCTCAGCTCAGGCTTGTGTCCTGGAAGGGGAAGCAGAAATACAGAATTCTACAAAAAGGAGAAAAAGGGAGGGATGCATGAGCATGTGATGTATCAACAATGGTGCAAAGTTAAATGACATTTGCTTCCTGACATAGTTCTCCTAAAGCAGAAATCTAATTAAATTACCTCAGCCATTTAATAATACGACTTCTTTTTCTAGGGTTTCCCTGGAGCAGATGGTAGAGTTGGGCCAATTGGTCCAGCTGGTAATAGAGGCGAGCCTGGCAACATTGGATTCCCTGGACCAAAAGGTCCCACTGTAAGTACAGTACAGAAACTTTCTATTACTATGAAGGTATTTCCAGACTAATCTGTAGGTTCCCAACTCTGTCATTAATCCAACACCTCTCCCTGTATCCTCCTGTGCTGCTCGTTGGATGGCATCTGCTTACATTCAAGAGTTCTGTTTTAAATTATTTTCCAGCTATCAAAAATAGGATTAAAGAAATGAAAAAAGCAATTTTCTTAGCTTAGGGATATTTTGACATTGAAGTGATTAGAATAATATGTGTCTATTTTATGATTTCAGCGTGTCCATTTTATCATTTCTGTATATTCACCTTCAGTAAAAATTCTGTCAAGTTTGGCCATTAAACCAGTTCCAGAGTACTGTTATTTATGGAGCACTATCCAAAGCTCACTCAGCTTAGAAGAAAAGCTACCAGTGACTTCAGTGAGGTTATTTGCACATCCCACGGAGGCCACAGATAACAATCATATCCTGGATTTGGGTGATGCTGTACATACACACACATGCCAACATATAGAGAGTGTATTGCATAGGATACTATGTGGAGTGCCATGCATTACAATCTCAAAACATAAAGGCATAGTTTTGAAAAGAAAAGACTTGTATTTTTGAGCTAATCTAAGTGATCCAAAACAACAGATGGAGCTTGTGTGTGTTTTAATTGGGGTTAAAGAAATATTACAGTAAATCTTCTGGCAATGAGTGTAAGTCTCTGCTTAGTAGTTTAAACTGAATCTAATATGAAGTTTTGGTTAACTTTTATATCTTTTTCTTTCAACTTCAGGGTGAACCTGGCAAACCTGGTGAAAGAGGAAATGTTGGTCTTGCTGGCCCACGGGTATGTGGATATGTTTTCTTTATCACCTTCTAGAGAGAAAAAAAAAGTAGATTTTCCAAACCTCTGTAATAAGATAGCATTGGCTTGTGCAAGCATGAATAGATGATGAAATTAGAAAAGCCCTTGGGAATGCATTCATTTTAGCTTCATGTCAGTGGGGGCTATTACTTAACGGATAAATGAAAGCTCCCTTTCTTGGGTATTAATCGGGTAATTAATCATGGGTTATTATCTTATGAAGAGGGAAAAAACAGCACTCCCTGTCCTTAATTTTTAGAGCACAGTGTATGGTTTCTAATTAATCCTGTACATTTCCAGCTTTTTACTGATAGTTGAAACTTACTAATTCTTCCATTTAAGGGACCCAAAAAACAGTCTGCTGTGGGGAAAATGCTATCAGCAAGATTTCTATATTCTGTAATTCCAAAAGAAGTTCCTTTAAGGATGAATGTGCTGCAATAACTAAAACAATAATGAGAATTTAAAATTTTAAGCATCTTTAGAACCTCTGGCTCTGAAGTTCTTGCAAGTAAATGGTTAAGTTCAAAAAACACAGTCAGAGACCTTTGGTTTTGGCACATAATCATTTAGAGATATTATTCATAGCAAATGCAAACTTCGATAACAGCTTTCTACTTGAACATATATAGGGTGCTCCTGGTCCAGAGGGAAACAACGGTGCTCAAGGTCCTCCTGGAGTCGCTGTAAGTAACAGCTTTCACACAAATCCAATTTGTGATTTACTTTTCATTAATGGGACTTCCCATTTTTAAATCCACTTTCCTGTATTTCATCTTCCATGTTAATCACTTGTTTTTCATTCCATTCAGGGCAACCAAGGTGGAAAGGGTGAAACAGGTCCTGCTGGCCCTCCTGGCTTCCAGGTGAGTAACAATGTGCTCTGTTCAATCTTATCTATGGTTCCCAAAGTGTGAAGAGCTTCTGCCTCAACTATATTTGTATTCTCATTTCTTTACACTCAGGGTCTGCCAGGTCCCTCGGGTCCCGCTGGAGAGGCTGGTAAACCAGGCGAGAGGGTGAGTGACAGACACAGCATTCCAGGGATGGGGCAGGCATCGCATGAGGGCTGTGTTTGCAGTGGCACGTGGTGAAGCAAGAGCCTGTTGAATCTATTTGCCAAAACAAAGCAATCAGGGTAACATGCAAACTTTAATAGTCTCTTTTGCATTGGAACTTGTATCATACTTCCTTTTTCAAAGTTTTGGTATGAAACAGAGCAAAGACAGCCCTTTGCTTTTTGGGCCTTCAGTAGAAATAAAATATGGTTCTTCCCCCAGAAGAGACAGTACATGAAAAATATTTTACTTCACATTACTTTCAAAATCTTCAAGGTTCAATCTAACCTGCATTACTCCAATTATGTTTTTGCCCCTCAGTTTGATTTCAGTGAATTTACAATGGCATCCAGCTGAGGTAGTTCAGTCATAATCCATGCTCTAGCTGCTGCAGAGTTAGTGTGTGATATAATCTGCAAATTGAGCATCCTATGTGTCATAATCACCTTTAGCATTTATAGTTACATCTGTGTCCCTGTAAAAGAGTTTACATTGCATATACCTGAAAAAAAGAGCTTGTAATTTGCTAACTAACTCTTCAGATGAAAAAATACAATCTAATGTGTACCTTGAGATACTGTGCAGCTGGATGAAAAGGGGTTATTTCCATGTATGTAATAGACTGTCTGAAAATTTTTCTGAAACTTTTCATTATGCTGCTGCAATTTGAGAATTTCCATTTGTGGCTAAGAAACAAAGTACAATTTAAGCAAGTAAGTATATTTCCCTTAGAAATATACTTTACCACTATATCTGCTCTCTTCTAGGGTCTTCATGGTGAATTTGGTGTCCCTGGTCCTGCTGGCCCAAGAGTGAGTAACTAATTTGAAATCTGGTACAGACTGTCTTAATAATGTGTTCAATAATAATAGTAGCTATACACATTTCCATGTTCCTCAAGGCAAAAAGCTCTTCTCTGTTGCAGAATAGTGCATTGCAGCAGACTCCCAGGAATGAAGGATAATATTCTCTGCTCTTTGCAGGTGTCAGGGTATTTGAGTTAGGGTTAACACGGTTGCCAGTGTTAGTAAACTTCTGTATAAGCAGTATGAATATTATCCAAATAATGATGTCCTGTATTAACCTTCCAATGAGATCGTGGATGATAAAGGACTGATCCTACAGTGTTACACTGAAGCCTGGTGAATACAAGAATTTTCATCTTCAGTGCCTGTGTGCAGACTTTCTTAGCCTGACCATTTCAGTTTTACTATACCTTGCTAGGCAGCTCCTAACACCCCCAGTACTGTCTTTGAATAAATTGTGGGCTGAGTTCAGAACCTGCAATAGTCATTAGAAGGTATTGCCTCCCACTTCCATTTAACCCTGAACTGTCAATAAACATCTTCAAAGAGCTTTATGTGGAGGCCTTTCTGCATGGCAGGAAGATGTAGAGCATCTTATGTACAGCAAGGAGTAGTTTATAAAATGCTCAATTAATTATTTGATTTCCAAATCCACCTATAAAGAGATTGATATTTAACCTACTTCAGTTGCTTCTTCTTTTTTTCTGACTTCCAGACTAAATGTATCCAATGACAAATATTCCCATTCATTCTTATAAGTTATGTCAATCAGCTTAAACAGCACTTTTCCTCCCTATGTTTTAGTGCCCTGAGCCTGTATCAATTACCACATCTGCTCTAAACTCTCATTTTGCCAATGTATCCAAGCCAAGTTCCATTTGTCATAGCAGTAGCAGTTATTTGCCTCTGCTCCAGCTTGCCCTAAGCATCACATCCCCAGCCCAGGGTGTATTTCATCCAGTATTCCAAATTAGGTCTTACTGATGCTTTATACACAAAACTAGCACTTCCTAAAAATAACCCACTGCTTGTGCCAGATCACATTTTCATTTTTCGTGTCTGCATCATATTGTTGGCTATTACCTTTCCCTTTCAGTCATTTTCACCATTGAAACCTCAGTTTATGGCAGAATTCTCAGTTTTGGTGCCTAAATAAGTGGCCTGGTACTAGCACTCTTGAATTTTATCCCTTTGCTGTGACAGCCATCTAGCAGGTTATTCACTTCTACCTGTGTAGTATGCCAATCCTTCTTCCTGCTGACAAATGCTTCCACCTTTGTGATATCTGCATATTTCTTCTTTTTCTGCCTCTCTGTAATTAACAAAATGTTTGAACAAAAATATCAGTTGAGGAACACCTCTACAATAAAAGTTAATCTTTTGCATCACTGGTGCTTTCTAGTAGTGTGCTATCTCCCCTTAAGTCAGTTCTTTGCCCACATTATAATTCTTATACAAAATTCCAGATTTTACAGGATAACTAAAAATCTCCATTATACCTTACCAGATTATTCACCAATGTCCAGCTTGATCACACTGAGATAATTTGAGATATCTTTAGTAAAACTGGTGTTTCTATCTTTGATAGATCTATTGTGTATTTAAATCAAGCTTCTGGCTACTTCCATGTCTTCCATATCTGATCTATGAATCAGAATTTATCCTTATACCTGTATTAATGTACAGGTCACATTTGTGGGCTTTAGGTGTTACCTTTATTCTCCAGTATTCACCAGGCATTTGCCACTGTAAAAATAATTGTTTGCCAGGTACTATCCCTTTGATTTCACTAGAATCCATTATTTGTCCTAAAATAAAATCTCCACTTGACAGTAGAATGCCAGGCACTGTCAACAGAAAAAGCACAGTAGCCAAAATCCATGTTCAAGAAGTATTCGTACTTTAGTTGTCAGCTGTTATCATGATGCAAGACTTTATTACTTCATTTTGATATTTTTGTGTCAAAAACTAGAGCCAGTTCTTCTGACTAATTTAGTTAATAGCTGCACAATTCTAATTAAAGGTTTGTTCGGATAAGAATGCGTCACACTGTCGTTGCTCCTAGCCAGTGCTTTCAGCTACAGAACAATTCAAGGAAGCACTCAGATCAGACTGTCCCTGTAGGGTGAACGTGGTCCTCCCGGTGAGAGCGGTGCTGTTGGTCCTGCTGGTTCCATTGGAAGCCGTGGTCCCTCTGGCCCCCCAGGCCCCGATGGTAACAAGGTATGTCTTTTCCAGCTGCCACTGCCTTACTGTTGAATTCCTGATGAACGCAATCCAAAACCTCTCTCCAGGTGGTAAAGTTCCATCTCAGCTAGTCCACACTAATATTAAATGGGTTTATGTTTAGTGCCATAGATGACAGTAGAGGAAGTCAGTTTGAATACAGGTTGTCAGCTAGGTATGCTGTTATTCTGTTTGGAGATAGGATCTGAGATTCTGACCAAAATTCACGCTGACTTCTATTTATACCCACTACTAGTATATACCTACTTGTACACAGGAACTTCTTGTGTCTATTAACCAATATTTTTCCCCAAACATTATAGCAATAGTAAGTGATCATTTAACAGATGACGATATTGGCTTGATGCTAAGTGAATCTGGGTCTTAGTTTTCTGGAGTTTCACGGGTAGTCTATCTACAGAAGTTTAGTTTGGAACATGGACCTTAAACCTCAGGAGCCCACAGAATCAGAGAGAGCGTTCACATCTAGTATCTTCACTAGCTGGAAAAGTAAAACACGTACAATAGCTCAAGACAAAAATGTTACTACTCACACTGTTTACAACCAAGCAGAATGATGGGCAGAATAGTAATGATGATTTTGTTCCAAATTGTGTGAGTGACTTGACCCTGACTTACATGATATACTATTGCTGCTAGGGTGAGCCTGGCAATGTTGGTGCTGCCGGTGCTCCTGGTCCTGCTGGCCCTGGTGGAATCCCAGGAGAGAGAGGTGTTGCTGGTGTTCCAGGAGGCAAGGGTGAAAAGGTAAGGTTGACAACTGCCTTGTTACTGTATGCACAGGTTTGAGATGCCTAAATTTCATTAACTTGGAAAAACCTGCAGGTTACTCCAATATGACTTTTATTTACTCTGAAACTGTATTACTCAATAGTCAGCAAGTAGAGGTTTTGTTGGTCTAACAGACTGACAGTCTTTTCTAAGGTACTATCCTAAAACTTTTTCAAAAACTCTATGTATTGACATTCAGATTAATCCAGAACACTAGGCTGTATTAAGAAAAAAAAAAGAGAGAACAGAACAGAGTGCTGATCTGATTTCTTGACTCCAGTGATGGCCTGAAAATAAATTTTTGTTATATGAAGCATATGGCATTTTATGTGTCTGCCCATATGACATCATTGTTTTTAATAGCTGTTCTCTTGCTTCGTATAGAAAGTATAATATGAATACCCAGAAGAATTTTTACGGATGGATATCTCTTGACCAAAAGAAAAGAGATTTTGAAGAGAATTTATATTCATTATTTGTAATATCCATGGACATTGTTTTCAATTTCTAATTCCATTCAAAATTCTTGCGACCTGGGAGAAACCAAGTAGGTTTCCCATGAAAGAAGCAGGTTTATTCTGAAAAGCATGTCAGTTCTCTTTGCAAACATTCCCTTTTCAAATCAGTGCCTACTCAGCAATAAGAATGAAATAATAATCAAAGTTCATTTCTCCAGAAAACCTAGCGTGATAAGCTTTTTGTACAATGTCTAAGTAATGCACAGATTCTCAGCAAACAGCTCAAGACTTCTTTCATACAAACTACTGTGTTCATTACCAATACAATTTTTCCCTCTGTGTGTTCCAGGGTGCCCCAGGTCTGAGAGGTGATACGGGTGCAACAGGAAGAGATGGCGCTCGTGTAAGTATCTTATAGTTCTACTTGATTTTTTGCCTTGCTACACCTCAGAACTTAAATATCTGAGAAGGATCTTCAGGACTTGCATTTCCCACTGTATTGCATTACTGTTTATATCTGCTCATTTTTGATACGAATCAATTTAATTTTGTTGCCCCTTGTCCAAGGATGATTGAATTCAGGGGCAGAGAGAGAAAAGTGATCACTTCTCATGCATGCAAGCAGAGAAATTACATGAGCAGAGTATTGCACAGACATTGCACAGCTGTTCAGTGTGACAGTATCCTCTTTAATTTCATGGGCTCAGCCCAGACAGCTAATTTTAAAGGCAGCCTGCAAACTCACACAAAACTATCCTTAATTTGAAATTCCAGGTGCCTTTCTTAGAATTCATACTTTGGGAAGGAAAATAACAGAATAGATTTTGTTTTATAAAATCATGTGTCGTTTGTATTGAGAACATCTGAAAGAAAGTTAGTTACACACCTTTCTCCAAGAGGAAAGAGAAAGCTTATTTAAAGTAGTTGGTCCTACTTACATTTTATTTGAAACAGTGTCCTGTCTCTTGACCTATAGGGTCTCCCTGGTGCCATTGGTGCTCCTGGCCCTGCTGGTGGTGCTGGTGATCGGGTAAGTCTACTCTTTGAATGAAAAAATGTCTAGTTGATACAGTTTACTCACACATGAATATTGAAGATGAACCAATTCCATCCTTCTAGTGTGCACAAATTTTTTAAGTTTTTCAGATTCAAGGCGCAAGGGCTGTTGGGACTATTCAATGAAGTTTGCCATAGGACCCCAAACCTTTTTCTAAGAGGGCAGGGAAGAGGATGCACATCTACATAGCAGTGGGTTATATGTGGAGAAGATTCTGATTCAGACTGTGAATGAATTTTTCCCAGTTGAGATTAAACTTCACTATCCTCCTCATACTGTGAGAGGAGGTTTTGATACAGCGATGAATAACCACACATTAGCTCAGAATGATTCTTTATGCTGTCTCATATCATTAGAAATCATTAAGACCAGGTGGATCAGAACCAGAAGCATTTTCAGTAACATCCTCTCCACTGGAGACCCAAGGAGACTCACTATCTGTACCACAAGATCATTCCTGTTCTGACTACAGTAAGGCCATTTCCCCGTGTCAAAATGGTTTTGGCTGTCTTTTAGGGAGAAGGAGGTCCTGCTGGCCCTGCTGGTCCTGCTGGTGCCCGTGGTATCCCTGTAAGTAACAATTTCTACAATTATTCCTGTGTCAAAGACATGATGTTCAGAAAATTGCCCTTTTAAAGACCATTCCAACCAGTCCTCTCTTCTTTGTCCTCTCTCTAGGGTGAACGTGGTGAGCCTGGTCCCGTAGGTCCCAGTGGATTTGCTGGACCCCCTGTGAGTGTTGTTTGTACTTTCCTCATATTGATGCCATAACCTTCCTCTATTTCCTTTGCAAGATTTTCAGTTCCTCATTTTGTCTGTTTTTCTGCCCATAGGGTGCAGCTGGTCAGCCTGGTGCTAAAGGTGAGCGTGGACCCAAAGGACCTAAGGGTGAAGTTGGACCAACAGGTGCCATTGGCCCAATTGGTGCTTCTGGACCACCAGTAAGTGAATTGTGTCTTTGTGAAATGCATAGTTCTTAATTGTGCCATGCAAGCAATACATTAGCCTGAAATCCTTGAATTCTGAAAAGGTAAAGAAAAAAAGAAACAAAACTTCAAACTAGGCTGTGAGAAAAGTTACTGTGCTGATTTTCACACATTATGTAAATTTTATCAATATATTTATGTGGGCTCAGATTGTGAGTCTGGAACTGAAATGAAGAGAAAATAATAACTAATTTTCAACTTGCTCTGAAGATCAGCAAAATCACTCTATCTTGGACCATTCAGGGGGTGATTGTGGGTAAGTTCTGAGCTGAGGATGTTGACACTTTCCTCTCAAAGATGGGCTGTGCTGTCACTGTCTGATTTTCAGACTCAGTCATCCAGACGCATGTGTGCAAATTTGTCCAGGCACCCATTTGCAGACAGGCTTTTCATGTGCTGACACCTTTATTGCCCAAAGCTGTATACTGCTTCTCATGCACATAGCCCATTATTGGGGAACTGGTTGAAATGATGCAGAAAGTCAGACCTACGTACTTCAAATACCATAAAATGTTGCAGGATAACATGGCTTGGGTTACTTACTGTATTATTTTAATAGACCAGTTCCAGGCTCTTGCACTATGTGGCTGAATTAGTCACAAAGTGCAAACAGAGGGCTTGATGATTTTGTCCTGCTTTCACATTTTGACTTCCATATTTGTTTAGATGCAGGTAACATTTGCTAGGAAATTAATTTGAATCATAAATGCTGTATGAAACTTTTCTCAGGCCTTATGATACCAATTTAAAATGTCTGTGAGAATTTAAGACCCTATTATCAGGATAGGCAGCATGGTTTTGGGCCCAGTCCTCCTTCCACTGGTGTAAAAATCACCCTTAGCTTTCACAATAGTGAGACTGAGCCCTTACTCTAAATAGGGAGCATCAATTGTCTTTGCTTGATCCATCTCTTTTTCAATCCTTCCTACTTAGGGTCCCGCTGGTGCTGCTGGTCCTGCTGGCCCTCGTGGTGATGCTGGTCCTCCTGTAAGTATTCAGGCTTTTAGTACTGACGTTGTTGCTTTTCATGAAGTTACTGTTTCTTTTAAACCTAATCTTTGTTTTCAATTTTGTTTTTAGGGCATGACTGGTTTCCCTGGTGCTGCTGGAAGAGTTGGTCCTCCTGGCCCTGCTGTAAGTAATGAAGTAACTAATGAAGAACTTCTAATGGGAGAAAAGTCAGAAGTTACTTTGCTTAGGGATAATCCTAACTTTTGTTTTGTTTATATGAATCATAATTGCACTGGAATCACCTCAGATCCTTATAGGATTGGATAAGAAAAAAATCTTACGTTTCAAACTCCCAGAGTATGACCTATGCATTTAATTTGTGAGTTTTTTAAAATCCATCAAGCATCCCTATGTATCTTGAAGTACCAAACCATTTCCAAAAATCTGTTTATTTGCTTTTGCTCAAATCAATGGCTATGCAATTTCTCAGATGGACTGGAATAAGAAAGTCATGTCCAATCTGCAGAAGGATGTTAAGGTTATTGTATGTCCACATTTTCTAAAGTACCTGCAGTTCTAGTCCCTGTCTTGAGCAGGGTAAACTCTCATTGTGTTTTAGAATGTGAATCTTTTTTATTTTTTCAGTAAGAAATTCTCATTCCAGATTGACATTTGTAGTTTTTCTTTTCAAAGGTGTTTCCAACCTTTACCAAAAGGCACTTCTTTTCTTAGATGCCCTAGATTTAAATAAATTTTAAATCTCGATATCCAAAGCAAATAATTCTCTTGAACTGGAAGGTACTGGGTTTTTTTTCCTCATAGATTCTATAGTTGCGATTAATGTCTGCAAAGAGAGACAGAGCTGTATTTTCCCACCAAATTTTGCCACTTTCACCTGCCCAGAGTGAAACAAAAAAATCACTTCAATAATTCTACTGCTTCCAGCTATCCACTGCTAACAAAGCAATAGAAGTTGCTGCTTTGGAGCAGCTGATAACCTGTTTATTGCAAGGGACTATTTTTTTACATGGACTTAAAATGAAATTTATCTAGGTTATGCCCAGGTCTATATTGTAATGGTATCATATTCATACTCGATCTTAGGGCATCACTGGTCCCCCTGGTCCTCCTGGCCCAGCTGGCAAAGATGGTCCTCGAGGTCTGCGTGGTGATGTTGGACCAGTTGGCCGCACTGGTGAACAAGGTATTGCTGGCCCGCCTGGTTTTGCTGGTGAGAAAGGTCCATCTGGAGAGGCTGGTGCTGCTGTAAGTTACTGAGTATCACATCTCATTAAACATTTCTCTTCAAGTAAATGTTATGGCTTCTGAGATACTACTGGTGTTTGTGAAGGGCTTTTCTACTTTATCCACAAATTTAGCAAAGCCTTTATGTAGAAGTTCCACTGAGACACAAGAAATTGTTTATAGGCATGTTTGACGAACATGCCATAAAAAGTGAACCTGATCCCTGGGTCAGGGTTTTCTTTCTCTTTTTCTCTTGTGGGGAGTTACATCTTTCTCTAACTACAGAATAAATTGATACTTAGTCTGAGAAAACAAAGCACATCTTCTGCTCCGAAATTAATACTCATGGACGGAAAAAGAAGGAACACATGAATGTCCGTTTAGAACAATCTCAATTCACAGCTGCATCAGAAACTCTGATTTGTGGGGATCACAAGGTTAAAGTTGTCTGCCCCCAGGTTGACTTAGAATTATGTAAATAAATTAATTAATTTTGAGTATCTTTAAGCTTTCACATCCAGAATTGCTGGCTGTTTTCAAAGTCACACGTTTCTGTCTTATTGAAGTAAGCACTTGTATAAAATACCACAATTGTTACTCAAGAAAAAATTATAGAAATTTCTTCTGTGATCTGCAGAAATTACAACTGAGAATGAAATTTTCAGTATCATTGTCAGATGTGTATGTTACATTAATTTTTGTCTATTAATATAAATATTTTTCTCTTCATGTCATAGGGTCCTCCTGGTACCCCAGGTCCTCAGGGTATTCTTGGTGCTCCTGGTATCCTTGGTCTGCCTGGCTCCCGGGGAGAACGTGGTCTTCCAGGCATCTCTGGAGCAACAGTGAGTATATGATTAGTTATTTGCTTTAAACAGATAACATGCAAAAAAAAAGAAAATGGAAAAAACCCACACACATTTGAGGTCCCCTCTTATGGGAAGCCAGGGAGATGTAGATTCTGCTGTTTCCATTGCTGTTGGAAACAGAGGATATGGACCTACCAGACTTAGAGCAATGGAAGAAATTATGGCTTGTTGCAGAGAAACCAGAATTATCTCCAAGTGAGCATATTTCTGAATGTCAGAAATGGTCAGAAATGTTAGAGGTTTCTAATAGTAACATTTAGAATGAGGATAATATTTGATATAGATAGGTATGTTTCTTATGTCCTGATTCTTTTTTCCTTCCCAAACTGATTGCGGAGAAATGTTTCTCTTAGATAAAGGCTAAAAGTTCTGTAAGATTGGTTTGTGTTGTATTATAATGTCACATTTTGTTACCACTGTTCCTGTATTAGGGTGAACCTGGTCCCCTGGGTGTTTCTGGTCCTCCTGGTGCCCGTGGTCCCTCTGGTCCTGTGGGTTCTCCTGGTCCAAATGGTGCTCCTGGTGAAGCTGGACGTGATGTAAGCTGTCTTTTATCCTCTTCAGGTTGCTTTTCTTTTATTCTGAGCCAAAGACAAATACTCAGAAAAAGTGGATGGAACTGGAGGCTGTTCTGCTAGCAAACCTGTACAATGTCTTCAGAGAAAATTGTATCAGGATTTTTATAGACATGGATTCCTATGCCCAACTAGGTGACAAATTTTTAAAGCACAAGTTGTGTCTGAAATACATCCTGAAGTCACTCTCAGAATCTTTTGGCTTTTTATGTAAATGCCAAGAAAGATGGAGTGAGGAAAATACTTATCTTTCAGGAAAGTATAAGAATTGAAGCCTTGTCAGGGAAGATTATTTGATAACCTGAAGCATTTTTAATATATTATTAATACAAATCTTGCAGAGACTTGCAGGATTTCAAAGAGAACAGAGAATATTAATTTAAAAATCCCGAAGTTTGTTTCATTGGAATTTTCTGAAAGAAAAGGGGTTTTTTTGGACACAGTCTAAGAGCTGAAGTGAAATTAACATTCACAAAGGAAACCATTTAATCTTGTGAAGTACCGCAATGAAATAATTTAGTTGTGGCTATTGTTTAGGTCCTTTTCCCCCCACTGGCATTTTTCATCTAAAAATAAAGTCTCGGTTTTAAAAGAGTGCAAGCTAGATGAAGACCACAATTGTCTTAGCCTTTTCATTTAGAGAAATGTTGCAAAGCCCAGTAATTTTTTTATTTACTGAACTTTTAAAACCTAAAATATTTGAAGACAATTTTAGTTTTCTGACAACATTAGTATATTTAAGGGATTTGAGAATGGCATGTATAAGGAACAGTTTTTTCTTTTCAAGATTTATACTATCCTATCTCAATATCTTCTTACTCTCACTGTAAGCAATTAGACTGAGACACAGTTCTGTGTGAGATGAAAGGTGATTGAATTTAGTAATTTTTTTCATGGTATTTTAATAGGGCAGTCCTGGAAATGATGGTCCTCCAGGCCGAGATGGTGCTCCTGGTTTCAAGGTAACTTGTTTCTTTTTCTTTTATTTCATTGTCATGGAAGAAATATTCCAATATGTGTAAGTCAGTAATAACACAATGTCTCTCCTGTTGCATTCCTTTGTTCCCAGGGTGAGCGTGGTGCTCCTGGTAGTCCTGGTCCCAGTGGTGCTCTGGGTGCTCCTGGTGCTCATGGCCAAGTTGGTCCTTCTGGAAAGCCTGGAAACCGTGGTGAACCTGTAAGTTGATGAGATAATGATATACCTTAACTTTTTGGATTAAGGTCTAAGAGGACTAAGACTTGTCTATCATATATACATATATACAAAATACATCACACCTCTACAATGTATAGATAATTACTTCACTTTCTCCAGAGATGTGTTGAGCACAGAACCTTCATTAGAACAATATACAGCAGTTACATGTATTTTCTATTCTTGTTTCAGGGCCCTGCTGGTGTTGTCGGTCCTGCTGGTGCTTTTGGTCCAAGAGGTCTTGCTGTAAGTCTGATTTTTAAATACATTACCACATTGATGCAAGAAGAGAGAAATGCTTTATCAATAAGGACTCATGGAACTGATCAAGTGATCAAGGGGCCCAAAAAGTAATGCTTAAGGACCTGAAAATATTTAGGGACTTAGAATCTCAATTAGCATTCTCTTTTGTGGGATCAGTCCTGAAGCTTTTAGGACTGGCACTCTTCCTGGGTGAATTAAGGGGATGTCCATTATATACATCGGGATATGGCTTAATGTAGAATACTTATGCGTAGTTCTTGCCTTGACAGTAGTATGTTCTTGAAGCCTTCTAATTTAGTCCTCTGACACCTATGCCCCTTCCTAGGGCCCACAAGGTCCACGTGGTGAGAAAGGTCTACCTGGTGATAAGGGGCCTAGAGGTCTGCCTGGCTTGAAGGGACACAATGGATTGCAGGGTCTTCCTGGTCTTGCTGTAAGTAAATGATTTTCAGGGGTTTGAGTATAAAGATCAAAAAAACCAACATAAGGCCACCCTAGCAAGGAATTACATATGTACAATAGGGCATGTTAACACCATTTACTCCACTATGCAGCACCTTTCAAATCAAGAGTCATAAATAGTCACTTTAACATTCAATTATTTCTTATTTTGTCCAGAAATTGTAAAACCTTTATCTCAGAAAAGCCGAAGTAAGCTATGGATCTTCTTCCCTTTAGATTTGGGTATCAACTTTAGGAATTATGACTTTTATTTTAAAGCCTTCTCTGAAGCTCAGAAGAAACAATATAAAGAATTATATAGATTATCCCCTTAAATAAATCTTTATGCCCTCTCTCCACTCTTCCCAAAACAAGCATTTTATACCCTAACTCCACTAATAAATGTCATTAGCCCTAGATTCCCATTCTCTGAGCCCAAATACACATTGCCTATAGTTCCCTCTTGAATGAAGCAAACATAAACATGTTCCACTGCTCTTTTTTTGATGATTATGTATCTTTCCCAATAGGGCCAACATGGTGATCAAGGTCCTCCTGGTAACACCGGCCCTGCTGGCCCAAGGGTATGTGAATTTCAGAATATATTCAAATAACTCCCATTCTGTTTGTGCAATATATATGTATGCTCCCGTTCATATAAGTCTCAATTTGTAGCATTTTTACTGTCATTAAACTGTTCAAATGTCCTTTTAGGGTCCACCTGGTCCTTCTGGTCCTCCTGGTAAAGATGGTCGCAATGGTCTCCCTGGACCTATTGGCCCTGCTGGTGTGCGTGGCTCTCATGGTAGCCAGGGTCCTGCTGTGAGTATAACCTTTTTTTTTTTTGTTGATTTAACACATTTATGTTACACTATAAGCCTACCAGTTATGTTACTCCAGAAGCCTAGCAATTTAATAATGCATGTGGTTTTATTTCTTTAAAAATATATTTAATATTAGGGAAATGTTTAATAGACCTAAACTAAGAGGTTTTGTTCACTCTGTATGGCCAGAGAGCAAATACACAAAGGAGATGTGGTAGTCCTACACTGTGCAGCTTCCATTGCTTCAACCCATAGCAGTCACCACAGGGTGAGTCCATGTGTGCTGTCTCCAATCAGAGCTGAGGGTGCCAGGAGTTAAGCAGAACTGTCCATGTGTGGAAGCATTTCATTAAAAGCACCATATATCTGACAGAATGCTTCTTGTCTTCTGCTTTTGAAAAACTTTAGGGTCCTCCTGGTCCTCCTGGTCCCCCTGGCCCCCCTGGTCCCAATGGTGGTGGATATGAAGTTGGCTTTGATGCAGAATACTACCGGGCTGATCAGCCTTCTCTCAGACCCAAGGATTATGAAGTTGATGCCACTCTGAAAACACTGAACAACCAAATTGAGACCCTGCTGACCCCAGAAGGCTCCAAAAAGAACCCAGCTCGCACCTGTCGTGACCTCAGACTTAGCCACCCAGAATGGAGCAGCGGTATGTTAGTGCCAGATGTTTGCCCTTTCTGGCTCAGGGAGCACTTCCAGGTCATTAGCTTTCTTCAGTGAATGGTATCTTTGGCCACATGGCAAAAATATTAAAGGACCAATGAAGTTCTTTCTGCCTCCACTGAAAATAGATACAAGTACATTCTGAAAAGCTCTTTATAGATATTGTTGTGCATTATTGCAATAATTTTCCAAAATAATACAAAAATATTTAACCCTTGCTTTCAAATACAGTTTCTTATACATTAACAATCCAAAATATCTATGTACCCCACTTATCACCTTAATATTATACCTAGCTGTGATATTTATGGCCTGAGTTCCTGTATCAGACAAGTGAATATGAACTAAATGCAAAGTTTAGGCTGAGTGAACCATTGTTCACATTTCTTCCCTCAATGGCAGGCTTCTACTGGGTTGATCCCAACCAAGGCTGCACTGCAGATGCCATTAGAGCATATTGTGATTTTGCCACTGGTGAGACTTGCATCTATGCCAACCCTGACAATATTCCTATTAAGAACTGGTATATCAACAAGAATCCCAAGGACAAGAAGCAGCACATATGGTTTGGTGAAACTATCAATGGTGGCAGCCAGGTAAGTGATGTATGGAAGGGTGATGGTTTCCTACAGCACTGTCTGAAGAGTTCCCAATTCATTGACTCAGCAAGCAAGCAGATAAATTAAATTCTATGGGGAGAAATATGAAAAAGCCAGCTACCTTTTACCTCACGGGCATAGAACTCTGGTTCTGGTTTAGATCAGTTTGTTTAAAGTACTTCTCATTATTTTTCTAACTTTTCTTGATGTCCGCAAATGATCAATTCAGCCCGAATAATGTTTATTGCTAAGGGAAGCCTGGACTGGAATATGGTACATATAAAGACAGTCCAGAAAATGTCTGAAAAAATGAGAAAAACATCAATCTTTTAAATTGATATTTTTTACATACAATACATACAACACTATTCCTGGAAAGATATTTATATCACACATCACGGATTCTGAGTGCATGCCACCATAACGTTCAAAACTGTGGGCATAAGGAAAAGCAAGAACCATGTCTACTTGCATGTTAGACGCTGTCCCAGCAAATTGCAAGTAAACTACTTTTGTACAGCTGAGGAGATTTAATTACATCATTCTTAACTGAAATTGAGTTGATACTGTGATGAAGTGTCCAAGAAAAGATTTGATTACATGGGGTCAGAACAGTCTAGGATCCTGTTTCTTACCATGGCTAAAAGTAGATGCTGTAAAAAGAATATAAGAGTGAAGTAAAGATTTGTATTATCCACAGACACTACTCTATTAGGCTCAAAGAAAATTTCCAGGGTTTTATTGAAACAGGCATTTTTTGTGTGTAGCTGTGGAAACAGTAGGTTGTCTTCCTTCAACTTAGCTGATCTTGTTTTGGAACCCACATAAACTGTTAACACCATTTCTTGGAACAGAACTCTACAGTTTAACTACATCCACTCATGTCTGGTTGTCAGTCTACCTCCTACTAGTTTTATTTCATGCTCTTTAGTTCTGGAGTGGCAATAGAAAAGTGATTGAAGACTTCTGATTTGTTTTCTTTAAAAGTTCCTAGCTGTCGTGGTTTAAGCACAGATGGAAATGAGGTACCACACAGCCACTTGCTCAGTTCCCTCTCTCTTCCCCCCAATCTACCCTAATGGAATGGGGAGGAGAATCATGGTATGTTGAGATAAGAACAGTTTAATAATTGAAAATAAAATAAAATACAGTAAAAATGGTAAAAAATAATGATAATAGAAACTGAAACAGCAAATGATGCACAGTGTAATTGCTCACCACCTGCTGACTGGTGCAAGAGCCCCCCTATTTGAACCCAAAGTGGCCACTCTTTAGGGTGATTTCACCCCAGTTTTATATACTGGGCATGATGTTTTGTGGTGTGGAATATCCCTTTGGTCAGCCCAGGTCACCTGTCCCAGCTATGCTCCCTCCCAGTTTCTTTTGCTACTTCCTCACTGGCAGACCATGAGACAAAAAAAAAAAAAAAAAAAAAAAAAATCCTTGACTTAGGATAAACACGACTTAGCAAAAAACCAAGACATCAGTGAACATCAAGACCATTCTCATTCTAAATCTCATTCCAAAACACAGCACTGTATCAGCAACTGAGGAGAAATTAACTCTACCCTAGCTGAAACCAGGACACTAGAGCAGCTATCACACATTTCCATTACAAACATCCTCCTTTCCCCAGCAATACAACTGACTGAGTTCCTCTCTGTTTTTCAGTTTGAATACAATAGTGAAGGAGTGACCTCAAAGGATATGGCCACCCAACTCGCCTTCATGCGTCTTCTGGCCAACCATGCCTCTCAGAACATCACCTACCACTGCAAGAACAGCATTGCCTACATGGATGCAGAAACTGGCAACCTTAAAAAGGCTGTTGTACTGCAGGGATCCAACGATGTTGAACTACGAGCTGAAGGCAACAGCAGATTCACTTTCAGTGTTCTCGAGGATGGCTGCTCTGTAAGTAACGCAGAAACCATGGGTGCGGTGACTGCCCAAGCCTAAGCACGTTATTAGGGACAGAGTTGTGCTTTAGTTCAGAATTAGATTAGCGGTCAGACCAGGAAAATTTTGCCTGGTGAAGATACGTAGGCTACAAACCCAACCATGCAAGATCCTTAACAAGTGGGAGGGAAAAGGTTACAAACAAATCCTACCTTTTAGTGTGCAGTGTGGCAAAAAAAAAGTTTTCAGAGGGCCCAGATCCAAATTCTATGTAAGCAGAAGACTGATAAGAAAACAGTGCACAAGCTATAGGAGGGGCAGGATCTTTAAGTCCTGAAAGACTCAGGCAGGGTTCTCTTAGGATCTAATATCAGTGTGAATAATATGGTAGCTTGTATACAGTATCACACATAGGACTACAGAAGATTCAAGTAAATATTTTCTCTGTATTGGAGATCTGAATAGTTGGATGTGGGTATCTGATTTGCAAACAATAGAAGCAAAACTAATACGAAATTCTTTCAGAAATTATCCATTCAGGTGAAACAATTCTCAATACTGTGAACAATGCAATAACAATTGCAATGAATCTTCTCTTACAGAGAAAGAACAATGAATGGGGCAAAACAATCATTGAATACAGAACAAATAAGCCATCCCGCTTGCCCATCCTTGACATTGCACTTTTGGATATTGGCGGCGCTGACCAAGAAGTCGGTTTGGACATTGGCCCAGTCTGTTTTAAATGAATGAACTAAAATTAACTTAAAGCCTCTCCCAAATTATTCTCTTGTCATTTCTTTTTATAATGAAAGCTGACTCCTTCCATTTCTTCTGTTCATCTACTTGCTTAAACTCTGGGCGAAAGAGAAGGAGAAGAATTGATTGGAGCATTGTGCAATGAAATTTAATACAGCCCCAAATGGACTTGGAAGTCTTTCAAGATTTAACACCTTGTTTTGGGAAATGTCAACCTTTGTAAAGAAAAAAAAGCAAAATAAAAAGTCATGAAAGTTCGCACCACTTGTGGCCTTTGAATATCTTCCACAGAGGAAGTTTAAATCCATGACTTCCAAAGGTTTAAACTACCTCATACACTAAATCAAGAGTGATCCACATCTTTTGTAGGAACTTCTCCATATGATCTGAGGTACTTTCAGTTCCACTCAAAATACAGTGGTGCTAATTGCATACTTACAGAGTATCTTTCCAATACTTGAACTTTGATGGTGCTAGTAGCATTTAAAGTATTGCTTCTCTGTTTCTTTGAAGTCTGTCTTAAAACTTAGGATGTCCTGTCTCACCCACAGCTTAAGCATGTGGATAATTTTTCTTCCTCTTTGTCTTCTTCCTTCAAAATCAGGTGTTCCTGCTTTCAAATTTCATTTCCATCTTCTACTATGGGTAAAAAAACCCCCCATCATTTCTCAAAAAAAGAAAGAAAATGTATTTTGTATATGTGAGATGTTTAAATAAATTGTGAAAAAAAAAATGAAATAAAGCATGTCAAGTGTTCCAAAAGAAACTATTTAACGAGTTAAATTACTTCGTTAGATGCATTGGAGATACTCACACCCAGATTTTACAATACTTTGTTAGCACATTGCTATAAAACATTTTGTTAAAACATCATAAAGTTGCCTACAACTCTCTTGAGGGTGTGATTGTCTACTTGACTCTTCATTTCAACACTAACGTTTGAAAAGTTCTCAAGAAACTCACTCAGTATCTCTGTGCCTCTTGGTATGAGAAGTTCAGAAGCAGAAATAATTCCTTCCTTTTTTCCAAATAGTAAGTAGGATTAATGGCTGAAAGAAGGATCATCATCTCACTTAAAGTTGGAAGGAAAATGAAGCTTCTGTCTTTCACTTGAGGACAGAAAGCTCCTGGTTGTTGATAGAGCTGTGCTGGTTGATGCTGTGCTGTAATCAGCAGAACTGTCCCTGTGCACTTTAGAAAGGATGTGCAGAAGTCTACTCCAAGAATCTCAAATTTAGTTGTTTTGTCAGGAAGCTCAGTGTTTGTTAGGCCCTAACAGTTTGTTCAGTTGTGTATGAGACACAGAACCATATGCTGAACCGTTGTTACTGACCTTAATAATTTACTGTCACACAAACCACCATGAGAAGCAAAGACTTCTTCTCTGAGACCTTTTAGAAGACTGCTGAAAACCCTAAATGAACTGCACTTCCAACAACCACGTTTTTGTTATTGGGAAGGTGCTTGGGAGAACCCACAGAGGACCACGAAGACAACAGCAAAAGCAGGTAAGGCAAGAGGTGGGATGGGTTTTGTCAGCTGGAACCCCCAAAGGGAGGCATGAAGAAAATACCCAGAATAAAGTCCCTGTAACCTGAAGAAAGCACCACTCCAAAGAGTAGCAGCTGAGAGTCCGAAGGCAGCTCCAAATGGTGCAAGGGGAAATAAGCACTAAAATCTGTTTCTAAAGACATTTTTTTTGTTCTTGCTTGCAATGAACTCATTAAGGAAAATAGGGCAAATATCAAAACATGATCTTAACTGCAGTTGCTATGTGCCTGCAGCTGTGTGCTGAATTAGTAAAATGGGAATTTCCATGATGAAATATAGCCCATTTTTTCTTCACTGAGTAAAACATACTGTAGGTATGTTTTTAAAATACCTGCATTTACTCATTGGAACATGATGATTCTTAAAATGTTTGTATTTAAAGCATTGTTTTACAATTTCAAAATAAATTTGTTGTTGTAAAAACAGTAATTCAATATTTGAAAATGGTAAAGACTTTATTTCCTTGTATAGATTAACTACAAGACAGGAAGTTCCTACAAGGACTGAAAAGTTAAAATTTCATCCCTCAGGATATGCAATCCACTAGAAGGTATACACAGGTTAATGCTAGGATAGGGAGGTGAACCTTTGTTGCCTGGGGAGGAAAAAAACCCCAAGCCACAGTTAAAGGAGGGACACTTGAGTTTAGAAAGGAAATTACACATAACAAACACTGTCTTTTTTTGTCATCTTCTGATTTCTCCTTTGCTCTCTGTGATCTATTCCATGGCATGTCCTCCCAGCCAGAGAATACTTTCTTTCTATCAGCTCACTGATAACATCCAAATTATGTGTTTTCAGATCTTTGCCCCAAAAGCAGCCTCATTTGGAAATTAAACCTGAAAAAATACATAGTGTTTACCTCACAAATTCCAGCCTCATTAGCACTGAAAAGATACTCCTTCTGCTTTGCAGGTTTTGAGCTCATCAGAACTTACTGCACGATCCAGTATTTTGCTTATGCTATGTACAATATTGAAGAAACTGTCTTTCAAAGATCATAGCTGAAAATAAGAGAGATAAATGGCAGAGAGGGCAGGGAGCCTTCATATTGTCTAGTTTTGGGAATACAAGATGCTGAATAAACTTCTGGTAAACTGATCTTAATTGTTTCTGGGAGTGGTCTGCCTCCCTGTAACTATTATCTTTGGAGAATTTAATTATCAGCAGCAATATATCTAGAGCATTTGCATAAATTAGCTAAAACAAGAGATTAAAGCTTTTTAAAGAATCTTGGAAGGAAAAGAATCCAGCTGGAGTAACTAAGTGAAAGGCAAAGTTTGCAGCAAGCCCTGGCTGTACCACACGGGAACAGAATTGCTGGAGAAGCTCTGTAAAGCTGGGTAGAGGGACAACTGATGTGTAGTGCTCAATTGTGATCCAATTGTGTAAACCAAAGTACTGCAACATTCAGACCATTTTCCTCCCTGGAATCTGTGTGACTGATGACCCTCACTTGTGTGATCTATAAATATGTTCTATCAGCTTCTCTTACGCCATCCCCCCAGGAGATAACAGAGATCAAAAGGCTCCTGTCAGTAGGTGCTTCAAATTGTATCTAAGCTGACTTCTGATGTCTCCAGTGCAAATATGCCTTATTGTATCCATGCACACTGTTTCCTGTTGCAGCAGGCTCAGCTGGCAGCACATTGGGCTCTCTGTAGCATGTGCTTTTGCATTAATATGGCCATAGTCAGTAAAAACTAGAGGTAAGGAGAACATCCATGTGACCAACATGGAGCAAAAAGAAACTCAAACCACGTAGCACGGTTCTAGAAGGGGCAGTTGTAGCCGCGCAGCCCTGTGGGGAGAAACACGAGCCACTGCCAATTATCTTCAGGATCTGAGTTTGTCAGTCTAAAATGTGAATACTCTGCTACAGACAAATATCCTTTAATACAGGTGAGTGATAAAACAGCATTACCAGATGATACCTACACTTCCACCACTCATGTTTAAGTTGCAGCTTTTGATGTGACTTTTGAATAGTTTTCTTGTAGTGGTTTCAGATAGGATCTCCCAGAATCTGCCTTCCTACCACCCATTTGATGCAGTGTTTTACAGTATTAAAATCACGTACCCAATTCCAATGAGATACTAGCAAACTCAACTAAAGCTATTAGACATGCAAACAGAAGTAACCCCTAATTCATTTAGCTTTACTCATGCTTCATTCTGAGCTCATTAGAAATCCACTAATTTTCTGTAGGGCTCCCCCACGAATCTCAGATGCTTAATGAATGCAATCTACAGTGCAAAACCAAAGAAATTCCTGCATGTCTATGTTCGAAGGCTGGAATAAATTTACCCTTTCCTGGAAAACATGTGGTTGAATATTACATGAGCAAAATTTCCTACATGTGATGCCATGCTTATGTATACACTCCAGCTACTCAGGAAATGATGGTTCTCATTAAGGCAAATATAACTATCAAAAAAACCAAATACAACATTTTAATATTCTTTTGAACACAAGCATTTGAAATATATATAATAAATTCCAATAATTATTATCAATATCTTACTGTGTTCAAGCTACAGAAATCGGACCTTGAGGTGAAATGAAACTTTTCCCAATTGCCAGTTCTGAAGACACAATGAAACAGCGGAGCAGTTCTCCAGCATTCCCATAGGCGTTGTGCACCACCTACTGACTCCCATACTAATTACCGGCCCCCGTTTTTCTAGGGCTTTTATTCTTGAATTCACTGTCATTCAAAGAATCGCAAAATATTGTGAGTTGGAAAGGATCTACAAGGATCATCTAGTCCAACTCTAAAGTAAATGGCCCACAGAGGTATCAAACCCACAACCTTGGTATTATTAGAGCTATGCTCTAAACCAACTGAGCTAGTCTCAGGCTTGATGCTGTTAAACTCTTCTGTACCAAGAATATCCTAAAGGCTATTTCTTCAAAACATCAGCATCAGAACTCACCCTAAATATGCACTAAGAAGAACACTCATCCAAACAGGAAAGCTTTTGGCAGCAAACTGCAGGCTCACTCAGGGCAGAAAAAAAGACAGTAATTAAATTCAGTCTTTTAGTTGTCAGGTTCTATGAATCTGAAATTGTCTTCTCTATGTAGTGGTATAAAGGGCAGGGTTTTTTCTTAATGAAATCCTTCCTCCATAATGGCTGTAAGTTTTTTCTGGGCAATTTTATCCAAAGGGATCTACCACTACTTTTTGGTTTAGGTATTTAACATCTTGAGGTGTAAGTCACTGCTCCATATATATCTCAGTATATTCTCTACAACAGTGCCTAGAATGTGTGACAAGAGGAGTCACCCAAACACAGCCTGACTTAATTTGGGAAAAATGCTTTTCATTACTGTTTCTAGTTAATAATGAGCTACCTTCTCATTTGTTTTCATCTTTCAGCATTTAACAGGGAATAAGACTAACTCTAATTCCTCAGTTTGAAAGAACATCCATTGCTATTATGGCTGTCTGTACCTGCCTCTATACCATATTTGCTTTACCATAGTCATCTAAAATTTCAATTCCTACAGAAGCTGCCCATTTTGCCAAAATTATTGGTTCCTCAGATTCTGCAATGAGATCCAAAGTACCTCTGTTTATGCTTCTCGGGAAGAGCAAAGAGAGCAAACCACACCCATGAAGAGCACTTGCCTCACAGTAGACAAAGAGTAGAATTACAGTTTTACTTCATTTCTCTCTTCTACTTTAATTTGCATATAGATACAAGAGGTACAAGATAGGTACAATAGATACAGACAGATACAAGAGGTTCTTTGAACTTTTTCAGTTCCATATGTGATTCTGGAGTACAGTTTCAAATACTTTGTTTCATAAAGTTCCTGTAACTTTTGAAACTATTGTTTTAGTTAGTAGTCTCCAATTTTCTGGAGAGATTAAGAGTTAAGGTTAAGAATTCCTTCCCTGTGCAAGACAAGCTGGTGGTCTGACCTTTGGATTAACTGAGTTTGTCTCACACCTTCTTTCTAAGAAGTCCATAGCAATGTTTTTACATTCTACTTACTCTCTGCTGCAGATTAGGCTAAAAATCCATTCTCTGTGTTAACTCTACATAAACACTCTGAAAATTTCATATGCAACAACTCAGTAGCTGTTTTCTGTGGGCTTTGCCTAGACAACTCCTTTACTTCTTTGCCACCCACATGGACAATGCACTGCCCAGACACAATATGAAGATTACTTGCATTGATTTCTACTGACTCCTTCATCTGTTTCTTAGCATGATTACAAAATTTAATAGTTTTTTTGTTAAACTCATAGCTTTCTACAACCTGAAGCTCTGAAATTTAGGACAGCATGACTTCTAAAAAAATATCAGTTTTAAACTCATTGTCTGGTATGATCTGGATTTAGTGTGTTGAAAACCAACTGGGATTTGTATTCCATTTCCAAATTGCTTTGCATGTACCATGAAAACAGGTCTGTGGAGAGAGAGCTCTGTGAGAGAAGGGCAGGCTCATAAAATAGAATCATAGAACGATTGAATTTTAAAGGGTAGGAATGGACCTTAAAGCTCATATAGTCTTGACCGCCCTTGGCAGCGGCACCTCCCACAAGACCAGATTGCTCAAGACTTTATCCATCCTGGCTTTGAACATGGCTGGAGTTGGGGTATCCACAATCTTCCTGAGCAATGTGTTCCGGTGTCTAACCACCCTCACAGTAAAAAATTTCTTCCTAGTATTGAACCTAAATTCTCCGTCTTTCAATTTATACCCATTATTCCTTGTCCTATCACTACAGTTCCTGAAAAAGAGTCCACAAGAAAGCTGGTGAAGGATAATGGGCTCCAGTGGTTTCATTGCATATGGATTTGTTCTGGTTTTAGGCTTTGCAGAAAATCATATGCTGTTAGTTAAACCTTTCAGTTCAAGTGTTTTTAAAGCATAAGAAAAAATAACACATCAAAGAATTAGATCTACCTGCCTGTCATCTGAGCAATTATTAAAGTGTGCTATGCAGAGGAGATTTAAAGCCAGAAGCAAAAAACAATAGCTCTCCTGTAGATTCCAACTCACCAAGCTCTTACACAAAATTGCTGGAAATGGCACAACTATTCAGTTACCTGTTAATTCCTAAATGACAAATCTTTGCTAAGCCTGAGGTGCACAGTAGCCCATGTTGATATTTTGTAGATACATGTTTACATTTCAACATCATAAAATAACACAGATCCTTTAGAGCTCACAAGCAACACAACAGAGAAACAAAAGAGAGAAACAGACAAACAAATATGACAGAATAGGGAAGGTTACAGTATCCTGCTAAAATGAAACTATTTCTGTGCAATTTCATTTATAAATAATGATGTATGGAAATATTTTAGTCTGTTCCATTGCTGGTACTTCAGCAAACTAGGGTTTCAGTGAACCTGAGGCTAAACAGAGAATTCCAAATTTCTAAAATTTCAAGAATGGCTAGGTTTGGAAGAGACCTTAAGGTCATCTGGTTCCAACCCCCTGCCATGGCAGAGAAAAGGGAAAAATACGTCCCTGGGTGGGCTCGAACCACCAACCTTTCGGTTAACAGCCGAACGCGCTTACCGATTGCGCCACAGAGACTCCTGGCACTGGAATCTTCATAAGAAAAAATAATTTTCCTGCCCAAAATAAATTTATGTTCCTAAAAACATTGATTTCAAGTAGCAGGGATTTAGTGCAGAGATGCTAAAAGAGAAGACGGTCATCACATGGCATCTGTATTGCTGGCAGCCAGAAGGAAAGGCTTATAAAGCTGCACAAACACAGCAAACCTTGGACTGTGGCTGTGTAGGCTTCCAAAGGCTCTCCTGTAAATATAAAGAATTCTGAATTTTAAGAAGACACAACTGGGAGCACACGGGAGAACCAGTAAGAGGAATATGAAACAAAGTGTTCATGAAAAAAGAATAACTCAATTTGACAAGAGACTAACAGTGACTGCCATTTTCCCTGAACCAGGAGTCAAGAAAAGAGGGGGGGGAGGGAATAGAAAAAACTTATACCTGCATACCAAAAAACTCATCTAAATCAAACATTCTTAACCCTTTACTTTGATGGATACAAAGCTTTGAGGATAAAGTATAAGCAGCTGAAAGAAAAATAATTTGTGTTAGTGAGCTGAGCTGGGTCCCAGCCCCTTTCTCAGGACTGTGTAGCTGCACAGCAATGACACTCCCCATGATGCAGAAAGGTGAGGCTCCTTGACTGTCCTTAATGAAAGAGGACAGACAACTTAAATATTTGCTATCTGCCCATTTCCCTTCCCCGTCTTCATTGGATCCATCTTTGTTTCAGACCCACAGAAGCCTGAAATGAAAACACTATTAAGCCTCATGTTATAGAACAGCAGATGTATTTATCTCTTAGTGATAAAGCTAAATAGGGCCTTTGTACATGTGATTTCATAATTACTTCACTTAATATCAGTCTGATTTTAGTATAGACAATTGAGAAACCATTTTTATAACTGTTACAAAATTAGAAAACTGTAAAAGCAGTAATTTGTGATAGAATTTCCAATATCTTACAGGTTTGAGGGCATATTTGTTTCATCATTTGGCTGTGGCAGTACGCAGGCTACATTGTTTGATTGAACAAGTCCACCGAGAAAAAGACTTCTTACACTTTGTACTCCCTCTTCATTACTGCAATCAAATATTTGCAATAGGTGGCTACCAGGCATACATATGCAACACGGAAACTTGATTCTTAGGGAAAAATTGATTACCATTATGAGGCTGAAAACCCAGCAATTAAAATGTCTGATGCCATCATTTGGCAGGTACCCAAAAGCTGCCCAGACAAAAAATATATACTGAAAACAGTACACTGTCCAGGAATCCATTGGAAATGTAGCTTTATTTCTGAAATGTAGCTTTATTTCTGAAACTACAATATGACCAGAGCAATCTGGCAATGCTGCACCATTTAAACTAAGAAGTGATATGGTTTGGGTATGGCAGATCCTACTAATTAATTATTCAACACTTAAACTGTTAGTTAATGTAGGGAATATTCTACTTATTATATAACAAACAGTATGTTCCTTATGAACACATGATCATTTTCCTCACGAAACTTAAAGATTAAAGGTAAGTGATAATTTGTCTTCCAGCTCTGGTGCTTATATTCCTTCCTATATATACTTGTGAATAATTAATTACACTTTTATAAACACACAAAAACTCAAAAGGGAATATATCACATGAGAATGCCCTACTACTCCTCTGACTGAGAATATTTAAATATCAGCTCTCTGTTACAGCTGACTTTATACTACAGCAGTCACTTTATCTTCTTACATGCTCCTAGTCCTTGTGATTACATTGTGCCTTTGCCTGAGGATAGTAGGTCTAACTCCAGAAGCTACATATGGCTGTAATGCTGTAAACAGGAGAAAGGACATCTCCTGTGAACTCAGTTTAGCAGCAAACTTGTATATGCATGCCAGGTTTGACCCGCGGAACAAAGTTCTCCTTCCATTTATGCTGAGTCTGCCAGGCAAAGTCAGGAAGCATTAAAAGAAGAATTACCTCATCTAAATTATACCTATGTAAATGACACCTGCCCAATTTAAATTTATTTTCTAAATTGAACAGAAAGTCACCATTCTCCATGGTAAGTCGTTCACCTTATTCTAACTTACAAGTAAATTACCGCCTTACTTGCTCCAGTTCTACAGAGGGAGGGTGATGATTAGTTTAAAATAGATTGGTTCTCTATGAGTGAATGGAATTAGGTGGGATGAACCCCTTCATTCCTGACTGTTATTAGACTGACTCATAGAGGAAACAGAGCAGCCAAAAACCATAGTAATGACAGCATCAGTCATGAGTGACCATACAAAACACCACAGTCTCTTAGAAAAATAATTAATCCAGTTAAGCCAAGGTTACACCTGTAGAAAAAAAAGAAATGTGAAATTCTTTCAGAGGCATTTTACTCTTAATAGTCACAGACATTATCCCATACGCACAACAGTGTCACATCTCCTCTGCCTCTCAAAGGAAACACTTTTATTTTCCCTGGACCTTCCCACTGACAGCCCTAGATGCTTCTGGCAGAGCAAGCAGAATGCCAACAGGAAGCTGTAGCATTTGCAAACCAAAAGCTGAGGTTTGACCGATCAGAACAGCCAGCAGACTTCTGGTTTACTTCAGCACACTAAGTTGATCAGCAGACAAGAAAAAAAGTAGGTACGCAATTTACAAAGCTGCTTCTAGATAATAATAATAGTACATGTCTGGAGTTAGTTTTATAGGGTACTTAGCAATCCCTAATTAGCCTTTTATATCAGGCCTTTTATATACAGTGGTTTTGGTGTGAATTACTTAGGTATATGTCATGATGCCAAATTCAATTAGCTTGTGAAAAACAAGGAGGAACCTGTTAGAAGCAAGAACACATGCATGCAAACCACTTCCTAACTCATGGCACTTCAGACAAAAGTTTCTGACTGAATGAAGGGGATCTCAATTATGGAACACCTAAGCCAATGTCTGCAAAGAAGCAAGGAAGCAAAAGCAGATGTCTTGCTCATATCCATATAAATATTTAATATACACAGGGGAATTATCTTAATTAAGATATTCAACCTGCAACAGTATCAGCATGTATTCGTACAGTCCTAAAGTAACAGTTGAAATCCACACCATGGAGTTTTCAGGCATTACTAAAGGCCAGTGTTAGATCTTCATGGCAAATGAGGAATGCCCAGGGACTTCCAGCAGCAGGTAGCAGATCCAAAAGAGCCCTCCAGAGGCTGAAGGACTGAATTACTATTTCTAAAGGGTTGTAATTTTCTGAGATATCTATAAACAGAAGTATGGTTGTTTTGATAGCATTTTACTTCATGCTACTCTTTCAGAGAAAGAAGCTGATTTAGTTGAAGATCCCTGAAATTCTCCGCCTTGTTGTGGAGAGCTGAATTCATTTTATGATTTTGAGAATAAAAATTAAAAATTCAGTTTTCCTGCTTAAGCATTGCAGCCACCCTGAGAAGCTAAGTCAACACAGGAGCTGTGGCAGAACCTCATGCTTTCTGCATCTACACTGCTTATAGTAACAGCAGTAATTTGGGTAAGTTTTGAGCTGCACTCATGGTCATAAATGCACCTTGCAGACTTGCCACATAGCCCTCAAACTTAACATAGTTACATTGCAGAATGAGATAAGCTGAAGTAAATATGTTTCGGTTGGATGAAAAGTCTCACTTGTTTATCAACAAATAAACAGATGAAAAAAAGTATTTGTGGTCCTCAATGACTGCAGGAAAGATATATTTCATAAGATTGTTAAGAATCATTAATGAGCAACAGTGCAAAAAGCTACAAAAATATTCTAGCTAGAGAAGATGTTAAAAAGTGTTTACTTCTTCAAGTGTAAAATGCATATGAAATGAACACAAAGAAACTGAAGCACTAACAGGAATATTTTAACAAACAATAAGGTTTGTTCACAGAAAGAAGGCTATGAAAATTCTTGGCTTTTTGAATGAGGCATGAGCAAAAAATAATGCATCAATGAGAATTTTTCATTTATGGAGCAAAAGAATCCCTACTACAACCAGAATTGGGGGGGGTTGGTTTGTTCGGATTTTTGTTGTTGTCATTGTTTTAGTTTGGCTTTGTTGGGGTTTTTCTAGAAAAACATAACCAAGTAACTACCCATCTGTATACTGGGTACCTTTTCTCTCGCTCTCTCCCTGATAGAATAAACCTGAGCCTTTAAAATAGTGCTTTTATTATTTAAAAAGAATACTGAGAAAGTGAACGAATCAACAATAGAAAAGAAGTATGGACTATATGTTGGCAGATAGTAAAGACATTGGTTGGATAGAAACGGGATATACATTGAATATATACTACCAGCACACATCAGAATAATACTTAGAACTCACATTTTGTGCGTACATTATGTTTGCATAATGCTTTAAGTTCATCAGTTTTTCAGATAATATTTCAAAATAAAACTTTGTTTGCAATGTGTAGACTTCCTGGGTTTTTTTCAAATGTTTCCCTTCTCTTTTTTTCTCCACAAAATTATTTTTTCACATATTATTAAATGAATAATCAAATTCAATGATTTGCAGAACTTCCAGATTAGGGGGTTTTTTTGGATGACAGGGAAATGAAAGGTTAGTGAAATGAAAATTGGACTTTTTATGTGTTCAAAACCCAGATAAGTAATTATTATTATTTACTCATTCAGTTAAAAAAAAAAAAATAAAAAAAGGGGGGGGGGACGACACTTTTTCTGTTTATTTTTTTGGCCAGTCCTAATGAAAAGACTTTTGCTGGATCTGAGGGAACCTGTCCAGTACAGTATGTACTTCATCATGCACCCAAGGCTGGATGAATGCTCACTCTTTATTTCCCATATTCATTTCCCATCTCCATGTGGCTACATACTGCACACATTTCCTAAGTTTTAGATTTGTTTATACGGTTTATATATGGTTACTTTATTTTGTGGAAATGTCTTTCTCGTGACAGCCTGCCCTGCTCCAGGCGTGTCGGGTTTGGTGGCAGCTTCCCAGCCCCACCACTGGTGAGGGATTGGATTTGGAGCCCAGATTTCCTGCCCAGCTCCCTGCCTGTGGAGGAGCAGAATTTCCTTTTTGTAAATCTTAGCAAAGTTTGATTTCAGCAATCATTTCATGCATCCCCCAAGCCCAGGTAAATCTGTGGGGGTCGGTCTCTTATCCCAGGCAAACAGCTATAGGATGAGACGACACAGTCTTAAGATGCACCACGGTGAGTTTAGGCTGAACATTGGGAAGAATTTCTTCAGAGAAGAGGTGATTACGGGCTGCCCGGGGAGGTCGTGGAGTCACCATGGAAGTGTTTAAGGAAAGATTGGATGTCTTTCCTTAAAATTAGTGACACGGTCCAATTGACATGGGGATGTTCGGTCATGGGTTGAACTCGATGATCCCAGGGGTCTTTTCCAACCTAATTGATTCTGTGATTCTGTGAGTGTGCCAGCTTGCTTGTACAGTTACCCGCGTTCAGAGGGAGAGCGTCTCTCAGACCGGAATGACCATTTCCTTGTCAACACAAGAGTGACGAGTGTTTAAAAATCGCATTATTTGGAACGAAGCCCTCCCTGTTCAGCGCCAGTTACGGACCGTGTGCGGCACAGACCCTCGCCCAGCTACTCATTCACGGAGCACAGTCCCCACAGGGTCTCCGCCTCGCCGCCGCCCCCTCAGCCGCCAGGCTCGGGCTGAGCGCGGTAGGATCCGGCGGGATCCACCGGGAGCCACCGCATCCCCACGGCGCCGCGGGGCGGGGAGGCGAGCACTGGGGCCGCCCGCTGGCGGCCGAGGGGAAGCGGCGGCGCTAGGAGAGGGGCGCTGGCTCCGCCCCGGCGGTCGCGGGGTGTGGGGCTGCTCTCGGCCGCGGCGGCGGGGACGGCGGCAGCGGCGGGGTCCGCGTTGGCCGCCGGCGGGGACCCAGTGCTGCCCCGCCGCGCCCGCCCGCCCCATCGCACGCTGTTGTCATGGAGGAGCCAAGATGGCGGCGCTGGCCTACACCGGGGGCAAACGGGAGATCAACTACTACTTCAGCGTGAGGAGCGCCAAGGCGCTGGCGCTGGGCGCAGTCCTGCTCCTCACCGCCTGCCACACCGCCTCCCGCCGCTACCGAGGTGAGGGGGCGGCCGCGGGCGCTCCGTGGGGGGCCGCTGCTGCCGGGCCGGGGAGGCGGAGCCCCGGTGGAGCCCCGGCGGAGCTCGGGAACCGTGGTGGTGCAGGGAGGGCGGCGGGTTCCTCCGGCCGAGGCAGCCGCGGCGGTGTGGGCAGCGTGGCTCAGCGGCTCGCCGGCTGCCGCGGGACGCGACCCTGGGGGACAGCGGAGGGGACCCGGCCCGCGGGGCCATGCGGGCCCGGCTTGGGGGTCGCCGCAGGCCCCGGCGGTCGGGCGAGGCCCCGCGGAGTGAGGGGGGCGAGTGAGGCTGGCGAGGCTGTGGCGATGCGGTTGTTTGCACGGAGAGCGCGCCGCAGCTCCGGGGACCCGGCCTGCGGCAGGTGAAGCTGCAGGGGTAGAGGGTAACTTCTTCCCTGTCACTCGTTCCCGTACGGCAGGATTAATGCTTAATTACCTGGCAGTTAGTGGTTAAAGTCTTAATTGGTACGAGATTTGGTATATGTTGTTTCACTCTTTGAACCATCGCCTCAAACATAACGAAACCAGCCGCTTTGGTGGATGAAGCGAAGTAAAGAGCTGTTTGGTTTCACGTGTTGTCGGTGGCTGTGGACAAGCTCTGGGGACCGAGCGAGCGCAGCTGTGGCCGTGACCGGCTGCGCACGGGCGCACCTCGGTTACGGGGCGCTGGGAGCTCTGCTCGTTCCTCCTGGCTAGGGTTGTTTTGGCCCTGAAGCAGAGAGCCTTGGCGTGATCCGTAAATGCAAATGGAGCTGCTGAAGGAAATATTTACTTGTTTCTGTGTCACGCTAAAAAATGTGGTATGCTTTTGTGGGTAAATCAAAAAGTTGATCTGTAGGGAGATCACCGACGCTCTGCTGTAGGACAACTGGTGTCGTGTTCTAACACTTGCTGCCAGCATTCATGGGAGACAAGGCTGAGACAGTTCGTTGTGGAAATGGGAAAAGGGGTAGGGATCTTTATGTATACAATTCCCTAGATTCACCGTCTAGCTGGCGTGTCAGTAAGTCTGATAAACCGACTAGTATTAAATTGGAAGATATGGAAGCGTTTACTGAATTCTAGAGTAGCTCAAGCATGAGGTAATTGAACTTGCCTGTTGTGCAGTGTTCCTTAAGGCACAAGAGAGTCAAAAAACTAGACAGAAGGAGGGTGGCAAACTTTTCAAGAGGGATTGCAAGACAAGAAAATAGGGACTGCCATATCAAGCAGGTTACAAGGAAAATAAAATACGCATAATTTCAGTATATTCTGGGAGAGTTAAGGAGGGGGGTGAGTCTCAGATTGCAAAATGGTGAGAATCTGCTGGCCTTTATGTAAATTGATATGGTCTGTATGAATTGTTACAAACATTTCAAGTTTTTTCGCCTAAGGCTTTTAGTTTCTTGAAGCAATTAGAGGGTAAGGGAGAGGTTTTCCCATAACTGTTTAAAAGGTAGGAGGACATGGAGTCATAGTGAAAACAGAGTTCTCAGTTTGGGCTTCTGTGAACGTATAGTGTTCAAAAGAGAAGTTTAGAAAAGGAGAGTGGAAAAATTATAGCAGACGAATTTTTAGGATAGATAGAAGCAGAGGTGCTTTTATGGAAGAGATCATTCTGCAAACCTTCAGTGATATCAAACAGTTGAAATTCAGCGAATGCCATAATACTTTTGACAATTAATGAAAAAAACCAGAGGTTTTCACTTGTAGTGCACAGATAAAGCTGACTGGCACCTCACTTATTCTCAGTGGTGTTGGTCACCCCCTCTTAGTAGTGGGATAATAGAACTTGGAAACTGTGTACAAAAGAGCAGCACAAATGGCAGAAGAATAAAACAGCTTCTCAACAAGAAATAATGAAATAGAATGAAATTCTGTAGCCTGGACAGAAACCTAGTAACTTATTCATGATCTCAAATATTAGGAGTTATTGGGGGAAGGTAAATTGATTGTTACTGTGCTGTAAGACAAAACATATCAACTGAAAAATGAAATTAGCAGGCAATACATTTAAAGTGATTGCAAGAAAGCGCTTTCTTTTCCACACAAGATATTTTATACCAAGATTTTATACCAAAAATATCCCAAAAAGGGTTATTCTTGTTTCCAGAGAGTAGATGAGGTGGGGCTGCAAACATGCTCAAGGTTGCCAGGCTGTGAAAGCCAGGCCATGTCATGGAAGGGATTGCAGTGTTTGTTGTGCTTTTATCTTTTCCCTTTTGTCTGATTGTCACTACATGTAAAGGTTTTATCTAATTTTGGCCTCAGCCATGCAAGTACATATAATAGATAGGAGCAGCCCAGTGCACTTCCCAGTCAAACTTGCCTGTATAAAATTTGCTTGTATGAAAAAATGCTGAACTGGGGTTGTGAAAGGTCAGATTCATGTTCAGGAAGGCTGTCATATTTAGGGGTCGCCTTCATTTTTTTGCAAAAGAATGTGAACTAAGAGAAGGTATAGACTGTCTTTAACTTCTGAAGAGTCAAGTGGATTGAATGTTTACACACTGTCCTGTGAAGTCAGTGCTGTGTGTTTTTCAGTTGTTCTATTTCAAAGGTACAGTCCTAAACCTTTTTGGAAATAAGCTTTAATTTAAATGTTTGCATTCTTAAAATCAACAGTAGTAGACTCTGTTTAAGCTGACATTTTTTATTTTGAATAATAGAGAACAATTGAATTTCCAGGTCTTTGAAAAAGAGAGTATGCTTTTTAGAGAAAGCTTTGGGAAACTTCGTCTGCTCTGGTGCTGAATGAGGACTTTGAGATTTCACAATTTCAATGGAATAACCACAATTTTGAGGAATGATAAATTAGAATAATGAGCATAATAAACTTCAGAGAAATTATGCGCTTTGTATACCTACATACCCCTAGTGTGTCTAAGTGAGCATAAAAGGTAATGTGTTGGAAGGATAATTTACACAAAGAAAGAATTTAAAAAGAATGGTCTGTGTTTTGTATCTACAATGGCACTTAGAATTCTTTTTCTCAGGTTTTGGGGTTTTTTTGGGGTTGGGCTTTTTGTTGTTTGGTTTTTTTTTTTTTTCTTTTAAGATCTCATTGATGCTTAAGAAGAAGTTGTGGTGTATTAAAATGAGCATAGTTCTTTGGCTGCTATTTCATCTGCTAAAGCCAGAGTTGAGCATTTCTGGAGGCACTGTCTGGTCTGTAACCTCCAGTTTACTTTCTTGGCTGCTGTTTCGGTTTTGTTTCATTCCCCTTCCTCATCCTCTCCACCTATTTTCTACTGTTATGTTTAAAGGAAGATATCAAACATCAGTAATTCCCCTAATGAGTTTCAGGAGCTTTCTAATTATTGCTCAGGGCAATAATAAGATAATCAGTGCCTGGAGTTGGGAAAGCAGGCACAACTCCTTGACATGAATTATTGTCTGTATGTTTAAAATGTGTACAAATGTGTGATGTTTGTAATGTTACTTCAGTGAACATACTGTAGGATGAAGGATTGATCTATTTATGGGCAATTATTATAGTGAGAGTGCCATGGAGTACAGAGATACCGAGCTTGGGTCATGACCTCAAGATAAGGACATCCTCCAGTCTTGAAAACTTGATTGAGAAAGAAGTTATAGTGGTCTACAAATCATGACAGACATAAGTCCAATCTGCCTTGTCCTGTGGAAGAACCAGGGAGTGCCAAGTAAATCTAGTAGAAACCGTATTTCTAGTAAAGGCAGATGATTCTTCAAGCATCGGCTGTGGATATAGAAAACTCTTGTAGAAGGATGCTGTGGGTGCTAAAATCTTGAAGACTGCACGTCCAGGTCAGTAAGTCCCTGGAATGAACATGGTTGGGACAATATTAGGCAAGAACATGATGTTAACTTGCCCTCTTCTTATTCATCTCCGAGCATCTGCTTATGGCCCCTGTTGAAGGTGGAATACCAGGCTAGACTGACTATTGGTCTGACCGTGAATAACTGTCCTTATTTTCTTACGCATCTTTCTCAGCAAGTTAATGGATGTCAGAGGGAGTCTGATTAGTCGTAGGTATTCTTTTACATGGTTCACTCTTATATCACTTTGATACATCTCCTAGTTGTCATCATCTGCAAAGTGGAAGACTTTATATCAGTAATAACTCTAAGTCACCTCATTATCAAATTCATGTTGCTTTTGATTGGATTGGTTTTTTATTATTCCTGACAGTTTCACTTTTTATGCAACTTACTTGAAATGATAGTTTACATGAGTTTGCAAGTTTGAGGATCAGGGAAGTTGTGTTGCTTGAAAACCAAAGTGTGAGTTGAGCATAATGAAGTGAAGGTTTCACAGAAACTGTTAGGTACGGGCAGTGGTACATTATTTCTGCACAAGCTAGAACAACTCCCTACCATTTCATTCACAACCATTTCCCTGTTTGTCAGTGCTTGGAAATGCCAAGTATGACAAAAATGTTAGAGAGCAACTTTTCGTGCAGTGAATGGTGTTCTGTTGTATTCAGTTATAAGGCAGCAGAATCTGACATGGAGTTGGGAAGATAACAGTCACTGATTTCACGACTGAGATATTTGAAACTTAACATGACCTGAAACATCAGCGCCTGTAAAGTGATTAATCTTAGTTAGCATAAAACTTACTGAGTGGAAAAGATAAATGCAGTTCAGAATGATCAGCAAATTGACATGTAAATGTTTTGGGGATTTTTTTTTTGCATATTAACCCGTGTCACGTGTTCTAAGGTGACCACATGACCGTATGTCTGAAACAGGGAGATGTAACAGACTTTCTTCCAAACATTGTGATGAGTTTTGTGTTCTATACAAGATGCTGTGCATGATGATTCTATGTAGAAGATTGTTTTATTCAGCAGTTGTATTCTTTAATTTCATATTAGTGTATTCTGGATAGTAGATTGCAGAGTGGATTGGCACCTTTTAAAGGAAATGCCATTTAAGACGTAACATCTTTTTGACAGCGGAAGTGGGAACACTAACATTTTGTGGCTAGGGCTGGGATTTACAGAACAGTGTTGTATAAGTGAAAAGGCAACTTGCAGACACTTGTACAAGATGTATTTACAATCAGTTAAATTTGTTTACTGCTGTTGATTGTTTCAATTTCTGTTTTTCAAATATTGTCAGATTATTTTTCTATAATAGCAATGGGGCGATGTTTCACATTTCATGTGTCTGAATTCTAATCTTAATATAACATTTTAAAGGTGGTGATACATGTGAGTATCTTCTGTCCAGTGGGAGATTTCTTGGAGAAAAAGTATGGCAACCTCACAGTTGTATGATGCATAAGTATAAAAACAGGTAAGGAAACTCATGTCTTCTGTTCATCTGGAAAGAAGAGTTGTTGTTTGACTGCAGCTGTAGTAATTGCAGTGTCATTTATTGTTCACTTTATATCTGATTCTCTGGGCTTTCAAAAATATACAACATTTATCAGAAAGAATTCTTTTCCTGGTACTTTATCTGTGTGTCTACAGTATTTACCATAGTTGTATTTCTGTATAAAAATACAAATAAATGTTGGTGATAGAGGTACTGGCACAAGTTATGGAGAGCCACAGGAGGCTGCATATGTCACTCTCAGATTGCTGACCTTACGTGTCAAATTGCAAGTAAAAATATCCAAAATAAAATTACCAATCACTTTTTTTCACCTTCTAGTAAGAGAAGTTCGGGGTTTTTTTTAGAATTATGCTGTATAGTACTGTTTTGAAACTACTATATTTGTAGCACACATAATAGGAAAACCTGCTTAGTTGTTTGCCTAATCACATTAGCAAGAGAGTTCATTTTCAATTCTATGTAAATTGCAATAAACTGTTTATTAATTCAGCATGTTTTAAAAAAATTTACCATGCCTTAGAGCTGGATATAATGTTTAGAATTATCTATATAGCTCTGTAGAATTTCAGAATACTTCTTTCTAAGATATATGTTTTCTGTAACATTACTGTTACTGTTTTGTTTTACAGTGAAGCAAAAAATTGCCTCGTAGACAAACATGTTGTGTTTATAGGAGATTCTAGAATTCGACAGCTGTTCTATTCATTTATAAAACTCATAAATCCTCAAGTCAAAGAAGAGGGAATTAAGGTGAGATAGCTTATTTTGGTGATGGATTTTTTTGTTTCTTTCTTCCCAATTTACCTCATAACTCTTGTCTAAACTTCAGAAAAGCAAATTATGCTGTTTGCTGGCCTAGCCATCAGGAAGGAGAAGCACAGAAAGGTCTTTTGAAGAAGAAGAAGATTAGACCAAAAATAATTGTTTGGTTACAGATGAGATAATTATGAATCTGAGAAGATAACTAGGAAGCTCAAGAGAAAGCTTGTAGCAGCCTGGGAATAAATTGATGAAGCTGACTTGTCCCATAGCAATTTATGCTTCATATTTGGTTTCTTGATGAGAAAATGATTGTTCCTTTGTGTTTTTTTTAAATAGTAGTAATTAATGCCTTATAATTTGTCATTTAAAATGTCAGTTAAATTGCTGATCTAATCTGTTCATAAAAATCCTTGGGGCAATGACAGATTTCCAGGTCTAACTTGAAGCTGAAACTAAAAATAGCTTCAGGTCTTACCTTCTTTTTGATCACTGATGAAGAGCTGTCTGAATTTTATAAGGTGAAGTATGTAAACAGCCAGGTGGAAGGAGGAAGAAAAGATACAGCTGTATTGTTTGTTGAACATAATGTTGATTTCTTTTGCTATATCATACTTCTTGGGCAATATCTTCATAGATGTACGTACATATGTGATGGAAAAAACACCTTTCACTTTCAACAGTATGCCAGATTTGTCAATTATTTAGTAATTCTATCACTTAGAAGTGCAAGCTGGCATCTTGTCCAGCATTCAGCATGCAGTCACTTCCTCTTGTCAAAACAAGATGTTTGATTGATCCAAGAACTCTGGTTTTCCTAGTCAATTGGTTAGGTCACTCTTGCTGCCCAAAAGTAATGGTGAGATGATAGAGTGCTATAATGGATTTTGAGTTGAGAGTATCTTTTGTCAAGCATTATTGAAATCAAGATCTCAGTTTGAAGAAGAGAAGTACACTTGTTCTTATGGACCTGGGTTGAAATTAATACTGTATTTAGTAATTTTAAAGGAGGGTTGTATATGCATATCTGACTCCTTCCTTTCTGGTTTCTTACAGTTTTCATTCAGAAAATTTAATAATGCATTCTAGATTTTATTTCTGCCTGAGATTGTTTTCTTTTATTCTTTAATTCAAACTGTGTTGCTTGTTTTCTGTAAAGGAGATGGGCAGATGAAAAGGAAGGCTAGAGGAAGGCAGTGTAAGAAAAGAAAGAGGAAAAAGGAAAAAGTCATAAGTATTTCTTATGTTGAGAGGCTAAATTTAGGAAAATATTCAATACCTTTGTAACAGAGTGAACAGAAAGCATTTCAGACTTTGTTGGCTAGATTTCTTCCAGGAAAAATAACTGTTTATTTGAGTAGCTTGTTTTATCAAGAAAGCAACATAAATATTTTGTGTGAGTACACTGACACGTTTATACAAGAAAAGTCCTTTCCACTGAAGATAAACCTTTGGGTGAGAACAAGTTAGCATAGGTATGTAAATATTTTGTTTTCATTCTGAAAGTTTTTCTTACTCTGTTTTTATTGTTTTGGGCTTTTTTTGACAGCATGGAAATATCCCATTTGAAGATAAATCTGCTTCTATTAAAGTGGTAAGTTTTTATCTAGTGTTAAATTGCAAACCATAATCATGTTATTATTTCATAAAATGTAATTGAAATTGCAGTCAGAGCTGAAAAGTCAAAAGAAGGTTAAGACCATCAACATTCTTTGTAAATATTTTACAGATATTTCAGAGTGTATTGTAACATACTGTATTTTGAGAGAATTTGGCATGGAGTACTTGTATTGTGGCTTAGTTTTGGGCATAAGGTCTGGAACTGTGTATAATTTTTCTTTTTGTCAGATCTTATAATTTGGCCTTTCCAAGAATAGCTTTTGCTGAGAAGTTTACTCTTTTCATGCTGTAAGAATATGTATCTGGGTCTTCCTTGGGTTGGTAATTGTAATTGCCATTGAGTTTTCTATGCTATCCCAACAAGGATTCCTTCCACTGTTTTCGCATGGAGAAATAAGCACAATGTTGGTTATAATGTGGGTATTTAAAAAAAGAAAACAAACAAAGTACTTGAGGCTAGTTTTTCTGAAGGGCTTTGTTCTCCTCTGCCCTGGCAATGGAAATGCTGTCCTCAATAGCTTTCTTTGCTTCCCATGACAGCTGTCAGCAGTGCTGGGATTGTGCTAGTCATGTATTTATTTATGCCCTGTAGAAAACTCATTCTCTATTCACCAAAACCAAAGAAGCAGTGTATTTGCTGAATTGTCTGAATGTGAATTTTCAGTATTTGTTTGTGTACATGGTTAAGATTTTGGGTACAGAATAACATTTTAGGGTGTAAGCCCATGGAAGTTTAAGCATGTGCTGACCTATATGTTCCTGTGTTTGTGCTGTAACTAGCACTGGTAAGCTGTGGAGTGAGTTGTTTCAGGAGTCAGTCAGCCAAAAAGTTACTTTGTAGGATTCAAAAAGTTGCTTTTTGATCAGGTCTGATGTGGCTCATCATGTGGTTGTCTGAATGCTGGAAAAGATGAGACAGAACACAAGACAGGACAAAGGGGCTGATGCGGTGTGATTTGCATTGAGCTAACCTGACAGGATCACATCTTCAAAACTCCTTAAGCCTTGGTAGGTGCCTTACCACCAAGATTTGAGATGACAGGTCTGGGCTTTTGGGAGATGTCTGGGTAGTTAAAAATATATTTCCAGTCTGCTGCTTCCTTGTTTTGATGCAGTGTTGCTCTTCGACATTATTGGCATGGTAGCTGAATTTCCACATTCAGACTGGCTGTGACCCAATAATCCAAATGTGGAAAATACTTGACCAACAAAAGAGAAAATTACTGGGAACAAGTGGAGAGTTTAGTTTTGCCCTTTCTAGTCATCACAGTGACTCTTCTGTCCTTCAGCCACTGCAGAGGACTGCATGGTTGCTCACAGGTTCCACAACTGAATAATGAATTGACAGTACTGAAGTGAACTACCAAGATGTAACAATCCAGAGGAGTGTTTCTGCTGATGGTGTTTCAGCATTCTGCATTACGAAGTTTCCTCACAATAGTTCCTGCATGTGTAGTCCCTGACATTTCATTTCGACATGTATTTTTAGACCATCCAATAGTGCTGTCCTAAGGAGTAACTAAATGCTAGGAAGTCATGGCTTTACCTGGGAGACATAATAGCACTAGTCTAGACTTCTAGACTAGGCCTTCTAGATGAAAGTTGAGCACTGCTCCTGGCATCTAAAAGAATGCTGGTAGGTAATGTGTTTAATAGCCATGACACTATTAGATTTAAACAGCTGATAATTTATGAAGTTGTAAGGTAAATTGTTAGGTTTTGGTTTTGTTTGAAAATTATGATTTCATGCTATCAATTATTTTTAGCTTTGGAACAAAGAAAACCTGCTGGTAAAAATGTGGAAAATTGAGCAAAAAGCAAGTTCTAATAAGTTATAGATGTGACCTTAGATTTATCTCTGATTGCATTGGAAACCCAAGGACATCCTATTTAGCAGACATTAAAAAATTACCTTCTTGGTGAAATTCCAACTCCTGAACTACAAATAAAAATTTGTTTCTCGTGTGGGAAAAGTTTTGAGGGTTTGTTGGCTTTTTCTCCCCTTTTTTTCCTTTGCTTTCTGTTTTCCATGCTGGAGTAAGATGTCAGGCTTTTCATGCTAACTATAAGGAAATCACACTCTGAGCCAAATGTTTTTCCTTTACAGTTGAATTGATGGCAATTAGTTTGGTTTTTTGCATTTTTTGTTTTAGTCTACTGATTGTCTTTTAAGCATGCAGAATAACTCTGCCTTTATTTTACAGGATTTTCTGTGGTATCCAGAAGTTAATGGCTCTATGAGGCAGCGTATCAAATCTTGGACTGAGGTTTGTTTTAAGAGATCTAAAATTTGACTTCAGAGTAGTGAAAAGGGGATGTTTACTGGTATATATGTTTCTGGGTATCTCTTGGACTTCCAAGGATGGTATCGCTCGGACCAAAAAAGCCCTGAGCAAGCTACAAAAACCCTACTTCCTAGGAGAAAGTTAATTCATCCTATTAAGAGCTAAAAGAATTTCAGTCTGCTTTGGCATTTTACTTCCTCTGTGGCTGCAATGACTCCGCTTTAATGTGACCAAATATTTTGATCCTTGTGGGTCTATTCCAACTTCAGATATTCTATGATTCGATGATTTTGTATATATGATAATTTGAGTGTTTCAGAGTGACGGTCAAAGGTAATTTGCAAAATCAAGAATTCCTTTATTTTATTTGTTTTCAATATCTCCCTCAATTAGCATACTAATTATTTTACGTGTTTCAGTTATGATGCAGGTTGTCATGTTATTCTGTATGTAATTCTGACAACAAGTAATATGTTTACAGATTGGCAAATAATTTTTTCTTGTTTCTTCCTTTGTTGACCTTTCAATAGCCTGGAGTTATTTAGTAGTAGTGCACAGTTATTCTTATGGGACTATTTTTTTGCTATCCTATTGATTATTCTTGCACAACACCTTCCATCAGGATAGCTGAAAGTTATGATTTGGTTTTCTTTTTCTGTGGTTTCTACAAAAACTGGGAGCTGCTAGTTTTCCTTGCTCTGCCAGGATAAAACTGGTACTGAGGTGCTCAGAACTGTTTGTTTCCTTATGCTCTTCTGTTTGAGTGCACTGGCCCTTGTCCTACACAGAACTGTCAGACCTCTGGGATAACAATGGTTGGTGAACAGCTCTAACAGGTGTTTGACAATGCTGAGGCTGAGATAAAAAGTTCAATGATGTGATCTACAGTTCACTTGACCCTAGGAGTAGATGTTTAAATAGCTTTTAAAGAGAAATTATGCTACTAAACTGATCATGATTGTAGGTGCCTATTGATACTTCAGGCTTTTGTAGATTCTGTTTTGTGAAAATTCAGGTATCTGTTCTCTGTAATATATCCGCAGTCTACTCTTTTGTAACCATTAGCTGATGGATAAGTGAGTCACAGTTAATTAAGGTATGAGTCTTAATAATAAGTATAATTTATGAATATTTTAAAACTAATTCCTTTTTATTTTTGTGTCTTAGGGTTCTGTGGCAAAACCTCATATAATTGTAGTAGGAGCTGCCACGGTAAGTTATACATATATGGGGGATTTTAGTAAAAAAGAAAGTTCTTGTAGGATAACTTTAGTGTTCTCAAGTTGGTTACATGATGAAGTTGTTAAATCCAGTTTATAATAAAATATCTATTATCAGTGAATTTGCTGTTACAAAAAGTAGTTTTAAAATATCAGGTGTACTTTATTATAGCTGTGTGATGTACAGTACTTGCTTTTTGTCAGCAATACTGGTTAATAAGCATTAATTCGCTTTAAACTAGCTAATAAAGTTTTTAATTAAAAGCAGATTATTAATTCTAGAAGTTAAATAAAGTATTTGTATACTAACTGAGGTATATTTTAAATACACCTTTTGCACTCACAAGTCTACTTTTGAGCATGGTCCAATGTGGGATGGTCTCTTTGACCACACTTATTTCTTTTATATATATATATATAGAGAGAGAAAGGTAAAAATCATAGTTTTACATGGATAATTCAACAACCAAACAGATCAGAGTTCTGGATTCTTGTTCCACTGCAAGATTCCATCACTGCTATGCATTGCAACATCACAGAAAACAGGACTGACAAGGACCAGAAGAGGGGTCCTAACCCGTCAGTTTGTCACCAGGCAGGGTAATTTCTACCTGTGTTGCACTTGACAAGAATCAACCAATTCTTTAAAACTTACAGGGATGGAATTCAACAGCCTCCCCTAAGTAGTCTGTTCTAGCAATAGAGTCGAGTCAAACAAATGCTCATCTCATTATTTCCACATTTAATGTCCCTTACTTCCAAATATTTGAGAATTGGAATTTGAAAGGAAATAGCTATTATGTTTTCATACCAGCTGAAATGTAAAAGGGGGAAAATGTGTTGCATTTTAAACAAAATCCTTGAAAAGCAGTTTGGTTTAGAGACAGTTGAGGGACTCTACCAATCTGGAAATTTCTGGACATGCCCATCTAAGGAGGAATTCCCTCAATTTTAAGGGGAAGTCATATGTGCATGTAGACCTCCACACGTTTCCTGAGGGATCAAAAATTCTCCTTTTCCTTTAGCTGAACCCCTAAGTTCCCTTCCTCTGTAGGATCCACATAAATATTTGAGCTTCAGGAATTGTAGTAAGCCTAGAATATCTTTTCTCAGTCTGAGAATGTAGCATTTATTACTAGGATGAGTCATTTTATTTCATATAGAAAATACCATTATATATGGTTAATGTTCTGGCATGCAGAAGGTCAGGTTGCAAAACTAGAGGACACTTAGCTAAATAATGCCCTTTACTCGTATGTATACATTAGCCATAGCTTGTTGCCTTTTGTGGACAGCAGGAGATACAAACTAACAATATGCAGGGGAGGCTCTGCTCTTTTTAACACTGGTATATTTATACAAAGCATTTCGTATGATACCTGAAGTTGGGCAAAGATATACATCCCCTATTTTAAGGGACTTCCACAAAACTAAAAGTTTAAAAAATCAGGCACATCAGCAACCTCACCATAGCTGACACTGGTAACCTGCCACTAGATTAAAACTGGTGTGTGCTCTTGGACTTAGCAGTGTTTTGAAATTTACCTGTCTTTCACCTAGCTCTTGGGTTGGTCATGCTCCTTTGGCCTGGATGTGTCTGCTTTAAGATGTCAACTGCATAACAGTTTATAAATAGAAGTTAAGTCTTAAAAGCTGGAGGAACTCCAGCTCATACAAAAGTCAGTTGCTTGATTATTTTGGGAAAAGGAGCTTCTCTGAGAATGTCACTACAGTGCTCTGATTCTTAATTCCTGACTTCCTGTTGTATGGAACATGCTGCTTTAACTGTCTGTTAAATTCTGTTGGTGTTTCAAAAGTAAGTATTTAGCTGCTGGGAGAAACTGCTTCTTTTTTTCCAGTGTGAGTTCTCAGAGCAGCTGTCTGTTATTTGGTTTCATGAAGTATTAATTTATATTGAATAATATTTTCAGGAGGTGCATTAATCAGTGTGCTTGTCTTACAATGAAATTTTTATGTAGATATTTGGAAACAACTAGAGTTTGCTAAATTTAGGCTAATTGTTTTGGTTTTGCTTTTTTTAGTTTTTGCTAGGTCAGTATAGATACAGTAACAGCTTTAAAAAAATGCTACATCCATTTTTCATACAGTGTGGGAAATAATTTTCAAAAGTTAGGAGGAATTCTTGTGTGGCTATACCATTCTCCATGTAATTTCCTATAGAAGATTAAACCAGAAATTAAAATGGCTCTTCCCCTGCCCCCCCCCCTTTTTTTATCCCAGTGGATATCTGCAAAACAGATGGAAATATTGGAACTTCATACCATCATCAAGTTTTGTTTGCATGCATCTCTTGCTGTGGTCAGTTTTTCTAGAGTAGAATTGACTGAACTGGCCATGATTTTTCAATAACAAGACTGGCTTTGCTACTTCATCGTTGGATAAAGCCAAGAAACTTTGAATTAAAACATCTTTGTCATTTAATTTCTGAAAAGCCAAATATACACATAAGTTGAATGTTAAATACTCTGTTTGTAGATGATGTGATCGAATGTAATTATCTGTCTGGACAGCTGCTTGGTCCAAAAGAATTTTTTTTAGCACTTTTGAATAGAACACTGAAGAAATCTAGCTGTATAGAAATAATGAAAAATAGCTACTAACAGAGCAAGGGAATCAATTATGACTCCTCAGACATACAGGTTCTGAATCTATTTCTTTGTTTCTCCAGTGGTCTATCAAGATTCACAATGGCAGCAATGAAGCCCTTGCACAATATAAAATCAATATCACTTCAATTGCACCTCTTTTGGAAAAATTAGCAATAAGTAGCGATGTTTATTGGGTCTTACAAGGTAAAGTAATAAACAGTAGGTAACAATTTGTGCCATCACTGTCTGTTGAATCATTATGTTGTAGGATATAGAAAACTTAATCCATATTGCTTACTTGCAGATTGAAAAAGGTGTTGTTTGAACTTCAGTCTGTCCTTTCTTGCAGTTTTAACTAAGCTGATACCTAAGTAGCTGCTACTAGTGATAGAAATTTCAAAGCTTTAGCAGGAAAAACTTTTGCCCTGTGAACTCTTAATTCTTTGTTAACTTGCTCTCAGACTCAACATGCCAGGTCTATTCTCCCTGGGCTGTGCTCCATACATACCTCCTGGGAGTCAAGAACACAGTGCATGCAACTGCAGTATTCCTGTGGTTTTGTTCAATTGAATTTTCAGGTTGTATTAGTAATAGGAGAGGTTGAAAAGGTGCATCCTCTGTGTGTGTCTAGAATGAATAGACACACTCCTGAGAATATAGAGAATTTAAGTCTCTAGAATGAAACTTGTTACTCTACCCTGTGATGAGAAATCATGGCTTACAGTGAGTCAATGAGATTTTTATTATGGCACCAAGCTTACATTGTTTTGCTTTTCTTCAATAAAACTAAAATATTTCCCTGAAACTGAAAAATGAGCTCATAGGTAGAATGTTCTCCTGGCCTCTCTGTCACAGAACACAGCATTTTAGATTATCATCACCTTAGTTAGAAACATAGGCAGATTTTGAGCCCTGTTATCAATATACCCAGCTGTACCCTTACAGTCACATCCAAGTTCCTATCAAAGGTGGTTCTAGAGGTAAATCTGAATCAACAAATCAATCTTCTCCCATTCCTTTCAAAACCATGTTTATTTATACAAGAAGCAATTGGCTGTCAGACATGTCCCACTATCCTCTTGCTAAGGATCTAGTCCATTTAGGTAGTCTCTGAGCTCTTTAATGGCCCAAATGGGAAGAGAAGCAGTCTGTACACAGAATTGTCTAGATATTGATTATCCAAACATAGGCATGAGGTGGCTAAAGTAAATCAACCTGCATCTCACAGACGGTGTAACAGCAGCAGCTTTTCACAGGAACTTAATGACCACCGGCTGACCTTTTGATCTAGAACCCCATATCACTTTCTTTTAAGCTTTACATGATTTCTGGGGCCTGTAGGCAATTAAGTCGACCTTTTTTTCCTGTAAAACTGATATTCTGCCATCAGTTAAACTGGAATCAACAGGAGCAAGTGGAATATGTTTGTGGCCTATGACTTACGAGAAATGAGGAGCTGTTTTTTTCCCACAGAGACTAGAGGGTTTGAGAAAGTTATTTATTTTTTTTCATATGTCTATTCTGGTGCCTGTCTTCTGCCCTCTTTCCTTTGGAGTCTTTCCTTGGGAAATTCTGTTGCTGAGAGAAAGTATAAGCAGCTCTGAACTCCAGCATTATGTGCTTTTCCTGGATTCAGAAAATTAAGCAAGCATTCATGTCTGGCCAGAGCTTTCTAACCTACAAGTGCGTATGCATTAATAGGGAATGGTGATAAGAACATTTCATGATAAACAACTGTAGTAACTGCAACAAACATTTATTCCTGTACATTTTTTCTGTACAATTAAACAATTGTGACCTCTTAAATGAAAGTAGCCTGTGCAACTTGAGCTAAGGAAGCTCTTTGACATGTAGAAGATTAATGTGCTCATTCTTTGTCCTTTCAAATTCAGATCCTGTTTATGAAGATATGCTGAGTGAAAGTCGGAAAATGATCACTAATGAGAAAATAGATGCTTATAATGAAGCAGCTGTTCGGATTCTGAACAGCAGCTCCCGAAATTCCAAAGCTAAAATTAAAGTGTTCAGTGTATCAAAATTGATAGCACAAGAAACTATTATGAAGTCTGCAGATGGCCTGCATCTCCCTGAATCAAGCAGAGATACAGTAAGTGTTTTTATCACTGGTCAACATTAAAAGTATTAATAGTAAAAGAAGATCTGAAGTGAATGTTCTGAAATTGCAAACAATATGGGTGTAATGAGAACTGCATTCGACAGGGAATTTTGTTCACAAAATCCCAGTGGGTGGAAGTGCAGTCAGTTTTATAGGCATTTTAAAAAACATAATAGCAAACACAGTAGTGCGTAACTATTTTAAAATAGCTGTTAACCCACTAGATCTTTTAGATCCTGTGTGCGAACTTCATGTTTTCATGTGTGTGAGTGAGTTAAGGTGGTAATGACTTGTAAAGCAGTGCTAAGAAGTAAGTTTTAAATTTTCCCCTCTGTGTCCAGAAAATTTGGGTTGGTAGGGAGTATGAAGAAGATAACAAACAGTGTATAGACCTTCCTGGTTGCATGGAGTGCCTCTGACTTTATTTCTTCTCTTTTACTAACCAATATATATATGCATGCAGTGAGCCCCTCTGAGCTTTTCAGTCTGCCCTCTTTGTGAAAGAGCTCTCCCATCATGTCACTTTTGGTTCCATTCCTTTGCAGGTTTCGGTTGCTTGAAAGTACTGGATGAACTAAATGTCATCTTAACACATTTCAGTCTCACTGTCATGTTTTAGAGAGTTGCAGTACTGTGCCCCTTTAGGACCATAGTTTATGAGCTGTTTTTCATTTATAGACCTTCTACAGCCAGTAGAGAGAACCCTCCTGTTCTAAGATTAGGCATTTTTGCTTACCTCTAGAAGCTCAAGTATTTTTTGTTTGGAAGAGGTGTTTTGACTGGACTATTGAATGCAGCTGGGTATATGATGGGACTGGGAGATTTTATCTTTGTAATGATAAGGAAGGATTGCATGTTTTATGTCAGTGCGTGATGCAGAAGAAGATCTTTTTGATGGAAATGTTAACTTTTTTATTAGAAATTAAATACCAAAACTGCTTATTTTTTTTACAGAATGCAATGATTCTTATGAATGTCTACTGCAATAAAATAATGAAGCCCATTGATGGCTCCTGCTGCCAGCCTCAGCCTCCTCTCACTCTGATACAGAAGATAGCTTTCTGTTTCTTTGCTTTGTCCATTATTGGATATTTAATTATCTGCTTAATTCATCGGAATAATTATCGGAAGAACAAATGGTGCACTGATTTGGAAAGTGGAGAGGAGAAGAAACCTGCCATCAGCACACCTAACATTTCTACTTTAGAGATGCTCTTACAATGCTTTTGCAAACTTGGTATAATCATGACCTATTTTTATCTGTGTGACAGAGCAAATCTTTTCATGAAGGAAAATAAATTTTACACACATTCATCTTTCTTCATACCAATCGTCTATATCTTGGTTCTGGGGGTATTTTATACTGAAAATACCAAAGAGGTAATGATCACCTTGACATCCCGCTTAAAATGTTGTTTCCCAATTTGTATGTGAAATAACCAATTGCTAAGTATTCAAAGCTAATTTTTCAAAGTCAGTATAACTCATCTGCAAAAAATGCCTTCTCAAGCAGTATAATGTTTGCATAGAATTAGATGCAAAGGCCTTTTGAAGCCATATGGATGTGACCATTTTAGTCATTCACACTCTTTCAAACTGGAATTGATCAGAGCTCAGCTATAAGAGAGTGTAAATCATGTTAAATCAGTGTCCACTAGACAAGACTTTTACAGTTAGGATCCATTTACCCATAAAGTGGTTTATTGTTTTGAACTTTTTCTCCTCATTTTGTAGATGTTCGTTGTTCTTTTTGGAATAGCAACACTCTTGTTTTGTTTTACATTAGACTAAAGTGTTAAATAGAGAACAGACTGATGAATGGAAGGGCTGGATGCAACTTGTTATTTTGATTTATCATATCTCTGGAGCAAGCACTGTAAGTGATTTGAATTTCTTTTTCTTTTTTTTTTTTAGTGGGAATGCAATTTGGGTGTGTTATTTCAAAAGAAAGATAGTGTAAATGGGCATTAGAACTGAATAGAATGAATAAATAATGCTATTGTTCCAGAAGTTTTAAACATGGTATTAGCAGAGTTATTTTTTCTCTTTAAGTGTAGTTTTGATTGATAAAAACATCATACATCTTACTTGACCAATGAAAAAATGTATTTGTTTCCTCTGTGTAGAATATTACATTAATTTATTTTTAATTGCTAGCAACTTGAAACTGCTGAAGGTGAGCTTTCAAAGAGCCCGTCTAAGTCTCTCATAACTAGTAATAGAATATGGCAAGTGTAGAGCAATAAAGAGAAGAAATTGAATTTAACATCAGAGGTTAGGACACCAGAAGAGCTTAGTAAGAAATAGGGCAGCGTACCACAGTGTTTCTTTTCTTAGTTCAATTTGTTTTACTGTGATGCAGGAATAGCTTAAAATAGAGGGGGAAAGGAAATCCTAAAACATTTTCATGGACATTTATGAAAGGTACTTTATTTTTCTCAACAGTTTTTGCCTGTGTACATGCACATTCGAGTTCTGGTTGCTGCGTATCTATTTCAAACAGGTTATGGGCACTTCTCATATTTCTGGATAAAAGGGGACTTTGGTGTATACAGAGTGTGTCAGGTAAGAGTATCTACCTACTATTTTTATAAATAAATTTGTTCAGATAGCAAAATATCCCTAATATATCCATACTCTCTAAATAATGTGATATCAGATCACTTAACCAAGGTTTAAACAATAAAAATGGCTGTTGTGTCTATGTAATCTGATCTGTTTAGTCAGTAGTGTTTATCTAATACAAACTTAAACCATATAAATGATACTTACAATGTAAAAAGTGCAAGTATGTACACTGAAGTATCAAGACAAATATTTTCTAATAAATAGCGATGGAGTTTCCATTGCAGTAGCAATTTACAGTGTATAGCAATACACGAGAATGGGCCAGGTGGGCTTCCGAAGACAACGTATTGGAGCCTACATTTATTAATAAAGAAAAATAATTTTCACACCCTAACAATACAGGAGAACATACCTGGTTTAGTGGCTTCCCTTCCAGGTTTTGCAGCATATACTGTAGTAGTTTAATTTTTTTTTCTAGTGTGTATCTTCTATTGCTGTGAGGTCTTGCATTGTCCTATGACTCAGGTCATTGTCCTTATTAAACTTACGTTTGCAGCCTGGTAATGGCATTACCCTGGCTTTAACTGAGCTAGCCCAGGTAGCTATGGGGGTGAAAAAACAGAAACATTAACAGCATCCAGCAACTGGAATACTTGGTCTCTAGCCTGGGAATTAGTCAGATCTGGTTAACCTTATTTTCATTGCAATCTGTACCCAAGCAGGCCAGGGTAGGACAGGTCCAGAACCACATGATCAGCCTGCAGTCTTCCATTGCCCTGCTGATGTTCCCTGTACTACTTGATCTGTGTTTCAATTGAAATACAATCAGCATGTGAGATGTAAAATACATAGATGTTTTTGTATAGTGTTAAACAAACATGCCCTCATCTTTCTCAGCTTTGCCTCCCAGTTTATATATCCTCTGTCTTTTCTTCTGTGACTCCTCCCAGGTTTTATTTCGTCTCAATTTCTTGGTTGTGGTACTGTGCATAGTGATGGACCGACCCTACCAGTTCTACTACTTTGTGCCATTAGTCACTGTCTGGTTTATGATCATTTATGCCACCTTAGCTGTATGGCCTCAGATTGTCCAGAAAAAAGCAAATGGTAAGATTTTTTTTTCGTTTTTGCTATAAAACATTTGCATGTTACTACAATGATAATCATACAGAAATGGCGTTGTTAGTAGATCTCAGTCTTTTTGTTAGTCAAAATATGTTAACAGCTGTTCACAGAAATACAGTTTGTCATAGATGAATTAGGTCAGTTGAAAAATGTAACAGCTGATAACTGAACTCTGCCTCTGGTTACAGTCAGATTAGAATACTTTTTAACAGATTTTGATCATCAGAAATGTGTTTTACCAATAATTGTAATACTACTATTGAATGGAAATGAAAACCATAGGTTACACTGTCTGTGCTTGCTGAGGCAGTGTCTGTCATATGCTCATGGGTGCAGTGTGAACAGGGAGTGTTTAGATTTCTCGTTCTGAGTTGCCAATGTGTCTGTCTGTCTTGAGCACCAATTCTGCCTTAGCTGGCCAAATAAGAACATGGGGCTTGCTATCCTAGTATCTAAGATTAAGTATCAGAAGTATGTCTTGTGATACAAATATTTTAAATAAAAACTGAAGTGAAATCCCAGTTTATTTTATGTGTTGCAGTTCATTGAAAAGCTGTAAAGCATGTGATAAATGCTTATCATTTAATTCACCTAAATTAGAACTAAAACCTTAAAAGCCTTAAATCATCATTCCCTATTGATGGAGGAATATCCAGAAACAGGGAAATTACCCTTGTGTACTTCGGAGCAATAGTGTACTGTGAAACTAGAAAATCTTTCAATGACTTCTTTCAGTTGTTTACGGCCCTGTTCACAGCTGCCAATTTATATGGCAGGAGGGGGAGATGATCTCTGTTGCAGTGTTGAGGCTTGGGTAGAGCTTAATACCAGTCAGCAGCTTTGAGGAGTAGTTTCTTAGGCTTGTTTTAACAAGGTATTTGTCCTTAATGACCTGCAGTTGAACTTTGGAGTAAAACTGGTATCCCAAAGTTTACAATATTTGCTCTACTTGTTTGACATGACAAACAGCGGGTATTTTTATGTATATATTTATTTACATTCACCTAGAGTAAGGACTGCCTGTGCAGAGTGTTTGGGAAAGCAGAGGTTTTAAAATAGTGTTTCTGTTTGAACACCTAAATTCTCTTTATGTATGTTGTCTCTGTCTTAGACATAAGGCTTAGTTTATGCTTAATAGGTTGTTAATTGCTGTGAATGTTTATTTTAATGGCTTAAAGTAAAATTTTAATGTAGATAGTGATAAAATATTGCTGGTAGTATTTGAATATTTATTTATTTATGAATGGATCTATTACAAAGCATAGCTACACTAAGTAATTGGCAGTTATTATTTAATGTGTCCTGGGGTTTGCTATTGAAAAATTAATGACAGTATAATGATATTTCTTCCTCAGGGAACTGCCTATGGCACTTTGGTTTACTGCTGAAACTGAGTTGCTTGCTGACATGTATATATTTTCTGTCATATTCTCAGGTTAGTAAATCCTGGCTATTTTTATCCTTGATGACCTAAGAGTTTATTATTACCTGTCTCTACATTTTAATGTGCTCATGACATGTACATTTGCTCCAGTATCATAAATACAGAAGGAAAGAAAAGAACCTTTTGATTTCTTTTCATATTTGAATTGGTGTGGGTGCTGGAAAAACCCACAATCGTGTGTCTTACTTACTGGTTTGTTATGTTTGACGTGTTTTAAATGTACTGCAGTGAATGTAGTAAATACAAGGGGCTATGCTTTGCGTTTGGGGTGGGATTTTTTGATGTGCTTAGAGTTACTGGGTTTTGCCAGCATATGGTGATGCATATGGTGGTATGGTGATAATGAAGTTCTGTGTCTCTTAGAGACCTAGTGTTGGCTTTGATAGATCATCAAAATATTGGTTCTCAGGCTAAATTAGCAACTCCCTGCATGCTGTAAGTACTGCTGACAGAAGTCAGGGCAGAGTTTGTCACTCCAGGATCCTAGAGGGGGGTTGTGGTTTTAATCCCTCACTGGTTTTCAGCCTGTTGAACTGTGGTCTTCTTTGAACTGTGGAGTGCATATTCCTTGTCACAACATGTCAGTGGATCTCTCCCTTTGAGTAGCAGTACAAAATGGAAGGCATGCTAATACCTTAAGGAGAGGCAAAACTGAAACTCTCTTTCATGTGAAGAAGTTTCTTTTCTTTTTTTCTTTTTTTTTTGTGGGGGAAAGGCTTCTAAGGAATCCTGTTATTTTTCTAATGCCCTGTAGCTAGCAAAATAAGGTAGAGTAATATTAAACATGTTAGTGATTTAAATTTAGTAAATACAGTTGACATCAGTGTTAATGCTTTTGCCATGTTTATCTTTCGCAGGGTGCATTTGAGAAGATATTTTCATTTTGGCCATTGTCCAAGTGTTTTGAACTGAATGGGAATGTCTATGAATGGTGGTTTAGGTGGAAGCTGGATCGCTATGTACGTAACATTTGCATAAATTTATACTGGTCTTTTAAGTGTATGTTTTGACTTGTGGGAAGAGGGAGGATTGTTTTCCTTTTCTCCAGAGAAAACAGGAGTTTGCCCCAGTGTTTAATAAAAGACTAAGCTGCGCCCACTTTAGTTTTGCAAATGTCTATCAAAGCCTTGCTTACAAGATGGAGGTTGATTTATTTGTTTCTGGATTTAAAAATAGAAGTGTAAAGTATCCTAGATCTGTCTTTCTCAAAAATTTTACTGTGAAAATGTGACACCTGTAGCGCTTCAGGCTGTTGAAACACAAGGAAAACTACTGTGGTAGCATTTTTAATAATACTTTTTGGAAGTTGTATTAGTTAAGGATATATTTCTTTTAAGGTAACATTTAAAACATTAAAATCAGGGTCTTGGTTCCCAAGCCAGACTATTCTTGTACATATTTTTAAATGGTTTTCCACTGGGAAAGTGCTTTCCTTCCAGTTATTGACCCTACAATGTGGGGGAATAGAACAGGGAGACATTGGTCTTTTTTTCTTTCCTTCTTGGCAGAGGTAAGTGGAGTTTCTAAGATGGAAGCCTTCCTGTGCTAAACTTACCCTTAGCGGCATCAGTGGCACACGTCTCCCCTTGGGGTCTCTGGGAGGTGAAATCTGGGTTGCAGAGCATTGTCACACCTGGGGCTCCCCAGCAGCAGCTTGGCTGCTGTGACCAGTGTGGGTTGGGTGGTGCTGCTGAAGAGCAAAGCTCAAAATAAATACAGAGGACAAGCACTGCGTGGGCCTGAAACAGCCTTGTGTTGCCAGCTAATGAGAACTTGGCATAAGATTGTAAAACACTCTGTTGAAGAATTGTATCTGTGAGAGAGGGAAGCACTTGTCCTGCTTCTTGAATATTTTCACCTGCCAGCTTGGGAGAAAGCCAGAGACTCGTGGTTTTTCTCCAGAGAAAGCCTTTTTCAGTGGTGGTGTACATTGCAAAGGGGATAGTAGGTACTTGAGAGCTTCTTGAAATTTCATCATCTTGTCTTTAATGCTCTCTGAAGCATTAGTAAAGGTTCTTTATTTGTAGGTTTTGAGTTGAGTTAAAAATGCAGTTTATGACTATTTCGTGTAGAAAGTCTGGTTTTGTTTGCTTCAGTAAATCTGGCAAAGGACCTTTTGAAACATAGCTTTAAAAATACTTTATCTGGTAGCATTTCTGTTAGGAGTTTATACTTGAAGTACTTGTAAAAGCCATGAAATACTTATTGCATTCCATTTGTCTTTTACAGGTGGTTTTTCATGGGATGCTGTTTGCTTTTATTTATCTGGCACTGCAGAAACGTCAGATGATATCAGAAGGAAAAGGAGATCCTCTTTTCTCCAACAGAGTTTCAAATGTTTTATTATTTATTTCAATTGTGTCCTTTTTGGTAAGTGTCTATTATAACCTAGTATAATCAGGTTTGTAAATATCTGAAAAGTAAGTTTTCTGAAGTTCTTGTTTAGTCAATATTATCTAATACAAACCTTGAAAAATCAAATCTTTATCTGGAGATATTTCAGCTGGGTTTTTCTGTATAGCCCTACCTATCTACTCACTAAAATATTTTTCCGTTCAGTCAGATGTAGATGAAAACATCATTACTTTTTCAGTTCATTGCAAAGCTTAAAAGAAAATTGGATCATAAAAATAACATGGTAGATAACACAGCTCTTATCTCCACACTTGCTTGCTTGTCTATTTTTGATGAAAAAAAGTTGTAATAATTGTTATTCATCAGAGAAGTATTCATCAGTTGCAAAGGAAAATTTGAGAGAAACACAAAACTTAAGTCTTGTAGTTTTTTTTCTCTTAGTGTCCCATATCTCAGTGAACCAACTAATACTAAAGCAATTCAAAATAGCATGCTCTTTGATCATTTTTAAATAGCATGCTCTTTGATCATTTTTAAATGTTACATATAATTGCTACACAGACTAATTTTTGTAATATTTTTTAGACCTACTCTATTTGGGCTAGTAGCTGTAAAAACAAGACAGAATGCAATGAGCTACATCCTTCTGTTTCTGTGGTCCAGGTAATTATTAGTCCTTTTGAGTACAGTGATAGAATCTAGTCTGTTCTAACTTGGGCTTTTTAAAAAATTGCTTTTAAATATATTTGTGCTTTAGCATGGAATGTCAGATATTGAGCTTCATTCCTGTATCTGAAAGTGAAAAAGAGTTTAACAACATTGGTCAGTTTTTCATTGCCTTTAAGCACTGAAATTGCACACTGTGACTGTGCTTTTGATTTATCTGGATGTTCTTAGTGTAGGTTTCATGTGCACCGTTTAAGTCCAGACCCACCTTTTGACTATTTGCATAGCAGTGGAAAAGAAGAAAGCTGTGGAGGAGAAGAAAGGTGTAGAAAAGCATGAGTGTTTGGGAGGTATTAGTGTAGGAAGCAGCCTATGGGACCCTGTAGTCACTTTCAAGCAGAGAAGAGGTGGGCTACAGGGCCATGCATGTGGTTTTCTTAAATTTAGATTTTCCTCCTGCTGTGTCCCCTGCCCCACTATACCCCAGCTGTCTCATTCTGTGCCCTGTTTCTTTTCTCATTAATTTTTCCTGCTCTCTTGAGGGGCAGCATGTGGGACATAATTTTTTAATATTAATTTGTCCATCTTGACACCCTTTCTTTAAAAATTGAGGGTTAAGTCAGATTTGTGGCCACCTTCATTTTATGCTGGCATGGTGTAACATGTTTTGTGACCATGCCTAGTAAGCATATAGTAACATCTGTCAGCATCAAGGCCATGATTCTACTGAAGACTTGCTGTTCTGTAAGAATATGTGTAAAATATTTTAATTTTCAATAGCCACTTTATTAAGTATAAACTGCATGGATTTTTGTTTGGTTTATATTTTTATTAGCTTTTAAAGAAATTTTAATGCATGATGCTCTTCACTTAGTGCAGTGAAAATGGATACACCTTTTATGTGTTTGTAATCAGCTTGTCATCCACAGTCACTTTTTTTTGTTTTACCTTTTTTTTTGTAAAAACAAAGATTTTAGCTTTCATCCTCATCAGGAACATTCCCGGATATGTCCGATCTGTGTATAGCTCGTTCTTCGCCTGGTTTGGCAAAATTTCTTTAGAGGTAAGTAGAATGGCCAGAAGTACAGTGAATTAAAACTTAGAAATGTAAGGTGATGTAATTGTCTAGATTGGAATATAACACATAAATAGAGAAAACATTTATTGGCTTACTAAGTACCATGCTGTCGTCTTTGATCTCTTTTAGCATTACAGTTTTTGTTGCACTTAAAAATCATGGCTGTAATAGCAATATCACAGTACCAAGCTTATTTCTTGTGCTGTTTTAGGGTATGGGGTGATTTAAGGTTGTGAGAGTGGGGATTAAATGCTGGAGAATGCTGTGAGGTGTATGCAGTTGCAAGATAAAAATTTAGGCCAGTTGAAGAATTTGCATGAATTATACTTACTTCTGTAAGTACACTTATAAATGTGTTTGCCCTAGATAGCTTTTTGTGACTAATAAAGAAATGGACCATTACAAATAAACCCCTTCTTAATGCAAATGTTACCTTGTTCCATTGAGTGTGTATTTTGAAACAGTAGAAATTATCTTGTTTCCTATTTTATTTGCTGTTCAGTGATATTAAATGTGACATTTTATTGTATTACTAAAATATATTTGTAGGAGAAACTCATTGCAATACAGTGTATCTGGAGTACAGGATTTTGTGGGTGTTTTTATGGGTCACATTTCACTCTTCCAGTTCCTGGTGAACTTTAGGTGCTCCAGGGAGCTGGAGTGCATTCATCAGTAGGTGAAGCATTCTCTCTTATTTGCAGGCATGTCAGTTCAGACCCTCACCAGAGACAGTAACTGAGGGAGGCGGATTCTCCGCTGCTCTGTTGGAATGTATCCAATGTTCCCCTGAGCGGTATTTGGTTAAGGGCCAAGCAAACCCATTTCATTTTGTGATTTAACAAGCTCATAGTTTTGTTTTGTAGCAAAGACATGTGGAAAACAGCTTCTTACTGAAGCAGAAGTGTGTCAGTTGATGCAATAGTAATTATAAGGTTTTGGATTAGTAAAAATATTTACATATATATGTACTGTTAAACTTTTTTTTTTTTTTTTTTAGCTTTTCATTTGCCAATACCATATTTGGCTGGCAGCAGACACAAAGGGGATCTTGGTTCTCATTCCTGGATATCCAATGTTTAATGTTCTTGTCAGCACTTTCATATTTGTGTGCGTGGCACATGAGATTTCTCAGATCACTAACGATCTAGCACAGATTGTGGTTCCTAAAGATAACTCAACTCTGCTGAAAAGGTTGCTATGCATAGCTGGATTTTTTTCTGGACTACACTTCTTCTCAGCAATGCAAGATCAGTCAAGGCATTAACTTGGAAACTCTTCAGGTTTACTTTGTGTCTGCCTGAACAAAAATTCTCAACTGGAGGTACAAGAAGACATTTAAATTAAGCGTGTGGAAAATGTATATAGTGGAAATGTACATATTTTGTGTGGAAATAGCCTTCTCAAATAATCTGAGAAACAAGAGTGCACTGTACAGGATTGCATGTGAAAATGAGTCTTTTCTACTGGATGTTTGTTTCTGTTTACATATCTGTTGAAACGAGACACGAGGAAGTGAAGTGGTTGAGCAGTATCATGGGCATATCACGGAATGCAGCCGGCACTGGGTGAGCTGATGGCGAGGGGCCGTTCCAGCACACGGCAACGCAGGGCACGCGCTGCCATCCTCGGCAAGGAGCAAACCCAGCACACCCGGAGCCTTCGGCACCGCCGCCCGCAGCTGATCCACTGAAACCAGGGCATTGCTCTGAACAAAGCGGTAATTGCTGGTTAGAAATCAGTGCTTGGGTGGAAATAGTAGGACATGTTATATGAAACCCTTTATATGTGGAAGTAAAAAGTAATCATCAATTCAGCGATTGAAGATTATATACAAGTTTACATAATACTTCATGAGGGTTTTTTTAGAAATTTAAGATGCGTTCAGCAAATATGGTGAATTCTGAGATTAAATTTTTTTATAAAGAAAATTTGGGGTTTTTTCCTAAAATTGTTTGCTTTTTCATAAATTTTCCACTAATTCATTTAACTGTGTGTAGTTATGTGTACAACCCCAGTGAACAACCAATGAATAATTTTCAGAGACTCAGTTCAAGATGGAAAATTTTTGGAAGACCCTCCAACCTTTTTCAGTCAGATGGAATCCCATCATATCCACTCCATCAGATCTCAGGGGAACAGTGATCTTTGATCGTCTCCCTGTGTTTGTAGGTGACCTTGAATTAGGTCTTATTACGGAACTGGTGCCATATTCTATGCTGTAATAATATTTACATTTAAAAGGATGCAAGTCAATCTGTTGGTATCATGAGGAGGAGGGATTGAGTGGTCAGCTTTGTTGTATGCAAATGGTTGAGTCTCAGAATTACAAGTGAAATGAGATTAGAGCTGTTTGGAGAAAACTTTTTTTCCCATCCTTTTTAGCAGTGCCCAGTCTTTCTTACTAATTCTTTCCTTTAGTAAAAACCCTGTAATTGAAAGAAATAGTCCTTCAGTGTGGCAGTGACAAGCTGTTATTTATGTTCTACCTATCAGTGAAGTTATGGACATTTCTTGGTTGGTTGTGGGTTTGGTTCAAGTGATAGTTTGACCTCTAGTTGCTTTTTCATTTTATTCTTCTCCTGATTATTTTTTAGCAGTCAAAAACATGAGCGCAATATTATTTTCCAAGCATATGTGCAATTGCATATGTACGTGAATCCTAATTTGTACCATATATACTGTCACATGCATGTTTTTGTTCTTATCCCAGGTAAAACATTGAATTCAATCTCACAGCCATGAATGAATGCAAAACAAATTTGTGGAAAAAAATGACTTCAATTTTTATTTTTTTGTGTGGTGGAGAACAGTTTCTGTTAAAGAATAACCAGTCATTCATTATGAAAAACAAAAAAGAAATCATTCACTTTCCCCAAATTCAGCAGTTTTACTAGGCCTGCCAGCTGTTTTCAAGATACTGGAAAGATACTCAGCTGTTTGTTCTGTGTGCATATTACTTCCAATGCTTGGGAATTTAACCGCCTCGATCAATACATTTGATTGACTGAAGGAAAGGGTGTAGGTGGACACCGTAGTGGGGGATAGCAAGCATAACCTTCGTCTGTGCCAGTATTATGACCAACAGGGAACTGTGAGCTTGAGGGATAATTTTTGTTTTGTTCTTCACAACTTAAGTATTGTAGATATAATTCTATTTATCTGTTGTACAGACTTGGTTAAAAGATTTATTTTTAATGTTTGAAATAATGCACTTGTTTACTGTTACTGTATGTGGGATAAATATATTTTCTTTTCAGGTTATGTAAAAACATGAAGTAATTTAAACATTAAATAAATGTGCTGTGGATGCTTATTTTTGTAATGGGAGCAGCATCATTTAAGTACAAACTTTCTATTGCTTGACTGTAGCTGCGCTGCAGTTCACTGTATCACAAACTAAGGCAGATGCAATGCAGGCAGATTGCAGTGAATCGCGTTGTCCCTGCTCTGATGAAATTACAGCTCCAGTAGCCAAAGCGAGCTTGGGGGCCCTCAGCAGAACTCTCCAGCGGAGGCATCGGATACTTTTCCCTGCCAGGAACTCTGCAGCAGAGCTCTGCAGGAAAGCAGAGGAACTGACACGGCTTTTCTTTGGTCTGGCAACATCAAGAAACCAAACCCAACTTTAAGACTTGCCTGAGTTAAGGAACTTAGATTCTACTTTAGCTACTTAAATGCCACTCTCAATAGAAGGGGCTTGTTAAGCAAAAGAAGTACCAATCTTTTTAATCTTGTGACCAGTGACAAGACACAAGGAAATGGCCTAAAGTTGTGTCAGGAGGTTCACGCTGGATATCAGGAAAAGGTTCTTCACCCAGACAGTGGTTGAACAGGCTCCCCTGGGGAAGTGGTCACAGCACCAAGGCTGCCAGAGTTCAAGAAGCATTTGGACAATGCTCTCAGGCATGTGTTGTGACCCTTGGGGATGGTTCTCTGCAGGGCTGGGAGCTGGACTCAATGGTCTTGATGAGTCCCTTCCAAATCAGCATATTCTGTGATTCTGTGTTCCTGATTTTATAATCAGGGAGATACATAGTTCAGGTGCCCACATTAGACATCAAGTGCTGCAAATCCTCTCCATCCTTTCCAGTTAGGACATCGATTTAGGCATTGTCCCCAGTTAAACAAACCCTGCGCCATTAGCTCCACCCCAGGTCTCAGACCTGACCATGCAGTATTGTGTCTGTAACATTAAAAGCTGTAACAATGTTGTTCAGGCACCCTTTTGTAAAATAACCAGGCAACAATGTCACTACTTTGTGTTTTCCATTTTATTACATTTTACATTTCATGTATGTACAAAGACATCTGTAGGGCTTTCTGTTTAATTTGGTTGCAACTTAACACAATATCAATCCATATTGCCATCATATAATGTTAAAAGAGGCTGTGAATTTACTGTCTTAATTATTACTAATTCTTTAGCCATTAAGTCTCTTCAACCAGCTTTATAAATCTATGCTTTCAGAGTAATTGTTTTAATAAGTAAAAATAAATAATTTGTTATTAAACTTACCTCAGATAAATGAAGCTTTCAATCATAAAATAGTTCAGACCCACATCATTAGATTCTTTCCAAAATAGGTGGAGCCTCCACTGCTACAAACCGATTCTTTATGCATGTATGTAACAGTTTATTTCTTTAAATATATTGGCACTGTTACATTAATACAGATAAGGTGGGAGCAGCTCAACTGGTAGATCCTTGATTGTCATGTCATCCTGGAGTTATCAGAAATTGCTATGATCCACACCCAGTACTATTTACAAAGTTTAATCTTAAGTTGCATTAAAAATCATTATTTAAAATCCATTCCATTCATTTTGGTTTCAAAATGGTGACAGCTGATACATTTGAAAACAGTAGTATAAACTAATAGAAGCCAAATGCTGATTGTACTTGATTTTTTTTACAGCTTGGGTAAAAGATGAAAATGTTTAATTTACTATAAACCTCAGTGTGCAGTTTTGCAATTCACTTTTCACTGATAACCACCCAAGCTGCTGGAAAGAAGTGGGGGTGTCTGAGGAGGCTGATTGACTGGTGAAGTCTCTTCCCTGGTATCTTTTGGATGAGGTAGGAAGGCGTGATGGATGCCACTTGGAAAGTGAGTAGGAATGGCTCTTTATTCCACCTGTTTCAGGAACTGCCTTTAATTTCTCAACTTGAATGCCTATGCCTTGAGCTACCTCTCCTGGTCTAACAACCACCAACAGGATTTGCTGCCACATCCTGTGGGCTGTGCTGAGCATGCAGGGCAGCTTTGTAAACTGATACTGAAGGTTTGACAATATACAAGTAGGTACCATGTACTGAGCACTGCTTATATACTTTGCTGCCATAGTTATCATACCTGTTGCACAAAATTAGTCTAAAAAGCAGCTCAGGACTTGTTCTATCTGCTGAGATCCTGCATTCAGGTCCGAGCCTACACACTGGTCATTGATGCTTAAAAATTAACGAAAGTGTTGTGACAGAACGGGGTCATAACTGTAAAAAGAGAAAAACAAAAACAATCCAAAATCCACAAAACCGAGAGCAACTACTCTGGTCTTTTTACAAAATGACCTCATTTTACAGATTCCTTTTATCCTCAGTCTTAAATTCCAAAATTACTCAAATTTCTCTTAGCAGAGACTTCAGGAACCTCAGCTAAGGAAATGTAGCCAGCATTTAGCAATTTTAAAGCAGACGCAGTTTTCTGCTTACAATGCAATGTCCTGATGAACATACAGCTTCTGAAAGAGAAAATATTACAGAAAAAAAGACAAAGCATAAGTGTCAGCTCAAAACAATACTATGCTTTGAGGTAAAACCCCAACTGTTGGTGTCAGCTGTCACAGCTGCAGACCCTGATGTCCTGTGTTATGCTGCATTTGAAGATAAAGAAGCATCAGAAATTCATTTAAAATCTGGTGAAAAGTGTCAGTAGATGAATTATAGTTGTCTATTGAAAAATATGGAAACCCCAGTTCAGATCCTTTTAGCAAAGTCCATATATTATTAAGCTTTCAGCTGCATGGGGAAATGCCTCTCAAAGAAACCACCTCCCAGCAAAATATGCCTTTAACTTAGTCCTTTTTAAGATGTGAAAATATAGTCCCTGGTTTACTGGATACCTAGTTCTCCTGCAACAGTTTGTGTTCCAAAAAGAAAAAGGGTGTGGAAGATACAAAAAATAAACAGCACTGGGGCTGTTTATTGGGCGTATCACCAAAAAAATGTTAAAGAGTGTTTTTAAGAGTTAATCCAGGTATACTGTACCAAGTTAAACCCTTGTTTATTTGCAGACATTAATTTTTGCCTACAATAGTTTGTAACAGTTTCTTCTAACATAACCAGATGAATGAATGGACAGATTTTAAATGCTTTATTGCTTACAGGTTTTCAAATAGCATAAATATCTGGTAAAAGAATTTTATCATGAGTAGTTTTAGTTATTTTCTTTGGGGGGTTATTTCTTTATTTATTTTTCAAAAATAACTTTGCTCATTATATTTGGTAATCTCTAAAAAATTAATACCTAATAGATGTGCAGTACTATTTCTGAGCCTCATCATGTTGCAAGTTTTCATGCTTGTATACTACTGCTTTTTCTGTGCAAATGTTAGGCAATTATATCATCCCATTAACAGTCTGAAATCTCTGAAGTTTTGATTTCCCTGTTAAAACTTTCAGGAGAGATCACAAGACAGAATAAAGCTTGATATTTATTAATACATATATATATACATACATATATATATGTATATATATACACTAAAGATTACTTTCTGAATGTAACAAATATAAAAAGTTATCAGTGTTTACAAATTGTCAAAAATGTCCAAAGTACAAAAGGATACAGTACATCAGTTATATGGAAGTGATTGTACTCCTGGCACTGAAAGCATCATAATACTGTGGGCATGCACAAAATACACCAGAAAGACTCATGCATTGACCAGAACAAATAAGGAAGCGAGACAATCTGCTGCCTTCTTTGATTACAAATTCATTGCTTCTGTTAGTTTTCTTTCCTCAGGAATACCATTTACCTGCAAATAGATGAGAATTTATATAATGCATCAGTGGCACGTGATGCTTCAACAATACTGAACTGTCAAGTGCGAGCACAGCACATAAATAGTATTTATGATTCCTTTATCAACAACCACATTCGAGAAACACTACAAGTACAACCTGGATCAAAAGATGCCATATACATGACAAAGCATTCTTCTGGGAAGGGAGAGGACTGGGAAAAGATTGTTTAACTGGGAATTTATCTTTCTCTTTGGGATCTAACAGACTTCATAGGGAGGCTGAGGCACAAAACAGAAAAGGTGGTACATGGTGTACATGCAATATTTGGTCTTTTACATTATAGGAATACCCTATAAGCTTTTTCATCTAAGCACCTTAAACAGTCCTTGTGAATTCGATAGAGAGACAATTATAAAACCTAATGTATCTTTTCATATTGGAGACCATTAGCAATTTTCGTCAGTGTAATAAACACTAGATGCCAGTGGTCACCTTTCACACAATTCTTTCCCAATTAACTTTTAACTTTGTGAAATAGTCAAGCATTATGTCAGCTATTAAGTATGCCTTTTTATATAAGGTTAAAATAAAACTATTCCTTACTGGGGATTCAGATAGTTCCTGAAGTGGACAACAGTTATTATCCATGGGCTGCTCTTCAAATTACTAAATATGGTCTACTGAAGATTTAAAATAGAAATTTCTTATTCATAGCTGTGACTGATAATATGTTAAATTCCCTGAATGTATTACTGGGAATTTTCTATAAGAAAGGAAGAAAATTTAACAATGAATGTCTCATTCTATAGGTTTTTTGGCCTTAGGTGTTCTATTTCTGTAAATTTCTTACCAGAACAGATTGATAAAATCAATTGCTAAGTTTGTACTCATGCTACTAAAAAACTGGGAACAAGAGTTACGGATATCCTTTCAGAAAAGCTGCAAGAGGCACATGCCATCAAGTCATGGAAGTGCTTGGAGGATCACCTGCACATCTGAGCTACAAAGCAAGGTGTCATTATAAACTAGGGGAAGCAGAGGAAACGCTCTCTGTCCCAAATACATTCCACGTCCCGCCCCCCTGCATTTCTGAGAGCTTGTCACAGGCAGGGTCTGTGATGAATATGAAAGAACAGTTGTATTCTACAAAAATAATGTATTACAGAAAATACAGACACAGGAGAATTTTTAAGATCTAATTTTAGGGCAGTTTTTCAGTGCAACTCACAAGCGACAGACTCACGCTAGCTCGTATTTCATACCTTTGCAAAAATGCCTCACTGCTGTCACAGTATCACCAGGTGATTTTGCATCTTATTTGCTGCAAGACAGACTCGAATTCTTGTAATGAAACAGTCACAGCAGAAGAGCAGCACTGTGTGACACTTTTTTTCTGCCTTCTAAATGCCTGCAGTAGTGAGTGTGAAGAGCTGTGCTAAATGTCAGCCCAAACCAGTGCTAGAGGCCCTGGATCAAGGCTTTGACTGCCAGGGTCATCCACCATTTCCAGCGTATGTACACTGAAGCACACAAATAGCAAAGCTATCAGAACTGCTGTCAGACTTTTTATACCTGTGTTTTTAATTTCCACATAACAAAACAACCCACATGGGCAGAAACATCTATTATATACTTGCCTCAAATCTTTGAAATGTTGTCATACGAAATTCTCCTTTAATCCCCGAAAGCAGTAATGAAGAAGAAGGATTTTCAATGAAAAGAAAGAGTTGCTTATGTAACTCCAAAGTTAAAACAAATCTTCCACTTGGAGCTGTAGTTCCCATATTATGTTCAAAACATATGTGTCTCTCAAGAGTTTTGATTAAATACCTCTTTGAATATTTAAAAATTGCACTTGGCCTCTACTTTCTCCCTGTGTGGTCCTTATCCCCTCTCACATGGCTATGGCTGTAGGTTTTTCTCAAACCTGAGATGCTAAGTAGAGAGGACAGTCAGCCTTGGTCCACAGTCTGATGGGTCATTCCTGACCTCAGTCAGTACATGAGCATTTGTGAGAATGATATAAAAGTGATGACTAGGACGTAGGAAACCTGAAGTATGGATGTGCCTCACCACAGATTCCCCACTATCAACTCTTTATGTCTAGTAACTGCAATAAAGAGCTCCTTCACAGCTTAACTAATTTTGGTGGGAATTAGAAATTTGGATTTCCTATCAAGTGTCAGAATCCGAACCATGTAATTGCATTTGGGAATCTGGCTGTAGCTTCATGTAACAGAAAATTACTTATATGAGGTTTTTAAGTTAGCTGAACCAAATTCCAGCCTCTCACGCAGAGTCCTAACGTAGCATTTCTTCCTTGTCTAATCAATCCCATGCCAAAAGTTTCACTGATGTATCAAAAAAAAATTCTAGAATGATAATTCTGTAATACTTTACTATATTTGAAAATTATTTCCACTGTCCACAGACTGTATACATTTTGACTAGTGTTTCCTCCACACTGGTCAGTTAATAATTATAGTATTTTCTGAGTACTGACCTGCACTCTGCTGTTGTGGAATCTGAGTCTGATGTGGCAGGTTCCTATAAAAAACCAGTTAATATCTTTAATGCTTCCATACAAAGTCTGAAGTGTATTATGATGAAAGCTCAGTATTTACACTTCATTCTTTCACTTATGAAGCAATAATCTTTTTTCACTATGCAAATACAGATATCCAAAGGTTAGCCCAGACCACGAAATAAAGACAATTAGTGTTAAAGTAGTTCTTATTATTTCACTTGTCAGCTGCATTCAAAGGCTCAGACTTGGTGAAATGCCAAAGGTAACAAGAGTCACCACGGGTTTCTGAAGTTAAGCAAAGCTTGGTTTTTGTAAATTAATATTCCATATTTCATGAATACAGCAAAGGTGATAGCATTTGCAACTTAGTTATTGGCTGTGGAATGAATGAACAGTCAGCCACTTAAATGTGTCAGACCAGTTCACTTATCAAGGCAAAGTTGTATTTTTGTGCCCTACTTAAGTGTCTATTTTAACAGTTACCAGATACTTAGGTGTTTTTACAGAAAGGAATTAAGGGTTACAATGTAGGTGAAGCAGATAAATACCCTATGCACAACTCAAGAAAGCCTTTGGTACAGGATTTGGCACCCCAGTCATAAAAACTGCTATTCTGTATAGAGAAGCTGTAAAAGATGGGGCAGTGCACCTTGCAGCACTTGTACAAGGAATAATTTATACAGCTGTCCTTTCTGGAGAAAGGACAACCAAACCTCTCCAGAAATGCCTTTTAGTTACAGCTCTATGGACTTGTCTGAATTAGAACATGTGCAAAGCATTGGGTCTGTCTAACTAGTTTCACTAAGTTACTGATAAATGAACTCTAAGAACAGAATTAATTATTTTTCTGGTTTCTGTCTTGAAAAGAGAGTGGCAACAATGGAAGCGAGAGAGAGCTATGAGTGTTTTTCTTGGCAAGTCTGAATTTATGATCTGTGTAATGGAATATGTTCTTCTGTTCAATGTCAACATTTCAAACACAAACCGTGTGTGACAGGTACATGACTAACCACTTACAAAGTCTGGATTTTCTGGTATGAAATACCACCAACTTGGTGGGAGTTTTATACCAGAACCCCAAAGACACGGCTCAAGAGACAGGGTGTCTAAAATAGAACAGTTTTAATTGATTCCTCTGTCAAATGTAGTTTTTCTCCAAAACATGCAGAAATCTAACTGTTCCATGCCAAGCTTCTTGAAAGCCTGCAGACTGAAAGCCAGCCATTTAATCTTATAACAGAAGGCCTTTCTTTCTGCTGCAAATGCAAACATCAGAGCAATCTTGACCTAGAGAGCTACTAAATCCTCCGTAAGAAACACATTTCAGAGGACAAGCACTGGAATCTATAGTTAGATTGTGCAATCCAGTGAGCATTAAGAACCAAGATCAAGTGTGAGCACTTACTGCTGTGTCTGCATCAGAGGCATGCTGGTGTTGTCGTAGCTGTCCGTGTGAAGGGGCGGGACGATCTCGCCCGTCACAGGGTGGAACACGGGCAGCGTGGAAAGCGGCCACGCGATCTCTCTGTTCTTAGACATGTCACGAAGCTCTTTGGTTGATTTCTGGATAGCACTGTGGTGCACCAACTGGATGCTGTGTCAGAAGGAAATAAAATAGTGAATACATATTTTAAGTGCTCTATCAAAATGGAGAGACTTTTGCAATTATTATTATTTTTATTATTATTATTCTTAAAGTACAAGGACTGATGCATGCTACAGACTACAGTGCAACAATTACAACCTTTGCACAGTTATATTAAAATATCTTGGATTTATTTCATTTTTAAGGCAGTAATTATTCCATTAGATGTTTCTGTCTGAATAGATATTTTTCATAGGATTCAAGACTATGCAGTCTTATGGCGGATGTTCCATTTATTTGCTGCAGTTAAAATTAAAGTTTTGGTTAACTCCTGATTCTTGTGTAGATTCATAAAAGCTTGTAAATTAATTTTAAAATGCTCCGTAGTACAGGCACTGGACACCTTCCAGGATATTTCTTCTCATATTCAGCCTTTAAACGACAGGCTGGAAAGTCCAATAACCAGGAGTATTGATTACATATTAACATACTTATTCTAACAGCACTATTTTATTTTGAATTGACAGTCTTTAATTTCAAACCCTTTTTATTCTGCTCTTCTATCCTTGCCAAGACTCTGATTTAAAAGCAGCTTTCACATTTATGAATTAAACCATGAATTAGAGAGAATGAAAGAAGATTATGACACACATGTATGAAGCATGACAAGCTACTGAGAATGAAAATTAAATGGTAAAAGAAAAATAACAGGAAAGAAGACACTTACTCTGGTGTTTGCATGTTTCTCTTTTCCCTAAAAACAAAACAAAATTTATGAATTAAATAATAGCATTGATAGTTGGAACATTAATCTATCTGATGATGAAAACAGTACATGATGTAGAAATGCTGACAAGGTTATTGCTAAACGCAACTTGGCAGCATTTGCAACGGGGTTTATGACAAGGCCTTGATGAACGCACGTAGAGAGATGTGATAGTGGTGACAGACATACACAGACACACACACAGGGAAATGAAAAATGCAGGTTAAAGAACAAGCTTCTGGCTAAAATAAATTCTGTGACAAAATGAAATTGTAGTTTGTGTAAGAAATGGCAGAAATCACGTTACTTGCTGCTTTCCTTTTATGTGTTTTTCTTTTATAATATGTCTAAATTCAGTTAATCTCCTTAACCAGGTTTATGTTATGAAAGTTAGCATTTTAGAAATTACTTAATATTCTCCTGAATCAATATCCTTTATTAGTATTTTATTTGCTGGAGGCATTCTGGAGAGCTGTGCACATGTGGAGATTTTGGGGAGTTTTGTGCATATGTTGAGTATTTTAACCCTTTCTAGAACAACTAAAGGCCCTATATCCACTTGCTTGGAAATCAGTGCATGTGCTTAAGTGCAAAATAGTTCAGTATTACAAGCAGATATCTTTTGGCCTGTTTTAAATGTTTATAATGAACTGAATGGAGATATTCTAACAAATAACCTTCTATGAATTATAATCTTAGAAAAATCTAGAGTTACTTATTACCACGTTAAAGTACTCACACTCCTTCCCGTCGGCAGCACATGATATAGGCAAGTATTAGAAAAAGCACCAGTGCTATTGCCGAGGGCACTGCCAGTGTAATTAGGAAATCCGAGTAATAGTCTCTGCTTTTCAGTGTATCAGAAGGTGGCTTGTATTCTCCACCATCAGGTAATATTCCCTCTCCACGAATCACTTCCTGAAAGGTGGAAACTTGTTTTGTATTGTCAACCTGATACCCAGGAAAAAAAAGAAGAAAAAAAAAGACAATTAAATAACAAAGCAACAGAATGTAAAAACAGTTGGGTACTTAACTAACCATAACATATAAAAAGATCCATATTACACATTTGGAAAATTCTATACAATTTCATCCAACCACTTTTTTTTAAATAATAGAAGCTTACATTTTATGAAGCTTCTGATCAGTGTGATAAATAATGTTAAAATATTACTACTCTCTTTTGTGCCTACCAGAGATAACATGTCTTTTACGGATTAATTTTAGGCATATCTGACACAAACAGTATTTGAGTACAAGTTCAGTAAACATCTTTAGTGCAAACTAATGAACTGATTCTGATGTATTTTTGATTAATTAATCCATTTCTTTAGTCTTCCTAAATAACAATACTGTCCTCTCTTGTATAAAGGTGGCAAAAACGAAGAGTCACGTACCTACAATTTTCTTCCTCCCCCTTCTCCTTCACATTGAGCTTTACATCCAGTCCTCAAGAGATCAAGAGGCATCAACTGAGATGCCGAGGACAGCTCATTGTCTCCCTCACACAAATTCAACTAGCCTCCAAAAGCTGCATTCCTGGTCACAATTTTTTTTGTGTGTGTGTCTGTACCCAATGATCCTAGAAATACAAACCTGTTTTGCTGCTAAATTTCCTATGGCTTTTGACTGCCATTCCCAGATGACTTAATTTTCTCCATCCATTTTTTTGTTATCTTCAGTATTATGTTACTGTCAATTTTTATCAGTGCTAGCTTTAAGATCATTAATGTCCAGATCATTAATACAAATAAAATATATTTCCTTACATGCTTGACCTTTTGTCTGACTGTTCATTGAGGAATCTTGCAACTGATGGTCATTTCTTTATAATTTACACTTCAAGTCATAAAATGCTGTATTACAACCTAGGCAATAGGTGAAGAGATTTTTATGAAATTCCAGAAATCCTTCTGAGCCTAAAATCTACACACACCCACATACACACACACACATATATATATATATATGTAAGTGCTTGTTAAACAAAAATTAATTTATGTATTCTCTGCTCATTAATTCCAGAGTATCTTTTATGTTAGGTACACTGGCTGCTTAGCTGAATCTTAAACCCTAACAATGCACAAAAAATATGTACTTACTGATGTGACTGACAGAGGTCCATACAAGTGTGAGAACAAGCTGTCAGAATGCAGCTTCAAGTGGAGTATTTATTACATTGCCCATCCTTGCAGAGTGTGGGACCCCCAAACTTAAATCCACTCTTTGATTTGGTGCTAACTGCCAATGCCACCTCATAAACAGTGTGAGGATAAGGATATGATGGTTCTATTTTCTATCACTTGTTTACATTGTGGATATGGGAAACAGAGCTAAACTCCCTCCCAGCCCATAGATCTGGGGAGAATTCCTGTCTCTCAGCTTGCCTTGTGAAAAGCAGACTATGATTAGATAGAGGGAAGCTTGGCTCCCGTTTCCCTTTGATGCAGCAGGTTACAGAAGAAATGCTGCTGGCAACAGTAAACACCCCTAAGACAGTTTAAATTCAGTTACTGTGGCACACCGCCAAAACAAGTGCTGAATTGGAGAAGGCTGTGTTACAGATGCTGCAGAAAATAACACTTCTCTGAAAGCCTGTTCCTGTTACACATCTCTGCTTTTCTCAAACCAGCATGACAATGCTGCTTCATGATTAGTTTATGAGCTACTGCCACTATCAGGCATTTTTTTCTGAGTAAGTACTCCTAACCAGCTGCTTTTCTTTCTGCATGGGCACTGCTGGCTGTTCTTGCATTAGTGCACTATCCCTCTGCTGCTCCTTTTAAAATTCATCCTGTTTTCCAAGACTGTTTCTCCAATTTCTGAAGACCTTTCTGAATTCTGTCGTGTCCTTCAATGCACCTGCAGATCCTTTCACTTTCATGGGGAACTACCAATTTAATTTAATAAGCACATTTCATCATCCAGATATTAATGAGGAATAGCCACGAATTACTAATAAATCGGCTATGATTATGGCTACCAACCAGCTCTCCACTAGGTCCTAGCTTCATCAAGGCCATGTTCCTGGGCTTGTGAGACAGTATCAAAAACCTTACAAAGAAGGAATGACATTTGCTGCTCCACCTTGGTTCTACTTCTTCCTTGTAGAAGGAAATGGAAAACTTGACATAGTTTGTTCTTGCCAAAGACCAGCTGCCTTCTGCTATTTTTTAGGTGCTGGTAAGTATTGCTGTGTACACTTGTGCCTTTTACAATTTCTCAACAGAAAGCAAATAAAAAGCAAATAATCTGGGTATTCTTTTGAAACAAGTATTTCCAACCTTCTATAAGCTTTCCTAATTTACAGTGTATAGGCAGAAAATATTGGAAGTTATCCAATCAATTTTGTGTACGAATACCTTTCCTTATACTCAACATGTTTTTTCCATTATAAAAAGCATTTATTATCTCCCTTTCAGCTTCCTCCTGGGTAGTGTCTGAAGCATCTCAACAACCATCTAAATTTATTTTTTATACCTTCAGCATCATTGTTCAAATTTATCTGCAACATTCTCTTCCAATACTGTATTATTTCTTGATTTTCCTTACAGAAACTAAAAAAACCAACCTTAAAAAGCCTCTTTGGGAATGATTCTCCTTTCATGGCAAATACTCTAGTGTTCGGTTATCATTTTTCTTGCATTTGACTGAGAAGAATGTTCCTATTTATTATTTCATTGATCAACATTACTTTCATTCATTTTTCTATTCAATTTTTAACATAAAATATGTTTTAGACAATTTTCAGAAACATTTTTTTAACAGCATAGTATTAACTGGTCAGTGTAGAATCAGTATCTGAGAAAACATATATGTATGCACACACTTTATAGGGAAGCAAGCACAACCAGCAGTATCAGCATTAAGCCCTGGAGTTCTCTAGCCATTTACAGAACTCACTGCTAGTGAAAACAAATACAGTGGTTTCCCTGGGGCTCAACTCTAAGAGAATTTAGCCTACATAGCAAAATCTTTTCACAGTCTTGAGTGTCTGCTAAGTGAAAAAAAAATCAGTCACAATAAAGTGGAATTGGCAACGATGTCTGACCAAACTGGCAAAACTCTCAGCTGTACTTCTACAAACATCACTTCTATGCAACAATAAAATAACTCACCAGAGAGATTTTACACCAGTCAATATGGAATTGAGTACGAAATTTTTTATCACAGGTTATTACAGGTTCCATTTCTTGACTGCACCTCAGCTGATTTTGTGGGTTTTCCACTTCTCGTAAACACGAAGAGAAAGGAACATCTGCCCCAACCATCACATACACACTGCAGAAAGAGATGAGTGACAGACCAGCAGGATGTCTCAAAAATCCCCAAAGGACAATGATGTACTCTTCGAAACATTATTGCTGTACACAGTAGCATTCAGCTGTTATTTAAAGATTGAAATTACTTTTAAAAATTATTTTCCTTCATAGTATACTTTTCTCTCTTTAAGCATATAAGTAACAGATTTAAATCAAAAGGATTTTTCTAGCTGCTTATTACAACATATTCTGGTTTGCTTGTTAATGTAAATGTTTCATTACCATCAGTGGTGTCAATTTCTATGAAGTCAGGGAGCTCCAAGTGTGGCTTCCTCATGTAAGTAAATCAGTATTACTTTTGACAATTGTACTAAAATAGCATCATTTTGTCTTAAAGAAATCTTTAGTCCTACCCATCATAGTATTTTAAAAGAGTTTCTTCCCATATTTTCAAATTAAATTCACAATGACTATTGCTAAACCCAATACAGATACGCAGATGCTAAACCCCCAGCTTCTCCTGAAAGATTCCACACTAGCTATGCACTGCCACAAAATTTGCTTCAGAATACTGAAAGCTGAAGGTAAACCTAATATTGGGTTTAGCATTACCATACACACAATAAGAGCTACTACACTAATTGTATTATTCATTGGCATATTTAGATATATGGAATACTGCTGTAAAATACAGTCTGCTGCACCAGGTAATAATGCACCAATGGATTCTGAAACAGAAATTAGGTCCTGGTTGCCACTTGTCATAGTAGGCATTATCTAACTAAATATTTGAAGTGTAGCCACTTATACAAGTGACTCTGCTATTACTCTGGCTAGTACAAAGTCACTTTCCTTCTTTAAATGTGCACAAAAACTCCAGAGACACAAAAGGACTTGGAAAAAACAGTATTTTCTGCACACTACTCATATTCACCCCGTTCTTAGATACTATTTGACTCCAAAGTATGTAAAATTATCTAAAGATAACTAGGCATATTTACTTTCACCAGGCAAAAGCACTATCAGAACCTTACTGAAAAAACTGAATCCTTACTAGTTTCCAAGTTAAGTACAGTCTTTCAGAACAGTATTTATGGTTACAAATCACCACTGGAAATAGTCCATTCTTGCAGTTTACACTCAGTAACCGGAGCTCCCCAGACACCTTATGACTTTCAGAAGAAAGTCAACAGTGCTCTTGAATCACATAACTAACTCACTAAGAGTACAGCTAAAAATTACACTGTTACATGCTAACTGCTCTCAGAAATTGAAGTGTCTCTGGAATCTCTCCTCTATCACATCTTGCTTCAAAATTTTGAGTTTCATGAATTGGGAATGGTTAAAAACTTGAAAAGCATGCCAAATGACTGCTCAGAAGTAAAACTGGGATTACAAAACAACCATATTTACTACCAAATGGTTTATAATTAATGGAATTTATTAGTATTTCTTGGATTATAACATTAATATATAGGAACTGTACCCTCTTGTAGGGGTGTCTAACACAATAAACCCATATTATAACTGGGGCTCAGAACATGAGTAAACTTTTTCAAACATGAGTAAACTAATTGCAAAATATAAAACAGCAACTGCAAAGTTTCTAGAAAACTTGCAAAAATATTAGGCTTTTCAGTAAGGGGGAAAAAAAAAAGTGAAGCAAAAACATCATACTGACACATGCTTACCCCTCTTTCATGTCATTAATAGGAAGTGGAACTCTCCCTCCCCTGTCCAGGGCTGAAGTAATGTTTATAGCATTCAAGCGTTCTGGCTGCCATACATTTTTCACTGCTCCGAGGAAGTCACCAAGAACTTCGCTTGCTAACATTTCTTCTACATTCATATTCCTTATGAAGAATTCCGCTTGATACGGTAAAGGAAAATCTACTTGTGATGAGAAAGAGCGTTGCATCAAACAAAGGCTCCATAAATCCAAATCTCCAAAATAGCTGGAGTAATGATTAATGTAATACTACGTTAAGATTGATACACCTTTCCAAAAATCTTGTGTTTGAATTGGCTCATTTTGAACCTAATGTGATTATGTTTAATTCAATAGCGAGTACCATTAGCTGCTACTTGAGCTGAAAACCTTCAGTTATTTATAAAACAACTGGGAGATGAAGAAGCAGACTAGAGGAAAAGAGTCTCAGCTGGTAAAACTTCATTAAACAGATATAATTACATTCATGCTAATTTGGGGGTCAAAACAGATCTGCAGCAACAATGGATTCTAACCCGCAACACTCCAGAATGTAAATAGGTAAATGTGATAAAAAGAACTAAATTTTAAGGTCCAAATGTCCATATATGCCATAACCTGTTGTTTTCTGATTCTGCCTACACAATTGTTCGTTGCATAAGGCACACACAGAACTAAGAAAACTAAACAATATGCAGAAAGACAGTGAAATCCTTCATGTTAGGTCCATTTGAAAAGATGGGGGACATTTCAAATTAAAAACAGTTTAATGAAAAACAAAGATGCAAACATTTTTCTGTGAGTGAAGAAAAACAGTCCTGAATGACAGAAATAATCTGGATTAAAAAACCAAAATTAATTAAAGCAGGAAAAATTCTCTTACTTCTCCCCTGTGCCCCTGTGTTTGGCTTGAACACCAGACAACTATTTTACAGTATTTATCTTCAAAAGCAGGAGCCCATAAGATGGTTTTGCTTATTCAGTTCAAAACACAACCAGATATATTCTGTACATACCTTCTGCTGACATTATATTAATGATCAAATTGTGTCTTGCTGTTTCAAAGGTACGCCTGTTATACGCAGTGATCTAGAGTGAAAAAGATAGGATTACAAAATACTGAAAAATGAAAATTATATAAATCAAACATCAGTAAAAGTTAAATTGATAACTTAGAAATACTTATCAGTTTTTAAGTGCCTTGCCCCCTTATTTTGAAACATATAAACATTCATTCACTAATATAAAATAAAAAAGGTAAAGTCAATTTATTTATTGCAGTACTACCTTCAAGTCAGGATTTTCTTGACCAGTCTATAGCCAAATACAATTATGGAAGGGATATATGTGAAAATTATATATTTTGGTCCTGATAGAAGTGTTCTGCCACACGTGTATTCTTTCTCTTCTGTTTTCTCCATTTCCCCGTGCAGCCTCCAACCCCCCTCCATCAATACGGTAAGATCTAAATTCATCAATAGCTCCTAGGGAAATAAACTACATGGAGAGGTTTTTTAAAGGAAAAAGTGAGATGCCAGAAATTCTCATCTTTGGGACTGGTGTTTCATTTTAGCTTTAGCCCCAGTGAAGTCTCACTCCATGAATGGATTCAAAATAATGCTCCAACACAACTGGTTTTTTAAAAAATCCTGGAATCTCTAACTGTAGGGGAAGTGAAAATTAGGAAGTAGATGCAACATTCGTGACTCTTATTTTTGGAAACATACACCTTCATGAATAAAATATGCAAGGATACTAATCTAACAGTTTAAATATCTGGGATACCTGAAATGCATGCAAGTGGCTACTTCTCAGTGGTGACTGTACTCCAAGGCTGTACTACGATTAAGTGCTTGGTCATAAGAAATACAGAATGAGGCTGGATACCAGTATAATTATGTATTATTTTCTCTACCTTTTTTTTCTCTGCAAGGTGATAAATCTTTCATGAAACAAACTGAAAAAGACGAATTTCCTTTCTAATTTTAGACTTCAGTTCACTCATTTCAAGAGCAAAGGAGAGGCAGAGGAGTGACAATAGTGACAGAACTATGTTGCTTCTCAGCAAACAGAGGCACAAACCACTGTGACACTATTAAATAAATAAAAGTAACAGATGTTGCACTTCTTTTAAAGGATTTGAATGAAAAGAAAAAATGCTGTGGAGTATCTTCTGCAGGTTTGTTTAAGTGGAGAGGGAAAAGCTTACCTGACATAATCAGATCTCATTTAACGTTACAATTTCATTGTAAGATTACCAGAAAATAAACTTGAGATTTCTCCAGTCCTAATTCTGTTAATTTTGCAAAGGGTTGTTTCAACAGCAGTTGAACCACTAGCACTCAGAAAATGAAACCCCTGGTTGTTCAGGCTCTCTAGAGGAGCAGGGCAGTACCCACTGTGAGCCTGCACTCCAGCAGTGGGAGCTGCCAGCGTAGCCCACGCGTCACATCAGGGAATAGCAGAGATTGCCTCTGTCCTGAACATTCATTCACAGACTGTCTTTGCACAGCTTTCAAAGGAGCTGGAGCTCAAGAATGTTACCTGCTCTGCTGCAGTGCTATGCATAATGCTAGGCTATTCTAATCATGAGGTCTCCTCCAGTTAACTGACCTACCCATGACATCCCCTCAGGAATTATAACATGATGGAAGTTATATTCAGGCCAGGAAGATGCAATCGCTCCTCTCAGAGGGCACTAAGAAGAGGATCAAATGCCATCTGCCCTCCTCACGTACCACAGAATTAATTCAAAAGCCACATCTAAGACTGGAACTGCAAGGATTTGATATTTTATTTGTATTTTTTTTTTTGTATGCTAGGCAAGACTTACTTCAAATATGGCTTGAGGTCATGCTTACAATGGAGGTCTTGATACAGATCCTAGAATCTAAAAGCACATGCCATTTAAAACCTGGCAGTTTTAAATAATGGTTTCCTCTACATGAAACTAAGCAAGGCCTGCAAGAACCTCTGCACATGATCAATTCTCAGATGTTATTAGTCCTGCTGAAATCAAAACAGAATCATGTATACAAAAATAAGCATAGGTGAAACTATCTGCAGTGTAACTTAACATTCAGAGCTGTCATTCTAGAGGAAGAAAAACTACATCAAATGCAATTTAGAAAAAAATCAAGAGTTTAAAACAAATACACTGCTGAAGCAGCAAAATGGCTGGAGCAAGTTAATGTGGCAGATTTCTTAACACTGTGAACCACACAGTGTCTGATTCAGTCTGCTGTCTATGAAATATATTATAGAAAATATTGTCCCTTTTCCCTTTAAATTGCTGCTCAATGAATCATTAGTGCTTTTAAACATTTGAATAGCTAACTCCCAGAAATATAGTTTTGTCATTTACACTCATAAGAACTAAATTCACAAAACTGCTAACTAAAATGAAACCTATCAATAAGCATGAATAATGAACAAGGGGATATTTGATGAAAAATAATTGAAAAAAACCCCAAATCAATCAAACCAAACCAAAAAACCCAACCAAACAAACAACAAACAAACAAGCAAAAAAACCCCACAACTGCTAATTGACTGAACACTTCTATCTAGTGGGGAAAAGTCTGGCCCATGTTTAGGTCGAATGTTACAAAGTTATTAACTGAAGAATTCAGTTATTCTTCAAGTACAGTTGTTTACAAAGGGAGGTTTTTTGTTCTCTATTTTGAGTAAAACTTTAATATAGCCATAATTTACTGAAATGAAATGCCTCTTAGAAAGTTCAAAGGCAAAAGTGAAAAGGTATTGCATGCAGCTTAACTAGTTATCGCTACTTATTAGCTGTACCTTTAAGTAAAACATGAAATGTCAAACAATCTGGCTTTCTCTTAAAGAAGGATAATATGGTACCTATGAGAAAATGTTAATATCACAAGTCTGTGTCCATGGCTTATAAACTTTTAATATTGTAATTAACTATTCAAAAATAAGGGGAAAGTTGCTGACAGTTCTGAACCTTACACTCTAAACCAAAATACATATTTTTGAACTTTTGAAAGAAAATACCTCTATGATGGTTGGCTTGCCCACATTTTCTACAGTTGGTGAGCCATACAGTACTCCATCACTGTATGGTGTCCTTTGTATATAGCGTAGCCATCCAGGTCTGTCAGGGTAACCCATTAAATTGGTATTAAATGTTATAGGATCATTACTTATTTCACCTAGATAAGAAAGGTTATATTAGAACATTTACAAGAAAACGCTAAATGCTTTGATTTTAATTTTTCAACTAGGAAGTCTAATTCTGCTTTCACTTGTTTTCTGAACCTTTCTAAAAAGAAAAAACAATTAAAATTTGCTAACATTTACCATATCAGAAATAGGTGAACTATTACTTAGCACTTATAGGTATTAAGAAATTCATACCTGGAGAGTGTAACTAACTGCAGAGATAATGTACTGGTACTTCCTAGAATCTTGGCTAACTGAGTGCTCATGTTCAGTAACTAGTGGGCCTGATTTTTAGAGCTCAGTTCCACCTCAAACTGAAGCATCTAACTTCCTTACAGACAAAAGCACAAAGGTTTCAGTCCTTTAATTCCCCCTCCCAACTTAGTTTTATTTATGTTTTTAATGGTGGATCCAGGTACTCAATGTACTGTAAAGAGTGGCTGTGTAATCAATAATGCCTGAAAGCTTCTGTTAGCATTAGGATACACATACAGGTTTTGGCACCAACAGCCTGGCAGTCATTTTAATTTAGAGAACAAATTAATTCAAAAAAGGATCAGACATTCCTGTGAACTGGATCCACTGATGGCTACCAAATACAGTGGTCCAGATGAAATCTGTAAAAGCCCCTCAAGTCAAACTAGTACATCAGTTCTTGTGGTTCTTATTGATACTCTTACAAATGTCTGGATTTGACTTCAGTTTGTTTCAGCTGGGAACAGCAATTTCAACAGGATCTCAAACCACATTCCTATTGCCTTGGAATTACACGAATGTCAAGAGGCTGCAGCTGTAAAGACAATCCACCATTAGTAAAATTTCCAAGTTCTTTCCACCTACGTGCCAAAACTGGAGAAAACTGGGACAGAGGCCAACTTCACTCTGCCAGTCACCATGAAATAACATAAATGAAGACTCAGGTATCCATTTTTCAAAGAGAAGAAATTTGTAAAACATTTGGGTTTACTCATGTTTACTCAAAATTTAACCAATGCTAACAGAAGCTTATTTTTTCTTTAAAGTAAGTCTTAGTAATAGCACTCTCAAATCAATTCAAAAGTTTATTAATGAAAGAGGCTTTGATTATGTGTGCGCTGTACACAGGTTTTTCCTATTCTTATAGGAAAATAGGCATATAAATTGGATACATTTATTCCTTTTTATTGTTAATAAGCATGTGTGGCTGAATGCTCTCTCTCTTCCCACCCCTACCACATTGCTTACACATATCCTAACCTGTGGTGAACAGTCTTTTAGCTTTAGTGTATGTCAAAACCAGTATTAGGAAGTCTCATATTTGACTGAATCTTCTGTTTTGTCTTATGTTTACTATATGCTTTCAAATTGCTCCTTCATATAGCCTGATACATACTATGTCTGAAACAGTGATCAGATAAATAGCATTTTCAACAATTACTAAATTTCCACTATTTCATATTTAATGCAAAAGTGAAGGAACACTTCTTAATATAAGATATATATAATGTGTATTACACCTTCCCAAATTAAGTACATTTTTTCACAATACACAATTATATGCATCTTTTTACAAATGATCACAAACTAGAATATTTTAGAAGTGTAGGACTACACATTTTATCTCATTTGAAGATATTTCAACAGAAACTAAAGCCTGTCCGGTTTATCTTATACGTTGAACCATAAGGTATGCTAAATAGACTTCAGTTTTTTAAAACAATATTTTTTCTGTATTTTTATATAATATGGAAGATCTTAGCATCTCATACCAGGCTTTGGGTAAGGAGGAAATTCCCCTTTAAAGTACTCTCTCTCCAAAACATGAACAAACAGAACTCCAGCAGAAGGGTATACATTCCGATCAGAGTGCACCTTAGACAGAATTGTGTACACTGAAAAGCAGAAGGAGAGATAAGAGACAGAAAAAAGGCAAAAATGAGACATGCTGTAGGTAACTTCATGCATTTCAATAGCAATGCGGGCATCTGGGAGAAGGAAAGCAACAAATATTAGACACAAAAGGTTACACAGATTTAAGAACGGAACACAGAGCAAACCCTCTCTTTGTCCAGGATCCCTTCCAAGACTGCAGTAAACAAAACTGCCTATGTTAGGATTTCAAAAGTTGTATAAGCTCTTTATTTTAATTGTAATTTAAAAAATGAGGAAGGCTATTGTAATTTTATAGTTGGTTTATTTGAAATGTTACATTAATAAAAATACATTGAATGAATTATACAATCATGTTTTCCTGATACTTTACATAAAAAAGCAACAGAGGAATACAGAGGAACCTTACCAATCAACAGCTCTCATTCCCCACTGAACAGAAATGGCAGCTGTTTCAGTCCTTGTGCAGGAAAGGACATAGCAATGCACTTCAGCTGACTCTTACGAGTTCTTAAAGCTAGACTTTCTCAGACCACCAGGCTCAGAAAAGAAAAAAACATCTAAAGCTTTGGTTAGAGAGCTCTTTTCTGAAGATGTTGTGCTTGTATTGAAGGATAAAACAAAAGGACGTGGGTATTTATAGGCCAGTCAGGTGAAACTGATTCCAAAAAAAAAAATGAAGCCATGTTTTGCTTTAAGAATTAAACCCTAAAGGAAACTTAATTCAGAACCATCAGCATACATAAAAGCAATAAGGTATTTTTTATTTAATACAAAATTCATTGATAAGCATATCTTTTTTAGGTATAACACATCTGACGCAGAACTACATCCATATTTTAATGAATTAGAAGAATAAAGAAATCACTACAATAAATTAGATGGATAAGAAACCATTTTATCAACAAGTTTCAAAATGTAAGTATAAACAGAGAACACTGATGCAATACGTGTTTCTCAGGTGTCTTAATAAGACTGATTGTAGCTTATATTACTAATTTTATTACTACTGAATTTTAAGTCAATGCCCTGAAAGAACTGATCATTGCTAATAGATTTGTTAGTGAGATGAGGATTACAAAACTGGTAGATAAAGATGGTAAGTCACAGATAATCACACGCAGCTACCAGCCTTGCTTGCCAAACTGAAAGGAACTTTATGAGAAATCACATCTCAAAAAAAAATTATAGGCCATACAGCATGGAGGTGCTGTCATTGGGAAGACAGACTCCAAAAGACACTTCATAGTCATTGTAACAAACTCATAGGAACAAGCTTGTAGGTCCTAGAGGGGCTAATTTCAACACTTGGATCAATAAAGAGGACACATTGGAAATGTGGATAAAGCTCATGTCATTTTTTAATCCTGGTGTAATTTTTCCAGCCTTATAATTATATCAACTTTCTTACTTGAGATCTGCTTAAAAAGGCACCACTAATTAGGCATTAATCACAGGCATTCCAGCCCTCACACCACGTACTCTAAGTGGAATCTCTCTCACCTAATTTTAGACGCCTACAGAAACAACATGCACCACTGACTTAGTCAGGCTCCTTTTATAGTCAGTGGAGAAGAAACAGACGCTTCTAGGGATTGATTTATTTGATTTCTCCTTTAAAATGAGATGAATCATGTCCTAGATTCCAGGCTACACTGACTAGATCTCCATGGACTGCAGAGGCAGCTGAGAGGAGATGCACACATCTGTAATGTAGACCTCCACATTTAGTTACATACTTCCCACTCTTCAAGCTTGATATTGCAGAATGTATAGCTCTGGATATACTACTGATCACATTCCACAGCATGTGCTTTTTCCCATATTTGAAAACCACTTTTAACACAATACTGAACAGAATACCTTTCTACTAATTTTATCTTAGTGACAAAATTAAAATGATCCTGAAATTTGAATTGCTACAATTCTGTGTGGTTAATAAACCAGTTACTGTAATTTTCATTATGTAGACTTAGGTACAGTAAGATCGTTGATTTATTTACTTAAAATTAGCAAATGATTATCCAAAAAGCCTCTGCACTCAATTCTATCAATGAGCTGTAAACAGCACAAGGAAGTTAATTAATTTCCTTTAAAATATTTTCAAGAAAAGCTGAGAAAGTACAATAACATTGATAGAAGAGCTGAAAAAAACATGATGGCTGGCTAAAAGTGCATTAAATACCTAGAAAAGTCCATTTTTCCATTTCTGATGCTTTTCCTCAACAATGAAAATCCATTTCAAACAGGAAAAACAATGAAAAAGTGATGCGTGTTTTTTCTCCATAAGCAATAGAATCAGCAGTTACTGAAAAAACCCATATAACACTTACTTTGTCTGCTATAGGAAACCTATTACCACCACTAAATGCCTGCTCTTTCCTAGCAATGAGACATTCCCTGTTGCTGAAATAAGTATGCCAGTAAGGATTTGATGCAGATATAAACACTTATCTTGGTGGAAGTCTAGAAATATCTCTCAGAAGGAAAAAACCCAGAAACCTGTTTTATCTTGTAATGACAAACACATCATAATGACACAAGTATGGTGATTAAGAACTCAAAAGTTCTTGCCCTCCTTGTCAGAGAAGCCCTCCTTGTTTTCCCCCATGAAGTTTCTTCAGAATCAGAAGGAAAATTATGAGTCTTCAGCCCACTACAGCTATCACTAGCTTTTCAATAATTAAACAAGTGAAATGCTACTTTCTTTGCAAGCTTTTAAAACCCATGATTATTTTCGTAAGATTGAGACTGAAGATGAATGTGTAATTATCATCTTGGGTGATCTAAGGAAGAAACTGAATATACTTAACAAATGGATATTAATCTAATACAGCAGACTGCCAGCTGTGAATTATCTGAGCAAATTCCCTGTGATAGATAAAAATCTCAGGGACTGCGAAAAGCTTCTGTAAAAGTAATCATGGGAAATTAAAAATCTTCCTTACATAGGATTATATCAGATTCCTGCTAGAATCAGCTACCTTGACAGCACTGCTTTCCTCCTTCTTGTTTCTGGATCGCTTGGAGGACTTTCTGTAGATCCCAAGATCTCCTTGTAGGTCTTGAACATGGGCACAGCCAGGAATTCAGACAGGATTTTATCAGCCTGCATCCCAGAGTCTGTTACCAGAAACGGAAAACCCCCACCTCCATAAATTTTAGAAGAGTCACCATGTTGGTTGCAGGCTGTATGTTGATAATCTTCAGGAAAGAATTCACCTGGAAGTTTTTGTTTCTGGAAATTTCAGTTGGTTCTCTCCCCACTGATATTTACCAGATGAAGCACAATCCCAGAAATAACATGATCTGGAGGCCAATCCCAATTGCCTGCCTAGTTTTACTCAGCCAGGGTGCACTAGCTACAATGTTTGATGTGTACTTGCATAAATGACAGTAAAATAGTCTTTTCACATTCATGTGTGAGAAAACTTTTTCAAATTGTTACAGACAAGTTATTGTATTAAGCAAACTGCAGAGGTATCTTCAAGCAACCAGCCATGATAAGAAAATGTGCAGTATTAGGTATAAACACAGCCATTATTTCAAGCAAAGCCATAGGAACAGGAAAAGTCAGGGAAGACTAACAAGAACACGCAGGTCTGTGAATGTTTGAAGATTGAAGAAATGTAAAGTTTTCCAAATTACTTACCTTAAAATAGCACCCTACTCCTAAAACAAGGACATAACTAGAAAAACAAGAGTAATATTAAAAGCAGGTTTGCTTGAACCAACATGGGATTTAAATTTACAACCTAAACTCACCATTCTTCTGAACAGCCTTTATTCTGCTGATAATGTAACTGTGGGCTCGCTTAGTCGTCCAGTTAACAGTTCCATTATTGCCATCAGCAGAGCTTAGCAAAAAAGCTTTTCAGAATAAAACAAATGCAAAAAAAAATTAGTCACATCAACAGACTTCCACAAACAATCTGATCAGATGGGATCAGATGCCTTCTACACCATGTTTTGTTTTTAGTCAGAATTTAGGAACCACAGGTTAAAAAAATAGAGGTGTTTGGTTTGAATATATAAACATATAATAATCTTTCTGACAGTCACCTTTTTGACACTCATTTTTCCAAATAAGCTAAGTTCATACTAAATGCTTAAACCTCTGCAGACACTTCTGCTGACATAATTGTACAGGTAACAAAGATGAAGAGCATTCTCTAATAAGTATATTTGCACTGGCAGAACCTCACATACAGGCAAAAACATACATAAAGTCACTTTCACTAGAATAGTATATTTTGGTCTAAGCAGGAAAAGTAATACAACCAAGCTTTGCTTTTATAATGATGCTTATATAAAGACACATGGGGCTGAATGCCTTGCAGGCATAACCAATAATCAATTTTGAAAGAAGAACCCACTAAAATGGCTGTCTACATCCCACACAACCAGAACACAGCCTGAAATCAGCTGGATCCATGCAGTTGAAGGTGGAAGTTTCAAATGCAGTGAGGAGCAAATGATTACTGGAGACAGAAAGCGGCTGTGGAGCTGACAGAAAGACTCTACCTCACCAGCAGCAGAGGTGCTTGAGAAAGCTCCCTCCTCACTTCCCACTTTTAGTTCCTGTTCTTCTGTGATGAATAATAGGTATACCAGCTGTCTGTACAGTTACATGCCAACTGAAAGTGCAGAAGGAAGGTACTGCAGTCAGATGCTAGGAAAGGGAAAGTGGCCATAATAAGTATGTATTTTTATTTTGAAATAGTTTGAGAGTGAGAACTCATGTCAAACCCTGGATCGAAGATGCTTTTGGATTAGCATCTTAATGTCCTTGTAAAAACAGCAATACCAGTAACATCAAGTAGCAGTACTTGTGCACAGATATACCAGTTTGCAGGAGGAAATTAACACTTATTGGAAAACATGCACAGTACATGAAAGAAGCTCAAACATCTGTGGAAACCTCTGATCTGTTACACCAGCCAGCTATTAAATTAGTGACAAGACAGTCTCCAAACAGAATTCAGGAGGCCAAACAGATCTCGCTTAAGCAGTAATAAAGATACACCACAGTCAATCTACACATGTAAGACAGATATACATTATTGATAATTTCCAGAAAACACCCAAAACTGAACTGAGGATGAGGTGTAATAAAAAATTGCATTTTTAATGCACTTTTAATTTATTTCTTAAATTTAATAATTTAATTAATGCAATAATTACCATACCAATACTATAGTGTTTCTAACAACTTTTTTCCTGCTGAACTGATCTGCCTATATTGCAAGTCTTAAAATAATACCCATCCTAGTGATTACGAAATTTAGTACTGCACAGGACTTTCAGAGTAAATTTTAGTAAATATTGAAAAACTCAAGAAATTCCTAAAAAGGTCAAACAAACTTGTTCCATTATTTCAACAGGATGAGCTGGGCAATCAGAGGCTTGTCAGCTACAAACCAGCACCAGTACCAGACAAAACAATTAATACAAGACTAGACTACTGAATTATTAAATGGAGAATAGTATTAGAGTTGTCACAGTTCTTGTCAAAATTATTATACTTATCACAATCCTTATTTAAGCTTTATTAAGGATTTAATGCATCATTTTAGGCACTTTTGGTGAGCCCACAAGATTTTCCTGATAAAGACAGCAATAACGACGTCACCCTTAGCTATACAGCTTATCACCTAACACTTTGAGAAAGTAGATACTAAATAATTTTAGTGTATTTAAATTCATTTTTAAAAAATAAAAGACAAGTTCCACAATGTGTTTTTCAATATAAATGATCAGTAAGTGTCTTTGACTTGGGTTCCAAGTTGTGCTGGGTTTAGCTGTGTGGATTGAAGAAGTTACCTGTCCACCTCTCCATGCTATGCTGCATTTCACAAGGGAACGGGAAAAGCAACCAGTATGCCTGTTTTCAGATCCTAGAGTTTACAGTGTGATGTTTTCATATATATCATTATTGATTTGATTTCAAATGACAGGTATGAAAAGCAAGAGACTAGGGCTACTAAAAAGTTAATGTGTTTATATGAGCTTTCTAGTGGGTCTCACAAAGTTCTGGCATTAGCCTTATGCAATTGGGGTGGAGAGAAGAGAGGCAGGACAGAGAGGGAGATGGGGAGGAAGACAAAGAATGACTTGTATGTATAAAATATACTGATAGAATTTGCAGGTAAAAACAAAGGCTAGGAGACTGACAAATAATAGATGACAGAACAGTCTGCATTGTCTGGTAAAAAGATGATAAGTGATGTGCAGTTCAATAGAATAAAACGTAACTGCACACCAGGAACAAAGGCAGCAGCATGCCAAACACGCTGTGAGCACAATTCAGGGATCCTCAGCTTGGGTAACAACCTAGAGATGTAAGACAGGTTGAACAGAGCTTTCACCAGAACACTGGCTAGAACGGCTGACACATAAACAGCAACATCAAGGAGGAACAGGCAGACTTTACTTTTGTACTTGACACAGATATGATCACTGTTCAAATGCTCTGTCTCGCAGAGCCTTCAAGAAGCACACTGACAACATGACGAAGGCTCTGGGAAGATCTGAATATGATTAAAGGATGACAAAAGAGACCTTATACTACAGAATGCAGTGATTCAAACTATGCATTTTATCAAAGAGACAGTTTAGAATTAATTTAATCAGCCTTGTACTGATGATGAAAAAAATGTTAATAGTGTCAGGCTCTTCAGTCTGTTACACATGTTGCCACAGTTGCTGGAGAACCCACCACTGCCTTCAACAGCAGGAGCAATTCATAGCTCTGTGCCTGGGACTCGAACATGCCCAGGTGAAGCATATCACAGTTTTTTCTTCTTTACTACAACTATATTTTCCTTTAATTATTCTTTAATTACAATTGTGTTGGTTTATAAATAAAAATTATTTTTATATTAATTTAGACTTTTTCCCCTTTTTAAAGTACATTTGCATAATATTTAACAACTGAGTATTTAACAGAGAGGATACACACAACAGTTTCTGACCATGTAACAATCAGAAAAAGGACCCAAGTATCATGGACCAACTTCACCTTCCCCATTCCTTTACTGCACTCTGACCTCCACACAGTATCCTGCACCTTTACCTATACTCTTACTCCTTCTTTGAAGTAGGATCTCAAGCCCACCTCTCCCACTATTAAAGGAGCACACAGCTCCAGCTCTCAAACCCCACCACTTCCTCTCTCTCCTACACCTCCATCTTCCCCTGGGACCTGACATAAGCACGTGCTTTTTACTCTGATGCCACACACCAGGGCCTCGGGCCATGCCTACACTGCCCCTTACTCTCTTACAGCACAACCCCGCTCCAAAAGGCTACCCTTGCACTCCTCTACTGCATATCCCATCTGACTCAGTCCTGCTTCCTGAATTCTGAGCTGGAAGTGCAGATCCATACACAGCACATTTTTCTGAAGGGCTGCTGAGAACGACACAGCAGAACAGTTAGAAACTGACACCGCAAGCTGAAACAAAACATCTGTGAAGAGAGAACCACCTGCACCGAGGTGCTTGGCCCACAGCTGAAATCAGAGCTTGTAGCCAGGCAGTTACTGAGGATCCACTGGTATCTGCACTGGATACCTGCCCAGTTGGTCACATCATCCATTAAAGGAGGCATAAGCTGCAGCACCCACCTACTCTCCCTCCTCTTCCAACTTCCATGCACCATCCTCTTACCTACTATGTAGCACATGGCAGAAATTTACTATGAATTAAAGTGGATTCTCTCAGTGGAAATTCACATTGAGATTGGATATTTTCTAACCCTCTTCAACAACAGCTACTACATAAAAAATAGGAATTATTTTGTGTTAGTTCTCCACTGCGGATTGCTCAGGTCCCTCTACATTCCATTCATTCAAACTGTTTAAAAGTCCAAATCAACCCCAGAAATGTATCTCAGCTCTATTCTTATGTATCCTTGTTCAGTAGGCAATGGTTTTCCATCTGTTCCTGTGCTATCCATTGATTACTGTAACATCTGAACATTTCTTCTAAATAATTCAAGAAAAGTAACCAAATAAAGCATTTGTCAGTCTCACTGTTAAACTCCAGCATTTGCATTCATAGGAATGCTACAAATTAACTACCAGGAGAACAAAACCCTCATGATTTATTAATAGTAGCATTTACCTGCCACCATTCTCCCTCCTACTGCAGGCCTGACAAGGAGAACCAAATTAGGTTAGCATTTCCAGGAAGGTCAGGAAAACATTGTCAATTCCTGTGGTTCCAGCCTGAGGCCCATGGTGTAACCAAGGGGTATGAGCAGGCCATCCTGTAAGCCTGCTGTTCCAGGATGCCTCCTACATTTCTATCATCTTTTGATATGAATTATCAGGGCAGCCCTGCAATTGCATTCCAAATTTCTGAGGTGACAATTGTTCTGAAAGACTAAGGAATTCAGAAAAGTCATTGATTTCAAGATGCTAAGATTTCTGTCTGCTCAGTAGGTTGTTCTAACTTCTTATTTTCATGGCTTGGACTGTCACTAAAATAACCTACATTTAAAAGACACTTTGGCTGTTCGTGCTGCTAATGTAACGACATTTAGACACAGACCATGTTTACATAAACCATACTTTTTGTCATTACATAATGAGCTCCATAACCATGCTATTAAAAAAGCAATGTATCATTTCAACCTATGTAACATGTTCATGTTAATTCCAACAAAACAATATGCCTCAGTGAATACTGAAATCCATGCCTTCAGCTCTCAATCCATAGCACCTTGTTTCACATTGAAAACACTTCAGCAAGATACTCATGCAAAAACTCTTCTCAGGTTAGAGCACTTCTTAGTTCTACTACTTCTTGCTACTAGTTGCTTCAAAAGCAGTTCAGCTGATTAGGAGGGAAATTAATATTTGAATTCTCGGATTCCTTGTCTCTTCTGTGTCTTTCAAATTCGTACGGAAGTAATCAAAACTAGCAACTCCCTCCTTTCCTCTAGACATCTGCTAAGCAAGGCACTCTACACTGATAGTAACTGCTGTAAATTTATCACTATCTATTCAGGAAGAGTCCAAAAGCTCTTCATATACTGAAAAAACAGATACTCTTGTCTAGGTTTTAAATGATTTTTTCTTAGTTTGATTGGAAATAATCTTTCTTCTAAAGAAAGGATTTTACTTCCATGACTGCAATTCTTGAAGTACTTTAATGAACTTCTAACCACATCGAAAAACATCAAGGAGCAAAAATAAGCCTCTCTACACACTGAACACTTACATCTTCTGCTATACAGCTGACTTCTTATTGTCCGGCTTTAGAATCTCCAAGATGTCTCCACGTACCGCCTATAAATAATGTGTTTCTGTAATGAAAAGCACATTAATGGAATGGCTGCTTTTCCCCTCCTGTAATTATTCAAGTAAGTACCTATTGACAGTAGATTTTATGTATTGACCTGGCTCAGACTACACAGGCAGCATCTTCATAGGCAGACAGACATCCGGAGGCTCTCTGAAGGAAACCTGCTTCTTTGCCCTTATGGTTGCACCCACAAAAGGAAAAAGGGCAGGTGTGCTGTGATGTTAGTCTGAAAACACCAGCCCATCTGTGAAATGTTCTGCCTCCCTGCGCAGGGTGCGGCTTAGCAGTGGAGTGTTGCCAACAGCACTTCTGCTGTCAACAGCAGGACAAGTGCAGGGATCCAGTACAGCTTCCTGGATCCCCGCCCCAGCCAGTGATTTCACAGCTGTTTCACACAGGCATGCTGTTTCTGCAGCCCTGCTCAAAGGGGGCATTCCCAGCACATTCTTCATCACCTAGCACACACCCGTGGAAACGATCCTGTACCAGTCCTGCTCAGTACATACATTTCAGTGAACTGCTTCTGTGGGTGGACTAGTTTTCAGTCAGATGACCCAATCCACAGTATCACTGTACAAGTTATTCATCACCAAGGGAAGCAGCAAATAATCCCGAGCTGTGCAAGGGCTGGAGAATGCTTTCTGGCAGCAGGGCAGCCTTATCACAAATTAATGTGACCACATAACCACAGCTTGCAAAGTGAGAACTAATGAGCTCTTTCCCCATTTTGATCCCTTTATAGGGAAAGGAGAATATGACTCCATTGCTCTACAACTCCCTATTCCTGGGATAAAACAGGGGTTTCAGGGATAACATGGACACTGACAACTAACTCCTTAACTGCAGAAATTTATGGCAAAACCACTGGCCACAGTCACTCAAACAACATTTTGATAACCACTCTCTCTGCAGATACACGATATGGGGCAATTCATTGCTCTGTCAAACTAATATGAGAGACATCTCTACTAGTGTAATTTAGCAAACTTTTATGAAGTCTGTTACTATGAAGCTAGAGTCAGAGAACAGCTAACTAGTTTGTATTAGAAATGCTTAATCCTATATGTCACTTCTCACAACAAAGTCCCATGTTTTCCTAGCAGTGAAGGATCATCAGCTTGCATTTGAGAGTCAATACCTTCAATCTGAGTACTATAGTAGATCCCTAGGAGCAACTGTTGGACTTCTCAAATCACTCTTACACCCTTTAAATTCTTAATTCTCTTGAAATCCCTGGATTTTGAAATAATGTTTTGCCTGAAGGAGGACAGGGTGAGAGGCACAGTGAGAGGCAGACAACCCTTCTGACAGCAGCTATCCTACTCCAAAAAGCCTTTTTTCATACAATTTTAAGAAATACAAAAAGCATGTCAACTTTCTTCTGTAGATCAAGTGCTACAACAGAAACGGGAAAAACTAATCTGTATTAGTTGAGGAGCACTAAAAGAAATCTATTTACAAAGCCCATGCTACTTCTCACACGCCATTTTGTCTGTAAGACGTCTCTTGCCTTGTTAAGTAATGCTGCAGTACTGTAAAGTCTACTTACAATGAGAATTTAAAAGAATGGATTTTCATGCTGGGCTATGGCTCATCTTGGAGCCAGCAGATGAGGTTGGAAGTTCTTTTCTTAGGGAGAACGGAGGGGAGCTCAGGTGAATTTCTGGGACAGTTTCATTCAGATTAGGAACATACTACAAATCTCCACCTTGCCGCAGAACAAATTTTATATAGATATCTCTTAAAAGAATGTAACTGAATTAAAGTTCATTACTCCTTTTTTACATCACTTTCAAACCATGTATTCTTCTGTTTTAACTAATGAAATCGAACTGAACCAACCTTAGAAAGCTCTAAGTGGAAAAGTTATCACTAAAAAACCTTAAGACCTCTTCCCTTACCATGTAGCCTGGAAAGGAGTTGTGGATTAAGCTCACAACTCAGCTTCTAGAATGTCATTTTAGTCGACCTTTTTAAAATACATTAATTCAGTTGTTACTGAAAGCTTATTCTAAATTGTCTTAGCTCTTGCTTGGTTGCTATTCCACAAGCAGTCATGGAGTGGGAGGCAGAAGAGGCAGGAAAAATTTCCACTTAAGGGGAGAGGAGTGTCTTGCATCTAACAAATGCAAAGTTTTATTGTCACACTGAACAACTTCAAACTTAAGTTCTTACCATGTCTTTAATATATCCACCGCCTCATGTCAATTCTGCTGCCAATAACCTATGACAAGCACAGTCATATACTTGTATGGTCATAAGTAAAAGAAGTATTAGGAGAACACCTGAATACTATTCAAGAGGATATAGAACAGACTGCTTGCAGATAACACACCACTGACCTCTCAGAACTCAAAATAACCTAAATAGATTTCTTGCTGTTAACTTGCTCTTGGTGTAACAAGTCTCACAAAGGCAGTCCTGTGGCTGGGCTGCTGTCAAGTGTTAGCTGTTTGATGCATTCCACTGTGAAAACCTTGTGGGTGCGAAACCTGCCTATTGCATGAAAGCTACTATTTTCACGCATTTGGGACCAGGATCAAGACTTTTTCTGAATTCCTGATTCTGGCACGGTTGGATTAAGTGGTCAACATGGGAAGAAGGGAGAAGAGGGGCAACGCAAAAGACACCTCCGTACTCAAAACAGCCCGTCTCTCGCGGCAGACACTAGGTCGAGGGAGCGGAGGAGAGCAGCGGGCCCGGCCCAGTCCCCGGGCGCGGAGCCTCCCGCGCCATCCACCGGCTCTGAGCCAGGCCTGGCTCCCGCGCCCCGCCGGCAGTCCCGCTCCGGCCTCACCCGCCACCCCAGGGCTCCCTCAGCCCGGGGCCCCGCCGGGCTCGGGCGCGCCCGCCGTACCGGGAGGGGCCGTGGCGGTCCCGGGGCGGGGGCGCGCAGGCCGCCATCCCTGCGCCGCCTGTGGAGCGTCCTCCAGGAGCCGCCGGAGCCGCGGCATGGGGGATGCTGGGACAGCCCGGCCCCCGCCCTGACAGGGGGCACGGAGCAGCGGGAATGGGGCGCACAGCGAGCCGCAGCCAGAGGGCGAGGCGGGGGGCGGTGCCGCCGGGAGGGCAAGCGAAGCCCGAGCAGAGGGGGCACCGCGGCGCAGGCCGGCCGCTGCCGGTGGGGCCCGCGACCGCTCGCCGCGGGGAGACGCGCTGTGACCGACCTGTCAGCAGGAGCGTGGTGAGGGCGCTGTGCGGCCACGGCCCCGCCGCGCAGCACCGCATCGCTCCCCGCTCCTCCGCCTGCTGCTGCCGACACCACCGCCGCCGCATCTTCTGTGCCGCCAAATACCGCTACTGCTGCCGCCACCGCCGCCTCGCCCCGCGGCGGCCGCAGCATCCTCCCCTTCCCGCCCCGCTCCTCCCCGCCCCGCCCCGGCGGCCGTCTCCCGGCAGCGCGGCCGGGAATTCCGGGCATGCCGGGAGGAGCCTCTCGCCGCCATGGCGGGCTGGGCGTGCGGAGAGGAGCTGCTCGGTGCGGGCCCTGCGGGGAGCGCGCTCCGCGGGACACGGTTCCCCTGAGGGCGGGGGCAGAGCGGCTGTGGCCCCTGGCGGGGGCTGCCCTGCCCTGCCCTGCCCTGCCCCGCGGTGCAGATGTGGCGAGACGAAGCCGTGGTGCCCCGGGTGGAGGGGGCAAGGCAGCGGCTGAGGTGCCTCGCCCAGCCCAGCCTAGTCCCGTGCCGTCCCTTGGAGCCAGGGCAGCGGAGGGCGGCATCTCAAACCTCACAGGCTTGCCTGGTGCACAGGAGTGTGCTGTGCTCTTGGAAAACATCGCGGCAAAAGCCCTCGTAACAGTAGTTTTCTAAGCACCTTACCCCATCTTACTGGAGAGGGTCCAGCAGAGGGTCTCAAAGATGATTACGGGTCTGGAGCATCTGTCTTATGAGGAGAGACTGCCGAGGTGGGCCGCTTTAGTCTAGAGAAGACTGAGAGGGGATCTCATCAATGCCTATAAACATCTCAAAGGCGGGTGCCAAGAGGATGGTGCCAGGCTCTTTTCAGTGGTGCCCAGCAACAGGACGAGGGGCAATGGCCATAAACTGAAATGCAAGAAGTTTCACATCAACATGAGGAAGATCTTTACATTAAGCACAGCAGAGCACTGGAACAAGCTGCACAGGGATGTTACAGACTCTCCTCTCTGGAGACGTTCAAAACCCACCTGGACACATTCTTGCGTGACCTGCGCTAGGTGACTCTGCCTAGGCAAGGGCGTTGGACTAGATGATCTCTAAGAGGTCTCTTCCCACACTAACAATTCACTGATTCTGTGACACCAGCAGTAGGGCAGGACAGGGCACCTCGCAGGCTTGCCGGGTGCACACAGATGTGGTGTGCTCTTGGAGGACATCACAGTGAAAGCCCTTGCAATTATAGTTTTCTGAACAACTTACCCTATTTTAAGCCTATATCCCTACTCTACACCAAGGTGGTTTGTTTTTTTCCAGTGTTCAGCAGCTGCTCGTGCAGCTGGTGGAGGTGTGAGTGGGGTGTCTGGAGGAGTTGGTCGGGGCCCCAGCTCCAGGCTCACCTGTGCCTGGAGGCTTGCCTCCAATTTCCTGTGTCAGGTCTGACCATTCCATGCTGTCTCACTTCCACTGTCTGCATTATGCTTTCTGGACTCATTACTGATTTTTGACTGTCATTTAATATCTGTGGCATAGCCCAAAAGCTATGGCAGCCTTTGCTGAGCTGTGAAAGCAAATCTCCCTGTGGAGGATGGAAGAACATTGTCAGATGTAGTTCATGGAAATGGTGATGTATTTTGAGAGTAGGTGTGTGTGCATGTCATATATAACCACTTAAGACACAGTGCTATGTAAATACCGCATTTTCTATCAGGGACCTACTCTCTCTCTCAGCTTTCTGAATGATACATATAAGAGTAGTCCCCGTACTAGAACTGCATATTCCACAACTAAAGCCCCATCTCAACAAATAGATCGGTTTTTACTTTTATTTTCTCATTCTAGTGGACTGTCATGTTTGATATTTGAAAATTGCACTGTCTTCCATTATCCATGAAAATAACCTTCCTTCATTTTGCATAGAAAATTTTGATTTCTCATGGAATTTCATAAGCATTTCCACTCTAGCAAGCCAAATGTATTTCCAAAAAAGTAATAATAATTGTATGCTTTTGAGGTTTGGAAGAAAGAAATATAATCTGTCTTACTCAAATTGTATTGACCTTATTGAACTCTTTATAAGCAGGGGAAAAAAGACAACTGTAGAAGACTATACCCTATCCGGCTTTAGTCTTGTTACAGCTCTAAATTTCCATTAATCCATCTCACGAAGGCAAACTTTACATAGCAAGAGGCTCTTCAGTATGAATATTCTGCCTGACATTAAGATGCAAAATACTCTGGTGTTTTAGTCAGTCAGCTCATTATCCCAGATAAAGGACTTTTTTCTTCTCCTTCCGCAGAGACTTTCAGAATATATTAAATTTTTAATTTGACTACAAAGGTATTTAAGAGCAGAAATCACACTCCTTCCCTTACCTGTGCTTAGAAGTACTCTTTGGTTTTGTGGCACTTTATAATTTTGAGTAGGCCTCCTTCCTCTCTGAAGTTAAACGTGATTTTTTTGCTCATTCCCTTATGTAAGTTTACATAAGGTGCAGCTGTGCAATAAGAATCTCGGATAGCCGGCTCACCCTATAATGGTAATGTTTAGACTAACAAGTGAGAACACTGGTAGCTTTCCAACAATAATTTTTATGCTAGCAAAGTGTCTGATTTTTGTAAACATCTGTACTGTCATCAGCTTGTTAACTACCATTTTCTTTCCAAGCATTGCATGTTGAGATGTTATACACTATAAAACAGTCAACATATTTTTAATGTAGTAACAGCACTGTAATAGTGTTCAGTGCTTTGCCACCTTTGCATAGAAAGAAGGCTCTGTTTGTCTAAAACACGTTTGTGAGATGTACTGCCCGAGAAGAAAAGGTTATGTGTCATGGACATGTAAGGAAGTGCCACAGAAGCCTGCCTTGTCCCACTGCTTCCTTCATGGCAGCACTTGTGGGTGGGTGGGTATCTCTGTCTTTTTTTTTTAAGTGTATCTTGACGCTGGGATTCCAAAGCACACATCACTGACCCAGCCCTGCATGACAGACTGACTCACCTGAGAAACTTTGGCTAATGCAGTGCACTTAAGAATTCTACCCTTACATTCCTAAAATGAAGTGATATGGACACAACAACTTAAGTCAGCCACCAATGGTTTGATATTGATTAGAAATACTCCCTCTGTAAGTATTTCTTTCTCCTGTAATTTAACAGACTGCCTATATTGAAATTAATTGAATGGGAGGAATGATGAGACATTTTTACAGAAATTGTTCTGTATTCCATATTTACTGCATTTACTTTGGCAAGGAGGAGAGCTGTCTTCTAACACTACAATAGTTTTTAGGTGAAACTTTTTAATTCCAGAGTATAAACCCCTCATTTTTTAGGGATGCAAAAGTGACAATTACTGTTTCCTCATGCATTCTGCAGACTTCAAAAGTTTATTTTGTTGTTCAGGCACATTAGGGGGTTTATTTCATGCAGAAGGAATACAACCTAATCGAGTTGCCTCTCTCTTTTAGAGCACAGGTTGTTCCAGCTTGATCTTTATAGGTACTGGATGCTTGCAAGTGTTTGGCATTTCTGGAGATCAGCCCACCTAAACAAAAGAAGGAAGGGTAGTCTTTCTCTTTCATTCCTTTTTTTTTTTTTTTAGGCACTCTCGTGAGAAAAAATATTTTTATATTGTTATATAGCTTTCAGTAAAGTTAGCAACTAGTATACCAAGTTGTTATGTAAGACATAAAGAGAACAACTGCAATTCTTGTTCCGGTTTGCAAGTCCTGAGGAGTTTATAATACCACCTTTAATTACATTCCAAGGATTCTTATTTCTTTTGTACATCTGTCTTTGTAATGTTTACTGGAAGCCTTTTGGCATGTTAATGTAGTAATTTGTGACTGCAGTACACTATTTGTTTTTATGCAGTGTTTAACTAAATGTTTTATATGCAGCACTGCTACAGGATACTATATACAACAAAAAAATCTTAAAAAATTAGGGGGTTACGAATTTTTGTATTATGCCAACTGCACCCAACAGATGCTTATTGAAACAAAGCACATTATTCAAAAATAACTTCCAGATTTGACCAGAAATAGATTTAATGAGCTGTTTTTAGCTGATTTAGCCCATGTATTTTATCTTTTACTGTAATTTTAAAGTGTAAAGAGGAGCTCAAAAGATCAAATTACATAATGTAGTAGTTGTCTCTAGAATCTGGCATGTATTTTGGAAAACACCATGTGTTCAGAGAAAGAAGGTTATATATATCCAAATATAGGAGTGATAAACAGGAACAAATTTAAAAAAAAAAAGAACTTGGAAGAAATAAGAAGTGCACTGTAAGTTAAACCAGCCCACAAGTGACTTCAGTTTGCTGAAGCAGCACTTGTATAGCCAGCAGCCCTGTGTGACAGTGACTTTGGCCTTGTTTTAGAGGTTACAGTTTCACATGTTTGCGTAGTTCTTGTGGCTTTTAAGACATGCTCTACTGCACCTGAAATACTTGTTCTTGTCCACATTATAGCAAGCTTTCACTCCTTTATATGTACAAATAGCCCATATTTGCCCCTCCCTCCCTCTTCAGGACACTGTCAGGGAGCAATGAGTGAAATAATATTGAGGTGTGCTTTTCTTTTATGAACAGATTCCATTTCAAACATACTTGCTGCTGGGTGCTCACTGATGGCTCACACTATAGTTAAAAAAAAGCATTGACTGGTTTCCATCACAATTTTTCCTGTGGTCAAAGCTCTTAGGCAACATATTGGTTTAAAGAATTAATGTTGCTATCTGGGTTTTAAACTGCTATTCTAGAAAAATTCAAAAATAGCTAGACAGTGGAAAGTTTGATTTTTCTTTACTTGCTCTGTATTGGGGAAAGCTGCATCTTGTAAAATGGCACAGAGAATAAATACTGTACATGTAATGACTTATCATGGGGAGAAAAATAGTACCAGGAGCATCATCTGAATCTCTTAAAATGTCTGTTTGTAGTACTTAGATTAGCAAACTTCTTAGTCCGGTATTAATAGGACTAAATTAATATTTTCCTCATAGTTTCTGTGACCTCTGCCATTCCTAAACTCCTAGGTTTTAAGTTGGCTTAATTTCTTGTAAATTCTCCGTAGAGAAGTTAGTTTGATGATTAAATTAGTTTAAAATTCTGAACTAATTATTGTGTCTTCATTGTTCAACAATTCTTACAAAAATTCCTTGTTTCAGCCTTTTTTGTAATCCTCAGCAAGACAAACCTCCCCCACCTGGGAAGGTAAGAGTGAGTGTCTGTTCAAAAGCGTTTGTGAAATACAATTATCAGAGTTAATGGCTGAAAAATGAGAGCTTCTAAATTCTGCTAACATGTGGTTTACCAAAACTATGCACCTTTTGTGGATAACATAACTAAGGTCCTCTGTACTTCAGAGGTTTTCTGTGTGGAAACAGGAGAATATTTATAGTTTGGATGAACTTTTTTTTTTGTTTTCTTTTTAACAGAGCATAGGCCCTGGAATGCAGCTGCATGATGATACACTCCCTGGATACACAGAAATAGCTCAAAAAGAATTATTAGAGAAAACAATTGGCTAGATGAGCACATTGGCAAATGCAGAGTTCGTAAATCCTAATCTCTGGCAAAAATGTCCATCTCTTCTCCCTTGCCCAAATAATTTATTACAAAATTTACTGGAAAGGGCTGGCATTATCCTAGAACCAGTATTTGTAGCGAAAGCAACTTATTATCTGTGAAATGTAACTAGACTGAAAGTGGCACGTTCTCGTTCGGGGTTTCTTGTGCATCGTCATAGGTGAGACTGCAAATGTCTGTGAACTTAAGTCCTGTATTATGTTTGATGCAATAAGTCAGTGGTGCTTTGGAGAAATAGTTCCCATGTCAAAATGGAATCTATGAATAATTTGGGAAATGGAACACTTTGCAGGAACTCTTGCAAATGCCAAACCTTGGATGTCAGTATCACATTGGCCAGGTTACATAACACACAAATCCAGCTTCATTAGGAACTCTTAGCCCAAAGAAGTGGAAACATGGGCCAACACTGAACAAGGTGTAGTTCCTCCTGTGGGAGTAGTCAACACCCAGAGCTTAAGGCAAGATCTTTGATAAAAACAAGTTAATCATACATCCTAGATGATGAATAAAGGAGGGTGTTTGATTTTTACCTAGAGTAAGCTCTTGCCAAGAGTGTGGGAGTTACAGAAACACCTCAAAGGAGCAGAGCAAAAGTTTGTGACAGATGTGTTATGTGCAGATTTAAGAAAACAGTTTGATGAAAAATGGAATGTTTTCAGCCTGAAGGCATGAAATTTGAAAGTGATGTTAGAAGGAAGGGCCAAGGTTCACACAGAACAAAGAACAAGTTTTCTGTCTGTTCCAGGACAAACTTTGCTTGGAGGAAGAGTGAAATACTTGTGTGTTTTCTGTTAAATATGTATCATGTGCTCTCCAACTTGTTTGTGTGAAGTATTAACTAATATGGAGAAATACAAGCTGAAAGCAGCTTTTTGAGGGTAGCAGTTAAGAAAGACTAAAAAAATAAAGAGCATGCCGCAGAGTACAATAATCGGATTTACAACCAGGAGAACATGGAGGCTGGAAGGGCGGGATGCAGCTGTAGTTTCAGGATTGTTGAATGGGGTTCTGTTTAAACTGGGATCTGAAGGTGTGCGAAGGCGTGCGAACTAGTTTTGAGTAGTGTGGAGTTCGTGTAGAGCATCTTAGCCTAGTTTTGTGTCTTATATAGATGTGGTTTTGTGAGATGTATATTGACTGAGAGCAGCAAACATTAACATTTTCCCCAGAGAGTAAGTACCAAAGGAGACAGATGTTTTCAGTTTTCAGAAAAAATGCCACATATAAACAAGGTTGTGCTCAGGTGGCTGTTGTTTAACTGCCATGTCTTCACACATGGAGTGCTTATGTCTTTTGGCAAGTAAGACATATTTTGTTTAGGAGAAGCTAATCCTGTATCACTGTGTTGTGGTGTTGTTTGGCTTGCAAAGTAACTAACTAGCAGTTGCCAAACGTCTCAGCTTATGAAATATTACAGATCCTGAGGGGGAAAATGTCACAGAGAGTTACTGAATTGCCGCGTTTCATCTAGAGAGGTGGAGGACCAGCCAGCTAAAGGCAGGTGATCAGAGAAACTAGAAATTAATCTGGGAAGAAACAGCCTAGACAGGGTCTTCTCCTTTGCTACTCTCATTGGCTTCAGAAGGAACTGAGAATTTGGCACCCTGGAAAATTAGATCATTTTAAATTTGGGTGCCCAAAGAGTTAATGCATTAGTCTTATTCTGAGCATTCATGTTTCAAGATTTTCACTTACCAGTCTTGGACAGGTTTTTCGTTTTCTCTGGGTAAGGTTTCTCTATCTGATGATAGTAAATCATGTGAATGCTTAAGTATCCAGGGTAAATGAAGAGTATAGTTACTGCAGTAGACTGTAAATAGTGCTTTTATCTCATGAATGAAGGTGGATATTACCACTGTGAACTGGGAATGCTGTTAAATGTAGGCCTATAATCATAGGGAGGTGGAGAAGGAAGGGGTATGTGTGGAAGTCAGAAGTCCTGTAGCCTCACCTTTAGAAAGGATTTGTGCAGGACTGAAAATTTGGCACAGCTTTCCTTAGTTGTCAGATTTCTGGATCTAGTCCTTTCCATACATGCTGCTGGCATGTTCTGCTTCAGATCAGTAGGATTCAAAATTCTTCTTTTCAGCTTCTTCTGCAGTAGGAGAAGGAAGGTGCTTTCTGATTCTTCTAGGTTTGCTCCTCTGTTTATCATGTGGAAATAAACTACAGCCTTCTTGCAGCCCACTGTTTTTGCCTTCATGCAAAACATTTGGATTATGTGAACCTATATTATTATACACCTTTTTCTGGATATTTTTAATGCAAAAAGCTGAGTATTGTAAATTCTTACAAAAACATCAGGTTAACAAATCTGACCACAAAACATCATTAGTACCTGACAGTTCTGATTTCACAAGTCTTGCAAAAAATAAGACCTATAATGATTCCTCAGGTTTTTATAAGATTTTTTTTTTGCATTCACATATTGTTTTTCAATAGATCCTAGCTGTCTTTTGCTTTGAAGTAATTAGCAAGAGATGGAATTTAAGTGCAGCATTATTCCAGATTTTTAAGTCAAATTGTGGTTGTGATCTGTCATTTCCATAGTTTTTGCATTGTTGGCAAATCTGCATTTTAAATGTAATTGAGTTTCGGTGCTCTGAAGTGTTGTTCTGCACAATGAAAATCTTCTTCTGTGCCATTTTCTCCTGTAAAGCAAATTCTATGCCAAATACAGACCATAGATATAAAACTCCTTGATTTAATATTATAGATTGTATCTGCTGACATTCTGAAAGTTTTCATGTTTCAGCCAAAGACCTCCATTTTCCCCAGCAACTCGGAATTATTTTGAAGATTTGTTTTAAATCTTTGTTTAGCGTGTATGTATCTTCCTATTCCATCTGATTAGAACTTTTACCTTTAAATCTCTCAGTTGCTTTTCTTCAAATGTTTAAAATGCAACCTTAATTTATGCATACAGTTTTACTACAGACAATTTTACAGGTTCAAAATAGTTTTCCGATTTTTAATTATGAGTCCCTTGTCAATCTCTTCCTTCTCTAACTCTGCAAGATAGTTTATGCAGTGTATTTCCTTACACGTATTAAATGTACCCTGCTCTGTTCAAAATGTTCCTGCAGAAATGGAAATGCTCCTTGCTCTTTTGTGTACAGATTTGTGAAAATTGCAGAGCAATATTTAGACCTCTCTGCTTGTCTGTGTGCAGTCTCTCATGCTCTCTCTTTCCATGTGATGTAGTTTGGCTGCTGGGAGGAGCGAGTTGTATGCCCAGAATGATGGTGGGAGAGATTAGTGCCCAGGTTTTGGGGGTTAGCCTGACTTGTTTGTAATTTTCATCCTTTCTGTGATATATTCCTTTTCTGTATCTTCTTGTGAATACATGTTGTCACTCTGGTTAGTTAGGCCTAAAGGGGGGAACGAAGTGAAGAAAAGTCTCAGGCACCTTGTATATGCCAAGACAAAAGTGTTTACTTGCTTTACTGAAGGTGACAGTTCTGTTTATCTAGGCAAAAAGGTTCATCTTAGTTTGAAAGAGAGGTGTCTGCTAAGGAAGGCAGGAGCCTCCATTGGAGTGGAAAATGTAACCCCCTTCCCCCCAAATTGTTATAATTTTGAAATTAAGGGGCTTTGAGGCAAAGATATGAGAAATAGGAATAACAGCTTTTTACTAGTATATATAACAAGGCAATAATACAGAAACACTGGCTTAACCTGACAGAGTCAGGATACAACCTGACACCCTGTCAGGCAGGGTGGTGGTAGTAGTCCCATTAAGGGGTGGCTGCAGTCCTCTTTGAAGTGATAGATGTGGCTCTGTCGAAGTGGTGATCCTGTAGAAGGGTCTGGTCTTCCTCTGGATGTCCAGTGGTGGTTATGTAGCTCTTGTCCTCTGGGAATCCAGTAGGTAAGGGCTACCTGTGGTGTTCCAAGCCTCAGATTATATCCTGGTAGGAATGCTTGGTTCCTCCCCCTGGGCGGAGCATCTCACAATGGGATGATGTAATTTTATGAGTTATGCAGTGGAGCTGGATGGCCCATTAACAGAATATATTCCTCTGGAGAGAGTTATCAGGGATGTGTCATGGAAGAGACAAAGAACACTGCCCCACCTGGTTTTAATAGCTGGCTCATTAACAGAAGATATCTCCTGGAGGGAGTTACCAGGGATGTGTCACTGAAGAGGTAAAGAGCACTGCCCCACCTGGTTTCAACAGACGGTGATAGAATACATACTTTTGGTTACATCTTACATTGTAACCTAAGACAAGGTTTTAACCAGTAGACTTGTAATAACTTTGCCAATGAAATAATGAGCTATACACAACCAATGGAATATTCTGGGACTCAAGGAAAGCAGAGATTGTAAAATGGTTTCCTTCAGTTGTGTTTTAGAAGTTAGTAAATGGAATCCTAACATGAAATGTAAAGAGAGTAGATACTCTGAAGAATATCAGTCAGTTCTGCAAAGCCCAGGATTTTGCTACCTACTGTAGCAACCACGTGTTAAAAACTACGGAGAAGCGATCCCGCAGAGTATATGAAGGTAGAGCAGAGAGGTATTCAGTCATTTGACTTGTAGGAAGTTGCACTACAAGTGTCAGCATCCAGGCAGAGGGTAGAATTTTGCACTTCAGTCAAGGTACAAAAAAGTGACTTTGTACACTGAAGATATATTTTTGCCATAGGACAGGAGAACACTCCTGCCATCCTTGTTTTCTGAAGTTGTTGCATACTTGCCAGCCTTCCCAAACATGGGCATTTTAGGGTAGTGTCATATACAGAAGATTTTTGGTGGTTTGTTTGTTTTGTTTTGTTGGGGTTTTTTTTCAGTAAGGCACAAGTAACTGAATTTGAAACTGCAAGCTTAGTTAAAATACAAGATAAATTCATATTTTTTTGAATACACAATTTCATAAAGTTTAAACCACTCCAAATTGCATATCTGGGAACAAATTTGAGTATTTTCCCCGTAAAAGTAACATTCCATTTTCAGCGTGTGTCATTTCTTAAGTTGTAAAATTGTTTGCAGCAGACAAGCTAACGATACAAGTTCTTTAGTTTAATTAGAGGTTTGTTGATTGGCTTTTATTTGAGGCAGGGAGAGGGAGGGTAGTTTGTATTTTTGGCAGGAAGGGAAAGGCAGGGAATTATTTTGCTTTTACAAGGAATAAATGTCCTATATTATACGAGCTAAACACGTGTGTTCTCAGCAAAGTGTCAGAACAAAGACAGAATCTCTGCATGAGAGAACTTACTGTGTAGGAGGATCTTTATGTAGCAGATCAGCTGCATTAAGCTGGAAATTACAGTATTTAATTCCCTGTGAAGTTCTAATGTGAGCCTGTCGCATGGGCAGTGTAGGAAGCTGTGTGCAAAAGTCGTTGTTTGATTCAGGAATACTCAAAACCAACTTTCCTTGGGAAAAAAAAAATCCCCAAAGGATGTATGTAGAATAATGATTTGTATGGTAGTGATATGTTCTGGAAGGAGACTGTGGAAGTTGGTTGCAGGGGTAGGATGTGACTTTGCATTATCAGTGCCAGAATGGAGTCAGTTTGGAAGTGCCAATACAATTGAATATAAGATTGAAAGAAAAATATGGAAAATCAGAAAGAATAGGATAAGCAAAACTGGAAATATTTGCTTGCTAGAATGGAGGAAACTAGAAAGGCAATTCATGGCTTGTAAGAGGGGATGCTTTTGTGAAAGGATTTGTAGCAATTGTGGGAGTACCATGTAGGAATTAGAGAAGGCAACAGAGGAGGTAGCAGTAGTTCAGGAACTTCAGAAGAAAGGCAGTCAGAACTCACGCAAAGGTTTCACCTGCAGGAAGTGAGAGAAAGGACTTGCTTGTTTTTCAAGGACACATTATAAAGGGGGAATCAACAGGGCTTGGCAAAATACTCAGAGAGGTGGGAGAGAAGAATGACTACAAAATGATAGATGTGTTGTTCTGACAAACAGGAGGGTGTTGGAGCTGTAAAAGCACAGAAAAGTGCTTTTGAATGGGGCAGCTGCTATGAGATTGTAAACACAGTCGGGTATTAAGTATAGCTGAACAGAGCTGAATATTCCCATTGAAATTTCCAGACTGAAGATTCTGATATTTAAGTAGGTGTGACAGTAATTTATGGCTTTTAATTGGCATTTCTGTGCCTTTCCTGTTTATGCTTTTGAAATAGGTATGAACAACCTTTGACAATCATGTAACAAAAGTTGGCTTGTATAGACCAAATCTTTTTGTGTGTGCAGGAAGTACAGCAGATATGCTTAAGGGTGACAAGACAGGCCCTGGCTCGCAATAAGAGCTCACATGATCAAATTACTATTTGACTGACTTCAAATGTCGCTCGTGCTACTGTCACAGTATAGCTAGTCTTTAAATATTGGGACAGGAACATTCATGGAACACAGCAGATTCTCTCTCCATAAGATCTCGCTGATTCACAGACTCCTGTAATTATTAAAGAAATAAAATCAAGTTATGTTTAGTTTTACTTCAACTGCTTGCTTTGAGTTCAACTAGACATTATTCATGAGAATATTTAGTGTTATACAGAGCACAAGTCCTACGAGGAGCAGCTGTGGGAGCTGGGGCTGTTTAGCCTGGGGAAGAGAAGGCCCAGGGGAAAACTTACTGCTCTCTACAACTACCTGGAAGGAGCTTGTAGCCAGATGAGGCCTGACCTCTTATCCCAAGTAACAAGGGACAGGACAAGAGGACATGGCCTCAAGTTGTACTAGGAGAGATTTAGATTGGATATTGGGAAAAATTTCTTCACTGAAAGAGTTGCCAAGCATTGGAACAGGCTGCCAGGGAAAGTGGCTGAGTCACCATCCCTGGGGGTATTTTAAATATGTGTAGATGTGATGCTTGAGGACATAGTTTAGTGCTGGAAGTGGCACTGCTGGGTTAAGGGTTAGACTTGATGAAGTTAAAGGTCTTTTCAAACCTGAACAATTCTATGATTCAACAATTTTTGCCAGAGATGAAAGATTTTATAACACAACCTCCTTTTTAATGTCTGTAACTTGAACTCTGTCTTAAACATTTTAGCAAAGCTTTGGCTTTATGACTTCATATCAAGGAAAACAACATAAATTATATTCAAGATTAGATTCTGTAGAATAATCTTGAGAAGTGTGCTGCCAGCAAAGTTGTCCTTTGATTTTAAGATGCCATTAAATCTTATATTGATGTCTAGCTTCAAAAGCCTGTTTAATGTGGTTTTTTCTCCCTTCTACATTTTTTGTGAGGAATTAGACTGTCTTGTAACTACTTAAATATAAAGATTACTAAGACTATTTAGTGAGTAAAATCATGCTTAGATATCAGTTAAAGCTGCTGACACCAAACCTAAATCTTGCCTGCCTTTTTTCCCCTTCTGCACCCTTCCAAAAATGATGAGATCTCATGCTTGTCAGTCCTGTAGTTGCATTATTATAAACTTAAAAAGCACAGCATGGTCCAAAATTAATTCTGTCTCCTTTGAGTAGTCCTTGAGATGACCGCTTTGTATGCACAAAGTACTTTTTGCACTGTTCCTTCTGAAATTCAAATGCAACTGAAAATATTTCCAGCCCATGACCAAGATTTTGCACATCATTAAACGAGCAAGTTCTTCTTGGCAATCATCACAGATACTTCTTTTTTCTGAAAGAATAGTAAACACTTGTTCTCTCTCTGCATGACTGAATTTCACAACAAAGAAAAAGAAGTTCTCTCTCTCAAACTCTTTTACTCAAAATTAGCTTCAGATTGTGTAGGAGACTGTGCAGCCTAGGTCAGCTTGTTGGGGATTAAAACTCATTTTTCTCACTGGCATTTTGTAACTTAAGTTATATTGCAAAGGCAGGAGTTAATTGCTTGGCTGTATAAGTTGTTAATCACAGACTGCTGGAGTTCAGCATTTTCTGTAACACAACAGTCATCCATTGTTACTTCTAACAAGTCTCTTCCTCACCCCAACAGAAGTGTCAGAATACTGAATGCCATTTACGGGAGTACTTTATTACCAGAACTGTTGCAGTTAGTCTAGCAGTACTTTCAGAGTCCTCACCACAATTTTAGGTCATTGGTGCTACTTCAATTTTATCTAAGTTGCAAAGCATTGAAGGATATTTTAGAAATGCCTAAGCCAGATCTTAAGCAAGTTTAACTGAAACTGGAACAGCTCAGTTAAATGGCTTTTTGTGTTTTGTAGAAGCTTTACAGACTGTGATGAGAAATACAGTTGTTTTCTCAAAAAGCAGTGTCAGTGCATAAAGAAGTCGATGCACACTGGAATCTCCTCTCAGCTTCTGAGAAGAAAGATAGCAACTAGTAAGGCATAATAGTGTAACTAAATCATATGAATGATGTGTTGTAAGAGATCTTGTATTACTCTCTGACATTTTGGGGGGAAAAACAAAAGATGAGATTTTGTTCACACCATCTAAGTAAAAATTATCAAAGCTAGATTTTTACTGATGAATGTGTAGATTTATGTCTAGTCGAAAGTATGCCTTTTCGCATAAACTCAGCTGGCTGAATTTTATGTCTCTATGCTCACTTTCTAATAAATGAAGAGAGAGGGAGGATCACACCAGGCTGAGACAAGTCTCCTGAGGTGAGATGAATGCCTTTCTGATGGTGCTTATCTGTCTTTCCGTGAGGTCCATGACAGTTAAATGGCTAAACTTAAGGGAAATTAATGTCTTCCACAATGAAAACCTTCTCGAACAGGTGTCTAAAAATGAAAGTGATAGATAATGTACTCTCTTAAGCTTACATCAACAGATCTATTTTTCTACTTCTTGCTTTTACGATAGTGTCTAGGAACTCTAGGTATGCATAAGGTGCTTAAGGCTGTATAATTGCAGAATAAAAAGCCAGTCCTAATTCTCAGAGTTTACACACTAAGTATAAAACAACATGACGGAAGAACACAAGAAAACAGAAGGAGTAAAAGGGGCAGTGAGAGTGCCAGGGTCAGTAGTAATCATGACCCATCAACAACCCAGTAACTGAGAGTTTTGCAGGCTTTGTAACAAGAGCTTTACTCTGTGATGTGGATGTTGATAGGATTGTAACTGTGGGGATGTTTCAGAGGAGTGCCTTTGAGGGAAAAGGGTCATGGAGACATATTTATGGGAAGTAAATATGTGGTCATTGTGAACTGATGGGAAGTTTAGACCCTAGTTTAGAGCAGGTATTTGGCCACCCTCACTGTCATGAAGTGTTTTCTTACGTGTAAGTGGAATTTCTTATATTTCAATTTGTGTCCATTGCTTTTATCCTGTTACTGGGAACTACTCAAAAGAGCCTGGCTCCATCTTCTTTACACGCTCCCATCCAATATTTATACACACTGACGAGATCCCCCTGAGCTTTCTGGTCTCCAATCTGTTCTCCAAGAACAACCCCTGTTTTCCCAGCCTCTCATCATGTGACAGGTGTTTCAGTCACTTGGTCACCTTCATGGCACTTCACTGGAATTGTTCCAGTTTAATGTTTATGTCACACAGTGGGGGCCAGACCTTGACTCAGTACTCCAGGAGTGTTTTACCACTGCTGAGTGGAGGGAGGGGAACCTGTCAACCTGCTGGCAACAATTTTCTTAATATAGCCCAGAAGGATGATGGCCGTCTTTGCCAACACCAAACTTCTGTCGAGTTTGGCTTGACAGAAGCCAGAGAATTGAATTAAAGTAAGAATATAGTGAACTTTGGATGGTATGGTCCCCATGTCATTCATAATCCAGTTTTCTCAGTCACCAGCTGTACCAGGCATATCCACCATGAGGTGTTGGTAAGAAAAGTTGCTTTATACAGATACTATTTCCATCACTAGAGTGGTGCATATGACTTTTGTATAGTATCTTTAAATGAAAATCCCATTAGGCTCAGGAGCAACTGCTGTTGAAGTTAAAAACTGAATCTCATTATTCTAGGAAACAGCTTAATCTGCTGACGTTTTCTGGATCCTGAGCTGGAAAGGAGGCATCTTGGCCAGAAGAGAAATACTGGCTGCCTCTTGTCCCATTTGCTGCACACTGGATGAAGGAGAGCAAAGATGGCATCTTCTGGGAGAACAACACAAGTTGCATGATTTGGGGAGGCTGGAGGGCAGAGCAGGACATGGAAGGGAAGGAGTAAGTAACTCCATACAAGAAGGGAGATGGAAAAGCTCCTGTGTAAGCCCTGGGCCAGCTCTCATGCAGGATGAGGAGGAAGACACTTTGAAGGAGCATGGGGACAAGGCAGGGGAACTGGGTGGAGGTTAAAATATAAAGCCTTTCCATATGTTCCTTTCAAATGTAGATTCTGTGTAATTTCCACAGAAGATGGAGGTTGATTTGGGGTCCATCACACTTACCTGTGTAGAACTATTATTAAACTTACCTAGGTGATGTGAGGACTGATGACAGGCATGGAAATTTCTTCTGAAGTTGGATGCTACTAGAGATTAAAACACTTTGAGGTAAAGACTTTTTAGCAGTACAGACAACTTGTCTGATCCAAAATTTTGTTCACTAGGCTACTGCTGTTTCCTGACCTCATGAAATGGCGCTGCGTGGGAGCTACACAATTCACATGCAATTCCAAAAGATGGCAACCTTAGGCTTCCAAACTGGGGCCTCTGCAAAACAGCTCTGCAGCTCCTAACAGTTCACAGTGGTGAATGTTTGAAAATTCTGCGTTCTCCCAGACTGAGCTTATTTTTATCCATCTATTCTATTTTACATATATTTCTACATATAAGACAGAATGTATATGATTCAGTTGAAAAATGGCAACTTCTCAAATGAATTTCTGTGCCTGAAGGAAGGGGAGGTTAGGACACCTTAGATCTACTATCTCTGTGTTTCAGACTGTGACTTCGATTATATACAGGAGTGAGGCTCTGCTATCAATCTGTGCTGAAGCTCCTGTGGCGCAGTGATAAAGCAGAGACTGTTTGGCAAAAAAATGAGAAAGGAACTATTTAATTTCATGAATTTTAGTATCCTTGCTCTTGTCTTAATGAATTATTAAGGCTTTATTCACACAGTGCACTAGTCTTGTCCATATCAGAGTACTTTTAATGACAATCACTACGATTGTGAAACTCTGCATAACTCTGGATAGATACGCTCTTGAGACAAGATAAGGTACATAGTCTTCATACTGCATTCATTCTCATACCTTGAAAGATTCATCTCTTTGTTAGTACTTATTTTCTGACTTGATCTTTGTGTCCAGTTCCTGCATTTTTCATGGTTTTGTGTTCATCATGAATCTTACTCGTGAATAGTTAATGACAAAAACTTCACAGAGAAATTAATCAAAGAATGCAGTTATTTTAGAAATGTTTATTAAATCATGTAGTTACAACTGAAGTTGCATTGACAAAACCAAAAAATTCTGATGCTAAAGTCTAAATTCTGTGGTTTTATGACAAATGCTGTTTTTGCATTACAGGATCATTGCTGAATGGAAAATCAAGCATCTTGCTTATTTTCCAAAAGCCATGTTTGGAAACCATCAGCTTGGAAAAATCTATCTTGGTTTGGCTTAAAGCCAGATTTTGAAATTTCAGCTTTCATGAAGCAGAAATGTCTTTCTTCAGGCAGCCCTAGCAGCAGGGTCAAAATCTGAGCCCCACTCCATTTTATGCAAAGCTTTTCACTTCTGCAGTCGTTCATCCCTCCGCAGTCCAGGAATAAAAAATTCTATCTCGTCTTGGTTGTGCCAGTTCCTTATGATTTCCCCTTCTTTACTTATACTTTGCTGATGGGAAGGGGTAATTATTGGCCTAGGCTATTACTGCCTTTCCTTCACATACGTAGCAGAACTGAGAGAGAATTTTGAAGGCAGTTTTGCTGCTTTTATGCAGAAAGCTTGTGATTTTAGCATTGCCTGTAGGGGTATGTTCCTCCCACAATGTTGGTTGGTCATTCTATTTTAACCAACTCAATATTCTAATAGTTTTGTCTCACATTCACATTACTCTTCTCGGTTATGTTTATTGCTTGCATAGATAAGATTTCAGACAGGGATCTTATCTCTACGAGGTTTATCCTGTGCTACAGCTCTCATTGCTGAATGCCTGAGCATCTCAATGTTCAGTACATTTATCCTTGACAACCCAGTGGAATACAGAGCTTATTTTTAATGTATTTTTAACAAAGGGAAAACAGTGTTTCGTAGAGGCTAGAACTTTATCTAGCCTTCAGAGGGAAGAAATACCAGGCTCCCGTGCATAACTTCTAGGTGTTTGGCACCCTAATTACCTCTGTTAAACAGTTGGGGTGATGGATGTTGCATATGGGAAAGAGTGATCAGAAAGCATTGGTATTCTCAGTAGGAAGTTGCTGTGAGCCAATTAGCAAGAACAGGGATGTTTCGGGACCTCTGCGTTCTTCTGCAGCTTTGGCATTTAGCTCTCTGTGGGCCATAGGCACCTTCTTCCTTTGGCACACTGCCTCTCCTGCCAGTGCATGCAAGCACTGAGCTTTGGTACATGTTCTTATCCTTCTGTGTCTTTTATTTAAAAAAAAACCCCAACACACAAACCCCCACCAAACCCATGGTGGTTTCCCTCTTCCTCACATCCGTTATACATGAATCAGTAGCATAAGCATTGACTGAGAAGCCTTACTGCTCACTTGGGCATGTTGAAGTTGCATCTCCCAGGTCCTGGGGGAATGCCCAAGTTAGCAGGCTGCTCGGGAAGCTGGAGCTAGGGAGGGAGCTGTGCTGCAAGGCTGTGTGAGTAAGCTGGGAGTCCTGGGGCCTGGAGGAGGATGATTCGTGCCTTGGCTCTCCTGGCAGGGAGGGGAGCAGAGTCCCATCTTCCAGACTTGTTTTTGCATTTTAAACACAACTCCAAAGCAAGTCCAAGGGGTCCAACCTGTATTTTTGTTATTCAGGTGACAGCCCTAACTACTCAGTGGTAAACATGTACTCTGTCATGTCTTGTGCTCCCCTCCCTCTCTGCATTGCCTGCCCTCCATTTAAGCACGTTTTTAAGGCAGGAGAAAGAGAGAAGGTGAGAGGAACCTCCTCGTGCTGAAGAGGCCTTTAACCCAGGTGTCTTACGTTTTTTTCCAGTGAGTGCTCTAACCAGCAGGATACTGTAGAAAAGTAAACACTTGCAACAATTTTGTCCTCTCTGGCTGTGTTTCACAAGAAAATGTTTACCTGTTCATTTTGTGAAGTACTGTGAGCTCCAGCTGTAGGCTAGGTGTGTTTTGAGTACAGGCTCCTTAGTGGCCAGTGTCACCTGGGGTTTTTGGGTCTTCATTTGTGACACAGCTGCCAAGATGTTTCATTTTTGGCTTGTTAAGAAGCAAAATTTTTAGAAAACTTCCAGGTTTAAGTGAGAGGTGCTCCTTGGAGTCGGCACTTGTAGATCCCTGGCTTATGATTTTGGAATTGCCATACAATTATAGATGTGTTTAAATTCTCTGACGTATGTAGTCTTAACTGAGTAGGGCCCCATGTTAGTGCCCTTGCTCCTTTTGCTGTCTCTTTGCCTATTCTATTTCCAAATCTTAAAAAAAAAGATATAAAATAGTTACCAATCATAATTTCTGTAATACTTTACCTGATAGTCATGTCGCTGTAATATTGCTCATCATTACAACTACTTCTTTCTAATATCCATCTTGTTTTAAATCTGTATAACTTTTTTCTACAGAACATAATTAGATTCAATTATAAGCATAGGGTTTTTTAGGAAATACTGTCATTATTGAATCTACTGCTTGTCATTCATCAAGGACCAGAATTTAATAAAGCATTCATACATCTTATAAAATTTTGTATTTAAGTCAACCCTTTATTTCCTCTCTTTTTTTTACTGTAACCTCTTACTTCTGTATTTTTCTGCTGAAGATGCAGAGCCAGTTTACTTTTCCTCCCTCAAATTAATTTATAGGAGAGGTGCAGTGAAACAGTGTTACTGTTTCAAGGGAGATGGTAGATATACCTCTCACAACAGAATTTTATCTATGAATTTAGATACAACTTCTCTCAGAAAACATTGTTGGACTAATTTCAGCCTAACAGTGTACTCTTTATTTTATGCTGATCACATCGGTCTCTGTTCAGATAAAATATACTTCTTTATTCCAGCACCTTTTTTCCCTAAAAAAATCTCATGAACTAAAAATCAACATAGCAAAATACTCATTAATACTTTATTATTTGGCAAAAGTGAAGCTAGTGGATGATTTGCTGTCTAAGGTCTGGACCAAATTTGAAAATTACTTAAGATTTTCCCTTGCAGAAACCTAATTCTCTCCATAATTATTGTCATTTCTGCTGCACACAAAGCCCCTCTCAAACTTCACTGGGGATAGTTTCCATGGGAACCAGAGAGTGAGAACTGATGAGTCTTGAAACAGTCAAATAATAATCTTCCTTTTTACCAGTGGGCAAAGATTTACTTCTCCGCTGTTTAAGGGAAGGCACTAAAGCCTATGTTTTGAATGAGGGGAGGGGGAAATAAGACATCTGGAAGGAGACCAAGTCTGCTTTGTATACCTGTAAGGTTCATTCTTGCTGTATTAAACGGGAAAACCACTATGTTCTCCTTGTAGGGTTGTATTCCTTGTATTCTGCTTGTAGACTCCTGAATGATAGGAAGGGAAACTCTCTGTTAAATCTAAATGCTCATAGTCCAGGGAAGGTGAGGAGGGAGTAGTCGTCATGAGAAGGTGAATTAATTATATGTGTGGCGGAGATACAGTCACATCATGAATACAAAATTTGAGAGGCTATTGAGTGATCCTGCAGAAAGCATCGCTGGGGAGGGCTTTCCAGGCGTGAGCATTGCCCTGTCTCCAGAACTGAGCTGTGCTGGTTTTTGCACAGTGTTGAGTGCCCTCTTACCATGGCTGAGTATTAGCTACAATAGGGGATGTTTATTGCAATTTCATAGGAGGGAGAAGAATCCCTCAAGAGTGATGTGAGGTAATGAAAAAAGTTACTCTGAAGTCTAATGAGGTGCTCTGTTAAACTGGCCATTATCTGGTTGCCATAGTCGTAGTCATTGGGATTATTTTCCTGAAACACTGAGAAGGGAACACGGCATTTCATTCCTGTGACAAAAAAATATGGAAAGGATACAGAAATGTCTGCCCTCTTTTAGATCTGTGATATTGTTACAAAAGATGACCTCCAAAAGGAGAAGAAAGCAGGTTCCACAAATCTTGCAGCCAAGTTGCAGTTCTCTAAAAATGCTGATGCACAGAAAAGACCAGAAGTGTTTCCTTACCGAGAATTAAATTTGACCAATAAACTGAGTTTTAGTATAGCACAATTTAAACTTGAATTATAGGAGGGTAAATGTCAAGGTATGTTTTTTAAAAACGTATTTTATCTTAAACTAATTTTTATATTCTTTACCATCATTTGATTTTCCAGTGGTTTTAGGTTTGAGTATTTAGTATATCCCTTTGTGTAATTATTTTGATCTCCATTTCACAAACATAAAGAGAGAAAAAGGAAAAGTTTACATAGATTTTTATCACAGTGTTTGGAAATTTTTTTTCTCTTTTGCAGTTAGTTGAAATAATATAACCTGTGGGAGAATATTATTATTTTTGTATTGTATAATATCAGATACAGAGGTGATTAATGATCTAATCCAGTGATTAAATTAAGAAATCCCATTTCTGTCTCTTACCAGTAATTACTGTGTTGTAAACACTGATGGCAGTTACTGTATTGAAAAACGAGGACTCAAATTTTGAAATATTTTTTCTTAGCTTCTGCATGAAGCTAAAATAAAACAAGATGCTTGCATTAAAAAAAATAGCTTAAAAAGGATTTTTCTACATTAAAGATGTATTTTTGTGGGCTTCTGAGATAAAAACCCAGGTGTATTACTGGCAATAGTAAAGAACATAGGAGGAGGATGGGGTGGCAGATGAAGCACAGTTATGCTCTGTCTTTGGGTCACTGTATTTTGGCCCCCTTAGCCATGCACAAAGAGACCCTGCAAGCAAGAGCTGTGCAGTTTGAATGTGCAAAGTAGTGTTCAATTTGTCCTTGAATTCTAATATCAGATTTCCTACTGTATGTTTTAAAATGTCTTCATGTTAAATTACTGCCCTGTACAGGCCTGGTGATCAAAGGTAAACACAAATAAAGACTATTTGATGTTTTTAATGACTAGAAGAGTTTATTCACTTCTTACTGCTTGTGTTTACCCTGTTCTATGCCTGCCTTGACTTCCAGGACAGAAGGACATCACAAAAATTTTCATTCCTGTGACCAGGTGACCTAACTGAAGTTATGCTGGGAAAGAGACTAGTCCTTCTCTTTCCTACGGTCTGTAAAACAGGCTTGTTGTGGATGAGGTGTGTAACAGGTCAATAGTAGCACCAAATGCTAGCATTGGTAAGCTGCTTAATGCTGTTCACTACTGTTCTCTGAGCTAGATCCCTAACTGCTGATCAGAGACACTAGGCAAGATGATTATTAGAGGAGAAACTGAAGACTGTTATCACTGATGAATTATAAATTTCAGACACTTACTCTTCTGGATAAAAAGGCATCAGGGCTGCTGCTTATTCTGAAGGTCTGAGCGGTGTAGTGAGGAAGAATGTGATGATATTCATATGGGAACAGCAGAAATGGTGGTGGTTCCTAAACATCTGATAGGAGACAGTGGAACAAAGGACAGGGCTGACACAAGTGCCATTTCATCACAGCATGCCCCAATCCAACAGCACCGTTTCCTGGGAGATGGAACAACACTGCGTGCCTATTAATCACGAGAGAAACTCTGCTGTTCTCACAAGTCCTCCAAAACCTGTCTAACTCAAGTGGGCGAGGATCAGCCCACCCATGACAAACTACTGCAGCTTTATCCTACATACTCTATATTATCAAAAATGTTATGTCTGCTCTGAACAAAATGTCCAAGTGTGATAAATGTGGGCAATGTTCCAAGAAAGTGGGCTTGTCTTCATGAGAAAATTGTAGTTAAAATCAAACTTTAAGTTGGTTAATTCATTGTAATCAGCCTAATCTACAGACCTGCACAAGCTGCTAATTTTTTGGTAAATATTGCTGTCACGCTCACTGAAATAAATGTGTTGTGCAGATTAGTGTGCTGCTAACGAAATTGCTTTGAAATCACATCAAATTTACTGTGACTTTCTCCTGTAGCTATGGCTGTATGCTGTGGTCTTCTTTATACTGAACCCATTCAGTTCCCTCTGTTATTATAAAAATGCAGGTGCTTTAGGAAAGCTTTCAGTGAAGCAACAGGCATTTTCTCCCCTCTCAGGAGAGCCTATCTTTCTAGAGGTTAGAGAAGGACTTGTGTAGTCCTGACTGCGGAATCTACAGCCATACTCTCCTCAAACTGCGTAAGGTAGGCCTCACTGCTGGAGTTAATCTAAGTTTGATATGGTACAAGCCAGAGTTCATGATATCGCGCTTTTCATTTTTGAGAGTCTTGGTAGTACAATGCTAATGGATAATTCACTCTTTTGTAAAGTGTAGTATTCCAGCAGAAGGCAAAACTATCAGATCTACGTTTTTTTCTTACACATCCAAGGAAACAATGAATGTTTTCTCAGTAAGTAAGCTTTTCATTGAAGAAATACAAGCATCAAATACTTTAGAATCACTAAAAATCTGTCCACTGTGTGCTTATTCTCTGATATTATGCTTGATCATCAGTGGTCTATGTTCTATTGTGTTTTACTATTTGAACTTCATTATGAGATGAAAAGCTTGAAGGCACTTCTAAAATGTAAGCTAGGATAGAAAAAGCACTGCTCAGAATGTCACAAGAGTAATTTCAAAAGAAGGTTGTTACTGTGACATTCATGTCTAACATCAATATGCTGGGGTAAGTTTTTATCTGCAAGGATAATGGTAGTAATTTTAAATTAAAAAAGAAAGAAAAATCCGATTCCCAGGGAAGGGCAGGAGCATGACAGCAGAATTATTTTAATGACCCAGTGAGAGAATTCTGCCAGCAAAGTCTTTGTTACTTGTTTATGTGGTCTTGTGTAAACCAAAATATTTGAATTGTTTATTTAAAAGATGCAATGTATGTTTTATGTTGTCTCTTCTAATTATGTATGTCAAATATATTTTACTTTACAGAAATGTTTGAGGCAATTATTCGATAATTTGGCAAGAAGTAACTTAATGACCGCTAAGTAATGACCTCCAAACAAGATGTTTCTTTTTCTGCAAGTTGTTAAATTTATGAAAAGTAAACCTAAAAGTGTAAGTAAGGTTAGGTAAGAGACAAAAAGAATATGCTAAGTGTCAAAGTAGTTTCACTTCTACTTTTACAATGGTGGGGAGCAGCTCAAGAATTATAAACCATTTATCATTATTTCCAGCTACTGCTTGAACTGCTACATTCCTTTTTCATTTCTTAGGCAGATACTACAATGTGTATGACATAGCCTAGGATTATTTTTACTACATAAGCATCATACTGTTTGTGTCTGAAATAGTATCAGGTATTCCCTTTACCATATCACTTCTTGAGTTAAACTTACTGAAGTCACTTTTTTAAGGAAAGAAAGGGCTGCTAGATCAGAAGATCCTAGAGCAGCTGGCAAGGAATTTGTTCAGGACCAAGTAAAAGCAGCACCCAAGAAACACCTATAATTCAGTCTGTTGGAAGCATAACCTTCCCAAGGACTGATCAGTTCTGGATTTCACTGAAATTAAAGGCTGTCTTCTGCTCAGTTTTTGTAGCAGAGGAGTTAAACTCACAAGAGCTCAGTAGATGCCCTGGTGATAACACGAGTTAAGCTGTTGCACAGTGACTGACTCAAGCAATGCTGACTTAGGCTAAAAGAGGATCTACTCTAATAAGCAGGGTTATGGTTTTGTCCTTGGTAACATGACTGTGACTTACACAGCAATCTGACAGGGATTTACACTGTGCTCTTTTCAGAAGGCAAAATGTTCCCACAATGTATTTGGTTTGCATGGCAAGGTTTTGGTAGCAGGAGGCTACAGTGGTGACTTCAATGTCAAGCTGATAAAAGCTTCTCCTGTATCAGAGCCAGTGCCAGCTGGCTCCAAGATGGACTCACCACTGGCCAAGGCTGAGCCTGTCATTTGTGGTGGTAGAGCCTCTGGGATAACATAGTTAAGAAGGGGGAAAAACATTATTGGTGGAAGCAACTGCAGCCAGATAAGACAGGAGTGAGAATGTATGAGAGAAAAATCCCTGCAGACAACAAGGCCAGAGAAGGAGGGGGAGGAGGTGCATCAGGCACTGGAGCAGAGATTCATTCCCCTGCAGCCCATGGTGCAGACCATAATGAGACAGGCTGTCCCATGCAGCCCACGGAGACCCATGATGGAGCAGAGATCCACCTGTGGACTGTGGAGGACCCCATGCCAGAGCAGGTGGGTGCCCAAAGGAGGCTGTGACCTTGTGGGAAGCCCATGCTGGTGCAGGCTCCTGGCAGGACCTGTGGCCCCAAGGAGAGAGGAGCCCATACTGGACCAGTTTTGCTGGCAGGGAAACCCCACGGGGGACCCACACTGGAGCAGGCTGTTCCTGAACAACTGCACCCCGTGGGAGGGGTGCACACTGGAGCAGCTTCCCCAGAGGAGGAAGGAGTGTCAGAGACAACATGTGATTAACTGACCACAACCCTCATTCCCTGTCCCATTGTGCTGAGGGGGAAGGAGGCAGAAAACTGGGGAGTAAATTTGAACTCAGGAAGAAGGGAGGGATGGGGGAAGGTGTTTTAAGATTTTTTTTTTCATTATCCTACTCTGATTAGATTGGTAATAAATTAAACTTATTTCCCCAAGTCAAGTCTGTTTTGCCCATGACCATAACTGCTGGGTGATCTCTCCCTGCCCTTATCTCAACCCACGAGCTTTTCGTTGTATTGTCTCTTCTCTGTCCAGCTGAGGAGGGGAGTGATAGAGCAGCTTTGGGGGGCAGGTGGTGTCCAGCCAGGGTCAATCACCAGCACTCCCATGCAAGCTCTAGAAAGACTGAATTCTGGGCAGTATTTTGGGAGGCTTGTACCACTATGTTTCAGGCCTTCCTGACCTCTCAAAAAATGGCTCCAGGGAACAATGCTCTGTTTGCTTCCCCTCCTTCAGTGGCCCTATGTACTTAACACTTGCCTGTGTGCATGGGTAAAGAAGACAATACTGGCAGCTCTGCTCTGCCTTGTTTGGGCAAGCAAAGCTATAGACTCTGTAGTCAAGGGGGATGGAAATGACCTTCTCCTTGTTTTCTGTGTCTAAACATGGCATTCTAATGTGGGAAGTGCAGAAGCTTTTTGCAGGCTGCTCTCTGCTCTGTAACCATGTAGAGAAAAGACCACAGCTTGCGTGGTAGGATAAGATTATGCCACAGGAAGGGCTTAGTAGTTGTCTTTCCCTTGTGTGTTTATTATGAACTGTGATTGACTCAGCTAAGAAGCCGGGGAAAAGGAGAATTCCTGTATCTACCCACTGTGAAGAAGGTTATGTCTTCTGTTTTGTTATTGATGGGGGGGAGGTTTCCAGTATACTGTAGCAATGTACATGGCCACAACCCTCCAGCAGAACTCCTGGTTTTAGTCTATAACCTTTTCATTCAGTAATTTTTAAAAGAGTTAAAAAAATATGTAGAATTTTGATCTGGACTTCATTGAATTTGTTTGTACAGGCTTGACTAAACAATGAAATAAGAACATAAAAATAAGCATCATCACAATGTTTTCCTACTGCCTGCTATTGATTAAATATACACAGTCAGCTTTCAAAGTGTACATAGAAGTAATTATGGCATAGCCCAATATTTAGGACTTCTGCTTTTTTTTTGAAAATACTCCCTCACATTACCTTGTTACTTTATACATGTAATTCTGCACATATTTGAAATAACAGAATCAACTGCACCTACATAAGGTAGGTAAAATAAATAAATAAATAAACAGATCAACTCCCTTCTCAAACAGCAACACAGAACAAGTGGTACTTCATGAGACATGAACAACTTTCTAATTAACATGAATTGCTACTTTTAGAACATTTTAAGGCAGTATAGCCTGCAACAATTACTCTTTAAAAACAGTCTGTTTTGTGATGAGTTATGTTCAGCTCTCAGAAGGCAAAAAGTTAAATAAACATTGTCATAATCAAGCCCAAGATTAGCATGCTAATTAAAAAAATAGAGTTCTCCTCTGGAGCGTCTATTTTTCTTCTCAAATTTTGAGCCTTCCATGAAAAACACAGACTGTTCTGTATGTGTCCTCTTTAAAATTTCTTGTGTTACAGATGAATCAGCTAGTGAAAAATTCATGATTCATTCCTAGAAAAATATTTCTTGAACTTCCCCACCTATGTGGCCTGAGGGTCATACCCCTATTGACTTATGTCCTAGCAAGCTTTCTCATTTCATCAGCAAGTTCTTAATTTTCTTTTTGATATTGCATCCATGAGGACCTTGTTATTGAATTATTGCTGAAATGGAAGGCATGATCAAACTCAAGATTTCTGGCATTACAGTCTCTGACTACAAGCACAGCTGGTAAGTATCATGGGTAATCACATATTCAGTGGTACAAAATATTACAGGGAGTTTTAGTCTGAGAAATATTGTGTATCTTAGTAATGGTATTAATTACAGATGGTTGGATATTTGATTTCAAGTTTATGCCTTTCAAGCTCACTACAAATGAAAGGGAAAAGGCAAAATGTTATACAAGGCTACATGGTCGGTGATTTCCATCAGTGTTGAATCACGTGGTTTACATCTACCAAGACGGTTTGACAAGGAAGGAGAAAGAATAGAAGTGGGCAGGAGGTTGATTTTCTCAAAGAGCAATGTAGCAGAAGTAATTCCTTGCAATTAGATGGTTTGATAGAGCAAAGGCTTCAGTGGAAGAAGGCAGAAAAAAAATAAAGGCCTCAATTTTGAGATTCTGAATCCTTGAACTTCCTGCTAGCATCAGTTGCCAGACTTCAGACCACAAGGGCAGAAAGGGTGCTATGTATAAATGGGGAAAATAGTATAAGCAATTTTTCTAAAACTTATCTGTATGAACAGGCCCATAAAAATTAAGAGAGTGAAGGGAGCTGATTAGTTGCACTGAGATCCTAAAGTGACTTGTCCAGCCTGTCTTTTGATCATAATAGAGTTTTTTCTTTTTCCTTTAGTAACATGGGATACATAGTGTCCTTGGAAGGATGCTTTACTTACCCTTTTGTATTACTACTGCATCCCAGTTTTACTCAGCATATTAAAAGAAAGGTCTAAGTGGTAATATATACATTTATATTTCCCTAAAATATCTTCTCCTGCTTTTGCGTTGTCCCCCATTGTTCAATATATTTCCCAATTTTTGTTCTTTTGCCAACAGATAGTTCTGCTGACTATGTAGTGAGTTCACTATTACAGCAGTAGTGAATGCAAGCTTCAGCAAATCTATTTAAAAGGTAAATTAGAAGTGTTTGGGGCATTTAAGAGTAGTAGGAAATGCTCTGGGCAACAATCAGAAGGCCCGCCTAAAAATAAGTATTTTAGCCTTATTAGTGTGTTGTCCATATTTCTACCTTTACAGTACAGGTTCAGAGTCCTAAACTTAACTTTTAAACAAGCCAGTGCTTTCTGCAGTTTGGGAGGTGTGCAGACATTTCTAGTGATCAGGATAGTTTAGTATAGTCAGGACATTTGCCATTCTCTTCAGTGATTCACAGTGTTACTGAGCAGCCCCTAATTTTTAAACATAATGAATTCAAGAAAGCTGTGGCACAATTTGATTATTTGAGAATCTTCATCCTCATTAAAAACCCCAGGATTTGGTGTCTTGATACAATGTAAATTTGTAGTAGTTAAGGCAGCAGAATTTCATTCAGTGTTTTCTCTTTGCGGTGGAAAAGATTTTTTTTCCACATTTTTTTTCTGGTAAGTTGTCTCAGTTGTCTTTTTAAACTTAAAACAGGTAGTACACTAGCATGTCCTGTGTTCTGATACTTAGGTGAATTTATATTGAGAAGTCATGAGAAGTTCCTTCTTAACAAATGATCCATTCATGATAATGCCACCATCTGCTGTCCAGGGAGGATGGAGAGCAATGAAAACGAAAAATAGCAACATCTCAAACTCACTTACTAGGTGCAGACTCCCTCCAGCAATCCACAAATCTTCTTCAGGCATCTGGCACGGACTTGGCAGCCTTGCAGTTGTGGGAAGTGAAAAATGATCGTAGTTAAACTTATGCCTAGCATTCTCTTACTTTTTAAAAAGATAGTAAAATAGTAATGTGGTACCCGTTTGCAGGCAGGCATCTATGTATAGCTTCAGATGGCCTCCCCAAAGCACTTAAACTGCTGAGAACACCATGCATGGGCGAACTGGAGTGTCAGTGAATTTGGGATTTATTAAACTCCCACTCTCTCAGCTGTTTCGGAAGATTTGGTGCACTGTGTTCTTTTTCCTTCCCTGAATGGCACTGAGCATTACCAGTAGTAGCACCATGAGATACTACTACCTCATACTATATTAAATATCTACTTACTTTCTTTCCTTGCAGTGAAATAATGAAAGAATTTCTTTGTCTAATGAGATCAGTCTCTTCACTGCCCGTATATGCTCTTGTAGAGGAGTTGTGCAAAGTAAGTTCTCAAGTATAGGAGACAAGGAAAATGCTCTCTTCTCCTCCTCTCCCAGCCCAGTTACTTGCCTGTTGTTTCTGGGTTCTTAGTCCTCTGTGCAGTCTGGGAGGAGCACTGCCATGCAAGCTAATCATTCTCTTGTTGCTCTGCCTGAGCTGAGTCCTTCCTTTTTATTTTTAAAAACTTCTTTACCTGTTCCAATTATGGGGCAAGCTGGAGTTACTGAAATATGAAGTAAAACTGTTTACCTACAGCTGGGATTATTTGGGACTGATTAGATGGTGTCTCTGCCATACAACCTACATGAACGAAAGCCAGTGATTTCATGCCTGATAGGCATCGCAGTCAAGGCACTGGTAGAACTCTCGAAGATGCCTATATAGAGGCACGGGCACATGCAGCTAACTTTTGTTTTGTTTCTGTCATTTTTTTCCCTATCTGAAAATTCCACTACATCTAAAACAGATAAATAAGGGTCAAGTACTTTTGCTCTTCATGCACTCTTTACAACTTCCCTCTCAGATCTGACAGGTTGTTGGCGGTTTTGTACCCACCTGTATTTCCCTTCTGCCTCCGTCTCCTCACCATCTATTCCTAAATGTAATTTTTCTTTCACACTGCATGATGTGAAACTAGTGCAGACTTCTGTTTAGACCTCTGTAATCTCACTTCCCTTCATTCACCCTTCAGTCCAGTCCTCTCTCTGCCTTCTTTACAGCCATTTTTCTTAGATGACAAGATACTGCATGGAAGAGAGGTTGGGCATTTGTAAGAGGTGTATAATGTAGAGCAATGCCACACAATACAGAGGAAAAACTAGTAACATGATCTCATTACACAGAATTTTTGCATAAATTGAATTTATGTAAAGTCCTTGGTAAAACAGTTAAAATTCTGCATTCTAGTTCTTCTTGATTCTGCATCCTGTCCCATTCACTCATTGTAGACTCTTGATTTTGGTATGTTTGCTTCTACTGAGATATGAGGCAGCCTGCTTGCAGTACTTGCTTTTGCTGTCCAGACACCAGCACATACAAATATTTAGGTCCAAACCCTACTCTCAGCTTATTTACTAAGTGATCTTGTTATTCTGCTAAAGTGTGCATGACTCTATGCCTGAATAAATGAAAACACTCACCCTTAACAGGGGGCACTGGAATAATCTCTCAGGCCTGAGTGCCATTTAGCAGATGCACCCTGGAGCTCTTCAGTCTCTGTCATTTCAGAGTTAGCATACAAATGACCAAATCAGACATTATTTGATAGGTGAAAATGGATGGGTGGGTTGTATGTAAATATACCTTGCCTTGGTAGCAAGAGTGCTGTTTGCCTCTGGTTTAGACAGAACCTTCTCCTCCTGGTGAGCAGGACCCGTTACCTAAATCCACTGTGCAGGTCTAGTCAAACACTTAGCGATACAAGTTACAGCTTCTCACGTTCTTCTGCGGCTGCTTCCCTTCTGAGAGAGTGTGCATCTACTTTGTTCTTACCAGAAATATGTGTTGTATCAGAGTATTTGTAACGTAATGCAGCTTTCCAGAATGCAGCTCTTTTCTCGAAGGACTGGAAGTGGAGCTTCCGAAAAATGGAAGCTTCACTTTCCAGCTATCCTGTGTGGATTTAGCCATTGACTTGACAGTGAAATGACAAGAGGTTTCCCTTGTCTAAAGATGCACGGTGTACTTGCAGGGCTAACGGAACATAACCCATGCAGAGCAATAGAGAAACCCAGTACTTTTCCCACCTTTTTCCCCGCGTTTTCCCCCCGACGATGTCTGCAGGAAGCTCGGACCGCGCTGTGCCGGGGGCGGCACCGCCCCTTCCAGCCGACAGGAGACGCCAAAGAGCCGCTGGTCCGTGCGGCCGCTCGCGGCTGGGCTCGGGCGTAAAAACCGCGGGGTTTTTGTAGAACACCCTCAAAGCTCAGTGTCAGACCCGCTGTTCAGCACCCGGGCTCCTGGGCTTGCTCTTCTGTTACCTTCGGGGCTTGACGGTTCTGCCTGTGCAAAGCTGGCTACCTTATAGCAGCTATTGCTGGCCGTTTTTGTCCTGGGCAATGGCCCAGACCCTTCAAAAGCTGTTCTCTTCTGTGTCGTGCAATTGCTTGTTCTGTTTCATGCAAGTATTTATGTAATCCTTTTCCTCTATAATGCTGTACTGATTAATGGGAGTGCTCCTTCCGTTTCTTAAACATAGCGTAGTTAAATTTGTAGATTTTGATTCATTAATTCTTATGTTTTGTGTTTCAACCTGATGGCAGTGTTCTCATTTTTCTTTTCAGTGGTGTGATCCCTTCTTGATTTCTCTTTCTCTTACTCGAGTGCTTTAGTGTTAGCACAGAACTAATGCCTCTAACTGGTAACCTGTATTTCTACAGTGACTGCAGCACTGTGATATTGTTTCTATGCTTTGGCAAAGAACACAGTTTTCCAAAATAAAGGAATATTTTTGTCTGGCCTATATTCATTATCTGATGCCATACAGAACACAATAATTAAGTATTTAATGCTTTTATGCAAATTAAATTGACTACCAAATCTAGCTTTAAGAAAGAACTTTCACTGATGATGCATTAGCAAGACAGTACCTGTAAGGTAAGGGAAAAGAGAATCAAAGTACATGACAGGTAACCAAGGTATGGGAAACAATATTTGGGGTTACATTCTATAAGTAACAGAGAGCTGTTTTGAGAAAAACAGCTGTTTTCTCAATTTTATTTCTTCAAATTACTAGATTTTTGTAAAGGAAAAAGGAGAAACAAATTCCACTAATGCAATTGTAACAAGCCTACGTTCATGTAACCAAGAGGGTGTGGAACACAGACTACTAAAATATGAGCTCAAATAGAGGCATAAGCATCAGCTTCAGGGTGGAGCAATCCAGCCAAATTTTTCCGACTTGGCAATACACTGCATGCTGCAAGGCAGCAGTGGTGTGCTGTATTTTGTGAACCCTGGCCTCTGTTTCTCTCTCTCTCTCTCTCGCTCTCATCTTCTGCTCTTTCTAGAATGTCAGTATAAGCTCCAAAGTGTCACCAAATTTGAACAGAGTTGGAAAACTTGCTGTCTTCTCTTCTTCATGGCCCAAAATGTTACCTAATTTGCCAAGGTAGCGATTTCTGAACTCAGTAATCAGATTTGCTTGTGTGTTATTTACTGGCAATGTCAAGTACACTCATAAGTTCTGACCATCAAGTATATCTCTCCCTCCTAGTTTATTTCTCCCTCTTCTCCCAGTGTGGCTCACTTAGTGTTCTTTAAGAGTAACAATGGATATCTGCTGCACAAGAAATACTCTAAGATAATGCTTTCGCTCAGATTGCCAAACCCCATTATTTTCTGTATTCTAGATTCAGACTGTAAAGAAAAACTTCCTTTCAACAGAAAATTAATGTTGTTACAATAAGAAAATATTTCCATAGAGAGATAATTATTGAATTATGGGGAGGCTCTCAACCATCTCTTATTTCTGCTCTTCTGGTTTGAAATATTTGAATTAGTAACATTTCCAAGTCTGAATCTTTCTCAATGATGTCGGAAAGGAGAGCTTTCTATACCATGTATCTACATATGATACTCATCTGATGAATCAAGGCATGTGACCAGTACCATTCACTTTGGAGGATCTTACCTTGTCAACTAATCTGGTTTATGGAATGCTTCCTAGCAGTTTTCCCACCTAAATAGTTTAGCATGAAATGAGTTTTTCTGGGATTGATTCTTAGCAAATCCTAACAGGTGAAACATTTAGTCTTTTCCTTTCCCATGAGATCATATATTTTCTGCAACTAGCTGCCATTGTTCTAGTTACGCTGGTAACTAACAGTTGTCTGTGTTGTGGTGTAAATGCAGAGTTCAGTGCTGAGGGCTCATGAGGGAAAGTTGTGTGAAATACAGCTCTTTTGACCATTCTAAAGATTTCTAGCTTTTAATGCAGGCACAACAACCATTTCAAAGTAAGTAGTTGTACACAGTGTATAATTCATGTTTTCCTCTCTTGAAAATTCTATTTTATTCTAGCCATAGCTGTGCATTTCTTGAATAATTTAAAAGCAGAATGTTTAAGAATGGATGTGAAAGTCTCCTCAGAGTAACTGAGAAAAGGCTTTACTAGTCTTAGTTTAGGCCTTCATATGCTAATATTTGCCTTTCTGATAAACTGCTAGAATACACAGTTTTGTTATCATTAGCAGATTTTCTTCAGATCTTCCAGGACAAAGTTCTTTTTTTGAAGCTATTCTTGATCTTTCAAGTAGTTTGACATGTTCTATGTAAAAGCAGCACAATCTTCTGAAGTTGCCAAATTAGTGATATAATGAGCTCCCATTTTTAACTATTAATGGCTTCCTATATAAAAGAATTCCACTTACAACAATCATAGATTGCTCATGTTTAAAACTACAGGTAATCAACTTATTATTATTGCTGTTTGCTGCATATTTTAGTCTCTGCTTGTCTGGTTCAGGGGAACCCTGACTTGAATGTGCCTTATCTGCCAAAATGTAAGCGTTTTGTTCAGACCAAATCTTTTTCTTTAAACTGGATTACATAATAAGAATTCATGGCTAAGTGCTAAAAAATAGAACTAAATTCTGTTTATGTTGTGATATGTATAAGGTAGGAAAACCTTCTCCCCACCAATGGTTTGGCAGGATAGCAGAGAGAGGATTTCTTGGCCCAAGATCAGATTAAATAAAGTTTCCATTTCTACGTGAACAGACAGATATTATCTTGCAAGACTTGAAAGACACTGACAGGAAACAAATGATGGAATGACTTATTTCTTTTGCCTGAGCCATGTGGAAAAACTTGCACTGCTGCTCTGCTGCGCAAATAAATCACCATCGCAAAAACCGAGTGGCTTAAAAGCACAGAAGTGACTTGAAATAACCCTTCAGTGACATCCAAAGTAAATATAGCAAGTAAAATATTGTAAGTAAATATAATTCACACATATAGAGTAATCAGAAAATCAACTGTCTTCAGTGTTGTGGGACTGCACTGAAACTGATTTTAAAAGATACTGGGTATAATTTAAAGTCATGCCAATAAGGTTAAACAACTTGAGTCTCTCCCTGACACATGTGAGAATTTAGAATCATTTGAATTGAGTTGTTTCTCCATTGCAAGTAAAATGACAGTCATACTCTATCATATGTAAATACTAAACTGAACAGATTTTAAATTCCCATTGGTTGGGAAATGGAATAATTCTACAACTCCAGTGAACTTACTCTGATTTTACACTGACATAGTAAGGAGGCCCTCGGTCTTTTATCTTCTCTCAAGTATGCTGTGCAGCATTTTAATATTGCTCAGGAATTAACAGAAATATCAATCATACTTAAGCAAAGCCTAAAAATACTTTCTAGTCAAACAGATTATCACATAAGTACGGAAAATATGAAAGGACACACAATTCTGATTTTTATAGTTAGCTGCATGGCCATGCTCATATATGAAGAGACTGTCTTAAAAAGCAACATAGCATTTAAATAAAATACAATTTATTATCTTAGACATTATAATAATAATATTGTTTCACATAGGCATTGTGTAATAAGGATGTAGACTGAAAGTTTTTTGTAAGTGATTATAAGTTTGAATAACTTAGATGTCAGTGACCAAAGCTGAACCTCTAAATAGGGTCCCAGCTGTCTCTGATAAAGCAGCCAAAATTTCTAGTATTTTCTGTACATCTTGGCTGTTATGAACCTGAGGTGGTACCGAAGGAACGTGACATTACTTAAAATAATTTTGCATTAGATTCTGTTTCAAAGCTGGTATTGTCTGCTTGAACATTTATGTTGTCTACTTACAGTACATTTAAGGAAAACATAAATGTGATATATTATCTCTCATTGTGGAAAACGAGATTTAATGTGCACTGCTTCTATCAGCATCAATGAGTTGTCTCATTTCCTTACTTCCTACTAAAGTATAATATAGAGGTTGTTTGCACCATTCTGCCATGAAATAAGACAGCTGTTCTCTTGGGTACATTGTTTAACATGTATATTATGGGTAAGAACTGACCATCTTGTTTGCACAACTTCCATTAGAAAATTAATTTAAAGATATTTGTGGCTTCACTTACACGAATAAGGTAGTCGATACTCTCCTGATTACCTTTACATAATTAGATATGAATTAGTCTCTTTAAGATTGTCTCAATTGTTTCATTGATTTTTAAATGTTTGCTTGTGTCCCTTTTTTTTTGGTTGTGAGTGGGAATTATAAAATTCTTAAGGATATGTATCTGGTGCATACTATGCTCTTCAACCACTCCAAATGCTTAGCCAAAAATCACAAAGGAAAGGAAATGTTTAAATTTCTGCTTTATGTCTCTGTTCTTCTTCAATGACACCTGAAGTTCTGTTAATATATTTTTATCTCCAAAAGTCAAGTGGCTCTCTGAGTGTTCCTACAGCTTCATGTCTACAAAATCATACCAATAAAAAGACACTGACAGAGAGGCTGGGCCTCAGATTTGTTGTCATATCTGATATTTAGAAATTAACAGGCGATGTCCTGCTTAGTTGCAATATTTTCAGTCCTTGAGCAGCAAATCACCTGTAGGACTTCTTATCACAAGCAGCTGTCAAAAAGTAATTCCTTCATTCTTCTGCTTTAGAACACGGTCATGGGAGCCTTCTGTGACCGCTTTGGAAGCTCAGGGGCTGCCTGTCTCGGTTCATTACATATCTCATGTGATCTCCTTTTCTCCCTGCTGTGTTAGCGTGCTTTGGCACGGCCTTGCTCAGCAGCCTCCGGGGCGTCGAGGATCCCCCACCTCCTCCCGTGCCTCCGTCCGCAGGCAGCAGGAGCCTGAGCGGGGGCCGTGCAGTGCGCCAGGACAGGCTGCTGCCAGCAATGGGGAAAATACTGAAACGCCTTCACTTCTGTTCCCGGCCTCTTGCGTATGTATTTATCAAAATGCTGGTTTTCAATCTGTCTTGTAAGATTTATTGTCTGCCCGTCAATATTAACATGCTGGTTATTTAAACTTTATTGAGGCAAACAGTTTTGTGCTGCATCCCCTTGGTACAAATTAGCTAGAGACGGACACCTGTGAACATTCAATGCTATATAGTACCCATGCTTCAGTCTCATTAAAACTAATGAATTAAGTTTGTGGATCTATGTACCTCATATATTTATTTTCAGTCACCACTGTCTTGCTTCTGTATACCTAATAATTAGTTTTCAGACTTTGCAGTGTACATCCCCAGGCCATTTTCTGGATATTTATGCAGTTAGTTTAACGAACTTTGCTTAGGAGCTGCTATGAGATTAACAGTCATTACCTTCCTGGATTGCCCATTTTACAAATTACCTAGAGATTTCATGTTCCGCAATTAAGTTTTCTTATTCTCTGTATAAAGCCAAAACATTTTTGTGGTGAACTCGCCCAGCTAATAAACAACAAAGGCGTTGTGGTTGTGGTTGCGGTTGTGCTCCAAGGGTGATCCTCCGTCCCTGTCAGCAGCTGCCAGAACAAGCCATGCCCACGGAGCTGTGAGCGGTTTCCCGGGGTTTGTCACCAGCACGTCCCTCGCTCGGGCAGCCTGGGTGAGTGGATCAACAGCGAGGGAGGGAACACGCCGGCTCTCGATCTGTAGGGAGTTCTCCGTGCGCCCGGTGCCACCCGCGCCCCACGGGATTCCTGCAGCGGGAAGCGGCGGGGGCTTTCCCGGGACCCGGGACGCTGCCCCTCCCGCGCGGGGGCGGGCACGCTGCCTCCTCCGAAACGGGCGGGCGCCGGGCGGGCCCGGTCCGCGGGGGTCAGGCTGGATCGAGCGTTCCCGGGGACGGAAGAAGGGGATAAACCGGGCCGGGGGCAGCCAGCGGGACTCGGCGCCGGCAGCGTGGCCGCGGCCGGGCCCGTCCTCCGCCTCTCGGCAGTCACCGCCCGGGGCCGGACTGCAGCGGGCTGGCCGCCTCCCCCGCCCCGCCAGCGGAGCGAACCACTGCGGCTCGCCGAGGAGGTGAGGCACCTGTCACCCGCGGGCGGCGGCGGCGGCGGGCGGCCCCGCGGCGGGCGGCGGCGGCGGCTCGGGGCGCGTCCCGCGGCGGGGGCGCGGCGGCCGTGCGGCGGCGGAGGGGCGGGCGCAGGCGGGAGCGCGGCCGCGGCGGCCACGGCGCCTCATCCTCCCCCGCGCCGCCGCCGCGGGTGTGCGCGCGGAGCCGTGTCCGTGCCCCCGCTGCCGCCGCTGCTGCTGCGTGCAATGGCGTTGAGGCGACGCGGCGGCTGCTGCCTCCTGTCAGGCGGGCGGCGGCAGCGGCCGCTCTGCGCAGAGGAGGCGCGGGGGCAGCGCTGAGTCGGGCGGCCGGGGGAGCCCGTCGCGGCTGTCGGCTGGGTAAGGCGGCGTGCGCGCTCGGCGGCGGAGGCGCCGGGCTCCGCAGGGAGCAGCGCTGGCACCGGGCTTTTGTTTCGCGGGGACGGCGGGCGCCTGCCCGGGCACTGCCCCGCCGCAAGGTGCTGCCGTCCGAGGCCCCGCGGCTCCAGCGCGCCGGGGCGGCACGGCCGCCCGAGGAGGAGCCGCTGCGGGAGCTCCAGCGCTGCCCTTTCGGGTTGAGTTTATTGCCTTCTGCGAGATCTGCACGGCTCGCCGAGAGCCTCTGCCGTGTGGCCTTTCCAGTCGCCCGTGGCGATCGGCGGGGACGGGCGCGTCGCTCTCAGCGCGGCGGCCGCGGGCTCCCGGTACCGGCACCGTGTGTGTGCAGCGGCCAGAGTGAGGCGTCCCCGCCTCGGCGGCAGCGGCACGGCAGGGCGAGGGCTGGGGAGCGGGAACGGAGGGGAAGGGAGACGGGTTGTCTGGGGAGACCTCCGTGGTGCCCTGCGCTGGGCTGCGGGGGCCGGGGATGAGCCCCTGGGGCGTGGGAGCGGTCCAGCCCCTGGCTCCGTTTCTGCATCTTCTTGTTGGTACCTCCAAGATCTTCCAGACGGTAAAACCACTGCCCGTGACAAGGGGCAACTTTCTCTAACGGGATATCACTTCCTTTACCTTGTCAGCTGAAGAGGTTAACTTCGGGTGCAGTTTTTTATATTCCCTCCAGCTGATGTTTAATTTGCCTTTCTAAGCATATTATCTTTGGTCGTATTGCTACCATTATGTTTGTCTGAGAGAGCAAGGATTGTCTTGCAGTGCCTCATATGTCATGTCACATTGCCTTTCCTCTGCATGCATATTTGTGCCATGATACTATACTTGTGAATGGAAAGATATGATTATCTGTTCTTTTGCTGTGGAGTGATGTTATAGATTGTAAATTATGCAACAGTCAATTTGAAAAAGTTTGTAATGGCGAGTTTTCACATGTCTATGCAGTGTTGATTTGTATTTTTTTTTTTTTACTAGATTTTGTAAACATGTCAGATAATGGTAAATGGAAATTGTGACATATTTAAAGTACCTGACATGGTTTCAGAAAACCCTCCTTTCTATTGCAGGTTAAATCATCCCTTGTTCTTGAGAGTCCTCAGTCGTGTTGCTTTGTCAAAATTGACTGCATGCATTTAGACATTTGCCTCCAGATCTCCTGTCAAGTATGGCCCTGCTGAAGGGCAGTAGCCCCTGAGGAAAAACACTCCTCAAGCAGAATCTCTGCTGTGACAAACTACTGAGAGCAGTACTGCAGAAACTATGCAAGCAGGTTTCACGCACCTGAAGTAAACATGATGAAAACAGAGTCTTCAGGAGAAAGATCAACCCTCCGAAGTGCCTCTCCTCACAGAAATGCTTACAGAACTGAGTTCCAGGCGCTGAAAAGTACCTTTGACAAACCGAAATCAGATGGAGACCAAAAAGCGAAAGAGGAAGGAGAGGCCTCACAGAGCAGGGGAAGGAAATATGGCTCAAATGTCAATAGGATCAAGAACTTATTTATGCAGATGGGCATGGAGCCCACTGAAAGTGGTGGAGTTGCCCCTAAAACCAGGGGAAAGGGTGGCCCTCCATCCCCTCAAAGACGAATTAGGCCCAAAGAATTTGTAGAAAAAGCAGATGGTTCAATCGTAAGGTTGGAATCATCCGTCTCTGAAAGGATTAGTAGATTTGACACTCTCCATGATGGTCCTTCCTATTCCAAGTTTACTGAAACTCGGAAGATGTTTGAGCGAAATGCTCATGAAACAGGACATTCAAATCGCTACTCCCCAAAGAAAGAGAAAATCATTTCTAATGAACTTCCAGATGAGTGGTGCAGCTCTAAGTCTAACAGAGGCAGCACTGATTCACTGGACAGTCTTAGCCCAAGGACAGAGACTGTCTCTCCAACTGTGAGTCAGCTCAGCGCAGTTTTTGAAAACACTGACTCACACAATGCGATCGTAGAAAAGTCAGAAAACAATGAAGAGTACTCTGTAACTGGGCACTATCCACTAAACCTCTCGTCTACTGTCACAAATATCTCCTCCCCAGTTGCAAACCTTGAGGGTTTCAGTCCTTTGAAAGAGACCGGCACATGGTCTCCCCCAGCCAAACAGAGTACAGGCGTGATGACTGTTGAGAACTCTCAGCAGACTAACACGCCTTTAACACCGAGACAGAAAGTGTCCACAGGCACTTCGGCAGGGTCAAAAACAACTGAAGAAATAAAAAAGAGCACAGAGGCAAGTGCTGATTCTGTTGAGAGTTCTGCAGCAGGTCAACAGGATTTGGTTGGCGTGCTTGACAGCGAAAGATCTGTGGACAGCTGTGCTAGGAGTAAGTCAAAAACAGAGACGGGAGTTTTGGTGCAACAAAAGGAACGGTCAGAACATACAGAAGGTAGCTTTGATGGACCTGAAGCTGCAGAGTTAACAAGAAATGTAGGTTCAGGTGGTGATTTTGCCACAGATGCAATTTCAGATGCTACTGAGTCCCATTATGATGAGGCAAGTGAAAAAGATGTGCATGAAGATGTGAATAATTTTCAGAGTTCCCATGTGTACATGCACTCTGACTACAATGTGTATCGGGTACGATCCAGATATAATTCTGACTGGGGAGAGACAGGTACAGAACAGGATGATCTGGATGACAGTGATGAAAATAACTGTTATGAACCTGATATGGAATATTCTGAAATTAATGGATTGCCAGATGAAGATGAAATCCCAGCCAACAGAAAAATACAGTTTAGCCGGGCTCCAATTAAGGTAAAGTTTCTTATGTTCCCCTTTTTTTGCAGTTGTTTTCAAATGCAGCTTTATTTGAAGGAGATTTTGACATTTGATCTTGCCTCTAAAAAGATTTCAGAGCATCTTTTGATACACATTTTTATTGCAGTCAGCCAGTGAACATAATCTTAAATGAAGTAAGGCAGCTGAGCTCTGATGAGCTCGTGTCATTTCCTAGATTTCTTGGTGGCTGACTAAACCAGCAGAATTTGAGAATGACAGCTGGGCTTGTGAAGTTCGAGAATTTTAACATGCATGTTTTGACTTCCGTGACTGAACAGTAACCATGTTGTGACGTGTCAGTGTGGGTATTTGGTGGCTTTTGTGCTGCTTGTTTCATTTCATTTGAAATCACAGCTTCTTTAGATTGAATGGCTTTTCCTCAGCTCTCAGCAGATTCTTAAAGTACCTGTACTTAAAGACTGTGTCCTGAAGTACACTGTGATTTTATGGTAGAGGGCTGTTAATATTCCACATCTTTTCTAGTAACACTGTCACATATATAAATGCTTTAAAGTTTTAAATGCATATAGAGAGCGTATATCTTAGTGCTACAGAAGGGCAAAGTTGGTTGACTGAAATACCTAGTGAAGGGTGTGCTTTTTGCAGAGTTGTTATGGTTGGTTTTTAAGTACCTTGAGATTACCACTAAGAATGTTGTTTACAGTACTTTTCAGTTCAAGAAGGAATAACTAGTCAATAACTTGTTACATTTTGTTGTACCAGCTTTTCACTGTTGAGTCTCCAGGTTAAATATAAAATTATTTTACTTCAAAGTTGGGTTTAGTGCATGTGTGTGGTGGTTTGACCCTGGCTGGAGATGCCACATGTCTCTAATGGACAATTCAAAGCCATAGCAATTCTTGCAGAAACGGCTTCTTGAATCAGAAATATATCACAGAGTACTTGAAATCTAAACATTTTAAAATTAAAAATGTAATTGAAGTTGACTGTTTTCACTGTGTGATTTTTAGCAATGCAAATTACTAAATCAATGAACAGAAGTTCCAGTGTTAAATTCAAAGTAATGTGATTTACAAAATCTGCATTCACGCTGCCTGTGGTTTAAAGTAGGGAAGGATGTATATTGTAATATGAAGTTTTCATCTGAATAAAGCAAGTGGATTTCATATCTGTTTATCATGAGGTGGAGGGATAAAAATGATCTTTCTTCATGCTTTGAAAAGAGCATTTTTTACACTGAAAGAAAATATTCCAAGAGAAGATAATGGATTTTTCTTTTAATTTTGTTTTGTTAGTGTTTTATTCAGGCTTGCATCATGAACCAAAAATACTAAGTATTTTTGTTCTCTCTTGATTATTCCCATAATTAAAGTAGCTGGTTTTCTTGAATTTTTGGGGGGAGGTGAAGTAGGGAAAACTTAGATTGCAAAGGAAGTCATCCCCTCTACTGCTTTCCTGCTCAAGCTGTACTAATAGACAAGATGATGTTCTCTCTTCTGAAAGATCTAGCAGTTGTTTATGATGTTTCCAACAGATGGGAATCCAGAAAGTGATTCCACTGATTTGTTCTTGAAATGGTCAGACTTTTCTGCTGTTTCTGAAAGAGCTAATAGTAACATTCTTACTTCAGTATACTGCTGTTGTCTGTCTGAATCATGCTGTCATGCCAAGTGCTCTAAGAGTATTTTCTCAGTTATTTGTGTTTTTCTTTTCAAGTTTTTCATGCTGTGTTCATTTCAGATTACATATTGTACAGTATTAATAACAGTCCATCAGGAAAATGCTCTAGGAGTCATTTTTGTAAATAATAAAAAGAGTGCATTTGTCATGGGTTTAAGCATAAAGTACTCTTAACAAGCTTATCTGAAGTAAAAGAATCATTGCTTTAATTATTCTAGCATCTTATTGTAGATAGGAAGTAAACAGAATAAAAGCTGTGCTGGGAGAGAACAGCGTAGGAGGGTTTGGGAGGTTTGGGAGATCCCCTGCTTTTTGTCCTGGGTGCCTCCGGTGCATGCAATCTGTTAGTCATGTGGGAAAGCAGAAGCAAGACCATGTGGAAGGCTGGCCCTTGCAGGAGGAACTGCAGCAAAAGTTGTGGAAAATTAAAAGCTGCCTCTCGAGCCCTCCTCTCTTTTCTGCGCAATGCTCTGTAATTCCCTCGGCGGTGTGAAGCTGTGTAAGCCAGGGCAGGCTGCCAGTGGCATCAGGTCAGTGCCTGGCCACGCCGCCGCAGGCAGGGACCCAGGAAGGGCAGCTGGAGAATCCCCTGGTGCGTCCTTGTGGCTCTCGAGTCTCTGGGCTCCTGCACTCCTCCAGCAGCGCTGCCAGTGGGGCACACTGCTGGGAGGCTGGGAACTGGCTCTGGCAGGAGGTTTCTACGCAGCACAGCTATCAGTGAGCAGTGCAGGCAGCAAAGGGCATTTGTGTTCTGTCCCTCACACAGTGCTAGCAGATGAACTTATCCAGGCACTCCCTGTACCCATCTGTTACACGGGGATGTTGTTTCTGACTGAAGAGACAGCAACTATTTAAGAATTTTTCTGTTCCACACAATTTTGTGTGTTAGTGGGCATGACTGGTTTCATTAATACTTAGCTGAACATCGTCTCATGCATGGCATGATTGTGAGTGAGAGGAAAATACAAAGTAATATTAGGAGTATTTTCTGAACTGCTGGAAGCTGATTTGTCTTTATGAAAATGATGCACTTTGTACTTAACTATTCTGCTAGATAGTGGTGTGCAAAGTCCAACCCGAACTGTAGATGTTTAGTGCTGATTTCAGTATTGTACCTTCACTCTCCTCCTACAGGAGAGCTCTGAAATAATTTACAAAATTGGCATTTGAATGTGTAACCTGTGGAATCAGTGGGTAGTTACTGCCATAAAGTTGATACCTGAAGATCTCAACAAGTTTAGGTAAACATCTTTGGACTATTTTTCTATGTGATTTCTTCAGGCAGACATGTAAGGGACTTTTTTTGTCCCTTTAAAGGAAATGCTGAGGACTAGGAGAAGCAATGAAATATAGGCAGAAGGATAAATAAATAAAATCTTACTCACCAAACTGATAAAGACTGAATTCTGCTTGTCTCCCAAGCAGGAAAAAGACTCAGTTATTGAGAAACTCATTATAAAGAGGAAGACTCAGGTCAGTGCGTGCAGAAAATTCTACTGTGTTACAGTCTGTAATTTTGCTATCACAGATCCTATGCTCCATGGGCCATTTGCTCTGCTCTAGAATAATGGGATATATTTGGTGATTTCATCTCTGTTGAAAGTCCCTTTAGGAGTAGGTGACTGCTCAGAGGCCACTGCAGGCTTGGAGAGTTTCTAGGTATTTGGAGTGTGGTAATGCTGATGTGAGCAGTTGTGTGTGTCTGTGGGAGCTTAAATCAGCTTGGTGCTGTTCAATAAAAAGTAGTCCAAAAGAGCCCAAGAGTGGCAGTGGACAGGAGTGTGTTGCTAAACAAGGGATGTGAACATTTCTGTAGCTGTTCATATGACTGTTTATGTAGTGATATAAGAAGCCTTTTATCAGCACTGGCCTGCTCTTGTGTTGAGGTGTTGTGTTTGTGCTCAGAGATAGAACTGAAGCTCTCCAGGGCAAGTGTATGAGGTGAAAAAGTTAAGTAAATGGGATAAGGAAAAACATACCCTGTTTTTTACAGGGATACTTTTGTACCAAAGAAACAAAACAACACCCACTAACCCAGCAACTCACTGATTTATTGGTCTTTCGTTGGGTTTTTCAGGGTTTCCTGAGGGTTGGGTTATATAGTGCTTCCCAAACACGGCGGGCTAATTGGATGAGGTTTGCCTGTAGTGCAGAACTCATTAGCTCATGGCTTTCCACACCCTAGCAAATGGAAATGTATTGCTTGTCCAAATCGTAAGTCCTTTTTTGAGCCATGCTTCCTTCATCCTGGGTAGAATTAGGATGAAGAGTAACGTTCCCCTTTTCTTTTTCCAAGTCCAGAGTTTCTGGTGTCCTGATAGCTGATGGCTGCATCTTCAGTTAGTGCCTGATTTCTGGCACCAGGTACAGGTTAAACCATTTAAAGCTGTTAACAGCAATTTGTGTCTCCTGCTGAGCCTCCTTTTGCAACCTTCTGCTCCACTGACTCTGTCCTACCAGCCAAGGGTTTGGGTATTATGTGATCAGACCGTATGGCAGACAGCAGGGGACTTGTGGTGCTGTGAGGGGGTTTGGCCCAAGCTGCTGCTGCAGTTTTCAGCATTCTGTAAAGCTTCCTTAGGGTGCAGTGGTGAGGGGACGTCTCTGCAGACCTCTCTGGGGTTTTGGGGGTAGGTGGGAGAGAGGGTAACATGAAGGTATATAGCAAATGGCTCTTCCATCCTTCGGCTAATTCCACATGAAGGGAATGTAATCGCTGGTGCCCGTGCCTCCTATTGTGCTTCCTCTCTTTTGTCACGCAGCAGGACTGAATTTTATACCCCACAACACTTCAGTTTGCCAGATAATGTCTTGTTCAAATGATCTTCAGGAATTGGAGCTTATACTCTCTCTCTCTCACCTCTGAAGACAATTTACAAGTGCTTTGACTATAGTTTAGTGTAGAACATAACTGAAATTTGTATTTAACAGTTGCTTTGAAATTTTTTTACGAACTACATTTTTAACAAACTTCTTCTATAAATCAGTTAAAGGAATGAGTCTTTCTTGCAGTTATTCCTCATTTCTGAGGGGACCTGAAAGATCATTTAGTTCCAAACCCCCTGCCATGGGCAGGGATCTCTTCTACTAGACCAGGTTGCTCAGTTCCGTCCAATCTGGCCTTGAACATTTCCAGGGATGGGGTGTCCACAGCTTCTGTGGGCAACACGTTCCAGTGTCTCACCCCCCTCACAGTAAAGAATCTTTTCTTAATATGTGATTTAAATTTACCCTCTTTCAGTTTGAAGCCATTCTCTCTTGTCCTGTCACTACATGCCCTTGTAAAGTATCTCTCTCTATCTTGTAGGCTCCTGTCAGGTACTGAAAGGCTGCAATTAGGTCACCCTAAAACCTTCCCTTTTCCAGGCTGAACAATCCCAATTATCTTTTCCTTTCCTCATAGGAAGGGTGCTCCATCACTCTAATCAACTTAGCAGCCCTGTTCTGGACTTGCTCACACAGGTCCGTGTCCTTCCTGTGCTGGGGACCCCAGAGCTGGATGCAGTGTTCCTGGTAGGGTCTCACCAGAGCAGAGCAGAGGGGCAGAATCCCCTCCCTCACCCTGCTGCCTTGGATGCAGCTTTCTGGGCTGTGAGTGCACATGGCCGGGTCATGTCCAGCCTCTCATCCACCAGCACCTCCAAGTCCTTCTTGGCAAGGCTCCTCTTGATTTCTTCATTCCCCTAGCCTGTATTGAGACCAGGGGTTTCCCTGACAAAATGTATTCAGGAATGTAAACAGCGGCAGAGAAAGAATCTGAAACAATCTGGTACTAATTCCATTGGAAATATTTAATCTAAAATATCATTATTCTTTATTTAGTAGCCATCAGAATAAAGCATGCTGAAAACATTTTCAAGTCTTAGTGTAAAAAAGAAGTATTTCTTTGCCTGATTTAATGTTCAGTATTGTATTTGCCTGTTGTTAAAATGTTGATAAACTATTTTGGATCATGGGAATCATAAGAGAAGGTTACCCATCCACAAGCACTGTACAGTCCAAGCTTGCCACCACTTCTATGTGTGTTTTACTTAAATGAATACAGAGTTGCATATAGATGATCTCCACGTTTCCCACCCCCAGTGAGCCTGTGATTCTGTAAATAAAGTAGTCACAGAGCATGTTAGGACACTTGTTGTTTAAGGCCAATATGGAAGACAGGAGTTGCAGAAAGATCCTGAGGCTATGTTAGATTTGAAATGGTTACAGAATCTGAGAAATTCATCCACTTTTGAACAGGTTAATTATGAAAGCTTACAGATTAAAAAAAGATGTGTAGCTCTTTCTGAAATCACTAAAGAATATTTTGTTTTCCTTAAATTTGGTTCACTACTTCAGCTCCTGTGTCCATGTAGAAGCCTAGAAGATAAGAGAACTAATATATATTCTCAAACATCGATAGCCGGATAGCTGTGGAGCCAACCAAGGATTGTGGGTAATAACATTCTGTCAGAAGGATCAGGATGTTTCTGAAGAAGGGGCCACACAGAGGAAGGGCAGCACTTTGCTGAGACTAATGTTCTTGTTTGGGCTCCGGGAGATAAGCACAACACCATACAGCACAACTATGCAGGAATGAGGTTGAGAAATGGGCCTGGAATGTTGACTAAAGGCCAACCCAGTCATCAAGACTGGTCATCATTTGGTGGTCATAAAGACCACCAAAGACCTATAGTGCCCTCCACCCCATTTCCAGAAAGTTTGAGAAGACCAGACTGCCCATGATAACTAACTGGCATAGAAAGTGAGAAACATATCTCCAGGGTGAGGAACACTTATCTATGGAAAGTTACACCCATGAAGCCCGGGCACATGCACCCCCAGGGCCCTGGACACTTCATCAGCTGCACTGACACTGGAGACAGGACTGCTGACCTCTTTTCCTTTCTCTCTCTTTCTCCCTTTTTAAGCCATCTCTTTTTCCTCTCTCTTTTTCTCCATTCACCCTCCCCACTTTGTTCAAAATCCATTGCTGTGTGCTATTACTAAGAGACTAGGGACTAACATACCAATTTCCATGCCAAGTGCATAATTTACTAATAAAATTCTGTAAGCTTTTGTGGACCCTCTGACATTTGTTGTTCCCTTTGACCATGAGTATCTATGAATCTTGGGTGCTCCCTTCCCCATGAGGGTGGGATGCCTTATGCAAACAGTCCATGCTTTGTTTACAGTGTTAGGAGTAGAGGGTAGTTTTGGCTAAAGCATGAAACTAAGTATTACGTAGGCTTAGCCTCTGACTCCTGTAGTGTTGAATATATCACTGAACTTTTATGCTCATATTCAAATTTTGTAAAATGGGCAGCAAGCTGGTAATTAATTTCATTCATCTCGATGCGTGAAGTAGTTTGGTATACAGAGCTATTGCCTGGGTAGCTTGGAACGTGTCTATTCTGCTGCGTGAAATGAGCTTACACTTTTTTCCCAGGTATTGTCAAGTATGGGGAATTCTACTGACGTTAATCATAAAATGTGTTGTACTGCAAGGGTTGTCCTGCTAACTTTGATCATTTGTAAAAGATAATAGCAGTGTAAAAAACTCTTCTTTGCTCTGGTAATATGCTCTTATGAAAGATCTTTTTATGAAAGGCAAAACCATTTGTGTGTCTTTGTCAAGGAAAGGAATGAAAAGTAAATATTAAGGATTCAAAGACTGGATGCACTCAGATAAAGAATAGTGAAGGGATAAAACATTTCAGAGGTTACTGTTTTGATTCAGTCACTGTGGTGAACAAAGATATCTTATTATTGCTGTAGAATTTTATGCCTTCACCAATGAGTCTTTTGCACACAATTTCAGGTGCAAAAGAGTTTTCTTGTATTAAGTATACATGGAATTGTTGGCATACAGTGAATGGAATAAAGTTATTTCCCTGGTACAATATGCTGTAGAGTCTTTAACTCTTAGATAAGTCCTAATTTCACTACTAATTCTAGGGATCAGTTATTCCTGGATGCAATATTCACACACGTAGTTCTTGAACTAAAAAGAAATAATGTTGTCTTAAAACTGGGTTTTGTAAGCATTGAGGGCATTCTAGAAGGACTGTTTGTAGAAACAGAATTTGGATTAAATAATTTTAATTTTAATGCATCAGAAGTTTATGTGGTTTAGATTGAAAGGGGCTTCCAATAAAAGGTTTTGAATTTCAAAAATGCAGACTGAGAAACTGTAGGGAAATGGTTTGAAATTAGCTGAACCAAAGAGCAAAGGGAGCTCTTTGATTCAGAATTAGAAAAAGTGCGTAGGATTTTCATCCCAAGAAAAAGCAGACTACACAAGCAGAATGATTGCAGACCTAATCAGAAGAAAAGTCAGCCAAAGAGAACATCATAAGTTAGCCAAGAACTTGGAAGGAGTGGCATAAGTGGTTGTTGAAAAAATGAAGAATGTCATAGAGTTTCGGAAGTCTTAAATGTGACTAAGAAGTTGCCAGAAGTCAAGCCGAGTTTGACCTTGTAAAGGAAAATAGTCCAAGTAGTAAAAAGCTATTCATCTACTAAAAATTAAGCAAGAAAGGAAGCTGGGTGTTATGCAGTGAGTATGAAGTTATGATCAGAGTTAACACCCCCAGTTTATTGTGGAAATTCCTATAGTGAAGTGAAGAAGAAACCTACAGGTTCCTAGTGCTCAGGTTTGTAAGGGGCTGGGTCAAAGAAGCTCTATTTTAGAAAATCTTGTAGCAAATATTTCAAAACTAAAAGAGCACTACTAAAATAGAGATGGTATTTAACTGCAGAAGAGCAAATTTAATAGCTGTTTTTCAGAAAGTAGAAAAAAGGTGGTTCTGGCTGCCTGAAAATCGTTATTTTTTTTTTCCCATAGCAAAGCAATAGGAAACACTTTTTAAAGAATCAAAGGCAGAGAGGCAAATGGAATACATGTAGATGGATTTATCAGAGGTAGTATGTGTCAGACTAAATTAAGATCTGCCTTTGATAAGATAAAAGACCTTGTTAAAAATTTCAGTAGTTCTGTCTCAGGAGGTTGGAGCACACTAATGACACTTGCTTTTGACAGGAAGTGGGGAAGCCTTATCATTGCATAGGATTACAGTAAAATATGGGTGACTGGGAGGACTTGAGTAATGGGGATGGATTTATGTGCTAAGAACTTTCACGGTAAACTAGTGACTCATTTGTAGGGGATGACAGCTAAGGAGAAAGCCACTCTGACTTGCTCCTGCAGAATGACAGCAGCAACCCATGATGTGATGCAGCTGTGAGGAAGGCAAATGGCTTTCTAGATAGCATGAAGCAAAATATTTTGGAAGCAGTAGGGAATTATGGGTGTCGTTTTATAACTCGCAAGGGAGACTTCATCTGGACTGTGTCTGATGGATTCTGCTCAAGGGGAGTGGGTTTGCAGGAAGAGCTGTAGCAATTTGATGCTCTTATGTGTCTTTTTCTTGGTTAATTCGATCATAAAACAGGGACCTTAAGAAATTTGTCTTGCTTATTGAGTGATGCACAAGGCCTGACAAAGGGCCATTATTGCATCTCTGCATTCAAAAGAAAAGGCACCTGTAAACTAAGAGGCAGCGTTCCACTTTTAAGGTGGAATTGAATGTTTTCCAACTAACATTAAAGAATTTTAATAGCAGGCACGCTTCTTACATTCCTGATAGACTACTGTGTTGTCTAGTGTTGTCTGTTAATTTTGTAAAGTGTTGCAATTACCTTTAGCTGTGTTGAACTTGAAGGCCACAAATAATCTCTTGGAAAGAATACCAGACATTCCTGTAATTAAATGGTACAAAGCAATAGATTTTATTCTGTGGTGTAGTTTTTTATATAGAAAGCATTCTATTGAGACAAGCTAATTTTACTCGAGTTACTTACGAGAGTTGATTCAAGAGACCCATCAGATCACTCAGATTAATTCCATATCATATCAGTGGAAGGTGTGAATGCAGAATTTACCTCCAAGGCACGTTTGCCTTGTGCTGTTACACATAAAGCTGCACTTCTTAGTCTATGCACATCTGTAACTTCTGATGTTCCACTCTGCAGTTTCCACCTGCCTTAATATTCCGTGAATAATCTCAAGGGCATACGATGCTGATTCACATTGAAAGGATATCTTCCAGTATTCAGTCTATGCTGCCTGTAGACCTAGGGACTTCCATTTGATAAAATCGCTGCATTTTGCATCAGTTGTTTGAAAGCAATAAAATACAGAGGCTTTTAAAAGTCATGCTATCAAACTCCTCTCTAATTCATCTAGATCATGGCCTTTATGATAAAGCATTAGGATTTTTTTTTATCTAGCCTGTTATCGTCTTTACATCTTTATAAGCTTGCAGTCATCTTTAAGATGGATGGTGATATATTTAGGTACTGACATACTCTAGATTCCTTAAACGTGTAGAATCTGACATACTTAAATATTTACCTGTTAACTCTGCCTTCTTAAAAGCCTAAGGTACTTGCTCATGTTGGCTTGAGTGACTGCCCAGTAGATTTCATTGTGCATGGACTGTTTAAACAGAATACTCAAAATATTTTAGTGCTGTATTTTTTTGCAAGGGCAAAGCAGAGAGAACTCATTAATCCAGAGGTTTAGAGCACTCTTGAAAAAAGCTGGTAATTTAGCAGTGTGGCAAAGTGCACTAACACAAATGAGAATGTTTCAGTATGACATTTGATAGGAAGAGACTACCAGACCGTGTAGCTCTTTATTCTCCTTTGCCCATCATTTTCCTCTGAAGTAGTTGCTCAGTTTTATCTCTCTTAATTTAATAGGTTGACTAAAAAATACTTCCTTGATGTTTTGCACATTTCTTTCATGTTAATGTTTAAGTTGGGGGGAGGGAAATACCATTCAACAGAGGGGCTCTGTTTTCCTTTTTTTCCTTCTTTTTTTTCCTTTTCTCTCTTTCTCTGTGTATGGCCAGTGAAAAATTGTCCAGGCTTAACAGCTGAAGATCCAAAATAACTGCTGAGACTTGCTGTGGTTTACTGCAAGTGCATGACACAGTCATTACCAGTAAGTCTTGACCATTAAAAAGGGGAAGTTATGCCTAACCAACCTCATAACCATCTACAAAGAAATGACTGGCTTAATAGGTGAGGGGAGAGCAGTGGCTATTGTAAATTCACTTCAGTAAGGCTTTTGACGTAACATATTCATAGAGAAGCTTGTTAAATATGGGGTAGATGAGCAGACAGTGAGGTAGATTGGAAACTGGCTGAACAGAGCGGTGGGAAGCCACAAACCTCATCAAGTTCAGCAGGGAGAGGTGCAAAGTCCCGTGCCTGGCCCCATGCACCATTATATTCTGGGGGACCATCCAGAGGGTGGATCCTCTTCAGCTTTGCAGAAGAGGATCTGGGGTGCTGGAGAACATCAGGTGGAATGTGAGTCAGCCATGTGCTCGTGTAACAAGGAAGGCTAATTGTATTCTGGGCTGTGTTAGGATGAGTGCTGCCATCAGGTCAAGGGAGGTGATACCTCCTCAATACTCACCACTGGTGAGGCCACATGTGGAGTTCTGGGTCCTGTTCCAGGCTCCCCAGCACAGGAGACTGGAGAAAGTCCACTGAAGGCCCATGAAGATGATTGCAGGTCTGGAGCATCTCTTCTGTGAGGAAAGGCTGAGAGAACTGGGACTGCTGAGCCTGGAGAAGTGAAGACTCAAGGGTGGTCTTGTTAATGTATATAAATACTTGAAGGGAGGGAGCGAAGAAAACAGAGCCAGGCTCTTTGCAGTGACAGGGTGGGCACCAGCTGAAACACAGGTTCCCTCTGAACATCGGGAAACTTTTTCTGTGAGAGTGACTGAGCTCTGACACAGGTTACCCAGAGAGGCTATGGATACTCCATCTTTGGAGATATTCAAAAGCTGTCTGGACATGGTCCTGGGCAAGGAGTGCTGTGCTTCAGCAGGGGGGTTGGACCAGATGACCTTTGTAGTTCCCTTCCAGCTTGAGCCGTCATGTGGTTCTGTTGCTTCATTTATATCAGAGAAAAATTACTTTCCTGATAGTGAACTTCAGAAAAGGAAGCACGTAAATTGCATCCAAGACAAATTCTCTTGATTTTATTATTTGTAAAATATACTAAGTGACCTCTTGTATTATTTATCAGGTTTTAAGACTGCATGGTTTTGCAAATCCAAAGGTGGTGCAGCAGCTCCAGCAGGTTTGATTGTAATAGTTAATGTTGTTTAAATCTGTATGAGTATTTTAGTAAGAGCTCATTGCATAAAGCTTAAATTTTTATTTTCTAGTTTTGTAATTACAGATAGTTAAGTTTAAGGATTGATACTAATGTTTCTTGTTAATAAGAAGCTAGGCCCGCCACTGCTAATTGAAAAGCTAAGAAAGGATTTTAAGGGTTTTTTTGGGACATATTTTGTTGTATACGTAAGCAGATTGACCTAACCTTATAAGTAACATTTAATAAGGCAAAAGATTTTGGGGAAATATTTAAACAAATATTATGAGTTTAATATTTATGATGAAGAGGAAAAACTTAAAATCGCCTACAAAAATGAAACTGTTGAGGAGTAGTGTTCATTTGCAGCAGAGAGAAAGCCCCCTAACATTTTGCATGTAGCAGTAGCCAAAGTCTGGATGGCTGTTGCTGGGGTAAGCCTTGATTGGAATGAGAATGTGATCTGAGCACCCAGTTGAGTCCAAAAGCTGTGGTTAAACTGATAAATAATCTCACCCTGTGCTGTAAACCTTAAGTGACATCTTTAAATTACTCACTTTGTAAAATGTACCAAGTTGCTCATTTTATCTAGTTTATCTCTCCAGTAATGAAAAGGATAGGCATTTTTCTGGTCTTGTAAAGCTTAAGAACTCCCAGAAGAGAGACCAATGTATATGTCTGGAGATGACCAACAGCCATTTCTAAAACATGAGAGGGATCAGTGAGAAGTTTATTAAATACTACTTTGAAAAAAGGGAATAAAAGATAGCGTATAGTATAAATTGTTCTTCGCTCCTTTGGCTTAAAAGTGGTTCTGTTAAAGCAAGCCTCTTGTCCCCATATATGATTTACTTAATGTATTTTATTTTCTTAGTGCAAAGGGTCACTTGTGTCTCTAAGCCCCAAAGAATCCCTGTAGTTAATCCGTTCCATTAGGAACTCCAGGTTTCTGAGTTTGAGAAAGCTGGATTTAGCTTGAGAGTGCTGTGCTGCTGGAAGCTAAATCCAGCAGTGAGAAGCTCGGGGGCTTGGCGGGGGTGGTGGGGGAGCAGTGGTGGTCTCCTGCCCCAGCTGGGCAATGGGGTGGGAGTCCAGGCTGGGTTGGGGCCGGGTCAGCGCCCGACACTGTGTCCCAGCAGGCTCCTGCCCCAGCTTTCATAAGCCAGTGGTACTCAGCAACACTGCACTTGCAGCTTTTAGAACTCAAAGAAGCCGCAGGGCAGGTTTTTGGCCTTTTTTTAAGAGCTAGCTGCTTCCTGGTGCATCAGTAGTCCCTCAATATAGCGTTATCCAAAATATGCAGTTGAACTCTTGCTTCACCATTTTGCCTCACTTGACTACCTAATGCTACCCTGAGCATTGTAGAGATTTTTAGGTTTTTAAATGTAGTCTCTGGTTTTTTTCTCTTCTGCCTGTTCTTCCCCTGCCCCTGTTGATTCTGGACACTTCCAGGGCTGCAGTTTTGTGATGGCCTAGGACAGAATTTCCTCTTTTATCCTCAGTTTGCTTGTTTTCTAGAACTGCATACTTGACATTTTACATTGCATTAAAAAATTGAAAATACAACAAAGAAGCTTTTTTAATCATTTAGTTTATAAGTTTTTCATTGTTTTATGTAGATCATATTCATCACTCAAAAGAGTGAAGAATTCACTGTGGTGGTACCTTCTCCACTGAGCTTTCGTTGCAGCATTATATGTAGATTTTGTTTATTGTATTTTATTATTTATAATGAGTAAATAGTGTGTGAAGTATATAGCTTCATATCCATAGAGGCTCTATGAATGTTGTTCATTCTCTGGTTCTTGTACTCTCCACAGATTGTTCTGGTCTCAGGCTTCGCTTTTGATAGCTTGCTTCTTTATTGTGTCAGAGACAACAAAATCTAGATGTGCCATATGTTCTATTGCAGTTTTCCCTAAAACTGTGGCTGCCACCTGAGAGGAGGGAAAGTGTTTTCTCTGGTCTGTGTTGTGTGGAGTATCTGCTTCATCTGACCAATTTATAGGCAAATCTGCTGCCACCACTTTTTAGAGGATACACTTGCACACCCAGAAAAATGAGAGTTAAAAGAACAAAATTATTTGTGTATGCAGATACTTGACTAATAAAATATTGTAGTGGTAATTGATCAAAATGTTTTGAAAGATTAATTTTCATCTTAAAAAATTACTTAAACTTGTAATTTATTCTTACATTACAAACATAATGCTCCCAAGGGTGTGGGGCTTGCTTTAGCTGCAAGAATTTTTGCAGTGCAGGGTAATCCTGCCAGGAGGATGTAGCAAAAGTCTGTTAAAGGTAAGTATGTCATGACTTCTCTCTGGTGTTAGGTATTTTTTGTTCTCTTTCAAACAAGAGTGGTACTGTAATCATGAAATACTAGATGAAATTCTTTGTCTTTTATTAGCACTAGAATTCCAAGATACAACATCACTTGGTGACTTGATGAATAATAGTTGTCATTTAATGACTGGCTAGGATTACTTTGAAAATAAACGTCAAAGTTTTATCTTTTGTCTCGCTACTTGAAAAAATGACTAGCAGTAGACGAAAAGGAGGACTATCCCTCATACCCCTTTCAGACCTCAGATTTTATTAAGTTTCTACAGTGAAAAAAATGCAATTGTGCAATAAATTACATTTGAAATATCTCACTTTGAATGAACTGGTTCTGCCTTACATCTGTGTATTTCCTCTGCTTACATTTGTATATTTGGTGTAGACATCAGTGTCACCATCAGAAATAAGATATTTTTGGGACTCCTAGACATTGTGCAGCCCTTCGTCATGCTGCTGTCAGGAACTTGATCAGTAAATTAGTTCAGTAGTACTGGTGACGGATTTCCAGGGGTTATGCCACTGACTCTGATTCAGTACGCTGAGCTTGCATGCAAGAATTCCTGAGTGCCCCTATACTATGGGATGCAAACTCTACTGCATAAGAGTGACAGACAACAGTGCTGGGAACCCTCATTACAGCGTCACTGAGTCCTGTGTCATTTTCTGCACCATTTGGTTAGCACATACGGAATAAAAAATTAGTGATTGCTATACATTTATAACAGGGCACCTGGATAGACATGATGGTGGCAGTGACCTAAAGAAATGCACAGATACAAATTTTTTCTGATCCTATGGTGCATTCAGCAGTGTTGAACGAAGTGGGCTTCAGGAAGTTGCAAAACAAGACAGTGCTTCCTTTTCTCATGGATGTGTGACAGCAAGTAAACTTAACGGAATGGGAAAGTTTGGAACAAACAGAACTTCAGAGAGTAATGTAACACAGCAAAATAAGGTGACAATGTTAAAAAGCTTTTCAAATTGCGATGACTTACGGGAATTTTTCTTAAAAACGGAAGTATAATTATGATTATTAGAAGGTAAGGTTGAACCATTGCATGAATTGCCAGTGGACTTGCCACCTCTGCTGGAAGTCTAGCAGTGAGACTGTAGGATATTTTTTAGCTAAGATAATAACAACAATTGTGGGCTTTTATTCTGTGCTTTGACTTTGTTTTCCCAAAGCAACCAGCCCTGGAATTGCAGTCTGTTATGCAAGGAGCCTGAAACAGTGCACTGAACATGTAGTCTGCTGTCTAATTATACTAAGTACTGGTGGGATGGTCTCTTCATCCACTTACAAGAATTGTGTCAGAAAATGTCTGCTTCAGGTAGATCTCTAGTGAAACCATGAACTGATGCTTTGCTGGAAATAGTTTCAATATCTATTAATGTTCAAAGAGATGCAAAGCTATTTTATTAAGAAGGGAAATGACTTAAAATTAATAATTCTCAGTACTTTTCATGTATAACTAAAAAACCAATCCTGTAGTTTTGCCTGACAGTTTATAACAAGTGGCACAGATTCATGAAAAGAGGCTGTAGTGCCTTCAGTTGGAAGCAGTTCTTTAGTTTAATTACTAGCCAGTGAGTCTCCTTTGTGTGATCACGTCACACCTCTGTAAGCTGATCAATATTGTGTTTAGCTATTTGCTAGTGCGTAATGAGATTCCTTACTGATCTTAGAGTTCAGTGTACATCATCTCATGAAGGCTAGCAACTTCTCAGGTGTGTTGAAAATCTGCAGTAATGTTTTAGTAAAAACTTTGGCTTGTCTATACAATTAGTAAAAGAGCATGGAAAAGGGGTAACCATCTTTGGAAGATGTGCATAGGAAGGGGACTTGGACCTCCATAATTTTCTAGAAAAGCATCTACCTAAACACTGCACTGTAGGTTACATTCCATCGTTTCAGTTGAATGTGGGACCAAAAGAGCTGTCTGTACTGGATGATTTTGCAGGTCCTGGCACTAGAAAGAACGTAAGAGCAAACGCGACTGCATCGCTTAATATTTACTGTTTCCTTTAGGCACTGAGGAGGCAGCTTTGGGATCTGAGATGTGCTGAAAGACTCATTAAAATGGAATGATAAGGAGCTGTTAGATTTAAGAAGAGATTCTTCGATGTAAGGGGAATTGAATTTTAACTCCCATGTATTGGATGAGCATTCTAGGCCCTTGGCCTTTTACATGGCGATCGCTACTGTCATCTTCATCTCCTGGATAGGCTTTCACAAAGAGAGTTAAATCTTTCTTGGGTTTTTGATCAAATGTGACAGTCACCTGCCTTCAGGAGGCAGTTGTAGGCTTTGAGCCCTGAGTAAAGGAGGCATCTGTTTGCAGCTCTTACTTGGACTTTAAGCTGGAAGAAGTCAGAGAGACTGTAGTACTCAATAAATTGATTCTTGACCCTAGGCAGGGCCTTGGTCGATGTTTGTGCTTACTTTGTCGAGCACCACGCGTATTGCAACTTCATTTCCCTTTGGATTTTTTGGGGGGTTTAAGTGATCAGCTTCAGGTTTTTGTTTAAGTCTATACATAAATGTTATGTTTTCCTTTGACCAACTAATAAGAACTTAAGTACTTTACTGAATTGAAGTCCTGAGTTAGTGATAACAGGTATTATTTGTGTTTCAAACCAGAATCCTCTTCTGGATGCTTTTCTGTCCTGTTTTCTTCAGTCATAATATCAGTTGAAACCTGCCTCTTTTTTTTTCAGGTTATGTCTCCCATTATGCTCTTTGAAAGTGGTGGCTGGGAGGTGAGAAAGGCTAACATTTAACTCCATTACTCTAAAGGAATTTCAGTGTGGAGCATTCCCCCAGGGCTAGGTTGTGGGGAGAGGTAAATAAAGCATCAATGAATAAAGAAGCTAGAATAATTTTAAAACCAGGCTAACCAGGATAGGCTTTCTTATTTGTGTCTTGAAGACACAGTCAGGGCCTTATCGAGGTATTCACTTCATGGCTAGAATGTCTCTTTGTCTGCATAATGAATATAAATGAGTACAACAGGTAGTAGGGAGAGAAACAGTCGGAGGAAGATGAAATAGTGCTCAATTATGCAACAGGGATTAGTGGAAGAGGGAGGAGTAGAATTAAGACCTTAAAGTTTTAATGGAAAATAAAAACCGTAAAACAACTTTTGGGGAGTCTTACGATACTGATGAATTGATGTCACAATACTACAGTTCAGAAGGCAAGTATTACTCACTGTTTTCAACATGTGCTCAGAGACTTACGAGTAAATGAAGTACAAGTGAAATCTGGGGAAAGAGCCTGGAGCTGCAGCCACCCGTGCTGGACTGCCTGCACTGCTGCTCTCTCTTGCACCACTGTGATGTGAGAGAACTTCTGTGCGGTCCTCAGCATCTGTGAAACACGCCTCCCACTTTATCGTAGCACTTTACTATCTGTGAAACCAGGTTTCAGAAATGATGAAAAGGTAGGTAATGTACTGTGGACAGAATTGTACCTCACATGTAACTGGCTGACAAGAGTGAGCTTGTTGTCCATGGTATCTTCAGCAGAACTGAAACTGAAATTAATATAGAGGAAGTAAAAGAAAGTGGCTTCAACCCGTGCTTTGAGTTCTTAGTGTTTTTATGATAGTGCTGACATTATTCTCTGCAGCAGTCCAATGTGACTAGATACTTCCTTGAAAATACTGTCTTTCATGGATGTAATTATATGCTTGGCCAATAGAAGTTGGAAACAAATTACAGTTCACAGAATCTGTTCTCCTTTTCATTGCTGTAATGCTATCAAGCTATGATCTGGAAGCAAGAGATTTAAGAGCGGGGGGACTGTCATGGGGAGTATGTGTATATACTGCTGCAGACAGCAGTATAAATTAGGTGTACTTGAATTAAAATTAAATAAGACAGGTTGGTGCCAAAAGCAGTCTAGTTGTAGCTGTTTGGTGCCCAATAAAAGACTAATTGACTTTGCAATGTAGTAATGTATTTTTTCTTATTTTATGTGTTAAATAAAATAAGCCAAGTAAATTTTTCTTGCTGAGCCTGCCTCTCCAAATGCTAATTGCTGATGGATGGTTATAGAATTTGGTAATAATTATATACTACTCACAACAAGAGATTGTGAACTTTTTTGATGCTTTCCCAGAATTTTATTTATGGTAGTTCAAAGATGTAGTTTAGAAAGCTTCCAATTTGAAGGCGAAATTCCTTTCATGATTAGATTGAGTATCTAGGATCCTGCATGCAACTAATAAATGCCTGTTCTCTATATACCACTGGATGCAAGTTCAGGCTTCTGGTAAGCTGTTTTTCAGAATACAATATTTGAAGAATCAGAGATTTTTCTCTTAAATTTGGAGGTGATGGCTGGTTCATTTTTGTGTTATTCTGTAGAGGCAGCTGTATGTTGTTTTATGTCATTTACAGATAGTGGCCTTTTCCTTTCCCTGTGGTGGTTTAAAGCATGTTTACACAGCAAGTGTGGTGACTCTTCCTGTGTTAACCTAAGACTGAAGGTGCTGGGAGGCTTGATGCAGACATGTTAAGCTGACATAATTGCTCCATCCCATCATGAAGCTCTCTGGACTGCCAGTCTTTTAAGTGCCTTATAGGATGATAAGACCTAGAGGGGTTTTTTTGTGCTCTTGTGTTCCACAGGCTTTGATTTGGTTTTTTGCTTTGTTTTGCTAAATTGTGGGCAGATGCAGAAGGACAGTAGCATCCTGCTGTTAGTCAGCTACACAACTCTTCCCCAGTGCAGTGAATTCTCCTTAGTCAAGCTAAAAGTTTAGGGGTTGGTGTTGCTTTTTTTTTTTTTTCCTCTGTGTGGATATCTTAAGAAAATGTATTCTGTATTGTGTTCTGTGAGTAGTTTTCAGAGGCATTATATAATGTGGAGGATTTTGTCTTTGAGTCTGCACAAGATATTTTTGCTATTATGTGGAGTTATCTTGCTGCTCTATCAAACTTTTTTCTGGTACAGCAAATTAAGAAATTAGTGCCTAATTTACGCTAATAAGAAGCATATGAGAACTTTGTGTGATCTAGGACTATTTGCACTGAGTGCAAAGCTTTTTCAGTTTGTATTCTTACTGAAACCCCATGGATTTTTGCAGTAGGTGATGGTGTTTCCAGCTGAGAAGCAGTTTACAGGATTGAGCTCTGAAAAGTATTTCAGATATTATGAGCTGGTCTTTTCTCTCCCAGATTTTTTCAAAAACCTTAAGAAATGCTATTTGGAGCACTGAAAAAGAAAACTAACAGTTTCCCACAGTATAGAGTAACAAAAGTGAATCCAAGTGGATCCATTGCATATAATATACCACAGTGATGTATTTAACATAAATGAACTACCCAATCTAAGTCTTGACACAAAGACAAACTTTGTCCCTCATGTGCCCACTCTCTTCTGTCCTTGGGCTCTGGCTGTATGTCAGAGTTTCTGCCCCATCTGGGAAACAGCAGATGCTTAGCAGCAACTCAGCATATTTTCCAGAAAGCCTCTCTTCCACCTTCGCAGAAGAAAATTGTCGTCTCCTCCCTGTGCAGACTGGGAGTAACTTGCCTGTTTTGCATACAAAATATGTATTTTTTTCAGGCTGCATGCATAGATGAATGCCCTCAGTTAAAAAGCTTGCCTACAAATGTATATTGGTTGTGTTTTGCCTTGAGTTCAAATTTCAGTGTGGATTGATGGTGCAAATGGATGTATGTTGTGCAATTTGTGCAGGAGGAAAAAGCAAACAACACCTAGAAGGCACCATGTAAGGCCAGTTTTTTTATTTCTCTATGTTATAATTTTTTCTAAATTATGGGTTTCGCTGTAGCTGAAACACTTGCACCTTCTAGTTTTCACAGATTTGCTGAACCATGACATCCAGATAAAAAATTGCAAATGTCAAGTACTGTATTTAAGTACTGTATTTGGTGATAATTAGGTTTGCATATAATAACAATAAACATAATTTAAATAACAGAAATGATAATAAATATAAACAAGTATACAAATAATATCTAAATAATAAATAATAACCACAATAATAAACATAATTAAATATTTTTTTTCTGCATTGTTATCTAACTGTATTTCTAGAAGCGGAATTGCCTAAAGCTCTAAAACCTAAAAAAACCCCTTTTAACAGGCTTCTTAAGTTCAATTTTGTTGAGCTTACCTATTTTCGGTGGCATTTGTAGTGGAACTAAACTGGGGACCTGTGGATACCTAAACCCCATACTTCTGCTGTCTCAGTTGTTTTAAACACTGTCCAGGTTTCCTGTTGCTGCCAGGATTCATGTCCCTGGTTTACTGTACCGATGGCCATGCAGCAGAAACTTGGGGGACAGCCTGGGTTGCGTGGGCTTGATCTGCTCATGCTTGTGGTGTTAAGGGAGAGGTACCATCTCCTCTGGTTCCATCTCAGGCACTGTTAATGAACTTGAAGTTTAAACATTAGGAACACTGTTCTAATCTATCCTATTTCACTTGTGTAAAATAAGTAAATGTTAGGCTTATCTAAATAGCTAGAGTTCATCAGGTTCTCTTCTATTTTCATATAGTACCTCCTAAATGTTTTGAGTTCCTTATCACTCGGATGACTTCCCTATGGTTAGTCCAGTTACCTTGGAAACCGGTTCACCCGCACATCTAATGTCTGAACTGATGAAATAATATGTACTGCTTGCAAATGAATTTGAAGAAAGCTTTCTCCTTTCTTAATTGAAGAATGTTAATCTCTTTGTTCCAGAGGTATCAGAATTTCAGGGGGGTTTTTTCAGGTTCAAGTAAAATGTTGTACTTGTTTTTTTTAGTCCTTGAAAACCTGGCAAAGAGAATTAACCTTATCCTGTATTTTGAAGAAGATGTAGGTATCCATTGAAACCAACTGCTTGCAAGTAAAAATTAAAAAAATACGAAGAAGCATAAAGCTGTTTACTAATGGGTGAGGCTAATTTATGCAGCTGTTGAATCAGTGTGGCAGCAGCATTTAACTGCATGGTGGTGGTTCAAAGATGTCTCCTTGTACAGTTGTGCATAGCTGCTGCACAGTCACAAAGAAAAGAAAAAAAAAGGAACAAAATGATAATACTTTTTTCCCTTTAGCTTCTTCTTTAGTTTTCCACATGCAATTGCTGGTATTGTGTTCATCTCCACACTATTAAAATTTCTATTTTTAACTTACATAACAAACACTAGAAGTTGTATCCAATTTTGTGGTCACATAGAAACACTGATTTTTCTCATTATCTTCTGGTAATTTATTGAAATGATATCAAGACTTACAAAACTATTTTTTGAAGGTTTTATCTGGGATGTGGAAATTGAATAATTTTATTCTGAAAAAAGAGAACAATACTTTATTTTCAGTGTGAACTTATTTATCAATTATTTCTGGGGACCTTTCCTGAAAATTAAACTATTCATAAGAGAAAGCACAATCTGACACCAGAGTTCATTGTGGTTTTCTAAGCAGAACTCAATGCTTTTGTTTTCCAGTGTATTTCAGATTTTGACAGGTTACATAGCAAAATCATACATGGTGTGACATGAATGATTTTTTAAAAACTAATTCGTCAATTTTAAGCATATACTGAATTGTGGTAAAAATACTCTCTTTGCAGAGATACAATAAGTAGTTGATCATTCATGTTTCTCATTCATGCATTTTTTTTCAGTATGGTCATCTGCTTCTCCCTCTTTTTGACACATTCAGGTCATTGAGGAATTTCCTGAGGGTGCTGAGAGCTTTCATATATCGTTAGATATGTTTATTCTAGAGTTCAGGTAACAAATTTTCATCCTGAAAATTTATGTAGACTCAAAGAGTTCTAGAATTGTTAATAGGATTTTTTTTCCCCCAAAGCTTTATCAAGTTTGCAAACTGCTTAATTGGGAGGAAAACCATGAGAGAGCGGGATTTATATACTTAGCTGAAAAGAAATGCAGTTTTTCTTGTTTGATTAGTCTACTTACAGTTACCTGCTAAGATTCTAGTAATTAGAGAGCAAAGATTTGGGGACAGGATTTAGGAGGGAATTTTGTTAGGGTTCGTAGAAAATCTCTCAAAAATTTAGAATCCTGATGGAAAGTGTGCATTGATTCTTCTATGATGAATCAGTTTCTTTTTTTCCACATACCTCTGGGAGAACATGTGTGGGGATTGTAAAACTTGTACTTTTTTGTTACTTGGGAGAAAACCAGGGTGGCTTAAATCAGAAGAAAACCTGCTATACACTAAAATGATAGGTTTTCAGTTGGTGTGAATTTACACTAAAGCAGATTTAACTATGTTAATTTTTAACTAATAAAGTACTGAATACAGATTGGTGTATTTTCCGTTGTTTTAAAAGCATTTAAAATAAACGAGAAGGTCTTTAGGAGCAGTTAGCATGGATTCACCAGGGGGAAGTCATGCTCAACCAGCTAGATGCTGCTAGTTAAAAATGACTCACCTGGTCGGTGAGGGCAGGGCAGTGTATCTTGCCCACCTTGACTTCATTAAGGCTTCCAACACTGTCTCCTGTAACATCTTCACAAAGAAGCTGACAGAGTGTGGGCTGGATGAGCAGACAGTGAGGTGGGCTGAAAACTGACTGGCTGACTGACTGAGCTCAGAGGCACAAAGCCTGACTGGAGAACAGTAACTAGTAGTGTACCCCAAAGGTTAATACTGGGCCAGCTCCTGTGCAGCTGCTTCGTTAGTGATCAGGATTTTGGAGCAGAGCAAATTTGCGGATGGAACAGATCTGGGAGGAGTAACTGATGTGCCAGATGGTCATGCTGCTGTCCAGAGGGTTCTCAACAGGAGAAATGAGTGGACAGGAACCTCTTGAAGCTTAATAAGGAAAAATGCTAAGTTCTGCACCCAAGGATGACCAACCCCATGTCGCAGTTTGTGCTGTGGGCTGCCCAGGTGGAAAGCAGCTTTGTAGAACAGAACCTGGGGGCCTGGAAAGCACCGATTTGAACGTGAGCCAGTGATGTGTCATTTGTGTTACTGTGAGGGGGTCACTGAACGCTGGTACAGGGTGCCCAGAGAGATTGTGAAGTCTCTGTCCTTGGAGATCTTCAAAAGATGACTGGACATGGTCCTGGGCAGCTGGCTCTAGGTGGCTCTGCTTGAGCAGGGAGGTTGGACCAGATGACCTGCAAAGGCCCCTGTCAACAACTGTGAAACATACTGAAGAGCTAGAGAATATTTTCATTAGTGATGCTGACTGAAAAAAGCAACTATGGAGATAGCTGATTGTGTGAAATTTGGAGATGTAAACAATATTAAAAAGTTGACCTTGAAGATTGATGTAACAACCGTGAGTTTACAGTCAGTCAGAAGGGCAATCACTTTTGGGTTTATGACTGATACCTCCTGGAAATTCAGGAGAAAGGAGGAAATACCTGGATTCACTGTTGATCATAGCTAGTACAATTAGTGTACTGAGGCTAAGCAGCCATGTACTAAGCAAGTGTGTATTACGAGAGATACAGTGAGGCGTTTCTAGTACAGGTAGTGCAGCACTGGCAAAACCAACCAGGGTGACTGTTTACAATTCCGCGGTCTTGCGTTTAAGAAACTTTGCACTGGAATGTGATGGTGGGCAGAGCTGAAAATCATGGGATCCAAGAAAGCCATGAGTGAATTTAGGTTAAAAAGTAGAGGACGGTTGTTAACACCAGACCAGTGTGCCTCGAATCTTCATATGGGGATACAGGGCATATAAATTGTATTAAGGCAGACTCCAGTAAATCTATTAAGGAGATTATAAAGTACACCACAGGAGCTTCTAATTCTCCTGAATTAGAAGAGACCTTCCTGGTTTCTCTCCATGTTGCAATGTCCTAAATGAAATGTCTTAGCTTCTCTCTATGTGCTGAATCCAATCAGTGGCAGAAGAATTAAATCTTGCAGAAGCATACTTTTCCACTTCATTTTGAGCAGGTTTATCACACAAGAGCTATGGATTTTTCTAACATGTTAGAACTGACAAACTTGTCAGCTATAAAATGCCACTGATATCAAGTATAGTTCTGTTTGCATAGTGAAGCTCATAGGCAAAAAGCTGCAGTAGAGCTTTCCTGCTTTCTGTCACAGTAATTGATTAAATTAAACCAAGAAACACAGAACCTGAGATTTCTGATGTGATTGCACCAGTGGATGCTGCCACAGAGTACAGGGCTAAATACTTCAGTGGACAGCTAGGCAGCTTGCCTATTTTTGCTATATCCTTCCCTGTAAGTGTTTCTAGGCAAATACATTGTGAGCCAGCTTTCCACTGTGAACAGCTGATCAACAGCCTCTCCACATCACAAAAAAGCCTGACTAATGAGGAAAAGAAACCCCTTTAGTAAAGGAGTAAGATTTTCTTCTTGATCGATATTTCAGAGTTTTTATGTGTTTATGGGTAGAAGTGAATAAAGCATCTCTGAAGTTGATTCAGGTGTAAAACTTTCATTTCTGATTGGTTCTGAGCCACCTGATTTTGTATTCTGTAATGAGGTACAGGAAGAAATCTGCCAGATTGTTAATGGCAGTCTGTCTTGAGTGTTACCTCACCAAGAGTAGATATAAGAGAAAACTACGTGAAAGCTGATGGGAGGCAGGCACCTTAAGGTTTACGGGCACTGACAATCTAGTCACTATAGTCAGTATAATTAATATCTCCTGAGGGAGATGTCTGCAACAGATAGGTAAATTACTTTGCAAATGAACCTGTTTATTCTCTCCATTGATTGTGAAGTTGGACTTAGCTTTTAAAACGCTGAAAATTAAAGAAAACTGAACTGCTATGTGACAGGTCATGTGAGATAAGACTGCCATTACTCAACGGTTCGTAGTATTCTCTAAGCCAAATTTCAAATGCATGAGGGCTCTGTTTTAAGTAGCATTTGTAACTGAAACAAAATTGCAGACTGTAGAAACATCTTCATTCTCCTGGGTTTTTAGATTTAGTGTCTGGATACTTAAAAGCTCAAAATTAAGGACTTTTCCAATTGTGTCATTAACAATTCTGAGCCTTGGTTTTGGGTCTTACGTCACAGCTGTGTTGAAAAGATAGTTATCTTTTTTCAGTTTTGGATCCTACCTATTAATTTCCTAGGTTTTTGTTGGAAGAGTATCTTTCAGTATATGAACGTCTCATTAGTTATCTCAGATGTTTGCAAGGCAGTAATGTTCTGCTAGGCTTTTCTAAAAGCTGATTACTTTTCTGAGCAATCACAACAGTGGGGTTATTCTACAGGGTGTTTCATGGCATTTGTGCACGACTTCAGAACTTCAAGGTAATTGGAACCATTCAATGGTTTTATTTCAGTAAAACACCATTCATTGTTTTTATTTCAGTAAAGCACCAAAGTAGTTGAACAGATAGTATATATAAATGTACATTCTAAAATTTAAAAATGGCATTTGAGAAGACATAAGAGAAAAAATTAGTGTTAAATTAGTGTTAATAATTTGGGAGCAGTTTTCTCTCAAGTATTTCACAAGCTTTTCGCCTTCAGTCTTCAGTAAATTGAAATGGTTTTAATGTGCTTCAGGAGTTGGAGAGAGAGTTTTTTCTCTTATTAGTATGCTCTACTACATTACCACATACTTGCATTTCTTTTACTTCTCTAGCAAAGGGTTATATGTCTGAATAGATTAAGTCCTGAATTATCACAGAATCATAGAATACCAGGCTTGAAGGGACCTCAAGGGTTATTTGGTCCAGCCTTTCTTTGCAAAAACACAGTTTAGACAAGATGGCCTAGCACCCTTTTCAGCTGGATATTCAAGGTGTCCAGTGTTGAGCAATCCACCACTTCCCTGGAGAGATTATACCAATGACTGGTTTTTTTCATTGTGGAAAATTTTCCTCTTGTGTCCAGTCAGAATCTCCCCAGGGCTAACTTGTACCCATTTCCCCTTGTCTTTTCCACGTGACTCCTTGTAGAAAGGGAATCTCCAATCTGCAACTTCTTTGTAGCCCCCCTTTAAATACTGGAACATGGTGAAAAGGTCTCCACTGAGCCCTGTTTTCCCAAAGCTGAACACACCCAGCTCTCTCAGCCACTTTCATTGAACAGGCTTCCTGGCCCTTTGGTCATCTTTGTGATCCTTCTCTGGACCCTCTCCAACCTGTTCACATCTTTTTTGTATAGCGAGGACCTAACCTGAACACAGTGTTCCAGGTGTGGCCTGAGAAGCACTGAGTGGAGTGGAAAAATTACCTTTTTAGTTACAGGCTCTCAATAGAGGTAGCACTGACAATGGAAGAAAAAGCAAGAAAAAAGGATACATGAAAATATAAAGCAAATTCAGTATAAATCCATTTCTTTCATGTGCCCCAAAAACCTACAAATTCTGCATATTGATCAATAAGAACCATTAAAACTTTCCAATGTGTGACTGTTCACACCAGCTAATAATACCATCAATCTAGAAGCAAATACCATCAATCTGGAGACATCTGGCATGGTCTGTTAATTGCTGGTAGGTTTGTAAAGTGTCTAAATTGTGCTTCTTCAGCTGTATCTTCTGGTGGACAGCAGATTTCTCCTGACAAAGTCTGTCTTTGCTTATTGATATTCTTATTCAATGCTAGTTTTAAATTGATGGAGAATTAATCTTAGAAGGGTGAATCATTTTTGGATCACTTTTTAAAGTATGCTAGTCTACTTTTAGATGATGACATTAAAGCAACTATTTACTATGTATCAAAGACTTCATAGCTTTCTATCTTAAGTGTGTCTAATTACTTTTAAATCAAGTGATACATTGATACATAAAGTGATACATTAAATGATACTAAATGATATATTTAGTATTTCCTTTCTTTTCTGTGGTAATTACCTGTTCCCCACCAAAAAATAATCTGCAGTTAGTTTTTGTGAAAATAGTATATAGCTGAAAAAAACTATCCAGGAAGTATTGAAACGTTCAGTCTTGATGTAAAATATCAGAATGTTGTATTTGTTCCAGTTAAAAATGTTTTGACTCAATTTGGGATTAAATCAGCCTTTTTAGTGTCCCAAGGCAGCTTTAGTTAGATGTCTCATGTCTTTCTCTTCTGTTACGGCTTAGGCTACACAACTGGACTATACAGATAATACTTCACTGCTGCCAAGTGATTCCTTGTTTGTTGTAGCAAGTCAGGAAGTAGGAAGACCCAAGTACCACAGGACGTCTGCCAAGAAATATTAAATTGCACATTATGTTTTTGAATTTTACATATGAATTCTTATATACAGGTGAAAATCAATTTGTATGGCTGTATTTTGCATTATCTTCACTAAGGAAATTTTGGTATTTATTCCTTTTTCCAGTGCTCAAGGTCCAAACACTGTCTAATAGTTAAAAATATTGTTTGTTAACCTCTGTTACTGATTTGGGTTAAACTAAGCTTGTGCTGGATATGCTACTTTGATTTTGGGAATGGACACTGAATGTACACTGGGAAAGCAAAATGTCAAGCACCAGCTTAGATCTCTTTTGGGAGACCTTGGTGGTGCATCCTTGCCTATAGTTTTGCATGTAATTTGTGAAACTCCCTGTGCAGCATACTTCAACAAGCCATGTATCAGTGTTCAGTGTCTTCAGTGCCTTTCAATATAAGGAGAAATTCTAGAAATCATCTCTCTGACTCCTGCTCTTCTATGTTTATCATGCCTGTGGATGAAAAGACTTGTGTCCCCTACTATATAGGTTTCTCTCCTGTTACAGTGCCAGTTTCGTAAGATTCAGGAGTTTTAAACCATTGATTTAGGTTGAATTCTTTCTGTATTTTGGCAGGTACTTTACATTGCACTGGCAACATAAAAGGGTTAACAGAGCTGGCAAAAATGACCTGGCTTGTAGATTGAGTGTGTCAGGTTCTTGCTGATGTAACTACATTTGCAGCAATTCAAGTATGAACTTTTTATTGCTACAAGTATTATTTTTCCCCAGATTTTAGCAATGGAGTCAGCTCTCAAATTCAGGTGCTAGCCTGGGGAAAGTCTTCAGTTCATCTGGTTAATATTATATATCTAAGCTGAAAATAACCTGGTTTTCTTACCCTGTAATTTTTGTTCATTTTTCATTCAGGCATTTCACAGTAACTTTTCCTAACAAATTACCTCATTAGATTTAGTAAATAAGACCTGTTCCACTTGGCTGCTTGCACCATTGGTTGTATTAAATAACTAATTAGATGCACAAGCCGTTTAATAAAAAAATTACACTCTCTGTGTTCCATAACCCAGACAATCTGACAGTTTCTGTAGCAGCTGTGAAATGGAAGTAGCTCAAATCACCAGGAAGACACTATATTTGCTATATGGTAGAATTTAATGGCTTTGTCATTATTTTGAAACTGGGAATCCATTAGCATTGTTATGTCTGCATATTATTTTACCTCTCTGCAGTTATTTGAGAAGCACACTCTGCTTTTCAGTTAATAAAAATTATAGCCTCAACATTTGAATTCTCATCATTTTGCTCACTTAAGCTTTTGTTTGCATCATTTTCCTGATGGATTAAGCAAGCAGCTGCTCTTTGATCAGAGCATCTGTGCCCCTTATTTTGACTTGAAATTTCAAAATGTGCAGTTTGTGAAAGGTCTAAGCAAATGGATTTCTTTTGTTTGTCTTGTTCAAAAGGAAGCAGTTTGAAGACTATTAAGGGTATTACTGTGCTACTGTCAATGTTCTTATAGTTTACGATGCATCATTGTTTTCCCCCTTCAGTACATGGATGCAGGGCTCTTGGGAACTGACAAGAAGTATGACTACCTGAGAAAAATGGTTATTTGGTTGTCCATTAATGAAAGGGCTTTGGAGTAATTTTGCTAGCTGAAATGCCACTATAGATTGGTCTGATCACTAGCTGAGAGTGACAGAAAATACAGGCAGATTGTGATGATGATATTCTGTTGATACTGACAGAAGAAACAAGAAGCAAAAGAAAAATAGCAGCCATCTACACATAGTCAAGTCGTGAGGGTAATGAAAATGAAGACTTTGTAGGCCAACTGTTATAAACATATATGCCATTACTTGCATTATGTTTTTTTTAATTGTTCTAGACTCGTGGTCTACATGGATACAGTTTGTGGTTTGGCACATTAAATTGTACCCCAAAAAAAGCAGACAGAAGCAAATTTAGTTGCTGATGCTTAAATTACACAATGCACAGTTCACTAGCTTTAAGAATAAGTACTGTAGTTCTAACTACCTATTAACATTTAGGGGTTTAGGTTTTCAAACTCCTCAGTTTGGTTTTATTTGCTATTTATTATTTCCTTAAGTTTTTTAAAGAAGCTGAATGTTGTAGCCTTCATGTCTTTTCCAAAACTTTTTGTACGTTTTACATAGGGGTAAATAAAAATTAGTTATTCTTGATCCATCCAGCAATGACTGAATTCTGCTGGTCTTAAAATCAGCGTGAAGAGGATGGCGTTTCCATCCCTTTATTAAAAGGGGAGAGGAAGGTCTGAATTGACAGATGAAGGTTTCTATTCCTTTTATGTACTTAGGAACAATGTAATTGACAGGTTTTAGGCAACCATTCAACAGCTGCCAAGGGCAGAACTGGGGAAGACCTAGGGTACCCTTGAGCTTACAGGCACCAAGCTGTCCCTCTGGGAAGAAAAGGGTGAGTAGAAAAAATCTTGATTTATGCTCTGTGTATGTAAACCAAATGTCGCCATACATGTTGTATTCAGAATTTGCCTCAGTGGTCACTCCTGTTCCTTGAAACCCTTTGCTAACTGCCCAGCATATTTTGCTTATGTTGCTTCATAATTCACTGTGTAGCATTTATTAGATATTTTTATCAACAAGTAGAAATTTCTTTATGTTTCTTTCCTTGCATCTATTAAGAGATGATGCTGGTGAGGAGAAGGAGCAGGAAGGATGGCTAGCCACCTACAAACCAGAGTATTTAGTTTTACAGTGAAGATTCACATTTGCCCTCTCCATTTCTAACCTTGATGCCAGTTCAAGTCAAATCAAGCCTGTGCTTATTGACTTGCCAGAGTTTCCTGACGGAAGGCATTACTCTTGGCAAATTACAGAATGGCTAGGAGTATCAGACGAAATAATTGACGCTTCACTGCAGTAATATAAGTGACCTAAATACCCAGTTCTAGTGGAGCCTTTGGGTGTGTTAAAATTTTAGACCTTGTGTAGAGTACAAGTTGCACACAATGTAAAAATGTCACCATAACAAAATATCTAACAGTCTTTTAAGGAGCTCTATTAGTCAAAAATATTCTCAAATAAATGTAAAGCCATTGTAATTACTGTTTTGTTGATGCTTAGTAGTGTGTCATCTGTGTAACCCCTTTGGAAGAATGTTAACTTTCATCTTTTCAGCATGCTGGCACAGCCCCAAGGCTATGAAAAATCAAGAGTCTGGGGATGCAGGAATTAAATGCATTTCCAAGTGCTGCTTTTTTCACTACATCTTTTGAGTTAATTTTTCTTTCTTTTTTTTTTTACTTCCAACGGTTTATTTTTTAAAGTGGTTTCTATAACTGAATAGCATCTCCTAATTGTAGGTGATTCAGGTTTAACGTTTTTCCTTTGCAGAAGTACTGCCATGGCTTGCTGAGATGTTGAGCACCCACCTCACTTGCTAATTTCCATGGGAGCTGGAAGCGTTCAGCTTTCATGGAAATAGCAGTCAAGATGTCTCGAGCAGAGGACTTAAAAGCTGTTGCTCTAAAAATGGAAGGCTGCTTTTGGAAACGCAGTCCTATATTTGAAGCGGGGTTTTTTCCTGCATTAATTTTCTCTTTTTTAGTTTGCTTCTGAATCAGCTTCACTGAGAGAAGTGGGGTAGGCATGCAGGGTGGGTTTCAGGCATGGATGCACCAAGGGGAACGTGGAGGACGGCAGAGGAGTGGAACGGGCCATGCCTGCTTGCTTTGGTGTCCCCGCTGTGACTGAGTGCCCTGGCAGTGCGCTGTGGCTGTGGCTGTGCAGGCTGATCCACTGCAGAGGGGTTTTAGCAGTGGCCTTACATACAGCAAAGGTGAACATAAAGAAGCTCTGTTTAAGATGCCATATTTTAATATGGCGATGTGTAGAGGTGATACAGGTTCAGATTAGAAGCAGCCTTGGTTTTCTTGGCGAGCTGTACCCATCAGAGCCCCGGTGCGTGTTAGGACTCTGATTCTGGTAACTGTGCCAGAGCAATTACAGGGATGAGCTCCTTGGGCAGATTGACTTTGTCAGTGCAAAGCAGTGTTTATTGAGCACCACAGTCTGGTAACGTTGCAAGGGAATGGCACTGCTTTAAAATCCTGCCTGATGTTGCTGTGCATGCCTACCTGAGATGATCATTTAAGGTAGTTATCAAAAGGAAGACTTCAGTAATGGAGAGGAATGGTAAGTAAGAAGCTGATGTCCAGGATGTTCTGCTTTTACTTACCAGATTTTCAATTATTAATTGTACAGAAGAGCTACTAGGCAAGACCATGCATCTGCTAATTTTGCTTTGGTACTTAAATAATGTACTTAGATGTCATTTGAATTAAAGCAAATTTTAAGTGCTGAAAAGAGAAGGAATAAAAGGAGAGTACTGAATGTAGAATTGAGAAATGTGAGTTTAGTGAGCAGGTTGATGCCAGGACAGTTGGTCCGACATAGTGGCCTTCTTTCCTCCTTGAAGGTGCACTGGAGAGGAGATAATAGGACTAGTACAGCATCAGGCTTAGAGCATTTCTGAGTTGTAAACTGCAATGCTAGCCATCTGTCAATTTTGAAGTAATGGAAAAGGAATTTTTTTCCACAAGGATTTCACATGGTTATTCTTTTTTTCAGTTACTTCAAGTTTCAGGGTTTTTTCATTCAAACTTTCTATTTTATTTCTAGAATTAATGTATGCATTTTAACTTGGATTTATAACCTCTCTTGATGCTTGTTTAACCATACATCTTATGGAAATTCCTATCTCTCATTACTTGTATGGAGTCATATATATGCCACTCTGATGGGATTTTTAATTTGTGTTTCCTCCTGCTCTGCTCAGCCAACCATAATACCTTGGAGAAATACTCTGTCTTGAGGGAAGGAGTAAAATTTGTGAAATAAAATTGATATCTGAGATCTGTTCTTGAAGGTCATCTCCTCTTACATCTGCCCTCTGCTTCCTGCCATGACGGGGATGTGTATAGATGAAAAGGAGGGTGAAACTCTCTGATTGCATCCTTTCCTTTCCTCACACATCCTATTTAGCAGCCTGTGCCTGAACATTTTAAAGGCCTGCTGAGCTGCATTACTGAAACTACAGGTCACAACTAACAATTATGCAAGTTAATTACTCTTTCCTCAATTGTGAAAGGCTTATATAAGGGTTTCTTTTTAAAACATGTATAATTGCCTTGAAGAAAAAACTGCTATTGTTTGCAGGAGAACACATTGTATAATAGAAGTCAAAGCGAGACTCTACCCTGAAGCTTGCTCTCAGAGATGGTTTAGCCCAGATCCCCTAAAAATAAAGTCCTGTAGGGCAGGTTCATTCAGGAACTGCATTTTCAAACGTGTACATTTTATTTCAGGGACCTATGGTATTTGATGTTTAAAAAAAAAAGAGGAGTTCTTTAGGTATCTTCAAGCACTAATCTTCATCCAAAAATGCATGTGCAAAGCATTTGGGAATGTTCAGATCCAGAGTAACTTGGAAAATTAAAACCGTGGCTGCTGTGAAGTGTCTATTCTAATACAGCATAAATAGTTTAAAATACAGTTGTTTCCGGGTTCAGTTTTGAAAATGTGAAGTGGTTAAAAAAACTCCACTAAACTCAGTACAAAACAGTAATTCCGTTCCCTCTGGAGCCAATCTGGTGTGTAACACAGCTCCTTTTGACTTTTACTATCTGTGGGTTTTAATGTAGGTGGAAAACTTGCACAAAATAATAATCGGATAGTACTCGACATTTTTAAAAAATGTTTTTTTCCCCCACCAGATTTGCAGCCTACACAGTGAAGTTATGTACTTGTATCAGGAGAAAATGTAATTTAGGAAAGCAGGAATTTACTGAGTATAAGGCCTCAAATAGGAGAGCAGAATACATTCTCAGTATTGGGCCTTTATAAAAGGAAAAAATGTTAGTAATCTCTTACTGAGTTATTTCTTGAATATTTGCAAATTCACATAAAAGAGAATGTACTATGTGGATGTATTTTTCAGTAAAAATCAGTAAGTACCAAACTTACAGATGAAGCAGTATAGAAGCTTTGCTGATCTACACAGAGAAAAGTCCTTTTTATGGCCACTGATAATAAATGGGGTCTAAAATAGGCAGAGGTACAAAATTGATGTAACACTGTTGGCACAAAGTAAAGTCTTTTCACTCTCCTGTCTTTAGAGACTGCAGTGCTCCAGATATTTTTAAAATGTAAAACAAAACAAGAGGAATCCAATTTAGAAAAATCCGTATGTGTTTAAACATAAGGTTTTAAAACAATATTTTGAGGGAGGGTGTTTTTTTAAACAGCATTATTTTAAAAAAGTATCAAGTGTCGCTAGCGAGCAGAGACCGAGGAATAAAGCGACATGGACGGTTTAGGACGAGAAGAAACCGACCCTTTATTAATTTACAAATTCGCTTATATACCTTAGCACGCTGGACACTGACATAAGGTTATTGGTTCTCTGACCAACCACCCCCAGAGGGATTGGCTGAACCCAACAACACTTACTTCAGATATTTTCTCCTTGGTATCATAACAATACCATAGTTCACAAAACTCTCCAACTGTTTTCCTGTAGCATCTGTGAGAAAGCAAGGCTTTCACACAGACAGTGTCAGAAAACTGAGAAATCTCTCTGCAGCCAGGCTTTTAGCATTCACAATCAAGACTTCTAACTTTGGAGTATCCAGCTGATTCTAGTTTGGGTTTGCATGTGTTTTACCTCAGATTCTCCGTTCTTGACTGTGTATGTGAAGAGCTTCAGTTGTTTTGTTAAACTTCAGGCTGACTATTCTGTTCATAGGGCGATGGAGATACCTTTAAGCTTGTGCAAGATAAATAGATTTACTGTAGCCATTATGAAGTTTTTTTAGGTGTGACAGATGAGGAGTCTGTGATGACAGTTACTGGGTCTTCATGCTTCTGCAGACCTAGTTTAATGGTACTTTGTCTCATTAGGCCAGCATGCTCACAAGCTGTCTGCACAGAATAGTAAATAGTTCTTGAATTACGAGTGCGTGTAAGTAAAAGACTGAGTATAAAATGTTGTCTCATGATTTGGTTGTTTCAAGGAGTTCAAAGCAACTGCTCTGCTGTAGACCCTTGGAGAAGTGGAGTGTGTCACAGCATCTTGCTTCTGTTTCAGCCTTATCTTGAAGGTAACATGGAGTAAAAGTTTATTAAATTCATGATTGCTAAAAAACCCTGAAGTTTACCTCACGTCTTGCCGGAGAAAATGCTGTGAGAAGCAACTGTATCGCATGTGCCTGTAATTATTACTTAGCATCTATCATACACCATGAGAACTGGCTCCTCTCATAGCTCCAAAGTGCAGTGACAGCAGCAATTTTTTCCAGTCGCTGATACCAGGGATTTCTGTTAGCAGAAAGTGGGTGCATCTCCCACTGCTACGGCTACTAGTATATTCTGGCCAAGTTGCATGAATTAAACTCCCAGGTATTGCCAGAAAGAGCGGAATAGAAGTAAAGTTTCATAACATTCTCAAGTTTATCTTGAAACTAAATTTAAAATGTTTCTTTAAAACTCCTGTTACATTTCTGTTGGGATGTCTTCAGGTTTATTTTCAATTCAGAGCATTCTAATACAGTGAGTTTATTTGAGTTTCTGTATTTTGGGGGATATTTAATTCTTCCTTGCAAGGACACATTGCTGATTCCTTGGAATATTTTTTAAAATATTATTTTAGACAGCAGAATGTTTTTTGGGTTCATATTTGAACTGCTACATGTGCCTAACATCTTTGTCAGTTCTTTGGTTTATTTGAACTCCGTTGGTATCAGACTCCTGATACAAGTTGCGTGCAAGAACTGTAAGGCCATGTTTTCTGTCTTGAGCCCTCCCTGGAGCTGAGATAGAGTACAAGTTTGAAGACAGACTGGTGACAACTCTCGATATTAAACAGTGCAGCTGTCATTTGCCAGAAATGATAGCAGACAAGCTACTGGCACTTGCTCTTTTGTCCCCTAGAAGTGTTAAAGCAAGCAAGCCTCCAAGAGAGAACTTTCTGGAAAACATGGGAAGAGTGACTAAGAAAAGGAGGAGGATATTCAGTATGACCAGCTCCAAAGTTACAGCTCAGCAGGAGGAAGTAACTGGAGGTGCTGAAACCAGCTCAGCTTCCTAAACTGCAGTAGATCAGGACCTTGAAAGAGAATTGGCTGTTTGTCAAGTATTGTAATTTCTTCCCTCGTAAAGTCATAATTCTTTCTGAATTGTTGTTAACTGATCACACAATTCCATAGTTGCTAGTTTGAATGCGAAAGAAGCAGTGAGAAAAACACAGCCCCGGGAAAGAGAACAGCATCCTATTGGCAGCAACCTGCAGGTTTCAGCAGGTCTTCATCAAGCTTGTCTGGAAGCATCACACAAGCCTCAGCCTCATTCCTCTGCAGAAGGGATATGGGGAGTTTGTTGCATTTTGTTGGTTTGTTGTATGTGTCTTAATTTCTCAAGAAGGAATATTTCTCTGACAGGGAAGACAATTTTGGAGAGAAGAATTTGCTGTCAGAAGTTCCTCGTTGAGTTTGTTGAAAAAAAAGAGCAAAACCAAAACAAAGTTTTATTACTTTTTTTCTTCCAAAACTGCCTTCTACTAGCTATAGAGATAATACTGTGTATTGTTTTAAAAGAAATAAGGTAGCTCTAAATCAAACTTTCAATTTAAAAAAAGAATGCATTAACAAACAATGAAAAATTTGTCTAGCTTGGTGTCACCATGGCTTTTGGGAGATAAAGAAGACAAATAGATGCTAAGTAGAATGCAAAACTAATCCCAAAGAGTGCAGCTATTCATTATTCTTCAGGTTTTACAGCTGGCTTAGTAAATGCCAATTCAGATAAATTAAATGAGGTCTTCAGTATTCTTTAAACATTTGGGAAACACATCCTTTTCTTACAGAATATCTATCCTTCCAGTAATTGAAAAAGCAAAAATAAATCTGGCTATTTATTTTTGTCCAAAGTTGCTCTTTTAAATCAAATGAAAGGTACATCTTCTGCTCTTTCTCGGGAAAAAATTTGCATGAGTTCTTTAAAATGTGTATCAGAAGAAGGAAAAATTCAGAACTTTTGAATTTCTTTAGAGGTACACACAGCCAATTTTAGGATACAAGAGTGACTCTTGATATGAATCAGATGTATTTCCCTGGCTTTTTTTTTATTTGGCTGGTTCTTAGTAGCTTCTAGTAGACCCTGTAATGGTGTACTACTACCTTGATCTTGATATCTTAATTGTTTTAAATGGAGAAATGCTTCAAATGCTGTGGATGGCACAGTGGGAAGCAGAAGAAACTCTTTCACTGACATTTTTCCAAATAACATTTGGAAATTTCCAAATATCAATACCATCTTTTTCCATGTGCTGTACTGAAAAGTATGTAATGCTCTTCTAAACCTTCTCCTGCCAAAGAAAACCTTCAGGGAGATCTTTTGTGTTGTGAGTTGGCGTTCAGGCCCCTTAGCACCCATGGATATGATGGGGGCTGGAGGGAGGCTGATCAGCAGTGAGTGGTGCCGGGATCGGCCGGCATCCAAGAGCTGTGGCAGAGCTGTCCCGTGATCCAGGTGTGGTGAGGTGCTGGGGTCAAACAGGCACAGGTGAAACATTTCCTCCGAGGAGACTGAGGATTTGTTCTATTCCCTAATACATTTCATTTGGAGATGGAGAAATGAACACAAAGAGCCTGTAGCAGAGAAACTAATATCAAAGGAAAGTAATAATGCAGTCCTTGAAGAGAGGCAAGAGAAGTTTGTTGTTGGAAATCTTCCAGGATTTTTGGTGAATAGTAATTTCAAGAAATAATTCTTACATATTTAGGGAAAGAAAAGTGCTATGTGACTCTTTGAGGCCATTCGAAAGAATACTGCATGAAAAAATAAAAGTTTTTCTCTTTAAGAAGACCTTAATTGGAACGCTAAGAATTGCATTGCAAAATTAAGGACAGGAAGCATGTACATGCTCATGCACACAGATAGTTGTGTATTATACATAAATACCTGGAAGGCACTGTAGAATGAGTGTATATATATGGATTTATTGAAGCACTAAATGAAACTTAAATAAAACAATTTGTGATGGCATCCTTTGGGCAAATGTATCTGCTAGTAGAGAACTATATGCGGTTTATGCTTTAAAACAGGTGGAAAATATCTGTATAGATCATACAGAATTCTCTGCATTAAACTCAAGCCTGAATGTTTACTGCTATTTGTGGAATTCAACTGTGATGAATACCTGACTGTCCTGTCCTTAAGGATTTTACATGGAAGTGCATGGAGAGAAAATGTCTTTGAACAAAGCCAGTAGATATTAATACTTAAATAATACTTAAATAATTTGATCTTGCTTAAATTAAAACTGTCCTATATACTCAAGACAAATAATTATATTCACCACAAGGTAAAATTTTATCACTTTTTTGGGCGAGGGTGGATAGAGAAGGATTTCTCTCTCATTAATTTTGTTTAGTACAGGAGGAAAGCTGGAGGAAAGTATCAGTACAGGAGGAAAATATTTTACATTTTTATTTCTTCGTGTTTTGACATGTAAAACTTGCAGTTTGTGTTGCAAAAAACTTGTATGTGATTGTCAATGAAGACAAAAAAAAAGTATGAAACAATGTACTTTTTCTTTCTGATTTTGAATCTAAGCAAATTTGCCTTTAAAAGTATCAGAAGATATTAGTGGTGGTAGGAGGAATGGTGGTGTTAGTTTCAGAACCACTTTCACATTAGAATAACTGTCTAAAACTAGCGCGTGCGTACCGAACAGGCTTTGGAAATCACTGGACACTGAAAAAATGGTCAAACCATTTGTGAGCAAAAACCTCACTGAAAGGCTTAAATGCTGTTAGAACTTAACCTTGATATTTATGCTGTAGCTCATGGTAGATTTTTCATTTTAAGCTCTGTCCAGGAGCTATTAATTTAGTTGTGAGAAATTGCTTCAAGCTGCAAAGCTGTGATTTTATTTTTTTTTTAATACAGTATGTCAAGGGAGAAAACCAACAGAAATTGGTTCATTAGGTTCTGAGTTTCAGGAATGTTAGAAAAGCCGCTGACATCAGGAAATCTATAAAAGCCTGGTACAAAGTCAATACAATCAGGCATTTAAAAGATTTCAGTTCAGACATTTTACAAATGAACAGATGATAATTATTTTTAACTAAAATTAGGTAATATATTTTTGAAGATTTCAGCTAAATCTGTGGAGCAAATGCTACACTACAAAAAATGTATTCTAAGGTCAAAGCGTGAGGTGCTGCACTGCTTGTTTAGCATGAGAGGGAAACAACTAGGAAAGATGAATTAGCTTTACATTGGTAGTCCAAGAGTCCAGGTAAACTGTTCCAGTGTGCTTTAATAATGGTTTGGAGTGTCTTGCTATGGACTTGGAAGAGTATGAACTGACTTTTCTTGTGATTGCTTTATAATCAGCCTTTTAACTTGTTCTGAATCAATTTTCAACAGATCACTTATCATACAGATGAGTGAGTCTTGTAGGAGCATATGGGTAGGAGCATATTTTTTTCCCCTCCCAAAAAATAAATAATGATTTGCTTGGACTCATTTTCCATATCTGTGCCTTTCACTATGATCAGTAAATTTCTGCTTTCTTTAGCTGTGGTTTTCAGCAGTGGTGTGTGCTTTATCCTGCCTTGAATTATTGAGTGAATAGTTGGATTTCCTTCTCTTGCCTTGTGGAATAAATAGGAGCATGTTCAGCACACAGTGTCCATGTCTGCATAGAAATCCCTCATCTTGGTTGCAGTTCCTGCCGGCAGTACAGCCACCTGGAGTTCCATACAGACCTTTCCTCCTGTTAAACCCTGCAGCTCTCCTTGCTGCTGCATCGGGATGATTTTTTCACGTATTGGCTTTAGTGTGGTCAGTGGAGAATTGCATAATATCCCCCCTGTGTTCATTTGTGTACAGTGCTCATGCCATAAGGAAGGCAAGTGCTTGTTCAGCCATTCTCCACTTCTGGGCAGTAGAAGAAGCAGTGAAACTGCTGAGTGAGTCCTTTGTTTGAAGGGTTATAAAGTATTTTAAAAAAACTATATTTCAATGGTATTTCCCTTTTTAGGTTTTATTTGTTCAAGAAGATTTAAATCCTGCTCAAAGAGTGGGCTTGAAGCGTGGGAGGTTGCCTTGCCTGCCTTCAGGTATCAGAAAGCGAGCTCGTCTGCCTGCTGGGCTGGGGCTGCCTGACAGCCTCCTCTGGGCGTGCGTGGGTTCCCTGCGCTGCTCCTGATGAGGTTTCTCTTCTCAGCTGTGGGGTGGAGATGCTACAGCCATTGTTCAAATAGGAAAGTCAGCTTCCTACCTGAAATGATGTGCTGTGAACACTCCTCCCCTGTAATGTCATATAAGGAGAAAAGGAAAATGTAGGATAAAAGAGAAGAGGCATGAGGGTTTCAACAAGGCTGAGTGGTGGAGGATTGCAGAGTCAGTACAGATAATGCAGATGAAAGCATATGAGGGAAGACAGGAGCAAAAAGGAACCTAAGCAGCTTTCACAAGGGTCTCTCTTTTGCTGGTCCCACCACACTAACATCCAAAAACATCTTGAAAATCTTATGTGCAACTATAATTTTCAAAAATAGTCAGTTGTAACACTCGTTCATGGGTGGGGTTTTTGAAAGACCACTTGATACTCAGTTGTTTTTAACACCGTGTTTAAATAGCCAAGGAAATGGATACCTTCCAAAGAATTGGTATTTTAACTAGAGGTGAGGGGAGTAACCTGTGTATGACCTCATGGATGCCACTCAGTGCTGTAGTGTTTTGTCTTTTGGATCGTGTTGATTGTATCAAGTCACAGAAGTCAAATTAACATTGTTCTTCTAAATCCTGTTTACACAAGGGTTTGAATAAATCCATCATCATCTCTATGTTGCCATTGTCACTATTTTTTAGGCATCAGGCACCATGTTGACTCATGAACATAGTCCTTGCTGCAATGTGGCCTCCTAAGGTTTATGCTGTGCTATAAAAAGCATTTTCCCTGTTTCTCCGAGTGTGCTGTAGCGCACAGTGCTACAGTTTCTGAAGCAGATAACACGACTGGTAAGAGGTGTTGTGTAAGACTTCGGTAAGTATTCCAGAAATAGCAATTCCTTTAATGCAGATAGGTCTTCCCAGTGGGACCCCAGAGCTCTGGAGGCACTGCTTGGGTTGCTCTTGCGGATGCTGTGCAGCTGGCATGGTTGGAAGGAGCTTCTCCTTCTCTCCCTTCACTTTGGCAGTCCTTTCAGTCCATCTTTTTAGAGCTGCAGCTGCATGCTCTTAGCTACCCAGGCAGACCTGAGCCACCTGAATAAAAAGTAACCTTGCAAAAAGAGGAGTTAGTTTACAGACACTTGGAGATTGGTTTACCTGGCACAAAGCAGCAGACTCCTGCTCTCTCAGGCTTTTGGATGATTCTTAACATCCAGAGCACAACTGCAGAATCAGGTGGTGTTTCTGCTCTATCTGCCGGAAACACGCAGGATCAGATGCTGCTGATATTAAAATCACAGTCCCTTTTCAGGAAATCTGACTCAGTATCTTTCCAGGCCACCAAATCTATTTAAAGAACAAGCAGACAGGAAAAGAAAAAAAAAAAAAACCAAAATACTACAGAAATTAACAACATCCTGTGTTAAAGCTACCAAACTTCAAGCTTGTTTGCATTAAAGTAAAATCATGATTTTGAAAGCCGTGGTAGAATTCATTCCCTCAAGATGTGTCTGTAGATTTCTTTCTAAAGATGTTTTCTACCTAGCAGATACTTCTGCAGCTTCACATTTTTCTGTTAAGTCCTCAGAAGGTGGGAGTGATATCAGTATAACTGAAGATGTTAAGGGACTCCTCTGTAGAATTTCTTTTTATCTAACCAAACCCCCTCTATCTCAGAAGATGGCTTGGTGGCTTTAATTGTTGTCTTTACAGCCTTTCCATGAGACCTATGGACTTGACAAAACTATTAGGGAAGAGGAGTGTTGAGTGTATCCATTGACGTCTTGTCTAAATGGAGAGTCTTGTTTTGTTTTGCTTTTCTGCAGTAACCCCCTCTTTCCACAAACATCAGAGCAGGATGTACAGGAAGCACGAAAAAATAGTTTCTTTTTGCTAGAGATTGCCCTTAGTAAATTGTCACAATAAGTTTTCCTAGTTACTTTTGCAGTGAGGTTTAACTAATCAGTAAGACTCTTAAGCTTCCGAACATGAAATTTCAATGCATTGTATGGCAATTGGCTTGTAAAAAATGCCTTTCAAGAACAGCAGCAGAGGTCGTGGCATGTTCCTTTTCTGTGTGTGTTAAGGAAGAACATCAAATATATGTGAAATTCATTTAATATTTTCAAATAAAGGAAAAAGAATCCAGTCTGCTTGGGAAAATACAGGACTCATGTGCATAGCCAAAGCCAAACACATAAGATCTTGAAGGTACATTGTATGGGAAGTAAACTCCCCCAAATGGTTAATTCTGTTTTTTACTGGAAATTGATTTTCTGAATTAGCTTTCAAGTGTGTTACTGTTATTTCATTGACATAATGAGAGGTGTGAAATTTGCCTGCACTGAAGTACACATAGCTCAGAATTGTAATTAATTTAGGAATGGACTTAAGCAGCTCCCAAAACTGGTATGTTAATTAAAACATTTGAAAAATAAAGGCCATTTTAGTGACTGTTTTCATAGTTTTGCTTCAGAGTGCTAATGTGATTGCTATAATCTAGCGACAGCTGTCACAAAGAATTAATTATTATTTGTCTTTATTCAGTATTTCTAGTGTGTAAGTTGCTTGTTAGTATAATTACTCCTGTTTATAGATTTCACTTGCCTTCCTGCCAAAGATTTAGTGGCATATTTTATTTTGGCAATAATGTATCAGTCTTTTACATCTTTACCTGATGCCTTGGTTGTCTTATTCTCTCCTTAAATACACATATAGTTCATTGTTAAAGATTCTGAGATGTCTTTGCTGCTTTGCTTCCTTCTGTTGTGCATTATGCTTCCTTGTTCTTTTTTTATCGACCTTAAAAGTCCAGTAATATCCCTTATCCTTCTCTGGCATGTGTTTCTGGTTTTGTGATTTTTTTTTTTTTTAATGGCTGACAATAGAAGGAAAGAAAATGTGAGGTGTGCAGCCTCGCCTCAGCCAGCCAACCCTTCAGCAGTTTTGCAGCACTTACAAATACAAATGTGGGCTGCTTCTAGACATTTTAGCATGTCTGTCAGCCTGGGTGGTGGGATGTTTACTGCGTGACTGTACTGGCTTTAAACAACAAAGATTTTAGAAGAAGGGTGGGTAGGAGAGACGGTGACTGGAGCTATGGCACTTGTCAGCTACTTGAGGTTTGCTGTGTTCATGGGAATCATCAGGCTTCTATAAGCTGGAGCACTCTGCTGAGACACTGAACTGCAGGTGGAAAATTAGAGCCAGTAAAACAACTTTGATGGAACAAAATTAACTGCTCTTCTGAGTTAAGGTATTCCTGATTATGGAAAGCCCTTCATGGTGGCTTCATTGGCTTCCTGGAGGGGAGAGGGGGGTCAGGATTACCGCCTTGATACAGGCCTTTGGTGCAACAGACATCTGAAAAATCTTTTTGTTCAACCTTATGCATTGCTGCTGCTAATGTTGAATGGCCCATTTATGCAGACCTTTGATTTAAAACCAATTGCTTCTCATTGGAATATGGGTACATCTGGCCAGTATTCAAGGGACTGCAGTCAAGGTCCCCCTCTAGAGTGGCAGCCAGCAGCGTGGCATCTAGGCATGTTCCTTAGCAGCATCCCTGACAGGGAGCTGCTCTCCCTGGGTGGATAAAGTCATTAAAAGAGAAAAGGCAGAAAGAAACTGGACTGTGGGAAAGGGATGAGGAGAAGACAGAGCATAAGGTGAAACGATGGAAAGACTGTGGTTGTCTTGCTGAAATTGTTCTTCATAATTGTGGTCCTTCCTACACTGGAGTGTGAGACTGGCAGGATCATTGTAGTCTGTGATATGATTTCTAGTTTGGGGGATACCACTCTTCAGTTGTTTTGCTATAAAGTGAAATGCTCAATGAAGTGCACTTGATGTATATGGCAAGGTTTAGTGGTTCATTACATGAGAAAGGTTTCCTTTTAACTTAGTATTTTTTTAAAATAGCAGACTGTCTTTCATTACATCTCAGAGATTGAATATCTATTACTGCACTTGAAGGGGAATCAATGGACTTCCTTCTCCATGCTCAAGGGAGAAAAACATTCTCAAACTGAGGTCTGATTTAGAATAAACACATTAAAAACAGAAAGAAATTAAGCAAGCTTTCTGTACTGGGAAGTCTCTCACTGACTTGGAACGGAAGCTGAATTGAATTCTTAGCAGGGGAGAAAATGTACTTTACAGGTGTCCTGTCTGCCTGTCTTCCCAAATTCTCTTTCATAAGGAGTTTTTCTGCCTCCTTTGGCCCTTGGCGCCTTCTTCTTGTCGAAGCCTCCCTGCCCAGGAGTGCAAGCTCTGTGCTCACTCCACAGTTTGTGAGGATAGGCATCCTTCTATGTGGAAGGGCTGGTAATGCATATGGGAAGTTTTCAGTAAAGTTTTGCTATTGTTCATGTATATGTTACATGAAGTAGAAGCAAAGCCCTTGTTTTTGTTGCTTATTGCTGTAATTATTCTGGAAGTCATAACTGGCTCTTGCGTTGGATTTAATTGTAATGTGATTTATCCATTTAAAATACCTTGACTGCTGTTTACTTCTGTACTGTGAATGTTAATTCTGATGTGCAGATCTCGCTATTGTGCCTTAAGAAGAGGAAATGAGACTATGCAGGCTCTCCTTTACATTCCATATGTTCAAACAGTTTTAAAAGATCTTGTGATGAGCCTGCCACCACAGTGTACCAACTCAGACTACCGTCCCTTTGCTCTGCCTTTGCAATTTGACAAGATATCCTTGAAGTCCCTTTTATGTTTGGTTTTTTTACTTTTTGTTGCAAATAACAACCACTTTTTTCTGGTTATGGCACAAGCTATGTAAATGGGTCTAGCAAGGTTATTACAGAACTGAGAGTTCAACGGCATTATGCTTGCAGTTTTGCTTTCACGTTCATTTACATGTTTATTGGTGCTGTGATAGCTGCTTTTATTTTGTCGTAGGCAGTTCAGCTGCAGATCAGCTAGTGTTTTATTTCTGTTCATACACCTAGTTATGACTATGTCCATGCACACAGTTATGACTATATTCATCTTAGATGAATTTGTTATTTAGATGGTAGCTCCTGTTGCACACATCGGGCCAAGTCTTTAGCTTGGTTGTGCAGATGTCCCTTGGTGATGCTTTGCCAGGCTCATGTACACAGGATCTATTTCGTTGCCTTTAATGAACATTATGGGAAAGACTAATTGAGTAAAACCACAGATGGCATTCCATTAAACTGGATGCCACCAATTTAAGGTAATGGGGTTGGGGTTTTTTTAGGTGTTATAACCTTTTGATCTCTCAAGACTGTTTCATTTAAAACAAGAGTCCCAGGCTACCCTGAATGTTGAAGCAAAATCAGAGTAGCCATACTACAGGTACAGGAAGGGGGAAGAAAATTAATCCAGCAGAGAACTATGATTTTCAGATGTTAAATGTCCCTGTGAAAATACAGCCTTGGGACAACATTTCTCAAGCTTGCTCTAGCATTAGTCATCATTTATTTGGGTTTGAATTTAGAATAAATTAATTTAACATCTTTAGAACATTTAAGAAAGTTACAAATACTGTCATTTTCATGCATTATTTAAATATACATATAGCAATACATATTTCAAAGTGTACAGGCACTTTAGCCTGCTTGCAATGAATGTTTCAGTTTCTTTTTCATAACAAGATGAACATAAGAATGTATATAAAAGTACGTAATAAATGAATAAATGAAAATTTATTGTATTTGTGTCCTCCAGTAGATGTTAAATGTGATTTAAAAATTTAAGACATTTGATGAATAGAACATTTATAAACCCAAAACTGAAAAGCAGCAAAGCATTTCTGTGTTATTTTTAATAATAACTATCTCACATGTATACAAGGAATCTACATTAACAACCCTTTCTTAAGAGCACGTGATAAGTAAGTATCAACATGATGTAAGCATGGCCTTGCTTGCTTTCTGGCAGATTACCTGTGCTTAGGTTATATCTGTGTAATGCACACGATAATTACTTACTTTTCTGTAGCAGAAACTTCTGTAATATTTTTATCATGGTACCTGAGAATTTTCTAGACATGGACTTCAAAACCAGAATTATCTGATCCTGAAATGGAGGAAATGGAGGAAATGGAGGATGAACAAGATCAAAATCAGATTCCTCTTGTATTACTAAGAATTTGTTTTTATGGTTAGTCTGTTTTAATAATTAAGGGACTCATGCTAGCTTGAGAATTTTATTTTCAATTACAATTCCCAGTAAGATTTTTCACATAAGCTTGCTTTTCCTCTCACAGGCAAATTCTTAAAGCCCTTCTCCACTGTCCTGCAGGCAGCACTGGACCGACACTCAGCACAGTCCTGGGTAAAGGAGAGGGAGTTCAAAGAACAGCTGTTAATCTGTCTAATGAATAAAATCCTTTGTAAGCACCATAACATTTTGAAAGAGAGTTCCTGCATACTCAACAGATCGGATTACCCTGTGACAATTGCAGTAGAGTATTGTAGAGAGTGAAAAGTCCTTTAGAGACATTGAAGCATGTAATAATGCACTAGAAGTTGGCTTTAGTTTGTTAGTAATATTCAGTTCAAGGTTAGGTTTTATGGCACCTCTTTCTTGGGCACATGGCATTTGGATCTTCTTTTATCTTATAGACCTTTTATGGAAGTTCATTGCATTTGATCTGACTTTCTGTCCCGCACATCCCATGTTATTACAAGTCTTAAGTAGACTTTTGGTATGTCTTTGTTTCTTGTAAATGACCATACCCTATTTGATGTCTGTAGAAACATTTCTTCACAAAGCTATATCTGCCCTATGAAGTTGAGCATGGTATGAGTGCTGGGATGCAGTCATTCCTACTGTTAAATTGCTAGGGTTAGTTATATACTACTATAGATATAGTGTGAAATCTCAGCCCTTTTGTGAGTACCAGCTCTGGTAATGAACAGTGGCATCTCGGGTCACCGGCCTATATTTACAGTGATTTTTGAGAGCTGAGAGGTAGGGAAAGGGCCTCATGTGTCTGGCTCAGAAAGGGGCATTGATAGAGAAGGATACAAAGGAAGCTTTTTGAGAGTTGTCTTAAAGAAGGGGGTTCACGTAACAACTGATGAAGTGAAAATGAAGGGATGCTGTCCTTTGTCCCATCACTGCCTTTCCTGGCAGTCTCGTGTTTAGACAGGAGAGGGACCTCACAAATCTTTTCCTGTCTCTCACCCTTGCCTTGGGCTGGTGATGGTGTAGGAACACAGCACTGTCCATGCTGGCTGCAGCTTGAGCATTGGTGCCAGAACTGCGGCACCGCGAGAAGCTCATGGCAGCCTTGCAGGTTTGCTTCCAGTCTGCTGTTATTACTTTAGCAAGGAGAGAATACCATCATAACTGTGCAGAATTTTGGATAAAATGCGAAACTTCCACTAATGGATCTGAATCTTAGTTGCAGCACAAGGACTTCCACTGCACTTTGGGTTAGCAACATGTCTGGGACAGAAGGTCACAAGATCCAGAGTAGCAGCTTTAATTAACTCTAAGCTAGGTTATTTTTGTTGCTTGGTATCTGGCCAGGACAGTAGATACTTTTTTACAAAATGAAAGAGGTTTCGTTTATTATTTTGAAATTAAGGTCAGGCACACAATAAGCTTTGTACAAGAACTTTTTTGAAATACACACTTTTTATAGCTTGGTAGAAATAACTAGGAACAAATTGGAAAATTGACAGATACAGTGTTAGGACCTGGTTTTTTTAAGAGTAACGTTTTGTGCCCTTGTGTCTTGAGAGGAGTCTTTTCTGCACAAGGGGAGGATTTTCCCCAAGAAGTAGCAGTCGAAAAAGCTGTGATAATGCAAGGAGCAGAAATACCGTGCCAAGGGGAAACTGTACAAGCACTTAACCAGTCTGTGCTACGCAAAGGACTTTCCATGCTGAAATTCATGCAAACATTGGAAAATTTGGAAGGGTTGCCTTTGCACTTTTCTAGATGTTTTAAGCAGAAAAGTCAGTCTGTAAGACAAAATATTGTCCAGGGACAATCTTTACATTACCAATTTGAGATTGAAGAGATTATTCTGTTTTTAAAAATGCTGTGTAGTGTATTATTCTGTCCTTTGATTCAATGTCCAAGTTTTATTTTATAGTCTTCATTTTCATTTGTACTTCCCTTCACTGTTTATCCCACTATCCACTGTGAATATCTTACTCAGGTTGGATAGGGTATTGCTAGCATTTTTGTTTGCTTCTGAGTCACTTTCTGAATAGACCAGTGAAAGAGATTAAAGCTCGTGTTTTTCTTGTGTGCTCCTTGGGGAAAGTGCATCGATGATGATGATGCAAAATAAATGCTTAAAATTTTATGCGAAACACTTGACTCACCCACAAGTGTCTCTTGACATCAGGCTGGGATGGTGGTAGCCAGCCATGGTAACATTTGAAAAGGCACAGTGTTTCTCTGAGTAGGGATAATGTAAAATGCAGATTAGGAGACAGTAGAAGGGTAATGGGGAATACTGCCACCGGCCGCAACCTCACATATCCCTGCTCTCCCAAACAGCCAGGAGAAAAGAGGAAGGAATATCTGCACAGAGTAATCAAGAATAACAGTGACCTGAATTCTTGTCTTTTGTCCTCTCTGTATGTAAAGACACAGAAAAAGTGTGAGAAGCTCCTTCTTTCCGTTTCTTGACAAAACCTTATCTATATATTCAGCTCCTTACTTGAATCTGTCGTAAGAAATAGTGCTAATGTGCTAATTAATTGTAAGCAATGTATCACTGCCCTGTGTTTAAGAAAGGAAGGCAAAACAGACAAACCTTAGTTACTGTCACTGAGCTTTCAGTCTTTAATATTCCTGCAATCTACTCATCTGTTAATGTTTAGGAGAGTACCTCCTAAAGAGATTATCCACTTCTTTCTGTTTATAGCTGGATTACGAATCATTAGCAATCTTTAGATTCCTGCGTACAAGGAAGTGCAATGAGAACTGTGTACAGACACGATATTTGATTCTGTTTGTGGGAAGAACTAAGTTGCTAAGCCACTTAGGTACTCAACAGATGGAGGGAGAGTAGGTCAAGCCGTTCCTGATATGTCGTAGCCTTTCACTGAACAAATAGGTTATACTTTGGACTAAAGATAGTCTTTTGTTTATTATGTGTCTGATTAGATCACAGTAACCTACAGGACACAATTACAAATTTTTCTAGTGCTAATCAGTCTTCTTATTTGGGAAATATGCTGTCTGTAATGTTAAGTGTTCTTTGTGTGAAGCCCTAATGTGTTTTTTTGAAACACAAAATTCTCCCTGTTTCCTTTGGTTTTCATTGTCGTTTTCACTCTCTAAAATTATATTTTATTCTAGCAATATCTATACAAAACTTAAAAACGTGGTCCAAATACTGCTTTCTTAAACAGAATTTCCAGCAAAAAGAACCATACAAAAGAAAATTTCAAGGAAAATCGTCTTTTTATTGGTAGTCCCATTTCTGTAACCTTAGAGATGGCATGCTGAATTTTTATACAGGCTTCAGGTGTTTCAGAAATAAATCATAAAGTCTTCCCTAAGACAGAGTTTAGGTTCTCTGATACATGTTGTTGAAGACTTGTGCTTAACTCTCTTTCAGGAACTGCTTGTGTCTTGCAGGACGCCGGTTAAAAAGAGACAAGGTTCTGTGATTAGGAATCTGTCATTGCATTGCATTAAAGCTACCGTATCACAATAAGGGATTGTCCAAGGGCTCACAGGAGGAAAAGTGGGTCAAATAATAGTTGATGAGTTCCATTCATTACAGCATTAAATGTTTTTGACAGATGTGCTTTTTTAGTCACTTTAGGACATACTGTTTATCATTGAATGTAGTGCAGGAACTATGCATGGAAGTTGGTGCACAGTAGCGGAAAGAGAAAATAAAATACTTGGATAGGTATGAAGTTTCTTTAATGAGAAGTAATAACAACATTACCTTTAATGAGAATCTGTCAGAGAGGATTACACTGTTCTGTGCAGAGAATGCCTCTTTTCCCTTCCTTGTAGCCTTTCACAAAGCTTAAAGTTTCTACTTATAAAAGCACTTCCAGTGTTGACGGTATAAAATTATTTTTCCAGTTGCACTGATATTTACATTCTGATTGCCTCATTTCCCTCACGATTGTATCCCTCACTTGTGTTTCTAAATTTCTCTGTTTGCTAGCAAATCTGTAACAGAGAAGGCCAGCACTAAGGGGTTAAAAATAAGCAGTTTCAGGAGAACCCCCCACTGCAGAACAAGGGCCAAAATGTATGTGTGTTTTGAGGAACAGGGCAGAGGGTTGAGCTTTGTGTCAGACTTACCAGCCTGATTGCAGGGGCAGGGAAGAAGCTGAAGGGGCAGGGCCGTGAAGAGGTGATAGGAACTGGATGGTAAAAACGTGCAGAATGTGACACTTTACTCTTAGGAAACACTTCAGAAAAAGGTTTTAAAATTGTCACTTGGGGATTTCTCTCAATCTTGACCACTAGTGTTTTATTAAATGCATATTACCTGATGCATTGATACAGAATTTTCCTGTGCCCATGCACAGGAGCACAGAATGGTGTCATAGCAGAGGAGCTCAGAAGGGACTTGAGGACATCTTATCCAGCCTTCACTCAGAGCAGGTGGAGGCAGCCCAATTCGCTCAGGTCTCAGCCCATTCCCAAAGCCAGGAGATTCTGCAGTCTTTCTGGATGCCCTGTTCCCACATTTGAGCATCGTCACAGGGAGAATCTTTCTTACTTCTAACAAAAATTTCTTACATGCTGGCTTGTGTCTGTGGCTTCTTGTCCTTTCCCTTGGGAGCCCTGATCTCTCTCTAATCCCTGCTGTAAGGCAGCTGAAGGCGGTGTTGAGGTCTGCCCTTGCCTTCGGTCACCCATGGCGTAGTTTGGAGGTAATCCCACGCATAGGAGGGGTGTGGTGCTGGGAGACACCAGCCACAGCACAGGACCTTTCAGCACAGCTGCTGGTCTGACCTGCTGGGAGTTCACTGTGCTGGCTGGAGAGAGCATTCTTTTCTGTCTTGGAATCTGTATGGACATTCTGGGAAGCTCTTCAAATGATCACATTCTAAGTAAAAAAACCCAGCCAAACAAAGCAAAACAAAACGACAACAACAACAAAAACCTCCAGACAAAACCCAAAAAAAACCCACAGAATATCTACTGAGTATAGCATCTTTTATTTTAGATACATTACTGATTTATTAGTTTTTTATCCAAATTTTCCTTCACTTTTAGCTATATTTATATGTGGTTTATTTAAGTATTTAGTAATACATGTAATATATTAATAGTAAATATTTAGTAGGACATCAAATATATTAATAGTAAATATCAATATAAAATTTTAAATATTTATACATAATGCATAAATATACAACATTTAAGTTAAAGCACAAAAATAAACATACCTATAAAATTTTGAACTATTCTAGAGATTAATAGAAGAAACCTATATTATGCTTACATAGATTCAGTATGCATTTTTTTACTTAGTTTCATTTGTTGAGTAGGATTATTTTTTAAGTTTAACATGATGAATGTTATTGTCCTTCTTCCACTTAACGAATATGCTACTTCATAGGTTATAATGTGAGATAACTGGTGAACACAAAATCAGTCAAAAATCCGTCAGTGCCATAAACAGTTACACAGATTGCCATAGGCTCCTCCCTGGTGAGTAAAGATGATACAACATTTTTAACACACCAAATAAATCAATCAGTGCGTTAGGATTAGCTGATGTGTGATGCCTAAGTAAAGGATACAGATAGTGCAACGTTAACTTAATCCTGAAGCCTTCTTTTCTTCCATAAAAATGTGTCAAGGGAGATTTCTCCAGTTTTACCTTTGAGAAGCGTGTTGAGGGATGGATACTCGACCTCTGAAATTTTCTCCCATATGCAGGCTAAATAACTTTTCTAGCTATAACAGGCAATGCTGAGGTTGTTTTTCTATAATGTATGAATGTTTAATTATGTCTTGAAAAAATGTTTTTATTGAAAGTTAGTAGAGAAAAGATGGAGTGATGTGATACTAGAAGTGTATTTTGAAGAGTGCTTGTGTAATAGAGGACATCCTAGTGTTCAGTTTGCTGTGCAGACACATGATGCTTTTTAATTAAAGGATTGCATCACCCCCTGGTTTTTGCCTGTTCTCTAAAAGTCCTTGAATAAGGAATGGGAGTGTAGGGCTCAGAATATGAGGGTTATTTGCTGGTCAGCATTTAAGCTTTTGCTCTCTGAATGACTTTTGGGAATTAGTTTCCAGTCACAACTGTGATAATACTACTGTTTAAATAGTTGAGAAATTAAGTTTGTTTCACCTGCAATATATAAATGCATATCTAACATATACAGAATGTACAAGCATAGTGGCTTAAATGATGATCTTGTAAAATCATTTTGCTTTTCATTGTTTTTGAGAATCAGAACTGTTCATATTTAAGTTATTCTTTGGTTGCTTTCGAAAGTCTGCACTACAGAATTTAGCCATGCAGGTTTTTTTACAGCTGTGTGCAATAAACCCACATGCCATGCCAGAGTAAGTAAAAGAAAAATAACAAAGGGGAGGAATATGTGATTAAAATATAAATTCAATTCTCTGGATACTGTATGCAGCTATTTAATTAAGAGATTATCTGGATAACTGAAGAACAGAAATAGCATCTGTTCTAAATTGCATCAATGAATATTAACTTGTGTTAAGAGACAAGAGTTTAAAAAAAAGAAAAATAGAAGAGGCAAGAATATGTTCTTGTGTCCGACTGTAGATGAGGAAATCACATGGTTCTCTATAAAAGGCTAACGTTTTCCTCTTATTTATTGACGAAGAGCACGAGCAGCCTTGTTTAATTTATCTTTGTGTTAAAAATACAGAAAAGAATTCTTAATTAGCAGCCGCTGATTGTTTCAGGAGTATTTTGTTTGTCATGGTCTCTTTTCATGCTTTGGTCATGTGGCAAGACAGCAAAAAGGAGTTTGCTGAGATCTTTGTCCCTCTCCTGTTTGTGTACCAACATTTTTTCCTTCCCTGAGCATCACTGCCTTTTCTTTGCAGTTCATATATTAGCAATTGTGCAATTCATGAGCCAGCAAAGCCCAATTATACTTCAGAAGAGACATTCCTTGGAAGGAGGTACAGCTATGCCTTGTCTTTGGGGTAAAACCTTTGGGGTAGTTTTGGTGTTGTGGCTGGTGATCAACCTTTGGAAGAACCTCAAAATTTTCCAATTCAGTGTTTACCTGTGATTCTAGAATAAGAAAAAAAAAAAACAAAAAATCCCACGCTAGTTTAGCAGGAATTTTCAGCCTCTGGATATTGGCCTGATACTGATGGTGTTGAAATGAATTGTAGAAGTCTCTGTGACAGGTTTGGAAAGCAGCTCTGAGTGCCTTTAAGCTTGCTTCAATGTTAATGGGTTTTCAGAGGACTGAGCTTGTTTCAGTGTGCCTGCATGAGTACCACGGTACAAGAATACTTTAGATGGGGAAAAAAATGATAGTCTGAATCTCCTTACACTCTCATTGCTGCATCTGGACTAGTTTCTGTATTTTACTCAGCTGTTGAAAACCCCCAGGGCTGTAAATAGCAGTGATTCAGTGATGTTCTGTCAAATACCTGATTCTCGTTATAATTTTTTAAGGACAAAGACAAGATGGGCCTGGAATTGTGTGGGTGGAAAATCCATATGGGCTGAACAGGATTTTTTAAACCAGTTGTAGTATCACATCTCCCTGATCTATTGTTTCTTCTTATTTAATTTGTTTGCTTAAAAGATCTGTCTAGGTTAGCTAATGAATAGTCTCATTCATTTAGTTACAGTCTTTTTTTATACTTTTTGCTGGGTAAGCAAAATGAATTGAGAAGCAGGAAAAAGGCAACAAGAGGAGGTATCAGATCTATGAATTCTTGCCTGTTTTACCCATTCCTACTAACCTGTTTGTCCATTTCCATACCAATCAGGGCACTGGTGATGTCCTCTGGAGACAGTTCTGGCCCCCTTCAGCTAAGCTGGGAGCTCTTAAATGTATTCCAGTTTGTCGGCTTTCTGTCAGCAAAAGCTTATTGATTCCAAATTCCTATAAATTTTTTAATTTAGTATGCACCACCGACAATTTGCTTTTAAATTTGCTTTTTAAATTTGGACTTTTTCTGTTTCTGGTAATTCATTCTTTTCCTTTTACTTCTAATGGTGTCTTCTTCATAGACACCTCTCCTACACCTTGCGTCTTCAGGCTGCCTGCATTTCTTAGGACGGATCTGGAGGAACAGGTGAAGAAGTGCTCACATTGCACAGTCTTTTTTTATGTTTGAGAGGCCCCATAGACCAAAATGGGGTATTACAGGATTTGTGTGTACTTGCATATAGTCTAAGCAGTAGTTTGGGTTATGCTGGAACATAGTGGGTGAGTATCATCAAACCAAGTATCTCAGTGTCCTGTGGTGGCTTCCAAAATCCCTTTTCTTTGTAGCTGTTTTTTTCTTCAGTTGTCCTTATTTTAAAGAACTTTTTAGACTTAGTTCACACCAAAACTTATATAGCAGAGGTGTCTGGCACTTTTAATTTTGTTTCTATCAAAGCTGAACTTGTATCCACTATATCTCATATAGGTGTATAATATATGACTATATTACATTCTTCTTAAGTCTTTTTGATACCATTTTACCTATTCTGGTACTTACAGTCATGGACTTGCAGGAGAAGGGAGATTCTTCGTATACGTGTCCACCAGCCTGCCTGCCTGGTTAACTTTCTGTGCAGCACAAGGGATATTGAGCCCATTGTGTTCCTTGTGGGATGATGGAATGCTTCTTTCCAAAAGGGAAAGACATTGGGCATTAAATTCTGATAAATCTGAAGTGTAGCAACAAGGTTAGATTCAAGATCCTTTTCTTTGAAAGGAGGAAAGGCTGAGCCTCAGCAGTACGACACACTAACATCTATTATGTATCACTATTCTAATAGTTATTAGGTCATAATGGTCTGGCACAAATTTATAACTGTGTCATTTTACTGCTGAAGTTTTGTAGAACTAGTGAGCATCTACTTGTGGAGTTTACTGCCTAGATCAGAATTCAGGGGTGAAAATACAATGTGCGCTCTGCTTTCAACTTCCTGTTTTTCCTCATTTCTCAAATTTGGCTTAAAATATGACCGAAATGTGAATTTTGGCCACTTAAAATAACTTCCAGGAGGGGTGGGTAGCTGGCAGCTGGGACTGGCTTTCTGGGGAGCGTTGCTTTCCTCCTCCTGCTCATGATGTGCCAGCCCTTTCCCTGAGGAAGGAGTGCTGTGGGTCCTCAGGTGAGTAGAGGAGTGTATTCGGCTTTGTATGTTCTTGATCTTTTCCTTAGCTAAACCAGTGCTGTTCCTTGCACCCTCTGTAACCAGTGAATATCTGGGTAAGGATATATGGGAAACCAGTGAATATCTGGGTGAGATACTACATAGCACCTTGGATTTTAAGTAGTGGGGAATATAATTAAAATATACTTACTTTGGAAATAATGTATTATTTATTTATTTATATAATATTATTTTATTTCATCTATACAGTTTTGACCTAGAATCTAAAGTACGATTTTTCAGCTGCATCAGGACGTCTGATTCTTTCAGTCATTTTGCTATTAGATAATGCTCAGCATTTCCTTCTGCCAGACTTTGCTAGACTTATATACTATTTTTCTCCAATTTAATTTCTCTTAGAAGTACTTCTGTATCTCACCAAAAAACCTCCACTACTTTTCTTCTTTTGAAGTTGTGATTTTGGCTTTCAGATTTTAAGCTTCATGCAGCAAATTGAGCTGTCTGTCTTCAATCTCACTCTCAGCTCGTACCCCCCTGATGCTTAGATAGACATACTGGATCTGTCCTCACTGTCATTTGTGGTGAGGTCAGGCAGAGTTTGGATGACTTACTGAGTGTTTCACAAAAGCGAATCACTGAACTGCTGGGATACCTCGTCCCACCTGGATGACCAAACTGCCATCAAAAAAAAAGATGTTGAAAAACAAAGTCATGCTGTAGGGTTCTCAGCATTTAGGAGACCATTGCAATAATGCTCTGGAGCAGATTAAATGTTCTTTTTTCTTTTAAACATAATTTAACACCTTATTGAAGAGAGACAAATGGGACTGAGTCCATGGAGAATGCCAGTATTTCTCTTACCTTAGTAGTCAACACCTGCAAACTGCCAGATTTGAGGTTTCCTTTTCTTTCACCATAATTTGGTGTATATTTTATTTTACCTTATTATTGTTAATGGATTAAAAAGTAGTGAAGGGAACAGTTTATTGTAAAATTCCTGGTTGCTTTTACTACCTAGTGTGTTGTTGGGTTTTTCATAGCCTTTATTTGAGAAGGCCTTTTTCCAGTCTTCCATGTTGTTTCGAGCACTTGAGAACCCTACAAGGGGACTGTCCTACGTGCATTACATGCACCACATTGGTTTAGGAACAAAGCCCTCTCAAACAAAACTTGAGCTCTTGGTTTTGTATGGTGGGATCATTAGCATTTAATGAACCTCACAAGGTTCATGTCTGAAGCCATGGAGGAGGTGGGATATTGTTATCGCTCTGGTGGCCTGCATTAAGATTCTTACACATTAACAACAAGGCTTGGAGGTGGTAGGCAGAAGATTTATTTCATTGTAGCTGGCAGTGGCAAGCTCTTATGGTACTAGGAGGACAGCAGTTTGAGGTACCTTCCATAAAGGAGGGTTAACATGCTTTTAATTATCTTGAATTGCACACAGAAGGATTTTCATCTAGATGGTTATCATGTAGCAGTAGTCTCTTGCTGACTAATTTCTGTTCCCTATATGAGTCCCAGATAATTAAGCATTTTTGAAAGGCAAAGGGACAGCCTTTACCTTGTTCTTACTACTCTGATAAGTGGAAGGATTTTTATCCTCATCTGTTTTAGCAGAAATCAGTATAAGCTGTAAGACAATTAAAGTTTTGGTAGAACAAAGGAAAAGCTTGAGTACGATGAACCACTCTTGTGGTCTAAATATAAAATGCATTTTGTGTACATGTAAGGGAACCCATTTTGTGCTTCTGGTTTTCAAGCACCTACCCTGGAAAAAGCTCGAAAAAGCCTGCTGGGTTAGTAAAATACAAGTTCTTTCCTAAACAGACATGATGGCTTTTCCATAAATTTGCCTCTTCTTAGCTAGAAGTCATAACATTAAGACACAACAATTACAGTCTGTATTTTTATTGTGCTTTTTTTATTGAGTTACATTATGACATTTATCAGAAACAAAATTAAGCTTAGGGCATGGAAGATGGGGTAAGTTCACTATTTGAAAGCTTGAATTCAAGGCACATTTTGACAGTTACCGTTTTTGGCAAGTCAGGCTTTTAACCTAAAGGTAAGTAAAGTAGGATTAATTTAATACTGCTTTTATGAGGCTTGCCTGATCAGATAAAATAATTTTTAAAACTTGAGTTGAAGCAGTGTCTTGTACATTTCAGGGTAAATAGGCAATAACATGCATGATGTATCCAAGTTGCTTTTAATTCGAAGAACTGTGTGACAGTTTTCAGTTAACTGTCATAAGATTACCAGTTCTCTGCATCATTTTCTGTGACAATCACCTGCTGCTGATGTTCTGTATGGTACCAAAACCATTTAGCCATTTGAGTTAAATTGTCATTTAGAAAGTTAAGTAAAATGATAAATGCTCTGTACTGTCCAGTGTTGCAGTTGCAATTTAAAGCTTGACTGCCTTTTTCTCCTCCAGTATTTTCTGCTCTCCTTTTTTATGGTAATTCTGTGCTTCTTGCAGTGGGAGTGGTGCTCAGACTTCTAGAGATTTTTGAATTCTAAAGAGGCAAGACTTCCCTTTTTTTTGAAAAAAAAAAAAGGTGGAGGGAATCCATTTTGTATTTGCACAATCCTTCTGCCAACACTTTATTTGTTCCTGACCCAGGAGGGTTACCTGCATGGCCCATGTGTGGCTCTTAGGCTCAGCTTTCACACCTGAAGGTGGATGGACTCCTGTGCTCAGGTTACAATGCCTTCATGCAGCTGCCTTATGTCTGGGGCTGATGCAGTTGGTCATGAGCAATGTACATGTCTGGATAATTCTTTACCTTCTGGCATGCACTTTTATTGGTTTTACTCTTGAATAATCTGTGAAAACATTTCTTGTCTTCAACACTAAAATGGTTGATAGCATCCTTTTGAACAGTTTACTGCAAGGAATTGAAAGCTAAAACTTTATCTGATTATAGACAATACTGTGTTTGTGGTTATTTAGTTTACCAGTACAATAGAAAAGGCTTTTAAAAATTGTCATTTCATGCTATTTTCCAATTATTTTATTTGCAAGGAAAAGGTGCTCTTTTGTTAAGATTATTTTTAGAATCTTAGAGTGTTTAATCAGTAACCATAAGTTAAAATAAGTTTAAAAAATTAAAGTTTGCAAGATTGAAGTTTTACCAGCTTGGCTGTTTTGATGTCCAACTGTATGTTTATTTTCCCACACCGCTTGTATCTAACTCCCTCATCCAAGACAGTGGTTTTATTCACCATTGTTTTTTTAAAGGGTAAAAAGCAGCCAGGTGTTACATATACTCTGTGCCAGTTGTCTGTCCTGCAGTTTTCCAGTGAATGTTAACGTTTCCATTTATATTTTTCTTGACCGAGTACTAGCTTTTTGTTAGTAATATTAAAGAAGGATTTGCAAGGGCTGTTTTGAATTGTTTTCTGTTTTTCCTTAAGTTTGATCTATGGAGGGTCGATTAAGAACAATAGTCATGCCCAAGAAAAGAAGCCTTTCGGTATTGATGGGTATTCTTGAAACCCTAAATATAAAATACTATTTTAGAAGACGTGCTTCTAAAACACTTGGGTGTGTACATTTTTTTTTTTTTACTTAGGGATTCATAAAAATAGCTACGGTTGTATGTGTAAATATATTTCAGCAAAGTTTTGTAAGATTAGTTTGCTTGTCTTCCTCTAGTTGTTCATTCACAACTCTTATTTTAGGCAAGAGTCACAGCCTTGCCAGTTTTCTTAGACAATGAACACTAGCTGACATAAAAATATTTAAATGTCAGGATTTTATAGAGATATTGGGTATGTTCTCTTCATTCCTTATATTAGAATGGGGTACCCATTAAAATCATGCTAAGCTAACTGAAAGGCTTACTGTATTGGCTTTATAGCCTGTCATACACAGATTACACCCATTTTAATCTGTTATCTGGAGTATGTCCAGCTTCCGCTAAATGGTGTCTGTTTTACTTTGAAAAGAAATGTGCAGCTGTTTGTAGCCAAAATGCAGTTCCTGTGGGTGACAGCGATACCAGCTGTGTGCTGCACACTTCAGCTGCCGGAGTAGCTGAACTCAGAGGTGCCCCTGCTCTGTTCCCTGCATTGACACAGCACACAGAGAGGTTCTTCTGTAGCTTTTATACTTCTGTGTCACTGCACAGGATAAGCAGCACTTTTCCTCCTCTGCTTGAGCAAATCTGGACAGAAGGCTACGCCCCACATTTTAGTTTCCCTCACAAAGTTGAAATGTTTGTTTTGAGCTTCACTTCTCTGTCTGAAGCAGGTCAAGAAGTTGCATCTGGAAAACAGAAAGCTCAGAGGACTCAAGTCAGCTCTAAGGGTCTGGGAGTTTGCCAGCTTCCACAGCCATCTCTGCTGCAGGAACAGCGTTGAGCTCACATTTACTGCCGTGTCTGTCTTTGTATCCAAAACCAGAGGTCTACAGACATGGTGCCCTACCTGCCCAAGTGCCCAAGTGCAGTGTGCAGGGACTATTAAGGGCATGCACAGAGAGATGTTTGGTCAATCCCAGAACAGTAAAGCAAGGTGTTCCTGTGGTGAAAAAATAGACCAAAACCCTTTAAAAAAAACCCCAATCCCAAAATGCACATGCATTTAAGTGCATCCTCCCAATTTCCCACAGCACTGGGTGCTACACTTTGCATTTGGTTCTCCAGAATTTCAAATCCATCACAGATTTGTGTATAGAAAACATCTGTAATAAATTTGACTTTATGCAGTAAATTTGGGCACAAAGAGTAGAATTGTGTAAAATCTTCAGGTGAGCAAAACTCTTTGTAGTTTCTCTGCTCATTTAATTTTTCCACAGTACACAGGGTAGAGTGCAAACCAGCTGTAATAGAGAGTCCCCTTGGGGTTGATGGAGTTAATTTTGCTATTGTTATCAAGGGGGTACTATCTTTGTACCTGATGTCATAGCAAATGTTGAAATTGAAAAATGTCCAAAAATATTGTTGAATTGACTCACTTTAAATGTATTTATCTTGAATTCCCACTTTGTGGCATTATTACTGTAGTCTCATCCCAAGCTAGCATTATTCATTAATACCGGCTTATCCCTGTGATCCGTCTTTCTCTTTGTCTATTTGTTTGGATATACTCTGTGTGCACATTTGTAACCTTCTGTTTCTTGCTGCATTAATACCATATTTTAAATTGCACTAAGAGCTGGTGTGTTTGAACCAGTTATGCTGTCAGACCTGGGAACGCCTGTTCTTGGCTTGTGCTAGAGTCTGTTACCCCATGTACCATATTAGGAAGCATTAGGAAGGCTAAATTCCTCTGGAAATACAGACTGTCTCATTTTTGAAGCATTGGTGTGATTAGCTGTAATGCAATACACTTGGTATGAATGCTTAATGGATAAACATTCTTTTGCTTACTCTAGGCAGTTTTACATCTTACTAAGATGCAATTCATTGTACTAAACAGTGTGAATGTGAAACTATCATTAGAAAAAATGCAGTCAGCCAAAATGAATTCTGCCTGCAGGTGCAATTAAGGAATTGGTAAGTCTAGAATATGAAGTAGTTGAGCAGTGGTCTGGCACTGAGAACGTGGCATTGCACTTCCCGTTTGAAAGATGTTTACAAAACACAGCAAACCTTTTGCTGTATTACAGAGGCTTTTCTGTTAATTCTCTTATACTCTGCCTGTTTGTCCATTTTATATACAAGCAGTGGCATTAACAGGCTGCATGGCTGCAACACTCCTACCAAATTAAGGCAACACCCCACTAATGGGTCTCTTTTGTATCACTGCATGGTGATGTTAATGTGAATGTAGCAATAGGCTACTAAAGGCTTTAGATTCCAGAGGATCATAAACATTTTTGTTACTGTAGAAGAATACCTGCTTGTACTAGAAACTAAATAGATACCCTCTGTAACATGTGCCATCTGAAATTGTGGAAATATGTTTAACCTGTAAAGACTGTTTGAAGGGCTGTCTAATACTGAATGTCGTACTTAGGTATTCTTCAACTCATAAGCTGTGTACTTATGTAATGAATAGTGTATATGCAAAGAAGAGTTTATTACATCTCCTGAGTTCTTCTTAATAGAATATAATAGAATTTACCACACTCATCTTAAGACTGTAAGCACTACGTTTAGTAATCTCATCTCAGTTAAAGAATTCATTAAGTAAGAATTTCTCATTAAAAAAAAATCCAAGCTCTCTTAATTTGAGATTTTTCTAAGAACTTAGTTATTATGAAAAGTGAGGTGGGACAGCTTCAGAGATTCAGAAGGGCTCCTGCTGTGGTCTGGCATGGAAGTACATTTGCTTTTTATGCCTTGGTCTGAGACATGTCTTCTGGTTTCTGTCACTGGAGATCCTTCTCCCTTGCCCACGCAGCCTTTGCTGCGTCTGCAGGAGTATTAGTAAGGTGGAAAATTAGTACCAAATGCCGTAGCTCCTAGGAATGAGACAAGGTATGTGAGAGAGTCATAAAAAACCTTTGGGCAAGTTGCAATTTTGCACCCTTAAAAATCCAAATAGGATTTGTATTGATGATGTAATATTGAGAAAATCAGACACCGAGGCAGACTGTTTCCACCTGACTCTATTCTTACACCTCTGCTTTCTTCTCTGCTTTAAGTAAAGAGATAGATAGCAATGTGTACTATTTATAGTACATTTCAAAGATTTTTTTGTATATAAATATATATAAGAGAATTGTATTAATTTCTGTTCAGTTTATAAAATATTGGAATTTCACAAGAAAACTCAGGTTGGATTAATTATCTCTGTATAGTTTACTCAGCAAGTGTTCTGAATTAATGCCTGTGATTACTTTTTTGTGTCCTTCTTTTCCTTTGAATTTTTTTCTTAACAATAGTAGCATCTGTAAATGAATAAAAGGAATTGCTTATGAAATCTTTTTGTAGAGTAATTTTTAGTGAATATGCAGGTTACACAATTTATCCCTGCTGAGATTTATTTTAAATAGAATGTTTTATGCATAGTCAATATTTTGTTTCAAGTGTTTGCCTGTGAGAACATTTGAGGCATTTTTGCTCTGTGTTTAGAGCTCTTGACTTGTAGGCTGAGGGAGAGTGAGATTGCTGGGAGAAGAAACACTGATTTGTTGATTCATGGTGACTTTGGTACTCTATGGCAGTCTGTACTAATTGGTACCAGAAGCAGCATTTACTCTTGGCTGGCTCATGTGTCACACTTAAAGGCAGAAGAAAAATAGCACCATCAGTTAGGATGTAGATTGGCAGCAGTGCAAGGATCTGGAAGAAATACTGCAGCAGATTCAGGAATAAATGTCTAGGGATGGAAAGTGGAACTTTGCTTTGTGCTCTCCTATCTGTTTAAATTTGTTTGGACACCAGAGTCCAGATTTGAGCCTGTACTGTATTATAATTAATTTGTCAAACTTGGCTCACTTCAGACATTCTCCTTTGCATGCTTATTTCAATGCTTAAAGATACAATGAATTCTTGAGCATGCTGGTTTGTTACCTTGGCAATAGAAGGAATTGCCAAAAGAGTGATAAAATATATCTGCTGTCATATTGGAAATTCATATTCTTGTTAAATATTCTTGTTCATATTTTTATAATTTTTTTGCATAGCATGGCTATTGGAGTGCTCTTGTTGCAACTGCTTCTTCCTTCTGGTGGACAGAGACACTGTCAAGGTGTAGGCAAATGTTTTTCCTTTTCCCTGAAGCAGGAAAAGTCAGCTAAAGACATTCAGGTTTGCAGGTCAGTACTGCACTGCTGTAAATAGTGAGGTGTTAAATTGCTGTGCCCACGTCTCTGATCTCTCCAGGATCAGTGAAAGTCTGGCAGGAGGGACTTTCTGAGGAACCCTGAACTTTATGGGAATGCAGGATGGTGGAGCTTGTCTCTTGGCTCTTTTCCCTGCAATTGTCAAGCTACTGTACTGAAAAACACAAAGCTTTTTTTCTTCATGATTTTTATTCCCTCTATAACTGACGAAAAGTAGACAGTAGCAGTTGCAAAGTGCATTTATGTCAGTAATTTACAGTAATGTAAAGTAGAGTTAAAAAAAAAAAGGCAAGGTCAGCAAAGGGTTCACTTGTATGTGAAGTGTACCTGTGAAGTACACAACACTTAAAAGGTCTCCTTGGGATTCTTATATGATCAGTAGGACTCAGGGAAGCCACCTCACTAGTCATTTGTACCTCCCATTACACTGTTGCATCCAAGCTGCTGCATTAGAAAAACCAACCCACTATCAGAGAAGATTTAGACCCAGGTCTGCAAAACACATCAAAGAGAATTCAGTGAAAATTGTTTAGCCTGTGCCATTAATATAAAACAGAATGATATTGCAATTTCCCATTTTTGTTAATGGTTATGACAAAAAAAAAGTGAGAAGAAAGAAAATACCTCATGGAATTGTAATTCATCACCATATTAAAAAAAAAGCAGGAATATTCAGATATCTCTGAATATTCGTATATCTCTGTCGTATATCTTTGTCAGCTCCAGGTTTCAGTGCATCTTGCTGTTTTACTCGCTTACTAAAACACACAGCAGCCCTAATAGATGTACAAGTTGCAAATTCCATGCGAGCTGTGGTTTTACTCTTCAGTAACAGGGCTTACTTTTACTTGCTCATTACTCTGATCTGTTTTAACTAAGAGTAACAGCATGAAGTTTTCATGTGGGGCACACATCTCATTTACATCAACAGCGATTTTGTATTTTTCTGCTATGTAGACAAGTAGCAATGTAAATTGTAATAAAACCAGTACATCAGCAATAAAACAAGTACACACTGAATAAATAATAAATGGATATAAAGAATAATTTTCACTGATTCGAGGAAACTACTTAATGAAAACAGGTGTTTTAAAAATTTCACACCAAAAGTGAGCCAAGTAGCAGGAACAGGGGAGATGATCCATGTATAGTACCACCTAGGCAATTTTGGTTCCATGTTTTGGCCCAAAACTGCAGTCTATAAAATTTGAGGTACTAGTTTCAGTGAAAGAAGCCTATCAGAGGAATCTGCCTGGTTCTTTAACTACTTACACCGTGAAGCGCGCACACCCTCATGTCACAGGCCTAATGAATGCATGTGGTTAGCCCATGCATTTTAATGCTTGTGTCCCACCAGGAAATGCCTCTGTGGCATGGTTTGGGTTTGGGAGGACATGCTGTAGTGCACAGAGATGTATGGATCCAAACTGAGATGTGTTGGCACTGCTGCAGGACAGTGACACTGTGGTTTTCTACTAGAAATGGTCTTCATGATGTTCCAACAGGTAGAAAACTTGCTAACTTGTGCCAGTTGTCTAAAACAAGAGTACACAGAGATAATATTTTCCAGTTCGCCTCAACAATTGAACAGTTTGTCTGTGTGTCGCTGCAGCTGCTCCTGGCTTGTCATATGTCTGAAGAGGTCTCTCTGGAATGGAGAAGTCTAGGGCCCAGATACTTTTAGGTTTTAGAAGCATGAATCTGCTGTGCAGGTCTCTTTGCCAGAGTTTCAGGACACTTAAACCAGATATTTCTCCTACAGAGCTTTCTGAGGGGAAACCCCGGGCATAGATTCGATGTTAGACATTCAGTTTCTTTCAATATTGCTGATGTCTAATTCCCATCTGTGTCTCATTCCTGCAATTGCTTCTTGGGAAGATTTGTCTCCTGGATGCTTCCGTGCTGAAGCGTTAGTGACGGCTGATGCCCACGCAGGCTTTAGGGGAGCATGAAGCCAGGAAAGCTGGAGCAAGCCTCCTCACTGACTCACTGCCTTTGACTGACAAAGCAACCACTTCGCAGAGAAAAAGCTCTTTAAAAGAATAGTCACCAGTTTCAGACACTGCCAGAGCTTCCTCTCCTCCCTGGAGCTATGCTGTAGAAAGATTTTGAAGCAGAAGGTAATGGTCAAGTTGTGATTTCTTTTCCTCATTTAGCTTCTTCAGCACAGCCAGACAGGTTATCCTCAGTGCTTAGGAATAGGTACTCTACATCTACTCCCTTTCAGTTTGAATCTCTTCCCCCTTGTCCTGTCACTACATGCTCTTGTAAATAGTCTCTCTCCATCTTTCTCATAGGCTACCTTCAGGTATTGGAGGCCACAGTTACGTCACCCCTAAGCCTTCCCTTTTCCAGGCTGAACAACCCCAATTCTCTCAGCCTTATATCAGATAAGACAATTTTCGTGTTGCTCAGTTTATTGTATGCAACACTAATATTGTGGTTTATGTGGCACCAAGCTGGTTAGCCCCTGGGGAGGGTAGCCCATGTGATTCTTTAGAGTTATCTCCATTCTGACTTGCTTAAAAAAATAAAAAAACCCATGTCACTACCTACTGGTTCCTGTTAGCTAAATTCTGTAAATTATTGGTAGTTAAGAACTATGGAAAAATGCCCCAAACTTATGCAAATTTGCCTTTTTTCAATAATAATCAGTTTTCATCCTTCCGATCGTACTCCTGAAGGTGAAGTACTAAAGCAAAAATGCAGGGTTTTTTCTGTATTAGTCAGCAACATATTTTTATAGTTAGCGACATGTCTTCTCTAGCTTGTGCTTTACTAAAGAGAAGCAAATGGTCGTGTGTGCGTACGTATGATTTCCCTGGGGATGCCACCCAGGGTGCCTAACAGTTATTCCTGTGTCTTTGATATTACAATTTGTTACTATATTGGTGCTGGGTGAATCACTGATGACCCCTTTTTCTGTCACTTTAGAGAACACAGAAGTACATTCTGTTAAAAGCAGTTCTTCAGGGTTTGTTTCAACACGTCACCACTGTTGGCTTTTTGTTTCCATGAGTGCTGTTGTAAATCCTAGAAAATGTCACTAGTGGATTCTATGGAAACATATTTTTTTGTTCTAAATACTTGTAGTGGTAAAATCAGAGATTAAAATATTATGTTGTATTTTCATGAAAAAGAGCTTGCTTTAAGTAATGCTTTATGATGTGACTATTGGGGGTGGTCCTGTATAGGGCCCAGAGCTGGACTCTATGATCCTTGTGGGACCCTTCCAACTCAGCATATTCTGTGATTGTGACTTTACTGTACTGGGTACTTGGCCAGAGTGGCAGTAAAACCAGATCTGTCAAATGACAGGGCATGAGAGAATTCCCATGAGTCTGAAATCCCACGCACACTCTGGGAAACACAACAGCAGACGTGGTGAAATAGTTCTACTTAAATCAAGTTAACTTTGAGGAAGAAGTTATAAATGTTTGTCTTATTTTTAGCGCAGTAAAGTCTTGAGTGACAGTTCTCATGACTGTACTGAGCAAGCAGTTCATTACTCTGGTGGATACACTGTTTCACAAAGAAAGAAAATTTCCAAGCACAAATTTACTTTTCTTCAGTTTAACACCCAGAGATTCATTTAACAGAATCAGTCAACAATGAAATGTGATTGTACTAAATGAGATAAATGACATACAAGAATATCCTTTTTCTTCTTCCCCTAGTCAGAGGGAGACAACTGCCTTGTTGAAGGCAGTGGCAAAATTATATGACGAGTGTACAAAACACAGTGAATTGATGCCAGGTAGGAAACATAGAGATTTATACAGATTATCAGTGATCTACAGTCTCAGAGTGAATGCTTAGGTGAGGTACTAGATAAGAATGGTGTGATGTATTTGGAGACATAATGATAACTTTTCGTTACCAACAGTATCTTTAGTTCCCTTTTAATGGGATCATCAAAATATTCCAAATTAGTGAGCACAATCCAAGAATCCATCTCTAATCTGATTCAAGAAAGATCATCCCAAACCCAAATTCAATATATGATTTGATGCTTTCAAAGAAAATTATCCTGAAGCATATCCAGTCATTTTGCAACAAATCTAAAACTGCTTCCACAATATTCTCATGCCAGTCATTGAACACAAGGAAAAGAATGGTGCCAATTAGCATGATGAAAAGAAATCCAGAAATAAATATACTCATTTTATGACGTAATTTTCCTCTATACCTCTCTCTCAGCTGTTCTTTGTCTCCAGCAAGTAGTATCTCCCTTTACCTTGAGGCAATTCATCTCCGTTCACATTTGAGGTGTGGGTCTCTCTGATCATGTTAATAAATGAGATGATTCAAGCTAAATTCACAGCTGTTGTTTTTAACCTGTACTTGCTTGCATGACTGCTGCATTTCAAAGCTAAAGGTTTGCAGTCAAACCTTAGCTCAGTAGTGTTTTAGTTGGGTCTCACTCTGTTGATTGATCCTTATTTTGGTTGTTGTCAGCACGAATGAGGTTGGGCTTGAACATGGAACCCTTAGTGAGTAGAGTGGCTAAAAACTGCTGCCTTTGACAGCAAACCACAGAGAAAGGAGGCTGCCACGGATGTTGTACTACTTTTTCATTGCTGTTTCACGGCTCTTCCAGATGGTTTTGTCTGTTCTTTGGTCAGCCTTGAAATGGTGGCCTTGAATTGCATCTCTCCTTATTACTTGTTTCTGCATCAGTGTTTTTCCTCCAATCTTAGAGATACTACAGCAGCACAGAAAGTTCAGCAGCATTGGACAGCATATAGTTTGTGTCTTATTTTACTTAGGCTTTGCATGTGTTTATGTAGGCTTTGTAGGAGCATAATTTAGTTAAAACAGCCTTTTTCTTGCATCAAAATGACTAAAAATCGATGTGAGATAGGTTTGTGAATTCTTGTAAAACATTTATCATCTCAGTCTTCTTGGAAGAAGAAATTAATTGTTTCACATTGATTTCCCATTGAGTGACTACTGTCTTTTCTGTTTCAACCACTACTTTGTATAAAGCTGAGAGGGCTTTTTGGTAGCTTTGTGGTAGCCATAACATAGTCAATAAACTTACAATAGTATTTAGAAGTATTTTTGTATTTCAGCTTTAATACATTTACTATTTAAAAGAAATGAATGTTTACTTACAGCTTTTCAGGCAGCTGAAACCTCAGGTGGCAATGGCCCAGCTCCTGTCACTGCACTGGGCAGCCAGCTGGCATGTGTGCTCCATCCAGGGACATCGTGACAGAGTCTCCAAGCAGGGTGGTAAAAGAGCAGGCTTCTGGAGACCTTCAGAATATTTGTGTAGCTACATAGCAGTGTTTTATGTTGTAAGAGGAACAGTGATAAAGAAAAACATGGCTACGCAATGGTGTCTTCTGTAGGTTGTCTGTAAAAGAGGAGGAGGAAATGTGAAAAATTGTTTTCCTTCATTTGAAGTGATCAATATGATATACCCATAGGACTGAAGCTCAGTAAAATTGTTACCACTAATAATAACGCATATTCTTTCCTTACTGCCAAGTGCAGGCAGTCAAATGAATTAGGTTGGCAAACTCTGATCTCTAAAATATGAAAATATGCTTTTCCTGACTAATGTCTCTGAAGGTCTGGATAATCACTGATTAAAAGCCATGCTGAAAGTAAGATAGTAAGTAGCATAAATAATATAATCAGGTTAATGCAGTCACTGTTAAATTACTGCTTTAGAGACGAAATAAACCTGTAAACCTTGTTAGTTAAAAAAAAAATACTCATGGCTGTGTATATTGCTGTTCTAAAAAAGTTAATACATAATATGGAACATTAATAGGTGATGTAAATGTAGATTAGTAATCTTCTGGTCTAGCTTTGGATGAATGAGAACCGGAACTTCATAAGGCCTAAAGAGTAATACACAAACACTCTACAGATTATAATTTCAGTGTATTTGGCTCTGTTAATATTTATTAATAGTGCATTTTTAATGAATTAGATTAATTATTTTAAATATTTATATGCACAGACCAACACATAAAGATCACCTTTTGAATTTATAATCAAAAACGATAAAAAATTACATTCAGTTGACTTTTGCAACCACAGCTGTGCTTCCTTGAATGAAAAAGCACAAATTTAAAAACCTGTAGTTTGAATGAACAGGAGAAATTTGTCTTCTAAATGCCTTTTCAAACTTTGCAATATCACAGGACTAAAACAGTCGGTAATTTAATAATTTGGAAGTCTTTTTGGAGTAGGTAGCTGAATGATTTTTGGTCTATTTCCACAGGTTTTCAATACATATTCTAATGAAGACTATGACAGGAGAAATGATGAAGTTGACCCAGTGGCTGCATCAGCTGAATATGAACTGGAGAAGCGTGTGGAAAAGCTGGAGCTCTTCCCAGTTGAACTAGAAAAAGGTATGGTGTCTGTCTGCCATTTCCACTTCCTGGGACACTGACCTACAAGTTCAAGGAAGTCTACACATGCCTAGAGAGCCTATCTTGAATTTCCATGAATCTGCTGTAGTCACCTTGGCTTTTTGGATTTCCAGAATTGTTCAGTGAGGAATTAAAGAAGCAGCCCAGAGACAGGCAGTTTTTACCTTCTTAAGAGAATTGTTTTGTGACACTCCATTAACATGATTTCACACAGTGTTTGATGTGATATGTTCATTCTTCACTGGAAGAGTAAAAATCTTGACTGTTGTTCTAAGCTCCTCATAAGGCTGCAGATGGTATTTTTTGTGTGTAATTAAAATGGTAGTCAAATAGGGATTTTTAAAGGAAGCAAAATAATATTAGTGTTATTGACACAGAAAGCCAAGAGGAACCAAAGCATAAATGTTTACCTACCAAATAACTGTACAGATCAAATGTAAGAAGTTTCTCCTTTCTCTTGCCTTTTTCACAGATGAAGATGGACTTGGCATAAGCATTATTGGAATGGGAGTTGGAGCCGATGCAGGCCTTGAAAAACTGGGAATATTTGTCAAAACAGTAACAGAGGGTGGGACAGCAGAAAGAGACGGCAGGTAAACTAGACTTTGTATTTGGAAATTTTCTCAGCAATAGTTACTATAAATTGTGATTTTCATAGGAAATAGTTGTTTGCTTAATGTATGTCATGGTAGTCCAAGCTGTAAAGTTCAGAGACTCCATTTGTAAGGTCCAAATACCTGATGTGGTTATGAGAAGACACTAAATTGGTGCCATGAGTTTAAACTGCTTAGGAAGAAAAAATTTGCCAGAGATATGTGTTTGTGACTACTGAGAACCCAGATGCTTTAGCCTGAGCAAAGCTGGTGATTCCAAACTCTGTGTCACTTTTGAAGGTAGTTTAGATTCTAAAGGTGTTGAGCTCCCACCTGTTCTATTGGCTTCAAGCTAGCTTTGGATAGGCAATACTTAAGAAAAAGAATTCTGTTTAACGTTTGGTTATTTGGTCTCTCTACATTTGATGTCCTTACAAAGATATCTTGACAGGCTGGATCGATGGGCTGAGGACAACTGCATGAGGTTCTCAACAAGGCAAAGTGCCTTGTTGTGTGGGTCACAACAACCCCAAGCAGCGCTACAGGCTGGGGGAGGAGCAGCTTGAGAGCTGCTCAGCAGAAAAGGACTTGGGGTGCTGGTTGACAGGCATCTGGATATCAGCCAGTGTGTGCCCAGGTAGCCAAGAAAGCCAAAGGCATCCTGGCCTGTACCAGCAATAGTGTGTCCAGCAGGACCAGGGCAGTGATTGTCCCCCTGTACTCGGCACTGGTGAGGCCACACCTCAAGTGCTGTGTCCAGTTCTGGGCCTTTCACTACAAGAAAGGCAATGGGGTGCTGAAGTGTGTCTAGAGAAGGGAAACAAAGCTAGTGAAGGGTCTGGAGCACAAGTCTTACAAGGAGCAGCTGAGGGAGCGGGGGGTGTTTAACCTGGAGAAAAGGAGGCTGAGGGGAGACCTTATCACTCTCAATAACTACCTGAAAGGAAGTTGTAGCCAGGTGGGGGTCGGTCTCTTTTGACATGTCTCAAGTGAAAGGATGAGAAGAAATGGCCCTAAGTTTTGTCAGGTGAGGTTCAGATTAAATATTAGAACTTTTTTTTCACTGAAAGAGTGAAAGACATGGGAATAAGTTGCCCAGAAAGGTGGTGGAGTCACTGTCTCTGGAAGTGTTGAAGAGGCATCTGGATGTGGCACTTGGGATGTGGTTTAGGAGTGATTGAGCTGTGATGCTGATGGCTGAACTGAGTGATCTTGAAGGTCTTTTCCAACCTTGATGATTCTGTGATTAGGGAAATAATTAGTGTATCTGAATGTTTAAACTTTTATTAAATACACTCCTTTCAAGTTTACTAACACAGAATGTTACTTTATATTTCTTACTCTGGATAGTCTTTTGTTCCAGAGTTCGGTTTTCACACCTACAGCACTGAAAGTACATTAATTAATTGGAGTAGGAAGCTCTTCGTACCATAAATCTTGCCCACTAAAGAAGTGGATTGGTGTGTGTAGTCTTATACAATGCTCATATAAAACCTGCTTGCTTCTGGAATTGCTTATTTGGTATGTGCAGGCTAAATAACTCCTTTTGAACATAAAATATGTCCTATCATATGGGGCACAGTTATCTGTGTATTATACAACACATGCTAATCTAATAATTGTACAATACCTGCTGCAACCAAGCCAACCTCTTCTCATTAGGAGATAGAAAAATACTTTACTATGTAATCATTTAATAATGAAAAGTATTCTTAAGTATCTTCCAACCCGTACAATTTGTCATTTTGTTCTAGTGCATAACTATGTAAATTTTCATGCCAATAAAATATTACTTCTCTGATACATAAGCAATTAAATCAACTTATATGCATCTTCCTTTTTTGTAACCATTCATGTGTTGTTACATTAGTTAGAAACAGTATGAAAATATTGTTTATAAATAAGAGTAGGAAAAAACTCTTAAGACGTTGATGCTATCTTCTAAAAAATATATTGCAGTAACATGTTCCTTGTTGACGAACACCTCTAACTTTTCAGCCAGGCAAAAAGTTGTTCTGCTGTGGAAACCCCCTAAAAATTTAAACAGAAGACTCTAGAAGGCAGAGGGTCACAAAGTTTAGTAACATTGCTCTGAAACTACTGAAGTATATCATCTTCTAGATTGGGCTTGGAGGTATTTTTACAGATTTTGGCAGTAAGATATCAAGTTGAAGGCCAAGTACTGATTTATCATAGGCCTAAAAATTATGAAGGCAAATGAAGAAGCTGACACCTCAAGATGTCATGACTTTATCCATTACTTTAAATTTAAGTGAGTGTTTTTCTGAAGGGTGTGCTTGACCTCAGCCAGAAGGCATTAAGCTCACGACTGGTATTATTTGTGAAATTCTCTGGTTGAAAATCTGTCACTCACTGCTGCTCTGTTATGATCTGTAATTTCTTTTCCTCTCATTATTCACATGTTTGAGTGGGCTACAGAAGTTAATGTTCCATCACAAGTCTCGTCTTTCATTTCCCTAGATGGCATCTGAAAGGAGCTTGTCAGCTGAGAAAAAATAATATCGTTCTTTGACCATTCTAATATTTGTGATGGTTTTCAACTAGCAAAATGTTCAGTCAGCTGAGAAATAGGACTCTGATTTTCTCTTTGAGAGCCTGACTGATCATTCACTTGGGAAAGGGATATATAATCCTCTCAGTCAGGACCAGATAGTTCTGCAAAATAAAGTGCATCAACTGTAAAGGGTCCTGTTAACTTCATCTTTATGAAAAGCCTAGTTAATCATTAACACTGATAGCAAAACAAAGTCTCCTTCCAGAAAATAAAACTATTTCAGTAGTTGCATCAGATTCTGAATAATTGCATGGCAATCTTCAACTGAGTTCTTCTGAAGCTACAATTCAAAACATTACAGTATCTGTAGGATAGCTTCTGTATTTTATTGAAAGACCCGTGAAATTATGATATCAAGTACTCGTCTCCCACTGAAATACAAAATCTGTACAAAGGGGCTTCTCAGTGATTTAACACCACTGGCTTAATTCATGTTGCTGCAGACAGACAGGTAGCCTTTAGCTGTCATATTTAAAGGTTTTGTGTGCCAGTACTTAACCAAGGAGGGTGCTTCAAGATGAATCCAAAGGCAAGCATGTTGATAAATATTAGGAGGGGTTATTAATAGTGTGAAAAATATTAAATCAGCCATTAGACTGAATATGAAAAATAAAATCTTTTCCTGATCAATCAATCCATAGCTGCTTCTTTCAAATTATTGTGGTGATGAGTCATTCACTTTTTAAAGTATTTTGATAACACTGGGAGCAGCAGTTTTGAAACATTACATAGTTCCTAACTTGAGCTCTGGAAATTTTCTCTGCACAAATTAAATTTTTCAGTTCATCATACTGAGCAATTGTGCAAATAATTTGTTCAACTTTAGTTGGTTTGCTTCTGTAGTTGCTACTTCATTGTAATCTGCAGGCAGAGTTTAAAGTCATGAGCATTAGAAAATAATTGTCAGAAGAATTACCAATTTTATTAATTATAAAAGCAGTAAAATGCCTATAATTCAGGCTTTGGCAACCTGAGCCTAATTTTTCATTCGTGTTTGAAATAAGATTTGAGAGACAGAGGAGGCCTGGAGCTCCTGTTGGAGTGGACTCTAACAGGAAGACTGCCCTTTGTATGTTGATATGTTTGTATGTTTATATTCAATTAAAATATATGTGTATATAGAAACAAAGGAGTTTTGGAGAACAGTGGCCATAAAAATAATAGTTGGAAGTTAATTTAGGAGCTATACAACCAAGAAATAAGTAGATACAAAATATGCCTAAAGGACAAATAGAATTAGACTGAATCAAGATAGAGCCACTTACGAAGTTGCAGGCAACAGTTCTCTAAGATGATGTTTTATCACCTGAAATACTGTACCTGTGTATCTGTATGAACACTGCTAGTCCACTGCATAGTGATGTACAGTGTTGTAGCTAAATTATCATCCCAAAGGAATCTGTTCTTCCACCATTTTCAGCCAAGAGGGTGACAGTTTCCCACTCAGTGGGCACCAACTTCTTGAAAGTTCTTTTTTAGGAACTCCTGTGGCCGTCTAACTGCACCCTGTGTTTGCTAAAGTAAAAAAAAAAAAATTCAAAATGAAATAGTAATGTGCCTGCTGTATTTCTTAAATATTTCAGTGAAAATTGAAATAGAATTCTGAGATTAAAATGCCTGATACGATTTTCAAAATAGGAGTTTATAGGCTGCCTTTTTCAAGGGAGATCATGCCTAGAACACAGTGGCATTCTGTGATGTGAGGCTGCAAAGAGTAAGTACTGTATTTCTTACTCATCACTGGAATCCAAAGAACAGAAGATACTGCTTGAACACATGTGAAACTGCAAAGCATTTCCTCAGACTTCACAGAGAAATTAGTGCTCCATGTCATAATACTTCAGCATTCTGTTGAAGCCTCTGTTGTTCTTTGAAAAGAAGTCTTATCATTAATATATCCTAAGATGTTAAATACATTAATTTAGGTATTTTCATATAATTTAAATAGGATTTTTTCATAGCTGTTTCTTGGTTGCTTTGTAAACTGTAGTTTGGATCAATAGAATTCATGTAAGTACTTGAAAATTCCTCCCTTTTACTAGTTCTGGATGTGTTTATTTGGTTTTTATTTTGAAACTCTTAGAGATCGTGCATTTCTGAAGAATAGTATAGCAGTCATCTTCCAGGGATTTGTAATCCAGATGAGTCCAGTGCCTGCTCTAGGGATTTTGTAGCAGTGCTTGCTTTAGATAAAAGCAGCATGGCTTTCATTCTGTCTTAAGTTTTTCTGCATTAAAAAGTATATTAGCAGTAAATAAGTGTTTGGTTTCAAAAAGAGAGTCCTCATTAAAACAGTCCAAGGTCTTATGATGGTGTGCATCAAGATCACACTTACACTGGGAATTCATCTTTTTGGAACAAGTTAGATGAAATATCTTAAGAGAGTATGTCACAATTGGGTCTGATACATAAGTTCTTTTCTCCACAGATGAGCAGGTTGTTTTAGTTAAGTACTACATTTTTTTTCCATTAGCACGAAATGCCAGAGCTGTGTCTTATGCTTTTTTTCAAGATTGGTTTAGGGAAGAATGATATAAGAGCTGTTCAAGTATCTCATTTAATTTAATTCATATGACAAATTCAAGAGTTTGTGTTGCTGTATTTCTGTACAAGTAAAGGGACTTGATAATTAATTGATGATATTAAATGTTATGGTAACTTTGAAGCTGGATTTATGAGATGTCTGTGTGCAAGGAATGATTTCTTTTTCATATTTACCTCAATCATTTTATGACTGAGCTTTTGTTTAAAGTCACACTAGAAAGATCTCTCTATGCTAAGTTTTTCTGAAAATTCACAAGAATTCATACAATTATTTATGCTTTTGTGTTTTTCTCCTGAAAGGATCCAAGTGAATGACCAAATTGTGGAAGTTGATGGCATCAGTCTGGTTGGTGTTACACAAAATTTTGCTGCAACTGTTCTTAGAAACACCAAAGAGAAAGTCAGGTGAGTATTTTAGAAGGAAAAAAGAAATTGTAATTTAATACATAAGATGACCTGGCTTCCTTCACAGGACTTTGAGTATGCCCAGGAAGAGTCAGGGGGTTTTGGCCTCTTTGTCTTCTCTCCTTTGATCCCTAGAGAGGGATCGAATATAGTATTACAGTTTTGGTTTGGCTTAGATTTTTAACATATGACCACCAAGCCAAGCTGAAATTGCAGATAGATGATGACTGTGCTCTCGATCACAAGTCTAGATGTCCATGGGCTTCAAGGTGTTTGTATTAGTTGGAATGATGAAGGTCATGGGTGTTGGTCAGATGGAAACTGCTGCCACTGATCACCTCCCTGCTCCTCCCGTGGGGACACAGGCCGTGTTCGTGCTCCAAGGGTTGGAGCAGGAGGAGATGAGCCCTTGGGTGCCTCAGATGCCACCTCAGCACAGAGGAGAGGAGCGTATTGGATGCTGTAGAGATAACAGCTACCAAAGTGAGGAAAGTAACATCCCAGTATTAATTAATTGAGCTCCCAGCACCATCTGTGGGTTTCCCTCTGCTCCTGTACTATGGTTAATTGAAAGGTGTCCCTGTAAAAATCCATAAAATAATGAACAGACTAGAAAGTGTAACATGTAATGCAAGTAAGCTTCTGAACTAGTGTAAGTGCAAAGCTGTAAAATGTCATTAATAAGAACATTGTTTCCCTAGAAGTGAACTGGTTTGCCATTTAAAACCCTGTGCAGTCACGGAGTTTTTTAATAGCTTGAATAGCTTGTTAATTTCAGTAAAGATTCAACTCTACAAAATAAATCCAGAAATATCTTTGGCATATTGTAAAAGCAGCAGCCGTTCTGTAGTCACCTTTTGGTTCTCTTTCAAAATCTTCTCCAGGGAATACAACTGAATTCTTTAATTAATGAGTTAACAGCTGACTTCTTTTGAACCATGACTAAACTATAGGTGGTAATATATGCAGACCCCCTCAGATGGTGGTGCTATATGTTGGCAGGCACATTTCCACTATAATTCCATAGCTGATCCTGCATAACATTGAGGAATAATGCTGGGATGTGGATTCTACAAAGAATCTTGGGGGTGGTTGATCAATCTTTTATTTAAAAGAGGTTATTTAGGGAAAAAAATATTGGGAACTGTAGTGTAATTACAGGTGAGTGTATTTTTGTGTAACATTTACAGTTGAAGTTACAGCATTGCTATTTCTGCAAAGACTCACACATGCTGTGAGTGTTCCGACTGACTTAACTATGAAAATTAGTATATATTTTATTAAGTTTTCTGCAGCTGGGACCTTCAAACATAAAATCCTTATGACAGAGAATAATGTGTTCCTGTGTACACAAAGCAAATATTATGTATATTTTGTGTTTGATGTTCTAGTTCAAAAGGAAAGAGGAAACAAGAAAGCACTCACACAAAACACATGTATTGTATACATTTATAATCAGCTTAGTTTGTGTAATTATTACTGCATAAGTTATAGAATAGAATACTTGCTTCCATGGGATAGTAATGGAGGAAGGAAGAAACATAAAACAATTTTCACACAGAACTCCCACGGTCTTCTCTCAGGAAATAAATTACAGCGAGACTGGTTGCAATCTAGACCCTTGTCACAAAATAGGGGACTGAAAAAAGTATTTCTTCATTGTTGTTGAGCTCACATTGTCAAGTGCACTGTGTATCCTGTGCTCTGGGATCATTGGCTTCTGACAGGTAGCATTTATCAAAGAGAGATACTTGAGTTTCTACATTTTTTCTTGTAAGATTAAGATACTGAGTTTTCATGGAAAAAATGACCCAGTGTGTTAGTGTCAAAACTAGACAAAAAAATAATACTCAGTTAATAATAAATTTTAAATACTGTATGAGTTACAATATAAAATAATACTAAAATATTAATAATGTATACATAAAGAGCATGCTGCGTGGTTAGCAGTATCTTAGTAATGTGTATTTCTAATTAGAGGAAACAAATTGGTACAATTTGGTGCAGCTTCCTCAATTTTTTGTTTCATTTTAAACTTCATGGGAAAAATTGCTCAGAAAGATTACTTTCTGCTTTTTGCAAGCCAGCTGAGAAATGCATGATTTTTCCCTGGTTTGTGGTAGGCTGGGAGTGAGATGTGACAAGGTGGCCAAGCCTTGTGTGGCACAGGCTCTGGCTTAGCTTCTGGTCCGGTCCCGGACGGTTTTGTTGCCTGATTCTCTACATTGGTTTTAGTTACACAAAATGAAAAATGGTTCCAGAAAGCTGGTTTTTTGGAGATAGATATTTCAGGATGCTTGGCGTTTTGGCTTCAATACAGGTTTAAACATTTGCTTGTGAAGAAAGTGAGAGCTAATATTGATGAATTTAGATATGAAAGAAAATAAGGTATTTTTAACTTCCTGACTGTTTTTCTTTTGATATGTGACAAAAGTGCCATGCCTGCTGCTTGTTTTGTGGAGAGAACAATTGGTTTCTGACAGATCCTCTTTCCTGCTGTGTTAGAGCTAGGATGGAGAATCCCTCATCTCCACTGCCTTTGGCAGACAGTGACAACCTCTGCACTTGAACTGCTCCAGGACATTAGGGACAACATGGAAGGGTCTGCTGGGGCAAAATCCCTTTCTTACCCCCAGCTGTCAGCTCCTGCCTGTTGGCAGTGCAGGGACCAGTGCTCCTGCCCTTTGAGTGCACCATTCCCGTGGCAGCTGCCATTAATGATCCGTGTCACTGCGGGAGCCAGGAGCAGTGGAAGAGGTTGCTGCTTTATAACCCCCTCCTGCCCTTCCTGCGGGGGTGTCCCAGCTGAGCTGCCAGTGTGTAGGCAGTGTACAAGCACACCTCACCTGAGCCAAGGCAAGGCAGCTTCACGAATCCTTCCTTCACAGGAGGAATCACGTTCACACTTACTCGCATATCTGCTGTTCAATAGTGTCAGCTTGATGGGGTTTATAGAATTGCTTTAATAAGCATAGTTATCTTTGTGATCATAGCATACAAAATCTGTGCCTTTCTTCTGCCTGGTGTCCTGTACACACAGAGATTTGAGTGCCTTTCACTGGCATTACTTTGTGTTTATATCCCACAGCATTACGTATCTGAAGTCGTTTTGTCCTTAATCTAGTCAAAGTGCATGCTGGTTTTTATAGCAGGGTTTATTATGTGAGATCAGTTGTAAAGAAAGGACATTCATGAACAGAATGACATTAAAGCCACTTCTTAATTCTTTGCAGTAAATGCAGTCAATACCTCTTCAGAGAGCTGGAATAATACCAATACTTAATGATCTATATTTCTCCTTTGAGCCTTCTGAACGCTTTGAATGATACTGACAGTGGAAGTCGTTGACCTAGAATAGATTTCTGCAATTTTTCTACCAGAAAAAAATGTATCCAGATTGTCTGTAGCTGACACAGTAAAGAATTTGTGAAAATGAAGACATAGCTTTTACCTTTTGAACTGTTCTAGGTGAGTCTGAGAGGAGGTGAAAGAAGAACAAATGTAAGCAACTATGATTATTTTATCCATTGTTTGCAGTATTGGATTATCCATCAGAGTCATCATACCATAATGGAAGATCATTGGCTCAACCAATTTGACTTCTCCAGTGATAATAAATTAAATTATTCTTTCTTATAATGTTTACTAGAAAGATAATCAGTACCCACCAGATGTACTCTGGTAGCCTGTGAGGCAAAGGAAAGAGATGGAATTCTTTCATAATCCCAGCTGGCAATCAGCTTCTGTTTTTCAGGATGAGAATTAGTGTCCTCGTGACTCTAATCAGGCAAATACAGCTATGAATGCTACTTCAATTGATGTAAATATCAAGTCTTCTTTATAATTTTGCATATCTGTTTAGTTTACTTATATCTTATATTAGTGGATTTCACAATATGATTCTATACTGGAAGGATTTGAAATGTGTGTTGTTTTCAATATTGTTGAGTGTCACCCCTGCTCTAAGATTAATGGCTCAGAGGGCAGTGCCACACTAATACCACTAATTGTTCTGTGCTTCTTTTGACCCCATTTAGGATGTAATCCATCAGCTTGAAGTTTGTGAGTGGTGCCTGCAGTCATAAAAGATAGGATAAGGAGACAGCTTGACAGTGGGAATCCTATCCTGTCATGGAGTTTCTCCTGTGTTATTTTGCTTGCAGTCTCCCCATGGACTGTGGTGTTGAGTATCAGAACTGTTCTTTGAAGTTGCTTGGGTGATGTTAAGCCTTTGTGACCCCACTTTCTTCCTGAAAGCTCACTTGAAGAGTTCTCTGCCTCCAGGGAATTTTTTTTTTTCTTGAACATACCCACAAGAGAAGAAATCTAATTCTTTCATAGAGAAAACTTTATCCTTTTATCATACTTACTGGATACAAAGATTTGTGCTCGCACAGCTCTGGGAAAGTCAGGGTCCCAGGAAAGGAGGACATGGTTCTGGGAAGACTTACTGCATTGATAAGTAGAAAGGGTCCTGCATGAGAGAATCATCAGAAAATCCCAGTCCTTCGTATGCTGCTTGTATGCTTTTAGCATTATTACTTTCCTCTGAAAGGTTTCTTTTAAGGACATTAACCAAATTCAGTGTTTTACTGGAGACGCAAATTTTAAATTCTGTGTCCTCCTTCTGTATCCTGTTGTATGAATGTGACTAAACATTTTCTCAGCTTTCCAAACTGTTGCTAGGCACTGAGCGGATGCTCTCATGGTGCTTTCTGAGTCAGTTCTTGACTTTTTTTGGGGAACCACACAGAACCTGTGCAAAACCTGTTTGGTTTATCATGACTTTTACCACCATGAAAGGTATAAATTGTATTCATTCTAACCTGCCAATGAGTTTACCTGCTTTTGTTTATTTAAATTCTGCTGAAATGCATCAAAGTCTTTCCATCTGAAATAATTGGTTAGCCAATTTTGCCATGTCTAATTAATCTTCTAGATCATTAAAGAGTATGTTCTAACAATAGCAGTGTAACTATCCAGCCCTCTGGCTTTTCACTATTAACTACTCTCTGTTCTAATAAAGAATAATTTATTGCCATTTTTTGGTTTTTTCTTATCTGGACAGTTTTAATTCAAAGCAGGGTTCTGTTTCAACTCCCAATTAGTTCGCAGCCTAATTTTTTTTATCTCTTACTAAACTGAAAATGCAATCTTTCAGACAAATTTTTACTTTTATATAGCTCTTATACAAAGAGCAATTAAAGGGTGAAAAATAAAAATAATTGATTGTTCATTAACATCAACTTGAAATGTCATTTATTCCTTCCTCAGCAAATTCCTCACCCCATCTTGAGCTGAATTTTTTCTGAAAAATACACTGTTTCTGAAAATAGTATTTGCATGCCTACTGTTAGTTTTGTTTTCCACCACAGCATCGGGAAAGGTAATTTATACAGTCATGTCTTTGCAAGAACTAGGACAGTGTAGGGGACAGATGTAGTCCACCTCAGGACCTAACCAGCAGCAGTATGCCCCGATGGGAATGCTGTTTGCTGACAGTAACACTGAACAATGTGGCTTTGTTGTGACTCCTTTGTCTAGGTAATAATCGTCTCTTCTCCCAGTGCGCATGCCCGTGCAGATTTTCTTTTGCTCCTTCTAACTTTGCCTGCCTGTGCTCTTACCCTATGAAACAGCTGGGTCCTTTAAAATTTGCAGGCATTCTTCGTAGAGCAGGTCCACATTGTGGTAGAGGCAGGACTGCTACTTACTGGGTAATGAGACAGGACCCAAACCAAAAAATACCACTCTCCATGTCTGCTTCAGAGAGCTAGGTAATGTTATCTGTTTTCTGTCTGGGGGTTGTGGTTTTGTTCTTCCTTTCCTCGTCTATCTCTTTTTCCTTGAATCCAAGTGCCGGAGCTGAGGAGATAAAAAGAGGAGGAAAGAAAAGTCCTTTGCTCTGCAATGCTGATTGCTGAGCTGGGACATCATTCTAGGCTGCTTCAGAAGCCATGTGTGCTTGGTGCACTTTCTGCTTCTTTAATAAACCTGCATTATGGATCCTGCAGAAACTAAATGTGTGGTGCTGTGTGCCAAAGCAGTGTAAATTTCTCGTTTAATCGACTGTGGTTATACTAAAGATTCCGTAATATTCCATAATTCCATAAGTTGTTTTCTTTCTGGTTTCTGCAAAGAGCTCCTACTTTCTGCAAAGCACTGGTAATCGTTCTGTAAGACTACCGGGTATAGTGTGCTGAACATGAAAAATTACTCAAGAGTACTCTGACCCCTTAGCAGGGGTGAGATAAGACTGCATTCATCACTGCTTAGCTGGTTTGTATTCCTTGGCTGTGCCTGTGTAGTAGACAAGCTGTGCCGTGGAGCGTTCTTTGCGCTGAGGCCACCTGACACCAGAGTGGTCAGTGCTCCTACCCTTAAAGAGTTGTACCTTTCTGAGCAGGGTGCCCATATCCAAACTGTCCATTGGAAACATCCAAGCTGACTCCTAGCCTTTGCTAACTCCTGGACTGTGTCTGAGTATTCTTCAGCAGAATATTAGTTAACTTGAGTCAAACTGTTTCAAAGACTGTTTCAGTGATGTAGTACGATTTTAATATGATGATCAGTTACTAGTGCTTGGAAGCATTCCCTGGCACTGTGTAATTTACTGGCATAAACATAGCCCCTGTGTCCTGAGTTCTTGCTAATTTAAATTTTATGGCAAGTTTTTTCTTGAAATATTTGCACATTTGGACAGGAAATTATATGTTTGAGTGTGAAATATATAATGAAATCGTCATTAAAATATTTTGTCTGAATTATAAACTATTTTTCTAGGTATTGGAGCATGGCTTTTAAAATTAAGTGTAACATGAATGAGTAAGATTCAGTGGGACTGGATTTCATTTGGAGCAGCTTTTCTTGTCTTTTCCTGGAAAAAGGAACAACTTGACAGGTTTTGAATCACTTCATCCTCAACTTGGTTGGATCTAAACATAAACTCCTAACCCTGCAACTGAAATATCGTAATATATGTTTATTTAGCTATTTTTTTAATCCTTCGTCCAAGATACTATTTTGTGGAAACTCCCACACAGTTTTGGTGCACCTTGATTAATGGGATACAACATTGTGTCAGCTGGGCAGAAATACCTGCTGTTCATCCTTGCAGGATAACTCGCCAAACTACACAGATGGTGCTGTAGGAGCATTTATCTGGACTGTGCTGTGAGGATGGTCTGTCTTGCCTAGAATCTGGATCATGTAATCATCCAGATTAAGGACATGGTCTGAACTCAGAAGCTTGTGACCTATCTCTATTTTCTTCCTGGATTTCTTCCCTATGGGTACCATCAAGGGTGAGAGAAGACAGATCTCACCTCAAAAAGCCATCAGTTTTTTGTAGAAACATGTCCTGTTAGCACTTGTACCTTCAGAACAGAGGTGACTGCATTCAGGTATGTTAAAGCACAGATTTACAAATGTGTTTCTTTTAACTGGTCATTCCCATAAGAATCATGTGGTGCTATAGCAAATGCTGATTAAATTATCACCCTGTATTCAAGGGAACCTTGTAAGCAAGGACTGTGTTGGGATACTGTCAGGCTGTCTGGGAAGAGATGAAATTGATTCTTAACATGCACTCTCAGAAGAACAGAGCAATGTAAGGACCAGAATCTGGAGAGGTGCCAAAACATTGAATCCCTTGGCTAATTTTGCAGTACTCTTGAGTAAAGCTAATCTGTCAGTGAGGCCCTAGACTAGAATTGATTTCTGGGGGAATAATTAATCTAAGTGCATTAATATTATTGTGTGGGTTTTTTACATGACTTCCTAATAGTCTGACTCAATATCCATTTAGTGTTGATGGTAGCATAGTTTATCAGGGGCTTGTATCCAAGATGCTCTGAAGAGTCTGCTGAGGCTTTTCTGATGCTTAATCTGTGGCTTTGCTGCTCTTCCACCAGTACCATTGATACCATTGTTTGCCCAGAAGGCCAACCATATCCTGGGTCAGCATCAAAAGAGGGGTGGCCATCAGGGTGAGGGAGATGATTCTGCCACTCTTCTCTGCCCTTATGAGACCCCTCCTGCAGAGCTGCATCCAGCTCTAAGGTCCTCATACAAGAAAGACATGGACCTGTTGCTGTGGGTCCAGAGGAGGCCACGAAGTTGATCAGAGGGCTGGAGCACCTTTCCTGGAGACAGGTTGAGAGCTGGAATTGTTCAGCCTGGAGAAGCAAAGACTCTGAGGAGACTTTACAGTACCTTCCAGTACTGAAAGGGGGCTTATAAAACAGTGGTAGAGTGACTTTTTACACAGACAGATAGTGATCGGACAAGGGGAAAGAGTTTTAAACTAAAAGAGGAGAGATTTGGATTAAGTATTAGGAAGTTCTTTACTCACAGGGTAGTGAGGCACTGCAACAGGTTTCTCAGAAAATTTGTGGATGCCTCACCCTTGGAACTGTTCAAGGTCTGGTTGAATGGGGCCCTGAGCAACCTGATGTAGTGGAAGGTGCCCCTGCTCATGGCACGGTCCCTTCCAACCCAAAGTGGTAAGTTGGAGTCCTGCTGTCTGTCTTTACATTCAGAGTACTTTACTTCATCCTGAGTCTGGGGACAAGGATGGAGGCTGCAGAACTTCTGCACAACAGTTCATCTTACTGGCATCTCTATCTCCAGGGTCCTTGAAGGCTCTTCCCCAAAGTCTCCTTATCTGTACTGGCTTTACATAGCCAGCATCCTATAGTAGATATTAAACAGAGTGCCCTCTTAGGTGTTTCTTATGTGACCCTAAATAAATTCACTCAGGCATTGCCCCTTTCATTCACTGATGGTGGTCACTTCATTATGTTACTTTGGGTGCTGATCTCCAAGCAGAGTTAATCACTTTTATGTTAATTTTGGGTCACTTATCTCCAGGCAAACCTTTTTTATTTCCCTCTACCAGTCCCCTTGGTTCCAGCTAGTAGCTTTAAAGATTGCTGTGCACGTGCCTGTCTCTGGTGCAAGGGCGGGCTGGGTGGATTTACTGACATAAGCTTGCACGTGAGGTAGATGGGCCAACACAGGGCTGCAGTCACAGGATCTTCAACAGCCAGAAGTGGGCTGACAGAAGCCTTATGAGGCAAGGGCTGATGCGAGTCTGGCATCTGGAGCAGCATCACTGGGCAGCACTGAGAGCTAGAGAGCAGATGTGCAGGCAACATCATGGGGAGAGGTGGAAAGAACGTCTTCAGTCTGAAGAAAAGAATGGGGTATCAGGCATCTTACTGTTGTCTCAACTACCGTCCATGAGTAGAATGGGTAAACCCAGATTCTTTGTACTCTCAGTACAAAGGGACAAAATAACAGGCAATGAACAGAACTTGCAGCAAGGTTAATTCTGATCAAGGCCATGACAAAGTTGGCCATCTTTTGAAGTCAGGGGCTTGGGTTGGACCAGTTTCCTTCCAACTGAAATTATTCAGTGATACAAAGGGTGTTTATGAGTTTCAGATCATTTCATATCAAAATCTGTAGTGGAAGCTCATAGGCTGTGAATTCCTTATGTGCAGTCAGTGACTTCTGCATTTGAGACTGCTGTTTGGGAGAGGTTGATCTTGTTCATTAAAACCACACGAATTCCAGCTTATGCTGCTGTGACTAAATAAAACCAGTTCCTTAACAGGGTTCACACCCCTTTAAGCACTTTGGATTAATTATGTGGCTGTTAACCTAATGGAAGCAGCCAGAGTAGGTAATTGAAGACATCTTGAAATAAATGAGATAAATGGTGGCAGAAGCAGCTTCAGACTTTAAAGCTCAGAGGAAAAACATATTTAAAATCATAGAATGGTTTGAGTTAGAAGGGACCTTAAAGATCATCTAGTTCCAACCCCTCTGCTGTGGTCAGGGATACCTTCCACTAGAGCAGGTTGCTCAAAGCCCCATCCACACTGGCCTTGAACAGTTCCAGGGATGAGGCATCTGACTGTAAAATTCCCTGAATGAATTTTACTGTACATTTTTATGGACCAAACTGTATTTTAGGAAAGGTGAGAAGAAAAGATTTTGAATCCTGGTACAGCAAACACCCCATTCTTTCTTAGAATGTGTTTGCTGTATTCTTACTTGATTTTTGTTTAAGGAAACCATGCTAATGTATTTTTAACTGAGCACTTCATGCCTGAAGTATTTTCAGGAGAAATCATTAACTCATTTCACTAAAAGTCTGTGCTGCAGAACTTCAGTGTTGCGTCACAGATTTGGTGCCTTTGCAGGTTTTTTTAGTAACAAAGCTATTTTCAAAGTGGAAATATTTCTTAATTTAAATCAGTTTTTATAATAATGTTTCTGGTTCCCCTAGTTGATAAAAAAATCAATAAATTATTTCAAGAAGCACAGGTCTGCAGATCCTCCTTTAATAAAAGCTGGAAATATGCAGAAGGCTATGTATCAGGTGTGCTGTAAAATATTTAAATCATGGATTGCAGGAGATGTAGGAGTTGCTGCCAATTTCAGTATAATGCTTTTCTTAACCACCATTACTGTAATTAATTTTCAATTTCTCAAGATAACGTCATTCTTTCAGATATTCTAAAATCCAAGACAGAGTCAAATACTAATTATATTTCTAGCTCTGTCCCTGTTCATTTTAATCACAACCACAAAGAATATTTCACATCTGGTAATTCAGCAAAATTGCGTGTAACTTCTGATTATCAAGGGCAGTTCATGCCCTGCCTCTCTTCTCCATCTTCCTTCTTTTTTGCAGACTTCAGAAAAAATCAGTAATGACCTGAGATTTAGTACAGTGATGGCTGTATCACAGATTTGCTGGGGTTTATTTTGCATTTGCTGGCTTTAATAATTAAGAGTAATATTATTGTGATGTGGTTTAAAGGCTGTAAAATGCTCATTTGTCTCATATCTAAAAGTATAACCAGCTTCTCAAATATATTATTGCTGACAGAATTTATAGTTCTTTCTTATAATACTTCTAGCCCTTGAGACTAATTAATGAAGTCTGAAATGCAAGGGCTTAACTTTGTTGAGCCAAAGTGATTTGAATTATATAATTAGCCACTTTGTTGAAGTGTGCATATTATGGTTCAGTGACTAATTTTTTGGTCAGTGAATCACAGCCTTATGTCTCTTTCTCATATTTAAACACTTCAGATGATGATAGATCTTGTATTTAAAGCCATTCTGTGAATAAATATCTAATTCATGATTAGAGTTTTAATAACTGCCCCTGCTTTATGGTTTTCTAAGTTATTTTTATTCACCTCACTTTAAATTGTAACTTTAGAATTTATGGTTTATCTCAATTACAAGTTAAGTGTTATTATATGTATGATATTCTTAAGATCATGGAATGTAACATGACGAAAAGTTTGGTTTAGTTTGCAAAAGCTGTAATTGCTGAGAACGTAGTATTCCATTTTACAAATTTACAATTCTTTATCTAGAACTGACATCAATTGTAGACTGAATGCTTCTAAAAATTATTTTCAGACAATGTGGATATGTCTCACTCTAAAGCAATAAATTGTAGGAAGTTAGCACATTTCTTATATATTTCTATTTTAGAAAACATTTACTTTAAACTTTGTCATTGCCTGGAGGCTTTTATTCATATATCATCTAACATCACTGAGTAACTTCATTTTGACATGTGATTCAAGCCTTGAAAATCACACCACTGTAAACTGTAAGTGGCTTTGGCATGAGAAGAAAAATTCAATTAATAAGGTTTCATATTTTTAAATCCTACCTAATCTTGTTTGTCTGTGTGAAAATATTACTGCATTACAGTCTAATGTGTCAAAAAACACTTCTAAATTATCAGGAATTACCAGACTTCAGATGCGTTAGATGTTGTCCGTTCTAAGTTTTCAGTGTACAAAAATGATTGTATGCAGTATTTTGAGTCTTGTATTTTCCAAGGGAGGTGAATTACCAGGCAGAGGGCCAGAGGGAATACAATATTTGCATCACTTTGTGTGGTTTCATAACTTTACACATTGAGGATCTCCCTCACATGTTTACAAATGTGGTGCTCTCTCTACTATGTGTAAGTAATGTACTCATGCATAATTTTGCTTAAAATGTTTGTTTGAAATAGAAGTTATTTTTTTCTATATTTACTATATTCTATATTTACTTATTTTCTATATTTATATTTACTAATTTGTTTTTGCATTAGAGGAGACAAACACATAACAAATATGGGTTAAATCCTTTTTTACGTCATGTATTAATTTTAAAAGTTCATTGTTCCTCCCAATTGAGTCTGAAAACATGACTGGTTTAGTCTTTGTAATACTTGGCTCTAAAATCAAAATTTAGAGGAAACAGGATCTGTCTATGAGTCAGTATGCAGAACAGATGAAGTGTAGGGGCCATGAAGAAACATTCTTTTTCTTTCAGCCCAAGGTCTTTATCAGTACTGAGAACTAATGTCATATTTTGTAATAGTTGGATATGAGTGCCAGACTGGGATCTGTTTTGATCAGGATTAAAATGCTGATGTTATTGCCTTGGTTTTGTTCTAGTTTCTGATGTATTTGCTATTGACGTTTTTAAGCTAAGACACTTTCTTGCAAATTGTTTTCAGACCACCTTGTGTCATTATTTCAGATGGAGTTACTCATTCTCACCTTTCTTATGTTTTTGGGAGTAATTAGTTACTTGCATATTTTGATGATGTTGAAATAATCTTCAAATTGCAGTCTTTTCTGTGGTGCCTGACTTCATAGAATCTGAAAAATTATTTGGCATAGGAAATGGATCCAGGGTCATCCACTGATAGGAAGTTGGCTTACATGTGGATGACAAATCCCAAAAGATTTTAACAGTGATTGGGAGTACTAATGAAAAAAATTTTAGTGCATGGGATATAAGACACATTTCTGCCTCTCATTCAAGTAATAAATTGCACTCATCATTTGAGCCAAATGTTGTGGAAACAAATAATTTACTATATGCAGTATCTCAGTGTCACCTCATTGTGCTTTTCAGCTCTACATAATATTTCTTTCACCTGTAATTACCTAATTACCTAGCCTTCTAAGAAAATAATTCTTCAGCTTGACATCTTTGAATTGTGCTTTTGTTCAGTAGTTCACAATGTGTTGGTACTGTGTAATGGGTGTTTATGATTAGTTCTGTAGATAGCAACATACCTAATTATGGTTATGCCACTGTGCTGAAAAAAAAGTGTTACAATCCAAACCAATTCTGAGTTCTAGCTGCTGAAAGCAAGACTGAGAAGCATTCTTGTAAGTCTCAACCAAGAAAGAGGCACTTCCCTTGTCTTTTGTTAAGCCAAGGAAGTGTGCGCCCAGTGTTCCGCAGTAGCTAGCAGTGGAGAAAACGTTCCTTAGCAACAGACGTTCGTGAAATAAAAGAAAGATTTGAATGCAGCTTAAAATTAAGGAAATAGCGTCTGTCAGATTTTAAAATGTGGAAATAGATTCTGTTTTATAGACCAGAGGAAGACAAATATAAAAGCTCAGAAATAGAAGATAACCTCTGAGTCAGGGTGGGAAGGAGTTACTCTGATGCATGTTCCTTTCACTATAAGCTGCCATAAGTGTGCCTGTGCTGTTACTGTGCATCCATAACAGTCTGGTCTTCTGTAGCCTTCTGGAAAATACATGGCTCTAAAGGGAATGGAAGTGATTATACTTCACTGAAACTTGGAGTGAAGGCTTGTAATGATCACTTCTGTTTTCCCCCTCCTGTCATGGTCTGACCACTCCTACTCCTGCACACAGTGCCCTTGTGACAAATCTCATCCACAGAACACATTTGAAACAATCACAGCTACGCATCTTTGGAGAAAAAGGCTACCCTCTGTGCCTGAAATGGACAAAACTCTAGAACTTTGGTGAACAGTAGGAGTAATATTTTTTCACTAATGTTTTGTATAGGTTTGTAATTGGACGAGAAAAACCGGGACAAGTGAGTGAGGTTGCGCAGCTGATTAGCCAAACTCTAGAACAAGAACGCCGCCAGAGAGAGCTGCTGGAGCAGCATTATGCACAGTATGATGCAGATGATGATGAGGTAACAGACTGTCCAGTGTTTCACTATTTGGTGTTTTTTAATATTCTGTTTTCTATTCCTAATTCCTTCTTTTTACTTATCACTCAGAGGTCAACTTTTGGACCTTTCCATTACCTTTGCTGATGATTTTTACGGATTTTGATGATGAATCTTACTTGAAGAACAAATTTATAGAAAAAACTTTTCATCATGGATTTAAAGTATTTGTTTTGTTCCAGAAGAGCAAATACCAAGTTGGTTGATGCTTCTGTAAGCACTGCTCTTCCATGAAAGCATATACCTTTCTGAAATAAGGGAATAAAGTTTGTTTGGTTGTGCACTGAAATGGTAAAGTTTTGTGAAAACTAATGAAAGTTGCCTTCTAACTTTTAGAGGGGTTGAGGAAGTTGGGGTTTTTTTCTAGAAGAATTTATGTTCTTCTTAAGTCAGAATGTTTTCTGAAAATTCTGGGCAAGACTCCTCCTTCCATACACTGTGGTTTTGTTTCTGTGTGAACAGATATTCCACAGGATGGAGAATTAACCCACCTTGTCTGAAGTGTATATTCATGTTTACAATTAGTGCCTGATGTCCTAATACAAATGTTTTGAAACTAACAACTCTGTGCAGTAAAATTTCCATAATTTCTCTCCATTCTCATAAAATTCCTAGTATGCCTAATTACCAAGATACTTGGAAAGATTATTTTGAGAGCTTTTTCAGAGACTGCTACTGTCTGTGTTACTCTCCAAATTAGCTGCTGGGTTTTGTAACAAACTGCTTCCATATAGCCCAAGCATATTGCCATCATTTCACGTCATCTTGAGTAACATTATTTGAAACGCTAGACTCCATGTATTAGTGTGTTTTCATCCTGGGCCAGTTTTATTTTATTTGTGTAAGGGGAGACAGAGAATTCATGATATGCATTTATTTCAGGTTAATTTTTGTTTTTAGAAAAAAAATACCCTTGACATAAAATCAGGATGCACTCAGATTTTGAAACAAGCTGTTAAAATAGCGATATGTCAGAACAGTCAGAAGTGTCCCAACAGACTAAGAAAAAATCCCATCTAGCCCCAGTAATGCATTCGCTTACTTTAATTTCCACTGATATTAAGAATAAAAATATTTCAATATGTCTTAGAATTAATCCTGTCACAGAGACAGGATAACTCATATAACTCATATAAATAAGAGCTGTACATACATGCATATGTATGTGTGCCTGTGCGAGACCATGAAGGATAGAAAAATCCATATCCTCTCTATTCCCTCCTCAAACTACAGAAACAGGCAAGGCTTCTAACTTCTGTTTAGTCTAGAATTAAATTCAAGAGAAGTTTCTTGATGGAACTCCATTACAATCTCTTCAAAAACAAAATGGAACAACTAGCCTTTGGGAAAAGAGACTTCTCACAACTCATCACAGCATGCTGTAGATGTCAGGGTTTGAAGACTTTCAGTACCATCTTATGGTGAGCATAGTCTGATAGCTTTCATATAGGCAAGAGAGGTGTGTCCTAAATGCCTGATGGTCAAATCTTTCCCACTGTGTATTTGCGCATAGAGAGATGTGTGGCTGAAGGCAGACCTGTATGTGTGACTGATGCATTACACCTTTTATCTGTGAAACACATCCACCTCCAAAAAAGCTCAAATGTTTGTGTGTTTTACCTTCATGCACCACACAGGTGGCGTTACTCAAGATCTGGCAATAAGGGAAATGTTGTTAAACCCATATTGATCAATACTGATCCTGGTACTACTTCAGCCTTTGGTAGGGATTGTTGCTGTGAAGGTGCTGATGGTGACAGTCATATCCTGATGACCATGCAAGTGTTTCTCAGTACAGTACTGAAAGAGGACAGGGATGAGTAGTTATCACGTACTTTTTGTGGTGTGTCCTGTTCTTTCAATTTGGTGGTTACAAACTCTTAAGTCCTGTTCACTGCATAAATTTTTCACAAAAAATAATAAATTGACAAAGTGTTTTCTGTTGGTAATGCGTTTGGATCATAGAGAGAAAATAAAATTGAGCGAGTTTTTCCCAGATGTTTCCCTAATTAAGAGAGTTAAAGGTATCTTTTCTTATTCCAACACTACACTGAGGAAGATGACCATCTGTGTGATTATGACATTTGATTTTTGGCAATGGCCTTTGCAGTGCAAAGAAGACTTTTGTCTTGCATATGAGGAAAGGAGGAAGAAAAGACATCTACCAGGGGAGATCCAGATGATCTCATCAATTATCTCTTTTGGAAGGAGAAGGAATTAGGCCTGAGAACAAATGCAGTTCTTAAAAACTACATTGGGATCACTGAAGGTCATACCCGTTTCCTACTTGATGCCATGTATATATTTGAGGCGTGGGTGGTAAACTTTTTCAGAATAAATGCTGGAGTTTAGTTACTGGGTATGCAATGTAGTATGTTCCCTTTCTTAATTAAGAGACTTACCAGAAATTGATTTTATTGGATACCTGCAGTAATCCTGAATATTACTATTTTTTTGGTCACCTGACTATGCCATCCAGGTTTACTCACATAACTTGCACCATTCCCAGACAGCTGACACGATGTAAACTGTGATCTAATGCACATTAGCCGCAGTTCAAAGACATTTTTGGTCACCACAAGCACTTCTGCTCCATTTACTGTCAAATACAAGCATTACTACTTAGAGCTTACCTTGCTGTGTGTCAACAAGTCTGGCTGGGTTTATGTTGCTATGTGCCAGACGCCCCTGCCAGCCGTGCATTCTTTGGCTCTGGTAAGCAGGGCACCTTTCGGGATAGAAAACCTCCATTTGCACTGGCTGAATGAGTATCTACAAGTGGACAAAAACTACTACTACCCTTTTGAGTCTGTTTCATCAAAGTAATAGTGACTCTGACTGCATGGAGTTCAGGAGTATTTGGATTGCCAGTGTAAGGAGTTTTGCATTGAGGCAGCACAGAATTATACAGGAATTGCTCAGTCTCAGAGCTGTCAAGCCATCCTATTCGTTTTCCTACACCTTTTAAAATATGGTAACATGGATCTCCAGGTACAGTGCTGCATAAATAAACAAGAAAATGATCTTAAGACTGCCAAATTATGAGGCTCAGAGGCTTTACCACAAGGACAGCAATAACATTTTAAGTTTTCCAGAGCAGGAAATCAGTGATCTGTGTTTGAGTCCTGGAGTCACGGTGCATGACTTGTGTTTGTTAGAGCTGGTCGAATCATAGGAAGAGAATGTGTGCCAGGCATGTGCAAGTTCTGGTGTTTTATCTTGTTGTGCCACCAGCTGGCTGGATTTCCTCTGTTTTGGAACTTCTGACAGTCTTCATAGCCCAAGGAGTATGTAGGTATTTTGGAAAGATCCAAGTTCTTTAAAAAAGCAGTATTTTAAGACAGTTTTGATTTCTGCCAGCTAGTGGGCAGTGGACTTGAGTTACATACTAAATTTAGAGATGCAATGTTAGCCTACTACCTTCTCATTCCATTGCCTTGAAGGAATGTTGCCTGACAGCTGTTTGTTGGGGAAAATTCACACTAATACACACAGTGTTTCTAAAACATATATCATTTACCATATAAGTAATACTGAAAACTCATCATTTACTATATAAATACCCTGCATCCTTGCATTTTAGAATCTGCTGTTACCGTGGGCTGCAGGTTGTCACAGGGTTGCAGGATGCTTTCAGATGCTCCTTCGTTTAAGTTTTTGCATGGAAACACAAAGCCCTCATGCAGAACTGAACACTAAAAGAAAATGGATGTTCACAGTGGAGTCCATGCAAAGACTAGCAGGATAAGAGTACATCAGCTCACAATTTGTTGTTAAGCTCCCACAAGCCAAGCACTTGAGCCAGTAGAATCAGCTATTTCTCAAGTGTTACGTACAGTAGACAGCACTGGCATTTCCTAGTGAATCTGTTCCAATCCCAGTAAAGCTGGGAGAGTATGTTGCCTCTAGGTAGCCTGCTGCAGAGTTTGCTCATCACCAGTTTGCCTAGCTTCCTAAAGTCCCACCTCCTTTCAATTTGTAGCATCCTGTGAGAAAATAAAATGCAAAGGCTTTGGAGTAGGCACTTTGTATTTCTTACTTAGTGTGCTAAGTATGACCTGAATCTGTATCCTTGACTGAAACCTTTTGAATTCCCTGTGTTAACATAGTGTTCTGTGCACAAGTCAGATTCTGACATTTCTTGGAATTTTGATTTGAACTTGGTATTATCTTCTTCATGTTCTACAGTGAATAACAAAAGCCACGTAAAGCAGATGACCTATTCCCCAGAAGGCTGCATGGGGTTATGCAAAATGTGAAATGAATAATATATTGCAGGATTCTGTTCACTCTGTGGCCACAGACAAGTAGTTTAATGCAAGTGGTGTTTTAATCTATGTTAATATCACTAATAGTCATATGAATATTTTTTTCATTTTAAATTCTCATTCATCAGGACATGCTGAGAGCAAAGCAACATTAGAACCATTGAAGAAAATCTTGACACACACAAAAAAAATGTGGCAATGTACTTGAATGTCTAACACCTGAAGAGTACATTTGCTAAACCAAAGCTTTCAGAGAGTCCATTTTTTTCAACATCATTAATATGATGCACTCCTGTAAAAGCAATGGTTAATACTCCATACCATTATGTTTTTTCTTCACTCTTTTGAAAGAATTAAGTATAGGCCATCAAAGAAAAAATCGAATGAAGAGATGGGCTTGAGTAATTTTTATAGTTCTTCAAATGGTTCCCTGGTTGTAGTAGAGTTTCAGCAGGAACAAAAGGTGTAGCTTGATGCAGCCTTTGTTATGGTGATTTGGGGAAGGTCTGTCTGCATTATCCCAGCTGGTGCTGCAGCTCCTTATTTCCTCTTGGGAGTGTTAGGCACCTTTCAGAAATTTACAGTTAAGGCAGTTAAACAATGCAAGTAACACATTTTCCCTTTAGAAGTGGAAAATTGCAGTTCATGTTGATAATTTCATGCTATTAGCTGTGATAGCATATAGCAAAGTGGAATGGCTACTGTCAGAAGCTATTGCTTTGGTTGGGACAAGCTGAAGCCCTAGGTGCTACTGAAATGAGAAGTAGGGCTTTTACATGGATGAATTCTGCTCACCAACACAGAATGAAGAATCTGAGATTTCCCTTCAAAAGCATGTAAGTTTCCATTGACTGTGGAGTAAAAAATATTGTCGCTGTTGTCAGCTAAGAAACCAGAATGTATTGCAGGGAACCTCAGGGAATTACAATAACAACTCTTACCTTACAGGGCTTTATTATTTCAAGTAATACAACTTCTTTTCTGTGCCTTGCTGCTCCTTGTCAAATAGTGAATTTCACATTCTAGCTAACTGGCACAGTTTCTGAACAACCTTCTGGTAGTTTCATGTGGAACAAAAGTCAGCAGAGTTAATTTTTTCAGGGGAAGTATGTTTCATGTAGTTTATGATGTATATTTCCTTAATGTACACATTGGTTCTTTTGAACATGTAATTTGTTTTTCATGTGACTGTAAGATGAAATCCCTTTCTTTTGAAGACAAAAGCAAGAGTCCCATTTATTTCTGAGTTCTGTAATGGGTTCTTCGTCCTGGTGTCTTGTTTACTTGAGCTATGCTTTGCTTTGACAGCTACTTTTTTCATTAATTGAAGCAAAAATGACTGTGCTCATTGACACTCATTATGTACAATTTGAAGCAAGATTTTCCTTTGTATTCATTTTTAGCTGCCTGATGTTCCTCTTTAAACACTCTGGCTCCTGAGGCCAGTAGAATATTGTCTGCTCTTGAATTTTCAATTTAGTCCTTCATGTGTGTTAATTTTTCTTTTTGTATTCAGTACTTCTTAGTTTAAGTCTTTGGAGAAATCAGTTTTAACTAAATTCATCTGTTTTATTCCTTTGCCAAAACTGGTAAATGTAATTGGGATTTTGCATTAATATATTCCTTTAAAATGCACATGTAGATGAGCCAGATCTGTTTTGTTTCACATAAGCAGGGCATGAGTTTACTGGTTAATGATCTCGTTTCTGCCTCCTCTTTCCATGCCTCAGAGATTTCCTTGCCCCTGCTGATGGACCTGCCAAGATGTTTTTTTTAATGTAGAAATTACAGTTGTGTATTACCTTAGAGATGTTACAGGAATAATGACTGCAAAATGGAAAGTACATGGACTGTTAGTATTTTGTCCCCACAGAAATTAATTTCACTGAAATCTCTGTGTGATTTTTAGAGTTAGTGTTTCTGCTTCTGGTTGCCCTGATGGTGTGTGAAGGTGGTGTTACATGCTCCTGGAAAGAGCCAGGAGAGTTAGTAGCCAAATTTTCCCTTTAGACAGGTATTGCACGTAGCCAGAGACAATAAAATAGAAGCAGAAGTTACTACGAGTGTAGTGTAGCAGAACATTTTGTGTGTGTGTGTATATGAGATCTAGACATACAGAACGACAATTTCAGGTGTTGTTTTGTTTAGCTATAATGCTTACATGCCTGAAAACTCCAGTGAGATGGACTATGTGTTCTTTCTTTCTCTTAAATAAGGAAAGAAGAAGCAAAACCAGCTGTTAGCATTTTTTGTGGAAGACTACTGAGATTCTTAGTCATATATTCTTAGTAGGTATGAAGTATATAACATAAATGGTTACCGTTTATTTCATTGGAGAGCAAGTAACTATTTACAGAGGCAGCAATAACTCACCAAAAAAGTGCCTCGCTTTACAGTGACTTTTAAAGTATAGATGTGTTGTATATGTTGGTGACTTACCTTCTTTTTAGTAGTTCTTTTAAAATGAGAGAATTTTACTAAACTATTTTATGTTTTCTATGTGTTTTGGCTTTCTTTGCTTTTTAAAACTTCAGTGGTTTCAGAAAAGAAGAATGTAGGTTTTTCATTATCTTTAAAGGTTCCTTTTAACCCAAACCATTCTGTGATTCTATGTGCTGCCTCTGTGTACCTGTGCACCTAGACTCAGTATCTGCCATGCACTGCTTTTTAGTTCAGAGAGACTCACACAAGTCTGAACAGCTGGGAAATTGAATTAAGGTAGGAAGTTGATGTTTGAACTGTTCTTCAAACATCTGAGTTCTTACCTCTTGTTTTGAAAAGTCCTTTTGTCAAAAAATGACACTAATAGATAACATTAGCACTATGGGGAATATACTTCTGATAATACTACTGTGCTTCTTCATCTCAGGAACTGGAAGCTCATGAAGAAAAACTTCAAATAGTTTTGTCAAAATTTTGGTGGTGTTACTGTATAAACATGACAAAGACTGCACCAGTCCCCCCGCCCTTCCTTTTCCATGTATTTATGTGGTCCCAAGCCTTATAAATCCAGATGTGGTCCTGAGGGAAGTGTTTGCTTTATAATGTTTTTGCGTAGTTGTCTGCACAGCCAGCAGACTGTTTGTGATCCGTACGTGCTGTGCTCCAGCTTCCAGAGGGAGCCCTGCAGAAGCGAGGTGGTACCATTCACCCTAGGGATGGGGAGAGATGAGCACAGACATGTGTGCAAAAGACTGAGAAGGCAATTTGGGGTTCAATATTGCAAGCTTTTTCTTTTCAATATTATTGTTTTGTTTTATTTTGTTTGTTCAAGAGATACTGATTGCAGCTTACAAATTCTTTTAATTCTATTTTGTCAGCAAATTGTTTGCATCTCGTGCTTTACCAGCCCAAGAAACACCCACATTTACTGTTTAAAACTAGCTCAAAGCAGCTCCTTATTCAGGGTGAATATTGAGTAAACTCTGGCTTCAGACTCTGAACTTCTCTGACACTCAGTTTCTTTTTCCTACTGTTGTCTTTCTGCGTGGGTGTTACTTTTCTCTTGTTAATGTGTTTATAAAGAACAAACCAATGAATTTTCAAATTCAACATGGAATATCACTGGAGAATTACTTCATCCAGATGACTTTACTAATGACTAATCAAAATCCTGTTGGTCGTATTCTGGGGGGGTTTTTCTGTTTGGAAAAGATTCCTTGCTAAATCTGAAATAAATTTGGAGAGTTCTTCCTATGGAAAAGAGGTCTTACTTGGAAAAGGATGAAAACCATCCAAATGCAGAGCCAGTAATGCTTGAGAACTAAGTTATTAGTGCTTAAGACACTGTTTTCTCTCTTAATGTACTGAAATACTACTGTGGAGTTGTATTTTGTCTGGTAGAATTCATCAGTACTGGGGTTATAGCTAAAGACAAAGATAACCTTTTTTGTATGCAGAATGCTGTGTTTGCACAGTATCTTAATTAATCTTTGAATAGTCTCTGCATAATAAGAGGATAACTGGAATTTCTTAAATGCTATAAAATTAAGACAGGGGAATATGCTACAGATGAAGAAGATGAAGACATGGGACCTGTCCTTCCAGGAGGTGACATGGCTATTGAAGTGTTCGATCTCCCTGAAAATGATGACATGTTCTCCCCCAGTGATGTGGACACCAGCAAACTTGCTCACAAATTCAAAGAAGTAAGTCATGTATCAGAAAATACTCTTGAAATACCTCACTGAATCAGATTTCTAGTTATCTCAGTGCTTAGTGCTTGGGTTTTTTCTCTTGAAAACTGGAGTGGTTTTTTGCTGTTTGTATGCTTAGTACTTTGAAATGACTCAAAAATTTCTTCTTGAAAGAAGCAGAGCTGTTCTTTGGAGATATTTTGGCATCAGCTTCCAGGTGACTGTTGTATTGATGGAGGGTAATTTGTAAATTAACTTTTCAGTACAGAAGTTGTTCTGCCTCAGCACTTAGTTCGATCAGGTAGACAAAGTGCAAGTTAATTCATCAGTAGCAGATTTCTGGGGTTTGGGGTGGGGATTTTTTTTGTTTGGGTTGGTTGGTTGGTTTTGTTTTTTGTAAGATTCCGGTAAAAGGTTATTGGGAAAACCAAACAGCGAATGTTAAAAATCAATGGAGATATGTGAAACTCATCCTGTACCATAACACAGCAACTCATCGGTGTACAGCCATGTCATATGTTTGGTCATGTGCTTAGAAAGATGCTGTAATGGGGAAGCAGCCATACTTCAAGAGGGTGTTTTACCAAAGTCCATGGTTACAGAGTATAGCATCCACCTGTACTAACTGTGGTGTTCATTGTGGTCATTGAATTCATATAATTTCACATACCAAAGTACTGAGGGACATTTCTTCTGTATTTTAGGCTGTGCTTTTGATGTGGCTTCTTCTGAGCTTTCCTGAATTCTGTTGCAAATAATGATATGAAACAATGGATGTACCTAAGCTTACAGTAATGGGCTGAGTGATGGCAGTAAAGAACTTTTTTTTTTTTTTTAAATACAGGAAGATGGAAGGGTTGAAAGTAGCCAGAACCTCATAGGAGATTTAAGCAGCAGAACCTGGGCCCAGATAGGAGTTTTAAAATACCAGGACTCCCTTTTTATGCTTCTCCACTTATCCTCTTGCCTTCCCTCCACTCAAAGCAGATGTTTTATCTTGTATAAATATATTGTTACTACTATCTAGAGAGAGTAATATATGGAAAGTAATCAGTCAATGAGCAACCAGTCTTTCCCTTTTCTGCTAATACCCTTCACAGACGTTGGGTGCCTACTGTTATTCATCATTGTTTCCTGAAAGTTTTTTGCTTTACTTAAATTGTAATTTTCTCATTCCATATTTTGGGTTTTGGGCTCTTACATGAATTAGCAGAACATTTTACTTCATTTTCTAATGCTTTCCATCATACATAGAAATACAGTCTCAAAGCAGTGGGAAGATGCTACCATTCTCCATGTGCCAACGATTGTTCCAAGGCTGTGCAAACCAAAGATGCGGCGATGGGCAAGAAACTCACCTGTGAATAAATTACCTTTAAAACTGTGCTTGAATACAGTTTCCATAAACTCAGGCTAGTGCCATACTTGAGCTTGTCCAGACTGATTGGAAGTTATTTGCAGACCTGTCTTCTGTAATAGCCTTAAAACGCTGATTTAGAGACCAGATAAGGGTGCTTTGGGATCCTTGAGTGTAAGTGTAGATGAGAGCCTGAGAAGAAAACATGAAGTGCCTAAGAGTGGACTCTTTCAGCAGCCCACACAGTTACTGCTGTTACGAGCACACCACTTTTGTTTCACTGATTGTATTTAAGAGTACACAACTGCATTTTGTTGGCTGATGCAGAGTGAGTACATGTATTTTTCTTGGTATTTGCCCTGAATTCTTTCAACACTAGAGGACTTGTTCATGATCACACTGCACAAGCCCACACAGTGTTTTCTGGAATTGTAGTTAAAGAATAACTGTTCTTTCTTGTTCTTACTCCAGAGATTAATGAAAGTATTAGGCAAGTGGGTAGGACATAATCTTTAAGCATAATAGTTTGACCTAATTAGTTGAATTCAGTCTTTGCAACAAAAAATGTGTTCCCATACTCTGAGAGCACTCTTATTTGAAATGCCTTGCTTTTGGAATGAAAGTCAGAAGAGAGATGGGCATTCCTGGGTGAATCTCTGTACATCTGGAAGTCTTGTTTTCCTGGCTGTAAAGCAGGGAAAATAGGACTGCTTTTTCTTAACTGCTTTGAGAGAAAAAGCTAGAAACTTTATTTTAGCTGTGATGATTGAAGAGAGACAAGATCTGTAGGGAGAAGGGACATTTATGTAAGAATTCATTATTTTGTGTTTTAATGAAATACATGCAAAAGGGATGATTATTATGTGCAAAAAATATATAATGATTACGTAAAAATTGTCATGGCGATTATTAGATTCTTATGTGTACTTTCCTTCCCAGTGTACTCCTGATATTTTAATGTTTGCTAGACTTTCATCCCATTCTACCTTTTGCAGTCTTGATGAATTTAATCCATTTTCTCTCTAAAACTTACCTTTTATAACAAGTATTATTATTTTGAGGAAAATTAATCAGCTTTTCAAGACATATTTGAATAGGAAATGTGCCCAAATTTACTCAAAATGCCTTTGTTGAAGTGAGCCTTCACAATTTTACATTGACTTAAAACCCAAAAAAAAATACAGAATAGTATCTGCCAAGAATTTGTCTGGCATTATACAGGACATGGAATAAAGATTTCTGATCGCCTGTTAGTAAACTTGCTTAAAAAATTTTAGCTGTAGTGTCCAGATTTTCTTGCCAAATAGTTGACCTTGCCTGTTGTTTAGTCTAACCTATAAATGTGTTAGTATTTCTCATCTATTCTACAAGCATAATTAGTTCTTTTTGTTAAAAAGTATATATCCAGCTACACATTTTTCTGTTAAGCAGAAAAGTGTCTTTTTTCTTCTGCCTCAGTGGGATCTGCTGTACCATGTACTGATTCAATGATCTGACTGAGTGCTCAGTGTTCATTTTTTTAAATAACAGAGAGTATGAAAATAACTGTTAAAACCATCTGTACCTGAGCAGATTGTCATTTATGCAACAATTTGGTGTTTGTGTGTATGTAGTGATAAGCTCTTTAAGTGTTCCTTATGGATTTGTGGGGTTTTAGAAGAGATAGGAGTGGACTGTCAGCAGGTAGCCTAAGGCTTTGAGTCTTGGCCTTTCGATTTCGTTATTAAGTCTGCAAAGGGGGAAAATCTAGCTCAACCTTTATTCCCCCGATTTTATCTCATCCCAGAACAGTGTAGTAGAACTAAGCAAAGGTCTGGGCATTTTATAAACACCATGATGTTTCGAGATGGTTCTTTCATAATTTTTCACTATTAACAGGAAGGCAGTGATGAAGGAAAACAATTCTCAATCTCTGAAAATTGCAGATCAAAGGTTGGAATGACTGAGCTCAAAAATTGCAAGTAACTTCTTGCAAATGCTAATTAAAGTATCTCCTTTGTTTCCTCTAATATGTGTAATTATAAAAAGGTGTATGTCCTTCTCAGCTTCCTGGCTTACTTGGTGCAGTAGCTTCACTGGCAACTTCTTGCCATTAACACCAGCTCCAGGGCTGCCAGGTGCCCTGTTCCCAGCTGCACTGGCACCTCTCCATCCTGGGCCAGTAGCCCTGCTGCCCTGTGGCACTTCCTCAGGAGCCCTGTGATCCATGGGTTACCTGTGTCTCTGCCAGCTGCTCTAGTCAGTGCCTGGTTTCACTTGAAATGAAATCTTACCTCTGCTCTCCCTGAGCACATGAAGAGTCGTAACACTTTTCAGTGCAAAGTCAAAAAGTGAGCGTAAGTAACAGGTGATCGTGGGCACTAGAAGTTCTTACAGTCTCTTCTGGAGACTGTGACCAAGAAATGGATGTTGGAAAGAAGATTCCTAAATGGAACTGGTGAATTGGTGTCTCCTTTATTCCGTCCAGCACAAATTGAGGAATTCTCCTCCTTAAAGGACTAGGTTTATTCAGTATATTAATTAAGGCTGATTTGCAAACTGTCATAAACTAAACAGCCAATTTAATAATTAAAGAGAATTTATTAAATTATCAAAGTATAAATTTTGAAAAAGCCACAAGCAAAGCAGTGCCGAGCCAGGCGATCGACACCGGGTGAACTGGATTCGGGCTGTGTCCGCTCTGAACCCCTCTAGTTCACAAACACTGTTCTATGGGGTACCTTTTTATACATTTTTGGGCTCTGTTAATCTTATCTTTTAGCTTACTGCTGCGTCTGAAAGTTCCTGGAACAAGTAGATGAATATCTTTTCTTTATGATTTTGAATAAGCTTCTTTGGTGACGAATATTATCGTATATGCATATCGAAGGCATATCGCTGGAGTTTTTGCCAGACGAAAAATCCCTTGAAGTACACTCTTTTGGAGACAGCTTCATGTCTTTGGTATTTGTATTTTTCTCTTGGCTTTGGTAAAAATGCTATAGTCTTAATTTTTAGCAAGAATTACTTTGCAACACATACTACACAAACCAAACTTTATCTGAGGGTGTGCATTTCCTATGCCACAAGAAGGTCATTCAAGAAACTTCATGAAAAGGGAATTTCTAAATTAGCTTAGCATTTTTCAGAGATACTTGTACTGGTCAGCTCAGGGATAGCTCCTGTTACTTTGAAAATTATTCCTCTCTTCCAGAAGAACTTCTTTGATTAATTTGCACATTTTCTTACTAACAGCTGGGTCTTCAAGAATGTAGCCATTGCTTCACCAGAGATGTTAGTTTCTAGTTGAGTACAATGACCTCACACACTCTATTAGCTCAACATAAACTATTCCCAAAAGCTCATGTTAGTCTTGCAAGAGAAGTAACCTGCGTGTAAAACATGCTTTTCTGTAACTATTCCTGCTATTCATAAATAATGGACAATGGTCTTGTCTCCACTGCAGTGCTAGCTCAGGCTATAATTCAGTTTTTGCCCTTGCTCTCAGCTACGTGCCCAATGTACACGAGTCACTGATTCAGTGTAAGGTTTTGGGGCCTGTCAGAAGTTTGTCTGTGCTGCCTGCTCTAAACAGCACAGCAGCAGGGATTGGGGTGCAGGCCAGTGGTGGGTACATGTGCATGATCATTTTCATTTGGACTGGGGTTATGCTGTTGAAGCTGTGGTTCACTTGGTACCTCAGAGCGTTCCTGGAGCCTATGAACCGCAGACCTTTGTGGCAAAACTAACGGTGTTTCAGGATGTTGCCTAATAAATACACTCAAAGTAGTGACTGGTCCCAGGGTCAGACTAATATAGGTTAGTACGGAAGAAATCCCACAGCAAGTGTTCAGGTGGACGCCAGGTCCTCCACGCCACCCCTTTCCCTGTACAGATCCCCTGTTGTTGTGGCTGCTTGGTGATGTAACTACAACCTTTAGCACAGTGCCTGGGCTGTTAATCTGCTTGCAATCGCTTTGTGTGCTTGAATGCTGTTGCTGTTATTTACAGTTCCCCTGTGTAACTGCTCTCGATTGAGATTAGCTGGCTTGAGCAGAGTAACTCCAGCTAATGGTGAAGGATAGCATCAGTTTGCCTTTCTTCTGGCATGAAATAAATGTGTGGAGTCTTCCCTCAAGGTTTTCCTGACTTCTTGAGTTGTTAAATCACTTATTTCCATATTTGCTTTTTTGTAACGTGCCTGCTTTAATCAGTGCAGTGGGACATTCAGCACTGGGATGTATTTCACATTCACATCAGAGGAGAGCAAAGCCCAGCAGGATAACATCTATTTTTTTTAAACATAAGACATTTGGTTTTGCTAAACAGATTGGATGTTCTGATTTGAAATTACGAGTGGTTAGACGGCATCCTATCTTTAATTAGGTTGCACAGACTGAGTCATTTTGCAAGCTAGACATTTTAATTTACAATCTACTGCACTGCAGCACTCTTCAGGGCCTTCTGCTGTGTAATAAGGTATTCAACTTGCAGCACAGGCTTTAAAAATACCGGAGTACTCTCTGTGACTTCACTTGTTTATTTTATATTTTCAATTCTAGTTACAAATCAAACATGCAGTTACAGAAGCTGAAATTCAGAAGCTGAAGACAAAGGTAAGAATCAATATATAGTTAATATATGATGTTTTTTTCTTCGTGCAAAATCAGATCTGAAAACATGTATCTTTATGTGGGTGGAGAAGTCAACATCCTTATTAAAGGCTGATTAAGAAGCACAGTGGCTCAGATAAATCTTGTCTTGGTGTATATTCTTTATTCCAAGTTTCGAGTAAAAATCTTAAGTGCTGCTATTAAAAGAAACTGCCAACTTTTGTAGCTTCCATTAAACATATGTTTTAAGGAGTGCCATAATGACTAAATGGCAGATTTCTAGTTTTAAAATTCTGATGCATTTTTCAGATTTTAAAATTATATTTGAATTGAATATTCAAGTTGAAGTTAGTAGATTTTTTATTTACCAGTGATGTTAAAGTATCTCTATGCTACTTTCCTTTATCGACACTTTTAAAAACCCTGATTTGTTTAAAGGTATTTAATAGAAATTATTTTTATATACAGAAGAAAAAGTGTTGTTTCATATTGTTGCAGTTCTCTTTAAAAGATAGTCTAGGAAGGAAAAGTATGACCAGTTTAAAAGAAAACATTATCTCACAATCAGCTGCTAGTTAATAAATTAAATTTGCTATAGCAATAAAAATGAATTGGGTTTTTTTGTACTAGGGTAACCTTTATGGGAACCCAACTGATTATTCAGTTGCTCAGCAATACTAGGTTTTATAATGACATCCTTCTCTTTCAGTCTGAGTGCATTATAAAGGAAAAAAAATAAGAAAAAGAGAAAACTGTACTTCAGAAAAAGATTTTTAGATTATTATTTCTTTCCAGCAGCATTTGCAGTCACTCTGTATTTTGCATAGTGTTTATCAAATCAGCATAAATTGCTGTTAAAAAGAAATTCAAAGTGCAACTATTTTCTGTAAGGACAATTTCTGTTGTCTTGTCTCAGTCCAGAAAGTCAAAAATCTTTTCTTCCTCTGCTTTCCAGTTCCAATCTAGCAATTGGAGCCACACAGTCAATACCTTGGGATTGTGCCGAGGCCCATTGACTTGATGGCATCAATGTGTGCGTGTAAACATTCATCTGTGCAAATCCATTTGCAAAATTAGGGTTAATGTGCCTTTTAGTGTTGGAACTTTTTACCTTGTCTTTTCAACAGAGCTGAAGAAAATGTGACTAGTTTAGGTGTGTTACTAATAAAACTGCAAACAAGTTAATTTTTTTGATGTGTATCAGCCATGATGCTAGCAGAACTGCCTAGAGCAAATTAAAAAGTCTTGATAAATAAACAGAGATGTTAAGGCATTTTTTCTTCACTGAATTCTAGGAGCTAAATTGCACAAGATGCTGTATAACCCTGCCCTTATCCAGCACCAAACACTGAAACTTGCAGGTAGCTTCAGTTAGGAAATGACAACAACCCTAACACAAAAAAAAATCTGGAAATCAAATTCCCCCTTCGCAAAATAAGAAATGTCATCGTTTACTGAAAGTGTGTGAATGCTTTATAGCACCTGAGTCACATGCATAAAGCAAAACGCATCCCATGTGCTGGCTGATCAACCCTGCAGTTTGCCTGAGTACTCCACTATTGACATTTTTAAATGTCAGTCAGTCAAATAGGTTACTATAACCCAGAGAAGCATAGAGGCTGCACTGGAACACTGAGCAAAAACTGCTTGGTTTTATGAGGAAGAATAATACGTGTGTCAGCCTGTTTTCTTTGTCCTGTAACACTCTGCCCACTGCTAGCATGTTACTATTGTAGTTACTAATTCACTGATTCTCGCTGTTCGCGTTGTTCGAATTAATCCTAAACTGTTAGGCTGCACTTTGCAGCTTTTTATGGACTGCATCTCCACTCCTTTGTTCAGCTGCAGGCTGCTGAGAATGAGAAGGTGAGGTGGGAATTGGAGAAGACCCAACTCCAGCAGAACATTGAGGAGAATAAGGAAAGGATGATGAAATTAGAGAGTTATTGGATTGAGGCACAAACCCTGTGTCACACAGTGAATGAGCACCTCAAGGAGACGCAAAGCCAGTATCAGGCTCTGGAGAAGAAATATAACAAGGCAAAGAAATTAATCAAGGATTTTCAGCAAAAGTAAGCAGCTACACCAGGCTCAGCAAATGACTTAGTGGCCAGATAGAAAACATATATGTGATATATTTTGAAATATGAAACCCACTGTTAAACACCTGTAAGGTAAACACTGTTTTCCACTTTTTTATTTATGAAAAGCATGGACTCTTTATTATGGAAAAATGCTAGTATTCAAGCTGTAGTCATACTGTACCTAAATAAAGACTTATTCTGTAATATTCCAGGTTGGTATGTTTCAGAATTAGGAGATAGTTCAATGTAATTGCAAACAACTAAGAGTAATCATAGTAAAGCATTTGATTAGCAAGTTTGTAGCAATTCATATTGGTATTGTATCAGCTGGATTCATTCCTGCTGTGTATTAATGTAACATCCAAAAGAATATTGTTTTTTTACATTTTACATTTTATTTTTCTTCTTCTTGTAGATGCCAAGAATGTTTGAGCTGAGTTGAGCTAACTGATGATTACCTGGCCCTCTCTGTTTCATGTGATCCCCTCTCCCTGGTGGCTAGCAAGAATAATAACATCTTACATTTCTATAACAGCTTCCTTTCCCCAAATTACTTTTTTTTTTGGCAGCAGTTTTTCATTTTCTGCTGAAATATATTTATTTTAAGAAGGAAACTCAAAGACATACAGCAATGTCAAATGATAACTGGGATTGCAGAAATGAATATCCTGTCCCATTGAAAAGGGGGTTAGATTGTCAAAATATCATTACCCATCCTGGAATTTCGTGACTGTTCCAGAACTAGTTTGTATCTTGTGTGCTTTCTATCACAAATTTCTTTGGCATTCATAAATATTCATGAAAATAAAAAGGGATAGGGAAAGTCACTAGAATGAGTTTGGGTAGCTTTCTATTGATATTCTGCTTTATATTAGTAAAAGATCTAGTCAGTTGCTTTTAAATACTTCAGTCTCCTAAACTGACCTAACAGATTTCCTTTCAAAGATTTGATTTGTACCTGCAAACTTAGAGGATGTCCTTTCTGTGAAGGAGCACAGTCATACCCTAGTAAAACAGAGACTTTTCTCCATTTCCTACAGAGAACAGCATAAACTAAGCTACCTTGTTTTTGTTGTAAACACAGATTAGGAAAAGAAACTGGTTTAACTGTTTTGATTATCAGTAAGAACTGAGATTTTTTTTTCCAGATAAGTTGCCCTTGCCATTTTTGTATCATCACCTAGCACATTCACTTAGACTGCTTAGGGTTTTGTCCTGATTGCAGTTTCATAGTTCTTATTAAGTATGTGATAATTTATTTGCTAAGGACAGATTTTTCTGATGAGTAGCAAAACATTTTGGTTTTTGTTTCAGTCTGATTGCTTTGATGACAGCAAATACATCTTTTTTTTTCCCTAAGAGAACTTGACTTCATCAAACGCCAGGAAGCTGAACGAAAGAAAATAGAAGATTTGGAGAAAGCACACCTTGTAGAGGTTCAAGGCTTACAAGCTCGTGTGAGTAGCGTTTACTCTTATATTTGAAGAATGAGACAATTCTGTCTGATATTCTGGGAAAATTACATCTCTAATGGGGAGGGTGTATTGTGGTGAATATTATTGGTAATACTGTGTTGTATTTCTTTCAGATACAAGACTTGGAAGCGGAAGTTTTCAGGCTAATGAAGCAAAATGGAAGCCAGGTTAACAACAACAACAACATTTTTGAAAGGCAGACATCTTTTGGAGAAGTTTCTAGAGGAGATCCAGTGGAAAATCTAGATACTAAGCAAGTGACCTGCCTGGATGGCTTAAGTCAAGGTTTGTTTGAACCAAACCATAATTCCTATGAATCATAGAATGGTTGGGTTGGAAGTACCTTAAAGATCATCTAGTCCCAACCTCCCTGCCATGGCCAGGGACGCCTCCCACTAGGTTGCTCAAAGCATTATCCAGTCTGGCTTTGAACACTGCAAAGCATGGGGCATCCACAGCCTCCCTGGACAACCTGCTTCAGTATCTCACCACCCTCACAGTAAAGAATTCCTTCCATATATCTAACCTAAATGTCCCCTCTTTCAGTCTGAACCGTTGCTCCCTGTCCTGTCACTACATTTCCTGACAAAGAGTCCCTCTCTGGCTTCCCTGTGGGGCCCTTCACGCACTGGCAGGTGCTGTGAGGTCTCTGCACAACCTTCTCTCCTCCAGGCTGAACAGCCCCAGCTTTCTCAGCCTGTCTTCACAGGGGAGGTGCTGCAGTCCCCTTATCAACTTCATGGTCTTCCTCTGGACTTGATCCAAGAGTTCCATGTCCTTCTTAGGCTGGGAGTCCCAGGGCTGGATGCAGCACTCCAGGTGGGGTCTCACGAGAGCAGAAGGGCAGAATCACCTCCTTTGACCTGCTGGCCACCCTGCTTTTGATGCAGCCTAGGATTCCTATCAACTATAATATTATTTATAAAAGCAATACATTATGAAAAAAAAATTAATTTCTAGCAAGCACAGAGGTGTTTTATTAAAATTGATATTTTAGCAGTCATTTCATGTGTGGATCCCAACAATATTGCCTTACAAACAAATCAATATGAATTACATTTTTAACAAGTTATGTGTATAAAAAAGAGCTAGTCCTGATGAAATGGTGTTAGGTGATATGCAGACCTTGTGCAATTGGTTTCCACAAATCTTCACAGGCCTGTTTTTTTCTGTCAAATGTTAATTGTACTGAAATCTCTGAAGTTCAGAAAAGCACCCAGGATGACAAGAAAGTCTGTATTTCTGCCATAGAGACTCAGTAAGTGTTATAAAACATTTAATACTTAGCAGTACTGTTAACACAAATCCTTTCAGTTTGTGTCAGGAAAGTATGTTTTCTTCACTTGAATCAGAAATATGGTGCTTACATATACTGTTGTAACAATGTCAACACACATCTGTGGCTCAAGAGCTAAAATCCAGGAATTTCTACATGTAACAAAAAAAAAAAAAAGAAAAATTGTAAAATTCATTTAAAAATTTGGGAGTTCTTAGTATAGTGTTAAAAATCTGCATGTCAATGCTTCAAAATTATGTTTTCCAATCGATGAATTTGCATGAAAATTTTCAAAGAGCTGCTTTTTTCATTGCAAAAATGTTCTCCTGGAGAAATGTTACTTAGCAGTGTTAATTGCTTCTGAGTGTTAGACTAGATGATCTGTGAATTTAAATGGCCAAGTTTAACCACATGAATAAAAACAAAAACTATTTGCTAGGAAAAACAGATAATCGGCAGTGATTTTTTGAAAGCAGAAGCAGCATAGTTAGACCTTAGATTCCAGGCTGCATTTGTGGTTTTAACAAGAGGAAAAAACCCTCCTTTTTAAAATAAGGATATCCTTAAATATACTGTAGCACTCTTTGACTTCCATATACCTTTTCCAGTAAATGTTGTGTCAGTTTCTGAGGTCCGTATCAGGCTCTAATGTAGTGATACTTGCTCTGCAAAGAGCCTAGGTCTCTGTATCACTCTTGTTTAAACCTTTTAAGAAAAGAACCTGCCATCAACCCATGGGTGTTTGCAGAGGAGCTATAAAGGGCAGGGGAGTTGTCCACAATGTTTTGGAGGTGAGTAGAGCCTCTCTGGGTGCTGTGGGTTGTGCACACTGCCTTTGTGACATTCACACAAGTGCTCCAAGTTTGGCAAGTATAACATATGCTTCTTGATCGAGCCTCTGCATTACGTTCCTGGGGTAGGACTGCATGTAGACAGCCACATCCCAGAATTTTTGTCCAGAAGTTTGCAGGTCTGTCTTCCATCAAAAAATTAGGTTATGTAAAAAATACAATATTTTAATTAAAATTGTATCAAGTATGTTTTTGTTTCAGTGTGACCTGAGGTGTTTATTACATGCTTGCATGGTAGGAGACTTGGGAGGGAGCAATGGGTGCAGCCTGATGGTTGCAAACATTTGAGCATAACTGTTCCTGACGCTGCCGGTGCTCTGGCCGTGTTTAGCATCCTGCCAGACTGCACGACTCCTCAGGCTGTAACATAACCTCACACTGAGCTTAAGGGGCTGCCAGTAACATCAGTGGAAGTTAAAAAGAGAAAATCAAAACTACTATGGCCCACATAATTCTTTCCTTGCTTTGCCAGGGAATACTAGACTAAGGAGTGTGTTTCCTTTACAAATATATGGTTTATTCTGAGACTCCACAAAAATGGATAAAGTGCATTATAGCTTTCTGGTTTAGTGATCATGAGCTGTGTCTGCAGTAGAGAATCAAGCTGTTTACTGGCAGGAGTCACTGGTTTGAAATCTAAACAGTTCAGTGCTGAGGCCAACTTTGACAGTCTCAGACTTTGACATCTCTGTGCAAGTGCACATTCAAGCCACTTTGTGGCTGTACTTTCTGGGTGTCTTTGGATACCCAGGAGTGCATCAGTTCACAGAAGGAGATTTTAAATTCTGTCAGCCTGTCTAATGGAAAAACAGTGGGAGTACGGGCGAGCTCTTTCCTGCTTCACAGTGGTACTGAAATAATTCAGATGGAAGAACACTGGAGTCAAGTGGTTGAATGTCTGATGAAAGAAAGTCTCATGACATTGACTCTGAGAGTGAAATAAAAACTATTATGACTTTTATGTGAGAGATTTTCCAGACTCCCCAGTGGGTTGGGAGATTTCTACAGCATCATGTGAGGTTGTGGGTTTGTGCTGGGAACTGTGAGGGCCAGCCAGTCTCTGCAGAAGAGGGAGCTGGGACTGGGGGTGGCAGCACATGTGGCTGGGGCAGAGACCATCTGGCAGCAGCCTAGTTCCACTGCAACAAAGCAGGGCAAGACCAGTGATGGGGTGGAGGAAGTAGGAAGCTCTAGGCCCAGATGGTCTTTTGCTTTAAGAAAGGCCCATATGAGCGCTTCTGTGAATACCATTTGCAGTCCTGTGTTGATAGTTTGAATAATTTCAACAGTGAAACAAAGGGATGTATAGAAGTGTGTACACCTGAAAGAGCAAATACAAGCAGTTCAAGCCGTGACAATGTGTAGTTATCCTGTAGAGTACTTAGGGCAGAAGTATAATTGCAAGTCAGGCAGTGCTAATTATTCTGTAGTATCATGTGAAGTAAAATTTAACTCTTACACATAGAAGTAAAGCAAAAATATCTGTAAGATCAGATTTTAATTAATTAGTGTATTATTAATGCAGTATGTAGACAAGTAAATGAATCTAATGGATTATTGTTTGATTTTTACTGTGAGAGTTGAAAAAAAATTGTTAAAACCATAAAGAATCTATTCTCTTTCTGGTATAAAATATAAAAAGACCTTTTGAAATGTTTTTAGTCTTAGTTAGTGCAGCTTTGTAAAATGTTAGATTTGCTGCAATACTCAGGTTTCATTTGAGTGGATGGCTGATAGCTAAGACAAGTGCAGCTATGTTAGTTTTAGTTGTAGAGGCAAGTCATATAGGAAATGTTCAGTGTACCTTGCTCACGAGACATTCAGGGATCAGGTGTCTTTGAAGCCAGGCAAGTAAGATGGTTTCATTGTTCCATTTTTTATATGAAATACGTATCCAGTTTTCATGTCTCACCTAATGATGTTTATGCCCTGATAGAGGAGAACTGTCTGCAGGCCAGGCACATGCAACTAACTCCCTTTGAAGGAGTCCAAGTTGATCTGCTTTCTGGGCTGATACAGCTGGGTTTGTGTGGTTGTCTGCATAACAGTGGGAATACTGTGTTGAATTCCTAAATATCTGCATTTGATTCTTTGCCATGCCCTTGCTGAATCTGTACAGATAAACTTGTTTATGCAAATAACTCTTTTTCTGGGGGTACTATAGGAGTTATGAAGGTACAAGTAAAATGTGTCTTTTCTAACCTAAATGATTCTAAGATTCTATGCAAAGTGCATGTACTTGAAATTGTTTGTACAACAATTCCTTTTGTTAGGAAAAAGTAGTAAAAGATCCTTCTTTTAAACAGCTTCAAATCATGTTTCCATACAGATTTCAATGAAGCAGTTCCAGAAACAGAGAGACTGGACTCCAAAGCTCTGAAGACTCGAGCTCAGCTCTCAGTGAAGAACAAGCGGCAGAGGCCTTCCAGAACGCGGCTGTATGATAGCATCAGTTCAACTGATGGGGAGGACAGCCTGGAACGAAAGGTGAGAAGGACTCTACCCTATCTTTCAGGCTTCCTATGGAGTGCTAGATTGCCCCTGTAAGTTATTTCATCCTCTATCTTTATCCTTTCATTGTAGCACAGGCAGTATTTATTCATCTGTGGCCAGTCTGCTGTGAATGTCCTTGAGTGATGTGCAAGTCCGGTCTCCTTTTGAGTCAGCACACCTGTTTTTGTGGTTCTGTTGTGTTTTAACTGGAATCCTGGTCTTTTTGATTTACATGTGCTTAATAATGCAGAGCGGGTCCTTTCATCTATGCAGGAGGTGACAGGAGCTTGAATTGTGCATTTCTCTATTTGTTAATTTGTTGACACAGTTGATACAATATTTGCTCATTGTTTTGTCCTATTCTGACTTCATCTGAAAGCAAATACCAATAAACAACACTGTGTGTGGTATCAAAAGGTAATGCCATGAATTGCTGCAGTATTTCATACAAATAGAAAGCTAAATAATGAATAAAAGAATTGCATGTTCAAAGTAAATCTTGCTCTGTTTGCTTACTAAGTGGTATAACCTGCTTTATAATCTCTTATACCAACAGCCATCACACAGTTACAGTAGTCCCATGCACATTTCAAAATCACCACTGCCTTTATGCATGAGAGCATCCTCACCAGCATCAGATTCTGGTGCTTCCTCCCTCTCCCCCGTGGCTAGCAGTGCAGCAATCTCACTTGACAACCTAACTGAAAACCAAGAAGAAGAACAGCACCACAAAGGAGGTGTCCTTTCCCCGTATGCTCAGGGAGACACTCCACTTTCCTCTCCTTCAAAATCTGGGCACAGCTCTGAAGCATCTCCTTTGCATCACCCAGCTGGCAGGAATATTTTACAGGATAAAGGTATTACTGTTTCTTTTACAAAAAATTGGTGCATCATTTTGCTCACTTTCATCTATCTGCTTTATGACCTTTTGTTGTGCAGTGGGACCTTAGCTACTAGAAGGTCATCATCTTGTAATTTCTTTTGCCTACCTGGAAGTCAAAAACTTAAAAATGACCTTGTATGATGGTATAAGAAAAGGAAAACATTTAAAATTGGATAGGGAGCTGCTTACTTTCTTTTTTTTTTTTTCTGTCTTTCTTGGAACTCACTGAAAAAACAGGGGGAAGTTGCCTTTAAGAAAATGTTGTATTGTGTTTTTAAAAAAAAAGTGTTATTTGACCTTGGGACACGTCCATATTAGAAACATGCTTAACACAGTGTACTTACTCAAATAATGTGATTTTGGCTCTGCTAGATGATTTTTTTGGAGGGTGCGGAAAGGAGTGTAAAGCAAGAACAACAGATTGTAGCTTTTAATTGCTGAGAGGCAGCAAAGTCTAGGTTTAATGAGGATTAGTGTCTGGAGACTTTTCATTTACAGAAAAAAAAAATAATTTCTTAGGGAGATTGGCCTCATTGTTATTAATTTAATTCAGACTCTTTAAATGCTAGGTGGATGAGACGGTGCAATTATATGTAGCTCAGGTATGTGTCTCAGATACCAGTTTATTATAAGAATAAACAATATGATATGTCACCAAATACTGAGCCGTCCTTTTCAGATGCATTTTGAGGTCAGAATTAGCATTTGACATTACTTCAGCATTCTTAGATATGCATCTTGCATTCTCAAACTGTCACATAAGCTAAAATACATAATAAAAATTGTGAGTGAGGGCTGCAAGAGGAGGTCTAGATAGGTTCATAACAGGGTTTGGCTTGCTTGAATTAACTGAAAAGAACAATTTATTGAAGATTTATGTTTGTGTGTCTGAAAAGACTTGCTACTGATTTAAAACCTGTTTTTTCTTCATCTTTATACAGGGCTTTCACACAGGTTCATAAAAGACATAAAATTCAGTAATGAAACTACTGAATTTAGGATAGGTTAATATATTGCAAGCATTTTTACATGAGTTCTGAAATTGCTAATTGCAACTACGTTAAATTGTTAGGGATTCCAAGTTAAATTCAATATTTGAGTTTTGCAAGTAAAAATAAGGGTGTGAACATAAGAATGTGACTTTACAAATTCAGCTTGAATGGATGATTGGTTTGTCAGGGAGGTCCTAAATCCTGCATTTCCAACTGATGTGTGAAAAATACCTTGATAAAAAATCAGTGGAAACTAACCTTGTAGTGCAAGGAATAGGGCATTGCATTCCACCCACTGTGTCACTCTTTCCATTTTAAGTTTGAAAAACAATCTCTGTCTAAATATTGCTGTAATACTTTCCTCACTGTGACCGTTCGTAAACAGCCAGTGCTTTTGGGCGTGCCCAGGTTGTGCTGAGTAATACATTAGAATTAACCAGAACAATTTAATTTCGAGTGGAAAAAATCGTATTTAATAAGTCCTACAAAAATAACAAACATACTACTGCAGTTGTTTGGCAACAAGTGCTGCAGCAATGCTATTTTAAAGGATTGTTAATTTGACTGTTAAACTCATACAGCTCAGAAGATAAAAAGAGACATTGCATTTGTTTTGTGCGTTCAGGTGGTGTTTTTTAGAGATGAGAGAGAGCACCTGTGTGGACACACACATGTCCATGGATTAGTCTCTCAATAGTAGAAGTGAGCATTAGCAAGCTCATATTTGTCTTTTCTTCTTTTTCTTAAGAGATCCCGCAGTGTTGTGGAAGGGCTGAAGTGGCATGAGATTAGTTTCATTGCAAAATGATGAGCTTATAACCACAGATTTTTCATGTATGTGTGATGACTTTATTTTCTTCAGTTCTGCCTGGTTTGTGCAACAGCATCATCCTTTGATAGGGCAGAGAGGTGACTGCAGTGGGCAGTGCTCACTGACGTGAGGCTGCTGCAAGTGCTTTGTGACCGTGGGTAGGGGAGTGAGGTCTGGCGTCTTCCACATCCATCAGCCACACAGCTTTCAGCTGGAGGCTGGAAGTGATGGATTAAACAGCTTCTGTGTGATTTATTCTGAGAAACCAGCTTTCCCTTACCTTCTCTGAAGAACTGGAAGGAGTTGGGGAAGATGCACCCATCCAAGGTGGCCAAAGTCCCCTCCTGCCCAGGCAGGGCGCCTGTGGCTCTGGTTCTCGGTCACTGCCATGTGCCAAGCATTGAGTACTTCCTTCGTGGAAGACCCTGTAGATTCAGATCCACTTTGCCACTGAAGCTGATTTTGGGACCTAGCCTATCCATTTTCCACTGTGTCCCATAGCCAGCACAAATATTTTCCTCATCAAGTCACCATTATTTAAAGGATGGCCCCAGCTGTGTGGGAGCGGGATCATAGGGATACAAGAGCCCAAATAGAAATTTGCCATTCCAAGTAGCTGCTATGTATTCCTGCTGAGCTCTCCAGACTAATTTTTTCTACTACAGCAGCAAAACTTCTATCTAATTCCATGCTTGAATTATTTGCCCAACACGAAAACAGTGTACTTTATAGTTTCTTGACTTTCACTAAGAAGTTTCTCAAAAAAACCCACTGCCCCTTGTCCTGAAGCCCCACTTGCCTGTGAATAGCTAGTGTGAAAATAAACGTTGCAAGTTTTAATTCTTGTGACAATTTTGGCAGTGGTTAAATGAGAAGTGTGCATTAAAGGTGAAAGAGGAACTCAAGAGGAAAGAAGAATGCACAGTGTAGGGCTGATGCAGAGTGTGCATTGCCTAAAGTTCTCCTTGACCTCCTTTGGGAGTGGATTTCTTCTTTGGTGACTTCATCTTGCTTTAGTCATTCTTCATATTACTTTTTTTTGTTTGCTTTTTTGGAATGAGATTACTTGTTAGTTCTTGAAATTATTTTTTTTTAACATAAGGACTTGTGTTGGTGGAAACAGTGTGACTTTTAGAGTGTGGGTATTGCAAAGGGCTTATTTTACTGCTTTTCAAAGGATTTAAGTACCAATTAATAGCACATGAAATTTTTTTCTCAAATGAAAACTTGGGCAGGTATTATCTATCAAGCAACATACAAAGTTCTATACACATAGTTGACTGTCCTGTGATAGTGCTGTTGTGCTTTGGGTTAATGTTGAGCATTTAATTTAAGTCAGCAACAGTAGGAGAAATCCACAAACCCAGCAGTGCTTCCAGTTAAAGTTACTGTATGTCTGAGGTCACATTGCAGAAGCCACCAAACCACAAGTGACATGAATGACTGACCTTCATTTGCTTCCTCTAGGGTATTTGGGGACACTCTTTATGTTTAAGGGTCACTGCGTCTGAATTTTTAAACTACTGTGTGTTTTCTTTTAGCTTCCATATAGATTTCACAGGATGTTTTCCAGACTCAGATTCATTGTTTTGGCTTTATAGGTACTGCAGCCTGTTTCCTCTTTAGGGTTTAATTGTATTTGTAGAAGACATCAAAAATTGATAGATATCTCAGGGCAAATTTATTAACTAAGCTACTTTTAGATTTTGGGGGGGTTTTGTTTGGGTTTTTTTTGGTTGGTTGTTGTTTTTTTTTAATTCAGAATGGCTAGATTTTAGGTTAGATGTTTAATTTAGCAAAGATGTACAGGCTAAACTGATTAACTATTTCATAGCACATCCATCATAAAAGGTACTCTTGGCTCCAAAGTTGAAAAAAGAATTTTAGGAGTCATTTTGGAAGTAAAGCATACATACCAAATGAAAAATGAACTTAAGCAAACTACTGCTAAGTTTAAAAATATAATCACTGGAATGTTTGCCTGGAAATACTTTGTGTTGTTCAATTTATTACATATTCATTAAAACTCAATCAATATTAACTTCCGATTTTCTTTAATTAAAATAAGATTTTTGTGTATTTTCAAATTCTAAAAGTATTTAATTTTATTCCTGTTCACACCATCTTCCTAAAAGTGAGAATTCCCCCAATTAAATTGTGTACTCACACACATGTACATGTATGGGTATCTAATTATGAAAAGGTACACAAAGTGTTCTGGATGGAAAGTAGCAATTAAAAATTAATAATGTACATTCTTCCATGTACAAATGTATCCTAGATGGTGCCACAAGTGCTCAGGCAGCAAGAACAACTAGCCCTACTATAGGGCATACAGAAAAACTAAAGCGAAAACTTGCAGATCTTGGGTAAGCATTTTGTTACTTAAAATACTTTTTCTTCTTCATTAAAAGGATTGAAAATAAAATTTCAAAGATGTTTCCTGATGTTTTCTAATATTCTTATAGGGCTCCCTTGAGAAGGAGTTCAAACAAGGGCAAGAAGCGGAAAGAGAAAGAAGCTGTTAGGGTGACCTATGGCAGTAGGTATGGGTGAAAGACTGAGGATGCAAGAAATTACGTGCCAGAAACATTGGAAAAACCTAATCATACTAGCAGATGGAATATTAACAGTCCCACTGACTTCATAAATAAGTGTGAAGCTTTGAGATAACCTGATCTTACAAACCTAGATTCCTTGGCTCACAAAAGACTAACATATTATCTAAAAATACTTGGAGGTTTATAATGTCATAGAATCATAGAATTTCTCAAGCTGGAAGTGACTCACAAGGATCACCAAGTCTAACTTGATCACTGCTGCAGTTGCATCCACTAATGGGATTTGCAGAAACAGATTTTCAGAGCAGCCCTACAAGATGCACCCAGTCAGTTAATAAAATCCAAGAACCAGAAACCTTGACACAATTCCACATATATTTTTTTTAAAGCCCCAGAGCAAGGTTGGGCAACATCTGTTCACTGCAGCTTTGCAGCACCGACACTAGGAATGCTTTCAGAAGGATTTTTTTCCTGAAGATGAACATCTTAAGTTGAAAAATAGGAAAAATGCTGGCATCATGTCATATCAACAACTTTCAGGCAAGGGATTGTGAATTCCTTGTGTGATCTGATGAGACCACATCACCAGCATCAGTACTCTGAATAAATAAATGAATGTTCGCAATGACAGGAGGCAATCTCCTCCACAAAAGCTAGTGTAGATTTTTACTGAAGGCCTCTCCTTACATACTAATGAGTCTGACAAGATCACAACATGGTAATTGGTTCTATGTATGAAAGACAAAGTCAGGAGAGCTAAGCAAACTTAATATGTTCCAAAAGTCTAGAAAGGTCATAGCAAGTCAAAAGCTCTGCATGTAAAACAATGCAAAAAACCTACATGATAGAAGAGTTGTTGGAAGAAAGCAAAGTTTGAATGCTATTCAGAAAAACATTGTGGTGGTAAATCAGTATGTAGCCATTTGTGCAGTTCTACTGACAGTCTGATATATGGAGACCCAGTGGCAAGTACATTGTGTAGCTCTATAAAATCAGAAAAGCAAAAGAAACCTTCCTTACTCCCTCAGGCACACTATACTGAAGCACAATGTTCTTTCTCAGCATACATTTGTATGTTTGTATTTTGCAAATATCTGGCAGGATCTTCAGTGATCTTAGGCAGCAGTCATCACCTCTCTGCTGGTGTCAGAAAAACTTTCCCAGTGCGTATGCTCGCAGTGTGACATGGAGTCAGTGATACTCACTGCTGGGTTTCCCAAGTGACAGGGGGAGGTTTGTTAAAGCCAAATCTCTGCACTTCCTGTGGCTGTGAGGCAGCTAGTGCTCTTAGCAGGGTGTTAGACATCATGCAGCATTTAGATACCAAGCCACAGGCTGGGGGAAATGAACATATACTTGTTCGTAAGAACTTGAATGCACCTTATGCCAACACAGTAGGTTACAGATGTTTGTGAGATCCCATAGGTGTCTTCTGTAGAGAGAGCAGATCTCAGCACAGAGATCAGTTTCTTATTAGTCCATGTCATAAATCAGTGATTTTTGTTGTTTCTTAGTATTTCTTTAATGCAGTTCAACATCCCAATTACAGTTGCTAAAAGCAGAGTTTAATACTGCTTTCAAAGTTGAAATTCATGAGCATTTGTAATTCTTACTCTACCTCTGTAAACTGGAGTGTTACTATTTCAGCATAACTTTTTAAACAGCCATTTTCACTTCTTTTGTTACTAACTACAAAGAATTTGCCTCAGAAGAAATGTGAGGATGTTTTCTCTACAAGTCCAAAGCTGTATAAGCTCTTTGAAAGAAGGAAGATGATGAAAAGACAGCATCCTGTTATAATTATGTCTGTTACAACAACTGATTGATGTAGAATTAATCATGTTGTCACATGAGTGTTGCATGCATTATTTTGCCATTTCCAGAAAGTAGCACTCAGGATGTGTAAATAAAATCCCAAATTATTTCCTGAAACTTCCACTAATGCTACAGATACAAAAAAATTCCCCAATTAAGTAAGGAGCATGTATTTCCCTGCCTGAAGTTAGGTGATTTGGGCAACAACATTTGTGTTTACTTTCTATGTTCAAGCAAGATTAGAGGATGAGAGGGAAGTAAAGGACTGGGACAGGTACATCTATCTTTCTTTAAGTTGCTAAATGTAGTAGGATTCTCCTTCTACTTCCACAGGTGGGGGTCCTTTGACAACCTCACTTTCATCCATACAGAAAAGAGGCTTCACAATATATGTGGCCTAGTGATTATGTTAATAATGATTTAGAAGCTGTCCAGAAGGTGGATGTTGGGGGAGATTTACCTTAGCACCATTTACACATGGCTGCTAAAAGCACTGGGATTTTAATGCTCTGAAACAGTAATATATGTGTTGATGTAAATAATATGATTCTATGACATATGCATAAATTCTTGGAGGCAGACACTTTGCATAGTTATTTTTAATTTACATACTGTACTAATGATATATTTAGCAAATAAAATTTAGGCATTTTTGTTTTTAACTGTTACTTTTGCCTTGATTACTGCAATCTTTTGTTACTATGGAGAGAGAAGCTGATAAACTCCCTTAGGTGTTTCTTCCATTTTTCTGTATCAATATTTTTAATATTTGATTAATTTAAAAGCAAGATAATAATACTTCATGTGTATTTAGCTGTTGTAACAAGGGAACATCTCCATAGATGGATACAGATGCATCTGATTCATTCTGCCTGTGCTCAAAATCCAAGCCAGATCTTCACTGGGAACCAGGGCCCGCTTGGGTCAGTGCTGAGTCTAATGATTTAATCATGCTGAGATACCACTGGGGCTCAGAAATGCATGAACACAACATGTGGCTTCTTGACAGGAGCTGGTTCTCATCCCAACGGTGGGAGTGTAGGCATTTTCAGCTGGCATCTGTCTCCATTTTCTGGGTGTATGTTGTCTTAAGAAAGCTTGAGTTAGAAAAAGAATCAAAAGAACACTCTCTTTTCTTTTGCTGAAAGAGAGATTGCAGGCATGCCCCTACCAGCTGCATGCCACTCAGTTCTTTAGTCACAGTTACAGGGAATGTCACTGTTTCTACAATTAACTGCCTCTGTGGCGTTTTGTTTTCCCTTCTTTTATAATCTAATGCATATTCCTGCTCCTTTCTCTTAAACAGGACTGTCAGAGAGATGCTGCAGAAATCAGCAAACACTAAATCTTTAGCAGAGCGATCCTCCTCTCTCCCACACTGTGTACCATTCACATGGTATGGAGAGAGCGGCAAGGGATCCAATTCTTCTAGCAACCTGCCGTCGCCTACCAGCTCAACCGAACCTTCCTCTGAAAATTTAAGCCCAGCTAAAAAAGGGTCAAAGGTAGAAAATAAAAACTACCTTATTCCCACTGTGTTGAGTAGCATAATTGGCTTTGTGATTCTGGAAAAAAGAATGGGCCAATATGTGACTACTACAATAAACAGTGCATGGTGTTCATTGTACGGTAACAGCTCATCCAAACAGAACATCTCTGTCATTGTACCATCCCCCGTTCTACCTTTTTTACTCTGTCTTAATGTACATTATTTCAGTAAACTAACTGTGGTGTGCTGTACCGTAACAAAAGCAAGTGGTGCCAGTGGAAATTAGCATTTGGATCCACTGAACAAATGCTAGATTTGTGTATTCAGTTGTAGCTATTTTCTTCATTCTTCAGGACTGGTAGTGGGAATACCCATGTTCAAATGAGGTGTTTGCAAGTGAAGAAATGCTGTATGCCGTCAGTCATCTGCCTTTTTTCCCCCCAGTAATGAAATCTGTTTGTCATGCATGCTGGATGTTGGATTTAATTCTCTGTATGAAGATGCTTGAACTGTAAATATGAACTATTGCAATTTAAAACATCTGTGTGATTCCTTTCTACGTGCATGAATGTTTCAGCATGATAACTCCTTAAATAACCCTTAGTTATATACTTAGTAATATACTTAGCTTTTTCATGTTTATTTTCACTTCTGGAAAATATTTCTTTGCCTGTAACTTCTTATGACTCATAGCAGTTGATTTTTTTATATTGGTCTGGTAAAAAGAAGCAGATATGGTTCTCAACTTTGTACAGGAATATGAATCAGAAATCTAATTTCTCTGTCTTCTACCACCAAGTGCATGTTCATAATAGCAGTTTCCTCAGGCATTTCTTACTTTTTTGATGCCAAAAGCTGGTGATGCATTACTTCTGCTGTGCACTAAGCTGTGCAAGGTCATAGCTGTTCTTGTGTAACCTGGCAGGGAGAGCAACACAAGGCTTACAGCAGTCCAAATCAGGTTGATAGAGAAGACCACCAATGAAATCTCTGAAGACTGAAGAGAAATTGTTTGCTTACCTCCTTTCTTTTGGGGAAAAAAAAATTTTTTAGACCCGTAAATCCTATTTGTGCATTAAACAAACGTTATTTAAAGATAGTTTCCAAATGGGGAAAAAGCACACCCTTTTAGATAGTATTAGATTGAGGTTGTGGGGACTATCCTATTTATTACCAGGCCTTGACTATCTTGTGTTTTTTCTATAGAAAACTAAATTTATAAGAGCTTAAATTCATTATAAAACTGAAGCTTGCACAAAACAGAGGTGGAAGAAAAATCAGAGTACTTAAAAAAGAAAAATATGTTCTTCACAGAACAGGAGGTAGATCTGTTGAACTCCTGGCCTAAGAATGCTGTGTGGGCTAAGGAAGCAGCTAAGGAAGCTGCTCAGATTTTCTTCTTCTCTATAAAGAGCTGGGAAAAACAGAACAGGAATTCTAAACGTAGGTGAGAGAAAAATGATCACAAAAATATTCTTATGTTCTCTGTAAAGTTTGCAGGCTCTTAAATTAAGAGTTTCTATACTGGTATTCAGGCTTTCAAAGCACAGCATGATACCAATATTTAGTTGGATTTCTGGCAAAACTAAGAGGACCAACACTTGATATTTTTGGAAGTCTTCATGTTTTCAGGAAAGATAGGACAAGTATCTTGAGGGGAAGATAGAAGGATACCTTTTTTAGTGTTTTTATTGTTTCACTTTCTAAAGTGAATGTCAAACATTAATTGGATTTAATACGCATTTAGATGTTAGAGAGTAGAGTTCTCTGTACTGTCAAGTGTATATTCAAGTTAAATGGAATATCATGGTGTCCTTAATCTTCTGTATATTTTGGTTTTTTTCATTTTTCTCCCTCTAGTGTGAAATACTTGTTAATTTTTGTCTTATCCTAATGGTAATTTTTTTGTATTCCTGAAAAATATGTGCCTGCTTTTGCTATTATTTGCTGTAAGATGTGATGTCTCTCATTGCATTGTTAAGAAAAAACAGGGTTTGTTTTATGGTTATTAGTTCAGTAAATAACATTCAATATCCAAAGATATTTTTTGCTTTCAATTTCAGTTTTTTTCTAAAGGCATAGGCAAATAGGGAGGATCCTTTCACTTTTCAAGGAGATTATTTGGGACTCAGAAGTGGCTTCACAGGATATTCTCCTTGCTCTTTCAATAGGAGTTTTCACTTCTCTCTGTTCATTAATTCTCTGTCCTATTCTTTGTGCTACTGCCTGTGCTACGCTTCTCTTAAGTGTTTGGAGGACAGTAAATGCTAGTGATTAACCTGCAGAAGCAGTAATTTAGCTCCAGGATGAGAGCCAGCATCTTAGGAGTCTGGAAATTGCTTTTAGACACCTTTGTTATTCATTGAGGCATTAAGCTGGCAAAGGTGTCTCATGAAGTACAGAGTGGTAAAAATTAACAGTACAAAACATTAGGCTTCCTCATGTGTACTGTGATTGGTTTGGTCAAGGATTGAAATCACTCCTGAGCTATGCCAACCTGGAAGACAGCAAATTTCCCTTTTAGATGCACCTAAGCAATAATTTATTCATTCTTACTCCTCTTTTTCTCCACAGAATTTCACATTCAATGATGATTTCAGTCCCAGCAGCACAAGCTCAGCTGATTTGAGTGGTTTAGGAGCAGAACCTAAAACACCAGGCTTCTCGCACTCCTTAGCACTGTCATCAGATGAGGTATGCTGATGAAATTGTTCAATTTGGGAAATACTTGTTTTCTTTTTCCTATGGCATCTTTCTTGATTACTCAAATAGTAAAGGAAAGGTTTTAGGCAGTAGGATTGGAGAAGAAAATTAATCTTGGTTTCTAAATCAAGATTTTTCTTGTTCATATAATAATGACTTAAAATAATGCGCTGTGGTACTGTCATAGGGAAGTGGAGTGCAGTGGGTGTCCTAAGAGATGCTGTATCCTCACACGTGCCAATAAATTTTTTCTAAATATGTACATATGGACATAGATATAGAGATATAGATATAGATATAGATATAGATATATAGATATACATACACATATACATATGCATACACGTGTACATATACATACACATACACGTATACATATACATACACATATACATATACATATACATATACATAACCAGGCCTGAGATAGCTTTGATATACCAAATATACAGTACAGTTTGGTAAATATAGTTGAGATGTAAGGCACCTTCGCCTACACCAGTTTTTACCCTGACAGAATGACCTGTACGTGCAGTAATTGTGTGTTACTGTACCTGAATGTACGTGTATTGATTATAATGTGTATGTCTTAATCCACTTTGCATTCTTTGTGCTTGCTTTGCACAGTGGATTTGAAGTCAATTACTTCAAACCAGAGTTTTTTCCAACAATGATAAAGTAAAAAGGCGTTCCTAACCCTGTAAATCGGTGATGTATTTGAGCTGGATATAATGTATTGAAAATAGTCTTCTTAAGATACTAGTTTTGTGACTTAGTTGTGGGTGAGGTTGCACAATTTGACAGTAGCTGACAGCACATCCTGTGGAGTCAGGAAACTTGTTCATTTGTTCTTTTACGAACACTCCATAAGAACTTCACATTTTTCATGTGAGATTTGAGCCAAGTTGTTTTTACTAGAGAGGAGGAACTTGAAGTATCTATATCTTCTATACCTTTTTTGTTGTTGTTGTTTTAATGATAGGTGGGTTTTTGTTACTGCCTGCATGGTTTGCTTGGGTTTAAAGAATGAGAGCTGTTCTGTGCAACTCTATTTGCTAAACTGCAAGTCTACAAACCCACCCATTCTTACTGCAGGTAATGAAGGGCAAAAATTTATAACAGAAGGAGACTGCAGACAGGTCTGCATATGCTATGAATTACTGAAAACAGCAAAGTCATCATTTGCACTTTATTTAGTGTTAGTGCTGTCTTGATAATGCATTTCGTTCTCTTACCATGTTTAATTCCCCTTATATTATGTATTTGATTGTGGCAGTGTCTTGTTCCTAGTGGTATTGAATTAAAAGCTTGAAAATGCTTTCATTTTGCGTGTTCAGCTCTCTACTTTATCACTTCTACAATACCGAGCCTGAGCAGGTCCATAAAAATAAATGTGTTTTCTCCATCCTCTGCTGTGTGCCAAATTGGTGCCTCTGGATGAGGCAGCGTGTTCAGCAAGAGCTGCCCTGGAAACCTCCCCAGCCACCCTGGGCGGGGAGGAGGCCGGAGCTGCTCCTCAGCCTTCCACAGCACATTGCTGTGAGTGCTCCTCTGCTCTGGCTTCCCTGGAAGCTCCATCAGCATTTAAAGAAGATGAAACAATGAAAGGCTGGGGAGGGAGCCCAGTTCTTGCAGTTAGTTCTCCTCTAATTAAGGAGCTTTTGCTCTTGGAAAGTGGAGCCATCAGAGAGGTTCCCACCGGTTCTAGGGTGTCAAGATCAGGAACTCCAAAGGGGTTTCACTGATGCAGTGTCAGGTTTAGCTGCCAAATCATGTGTCTGTTGAGCTTTCAACATAACCTCTTTGCTTCTGGAAATCTTTTTAAAGAAATCTTGTTGGTTTTGAGTAGCCATATCTGTTTGCAAATCTTGGTGCTGCCGTTGCCTGAACTTTTACATGCTGTTACATGTTTGGTATTTTGTTTCTATAATGCTTTTCTTTCCCATTTCTTTGTTGCTCCCTCACTCAGAGCCTGGATATGATTGATGATGAGGTGAGATACTAGCGTGCTGTTGTGGTGAATCGCGTGACCATCGCGTGGCGACATACTGTCTCTTTTGCAGAGTCACATTTCTTGTCGTGTGGTGTTGTGTGGCAAACCCCCTTGTTGGCGCAGAACACGCAGTTGTCACTGGCTCCTCTTTCCTTGTCTTGAGTTGCCCTCTCCTTGTTGCTGAGAGTTTTCAAGGCCACAGCAAACTGCAGTTTTTGTGGTATGCTGGAAGCAGGAGGAGGGACAGCGTCAAAGCAAATCTACCGGACCAGGCATCAGCTGTGCTGAGCTCCTGCTGGCAATAGGAGAAGAAAAAGATAGTGTCCAGCCCTGACAACTGGACAGCCAGAAGCTGAGAGGGCTCCCAGCATCATCTAACCTAGTGTAAAGCTGCTCTAACAGCAGACAGCTGCTGCAGCCTGTAGCAGCTGCTTTGCTGACCACAGCCAGGACAAAATAGCTTTTGTTTCAGGCCCCGCTGGCATACCCGTGGGTGGAAGAAAGTGGCAGAGCAGGGGCATGGGTCTGCTCCAGCAGTTGATGCCACACTTGCCCTTTTTGGTGCTGTTTGTGCTTTCATCCACAGCAGCACAACATGATGAGAGCAGGGCCAGGGCTGTGGGATCACTGTGTGTTCCGTACCACTCCTCTGTGTCATCTCCTAAGTCTTCTTCCATAGACAGTATCAGTCTCACCGGCTGTTTGATATCATCACTTTGAACTCTAGAGTGGTCTTCTGAGGGTTTTACTTTCCCCTGATTTTTTTAATAGCTTAAACAAATAATTAAGATCTGTGAATGAGCCCAGAAAGTGGAATGCTCAATTCATTGCATTCTTCAGGAACCTGCTAATTTGAAGGAAAAAATCTTGTGAAGGAATGGGAGCGTACATGGTTTGAATTGTGCCACCCGGCCATTTCAGTCCCTGCTTGGGTTAAAAGGAATGCCAGTTCCTTTTCCTTCTATGATTCTATAGATAAAAGATTTTTTGGGTACCTTGTACTCAGGTGCCTGGTTAGATAGAAATGTAATATAGCAGTGTGGAATTGTTATTATTGTAGTGCAAAGGTAGTCTAGATACCTGTGCTCTGATGGTGGCGGTTTGTGCAGAAAAATGTTGTTACTCATCTGTGTTACCCTTTAATAATAATGTAGCATATTTTTGTCACAGATCCTTGATGATGGACAGTCTCCTAAGCACAGTCAGTGCCAGAGTCGTGCTGTTCACGAGTGGAGTGTGCAGCAGGTTTCCCACTGGCTGATGAGCCTGAACCTTGAACAGTATGTTTCGGAATTCAGTGCCCAGAACATTAATGGGGAGCATCTCCTTCAGCTGGATGGCAGTAAGCTCAAGGTAATTCACTGGCTGGGCTTCAAGATTAACCATAGTATTTTTTGTCACTTTACATCATCTCAAAGGCAGTAAAAGTTCATCCAGAAAGCAGTGAATCCTTGTGCATGGAGTCGTGATAGACTAGAGTAACAAACAGAAAGTATAAAGCCACAGCAACACTTTACGTAAGTCCCATATGCACTTGGATTCAGAAGCTTCAGAAATGCAAGGCGTTTTCTTTGTGAAAATTCTTGGTGTATATAACATACCCATATTTGCATGTGCAAATCATATAGCAGTGTGTGAAAGTGGTATTTGCATGCACATATTTCTCATCCAACTCTATTTTGTGAAAGGGTGATTCTGAGAAGATAGTAGATAGACATGTATCAGAAGTAGCAAGGGAATAATGGATTAGTAGGATACAGGAGGCTTAAGCTGATAACAGTTGAACTATGTTAGAACTAAATACAGTTTTGAGTATAAAGTATGCGTTGTTTCTTGTAGTAAGAATATGAGCCTACTTCAGTCAAAAATAATTATAGGAAGGAGTTGTAGGAATCTCAGCAGATCTGAAAGTCCAAGTTTGGTGTTTCCCTTCTGAATTTTTTTGATGGCACTTCACTAACTATAAGGGTCTTAGAAGACTGCAAGTGAACTTTTGACTAAGGCATAGCAGTGAGAATTTGGAAGTCTTGTTCTATGTGGACTCAGATGATTTAGATAGAATAGTTTATTTGCCTTATTTGATCAATCAAATCAACACTGGTGGTGGCAATGAGGTCTCATTCTTTAATATTCTAGAAGTGGAAGGCATGAAATGAAGTACTTGCACATCAGTAATGTATCTGAGTGTGTCAGATTTACTTGGTTGTTACGGTCTTCTATCTAGGAAGAATTATTACATAGAATATGAAAACAAAATGTGATAGATTAAACCATAAGAAATACTTTTAAATTTTGCTTTCCCCACCTCAGGCTCTTGGTATGACATCTTCCCAGGACAGAGCAATCATTAAAAGAAAGCTAAAGGAAATGAAAGCATCCTTGGAGAAGGCTCGCAAAGCTCAAGAGAAAATGGAAAAGCAAAGGGAAAAGCTTCGAAAGAAGGAACAAGAGCAGCTGCAGAGGAGATCGAAGAAAACAGACAAGTGTTCATCAGATGCAACAGAGGGCACTAATGAGCAGTGATAAGCAGGAGTGCTGCTGTGTTTGGAAAGTGGAGGCATGTCGAGGGAAGAGAAACTCACATCCACTCTGATGCCCCTTCAGCTTTCTTGTGTTCATCACCCAAGACTGTGTACAGAGAGACGAGGCTGTACATAGAATGACTAGGGAAATTTATATTGTGTAGTTTTCTTTCCTGCATATCCAGTTCACGCTCGTTGCTGTTGCCATGTGAAACAATTCCAGCCCCTCGGTTTGTTCTGTTCTTGTTGACAGCTAACAGATTTCATTTTTGTGTGGTGGTGTTTCCTTCCAAGCTACTCTTCTCTATTGAGCTCTGTGTGTTTGGTCACTTCAGTAACCAGCATGATGCCGAGGAGCATGTCCACTGCTTCACCTCTTCTGAATAGGATGGCCAGTCACTATGGTCGGGGAACATTTCTTCAGCTGGGTAAAAGGAGTTGTGCTCTGTCTGATAAGATTTCACTTAACGTTCTAACTGGAAGTTCAGCTTCTTTACGGTGTTTGGATGCTCAATTCAGTCTGCTGGAGTAAGTTTCATCTTGCATCAGTACCTTTAAGCAGCACTTCTCTGAAAACTGTTCAGTGACTTCTTATACACTGGAGATAAAGACAGGAGAGTCAATATTCCCCTGGGTAAAGGACAGGAGGGGAAACTCTTTCTGTTAACTGTACAATAGTTAATCCAGGAAGGAGGCAAAGCCTTAAATGGTTATGTGGGTTTACACAGAAATCTGAGGATAACATTTATCCTTTAGATATCTGAGCAAGGATGAATTTCTAACTAGAGCACAGCGTATAAGTCTGTATAAATTTTATTGTGCTCCCAGTGTGTAGGCAACTTTCTTATAGCACACTCTTCTTTGTTTTTCATGTGTTTCATCCAGGAAACTGGGTTTATTTTGTTTCAAGTTGTTTTTTTCCCAGGAAAAACACCACATCTTCAAATTCATTCTCCAGTCAGTAAGCATTGGGAGAATAAGCTTTGTGCTATGCTATTATGAAGCTGGTATTGAAAACAATTTTCAAACTTGAGTCTGCTGTAGATTTTCCATTTTTACAGAAGTGCACTTTAAGAAGAGGAAGATGAGTGATTCTGGTTAAAATTAAATTCAGTACGTTGCTGTTAAGGTCAATGCTTCCATGGAGGCGATGGTTACTAAATCCAAAGCTCCCACGTTTTAACTGTTTTGATTGATATATTTTAAGGATATTTAACCAAAACCTGAATTTTTGGGCTTTGGCTGTAGAATGTTTTGATGGCTTAGCAGTGGTCATACTTCAGGGATTTCTGGGGTGTGTGAGGCCATGGATGAAGCCTGCTGTGTAGTTTTGACTGTGACAGAAGCAGTGAGTGATGTTACTGCCTCAACAGCAGTACTGAACTATGCAGTATTGCTTCAAAAGCATGGACAGACAACGGGCAGATCTCCACAACGAGGAGCTGCAGGCACGAGCTGACTGCTCTACAGTCAAAGCTAACTGGGCATGGTTGAGAAATGTCACTTCCCATTCGTGCAGCCTGGAAGTGGCAGTCTTCATCTGGTTGTGCAAGCCCAGATATTGTTTAAGATGGTGATGCAAAGTTAGAATCTTGAACTTAAAAATGCACCAGCCCAAAAGTGAAAATTCCTCTGAAGAAAATGTATGTTTTAGTTTGGCTTGGCTTCTCTTCTGCTCTGTACTTTATGACATTCAGATTTGTGTCTGCAAAGTTCTCTGAAGCTCGGATTTGAAACACTTAGGGTGCACTGTTAATAGTTACATTTCTTTTGATCCTAATAATTTCTTTGACATGTAAAATGGTCTGTAAACCAAGAGAGCCTAGTTCATTCAAAATTAATACACAACAGATCTACTTAACATTAGCTTTATTTTTCCTTCCAAATCCAATTTCTACAAGTTTTTGATGTATATTTTATTCAGATCTAAAATTGAAATTGCCATAAAAGATACTTGCTGATATTTCTAAAGGCTTGTGATACTTTTCTTGAGATAAACCACCAGCAGCAAAATACACCTGCTAACAAAAATTACACATTGCAGTAAATCCTTTTGTGTTCATTCATAGGAGAAAAATTTTACAAATGTTTAACAGCCTCATAAAACTAGCATTCTTAGAGTAAGAGAAGTTACCTGGAAGAAACTGGAAATTTAATATTTTAAATACAATGTTGATAAATGCATTAGAAAACAATTTTCTTTTTAAATTATGTTTACATTGTAGTAATGTTTAAGTGGTTGTATATAATAATATAAGGTGGTGTCCCTGTTTTATGTTCTTTTTATTTAGAAACCTGAGCAGATTGCTTGGCATTATACATTGAGTTTTCATTCTTGCTTCTTAGAATGGTTTCTAGTTAATTTCTTTGTAAATCATGTTCTTACTCTACAGAATAACTAATTCAACTTAAGTCCTTTAAGTATTCAGGGGATTTTTACTGCTTTGTGATAATGTTATTTTGTTATTCTCAGACTAAAAACACCAACAAAAACCTAACTTAAAAAAACCTAGTGGCTCACATTTAAATTAAAACCATTAAAATGCATTTTGATCAACATGTGAAAACTAAGGAAATGGAACGATGTCAAGAGTTTTGCTCTTCTTTCTGTGATAAAAGATTTATGTGATTCCATTTAGTAAATATGGCAACTCAATCTTGGGAAGTGCAGAAATGTCACTGGATAACAGACGTGAAGCACAGTTTGAAACTTTTCTTGCTGTTCTATAGGATCTTTAAAGCTGCGTTGCATTTTTCTCCCCTTGTATTTTGACTTATAAGAAACAAAAGATGGATGTCTCATCATTCTTAACTTAAACTTCCTGTAAGCCAATGCTAAGTCAGACTAATGTGGGGCCTAATGTAACAAGAAGAAACAAATTTTCTGTGCTAAATGACTGGACAGCCTTTCTCACAGTTTGGCTCACCTGCAGGTGTAATGTCACCTATATTGTGTATTTATTTGTGGAGCTAAAGCTGTTTTTGTTAGGCTGACTTGGCTGGCCACCGTTGAACTGCTGTGCAAGTAGTGTGGTGTTTCCACACCCCAAGACGTGCTTGTGTCATCGTTACACCTGGGTGGCTGCAGCAGGCTGGCCCAAGTTATTTTCTCCCTGGTTAGGATGATAGGCCAGATCTGTAAACTCTAGTTCTGCTCATCGCTGCAGTACTGCAAGTTGTGAGTATATAGAGCTTCTAAAAAGGTGAAGAAAGGAGAGTTAGCAAAAAGTGGAAGTCTCAAAAGTCTCAAAAATAGAAAATGAAATATACGACGCTGCAGATTACATTAGTCCTAGAAACCCTAGTGTTTATACTGAGATTGTGAGGAGAGTGGTGGCTCCTCGTGCTGTTCAAATCAGCCAGGCATGCTGACATCAATCGTTTCCAGCTTGTGTCTTCCCATTTCTTCACGGGTGGGTTGCTGCACCCATGAAACTTCCTGTTAAAACTCCCTGTTGGGTTTCAGTCTGCCCAAGGAGACCAGGGCCAGGGGGTGAGGAAGGAGTTGCACCCCTTCACTGCAATGCACAGAGAGTTGCCCACTGTCTGCATTTCACCTGCTGCCCTAAGCAGGTCTGGTGGGGGTTGCTGTGAGTGGAGCCTGTTCAAGATCATGGGTTAGAATTACACAGTGGAACAGAAGCCAGTAATAAAAAGCTGAATGGAGTTAGATGTTTGTATTTCAGCGTATACAAATACTTTTGTATTTTTTCAACTTCTTAAAATTTTTTTGCAATGGCATCTGTTTTGCTGTGACTGTAGTCTGCTGCAGGGATACCACAAGAATTGAGCTTTTACTAGAATTACTGAGCAGCTTTCCTCTAAAACTTGCCAGCCCTCAGCTCTCATTGACATTCAGAGGTGCTTGACACTTGAGATCAGGGTTCCTCGTACTTTATTGCTTCCATCAAAGCCTGCTGTCCTCCTGAGCTGCTATACCTTCACCTCCTGGCTCATGGACTGGTAAGAGGTGGGCAGTGTCACTTTTCAGAATGAATTGTGTTCCACTCTTGCACATAGTGCAGAATACTGTTCTATAGTATTGCGGAAGGGGATCATTGTTTAGTTGGGTGTCAGTATTCTAGCAAGAAAACACATTTTTTTGTGTTTTTAACCCCAACTTTGATTTTTTTGGAGTGCTTTCGGCAGTTCGTTTCTGAGCAGGATGACAGGTGAAATCCAAGGAGACTTGCCCACTCACCAGAGTGGAGTGTGGGTCATCTGTAGATGTCACAGTCCTTTTTGTTCACCTTCCCTATGGATATACTGGACTTTTTTCTGTACCTGTGAAACTGATTTTTCAAAGCTGTAATATCTTAGTCATGACATTGAGCCCTCCAACCCCTCGATATAAAATGAGCTTTCTGTTACTAACCAGCTGTACCAGCTGGTACTTTTGCTTTTAGCATTAGGTAATGATTTAAAAAATGCACATCTTACAGGAAGGTTTGGGCTGCCTGTTTCTTTGTGAAGTGTGGATTGTGTTAAGAACAAGCTGTGGGGTTTGTGAAACCTGCTGAGTTAGGCAGGTCTCTTCTTCCAGAGAGGTGAGGAGGGCTCACAGCTCACGAGATCAGATCCAGCCCGCGTAACCCAGGAGCCCGGGGCTCCTGCTGGGCTTCCAGTGGGAGCTTTGCCACTGGCACTGGTGGAAGTGGATTTGGGCCCTGTGCAGAAGTGTCTGAAGGAAGGGGGGATCTCAGGGCACCAGACGTAAGGAGTAACCAGACCACTTGGAAGTGATGAGTGCACAGTGAACATCTTCTGACTCTGTGCTTTCCCATACACATTCACTGAACAACTGCTTTCGTATTTCCCAGTCACGTTGCAACGGTATCTCACTGGTCACTGACAAGTGTTACACATATTGCTAGAAGACCAGGCAGCTAAAAGACTAAAATGCACTGTGCTTACTGTAAAAATTGGCTTCTTACATTGTTTCTTTTTATATGGTTAAAGAGATAGTCGTGCTTCAGATTTTTTCCTTTTTCTGTTCATTTTTTAAAGAGGTCAAATGTATATGAAGTGCATGTTATCCTGAACTTTTTGTTTGTACATCTTGGTGTCTGATCACCTGCATGAAGGACACAGTAGTGCCATGTCTGAGCTTGTTCTCTTGTGCTTGGTTGATATGAACTTCTCTAGATTGTTGAGTTTTCCCCAAGATAACTTTGTTTAATATTTAGTTATTGGGAGACATCAAAAGAAAACATCATGGTGGCCCTTTGTTTTCTTACAGTTGAAATACAAACAACAAAGCCTCGTGGTTTAAAGTTAATTTGTTAGTGTAAATAAATTTCTTGCCAATGAGTATTATTGTTGTTAGACAACGAATGCAATAAAATGAGAAATCCTGAATCTTTATTAGAATTTGTAATGAGTCCTCACTTTTCTGCCCTTTTGTTGGTCATTCCAGAAGAAATAATAAATGGTGAGGACGACTGGACAGCTGCATGGGTCAGGCTAGGGGGTAAGGGGGGATATGTACCTTGCCCTGCTTGTTCTTTGCTTCCTTCTGCTCAGCCAAAGATTATTTTAATCCTGGCTCTTGGTCAAATTGTTGTGATTCACAAGCCTCCAAGTGGGTCTCATTTATGCTCTGTAATTATGTGGAAAGAAGTAAAAAAAAAAAAAATAAGGAAAAAAGATGGTCTTTTTTCTTCATATGCAGATGAAATGTAGCATGCAGTATTTTGCTGCATGTTGATGTAAAAGTAGGCTGCTTTCACGTTCATACTGGTCAATGTTTGTGTGTTTAAAAGATCTGAATTGGTTTTGTTATATAAAAACATTTTATGCTCGAGTGTAGGTTAGTTATAATGGGCATTTTATACATCCAAAGTACAGCAGTTCTTTTACTAAACATGTTTAATATGTCTTTTATTTATTTGATTTTAGTAAAGCATTAAGTTAGGGAAAATCGAAGGGCACAGACTGTCCAATTTGTGTAGTTATTTCAGTGGATTTACATCTGGCAGAATCTAGGCCAAATACTGTGCACTTAATCTGTCTAACCCAGTTTGTGTTTCCCATTTGACTGAATCATAAATCTTACCTTCCACTAATACGGCCACCACCTGCAAGAAGCTAAAAAGAATCCTCAATTCATAAAATTATTGTCTTAATTAAAATAGATACACTAAGAGGCTCCAAGTCCACAACTGACATGTAAAATGTGTCTGCTCAGCAGCTTCCTAGGCCTGGAGCCATCTGTACATATCTTTCTTGTTTGTGCAAGTTGTCTCAGATAGCTGCAGCTGGGTTTCGGAAATGCCCAGAGCTGCTCCAGTCTCTGCAGCGTGTTAAAGATGATGGGTTATGCCCTCCTTGGGCTTGCCAGTGTGGATTTTACATGTGCACGTTACTTTGTAATTGGGAGGCCAGGCTTGAGCTGCATCTTCCACCACTGCTGTTTCTGCGCTGAGGCTGCCAGGAGGTAGAAGCTGTACCCCAGCACGGCTCTTGCTGCACAATGCCTGCTCGCTGTCTCTGTCCTGCCCAGCACCACCTGAATCCTGGTGGCCCTGCTCCAGTTCCCACCTCTGTGCTGCAAGGCTGGGATACCTGTGGAGAAGGTTGGCAAGAGGCTTCCTGCCCTTCTCGCCTAAGGTGAAAGCTTTACCATCAGTAACAGCAGACACCTATGGTGTCTCTCCTCTGAAATGCTGTAGGAAAAGATAAGGCCCCTCGCTTGCCCATGGTTAAGTCTGCAGGCAGACCAATGGGAAGATCTTCAGCACGGGAGTAGTTTAGAACAGAAAAAAAAGCCAGCAATGAGTGAAGACAGTCTTGATTTTCTGAAAGGCCAAAACCAACAAAAAATCCAGAAGTTTGACGAGATCCAACAACGTGCAGATTTGCTCATTTGAAGATGTTTTAAGGGACAGCAAAATGTGAAAATAATGTTTTGATGGGTTACTTCTGCACTGCTGAGGGAAGTGGCTGTTGCCCTTCTACAACCAGAGAGTAAATCTAGGACCAGCGGAGTGACTGATTGGCATTTCAGCTGTGTCACTGCCACTGATACATGATGTACTCTTCAGAACATAGCACTTCAGAACAAAAAGTGGCACAATCCTAAAATAATCACTTTAGAATGCTAGTGCAGGCCACTGGTGGCTAATCACAAACGAGTGAATAGCCCAACCTCTCCTTACTGTGAGAACTTCCTTCAGAGCTGTTCTTTCAGCTTGGGCTCTGGGAACGACATCTGTTCTTCAAGGCTGAAAATGGATTACAAGTTCCTGTAAGAAAGTACACCACTTCTGAGGGAAGCTGAAAGTGTCCTGCAGGGAGGAAAGTTGCTAAGGAAGGGGTGGGAAAGCCAGAGTTAGGTAATGCCAAAGTACAGCTAAGGGATGAGAGAAAAGCCGCCCTCATTCAGGGCTGGCTCTGCCCTGTGGAAAGGCTGCACACAAAAGACTCAGAACTGTGATCCAAACAGATGAGTCCTTGTCACCAAAGCCTTCATGGGCAGACAGTGAAGCCTGGGCAGTGCACAAGTCCCCAGTTCAACTGTGAGCATTTTGGAGAGGAGCTGTGAGCACAGTTTGTGCACAGACCTGCTAATGCTGAGGCACTCCCAAGAGACAAGTCAATTAGCTGTGTGATTAACCAGCACCCAAGTCTGCCCCTCCAGCCATCACTAGACCCCCACAGCCTATGCCCTTTGGATACAAAACATCACAAATACCAGCGACCACTCTTGGTGCACGGGTGTGCAGGAGTTGTCTGCCGCAGCAGCAAAGGGAAGCTGCAGGCATTGGAAGGGCCAACATGCCACTGGCTCAGTTCTTCAGCCTCACACAACTTCTTGTGCCCAGGGACATGCCTTACACCTGTGTCTGTGCCAGAGAGCCAGTGGCAGCCTGGGGGCTCGGGGTGGAGCAGAGGCTTTCTGGGGGCAGGAGGTGATTTGGCAAGACCCACAGCCCACCCAGCTGTGCAGAGGAAGTGGGATGACACTGTCCTTCCCATACAGCAACACTGCCCTAGCCACAAGCCCTGGCACTGACTTCCTGCTCATTAGAGCTGTCCCTTTTGCTCAGGAAAGGAGCAGTAATTGTTTTCCTACCAGTGGATGAAAGCCATTAGCCTTGTTAGAAACAAAAGGTGCAGGAGCCAAGAGGAGTCAGTACACACATTTGCAGTTCAGGACCACTGCTCACCCAAACCTCAGCCTGCAGTACTGCCTCCTCAGCCAGAATAGCAAAATCCAGACAGAGGAGGGTTTGCACTTACTCCACCTCCTGTCTCAGTGTTTGGGCCACTACAAAGCAAGTTATTTGGTCTGTCTTAAAGGCAAGAAGCACTCCTGTGTTTTCTGGACTTTCCACATACTCTTCAGGTTAGAGGGGCTGTGGTGCTGGAGCAGACTGCAGGAGGGAACAGCAAAGACAGCTTAGCAATTGGCACCCAGGGATTGGCTCTTTCTCCTCCTGCAGCTTGCACTGCAGGAGCAGCCTATCTTTTTTCTCCACAACGGTGGAAGAACTGCAGTGAGGAAAAGCTACTGCATCAGCTGAAGGATGCAGAAGGGCCGGTGGCCCTCAGGGACATCTGTCTGGTGGCAGCATTTGGAGGGGCTGCCAAGATGCTGAAAAGGGCCAGTGCAGGCAGGTTCAGGCACCACAGTGGCAGCCCCAGCAGGAGATGCCACATGTAACACAGAGCCTTTAGCTGCATGTCAGCAACTCTCTCGAACCTGGAGAGCTGATCACAGGTGGGAACTCAGAAAGAAGGACGGAAAGCGCAGCAGGAGCTGCTCTGCGGGTAAGGGCATCTACACTAATGCAAGAAGAGCTCACTCCATGAGCTCCAGCTTCAAAGGACACTGAGTTCAGTTCATTGCAAATGATTGCTAAATAACATCATCCCAAAAACACCAGCTGAAGGAAACCTGGGGGGCTTTTGGCAGTACAAAATGTCAGTAACTGATGCCAGATAAACATGAAGGGCTGCCTGGTGCACAGCAGTGCAGTGGGAATCGACTCCACACCAACTGAAGTTAAACACAGAACATGTGTGACTATGGCTTGGGGGAGTCACTGCAGAGCACCCAGAAATGCTCCCTTTGTGGTGACAAACAGGTTTTGCTAATGCACTTCCTGCTGAAGGTGTGCAGGAGATGTTTCCCACTCTTAAGAAGAAAAAAAAGCTTTTCTAAACTCTCTTTGAAAGACCCGGTAAGAAACCACTCCAAAGTGATGCCCTACTCTTTCTCATAGGATTGAAACAAATTTATGAAACTGAAGTAGCATTAGGAAATGGCTTTAAGGGGGAAAGGGAAATGAATGAGACTGAAATAACATTTATCCTCCTTCCAGTCATTTTGGAAATATTAGGGAAAGGCAACAGGAAGGTTTGGAAGAAAAACCCCTAGCACAGTCCCTGGGAAGGCTGAGGGGTCAGTGAAAAGAATGCACACCACACTGGTAGTCAGCAATTCTCATTTACAGAATCAGTTTTATCATGGGGGGAAAAAACCAACCAAATAACAAACCAGAAATCCAGCCAGCACAGATAGTTCAGTGTCTGACAGTTCAGTCATTTGCAATCTGAAATTGGACTTCAGGTTACCCTGTGTTAACGACATGGGGTCCTCCCCAGTACACAGATAAACTGATTTCTCACCTTCAATTCCGTTTCCTTTACTATTGCATAGAAGTCTCATTTTGGAGAGGAAGGCTAAAATACATTTCCATTACTGTAGTTAACCTTTATTGGAACAGTCTTCTTGTTAGCAGATCTAGCAGAAACTAAGTGAGTTCCCAAGGAATTAAATCCTTTCTGCTGCAGCAGGTCTTGCCCGTGACGAGCTATAGATCACAGTAGAGAGCTCTGTGGAAGACTGTGCCAATGAGCAGTTTTCCCTCATAGATGGATGCTGCTGAGCTTCCCTGCAGCACAGAGCCGTTGTCAGCGTAGACACGTGTCACCACAGGCTCCTCCGAGAGGATGTTCTGGATGCGCAGGACCTGCCGGAGGGGGAGGATACATCTATTGAAATGGTCATAGGTGAAAATGCTCCACGGGTAGGGGGAACATCAGCATGTTAACTTAAACAGATTAGTCAGGATGACCAGCTGCTGATAATTGCAGCCATGTAATTCCTGTGAGAGGGCCTTTAGTGAAGCACGATCCATGAACACTGATACTGGTTTTTTGAAAATTGTTGGGCAACATCTGTAATGAAGTAAGGCAGTCATCCCCACCACTAGGAACATGAACATTTTCTCCAGCCTAAGAGTTAGTTAATATCTTTTTATTTTCCCAGACAGACAGAGTAAACAACTGCCTAGGGTCATAAATCTATTACTATTGAACATGGTAATTTTGAGAAGTGTCTTACAGGGAGCTTCAGACAAGGCTGAAGTCAAATGGACACCAGCCAGCTGCACTTGTGGCCACTATGGCCCCAATGCCAGTACCACAGTGATTTCATAGAAAGAAGAATTACACTGTCACCTACAGATGAACTACACTTGCACAGATTAATCATTCCTGTACAATCGTTTCTGGTCATGCTTTGCACTCAGTCAATTACATTTAGCTTGGCAAAGAGGTGCTGGCTTGGTAATTAAGGCAGTTAATCAGAATCTGTGTGCGTGGCCACAGCTGCAGAGAGAGCAGCCTGAGGAGTCCAAAGTGACTGAGCCATTGGGTGGAAATTATTTAGTTGTCACCCAAGGATCTGAATCGGTGTTTGTTAGTGAGTATATGCTGTTTGGGCTCTCACTTGAGAGCAGAAGCCAGCTTGGTCTTTGCTTTAACAAAGGCACTTTGTGCCGGGCACTTCCTATGAAATGCAGTTAAGTTATACTAGGGTGATTTGAACAAAACAGCTTTCTGGCACAGACATAGCTAAGAGACCAGTGATGTCTCCCAAAAGGCACCTCAGATCCAGGAAGATTTTCAGGATCATAGTAGAACAGCTTCATCCCATTGGGATGACATCCTGTCCAGATGTCTCCAGTGTGAGGGTCAACAGACAAGTTATCAACCAGAGTGTCCAGTTGCAGAGTCTATCCAACACAGAGGAAAAACAAGAAGTTAAAGCTACCAGAAATCCTGGAAGTAAACTATAACATAACCAACAGACTTGTCCAAGACTCTCATCTGACATAACTCAGACTGATTTTTTTTTAAGAAATACTTTTTCCCCCACTTCTGTTTTTCTTCTCCCCTGGTATGCATCATCCCCACCGCTGTGCTGTGAGAAACCTGTTTGCTGCTCTGAGCTTCCCCCATCAGCTCATTCACACCTACACGTCTGTGGATGCCTTCAGTGCTTTGTGCTCTGACCCACACTGCCTGAGGCAGACTTCCACTGCAGCTCAACAGCATGCCCAAGGATTCCTCCCTAGTTGCTGGTGGGAGGGTGGAAGACCTGAAGCTCTGTAATGGGGCACACAGGCACCTCTGCAAACCCACAGCAGGAGCCACCCAGATCAGAACTTTACAGATGATCATGCTGAAATCTCAAGCATTCATGGGAACTATTATGTCCAAAATCCACATTTGCCTCTTTTTTAGGGAACAGCAGCCCCTTACCTTCACATGGGTTAAACTCCAGTTAGCATGTTTTTCCATGACATAGACATTGTGATCCAATATATCTGCAACATAGATGTACCTTCAAAAGAAAGCAAAGCACCTCTTAATGTACATGAGTAAGCAGGCACCAAAACCAGACAGTTCCTCGTGTGCAAGCTCACATACCAACAGACATTGCAAGCAGGCCACAGGGCACTGAAGCCAACCTGCTGAGATGCCAGTGTAGCTTCACACTGTGCCAGTTCTTCCATTACAACACTGAAATAAGCCTTGGAACCAGAAAGTCACAATTATGCTTTTTTTTTTAAGATCGCCTGTCCACACAACAGGACTGGTTGATTCAGTCATACAGATGTAGAACTGTAGAGCATTCTCTGCTTGCAGAAACCCTGCCCCATTAATCCTTGCAAGCAAGACACACAAACTCCTGCATCGGCTGATTAAAATGCAGCAACTGCTGACCTTATTGCCTATAAAGTAGCACACAATGCAGCAAACCTTGCTGCTAAACATCGAGACACAAAACTTCTGTGCTACAAACACTCTGTATCACTTGTGTTGCACAGGCAGCACCTTGCCTTACATTGACCAGTTTAGGCACCTGACCACAGAGGTACCACGTGTACAAATTAGGATCTCCGGATACTTCTGTGTGATCAAACAAAATCTAATGTAAGGAGAAACTTACTTTTTATTGGGTGAAATGTTAATTCCATTGGCTGAATAAAACCCAGATGCTACTTCTTTAACTTCTTTTGGACTGTAGTAAACAACATTTGACCAGGTTAGACCCAAGAAGATTTCTAAGAACATCAAGAGGAAGTCGGAGAAGTAGTGGTCATTGGTAGCATAGAAGCTGTCTGGTCCCATGGCTACTATATCATTCACACTAAAAAAAGAAATAAAGAGATGGAGAAATTAAAAAAAAAATAATAAGATTAAATGAGAGGTATGAAGGAGCATTTTAAGACTGCCCAGAATCCAATCAAGACGTGGTCATCCAATACACATAAAGAGGCTGCAACTATAGAGGTACTTCAAGTAGTCACCAAATTATTTAGATCCTTTTTACTTCTATTTTCTATGAGCCAGAACTGTGCAGTGCTGAGACCTGAACAGGACCATAGGGCATCAGCTAGAGATCCGGCTACCTGTCTGTAAGTTCATAGAAATGATTATTTTTTAATTATTATTCTTTTCTTTTTCATTACATTCAAGTAGAAAATGGAGAACAAGTAGGTGTAGTGACAACTTTATCAATCTGGCTGTTTGTCTTACAATCATATTGCAGTAGGATAGATCAAAAAAAATTTGTATTAAAAAAGAAGAAAAACAGAAAAAGCTAAATGTATGTTTATATTTACAGTGTAGCAAATCAAGAGAATAAAATATCTGGAGCTTCATATCTACAATGACCTGAGACTGGGTTACATGAATGAAGGAGAAGTGGGTGCCAAGATAATTCACTGCCATCAATCAGAGCAGCACTTAAGACTAATTTAGTGATACAACTATTAAAAATCTAATTTAGAGAAGAGATTGAAGAAACACTGCTTTTGATTACACAGATAAGAAGTAATCAATAAGAGAAACAGGGATGCTGGTTAAAGAGGAAGTATCTCATAGTAATAATAGCCTAAACCCAAAAGTCATCCTACACTGGATTTCACCAATGCAGCCTGATCTGGGGGAAGGCAGTACTTGGGTCCAATACCTTGTCAGAAGGTCATGTCGAATGGTTTTCAGGTGTACAAGAGAATTGTCATCTTCCTCAAATTTAAACAATTCTACTGTGCTCTTCTGATGGGGATGGTTCACAACAAAGAGGTACACGGTGTCATCTTGAAAAAGAAATGGAAACAGCTGAAGTCTCTGCAACAGTTTGTGTGGCTGAGCACCCCCAGCCCTGAGGCAGCCTCGACTACAGAGCACATGCTGAGTTTGGTGCATTTGTCTCATGGCTCTGCAGAGGCAGAGGGACAAGTGCCCACGTTCTGCAAGATGCCTCTGCAACCGGATCCTTCTTTCCTCCCAGGCTGGCTCTACAGAGAACTCTGTGTTAACTAGATTTTTGCTATTTCTTCCAAGGAAGAAAGAAATGACCACCTCATCTTTGTACCCAAGCCACTGGGTTTTGCAATCTGTGAAACAGCCCCAGTCACCTGGAAGAAGGGTTTGTGGCCAAGGCAATTTGGGCTCTTTGGTTTGTCCACCACATCCCCTGGGAGAGCGGAAGGAGCATCCTTCTCCTGTATTCTGTGCAAGGCTGCAGCCCATCTGCCCAGCCCTTCTGGTAGGACCCTACATTAGCCACCACTGATTTTTCCAACACCCTCCCTTAAAGGGTGACTGTATGGGGATGCAGGTCAAGCTGCAGCAATTGTTCTCCTTGTATTTGCAGACTTCCAATTGCCCTGCTAAAACCCCCAGTGAAAGGACAGGGAAAAAGATACTTTTGGTAATCAGGGCCTGACATAGGAGAATGTATCTTGGAAAAGAGAACCTGGCTTGGCCAAAGAGTAACAGAGGTTCTGGTAATTTACAGAGATTTGATAATTTACTGTTTTGCCAGAGAAGATTCCATTCTAGGCATTGCTAGTCAGTGAAGGATGTATCTCCTCAAAACACTTGAACCCAGCGTGAGACAGATGTAAACTGGTAAAATTAATTTTCTGTGGTTTTCGGCTCTAAATTTTACCAAGTTTTCTTTCCTTTTAATATACAGGGCATCTTTCTGTTTCAGACAGACTGGAATTATGTACGTGCAAGCATGTTTCCTTTAGCAGTTGACATTTAGAAAAGAGCAAAACAAAGGTAAAAAAACCCAAACCTTTTTGTCTCCCAGCACGAACAACCATTGGGGGTGCAATGCAAGGCTGCAAAGGGATTTCTGATTATGACCTCTAGGCTGATATTTGCCACCACCTCGAGCTCTTTACCTCTGTCTACATAGGTGCTGATTCCATGAGGGTTAAATGATGCCAGATCAAACCCTCGGCTGATTCTCAGTTCCACTGCTCTGGGGTTGTCTTCATTCAAATCCATCAAAAATATTTCACCTGGCTTATCTGGAGCAAAGCTCTTAATTCCTGGATATTTCAAGCCCTGTAGAATCAAAACATAAGAAAATAATTCCTGGATAAAAGGTAAACAAGAGCATCAAAGGGCTGAAAAAGCTGGAGCCTTGGTCGGACTTGCACGCAGATATGAGGATGTCCCTCTGCTTCAGCCTGCTGAGCTGTGAGCGAGGTGGAGGGTCTGGCTCTGCTCTCTCTGGCAGAGGGAGCAGGCTGTGTGGGGGCACAGAGAGCCATGGCCAAGGCACCACGGCCCCCCACGGCAGCCACACCTCAGGTTTCTGCAAACTGACACACCGGGGACAAACCGGCAGTCCAGCACCACTGGCTGCATCACACCTGGTGAAGCCGTGGGGAACAGCAGCAGTGCAACAGCTCACAACTCCTGGCATAAATTTTGCAATGTTATCATTCCCTGGGTGCCCCTGGAGCACATTGATGAGAACATCAGCTTTTGTTTCAGAAAATAATTGCCAGCCATCCTAATTGCAAAGAAAAGGTTGAAAACCTATCTCCTAAAGGCTAAAAAAATTGGGAACAGCATAACCAACACATAGAATTTGATTTTTTTTTAAAGTTAGGGAATTAACACATCTTCTTAACATGGCAGAGGATTGGCATTTCAACATTTCAATGAAGTAGCGTGAAAGAAAATAAAGGTTATGTGGCCAGGTAAGTCAGTGCAATAGGATACCTGTGTCAGAGCCACCAACACCACTTCTTCGTCAAGAAGCATGCTTGCTCAAACAGAGGGGAATGACAGCTAAGCCAACACAAGACTGGGTTGTTCTTTGGGAGCCAATCAGCCTTGCAGAAAAGAGCCCCTCCTGCTGTTTTCACCTATGGCTTCTGCAGATAAGGAAGTAGGCAAGCCCCAGCATGGGGAGGTGGCATAGGAACTTACAGAGCTGATGAAAGCCAGTCCATTGGGAAGTATATCGATGTCTTCGGAACCAGTTTCTGCAGAACAGAGATAAACAGGGGTTTTCAGGTGACATTAAGTATTTCCCATTGAAAAAACTCCTTTGTAGTACAATTCCAAGTCTCATGAATGCCCCTTTCTGATGCGACTGCACACACGATGAAGTTAGGTGGAAAAGATCACATTGCATTAAAAGTGGTAGCAGAAGACAGTACGTTGGGTTAGGAAATAGTACTGGGGTGTACCTCTTTTTGGGGCCCAGGGGTGCCCCTGCAGTGGCCAGACAGTCTCCCACCCAGCTCCATGTGCCCCCCAGATGTTGTGAGATGAATCAGCAGGTGTGGGATGAATCGCCAGCTCCTGAGGATGTATTCTGCAGCAAGCAATTAGTGTGGGCATGGTGATTTCCAGGGCAGGACCATACCCGTGACTCAGGCCTCAGGCTTGCATAAGGCAGCTGTGGGAATTGTGCACACTAATTCTCCTGATTGAGCTGGGACACTTCACAAAGATGGATTGCCAAATATTTAGTTAAAGCTCTCAAGTGACAGAGAACCTACCATATCTATAACAGCTAAGGGCTTTTATAGTTAGACCTCACTTTCAACTGCAGGTAATCACTTCCAATATTGCCAGTTCCTGTAGCTCCTGTAATATTTTTTCCCTGCTAAGAAAGGAAGATAAAATAAAAACCCTTTAGTAAGAACACTAGAGCAATTTTAGGCTTTCATCAAGCACTCTCCAAAGAGCTTTTAGTCCAATGCTGAAGCCCGTTTGCCATCCCACGTTTCCACTACTCCCCTGAGAAGCCTCCCCTCTCTTCTCCAAATCACCAACAAAAACAGCATTCCTCACAAGCCACTTTCCAGATGATGAGGGAAAGCACTCAGGAGCATTTGTTTAAAGAAAATTCTTCTGCAAGTTTTCTTTAACAGAGCCATCAACGCAAGGCTTTTCCACCCAGCTTGTCCCAAATTCACCCATCCAGGAAAGTTCCTCCTGGATGGTTCAGTTCAGCCCTGGGAAGATGCAGTGGCACAGCTTCTCACTTCTGGCCAAGGCCAGCTCCTCCTCAGCCTCAGCAAGCTCCTGCTCCACCCCATGACACCAACAAGCAGAGAATCCCTGCCTTCTGAAGAGCAAAAGGTCTGAAGATGCATTTTGGGAGGAGCCAGCTGTTATCCCACCCCTGGGTCTTGGTTCTGAATTTTGACTAACTCCGGCAGGAGGCAACATCTGCACTGATGTATCCAGAGACACTTACAGCCTGTATTTTCCAATTAAAGTTTTGAATCTGGGCGCTTCTTTTCTCAGCTCAGCTTACACTCTGGTTTAAGCCACAAACTCCTTTCCTTTGTCCCAGTCTCTCCAAGTCTGGGTTGATTTATAAAACGGGGTTAGTGGCAATTCTCCACTTCCCAGGATTGCTGAGAGGCTAATAGCACAAAGAAATGCTGAGAGGCTCAATTGCCATGGTGACATGAGCAGGACAGACAGCTTTTACTGGCAGCGCACACTGGTGAGTGAATAAACAGAGAGATAATCATTTATCGCTACTGAATCAGTGAGGCTGCCAAGCAGAAGGATGAGCAGGCTAATTGGGAGCAGATAATTAAAAACTACAAGTTTCTGGTGGAAGGAGCACACTGAGAGCCCTGCACCAAACTGCTTCAAGAGAAACTGCCCAGCAAAGCACATTTTGGGCGCTCCCCGGCCAGGTCCTGGAATGTGTGGAAGCGAGCGAGTGGTGTCGGAAGAGCAGCGGAATGCTGATTCAGCACAGCCCTGCTAGTCCAGCAGCACCGAGGAGGGGCTGGAGACACACAGCCGGCAGCAGGGCAGCTCCGGGACTCTCCCTGCACGCCTTGTTTTGGGAGGGCTCTGCGCTGCTGCTGCAGGCGCTCTGTGCGGCAGGAGAGCTAGGAACTGACTCCTTAGGTATCACTTACGTGCACGATGTTGCTTAATTGTATCACTGAGCCCAGCTTGTCCATGGAATTATCTGAAGAGGGGGCATTTAAGAAAAATTAAAAGATACTGTGAAAAATTGCTGCCTACTCTAGAACTGTTGGGGTTTTGTTGTTCTTTATTTTGTCCTAGTATGATGTATTCTGCAGGTGTATCTAACAAAAAAAAACTCATCTGGATTTCATATCCAAAAGTGTGACAATATTTTGCCCATATCCCACTAATTGTTCCAAGGTGCAAGTATTTCTAGCCACTTCTATAGCAGCTTCTTGAACTTCAGGAATTAGTACAAGAGATATGGTTAGTTTACTATAGATCAGTAACATGATTAGACACCAATAAAACTCAGAAGCTAGTGTTTATTCTACAACTATAGCCTTTCCTACAGATTTGTGAATGAGACTTAGGACAAGCTGCAATTTTTGTTTGTTCAATGTTTGCTTCTGTGCTTATATTGTACAACATTTGAAAAGTAGAATAGATTAAAGTCTTAAAAAATATACAGAAAAGATGATATTGTGCAGAAAGAAAAGGGTCCACTAGAGAAGTCTTCCACTTACTCTGTTTGCTTCACTTACTATAGATCCATCACTTATAAATCATAGAGTGTACCAGAGGCCTGTTCTTCTACATACAGAATGGATAGTTTAAGATTATTTTGCTCAGATCCAGCTGATCCAGCTCTGGGACCTATGTCTCATTTAAGAGTTCAGAAGAACTGATTTAAACATTAAAATAAAGACATTGCTTATTCAGCATTTTAAAGGAAAAAGGCCCAGGAGGCCAAGATGTCCATGTACAAAGACATCCTTACACTAAGTCACCCACATGAGCAACCTTACAGATCTGAGTACAGCAGAAGCCCATGTCTGAATAGCATTACCTAGGCATCATCTAAACTTTAGGGCTCCTTGGTCACCCTGAGTGTTATAAGCCCCTTTGTCACAGCAAATGACTTTTAGAAGACATTTGAGTGAACATGCCAACTTTAAAGTTTGCACAATCCTTTGTTACTTCTCTTTCTGCCACACTGGACCTGCTAAACTAATTTTTGGCATTTTTATTTATCTAATGAGCAGCAAACTGCAGAGCAAAGGCGAGGCAAGGTGCAGAGCTCTGTGTGAAAGGACAGTGTTAGAGGAGCCAGCAACAAGTAGGAATGAAGCTCTGTAAATTGATCCACTGCTTCTAAGCAGAGACAGGTTCTCAGAAATCACCTAATCTACATGTAAATGTCAGGCACAAAAACCAAGATACTGTTTAGAAATGAAACACAACTCTCTTTGTCTTTTCCAGGCTTCCTTCTTTCCTCAACAGAACGATCATGTTGCAAAAAAGTCTTATAAAGATTGCAATAGTGATATGTTTAAAAAAATTACTCAGAAATTATTTTATATTAATCATCATCAAATAAGCATTATTCGTAGTCTTGTACGAGTAAATTACAGCTTAATCTAGAAGACCTGGAAGTCTTTTTAAATGCAATTTTTTCAAGCACAGGAACTCTGCATATACTCATTCATGGCAGCAATTTGACTTTACAAAGATGTTTGAATCCTGACACAAGGAAGAAGCAAGTTTTATGAAATCAACTCAGTGACTCAGCAAGCTCAAAGGCAAGGCTGTAAAAGCTCATCCAATGACTTTTTACACATGAAAAATCCAGACAAATTTCAACATAATTTAAGACATTTCCAAAAATACTAAGGAAGGGAAAATCCTTAGCCATCAAGCCTGCATTAAGTTTAAAAACTATTATTTGGGAGAAAGGGAGACACAAAAAAGAAATCAATTTCAAAGCTATCCATTTTATACACTGGTTATCCTAAATAGAGAGAAAAAAACCAAGAGAGAAACATTGCTGTGTGCTAAACACATGGCCCAAAGTACAAAGTCAACATTTCAGCCACTCTGTTAAACTTCTCTGCAAACCAGACGAAGATGACAAACATGACCCCTTGCTCTTTGGCACCGCACAGCTGCATTGCGCAACCGCGCCAAGCTCCCGCCGGCCACCGGCACCGCGCGGCATCAGCCGGCTCCTAAATATCCCCAAAATGTGGCGCAGAGGAGGGACATCATGGCCAGCATTTAGCAGCCGCTCCTTCTCCATGTGCCTGTGGCCCTCTCCTAAAGCTCCCACCCTTGCAGCACTTCCCATCTCCAAGATGTCACCAGCTGACAGCCACCTGTAGGAACCTGTCTGAAGAGCCTGCACACTCTCATGTAACAGCCAAATCATTTCCTAAGTGGCTTAGCAAAGAAGTGTTTGCAAAGTATTCAATTTCAAGAAAAGGAAAAGAAACTAAATACCGAAGGCAAAAGGCATTATACCAAACTAGTTTTTCAGTCCCATTTTCTTCCTGCAGTTTCTCCCTATCTCCAAGTCCAAGTAGCAAATGAAAGTCAAATTAGCACTTTGCTTTTGGGATCAGGCTTGGAAGCTGGCTTCAAGAAGCCATTACAAAACAAGGCTGGACAAAAGCAATGCACTCAGTTATTTTAAGCACGTACCGATCCCTTTAATGAGCCGGCAGTTCGGGAGGCTCACTGGGGCTACTTCCCGTGAAGCATTGAGTTTGTTCCTGCAAGAGGAAAGAGCAGGGTTAACAGCACACAGCCACTTTTAAAACAGGTAACATTCCTAGTTTTCATTTCTATCGTCTGCCATATTGCAGCAACAAATCAGCCATAAAATACTGAATAAGCAAACCCCAGAACTGACAACAGCAGCTGCTCCAAATCACTGCAATGGTGACACATGTCCAAGGATTAAGTGATTCTTCTACACTGAGTAACTTCAGAAACTTCATTTTGTTCATGAGCTTCAGCAACAAGCTTTCATGACCCACTGCAGCTCAGCTGACAAAATAACATAACCACACTTTCTTCAGGTCTCAGACACCTAAATATAGTAGCACCCTGCAGTTAGGACCAGCATTTCAGATGAGGAGAGGGTGGTCTTCTACTGCAACCCACGGCCTATTCTTGGTGACCAGGCCACCAGCAGTTGCACTTTCTTCATTTCTTGTCTACGTTCAAAGGTAGTGATAGCACGGTCCCAAGGCAGGAGTCCTCATTTCCTTACAACAAGCAGGACTTGGTAGTATGGTTTTCAGCAATTACCCTGTCCCCTCCTCTTCTCTCCCGGTACCCACCCCAAGCATTACCCTTCATCAGTGCTTATTTCATTCATGAATGCCCACAAAATTCCTCCTCTGACTCGTACTTCACTGGACAAGCAGATACAGACAGGCACACACAAGTTTGTATTTCTCCATTCCCTTCGTTCCAAACCATTTAAAAATCTGTATGAAAGACACCTCACAGCCAGGACTGCTGTGTTTGATCATGCTGGTCCACAGTGCCACAAGAAAATATGTTGCATTTCTATGTAAAAATGTTAAGCTAGTGTGCTAGAATATTTCTCTTTTTTTTTTTGCCCAGAAGAAAGCATTTAACCTAAAGTAGTTACTCCTTTGCCTGACTACCATACGCATGTGTTGAGGCTATTGCTCCAACCACAGGAAATTCTGAACGCAAAGATCCCATAGCAAAACCTTGCCATGTTTATGTTATAGTTTGAGGCATAAACATAAACTAAACAGTAGTATCAGTCAGTGATATGAAAAATATGTGATACAGTTGAGCACTGTATGGTATGTCAGTCCTGCATTTTTTTAATCACTTAAATATCAACTGCAGATTGCTTCAATGCAGTATCATGGACATAGGTTGTTAACATAAGGCCAAAAGAAAAGAAGAAAAACAGTAAAAAGTGCAGAGGACAGCAAGGGAAAGGAGCCAAGTTAAACCCTCCCAAGCCCTCTCTCCCAGCACAGGAGTACTGACAGAGAATGACGCTGGCTCCCAGCCCACAGACAGCACAGGAGGGATATCAGCTGCCCCATTGCCCACCGGCATCCTGGCACAGCCAAACCCACCAAGCACCCGAGGGTGGCTCAGGGCGATCCTGCCTGAAGTTTGCATTGCTGCCTGCTTAGGGCTTTGCCCTTCCCTATTTTCATCAGCTTTTCCCAGGCAGGCCGCAGGCCACCCTAAGCCAAAAGCACAGCAGGAACTCAGCCAGCAGCCAGCAAGGGATGATGATATCCCGACAGCATTCCCAGGGAAACACTTCATGGGCTGGAATGAGAGTAATTCAAAAGGACACTAGTCACAAGCCTGCAGCATATATAGAGGCTTTTCCAAAATGTGTCAGTTTATCTAGCTCAGACAGCCTCGGCCACGCAGCCGGACGGCCTAGATTACTAACTGCCTGTACTAACAACGGCCTGGAATATGGAGGGCCTGCAATATGTGCGGATTGCAACTTCAAAGCATGCAAGAGTTTTTGCCACTTGGTGCAACCCCAGTGCCCGGCACCTTTTCCCTCACAGCTTCTCTTTCCAGTTTCAGTCCTCCACCTGCTGTCCTACTCCACGGGACACAGACCACAGGCCTTCCCTTTCCTTCAGCAGGAACCTGCTGCATATTCAAAGACCTCTCTCTCCTTCAGTTTTCCTCATCTCTAGACTAACCAATCCTGACTCTTCTGAGATTTGATTCTGGGGTTTTTTTACAAATTCAGAAGGAACTGAAGAAAGTCTTTGCTGGATTCTTGCCTTCTGGATGGGGGATGAATAAAAGGGACCCTTGGCAAGAGCTAACACCACCCACAGTTTCTCCTCTCAAGACTGTGTTAAATTACTTTTAGAGTACTTTGTGATCTGAAGTTGTGTGTTTCCAAACTTGGCAACTGTCTTAAGACTTCTGGTACATTGCAGTTTGCAGAAAACACAGGACACAGGAAAAACCCACGGAGAGCTAAAGAGACAGGGCGATTCTGTTTCTACATGGAGATTTTCCTTTACCAGATTCCTAATGTTTCATTTGTTCATTTGATTTGCAGGAAATGCAGGGTCCCCTGCTCTCTACAGCACTTTGAAATGGCTCACCCCACTAAAGCCTGGGAGTATCTTCCAGTTCTGTTATCCCAGCTTATGCAACTCCAGGGCAGGAGGGCCCCGTTACCATCATGGTTGTCACCAATAACACTGGCGAGGCTTTTAGTGCAACATGCAAATGCTTCCATGCCAGGTACCAGGGTCCAGGCAGCAAAGCTCTTTTTGTGTAATTAGCTACAATTACTGTCTACCCAAAGTTCAATTAGCTGGATGTCTTTGCTTTGAAATCAGGCGTTTGGAGTCGTTGTGAATGTAAGCCAAATTATAATGACTTAGTCACCTTCCAATACAGTAGCTCACTGTCACTTTTGCGACCTGAAAAGACCAGTTACACATTTGGTAGCTTTCAGGACAGAAGCTGCTGTAACACCAGTGTTCACATTCATACCTTATGGCATGAGGTGTATGCTATGGAGCATTATATGGCTGGGTATTTCAGCTCACAGCAAGTGAGGTCACAACTTAGGATCACCAACGTCTGTGCTCCATCAGAGGAAACCTCATGTACATAGGGGCAACTGTTATCCAGAGGTCAGCTTTGGTAGAACATAACCCAAGTTTCTGGCAAACTGATTTGGGGTCACTGTTTGGCCAGTTGGCAGGAGATGAGATAAATTCACAGACAGTGCTTTTGGCACATCTCTGTTACTTGCAGGCTGTGTAAAAACACAGGTACCGCGCCCCTGCCCCTTCTCCCCCTATCCCCCTTTCTCCCAACAGCATCCTGGGGAGGATTTCACATCCACTCGGTGCAAAGGGCATTTCTGCTGCATAAACGCTCCCGAAGTTAGTTTATGCCGGAACAGGCTGAAAAGGGCGTCACAGTGTCACTACTTTCTCTGGGGCAAAACGGTTCCCTTGATAACGCTGACAGCAATGACGGTGATGATGATGAAGAACCCTTCCCCTCCGGCTGACACTGCGCTCATGCGAGGGCAGGCGTTCGCTAAGTTGTGCCCGAGACCGGGAGCTGCGCTGACCTTACGCTCGGAGGGCGGAGGGGAGCGCCCGCCGCCCCCGCCCGGTTCAGCCCCACGGCGGGACCCGGCCGCCGCCCCCCACCCGGGGGTCGCCTCAGCCCCGTCCCGCCCCGCCGGCACCGGGACCCGCAGCTCCGAAACCCCGCTCACCCACCGAAAGGCCAGCAGCCGCTCCGCCGCCAGGGCTGCCGCTATCCCGACAAGAGCCACCACCAGCAGCTTCCCCATGGCCGCTCCCGGCTCCGCCGCGTCCCGTCCCGTCCCGTCCCGTCCCGTCCCGCCCCCGGGGCCCGGCGCTGCCTCCCCCGCCCCCGCCCCGCCCGGCCGTGCCCGCACCGGCGGCACTGCCCCCCGCCGCCCCGCCACACAGCGGCACGGGGCCAGTGGCTCTCTGCAGGCTCCATGCTACAGCTCCCATGGGAAAGGCAGGTGGACCAGCTTTCAATTCTATTATTTTAAAAAAATATGCGTTGTACAAAACTAAGTGTGTCAGACCAAGACTGAGTGATGCGGAATGTTCAGGTACTTCGTGCACACCTCTTCTGGGATGTACACGCTAATACATGTCACTCATACCAAAGTTTCCCTCCCAAATGATGTTTCTTCCCCTGCCACACTCCCACCGATATCTTTCTCCTCTGTGCAGGAGAAGGGCTGCAGAACCCACCTCAGGGCTCCAGGGTTCCTCCATGAAGCAGTCTGTTTTCGCATCATCCTCAGTGTTGGCCTCCCTGTGCTTTTTGCGGGAACACACTTGGCAGGTTAATGACCTCCCTCAGCAGCTATCTTTCCCTTCCCTGCACAGTGAATGTCCTCACCTGCACACATTCCTTTGCACTTTTCTGAAGGTCTGAGCAATCACTTAAAAGGGCTTTTCTGGTCTTCTTGCCCTTGCCCTCGAGGCCAAGCAGATGCTCCACACTTAGTAGTACTCCAAGTAAAGTGTGTAGGGGAAGAGGAGGCACTCTAAAATATCTTTTCCCCTCAGTTTTGGAATACTCCTTTTCCCTTTTCTGGTCCTTGATTACTTTGAAATTATAGGTAGATGAGGTTTTTTCGGAGGAATGCATGGGGTTGGTGTGACCCGAGTACATGATCTGGCACTTGGCCCTTGTTGAACCTCATACCATTGGTCTCGACCCATCGATCCAGCCTGACCAGATTCCGCTGCACAGCCTTCCTACCTTCCAGCAGATCAACACTTCCACCCAACTTGGTGTTGTCTCAAACTTACTGAGAGTGCACTGGATCCCCACATCCAGATAAATATATTAAACAGGACTGGCCCAAATACTGAGCCCCGTGGAATACTGCTCATGACTGGCCACCAGCTGGGTTTAACTCCATGCACCACCACTCTCTGGGTCAAGCCATCCAGTTTTCTACCCAGGGGACAGTGTACTCATCCAAACCACGAGCAGTTTCTCCAGGAGAATTCTGTGCAAAATGATGTCAAAGGATTTATAAAGTCTAGGTAGACACATCCACAGCCTTTCCCTCATCCACTAGGCAGGTCACCCTGTCATAGGAGGAGACCAGGCTGGTCAAGCAGGATCTGCCTTTCACAAGCCCACACTGGCTGGGCCTGATTCCCTGCTTGTCCTGCACATTCCATTTGATGGCACTCAAGATGATCTGCTCCATGATCTTCCCTGGCACCGAAGGCAGGCTGACAGGACTGCATCACAGCACTCCAGCTGTGCGAGCCTCCCCACCCTGTTCCCATGATGGCAACTGTATCACAGTTTTTCCTGCTGCATGATGACTTCCTGCTCCTCCTGTTTGTTGCCCATGCTGCATGCACTGGTGGAGATGCCTTTCATTTGGGCTATTGCTCACACTGCCTTTTTGGGAGTAGAAGCCCTAAGTTCTGCATGACCATTTTCACACACTTCTGTGATTTCTAACATCTCCATGATCCCTGCATCTTTGCTGCCCCGTGTATCTCCATCCTTCTCCATCCCACTGCCACTGAGGCAGCAGACTGAAGGAGCTTGCTAGCACACTGTCCACCAAATATTGATGTACTGCCTCCAGGCTTTTCACTAGCTACACTGGTTTTATCCCCTTTCCCCTTCAAATCTAGTTTAAAGCTCTTCCAATGAGCCCTTCTAACTGGGAAAAGATCTTTGAGATCAGGCATATCCTGTCTGTCACAAACAGACCTGGTGTCATGTAGATTGACCCATGATGAAAAAAATCAGATTCTGCTGGTTTCTTACCTCAGGTTTCACACCAAGACCACTTTCCTAGCATAGGATTTTTCATTTATTTATTTACACCACAGTTTAATTTACAAAAGCACATACTGCTTACTGTCTGGAACTCAATTTTGAGGCAAGATGGGTGCAATTCATCTGATAAAATGTCAGTGTCTGCAGGGGAGATGAAGACGTCAGAGCTGGTCATAAGATTGCAAGAGTGGCCATACTGTGTCAGTTCAAGGGTTTAGCTCATCAGCCAGCAAAGGCAGTAAGTATGGGCTTAGGAAGGGTAAGGAAATGGAGGGCAAATTGGATAAATCCCCCAAGTTTCTTTCCTAGTTCTTAATTATTTTTAGTTCAGTATGATGAGCTTTACCTTTTCAGTAACCCTTACTAGATCTATCATTCAAGTACTTTCCTGTATTTCTTTGAAGTGAGTTGTGCTCTTACCTTATTTTTTGCTGATGTCAAGCCAACTAGGCACCCTTTATGGTCACAGCAGGAAAACAGTTACTTTGAAGTAGCAATTCATATTAAAGGTGCCTAAAATAGATCAAGAAATCTTTCCTAAGAAGTGAACATTTCTCTGCATCCATTGGAAAGGAGCCTGCAGTGACTAGTTCAAGTGCAGAAATCTGCTCTGTAGGTAGATGGAATGAATGTCCCTTGAAGTCTCTGCTTATCAAGTCACCCTTGACTGAAGGAAGACTCTGGGCTTCTCGGGAGCCTACCTCCTCAGCACATTGCAGCCAGCCTGGGCTCTGCCCGCTGGCACTGTCAGCATCCGCTCTGGCTTTCCCTCACCAGCATCCCCCGGCTGGCCAAGTGGCTGCAGCAGTGCTGGAAAACTCTTGATTGCTTTTCGGTCTGTTGCAAATCCCCCCGTGGTCTTTGCTTTGAGGCACTCAGGAGAGACCTGGGGGTGACCTCCTGCAACATAGCATAATGACTAAAAGCAGGAATGAGTTGTGGGCACGTAATCAGCTGGAGAGGGATATGTACCAAGCCCGGGAGTGGAGGAAGTGAGCAGAGCAGGGAGACAAGAAAAGTCGTATGCTAATTTAGTCATTAGACTCTACAGTCAAGGAAAGAAAAGGAACCCCCAGTAAACACGTCCAAGAGTGGATTTATTCCATCTGGGAAAGCACGCATGAAGTAGAACAAGTAGCAGTCTGCAGATGCCTAGGCTCCCTCTCTCCCTGTCTCTCCCAGCTGATGGAAATGAGACAGCTTACGGACAAAATAAAAGGGAGCACTCAAATTACTGAAGACAAAGGGAAATTTACCTCCTAAAAATTTTGGAAGTCTTAAATCTTTTATTTGTAAAAGAGGTGCCCTTTACATGTGCTTCTCTATCACGTATCATAGTCTTTTTTAACAGTTAAGATACAGAAGCTATGTACACATAGATTTGGATTTCACAACTGTTTCAAAATGCATCATTCTTGAGTCATAAATGAAACACAGTATGTTTTACCAAACAAACCTTTAAAAAAGCAAAAACTCTCTTTTTATCCAGATTTTACTCTCTCTTATAATGATGTTAATCTGAAGTAAATCCACTGATATCTGCATTGCCAAAGTATTTACAATGAATTTACACTAAAGATTAAAGGTTAGAATATTATTCTAAAGCACTTTTGGGGGGTTTATCTGACCAAATACAAAAGCCTACAATGCAGGTGTGGTAGTATTAAGTGGATCCTTCAGTTCATGGAGGGCATTGAGGGCCCCAAGCTCTGGAGGGCATTGAGGGCAAATCTGATCGACAGCTCATGAGGAGTCAGGCAGTGCTTAGTGACCCAGAGCTGCTCTACAAATACTGAATGAAATTCAGAAGAGGACATGTGGGTGTGAAGATAAAGAAGACGTTGCTGTAGTTTAACTGTAGAAACAAGCAGAAGATATCAACACAGTGTGGAAAGGTTCAAAGAGGGTCTAATGAGATCTTAAACCAAACTCACTGGTTTTGCAGGTGCTAAACTAGCTTCAAGTAAAAATAAAAACTGGCAGGCAAGAAAGCTGCTTCCCACAAAACTAGGGAGAAATCACAAGCAAAGCCTGTGGTTTGCCAAATGAAAGATGAGGGAAAATGCTTCTAAAGCTGCAGATCATGGAAATGACAAGATTCTCTACAAATGCTGTGGCCTAAAACCACTTTAACCCTGTTGGCTGATCAAAGGCAAATTGCAGATGGCCTGCTCAGATATCTCAGCAATTTCTTAAACCTTGCATTCTTTAGCCCTGGTAGAGTTAAAAGCCACTTCTCAGCTCCCCATTCAAAAACCATGAGCAGAGATTCCTACAGCATCTGAGCTGTTGCCACAGAGCAGGGCAAAGTCGCTGCTCACACCCTACCACTGCACATAAATACAGTGTCACCAACCAGTTAGAAAACATGAGTTCACCACTATCACCTAATAAAGAGATTGGTACCTCAAGGCATTCAAGAAGACAGATGCATAGTGCCTTTTACAATGAAAAAGGTAAAAACACTCCTGCAGTGACACCAAGCTCTATTGATTTTCTCAACTGCTGAGCAAAATACCTGTCACAATGACATCAGCCGATTTGTGGGTGAGGGTGTTGGAAAACGCTTTTGCAGAAACAGTCTGGCTTTTAGCCCTGTCCTGCTTCAAAGTGAGCAAAAGTCTCTACCTGGCCTTTGCAGAGCTGGCTGAAGATTCCAGCACTGCCAGCCATGAGCAGCCCAGAGGCATCTGCATAAATTTGGGTATCCAAATAAGTTTCTGAGTATATTTTGGTTCTTTCATGATGATGTGAGGTAATGAAAAGGTTCTTAGTGATGACAAGATGTCTGAACAAGTCACTGTCAAAAACAGCCCCAAGTAAGGCTATGTCCTAGCCCAGCTCTTGTTTACTGCCTTTATGCAGCAGTTTTTGTTGCTGCATCTGGAAGCCGTGGCAAAGCAAGAGGCTTTAATTATTTTATAGGTGGCAGAATTGCTAAACTGGAGAGATGCCAGGCTAAATCGAAAGTCAGAGAGGTCCTCTCAGGCAATCTGCCCTTTGGTGCTGACAGGGTGCTGGGTGTGCAGGATAGTACTGGTGGTTTTGACTGCACTGCCACAGTTCAGCCCCATCACAAGCATAAAGAAAATAATGCTGTCTTTTTTCAGCCAGAAGCGTGCTGAGCCAGTAGTGTGCCTTGGCAGTACAATCCTCCAGTCTTGCAGGTGAAATTCTGCTATCGTGGCAGCAAGCTCCTCAAACACTGTGACTGATAATAAGTTGTTCAGCTGAGGGAGAGGGCCGTGTGGCTTTTGAAAGATTAAAGCTGTGTATGAAAGCGAGGAGGTTCTTGACTTCAATGACAAGTAAAGGAGAGCATGTTCCTGTCATTATCACTCCTCTGTACAGTAGGACTCTCAAGCAATACACAACAATTGCTCTGACTCTCAGCACACTCTATGTGCACTACTTTCATGCACTTGCAAATAAAAAAACCCAAAAAGTCAGTGTCCTGAATGCTGAGATTTGACCCATTGTCAAATATTAACCACTGACAAAGACTCTTGCAGGCTTAGGTACATCGGTGAGAGCACTGGTGCATACATCACATATATGTGCTGCACATGGTTGGGTTCTGGGGCAGAAGGTGAAACACAGTCTAACAAAACCTTGCAAGTGCATCCAGCACTGATTCCTAATTAAGGCATCAGTTTCACGACACAAGAGGCTCACCACTGGCTGCTGTGGCAAAGATATGCACTGATGCCATCACAGCATCTCACCTAAATGGAACAAGCCAATGGCACAGAAAAGGACTAAGAAGGAAAGGCCCAATTAAGCTTACCCAGTGCTACCCCTATTTATTTATGCATTGTAACTAGCAGTGAAATTTCTCAGAGGGAAAAAATCTGCAACAACAAAGCTGGATTTTCAGGATACAGTATCTCAATAAAAAGATACAAAGTGAGATCTAGAAATTCAGATGATTTCAAAATACTTCAACACAAAGGGAGAAAATAGCCTTGACTTACAAATATAATAACAAACAAGAAAAACTGTAAAATACACTATGCTATGATGTTTTCTGCTATAGCAAAATGATACCATGATAAAGAGTTTGAGTATATAAAGTTTGTTTATAAAATGTAGACTTCTCAAATTGTATTGCCACTATGAAGCATAAAGAAAACAAGAGGAAACTGAATTCTAGAATGAACATAGAAGCGCACATTTCTTCATAGTTCATCAGCTGTATTTCCTGCACCTGGTTTCTCACTGTCTGGGCTACCCCACATCTGCCCAGCCTACTTGAAGATTTACATCACTGTAGTTCCAGTGTAACAGCACCTAGAATAACTTAATCTTATATTGCTGTTCCAAGTCCTGGTACTGGTGTTACTGGGGCTGCTTCAAATACATGAGTGTAGATGTTGGCTATGGAGGTTCTTAAGATGTTGGCTATGGAGGTTCTTAAGTGACACAAAGGTAAGTAGACCTTCAAACTAGACTGTTCTGGTGGAGTAATCATCAATTCTAATGCTGTGAAATGCACTTCATACTTCTTCATTGGAAACATGATGGCCTGAAACTGTACAAGTGGATTGGGACTATATGTAAATTGTAGCTAGAATATTTGGGGTTTCAGATAACCAGGAGCAGCAGAGACCCAAGTTAAAATCCTTGCCCCTGGGTGAGATGGCATCAGGAGTTCAGGAGTTCAGTTTGGCCTGATCCCCCTGTGTTCAGAGTGATAGAGCCACACCCCTATCATGTAGGTTGCCTCACATTCAGCTTCATGTTGAGCTGTAGCCACGTAGGAAGAGCAAGGGTTATTGTGAGGGAGCTCAGAGAGGTTGAACTGAGGTCTCTCCTTTACCAGGGAGGGCATCACAGCTGCAGGGAGAAGCCAGAGTTGCTGTGGTAGGGAGGTCATATATATAGATAAAACTGCGCACACCCCTACACTGTTCATTTTATTGCCAGTGTATAAAGCCAAGTGCTGACAAACCTGAGAGCAGCCTTGCAATTAGCAGCTATTCCCTTTAGCATGGGGAATATCCTTAGCAGGAGAAGTAGTTTGGAGGCCAAGACAGCAAGATATAAGAGTCAGGACCTGAGAAGTAACAGAATCAATTTTGCTCGCATTTTTTTGCCAGCTTTAAGTAATTGCAGTCTTAACAGATACCTGTCAGTTAGACTGTGTTGCTGCAAACCCAGCCTATGAGCCTGCCTAAGCTTGAGCAAGAGGAATGACAAATCCTTACCATTGTTTTCAGCGTGAAGAACTTTACATAGGTATTGGATTGGTTTTATGTGTGTCTGGATTTATTTTCTGAATTTTCAAACCCTTCTGGTAAAAATGATGTGAAAACTAAATACACTGTCATAAAGCTATGGCTTACAAAAAAATACTATGGTCTAATCCTTTGGGTAAACAAGGTGAGAGAGGCCACTAACTAATATAGAGTGTGCACCTAGAGTCTGATCCCTACATGGAGTATGATTACCCACTCTTGACTGGGATCAAGATAAAAATAAAGCATAAAATCTCCAGCTAAGATTTAATTAAGCTGAAAGAGCAAACTGAAAACAATAATATCTCTGTAGATGAGGCTGTCTAAATCATGCTCGCAGTAAATATGAAAAACTCAAGAGATTCTTGCATTATTCTTGTCCTGTCACCCCAGGACAACAGCTAAAGAAGTAATTCTTCCTATTTGTACTTACATTCTTAATATTTATGTTGAAAAATACTTTCAGGTATAACAATATATGGATATCTGTGTCTGTACACTGTTATAAGAGCATATAACCATATAAAGGTATAATTCATGTGGAATCATAAGCTATTTAACTTTACTTTTAAGCATCAACTATGAACAAATAGTGTGAAAAAGACTGTAGGACCTAATCCAACACTTACTGAAATCCTTCAGGGCTGTTACATCATAGCCTCTCCTCTGCAAATATGTGCCAAAGAGCAAAGAGCATGGCCTTGGTAGCACCAGAGCCTTTGTAGCATCCAAAACCAACACTCCCCACCCCCTCCTTCTTCACTCTGCTTTTGTGGAGGAGGTGTCATGTGAGTGGCCAGGAGAGAAGGCACCCATGGGATGCTATGGAGCACGGTCAGATGTAGACATCCATCTCGCTCTCAACCTAATTCAGCTCAAGAGCAGGTTGTACATGAACCTCGTTAGGCTCTGACGTACCTTCCAGATGAAGGTAGACTTTGTCTTTTCTGCCTAATATCATCACAAGGAAAACAAAGTGGAGCTAGAGAGTACACAGCATGGAGTATTGTACACTTGACACCCAGAAACACTGTATTTCTCTTCATCTCCATGGAGTACCCTGGGTAACTGGTCCCAGCAGGCCTCCAGCAGGTAGAGAACTTGAGTATGTGGTATCAAAACTACTAGAATTTGGCTGACAACAGTTTTTAGGAGACACTGCATACATTTTTTCTGTGGTTCACCTTTTGTTCTAACATGAGCAGAAATTTGAAATCTAAAAGCAAACAGCTGATTTATATTGTATGATAAGAAAGCAGCAATGATTATATTTAAAACCCTTGATTAGCATCTTTGAGAGAAGCTTAACATTTCTGATCAAAGTGTGGAGGCACACATGGTGCAGACCACGTTCCAATTTTTGACTACATTAATTTGAATTATAAATACCAGCACCGTGAACAAGAAATAAGGCCATACACCTTCATCTTTCAGCAGTCCTACATACAGTGGTCAGAAGGCTGTAGAGCACTCCAGTACCACCTGTTAAAACATTCTTGTGATCTACTGCTAAGGTCTCATCTCAATACATACATTCTGATTTTTAAATTCTATATCCATATAAGTGGGTTTGGTGGTTTGGGGGTTTTTTTCCCATTAGCACCTTCAAAACTTGTTGGATTCATGTTTTCTTATAACCTAGTGGCACAAGTTTACAATTCAATAAAATTGCACATGGTTGGAACTGTCAGCACTTACCTTTTAAAGCCTCGGCGGGGCTTCAACTGCTGTGTTAAGTGTCTCCACTGACACAACTAAGTGCTATGCAAAGCTCAAAAGAAAAAATGGACAGATGAGTCTGCTGGTCTCAGGCTGGCCAGGGGGCTTCTCTGCACAGCAGGTCAGATGCAGCCACGGCACCTGGGCGTCCCCAGAGAGAGCACAGAAAGGGAGACCTATCATCCCTGACACCCTCGGCTGGACACTCACACCACTGGCTCTTGCTTGCAACTTCCTCCAAGTTTTGTGCCAAGAGCCTCATTTTGCTCTGAGTCCTAAAATGCCTAAAGTCTCTTGCGTTTTCTGGAGATGGTTCAGGGATTTGTCTCCAATTCCTACTTTCTTCCTTCCCCTAGGAATACACTCGACACTTTTAGGTGCAGATGCCACTAGATTGCCAATGCAGTGCCGTGGATGTCTCCCCAGGGTGTTGGTCACAAGCAAGCTTTGGGTGTTGGGAGGGAATGGTTTGGGCAGGGAGTTCGTTGCTGGGAGCCACAAGCCACCTCCCACGCCTCACATACCCTGGGGATTACAGGCACCAGTGGCCAAACTGGGGCAAACCCAATCGTTTAGACTTCTTCATCCTGGGGTAGTTTTTTCTCTTCGAACCACCCTGCTTTGGTTATCAAACAGCAGTCACAGAACTGCACATTATCACAGAGATCTTCCTCAAAGTGTTTCCTCAGAGATTCATTAGATTGCAAGCACTTTGGATATTTACTCTCACTTTTTGCAGCACCAACTTTCTCAGAGTTTTTAATATGTGAGCAATGCATATCACTTTTAATAAAATAAGTCAGAATTATATAACTATGGCTTGGGGAAATTTGTCTTTTAGTGGGTCATTTTCAATAAAACCAGAATGTCCTTAGAAGGAAAAGTTGGATTTTTTTTTTCTAAAGGGAATTCTCTGACTTCTTTTGTGGACTCTCCTGCAGGAATCAGGCATATTTTTATGGTGACCAGATCTTTCAGTGCACTTTCCATTGACTCAGAGGTGAGCAGTTAGATGGATTAAGAGGAAAAAAGTGTAGTTTGCTGAATAGCACAATAATATCACAATTTGATTTCAGTGTTAAGTAAGTAAAAAATTTAATTAATAAAAGAAAAACAGTAACGTATAGTATTTGAAAGCAGTTTCTAACATCACCATGGCACATACCTTACTTACTTATTAACTTTTATTTATGCATAATATTACTAAACATGTTCTAAAAATCAACTCACTTATCAAAATATTGATTAAATTACTGCCTTTGACAAACATCTATAATTTACTACTAAAAATACTCTCCTACAGAGGGTTATTTGTAACCCTCTTTTATTTGGCTTACTTTATAACCAGATTTATAACCCAGATTATATTTGATTTACTTTATACTTAATGTTTCCAGAGCATGTCTGTTCTGGTTTTGGTTTCCATCTTCAGGCAAGTGAAATTGCACCCTACAGGTGTGCCACAAACTCTTGCAGGAGACAATGTGACAAACTCAAGAGTCAGATATTTATGCTGTAGATATTGATGTTTGGGCAAATGAGGAAAAATATTTTCTTGTCTGAGCTGAGCACTGGCATGCTATAAGAGTCACATAATCCTCCAAACTATCTCACTCTGGCTTGTTCTGTCTTTGAATAGTTTTATTTGCTTCTTTGTACCTACCAAGGAAACAAAAGTCTTATCTTGAAAAAGGTGATGGTAAAAGTGTGTAACTAGATCCCCTCTCTCTACTTATCCTTGCTTCAGAAATGCTCTTGTGCCTCTCCCCATGCAAAAACTCTTCCACCAGCCTTAGGTGGAGAGGATACACAATGTGCAGGCTCTTTAACCTGTTCTTCTCTTGGAGAAGTTATATATTTCAAGCAGGAATAAAAACACCACTCTAAGTTACCATTTCTGAGAAGGAAGTGCATTATTGACAAGATTTGTGCTGCAACAGAATGATAAGTGGGTTGATTTTTTAAAAGGTTTGATTATAAAGAATCTTCTTGAAACATCAAGATTTTTCTCCAAGAGCTTTTCAGTTTTAGATGCAATTCACCAGATCTTTGACATGACTATATTGATACTAAAAGGTGTCAGACTCCCGGGGCTTTTGATATTTCAGGACTTCTTCTTATGTTAGGTCTGGGTAATCTATTGACGACAAAGAAAGCCCACAGTGCACAGCACTGTACTTTCCTGTTTCTTACATAATGATTTAAAAGGAAGAGCCGAGTCATGATCTTTATTTTGAACTTCGTTAGAATGATTTAATTGAGAATATGGTTGGAAAAGGACAGACTATAAAAAGAATAAAAAATGAGTTAAATGAGGACTTGGCACAGAGAATGCAGGAGAAAAAATAAAACGAAGCAAAAATAAAGCCTACATCCAATGCCTAGACAAAGCTACTGAGAAAGTTGTGATTGGTCACCATGGCAACAGATTTTTAAATGGAAATAAAATGCTTTTAATACTGCAGGCACATTTTTCTATATAGATCTAGTAAATTAACTCAGACTCATTAAAGTGAACATAATTTTACAATACGTATTCTATATAATGTTGGAAAGAGCAGTACACAGAAAATCAAAATATAGATAGCTATAAGATGTTGATGGTTTTGCCGTATTACTGGCTCAGTCATTCAGAGGCTCAGGCGGTAAATGGCAGCATTAGTTATTTTCTTTCCACGGGGAATATTTTAATAACTGGTGTAAATCAAGGCAACTGTAAGCTTAAATGAGAAATATTTGCTTTTATTTTCTTGGCTTTTATACTAATGGTCTCGGGGTGGTGAACAAACATATAAAGCTCCATTCCATGATGCCAGAGTTTGTTCATACACCCTCCACTCCACACCAAGGGAGGTGATTCACTTCTCACCCCCTTTGCTCCGCATCCCACACAACAGCATCAAAGCCGAGCCAGCCTTGCATCATTCACGCACATTTTGGATGTCTGTCAACAAGAGCTGGAATTCCTGCAGTTGGAGCAGGATTTATCCTGTCCACTACCAATAAAATCAGCATCTAAGATGATGTGCGCATCCTGGTTTAGACTAACACAGCTATATTTTCACTTCTGCACCTTCGAACTTGGTCTGTTGTGCTCGGGGAAGGTAGAGGGTAATACCCCGAATGAGCAAGCTTAACAGCTTACATTGCTTAGAAATGTAGCAAGCAGCCACCCTGTATGAGTGACCGATTTATCAGCAAAGGTTGGGAAACACAGGCAACAGCAGAGATTGAAAACATTAATCAAAAGCACTGGCACAACCCCGTGGGCGTAGGATGATTATGAAGCCACACCAGACCTGCGCTGTCCCTGCCTCTCTGCTGCCTCCAGCCGTGTTTGTGATGCACTGCTTAATTTGTGATATCTCCTCTTCCCTCTCCAAACATTCACGCTTTCGGCAGATTCTTCCATATGCTTTATTTCGGCATTGCTTCAAATTCAGTCCTTCAGAGCAAGAATAGCTAGATTCCCAGGCCAGCAATGAGCTGGCCCTTTGGTGTCTGCTTAAAGAATACCAGTACTGCTTCTGCTTAAAGTGTTTATATTCCTTCATACACCAGCATTTTGATCCAAAAGGACTGGCATTTTAGAGCAGTTTCAGGACTGGAGATCCTTTCACACTTTGGCTGTTTGCTTGTCCTAAAACTCCTGTCACTTTATTCAATATATATTTAATATCAAGGAAATAATCTAGCATATAGTAACCATCTCATAGACACCATCTCAGCTCTGCACAAATCTCACTTTAACAGGCAAGGCAAAAGTTGTTGGGAAGATCCTGATGATAAACTCTCATCTTCAGCCAGCTGCTGCCACAGTTCAGCCCCAGCAGGGAGCCCGGCCAAGCAGCAGCAGCCCTGGATCAGAGTGGGCAGGGAAGATGCAGCTGCCTGCAAGGCACTTTCTATGGGCAATGAATTATTTTTGCTCTTAAGGAATACTTGTCTTTAAGAACTACTTTCCACAGGCTTCATTGAAACCATAGTCCATGCCTTACTGCAGCAGGAGGAAAGAAGTGGTAAAGATTCATATTTAAGTTCGGTTGCAAAGTCCTACTGTTTTACATACTGTCTGATACTCAGACATCAAACTGCAAAATATATGAGGAGAATTATCCACTAAGCATAGATAGGCAAGATTTGTCTTCTCCATGTCTTAGAAATACTGTCCACTTGATTTTAAATTCTGTGTGTGTGTTTTGTATTTACAACACTCACACCCTTTGAATCAAAGAGAGCCTTCAAGCATTCTGTCTTGGTATCTACAGTATTTCGTTTAACGGTTTTGTAGAACTAGTGCATTTTGTGCATACTTTTTATAGGACAATAAACTAATAATTATCTTAGTAGTAATTTTTGAAAGGCTATTCCTTATTTTAAAATACCCTAAATTTAACAGCTAACTCTCCAATATCAATAGCTAATCCAACCCTGAACTTCTGAATATGCTAATAAATACACTGATAGCAGGAACTAGAACAACATGCAGGAATAAAGGAAATGGATCCCTGGGGCTGAAGATGGAAATAGCAGACATAAAAGCCAAAATTAAACCAGGGGAAGGATGGGCTAAGCTTTCACCATGAAGACATGAACCTCCATGAGAACAAAATTCTGGATCATTGCCATCAACTTTTGGTTTTGTAATATGTATGTATCTTAAGGCTTAAGCATGTATCTTGCTCCATATTTCGAAACTATTGCTTTACCGGAAACAAACCTACAAGGCCCCAACTCTCCTAGACACATAGGTTCCCAGATCCTAGGAAGCGTACTTCAGTGACTTGGGAAGTTTATGTCTAAATGCCTTTGAGTATCTGAGACTGTTTCCATCCCTTGCAAATGAGAACAAAAGTGAAATAATATAACAAGGAACAAGAAGAGGATTCAAAACTAATGATACTAAGAAGGTTTCAGGTTAACCAGCCACAGGGATGAATTTAGAGAGAGGAATTTTCTCAAAAGATGGTTTAAAGCTGAGCACCTGGAGAAGATAGTTTGCACCTGGCAGAGCTAAAGAGCTTTTTTCCTAATAATAAATAAAATGAGAAGCATGGGGATGATTTATGTAATCTTCACACTCAGAGTCAGCATTCTGGAAAAAGAAAATCAGATAAAATATAATGATGGCTAAAGCTGGGAGAAAGATATGCAGCAGTGAAAAAAAAAATCAATATTAGGAAAAAAAATGTGCCAAACCAATAAGAGGGCTGTGCTTAATCCAGTTTGGGAACTGAGAGCTGTCAAGAAACAAGGGATATACTTGGCAACACAAGGGATATACAAGGTAACGTTGCCCACGGAGTGGGCAGCAGCGTGGCAGACTCAGTCTGAGGCTGCAGATGCTGTAGGGGCCACGGCAGAGCGAGGGGGTTGTGATCACTACTGCAACAGTATTTCTACAAGCATGCGCTGTTCAGAAGAAATCCAAGTGTGGGATTAACTCAAGGATCCGTTTTTTTGCTTCAGGCCCACGGATCTGACGTTCAGTACATTTCCCTCCTTAGTATGAAGGCTTCAGAGCAGAGCAGACTGCCTCACAGGGAGGTGTGCTCCTGCTGTTGAAGTGACCCCCATTAGTCGGCCACCAGCTTCCCTGGCCAAGTGTGCTGGGACACTGCTGCAAGGCAGGCCCCTCTGGAGCTGGGGAGATGAGAACATTTGTGATGCCGCCTGCGTGGGTGACCCTGAATCTACTGCTGCTCTCCGCACCCCGCGGCGCTGCCACTGGAACAAGGCTGCTGCAGAACAGGCCAGCTGGCCGGGGACAGCCAGGGGACTGTCAGGATGTTCGCTGTCACAACTTGGAGCAGCCCCGTGGCTCTGCTTGCATCACCACCATTCTTTGGGAGCATTTCTCCTTTTGCTGGCTTCCGGCCTGCCCCAGCATAGAGTTCAGAATGTTGGTTTTCACCTCCAAACTCCATTCAAGCTGTTCCCAGCTGTGAGTTATGTGGTTGTCAATAGATTACTGCTCTACATCAGCAAGTACCAATGCAGGGGCTCTGGCTCCTCAGGAGTCATGCTCTGCACAGTCTGCCAGTACGTCTTTTCTTACTCTCTGCTTAAGCCTGTCTCTATCTTCTTATGAGCAGTCCCAACTCTGATTTTCATACACACTCCTGTGCCACCCATCATCCTTCTCATAACACCACCCCAATGGTGCTCACGCACTCACCTCTGGGCAGCTTTCCCCTGCTCATCTCAGCTGCTTGGTGTCCAACCTAATAAAGGACATGCCCCACTGAAATCAGTAGAAATACTTCCCTTGACTTCAGTGGACTTAAGAATAAGCCTGTGGTAATGCTGATGGAGAGGGTCCCCAGAAACCCAACTAAAGCCAGGGACAACGGGCCCATCACCTAAAGTGGGAAATAGAATGCACCTCAAGAGGTTGTCTGCTCTTCTCTTGTTTGCTGTGTAACCTTCACACCTGCTTCTTATGAGCTGCTGTAACAACTTCTGAGGGGCAGAACCAGCCTGTCCCCCTGAGGTGCAGGTGTTTGTGTGCCTGTGGCTCCTCCTGTGTTGTGTGGCACTGCGTGGAGCAGAAGGAAGGGCTGGGGGCAGGAGTTGTCTCCCTGGCAAACATGTGCCTTTGCATTAGCTCTGTAATTTAGACAATTGATCCTAAATGTGGAAACCATGTTTTTTTAGTGGATACAGTGTGTGAATGCACAGCACGCATGACAGTGGCCTCGAGTCTAACTTATAAATATTGTAACTGTCATTTATATTATCCAAGGGATGAGCTATTGTTTCACAGTAAAATGTTCCGAATATTTGGCAGATCTGAGGATTGCATGACATCAGTGTTGACTTTCAAAATCAAACTGCCACCTTGTGGTACGGTGAGGGAGAAATCTGCAGGAAATCGTACACACAACAAAAATACAGATGTATTGTAAATACTGGTCCCTTTTGTTGCCCCCATGTCTTAGTATTTATGTATTCTTACATATGTTTTGATTATAGTTCAGGCAAATTAATAAAAATACTTATGTCGTGCTTTAAAAAGACTATCTAACTTTTTGTAATTGTTTGCAATTTAAAACATAAAACCTTTTCCTTATTCTTGTGTGTAATTGTACTGAAACCAAGCATATGAGTAGATTTTTTCAAGATTAGACCCAAATGCTGCTTACAGGAAAACACTGACTACAAAGGCCATATAGGTATCTGTATAGGTTATATATGTATCTATAATTGTTTCCTTTCTCTCTTTTAAACTTAGTGTTGTTAAGAAAAATTTCTGTGAGAGTCAGAGCAGGGCCACACAAATTGTTGAAGGTGAGCAAGTTGTAATGCATCATCTGGTCTGACGTGCTATTCCTTCCTGCCCATGCTCTTGGACCATGACAAATGTAAGGTAATTTTAATTAGCTTTCTGTGCCAAGCCGGCACAAATTACTTCACCTTTCTTGTCAACCAAGAGCAAGCACAATGGATCAGCAGATGTGCAGTAATCTGTTACAGCAACATGCTTGTGCATGTCAACCTTTGAGCAGCAGAGAGGCATAGAGGTGTCCCAGCACAATCCTTTCAGCCAGATTGAATGTCCTTGTGTCATATAATACTATTTATGAAAGATGATAGATTAAAAGCTAGTCCGCTCCAAATCAAAAGTGTAGCTGAGGTGAACAATTAATTGCAGCCACATATCAGTGCTTTGAGCATCCACGATTTTCCAGGAATATGGTGGTTTAAAAATAAAGTTGCAGGTAACAAGAAGCCTGTAAGATCTGGAATTCACATCTTGTTCCTCTCCTCATACCAGACAAGCATCAACACTTCTTTTAAAGCCTGAAGTCATCCACTACTGCAAGTAACAAAGTAAGTGGGACGTAGTTCTGCAGGAGGGAATGTAAAGGTAAGAAGAGCCTAATGCTGACTCTGCTCTTAAGCCTCAAAAGACACAGATGAGCTGCCTGGGACTTACAGCATGAGGGCAAGCTGTTTTCCTTCCCACTGTGTCTACTACAATGTACATTACTTCAGGGAATTAGTTTCTATAAAGTATTTTTCGTTCAAAAGTACATTGGTAGAAGGAACTCACAGATATGAGCTGCTGTCCAGTACCACCTTTGCTGAGCACTGGTTGTAGGAGAGAGCTGGTGAGCATTCCCATGGACAGGGGTCCTGCAGGTCCTCATGGGGCTGCCTGAGGAACTTGCCTCTGGAAGCCGTTCAGGCAGAGAGGCTGCTCTGACTTCTACTGTCACCTAGTTCACGTTTCTCCATCAGCCCACTGGGCAGCCAAACTCACAGGAAGGAGAAACATGAAGATTTCTTTATAATGATGGTTGTGGTGGTGTCTGCTTTGCTGGGTGATTTAAATCAAGGGTAAACAGTGTCCTTCTAGCTACGGTCTCAGGTGTGAACCACTTCTAAGTGATGCATAGCAGCATGCTAGCTACACGTGGATTTTCATCCTCTAACTACTGTCAATACAGGGATGGGGCTGGCAAAGACTGCAGGAAAAGGCAGGGAGGGAGGAGTGTTCAGTGGGTGATGGGCTTGTGAGAGAGAAGTTCTGAATTTAGATGAAGGGTGAGCAGGGGAAGGAGAAGAGCCTATGGACCCATGCAGCCTCCTGTGCTTGCAGCTGAGCTAATTCACACACAAACCCCCTGTGGTGTATGAGATGCCCCACCCCATAGCATGGTTGTACAGCCCTGCAGCCCCATCGTCCCAGCATTTCTCCTTCCTTGCCCCTGAACCCAGCACCAACATGCAGAATGCTGTCCTGGAGAAGAGTGTGTTCCCTACCTCCTGCATGAAGAGGGCCTTGGAGATTTTTTAGATTTTTTTTTTCTGAATTGCACTAGTTAAAAGGCATCTGCAGGCACAGCATCGCATCCCATTGCAGCCAATAAATCAGCCATGGCAACTCTGAAAGGAAGTGTGGGTGCTTCTCCAGCTGAGAAGTGACACCCCGGACTAGTGTCTTTTAATGTAAGTGTATGGGCAGGAGCAGAAGGTAATCAGGTGGTTAATGAAGCTTAATGTGTATGAAGCCCATGGGGATAACTCTTATTTTGTTTTAATTGCTAGTGTGTCTGTCCTTGCTTTCATCAAAAGAGTGTGGTGATATCCAAGAGTGGCATTTCGATGTCCGAAATGCTCCTCATATAAATAGAACAAGCAGATCAGCATGACTGAGAGATAAAATTACCTTCTGGTCTTCAGAAACTTCAGCATGCAACTGTGCTATAGGGACCTCAGCGTGCCCCTCTTCACAGCACAAACAGATACCTTTGGAAATGGATTTGGAGGAGTCATACAAAGAGGGAGAGAATACAGAGGGGAAAATTACTCGAGCTGCAGCTGCAAAGTTGGTGAAAAAAGCTTTTCTTGAAGCCCTGAAGTCCAATGACTTTGAAACACTGGAAGAGCTCTTGAGCCAAAAGAAAATAGACGTGGACACAGTGTTTGAAGTTGAAGATGAAAACCTGATTCTGGCATCCTACAAACAAGGTAAATGTGGCAGCAGTCACCAGACAGGACGTAGAGGGGTTTGAGTGATTTTCAAAGAACTGTGGCCTTTTATCTCTTCTGAAGCTGCAGCACAAGCTGATCCATAGGCAGTACCATCTCAGCAGGCTCATATAGACAGGGCCGCTGTAGCAGGGGAGCTTATCAGCTGTATGGTGAAGGGCAGGCCAGAGCCCAGCCTCAGCCTCCGTGCTGCAGCTGCAGGGGAGTCCAGAAAGAGGAGTCCTTTGCCATTTCCTGGCAGAGAACTCGGGTGCAAAGCCCAGAATAGACACATGCAGGCTAAATGTGGTATATACATTTCTTGCATGAACCCATTCACATATACAGACTATTTAGAAACATAACATATTCCCTGTCTTCCATTCTCAATGGAAGTAAAGTGGATTCTCCCCAGCTTAGGGGAACTAAGGAAATCCTGTGGACCTTGGATGTTGCTGGATGGGAGAAGATTTATTTTTCCAAATGACAGAAAGTGAGGATGTGCTAGTTTATCAAAACAGAAAAATAATCTGGAAAAACACAACCTGAACAATCAACACAACATCTGTTTTGAAGCGTAGAAAACCCAAACCAGTTTCCAGCTAGACACTGAAAGAGTTTCCAAAACCTTACAACTTAAAGCAATAAAGCAAATTTGCTCTTTGCTGAAATCAACATATTTCATGACCTACTTGCTAACAGACTTTTTGTATGTATTTAGAGAACAGTAATGATCAGTCTCTGCCAGAAGTTAATCATATGTGAAGATAAGCACCTCCAGTAGCAGCAGCACAGCAAATGCACTTTCTCTTCTGTGGCATAAAGAAGGGACTATCTCCTCTCTTCTCTCTTTCTGTTTACCCCTTATTTAATGATTGGTTCCTGCTCTTTTGATTTCTTCAGGGTGAGGATGATGCAGTTATGAGGTACTTCCCTTAGGGACAGTGTATGAACTAAGCCACGTAGTGCTGAATTTACCTTAAAATACATCTTCTGTTGTCAGCAGGCTAAAATGCAATCTGGTTGTGGTTTGAGACTACAGGATTAATGCATAGATTTTTTAATCATAGATCATTTGACTGCAAACATTAACTAGTCTCTTTTGAAGAATTCTCTTTGTTTCCCAAAAAGTAGAGAGAGAGGAAAATGCACCCTTATGGCCTAAATCACAGTATTATATTCACTTTGTCTGAAAGGCAGGAAGCACTTCTATCAACCCTTGTGTAAATTTTACTTTTGTTCTGAATGCTAGATAACTGTGTTATTAACGGGGGGTTTCCTCAAGGATGAAGAGGGGAGAAAAATTCACCACCCCACCATTCTGACAGTCTGAGCTTTGCCATAGCCCTTAGTGATGAAGTGGAAAAGAGATGTCATGGGTGACAGAGTGACTTTTCTTCCTCTCTTCCAAAGAGGCTGAGAGCTCTCAAAGACACTGATCTTGCTTGCACCATGGCTTTTTTATGTTACTAACCAAAGCAACAGGTAAGCTGAATGAGGTCTCCCACACCTGCTTCCTGCTCAGTGTCTGTCCCTGTCCCTCTGAGCTCAGAGATGTTTGCAGGTTTGGGCAGAGGACATGGGAGATGCTCCCTGGGGATGTCTCAGCACAACTCACCTGCAAGTAGCACAGGCAACAGAAATCAATGGTGGACTCAGGAAGGAAAATTGTGGCTATAAAAAGTGGCAGCTTGGCTTTTAAGTATCACTTTCCTGCTGTTAATATATAAAATATGGGTAACATCTGGCCATAAATGGGAGACCCAGCCCTATGTGGGATAAGCTGGCAGTGCATCACAGCTCACCGGTAACAAGGGGAAACACCGCACGTAGAGTTGGATAGGAAAGGGATTTAAGAAGCTTGCTCTGCTGTATGCAGAGACTTTGGGATAGAGCCCACCTTCTCTGAGCCTGGTTTGAGGGTATATGATGAGAAGGTTGCCCTAACAGGGTTGCCAGTGTGACCTGCAGAGTCAGCAGGCTGAGTGTCCTCAGAAGAGGGTGTCACCCCGCTCAGACACTCTGGGGCCTCAGGGCTGCTGCTCTTGCCTTTTACAGCATGGGTTCCTTGAGGACTGGGTCTGGCAGTCCCAAAAATTTGGTCCTAGAGCAGATGACATGGTCTGCAGTTTCTTGCCCCTATCTGAAAATATACTTGTAATTTATTTAGGAGGGAAGAAAAATTTTAATCCATTTCTCCCAGCCACCAGCACTTTGTTTCCTTCCTTCATGTACTCACGAATACTGTAAAAACTGTATACATATGACATTAGCCAGAGACTAAGAAAAGAAGGTTTGAATTAATAGAACCTCACTATACATCTTCAGTATTTTTTCTGTGTTTTTTACATGATAACAGATTTCAACCAGGCAGTGGTCCAAGCAGAAATAGATAAATCAAACCCACAGAATTTTGTAGGCACATTCTAGCTAAAATGCAGCTGCTGTAGCTAAAAAAAAAAAAAAAGAAAAAAAAATTAGACTTCTCTTGCCCTTCTGCACATTATTATAATGCTTTACTTTTTTTAAACAAGTGATTATAGTAATCACTTCTGAGACTGTATCTGTGCAGTCATTAAGCATGTAGTCCTATTTTGGGAACAAGTATTTATGTGTTATTTGGTCTTGCACCTGTTTGTAAGTAACCAAAAAAAAGAAAAGAAAAAATTCATTGTGACATTTTCTGAGAAAAATCCAAACATTTTGGAGCCAAATTTCATGTCACTGCTTCTATTTGGCTCTTCAGCCTAATTTACATCAGCATCCAATCTCCTCACTCCATGCTCCTCAGGGCAGTAGCTGGCAGGAGGTCTCTGACACAGCTGCAGCCACATTACCAGGGGTCATCTATGTGTAAGGCATCCCTGGAGGTCTGCATCCAGCTCCTGACACGCAAGATCCTGCCATCTCCCACACAAAAACAGTAGGATGAGCTGTCTGTTGAGTCATTGTCCTAAGTAAATGCTGCCATCTTATTCTAATGCCACCTTTGTTCAGCTATTGGTAGGCTAAAGATCCCACTTCCCCCATATTTTTTAGCTGGTGGCATTTCAAAATCTCTAAGGATATTTTTTCTTTTTTTATTTAATCTACGCAAGTCACAAAAAAGTCTAATAGCTTCTTTCAGAGTACGTCTACATGGGAATTATCTCTCCAAAAGGCAGGTTATTCAGCACACATAGTAACAGTGCTTAATGAAAATGAAGTTACGCTTGAGAGAACTTTGTATGCACTATGCTGGTGAAATTACAGTAAATTACATTAAAACTCCAACCCTGCCTTCCCCTTCAATTATTCTCAGTAGGTAGATAGTCCAAAGAAAAGTCTTTGCCAAGGCTGGTAACACATTCTCACTTTGTACAGGGTACTGGCTTCCTAGCTATAAATTAAAAATATCCTGGGCAACTGGACTTCATCTAGCTGTCATGTATGGACATCTGGAGAGTCTTTCGGTACTCCTCAATCACAAAGCTACAATCAACTGCCGGCCCAACGGAAAAGCTGCCATCCATGTGGCCTGTGAAATGGCAAATGTTGAGTGTCTCAAGATCCTTTGCAACCACGGAGCTAAGCTGAACTGCTTTTCAATGAGCGGGCAGGCGCCCTTGCACTTCTGTACGACACAAACCTCCATGCCTTGTGCCCAGCAGCTGCTTTGGAGAGGTAAGGTAAAGCTCAGGAGCACCTCTCATGCCATGGACGAAGATGGTGGGCATGGTCTGGGCTTTCACTTAGGAGGCAATTTCTCAAAGTAGATGTGTATTTGTCCCTTCCATCCACAGGTGACTCATGTCTTCATCTCAGACTCCTTGCCCTCATCTCTTTGATCAGAGGAAGTTTTTCCCATTCTGTTTCCTCACCTCATCTATCTTTCCCTTTCCCTAGCCACTGGTCCTTGCTACAAGATTTTTTCCCATTTCAGTGCCTCCAGCCCACTGTCCAATCAGTCCATCAGCAGCAGAGCTCCTCCAAATCAGGGAGTCCCTGTTTCTCTTGGGTTTTTTTCCTGTCTTTTTCATCTAGGTTTACTGTTAAGCTATTTTCACATGAAAGGGCACCCCTCATCTTCTTTCTTGTTCAAATTTCCTGGACCTGAGTAAAATTCTTCCAACCACTTGTTTTTTTGAGATCTGGCCTTGAAATATTGGATGCAGTTTTTTGTACCATCTTTTCATTTGTCATGGATGCAGCCAAACTCATGCATCTATGCAGGGCTTGAAGAAAAAAAATGGTAATTTTAAAGATTTTTGCTTTCCCCGGAGTAAGGTACATTATGCTGCTGGTCATCTGTAACAAATGAAGCTATAAATAGATGTAATTCTTCCATAAATATATTTGTCACACACTATTTCCTGAACAGAAGGGTACTGACACAGGACACAGTAAAAGAAGCACAGTTCAAGTCTCTAGTTACAGAGAGCCTCCCCTATTTATCACACTATACCATGGCAATACAAATGATTTTGGGTTGGTTTTGTTACATGTGTTGTTATTGAAGGCTTTTCCTGAGACGCAAAGCTCAAGTGCAAAGCCCATGCTTTGTGGGCAAGGCAATCTGCAGTCATAAATGAATAACAACATTGCTTTTCTTCTGCTGGAAAGATAACTATTATTTTGTTTGGTAGAAAGGAAAACAAATGCTGCCAGTTGTATCCTGCCCAAAGCAAACAGTCCTGACAGCAGGAGTTGAATTTGCTAGCATAGAAAAGCTTTAAAGTCAAATGAACTCCTATGAAATGCAGCATAGGATGAATGCAAGTGAAAGGATGTATTCTGCAGTCTTTCTCCACCTACCCATCAACAGCACAACAGTACTTTAAAAGCCACCCTTCCTCCCAAAGCACTCGTTAAACACTGATCCCCATATGAGCTGAATGCTGAGACTCCAAACAGAATGGGAAAGGTCTGGAGCAAACCGTGTCAGATGTGCACATTCACACAGCAGCACCCCCCAAGAGCTAAAGCCAGGGTGCCAGCGAATGTCCCAGCGCCAAAGTTTCCAAGATGCATCTTCCACCTGCCATCTCCACTCAGCGGTGTCCCTTGGGATCCATCCATGTCACCGCCTTTTAACCCCCTCTGGCTGGCGCGACAGCGCAGGCAGTGCTGATCCCACGTCTGATCCCACGATCCCACGGTGGTTACCACCTCCAAACTTGGATTGCCGCTGCTGTCTCAGGGACATCGAACACAACTAATACTCAACACGGCTTAACAGCATTAGCACTCGGGTTTCCCAGCCCAGAGGCAGTTTTTGACCCCTTTTTCTGGCGATCTCTGCCCCTCGCTGCCGGGCAAGGGCCGGGGCCGGCTCGCTGCTCGGCAGATGGTGCTGTTGCCTCAGCTGCGGCCGCCGCTGCGCACGAACGGAGCGCTCGGACCGGCTCCCCAGCCCTTCGGAAACAGGATCCGGGCCCCAGCAGGGGACCCTGGCAATGCCTTCTTTAGTACCATCCACGGATCTGTCATAAAATGTCCTTTCATCCAGGCTCGCGTTAACGAGGTGCTGCAGGGAGTGTTCTCAGGGTACAGAGAAAAGCAGAGCTGTTCTCCGGAGCAGGAGTAATGCTCTCCTTTCTCCAGCAGTTCTCAATTTATAGGAAAAAGCATTTTACACAAAAACGGGCTTCCATGCTGCTCTGAAATAGAATGTTCCAATAAGGTCTTCCACCTTGGGGCCAGCATATTACATCTGAAGCTGGACCCAAGAATTTTAAGTTTCTAGGAGTTTCCCTGGAGACTTAAGTAATGCAGGATCCATGCATTTTACATGTGTCTTTCATGCCAGTAGCCCACCCTGACCTTTTCCTTAGGAAGAAGGGCCCGAGCAGAGAGATGAAACAAGTGTTTCATTGCCTTCATTCTTCTCCATCATCTTTCTTTGGCAGGCGCAAATGTGAACATCAGAACAAACAACAAAGATGAGGAGACTCCTCTGCACGTTGTTGCACGTTTGGGTGTCCCAGAGCTCGTGGCTTTTTACGTGGAACAGGGAGCACAGGTAGATGCTCTCAATGCCTACATGGAGACTCCCCTGGCCTGTGCAGCCTATTGGGCCCTTCACTATAAGGATCAGATATACAGCCAGGATCACCACCTCATCTGTCGGATGCTCCTAGACTATAATGCTGAAGTGAACGCTCGTGATGAGGATTTCAAATCACCACTCCACAAAGCTGCCTGGAACTGTGATCATGTCCTGCTGCATATGCTGCTGGAGGCAGGAGCAGAAGCAAACATCATGGATGTCAATGGCTGTGCACCCCTACAGTATATCATAAAAGTGACATCTGTGCGGCCAGCTGCTCAGCCAGACATCTGCTACCAGCTTCTACTGAATCATGGAGCAGCTAGGATATATCCTCTGCAATTCCACAAGGTTAAGGATGTCTTCGTACAGTAGGGATATGGAGAGGCGTGGTGTCTTGAACAGGAATGGGTTGAGAGATCCAAACTTCAGTGTGGGCCCTGAATGCCCAAAACATTGTGAGATGACCTACTGTAAGAGTGGTATCATTTAACTGAAGTGAAATTACAGTTGCCTATACCAGAAATCAGATCCAGATCTAATTTTCCCTCCTAACCAACCTGAAATGCCAAACCCTAAATGCTGGTTGAAGCCTAATTTTTCAGAGCAGATTCATTTTCTCATTTCAGAGAACTCACTTTTTCTGTCAAAACTAGCTTCATACAGGTTTAACTGAGTTATATGAAATGTGTATTTCGTATATATAATTTTGTATAACCATAATGTGGTCTCATCTCTAATCTCCACCAAAGATTAGAGATGAGACCACTTGATTCAGTTTGTCACATCTGACCTTTAAAAATTTATTCAAATCTATTCAAAATGAAATGCATCTCAATAAAGCTTTGGATTATTCCCAGGAAATTTGAGAATTAAGGGGAAGTGCTAGGCCTGGGCTCATAGCTGATGACGAAATTAAAAAAAAAAGAAAAACAATTGCAGGATCCCTCCTGAAAAATTCTTAAACCTCTGCAAAGCCCAAAACACTGACAGAAGGGCCTGCGAGTCTTGTTATATCACACAACTAAGTCAGCTTGCTGAAGTCAGGACTCATTCTCTCTCATCCAGTGCCCTAAGCAACATTTTGCAGCTCCCCCACTGTATATGTGAAGTTTTAACAAGCCAAGAAACCAGAAGCCTTTCAATAAAATGCCAAAATTTTAGTTGTGCCCTCTTGAGCCCAGGATGAGCAGGTTCTGTCTGTAGCAGAATGATGCTTAGTCTCGTAGAAGGTATTTGATAACAAGGTCTGGACTCTCCTCTTCCTACTTCCTATTGCGTGAAGTGGGTCTCTCTCTTCCAAACCATCACTTCCCCATCTGTAAGAATGTAGGATATTTATCCCAGAGGGATGTTCTGCACTTTTGTTTGTGAAAACTGGTGACTGTATGGAACAAAACTGGGTGAACGCGATGTTATCCCCTGCATATGAGTGACAATATACGGGGTTTTTTCCCTGTTGAGCTGAAGTTACTGGGCAGAACAGTTGTTTCAGGGGCCTTGTGTGGCTTGAAAGCCATACTTCTGAGCTGTCTTTTCTCCTGGTCACATTTTAAATTTTTCTGTAACAATGCATTTTTGATTCATATGATGGGATTTTTTTCTGTTCCTGGGCTGCATAAGCTGAAGCAAGAATTTTTGCGCATGGCTTTGCCTGGTGTTGAGTCACTCAACCCAGCTACGAACAAGCTATCTCTAGATTTGGGTGATAAAGCCCACCCCATCTAGACTGCTGGGGAGATCTAAGCCAGCACTTCCGTGTGGTGTTAATCTGGGGGTGAGGCTGGGGTTCCTTGCTGTGCTTGCACAGAGTGGTGTGGAGGGGCCTTGTGTCTTTGGCATCTCCAGCCTTATCCCCTTGTAATCGTTTGGCCGTGTCTGTCTCAGTCTGCTGTCGCGCAGTGCCGAGCACCCAGGCTAGCCCCAGCTCCCTGGGGATACTCATGGTCTCCATGCATCCTGCCTGCAGGTGCTACAAGCCTGTCATTCCCACCCCAGAGCTGTGGAGGTAGTCGTCAACTCCTACGAACACATCAAATCGACATCTAAGTGGAAAGCAGCCATACCTGAGGATGTCTTGGAGGTAAGTTCTCAATGAGTTAAAACCGAGTAAAATCCAGGCTTATTATTTGCATAACCCATACCCAACCATAAGAAAGAAAGAACACTTTTGAAAGAGAAGAACATCTCAGAGGATAGGGACTTCCCCACTTAGTATCTCTCATTTGATAAAAGCACTGAAAAAAGACATATTTTTGAGATATTTTAGTTGCAACGTTAGCCTTTGGAGCACCCCCTGTCAGAGGTACAGCAGGAGTTCAGCTGTCCCTGCACTCAGCAAGTGAAAAGATTCTAGCTGTAACTTGTGTTTCTTCAGATCTGTCAATACGTATATTTATATTTTTTTAAGTCAGCAGATATTTTTTAAGTGCCATATCACACGGATATATGACTATGCACCTCGAGGTTCCTTTGCATGGGTCAGATTTCTGTGAACAGAATGAGTTAGTTGCAAATGCAAGGGAGAATTTAAATGAAAAATAAGAGATTAAAGAGGAAAAGATGCTGTCAAAAGGCAAAATTGTGGGACAAACTACACTCTTTGACGTAATTATCCCTTTAATTCAAAAATCCTCACAGTCCAAATATTCCAGTTGCCTTAAAACACGTTTGTGGTTTTTTTTACAGCGGCACCAAGATTTCTATGACTCTTTGTTCACTGTGTGCAGCAATTCACCACGGTCCCTGATGCACTTATGCAGATGTGCTATTCGGGCAATATTGTCAGAAAGGTGCCACCGAGAAGTCCCCTTGCTCTCCATCCCTCTGTCCATGAAGAAGTACTTGCTGCTGGAACCAGAAGGAATCATCTACTGAGCCACGGCAGAGCAGGCACTGGCATCTCCCTTCCCAGATCCATATGCCTCTGTGGGGTGCCAGAGATCCAGGCACAACCCTGACAGAGCCCTGTGCATGCGTCCATTTGCTGGCCAGCCTGCAAGCTGGGCTGGCATTTACTGGCTCTCCTCGGAGCTGCTCTCTTGCCCTACACTGAGAAATCACAGCTGCAGGCTGCAGTTTGCACGGGGGAGGCAGAGCTGGAAAGGCCCCTGCTCCAAACACACCCAGGGCACACACTGCTTTGTTCAGCCTAGCTTAAACAGGGCTGCTGCTTCCTTCAGTACTTATACCACTGCCTGCTAGATAGCATTAGATTAAATCTGAGCAACCTTTCATATTGTTTCATGATGATTTTCTTCAGCTGTCATTTTGGGAGTAAAAGAAAGGATACTATCAAAAAATAAGTCACAGAAATGCTTTCCCAGAAAGAAATGGGCAAACTGATTTGAATTGTGACCACAGACAGGCCTTCAGTAGTTTCTGTGTTTTCCTGCGCACTGACTCTCAATTCAATTTTAGTTCACGGTTCACTACCTGTCTGTGTCTCATAAAGCTTTGTCATATTTATCCTTTTTAATGGTAAGATTTTTTTTTCCTTTATCAACCATGGTATGTAAACAAGATAGAAACAAGCAACCCTGACACTTTTATATGTTGATGTTCAAGCCGGGTAGCTTTTAGCATATGCTGTGTCTGTTTCCACTCTCACTGTGACCAATGATAAATTAATATCCCAGTGTCAAGAAAGGTGAAAAACACTTGCCCCCAAAACCCGCATAGCTGTACTTACACCCATCCCTATATCTCTCAGAATGGTATTAGATGTGATCTGGGAAGCATATGACCCTTCTCTTCATTGACTCTAAAATGAACCTAGCCTGCTAGCATGGACTACACACCTAATTTTTGGCAGCTAAGTGCAGGTGAGAGGAATCCCACATTAACCAAAAGGTGTTCCCAAGGTGAAGATGTGTTGGCTGTGCTGTTACAGACCTGCCAGGCCCCCAGTTGCAAAATTGATTTGCAATTCCTGTGCTTTTGGACCTGCCAGCATTGGTTTCCTTTACTTCTCACCAAGCTACTTTCTCCAGTCCAGGAAGATGAAATGCAGGGCAGTGGCAGTTCACACAGCAAGTATCCCACAGAAAGCACAAGTGTGTGATCTGACCTACATGTAAACCCTAATTTTCTTCCTTTTTTTATTTTGATGCAACCCATCTGGGCTGTTACAATTTTTAGATCCTGACAATTCTGGGCTCTGTGAAAAGCGAGGTAAGCCATGCCCACCACTGGGAGCCAGTAACTCCTGACTTCTCATTGCATCTCTGACTGTGAAGCTGTTGGTCCTTATCGTTATTGTTATCTCCTTGCAAGACAGCCCACAGCACACTCGGCTCTTCCCAGACAAACAGGAGCAGCCAAGCTGGTCTCACAACGTGGTAACAACAGAATTTGAAGAAATGTGCAGGTTATTTAGTGTTACAAATCACTTCCCTTTCCTTTCATCTCAGTTTTCATTAATTAAAGCCTTTACACTGCGAACAAGAATCCAATTCATGGGCCTGTTTATGTTTAGCCAGACAGCAATGAAGATTGCTATTTAGCAGTTTCCCATTCCAATAAGGAATTTCAAAGTGATCACAGACCACGAGTAAATGCTTTCTTGTGTGAATAAGGTTGTAATATAGGTCCCTGTACCTCACTAAACCAATGAGAGATTTCTACACAGCCACAGAGATGTCTCTACCAGAGATACTATGGTAATTTACTGGGGAGAACGATCACCATCTGGGACAGGTTTTCTATAGAAAAATCTTCTTGAGGCACCTCCTGGAAGGTGGGACCCACTGGTTTCTGCACTGCAGAAAAACAGTGAATTTGGAAGAATGAAAAAGCATAGGTTATCTGAACCCACTGCTTTTCTAGGTGATGCATCTCTTTAAGTCAGGCATGAGGAAGAGGATTTGCCAACTGGTCAAGACAAGAAACATTTGTTGCTTTCTGAACAGTCTGACAATGGGGCAAGTTGGGTAGTGCAGAATAAACAGATGGAGGTAGTTGATTTTATTGGAAACACATCCCCACACTGGCTGCTTCTGAAAGTGAAATTCTGCACCTGGAAAAGAGAGGTTTAAGGCAGAACAATAGCAGTGTTTTCTGACCTGTCGTAGCCAGGACTCTCTTGCTGAGAGAGAAGAATAAAGGCTGTCACCAGTGTTCCTAAATTCCCTCTGATCCTCCCCCTCTGCAGTGAACACACTTAATTTTTATTCTGTGGGCACCCAGGCTCACTTCCAAGCTTTGTACCAAGCAGGTGCCAGATTATAGCCATTGTGGTATCTGACAGGGAGCACAGTGGGATCAGGCTGATTATAGTCATAGGAATTTGCAAGCTGTTAAAAACACTAGAGAACATCACTATCACAGAAAAAAAAGACCTGATTGATGCACTTTAATTGCTTCTGCTGTTGAAGTTAGAAAGACCAAGAGTAAGCAAACCTTAGTATTCGCTCCTTTTTAGCACTTTGTTCCTCTCTTACTGCACTCTATTCCCACACGCTGGATGGAGTCGCTCATGTGAGGTGTGGGAGTACCTGATAATAAGATCATCATTTATTAAATTCATGAGATCCACAAAGGAGGGGCAGGCACTGATCTCTTCTCTGTGGTGACCAGTGACAGGACTCGAGGGAATGACCTGAAGTTGTGTCAGGGGAGGTTTAGGTTGGATATTAGAAAAAGGTTCGTCACCCACAGGGTGGTTGGGCACTAGAACAGGCTCCCCAGGGCAGTGGTCACAGCACCAAGCCTGACAGAGTTCAAGAAGCGCTTGGACAATGTTCTCAGGCTCATGGTGTGACTCTAGGAAATGGTCCTGTGGAGGGCCAGGAGTTGGACTCAACGATCCTTGTGGGTCCCTTCCAACTCAGCATATTCCATGATTCTGTGAGATGCCTTGGAATTTCATACTGTCACATAATTCCTGATCATGCTTTTGTATTTTCAAAGCTGCATCAGATTGGACGACTCCACATGGAAGAGAGACCTCTACACCACAAGTTTGAGCACAGTCATGACCTAAAATGACAGAAAATTGTTTTCATGGCTGTTTGCTGTCATCTGTGAAATAAGTTGCTTTTTGCCTTTTGGCTTCTTAATAGAGATGTAGATATGTTTGAAACATTTCCACTGCATTCCATGGCCTATTAGAATATTTAAAGCACAGACGGGCACAAAGAATGAACTATCCTTACCCATTCCCATCAGCAGCCCTTTCCCAGAGCTCCCTTAATGACTTCTCAGTGGATAACAGTGAGATTCTAGGTTTTGGTCCTTGTGCTTTTTAGGAGTTGTATATGAAGAGATGTTCTTAAGCCACATGCATTGTGGACAAAAGAAGTTACCCATTCTATGACCATAGGAACACTCTGCATGTGTTTGGGGACCCATGCAGCTGTTCACGGAAATATGGGCATCCTCTCTCTAAGGTGCTCTTGCAATAATTTTAAACTTAAGTCCGATGTCTGGTTGGGTCTACCTTGACTCAAAAGTCCAATAATTTATCCATGGAGAGTCCGTAGGTGGAACTGAAGTCTAACAGTGTTCAGGAGTGTATTTCCCTGCAAACGCTTTAAAAGTCTATTCATACTTGGTCAGATTTTAGGTACTAGGACAAGGAGTCTAAAAGAGCCTGGCTGCTTTAGCTCTTCAAAATTGCTGCCTGTCCTGGTGGCATAATGCCAAGAAGAGAAGACAGAGATTGTGAAGCTTCAGCTTAGGTCATTGAAAAAGGAAGCAGTAAATGTTGACCATTTCCTGCTCAGCCTCCATCTAATGTTTTTAAAACTTTCACAATTTGTCTTTGAGACAGGCTATTTTCCCAGTGCTGCTGGTGGCAGGAGGGGAAGGATATATTCTTAGCTGCCTCCTACTTGATGCACTGATATCAAGAGCAGGAGGATTGCACAAGGCTAAGAGATCTGCTTAGTAAGGTCTTCTGTCCACAAAGGGGGCTTTAATCAGGTAAAGACAATTGCCTGCACATAAACCAGTCCTAGAATGTGACGTGTTTTGTAATGTGCTTATTTCTAGTACTTTAAGATCACACTCAACAGTGTCACCCATGTCTACTCCAAAAACAAGCTCCCTGGTGAGAGCCCATTGCTTGGTTGAATGGCAGCAATACTCAGCCTCAGGACCTTTAGCACAAGGGGATGCTGTTTCCACATCCCTCTCTCTTCTCATAATGGACTGCATTAATTTGAGTTTTCATTGAAGAGAGGGAAAGGTTCAAAGCCCAAACCAGAATATAGGGCCTTGGTACCCCTGGCACAGGCAGCCAGGACTTCACGTCTTTCTGCCCTTAGCATTTCAAAAGGGAAGGGGTTGTCTGCACCCTTTTTCATGCTGTCACATGGCATTGTCTCTAGGGCTGTGTGGAGGATAACAAGGTTGTCTGCATCATCTTGTAAGGTTTTGGACCAAACCTCATGTCTACACAAAAGCAGAATAGTGTTGCAATGCCCATTTTGATTCTGGCAGCTCTGTGTGGGTCTGTGTGCACACTGGCATGTGTGTGCATCAGCACACTTGTGCATGTGTGAGGAGACCCGCACAGGGATCCCAGTCAAAATCTTTGACCTGGTTTTGGTTGGAGTGTTCAGCCCAATCAGGGTATTAGAGCTGAAACCAGTAAGTTCCCACAAGTGTTTTGGCATCAATGACATTTTATTTATTCAAAACTGCTCACCACCTTGAAAAGAAACATTTCTCCTCCTTCTGCGGGGCAATATCTTACAGTCTATACACCAGTTTTGACAGAATCAATTTAACTGCTGTGATCATGAATTTATAGAAGTCTCCCAGGCTGAGCAAGACTGATTATTTTTGTAAAATATCAGCAATAAAAATATTAGGCAGCAGGGGAAAAGGTCTGGTCTGCCATGAAAGGTGGCAGCTTTACTTTTAGCTGCAAGCACTGCTGGATCAATTAAAATGATCACAGGGGCTCAGCTCATTCATATTTAAGGAACGTCCTTTGAAAATGCACTAATGCTTCTGGCAGCAGATTTTGCTCATGGGACAAATACCTTTAAATTAAACATACAGGAGTTCAGTCTTTGAGATTGAAAGGAAGATAGAAATAGTCTGGGGGGGGGTCTATGCTATTATATACCTTATTAAACTCTGAGAGGATAAAGAGGCATGCCAGGATTTTAGTGTGCTGGAAGGTTTGCAAGGCTCTTGAAGCGCTGCTGTAGCTTTTCTGAAACACTTCAAGATACACATGGGTCAGACACAGCAATATTTCCATTTACTTTCAGGATATGTCAATAGAATTTCCCTGTAATCCCTAGGGTTTGCTCTTCTACTAAACGACAGTGCAGAACATACTATTAGCAGAGATGCCAAAGCCTAGCTAGTGTCTGACACCTTAACCTCCACAAGAGTTATATTAAAGTAGTGGAAAGATCCGCCACAGTCTCTCTGTCTAGAAAGGCAGGGACCTCTGGCACAGCAGACGAGTGGGTCAGAGAAGATTGCTCTATGCAGCCACTGTCAGATGAAATCAATCGGCTGCTCAGAAATTTGTTTCTGACTATTTCTCCAAACACATCTTAAGCGTCACAGGACACAAAGCGTAGCAGTGACAATGGATATCATGCATTCCAATGACCTGTTTGATTTTAATACACAGTTAACTTTTTTCAGTATGTAGCAGCCATGTGTTGCCCTTCACCTTGCGCAGGCACCCTATGGAGTGCTGCTAAATTATAATTAAGGCATTTGAAACTAGGACAGTGGGCATGTGATGATTTTTATACCACCGACAACTCATTCAGTTCTGTTCTTTCAAGCTGGGGCTGACTAGGGATGCTGGTAGCAGCCTTCTGCCTAGTGCCCGAGTCACACTGTGCTTCAGCTTTGTAACAGTGCAATTGATGTGGCTGCTCAGGCTGCTGGTACTGCAATCAGCACTGAATTATTTTATGTCAATAGCAACTGCCAGTGGGGAGTTGCACTGCCTCAGTATAGCCATAAGCTTGCTGGCTGTTTGTGGGAAGGAAGGGGGTTGAATCCAGACAGATCTGGTCAAGGACAGGAATCTTTACCTCTTCCTAGTAAGCCTACAAAAATCACTAGCTGGTTAGGAAGTAAGGATAAGTAACTACTAAGGTCTGAGGAAGAAAGTGCAGGAACAAAAGAGCAAGAATACTCACAGAAAGTCTACCTTATAACAACATGCAATAAAAGAGGGGACAGAATTGTGTGCCTTGTAAATATATGGCCATTGGTTCTTAGTGTATGAAAACACAGGCACTGCTGAAGGGCAGGGCAGTGCCTGAGCTGGCTACAAGCACACAGCATGCTGGAAAGTACAGGCAAAGTGACATCACTGCAGTCAGGGCAGAGCCATTTCATGGCAAAAAGTAATGTAGGTATTTTAACATTTATGCAGAGTAAAACTGGCCCAAAAGACCCAGTGGCACCAAAGTCCACTGAATTACACCTACCTCCCAAAGGCTGAGCCAGCCCTCAGGTGAGACTATCCTGCTGTTTCCAAGTTCCCTTCTGGGGAAAGGTGCGTGGCTGTCCTGAACTCAAGGGCACGCTGTCAGCCTGTGTCCATGGTGAGCACACCTTGTGGTGGCAGCAGCTCTGAACTATACCTTGCTGGAAATTTGGACTTAAGTTTGTCATAAGGGTCCATTTCTTCCACAGTCCTGTCCTTCCCTTTGCCATAAATCCACAGAATTTCACTGATTTCTTTTCTTTCATTCTGTCTTTCCCTTTCCTTTTCTTTCTCCTTCCTGGCTGTGTATCCTCTGGCACATGACATAGGGCCTGACCCCCACTGCAATTCTTTCACTACTCCCTTTTCTAACAAGGGCAGCAGAGCCACTACCCCTCTACACCCCTGTGGTTCTGCAGTTTTGTGCCATGCTCCATCACGTCTGGATTGCCTAACACACAGGAATTACTCATTTACTCAGTCTGCTGTTACATAATCTTCTCTCAAATGCCCCTCACTCCTATGATGGGTGGGTGAAACGCAAATGCTGGGTGGATTTTGTGGGGCTGGCAGTGTGCTTTGCCTTGCTGAGCACCAGCTGAGTTGAGCTGTGCTCACACATTTCACCTGCCAGCATAGCAGGAAGGTTTCTACCCCGTAATCAGAAACATGGCAGAGACTCCTTGTTCTGCCAGCTTTCCATGAAATCAAATTCTGTATCCTCCAGTGGTGTGGGAGGAAATACAAACCAGTGACCTTGGCTTCTAATGACACCAGGATGCTCTAAAGATCTGAAGTCTATCAGCAAAGCCTCTGTTCACAAAGCCATTTATCTCTGGCAGTTTCTTTTTGTGCTGCTGGAGCAGCGGTTGCACTCTTCCCTGGCCAAAACAGTTCAGCCTGGCAGATGGAAGTGCGCAGATGTGGCAGGGAGCTGTGCAGGGGAGGAGTAGGAGCTCAGCCTATTCACATGGTGTGGGGGGGAAGAACTGAAAGAGGAAGGGGACAACTGGCATTAGAACTGATATTATAGATTTTCACATGGTGAATACTGAGTATCTCAATAAACCTGGGAGAGCTGCCATGCACATTTGGAGATGAAGTTCAACAGCAAATTAAAAAAACAAAAAAAGAAATCTAATGTTAAACAAGAGTATTAAACATTGTTTACTTAACAAAGCGAATCCACATTTGGAGGGCTGTGAACTATGACTTGTGGTACTTGAAGCTGACAGTGTAATTATGAACAGAAGACTCCATTTGGTCAAAATGTTCCTGTGTGCTCTTCCCCCTAAGGCACACCCAAAGGCCTGTCCCTGGTACCAAGGACTCACAAGCCACCAATGTGGGCTGCAGCCTCTCTGTGGAGAGCAGCTTTCCACTGCAGTGACTGCAAGTTTAAGGCAAATCCGAACATTTTCTGCACTTCAGGGAGCCTTAACAAAGAAGCATATACAGCCCCATCCCAGGCAGACAGGTGGCATTAGCAAGCCAGGATGCAGGCGTCCAAGAGACCCTGACACAGCTGCGGAGAGCTGGATGCTGGAGGTCTCCATAACCCAACTCTCTCCTGCTTTTCTTTCCAGCTGGTTGAAACTCCGCCAAATACTTGACATGCTGTGCTACGGTTGTTATGGTCCCCTCTTGTGGGGCCCCCCACACAGCACCTCTGTGCTTTAGAGATGTACTTGAGTTATGCACTTGGTGCTCCTTTAAGCCTTTGACGGGGTGCATCCTGCCTGTAAAAGATCAAGGGGGAGGACTCCTTTTTCAGCTGACCAGGACACACTATCTGCTGCTGCCTGGCCGTGCTGTGAGTGTGGGAGGGCTTGATATCAAATGGCACTGAGTTCTGGCCCGTTGCTGGAACTTGCTTGAGCACAGGGAGGGCTGCCCTTTCCAACATGGGGCAGGGAGAGGGGCAGAGAGGCAGCCCTGTCTGCCCTTCACTTTCAGGTGACCTGGGTGCATTGGTGAAATGGCAGGTAAGTGACCCTGGGCAGGCAGGATCCAACTGCAGGCAGTGCCTGCAACAGACTTAAATGTGGGCTTGGACTTTGACGCAGCTCCTTCCAGCAGCCTGGAAAGGGAGAGAGAGCAGTGGCATGAACAGTCTGGGCAGTTCTTGCTGACTCGACATAAACATGTTTTGAAGCTTCCAGTGCAGCCAACAGGGAACAGACTGTTCCCGTGGGTTCCCTGCCTTTGGCCCAGGAGGCTGCCAGAACAGTGGCCAGAGGCACCACTGCTTCCTGTGGCCTCCAGTCCTGGCCGGAGCAGGCTGTGCTGTATATGCAGCCAGGGTTTGTCCTCATAAGAAAAAAAAAATAGAGAAAATAAAAGGATGGAAAGCTGTAAGGAGAACAAAAGATCCAGCAACTAGCAGCAGAACAGCAGCTATGTGTTTCCTGAAGGGTATTTTTAAGGTTTATAATTGTTCACTTCTTATTTACAGTGCTGTTTTGTATCCTTTTATCTAGCACTAGCTACCAGTCTGCCCTCTGCTTAAACCAAGCTATTAATGTCCAAGTGTCTGGAGCTCCACTAACTATGGGAGGCAAGCTTCGCTTTTTTAGGCTCCCGGCCCCAAACAGCTGGAATAATCTTCCAGCCGTATTGAAGCAGGCCCTCACATTGTTTGGGGTTTGGACACTCTTAATCCTTTTTTTAAAAAGCCTCAGCTGTGTGAAATGAGCACAAGCTGTGGCCAGTCACTGTCATGTACTGTTAAAGAGTTCTGTCCTTCTGTCTCCAGGCAGGGGCAAAACCCCTTTATCTCAGTGGGGCTCTTGGTGGCCGGGGCTGCAAGGACAAACTGCCCACTTTGTGGAACAGGAATGTGCTTACACCTCAGACACAATGGTGTCTCTGCACCCAGGCTCCTGCAGCATGGATCTGGGCTTTTGGTCTCACCTGGCTTGAACAGAAAGGCTGAGAGCTGACCTCCCTCTAGTCGGGGGTGTTTGGATCTCAAGTTTCTCCAGGGCTGTACTGCATTAAGTAAGGAGGATGGGCTGAAGCAAGAGCTGTCAGCCAGTTCGATGTATTTAAATTGGCCATATGTGCATACACACATTTCTGTTCAACATATCTTGAATGTCTAAATGTCAGTCATACATACTTCTCTTCCTCTCCTAGGTATGGCTCTTGATTTTAAATTCCTCCCACACAATGAGCACCATCTTGCAGAACTCATGTTGGGTAACACAGTGGGGCTGACCTCTTGTCTGGTCTTGCACTCTGAAGGAGTTAGAAACTAATTTGCTTCATGTTTTCTAGAGACCTTTAGGGGTGTATGTGTCTCTTTACAGATCAACAGCTTAAAGCATTTCGGCTTTGTCCACAACTCACTGGTGTCAACAGGAATCTTGTCACACATTTCAGTAGACATGATGTGAAGTCTAAACATGAATTACTACTACTCTAATATCCATAATTTACATTGTTTAATATGTTGATCCCACATTATATTACAGTCTTTTATTGGTTGGAAAAGAGTTAGCATATGTTAGGAACATTACAGAAAAGAACAGTGAATTACATCAGCAGTTCTCAGACAGGCTTACAGACAACCCACTGATCCATCATCTATATTCTGTATTCCATACTCATACACTATTAAAGTAAGAACAACTGAATAACTGCTTCTGAATCTATTATAAAAAAAACTTCTATAAGCAAATGTTTACCATAATTTACAGCAATATACTGTTATTCTTCTAGAAATGTTTACAGTATTTAAAACCTCCAAGCTTTCCAGTGTAAATATACTTTAAAAAAATGCTGAAAAATATTTATTTTACCCTTTCATTGTCAACAGCTTTGCTGGAATCTTCTTCTGCTCTTACGAGAAGAAACCGCCCTCTTCTGAAACAGCCCCTGTTAGGGGTAGACCTTTTCCCTCCAAAACTCTCATTTCCTAAGTCAGTGGATATGTGTATTCCTGTGAAGAATTGGGAGGATCTCCAGTTCTTCTCCGCTTTGTTTGACTACTGCAGTTCAGACTTAAAGTCGAGACACATCCTCTCCCTTAAGATCAATACTCAGAGGTGAGGAATATCGTTCTGCTGCAAAGGAAAAGGCAAGAACAATTCATTGGAGAAGGATGGTAACATCTCTTTCAGGAAGCCCTGAGTACTGTAATGTAATTTTCAAGGTCTGTCTGCATCAATTTATGGCACTCCAGTGAATAATTTTGCCATTGTTTCAGCTGTTCTTACATGGATGTTGCCATTCAAAAGACAGAAACCTGGGAATATGCAGAAGGTGTTACAATTTTTTTTCCTCAAGTGAACTGATCATCCAGTGGCCTTGACAAATCATCAAAAGCTTTTGGAAGTGTGACATGTGTCCGAAGGACTGTTCCCATCCTTTGGCTACAGAAGACAGGCTCAGAGCGTGCAGAGCCAGGCATCAGCAGCTGGAGTAGGAAGAACACAGGAACAAGAGGGTGAGGCCATGGGGGAGAAGCACATGAAGGAATTTGTACCAGAAGAAGACTTCTGGGTGTCTCAATGAATAACATGAATAATGAAAACTTCAGGTGTCCCTGGCCAGAGCTTGAAAATGAAGATTTCTTCATTGTGTATTTATGTAAAACCTGAGGCAAAGCTGATTAGAAGCAAGGGAAAGTTGTGAGATCAGAAGGTTTTATAACAGTCCTAACTAAGCAGAAACAAGTGCTTCTGTGTCAACACAAACACAGTTTTATGCCTGAGCAAACAGCTTCCTGTGATCTCTGAGGCAATGACACATACCTAGTAACACTGAGAGTAGTCCAAACCATCTGATCCACCCCTGTATGAAGGTTGAATTCCACCTGTAATACCCTTTGTAAGCAGGGGAGTGACTCTGGGTCACCAATAGGCTTTGCAATGCATGTTACTACCTCTGCTGCATGCCACAGTGATTGGAGGAGATGACAAGTAGCCCTGGCAGGTATTCTAATCTGTTTCCCAGTTAATTTGTTAAAAATCAACCTGGAGTGTTGTGGGCAGTAAAGCTGCTAGAAAGAGAAAACCATTCTAAGGAATAAACACTACAAAAAGGAGCTTACAATGCATCTGATTTCTCAGTATGCCTCACGGCACTTAACAATCAGCATCAGCTACAGTTAGCTTCTAAGTTTCTGTAAAAGGTCTGCTCAGCAACTGGTATTTGGTTGTCCCAGGAGTGGTAGGCATGGCTCAGAGCTGTCTGACAGCGCTGCTGCTTGTGGGGTGCAGAGTGAGGAGCCTCATGCTGTCTCCTGCAATCTTGTGGCACTAGGACCAGTCCCAAACCCAGACAGATCAGCAACGTCAATGATGACAAGCTGCACAGAGGCAGCTCCAGGCTGACACAGTTTGTGCCAGCAGCCAGCTTATCTGCAATGATCCCGCTGGCATTTGCTGCAGAATAAATATTGTCTGGGATTTTCCATTATATATCCACCCTGGCCAGCAATGACACAGCAGCGATGTAATTTTGAGCTCTGTATTTCCAGTTTCCCACGACCATGCAGAACTAGTAAGAGGACTTGAGTCATTTACCTAAACATAAATATTCACTGCTACTTTAGAAAGCCAGGAGTGTCCATACAAGGTATTTGCATGGGACTGGCAGGCATGACAAAGGACTTGTGGAAGATCTCTGTCTTCCAGAGTGACAGATGAGAGACAGGAAGAATACTCCAGCCTTCCTCATATAGGACGGGGTGTCTATTTTTAGGTAACTGAATGAGCTGGGAGCCAGCTCACAGCTGAAGCCATCTAAACACAGGTGCCTAGAGGCACCCCCAGTGTCTGGGGTCCCATTAGAGTCAGTTGAACTCTGCCACTGGACACAGGATCACTATATCGGCACCAGAAGTAAGTGTCTGCTTCAGAAGAAGCTTTCTGGAGTCCTCTGGATACACTGACACTGGCCATGAGAGGCAGCTGAGCTATGCAACTCACACCTCAGCACACACACACAGAAACATGTACACAGTGTCATGATAAGGTGTCGTACTTGGTGTGCCGAATCCCATGCCAAGGTTCTCAGCTTTCAGGCCCAGTCCAGTGACGTGACAAAGTACAGAAAGCCCAACCTGTAACAGTAATGAAAACATTACTTGATTTTCTTATTTCAGCCTTGCAGACAGGGCCGTATCACGTTAATGTAACTTAAAGTATGCCTGTTCTAAACTAGAAACTCTTTGTCACCTTCCAGGAGAATGTTTGGCAGCTCAAAATAGTGGGATTGATTGTCACTGCTCCTGCTGTGTTTCCTGCATCACTGTTCTGTCTGGATTTTAAACTGGACATGACTCCAGGAAGGCAGTGAGTCTCATTCCTCGAGGCTGTGCCCCTCACACAGCAGGAAATCAGATAGGTCCTTTCCTTTCTTTCCCCTTCCTTTTATGAACTGCAAAGCAAGAGAGTGACACAGGGAAATCTGTGCTAATTCTACATGGGCCAATTTGTTGCACTCTGCTTTGATTTTCTTTCATAGCTGCAGAAGGAATATTGAGGAGAGTGGATGAGGAGCAGCTCCTGATACCCCATATGTATTTTTCTATTTATATAAAAATCTTACATTAAGAGTCCTCAGGATATTCTGAAGACCCAGGACTGTGTTCTAGCTGCTTGCTTTGACACCCAGCATTTGAGATCGCAGGGAAGAATTAAGACTGCCCATGGGTATTTCTGCCCTTTCCTTCTTGTGAGGTGAGTGGAGAGAAGCAGGAGTGACTGAAGCTGCCTACCAACAGGTCCTTTCTCTTTGCTGACTGTGAGGAGTAGCAGCATCTAGCCAGGTACTGAGTCAGTCATTCTGTCTTGAATGTGCATGACAGCACAGATGTGCAAAGTCACCTTAGGGCCTGTAACACAGGGTCAGGACACAGACATTTAAAATTGTTGTCAGTTCTTGGGAAATACAAACCCAAAGATGTTAACAGAGAAGTGTGCCCCTTCTTCTTCACCATCCCCACCCCCAAAAATTATCTGAGCTGAGGGATCATAAACTTCCATGTTCTACCTTCCATTTGCTAAAATTGCTAAAGGACTTCAGGGCAGAAAATTCTTGGGTGTTATACCTGATCCTCTCAAGTTGTCATTGCTGCCATAAGGAGAAAAAAACCCAACAGTTTTTCCAGTCCAGTAGTGTTTCTTATCAAAGGTAGCAAAGCTTGTTTTGTAATACTGCTTTGGGAAGGACATTATTGCACGTTAAGGGCAAAGTCTGGTGGATTTAAAAACTTGGTTAAGCGATAGGGAAATGATGATAATGAACAACTGTGTATCAAGGCTCCAGGGAGATTTATCTGGGTATGTGCCCAAGGCACCAGTAACACTAACCAGTAATCAGTGTACACTTTTCAGCTAATGATCTGGAAGAGAAAACACAGGGTGCTTTGGCGTGGTTTCTGTTGACATCAGGAACCTGGCTGTGTAAGGTCCTGATCAGGGGGCAAAGGGCGAAAGTGCAACACCTGCTTATCTCCTGTGAAACCAGAACACTCTTCAGCTGTGGGTAACTGTGCTGATGTCAGTGCCCCCCTGACATGCCAGCAGCAAGCCAGCCCACACTGTGACCAGGAGCTGGTGCATGGCCTCTCTTATCCACTGGGCTTGTGCAGGGGAAGGAAAAAAGACCCACCTTTTGCCTTCCAGACTGCAGGAGCTTGGCTGGGACTGATGGTCTGTGCACAGCATGCTGCAGAGAGACCTGGATCTGCTGGGGCCATGTGCTCAACAGGGGGCTGCACAGACAGCAGCTTGGGTCCATCCTGCTGCTCTTCAGCATCCCTGCTCCCAAGCCTGCCATGGGCAAGGTAGAGAATGCATGTATGTGTATTTCTGCTTGGAAAAACCAGACAGGAAACATGCAAGTCCTGTCTATAGAGACTGCAGGACAGTTAAAATGATGGGAAAACACAATGGGTGTTTGTGTTGTTGGTTTCCTTTTGTTTTCTGTAGTTTATTGAAGTCCCTGGTGTACTTTAGGTCTGGGTTGTTTCTCCCAACACACCTGGCATACCGGTATATGTCAGAGTGGTACATTTCTGCAACTGCAAAATGCCAAAAAGGGGTGCCATGTGATCTGCTTCCCTGACATTACAAGTAAAAACCCTTAAGAATGTGAAACCCACACTGCTAAGGATGGTAAATTCAGTACACAAGGCTGTCACTTGTAGGCTTGCGGCCAGACACCTGGAGTCTGGCTGGTTTTCACCTCTCCTCTTTCAGGTAAAGTATCTACATGTATTTTTACAGTTAGTCTGTCTTCTTAAAATTAAGGGAGATGCAGGATGGCCCCAGGCCAACACAAGTCTGCGAAAGAACCCGTTGTACAGGACTGTTGGATCATGACACCAGCTGATCACTACCATTTTCTTACACACCAGGTATGAAAAGCCAGCTGTCCCATTGCTTCAGAGCTGAAAGACAGCCATCCATTTAGTCTGTGGAAAAACTTTTTGTTAGATATAGACCCAGTGACGGATGTCTTTTTTTCTTAGTCCATTTTCATTTTCTTTAAAACTGAACAAAAGACAACTATTTTAGAGCACAGAACATACTCTGATGGAAGATTCCCAATTCTCATTTCAAAACGAATACTGTCCTAATTATAAAGAGTAAGGAGGGGCGTAATGTAATGCACTGATTTTAGGTACTATGTAATCTCTCAACCAATGCAACATTAAGTATAAGCAGATAATTCTTCCAGTGTTTCTTCCCCCTGCTGTACCTGACATGATGTGAGTGCTGTTTTTCTCACCTCCATTTGATAAGACTTAAAATAAAAAGCCCTTGCTTGCACTAGACTTCTTAAAAAAACAAAGATACAGACAACCATTTAAAAGATTTTATTATAAAACTATTTCAACATCTACATCCAAGTAAAAGACTTAAAACTACATCTCTACTTTCAGAATAAAAAGTCAGTGAATGCTGGAAAAGGTGCTGTATTATCTAGGTAGATAGACATAGTTTGTAATACTACAGAGATTTCAAGTGGATTCCTTAAGTGCTACACAGCCTCTGCCTGCATCATGAATAGTCCACAGCTTCTCTCTGCAAGCAGCATCACAAACATTTTTCCAGCACCCATGTGCCTCAGCTGCTTTGAAACAGAAATTACAGCTCCTAACTGGAGCAGCTGCAGCTGTGTTACAGATGTACCATCAGATCACAACTCAGGTTCAAGCATTACTGGGCGCAGATAGAAAGGTATAAATTGTGTTTTCTTGACAATAATGACTACCTAGGTATGTGTTTGTGACCTTGTATTCAATACAAAAATCAACAAATACTCAATTATCTTACAACAGTGAAAGCAGCTTTTTCACATCTGTATATTCTAGACAAAGATATTTCCTTTTTATTATCCATTTCATTCACTGAGCTGAGCTCAGATGCATGATCTGGTGACCTTTGGTGACTGCAGCTTATTCACCAGGATAAAAACAGCCTAGATGCAGTACTAAAGTCATCATACTCAGCAGTTATCATTAATACATCTAAAATTAGTTTTTAAAATAAATGAGGCATATCAAAATAGTATTTTATTTTCAATGAGAAATAAAGCTCAACAGGACTTCTAGAACACAAAGGTAGTTTCATATTAAAAACCATTTTAGATTCACAGTGGAATATGCAGTGATTTTCCATCCAACAAATAGAAATCTCTAATAGAAAACTATCATACTGAGCAGGATGCTTTACTGTACTTGCAACTTCTTGCAAAGGATCACGTAGATAATATGATAATTAGTTAAAAAATTCAAGTAATATTATACAGCCTTGATGAACTTCTGACTGGCCAGCTTGGCAACGCTCAATAGTTTAGCATCTGTTAAGTTTACCTTGCTTACAAAAGTGAAAACACACTAAGATGGGCAAGGAAGAAGCTTATTGAGAATGGAATATTTTCCGAACAACTCTCTCCCACTGGCACTGTTCCTGTGGGAATTCCCCCTATTTTGCTGTTCATACAAGCTATTCTGTAGTTTTCAGTGCTGTTTATATTTTGAAACATTTCCTAAGCCCTTTCCATTGTAATGAACAGTTCTTAGAATAAATTTTATAGTTCCAACACCACTTCTGGAAACCTTTCCAACAAACCTTCAGTGCTCACCACAGCTTTCAGGGTATAGATTCCCCACGTACCTCTTTGAGCTGTTGTGGTCCAACACAAATTTGGAAAAGACAATTGGCAGATTTTGGTTTAGTGTACTCAGCCACTAACCTCCTAACAGCACAACAGAAACAAACCACAAGACTGTGTTTTAAACATGCTGTTTTTCACAACATGCTTATACAATACACATCACCAAAACCTTTCTGTTCAACTTGCACGTCTGACTTCAGTTCTTGGAAAATCCTAACTGACTTACTTAGCACACATTCTCCAGAATACAGGGATGTAGGCTAGATGTACCCTAACGTGGGAGCTGTTTATATTTCCATCTCTTTCCAGTAGCTTTTAAAAATATCCTGATTTTCTTCTTCATTACCTTATGCATAGAAGCCTTACTTGGCTGATTTCCCATGAACAGCTTAACATAAAATATCTAGCAACGTGACTCACAGGGCAAGGCATTGCAGAAGAATTATTCCTGGAATACCTTTTTTTTTAAAATGGGACTTCCTTATATAGGGAAAACACTTTCTCCCTACCTCCCAGGGCTCCCTCCCTTCCAGTCAGGCTGTATTTGAATGCTGTTTGTATCTTGCTACAAGACTGCCATGTTAAGTGAATCTTTTCCAAATGTTATAAATACAGCTTTAAAGTACAGATGTTATCTATCTACCTGAGAAGTTCTGTAATAAGATAAACTGCTGATAACTATTCTAACAGAAAAATATGCATCAGCATAACTCATGTTTATCAGTATTCAGAATTCAAGCATTAAACAGGATTTAAAAATTGCACACCTCTACCACACCAAGTCTTTGATCATAGTAAAAAAATGGCCTGATTTTCCTCTATACACAGCTCTTCTTTAAAGACATACGTGCTCCTATTTTCCTCATCCTGAAGTCCACAGCAAGGTTTCAGATTCAGCACATACAGCCTAGGTTTATAATATTCTTATCTTCTTTCTCCTCTGGCAGTTCTGAAACCTGCTTGTTTGGAGGTAGATTAATACTTCCAGATGCTGCTCTTGAAGCCAGCTTGATTCCCTTGGGTGTCTGGAATCAACTTCTCTTCAGAAAGCTGCACTCTGTTTTGCCACGTTCTTTGGGTCTTTACTTGGGACACACCAGTCATCTGCCTCTGAGGTAGCCTGGTAGTGCTTGGAAGCTGATTTGTTAAAAACTGGGAGTTTTTCTACTGATTCTGTTGATAAGGCCTAAAAGTCAAGAATGAACAAGTTACTTGGTTTCTATCTCTCAATAATGCCACTTAGTAAAAATTGATTCAGTATGCCTAAAGTGTAAAGCCAGTGACACTACAAAATGAAGTTATTCACACAAATGTTTCTACAATAGATGCGGTAGTTTATGTGCTTCAGTATCTATGATTGCTTTGGATAATTTAGTAGGACAAATGCAGTAACATCACATCCTATTTATGCATTTTTAATAGGCCTTAAGCAGTACCCTCTAACATGTTTTCAAGATAGTCCAGGAATGCATGGAAAAGGACTTTCGTTTGCAAAATTCCAGTGAAAATGTTTTAATAGAAATGTTACATATATATATAGCTGAACTGTCTCTTCCTTTTGTACTTCTGCTCTGATTGTGCTTCAGTGTTTGCAGTTTAGCAAAAGAAATTCAAAGCAAGTTTTTCCCATGATTAAGTGCAGAAAGTAGAAAACAACATGTAGTGCTGTTTGCAGGTTTCTTATAGAAACAGCACTGCATGTTATATGCCCAGTGTTCAAAACTACTGGTATCTGAATCCCATAGCTTGCTATATGGCAAACGTTGAATAGCACCTTGACTCCTCAAGGATTTAGTTTGCACGGATTTTCTAGTTTTCAGAGTAAACAAACTAGATCTGTTGCTCACACCTTTACTTCACTCTCTTCAAGTACTTGTATTCCATGAACAAGTAGATAACATGGTGAAAACCAACAGGGCTCTCACTAGTAGTTGTTTGAGTAAACTAGTTAAAGCCAAGTGACTTTTTTAATATCAGTTAAAAACCAGTTACTAAATCTGTAATTTCTCAAGAAAAAACAAGAGCTACTCAAGAGGAGAAAATTTGTCTACTTTAAAATGGTAATGAGTAGTTACCCCACTGCATTAATGGTAGTTATCTTTTATTTAACTAAATTTAAATGCATACCTTCAAGTAGATGATAGCATCTGTTCCATAACCACATATGGAGTAAAGATTTAGATCTCCTTGAAAGTATTTAGCATACAGACGAGAAATTGGCAAGCCATACCCAAAGCCAGCCTAAAAATAAAGTACAATATAAAATTAATGAATTTTTTTACTAGCTCTTATGGCTTAAAGTTAAATAGCTGGAAAGTCTTCAGAGATTTTTAAGCTGTTAAAAAATCCTTTGCACTTCCTCTTCTCTTAGAAGAAAACATAAATCTCTAATCAGTTTCATAAGAATGCCAAAACTGACCATTAAAAAACCCAAAACTACAAGAAAAAAGATCTCCATGGAAGTGGGAGAGTCTATACACATGTCCCACTTTTACATATTACATTTCAGTATTTTTCCCTCCCTTGTTTTTGCTAGTACAGCTTGATTAGTAAAAGGAGTTTGCTATTGGGAGATTAATAATAGTCTAAAAGCCTGTTCTAGTTGTGCTTGCCTCCAGAAAAAAGCATGATTTACAGTAAGTTTGAGGACTGAGTGGAGAGTGAGGACAAATTAGTGTCATTGGAATGTAAGAAGAAAAAAAAAAGGAAGGGGTTAGATTCAGGTTGCAATGCTCTTCTTTGTTTATACCTTTAAAAGCATATTTTTGTCCACTAAGCTAAATATTAAAATTTTGTTTCAGAAAGTGTAAATTCATATTTATGGGGCTTGGTAATCTTTGCATATCCCACAATGCAGTAGGGTGGACACAGTGCTTCATTATTAACACACCAACACTTAGAACAACCTAATTGCAATGTAAGTAGAAAGTATCTTACAAGAGGGGTATTTCGACCATCATCCATATTTGGCCTTGGTGCGGTGGAATACATGTAGCTAAACAGCCGCTCAATTTTCCTTACCGGAACACCACCTCCTCGGTCTGAGATCTGATTTAAGAGAGAATGAAGTTAACAACAAGCATGCACTAAGAAGGGTATTTAAAATGCTGTTATTTGAACACACCTTTCCAACAGTCATAAATGCAAACATTTGTCTTACAGAGTATTATTTTTCAGTTAGATAATTGTGCTACATGGAGGCTCGTATCATCAAGAGAATGCTCATGTGCTCATGCACAGTATCTTTGATCTTTTCTCAGAGGCCAGAAGACCTTTTAATAGAATCAGCTAAGCATGTAAAATAACAAAGATTACATTAAGTCCATATTGTAGTAGGCCAACAAAATACCTTGATTGCCAGGTCTTCTTTCCCTAGAACAACTGTCACTTCAATCGGAGAAAGGGTAGGACTGTTTTCTTGGAATTCAACAGTTGCTCTCATTGAATTCTGTGGAAAAGAAGGTTACCATGATCAGAGATTGTTGAATCCATGCACTTCAAACCACGCTCCTTGTACATAGAGGCAAAATTACCCTCTATGCCTATCAGTGCCTAGTTTCCAAGGGACATACTTAGCATTTTGGCATAACGGGAGCAGAGGAAATCTCACACCTAGAAGTGTCTAAGCATAGCCAAGACTCTTCTGAGTGAAAGATTACAACTTCTTGCCCAACGTAACTCAGACACTGTAAATTAAATAACATAACTCCCTTAAAGTCAACAGGTTTCTAGAGAAGAGCAAAGTTCAGCAGTTGCTAAAGGCTGCCAGATTTCTGCACCTCAGGGTGTCAGCACTGAAGTTCAGCCCCTTTCACTACTCCTAAATACACTGTCCAATCCACAGAAAAGGCACCAAGGCAAACCTGCAGATGTAATCTCTAAAAGCAGAAGGCTAGTGGTAGTCACAACCCCACAGCCCACTTCACTCTCTCAGTTTATATTGACATACCTTAAAGAGCTCAAAAAGCATGTGAAAAAGATGAGATGGAACATACACAATGCTAATTGGTTCTCCTGGAGCTTTTCCTAGAGAAAAGGAAAAATACCAAAGATTTAAAAGGGTGATGACATTTATCTGTATTGTATCCAAATTTTACAATGAGCAAGTTGCCAAAACAAACAAAAATAAATCAAGTTTCATTTTTGGTTTTCCCGCCTCCAAAACTGGCAAACAGCTTTATGCATTCGTAACAGTGTTTAGATTGTAATTGCCACTTGCTTAATAACAGCTTCTTTTCAAATAAACAAGTAAAAAAATCAAGTATTAATTCCCCTTTATAAATAAAGGATTTTAAACATTAAGCAGACTGCTGACATCAGACACATGCAGGCAGCTCAGACCAGACCCAGCATTTCAGCAGCCCCACTTCCTCACCCCTGATATGGAGGTCCTCTCTAACAACTTCTCATGTTACTTTAAGTACAGGTTTGTCTGACTTTTCTCAAATTCATAAATGGTACCTCAAAAAATTTAGTGTTTAAGATACATTGACATTTGAGTTCTAACACAGGAGGTTAAATGAGGTGCCTGTAATAGAAAATGAAAAGGAACTAGCCCAAGTCAGATCAACTCGTACGTGCATTAAGGTTATAGAACTGGGAGCCTTTTGAGTCAGTAAAAGCAGCAGTTTGGCTATCAATAGGAAGCTCTCATCTTACCGTTCACTTGAGTAAGTTTCAGTTCTGGAGACGTTAAGTAATACTGGTCACACAACATCTTGGAACTTTCATAAGCATCTGAAATAATTTTTTAAATAAATGATGTAAAGTATAATATCAAGCAACATAGAAATTAATTCTAATGCATGGCAGAATACAGCTTTTAACTGCATTAGCTGCTAAGGTGTTAGAGAGTCTAAGACACAGACAAGGGAATGTGTCTCAAGGGAATGGTAGCATTGCATCCACTGTGTGCACTAAAAATTGAGAACAATGGGCAATTACAGCAGCATGAGCAAATCTTTGTACAGTTTGATAATTGTATGGAACTGATGCATCTGTTATCTACCAGTAGGTAAGACCAATCTCAACACCTCAAACAACTTCAACTCCTACCTCATCTGTCACTTGCTAGGACTTGCTCCAACATGGTTTTTTACTGCTACTTTGTATTTTAAATTCTGTCCTCTAAAAGCTCATGCTTTGGTAAGACTGCTTTCAGCTATTTCAATTAAAGCCAGTCAGCATTCTCTACAACACAAGTTGGTACCCAATCTGCTTGCAATCAGATATAGATACTGATCAGGAAGAGAAACTTTAAAGCTCTAAGAATACGCACCATTCACTACTTCAGCAACATCGCAGCAAGGATCAATACTTCCAATGTGCCTTGGGTGCCCCGAGCCAGATTTATCATCAAAAAGAAGAGCTGTTTGAGATGAGAACAATACAATATTTAATCGCAAATACTGTATTATAAAAAAAGCCTAAAAATTGAGACTAATACAGTGCAATCACAACATATAATCACATAAAATACTGAATGTTGTTTATGCCTTTTATGAGTTAGTTTGCTGACAGTATATAGTATTTTATGTTGGCTTTTCTGTAGTTCACATCTAAAGGTTTTTCAGACATTGATGATATCCCTACATATTCCACAAAAGAGTTACTTCAATTATTCTGTACTCTAGAAAACAAGTTTTTCCATTACTTTCTTAAGTGATAGATTCCGTTTCGAACTTTTCAGTGTCACGCAAAACCACGTGAAGCAGTCCTCCATCAGTTTTCAGAAGTGTTGACATTAACATGTTACTCATTAGGTTTAAGTTTTTCCTCAGGCAAAAATTTCTACTTACTGTGTTGGTTCATTAGCATCCGGGTGGAAATACGGCTCATGTAAAAACGATCCAAAAAATACTGGATGTTATGATTGGTGACAGAATCTACTTTAAAAGCGTCTTTGTATTCAATTACTCCTTGTGCCATTGTAGGAACCACATCATGATGTCTGTTTCGGACTCTAATTAGAGTATCTATAAAGCTAGGTCAAAAAGAGATCTTTTTAGAACATTATTCTCAGACTACACAGATGCAAGCTTTGTATAATGTAATTATCTAATCCAGCACCAGCACAGGTAAGTGCTCAACACCCTGTTAAAATACAGTCTGTTTCTTTCACTCTTTTAAAAGTAATTCCTCACTGACCTAACCCACAAGAGTTAGGCATTTTTAAAACAGAAGGTATAATGAACCATATCAAATTCACTGCCTGTTTAATCATTTATTTCAGCAGAGAAAAATGTAAGAAAGGGGAAAAGATCTCAAGCTGACATCTTCGAAAGACGCAGAGATGTGACTTCACAGACAATTTATTTTAATATTTCTCTGTCATGACAGCTCAAGGGACAATATCACCTCGAAATTAGGCTGCAACGGGTCACCTTTATTTGCAATACTTCTAAACATGATCAGAGATTTAGACCAGCTTGTTCTATGTTCAGCTCTTTCTGCTAGATTATCAAATTCAGCTCATGATGGTTGTCAGTCTAAAGTGAATATATTGTGAAAAGTAGAATGTGAACTAAAAAGTTCAAAGAAACAAATGAAAAGCTTACTCAGATAAGACTTTTTGGTCATCTGGGCTTTTCTGATTGAACTCAACCAGCTCCATTAGGCTTTGGATGTACCTATTGAAAAAGAACACAAGAAATATATGCTATTAGTTGATTTTTATTAATCTATCAACTTGAAAAATACTTTGTCTTGTGCACATCCTTAGTCCTAACAACTCAGCTAGGAGTTTTAAGTATCTCTGAAATATCAAAGTTACAACCAGCAATGGAATGACAGATTAACATTTCTTGACTGCCTGAACCCCAAAAGTTTTAAGTCTTTTCTTGTGCCTGCCACCAGAGAGGAATCTAAACCCTCACTTAAGGTATGTAGGATTCCCCTTATAATTCTTGAGAAGAGATGTACTTCAAAAGAAGATCCAAATGACAATGACTATCAGGAAGACACTTAAGCAAAATTTTTCCAAATCTGATCAGCTTTGGCAGAAGCTAAGTAGCTGAGCCTCTTGCACTAACATCTGACAGTCTTGACACATACGGCAAAGGTACAACTATTTGCTGTATTAAGAAGTTTCTAGATCTCACTCTAATACTTCTACTCTTTATGTCAGCCATCCTGGCAAATGCTGCAACTGTGCCAGTAAACAAGGTTAAATCAGATTCAACCACTGTGTCAACTGTAGAGATTATGTTAATTGAATTTTAAACACTTGTTGCACATGTCAAGGCAATATACTTTGGAAGAGAAGCTCTGTTAGTAACTGCATCAGTGACGGATCAAAACAGGTACATAGCCTGCTTTCCCACTTCGTTTGGGTCTGAGAGTCTGTAATGCTATGGGGAAACAGAACATGTTTTCTTTTCCCCCTTCTTGAAGAATAAGAAGCGAGATTTACTCTATTAGCTATTTCAAACTGTTAACTTCCCCCCAAACACACTAATTTAAAGATAACAATATAACCATATTGGTTTTCAATTTAATTTTAGTATGCTAGAAAAGGACAGTGTGTAACAGCTTGCAATTCAGCTTTGATGAAGGAACTGCATTTCTACTTTATTTTGTTATGCTTTCTACTATTCAAAAAAGTCTGTAACAACAAAGTTCTCAAAGCTATGTTACTTTGCATGCTGAATTCAAGCAGTTCACACTTACCAGCTTTTTACTAATTTTACTGATGGAGTGCCTAGTAATTTATCAGGAAGAAGATCAATTTCTTTCAGGATGTTTGCAAACCTCACAGGAAGCTCTTGTCGCAGAAATGAGAAAGAAGTTCTCTCACATCCATTAGTCGAGCCTATGAATAAATCCAAAACAACGTTTTTGTTTAAGGAAGTTTCAAGATGTAACTACAGATTGCTGACTTTCCACAAACATCAGGACTCTATTCCTCTGCAATCAGGAGGCTTTTACTGGCCGGCTCATCTAAGTGTACCTATATGTTTGTGCTGAACGCTGTTTACATGACAGTAAGACACAGCGTGTTCTCGGACGGAATACTTGTACAGTTCCCACTTAGACGTGAGACTTAATTGCAATCCCCTAAGAAGTACTCCAGCCTCTGTAAACAGGAGGTTCTTCGGGGTGACGTCTGGCAGTATCATGCGCGCACGGCCGCCAGAGCTGCCAAAGCGGTAATGGGATTAGGGAACAGCGCGTTCACTCCGCCTGATGGCTGCTCCCGACCCCGTGTGCCCGGAGCACGAACACGCCCCGCAGCCCACGGACCTCTCAGAGCCCGCACCCTACCAACACGGCCAAAACAGCGCTGTAGCGCATCTTCAGCTCTGATGGCGGCACTCACGGGTCTCCAGCGCCTGGCACCTGGCCGGGGGGTAACTGCGGCCGGGGGTGCCCACCCGAGGCGACCTCCCCGCCGCCGCCACCACCCCGGGGCCGGCCGATTCCCAGCGGGGCTGGGAATACCAGGCGGGGTCCGCTCCCCTCCTCCGCCCTGGCGCTGGGCAGCTGAGCCGGGGGTCGGTAGCGACTTCAGCGGTGGCTGAGCGCGGATCCCTCCGGGCGGGGATCGCCGCCTCCTCTGTCCGGCACAGCACCGCTCCCGCACCCCATTCCGCGGCAGCCCCCGGGCTCGCCCCTCCGCGGGGAAACGAGCCTCCGAGCCCCGGGCTTGGGCTGCCCCCCGGCCCCGACCTCCCCCTGTTCCTCCCCACTCTCACCAAAGTCCAGCAACTGCTTGATGGAGAGCGGGGAGGGGGAGAAGCGGGAAAACTGCTCCACCTCCTGCGGCAACCGGCCGCTGCTGCTGGCACTGGCCCCTGCCAGTGGGGCGGCGCTGCGCAGGGCTATCCGGGCGGCCTTCATCGCTCCCGGGGCGGCGGGTGCGTGGCACGTAAGCGATCGGTGAGTGAGCAGGTGATCCGCTGGCTCCGGGACTGTCGCTATCCCCTCGCCTGTGGCGGGCGGCTTCACGTGGCGCCTCTATTTACAATCGCAGCGGGGCGGGGCTCCGGCAGGCCGCGCCCCCGCAGGGCGCCTCGTGACAGCGCTGGCGGGGTTCCCCGTGCCCGGAGGCCCGAGCCAGCGGGCGCCTCGCCAGGGGCACGGCGAAGTGTCAGAGGTGCCGCGCTGGGGGGCAGCTGCGGGGCCAGGGCACACGGAGCGGCGGGTGCTGCTGCTGCGCCGCCCGCGGTGACCTTGTGTACCGGGCAGGGGCCGGGCGAGGCCGGCGGGATGGCCGTGCCCAGCTCCGAGGCGCCGCGTTGCTCCCGCCCCTCACGGGCTGCGGGGGGGTCCGGCCCTGTACAGGCCGTGCACAGGCTGTGCACAGGCACCCAGTGGGCGCCAGAGCTGCGGGGGGAGCGGGCCCGGGGGAGCGGGTGGCGCTGACGCGGCCTGAGGGGCGCCATGGTGTCCGGGGGAAGCTGTGTCTTCGCACTCCTACAGGGGGTGCTCGTGGTGCGGTGCTGACAGGGTAACTCCAGGGCCGGCGCAGAGGCTGCATCGCATGCAAAAGGAGCAAAATCAGATCCCAGCCGCAGGGCTGCGGGTGCCGACATGTAGGTCATGGCTGTGACCTTGGTTAATAGTGACCAAATACCCGAAGACAGCTGTGCTAGTGACGCACTGGCCCCAGATCGGCATGCGGCCTTTATTTACTGTCACTAGAGCTGACCTAAGAAGGGGCTGACACAGTGCTCTCAGGGACAGCTCATCTTCCAGAGTCACAGTCGATCTGGGAAAAGCCCCTTCACCTTTCCTCTTTGCTGGAGAAGGAGCTTGGAACTCCAGTGCTGCCTGGCCTTTTCCCAACATGCCGAGTCCACTGCACTGAGGGCAGGGTTTGCATAATACATTGAAGAATGGAGTTAATGTCAGCAGAATGGACTTAATGTCAGCAGAGGGCTTCCTGATATCTGAAAACTTGGTCTGTAACAGCAGGAGCATGTGGCAGTAAAATAATACAAAATAATGGTGCCCTAATATTTGCATACAACTCCCCAGTCCAGTTTTATATTTACACACACAGACATGTAAACTTTTTCAAGGGAAGGAAGATGACATTCCTAACAAGAAATTCTTGCACTTAGTTTAACAGACAGAGAAGAATACTTTAGCTTGTCATTAGACTGTTTTTAAACTTCATCTTATTTTTGTCTTCCTAGTCATTATATCTGTTGTCCCTGCTCATGGTTCTACTCCCACTGTACTTTATGTTTTATTATTTTATTGCTCCCTGTTTTATTATTTTATTGAGAGAGTTACTCTGTTATTTTTCCATCAGATATATTCTGGTTTACCACGGTGATTGAATGTTGGCGTATGAAATGTGAAATGAAGCAAAATGTCGCCATCTAATAGCAGCAAATGTAATCACTTTGATTTTTCCTGTCCTTGCCAGAAGTTAAGAATTCGGGATTTGCTTTTGACTGTTTCAAGTTGGTTTGCCTGCAAGTTGCAGGGGACTCACAGGAGTGAAAATTTCATACAAATTTGTTTAAACCATGAAACATGCATAGGATAGGTTTTGTTTTGTTCCATTTTCTTCCTGAAGCCACTAATCGGTGACAAGCAGGAACCTCAAAATTAACACTTTGCAATAAAATCTGGGTCAAGAAAGTTCTCTGCACGAGGCAGTTATTCCAGTTTAAAAGGTCACTATTTCTATTCTTATGAGATACTTTGTTTAATCTGTTGGTGTGCTGAGCCTGCTTAATATAAGTAACTTGAATATCCTTTGTGAGTAGTCATATTACACACCCTGTTCTGAATAGGGAGAATATCTGCTAAGAATAATTTTTGTTGTTTGCATTCATTTTCTTTGCAACAACTTGTTTTCTCATTATTTTCCTGGTAGTTATATGCAGTAAGGTATGAAGAAATATCTTACATATTCAGTTTAGCTCTGAACAAAGGTAAAATTGAAGTTGCAGGAAATACAGGAAGTGTGCTGCCTTCCCCATTTGTTAAAAGGGCAAGGCTCCAGCAACTCAAAACCTGGATGTTTTTCAAATCAAAACAAACTTCTACAAGAATTTTACACATCAGCAGCACAAGAACAGTGTTTTATTACTCGGATGAGCTTCTAAAAGAAGCGTGTCTCCTTCATAATTCAGATTTGCTTCTCGCTCATTGTATGATGGTTATGTTTTACAGGAGGTTCTGAACAATATAAATTTCCATTCTTGCATATATAAACTATATGTCTGTGAAATAATTGTTATGGATGTCCTGAATGTTGAGCAAGACAGCTAAGTTTCAGGCACAAATGTAACAATATATGAGGATTCATGATCAGCCAAGCTGCAGGTGAACTAGGCTGTGAAAATTGTAACCACTTCAAAGAATGCCTCCGTCTATCCTGTCTTTAGCAGTGTTCTCACTTTACTTCCTCTCAAACCACCATTTCACCCTCCTTCTAAACACATGACAGTTTTAAGTGCGGATGTCAGAGAACAATATTTTGATCGTGAAGGACAGTGCCAAATTCTGAACTGCAGTATTCATCAGAGGGGTTCTCATTTCTGCTGCTTAGATATTTTAACTTTCCTCTTCTGAACTGCCCTGGGGCAAGTTTTGAAGAGGCAGTAACAACACTTGCAGTTGCTTGGTCACAGTAATGTTTTGCTGACTATGCTTAAGAAAATGGAGCTGCGTTAACATTCTGCTTTTTTCCACAACAGATGGGTCCAGAAGAGTGGAATGAATGAAGCCTGGATTCCTGTCCATTTGTGTCCTAATAGCTCTCCATTGCAATCAGCTGTCTCTCACCTTATGTTTCTTATGTCCTCACCCCTGCTGGAGACACTACGTGCTGTACTTAGGTCAGAGCCGTGTTCCTGTCAGCCAGTGTGTGTAATGACTGACCATGTTGCTGATGTCTAATAGAAGGTATCATGGTTGCTTTTTCCCTACCTTTCTCTTTGTGGGGACAAAAATTTAAGGTTTTTTTCCTAACCCAACAAGTGCTGGAGACGCAATAGGATGTGCTGGGATGAGTGCCCTCTCCTGACCAGCCAGAACACGTGGGATGACTACTGGTGTGGTTGCTGCTCTCAAGTAGAATGAGTCTGGCTCAGTTTCCCCAGCCTTTTATTCAGTGTGGAGCAAAATTCTAATCTCTCTGTTGGAGTCCAAAGTGCAGGGAATATTTCTCTGCCTGTTTTGAAGAGTTCTATCCCCCTGGACAACCCTGTCTTTGACCTTCGTCCATGGAGAAAATTACCTGCCTTCTGGGAGGAAGTAGAATCTACACTGGTGTGAATTAGGTGATAGAACATTACATAAGATTGTCACAGGGTGAAAATTTAGAGGTGTTTGGGTTTGTTGATGTAGCAAAATAGATAAGAAACAAAACCTTCAAAATGGAGGATTGTTGTTGTTTTAGGCCGCCTTCTTTCTTCTTTCTTCTTTCTCTACTCCATTTTCTGCGGCAAAAGTGGATTGAGATGATTGGGTGAAAAATGCCGCAGTTCCTTTCATGTGACAGAACGATTTATTGAACATTGGTAGAAATGTAAAAGTATCTTTCGTTTTGGGCTTTCTTTGGTTAATTTACCTTTAAAAGAACAGTGTTATCTTGATAACTCGGCTTCTCCTTTGCGCTTTCTAAGGGGAGTCATCTCGTGCCTCGGCTCCCTTTTCTGATAAGACTTAATAAACAACTATCTGAGAGCAAAAGCGTGGAAAAGTCCCGTTCATCTGCAGAGCCCAGGTAAGGGCTCAGGGAATCCTCCCCCATCAGGGGAGGCTCAATTAAGACACGATAAAGTGTCATCTCTCCTCCCTAAACCACCTGCTAGTTTGTACAAAGTTTGTAGGGAGTTGATTATTCAAATTTGATTAAAATGCTTAGGAGGTTTGGCAAACAGGTGAGCAGGCAATATTATCAAAGTTTTTTCCCTTATGGAACCAGACTAAGATTTTCTGCTAGGGACAAAGGCAACTTCTAATTCAGCTTTTGTAAAGAAGGGTAAATGATAATCCAGGAGGAACAGTAAGTCTGGGTGGAAATTAATGGTAGCACTCAGAAGTTTTGAATGTAAGCGGAAGCAATAGTCTGGTGACAAGAGCATGAGTCGTATTTGCAGCTCTTCATAAAATTTCCAGCAGTACCAAGGGCAAATTGTTCATCCTCTGCCTGCAGATGGGTCTGCATTTATGGAACTGGATTGATACTTTAACCTACTAATACATTGGTTTTCTAGATATTTACGTGGCCCTTTACATGGAAAAAAATACAGAAATAGCATTGCAAACAAGGGTCATATCTTCCTGTTCTCATCTTTCTGTCACACGATGCTGCTGCTGCACGAGCTGTCAAGCTGCTGGGGGCTCCCGGTGCAGCCAGAACAGCCAAAGTAGGTGAAAGGTTGTGGAGAAGCACACAAACAAGCTGGCATGCCTCTTCAGTAGTTCAGTAAGGGAAAGGTTCTGCAGCTGCTCCAGCACTTACACAATCTCCCCCGGCTGGTCATAACTTGCAAAAGTCAAGAGTACGGTAGCTGGATCATTTTACATGTGGAGCTGTGGCCAGTCAGCAGCATGCTTGGAGCTGTAAACATGGCAACTCAGCAGCCCTGAACAGGAGACACCCTTTTTCCTCAGTCCCTGCCTTTGTTACCCATGTCTGAAATTATCTGTTAACTCCTTTAAAATCATGGAAAATGAGACTGGATTGCTAGTTTCAAAATTGCTTTTCCAGGAAATAGCTAGAGGCTTGCACGAGATTAACTGTGGGTGTTGAAACTGGGAGAGCAGAGATAGCAGAGAGGGAAAAAACTGTTTTGGAGTACAGCTGTACCATTCAGGAAATAAAGCTAGGACCCAAACTGTGATAAAAGTAGGACTCAAAAGTATTTATCTTGAAATGCTTGTCACAATTCAGGAGGCTGCTTACTAAGTAGGGGAATCGTAATCTTCAGCCAAGTACACCATTGCAGAGGAAATAAAGGTAGACTTTCAGGGTGGGCTGGCACTGATCTGAAGTCTGTAGCTAAACACAAAATAATGTCTCTTTCCAACCTCAGCTGAGTACCGTAGCAGTTCTTGTGGAAGAGCATGTGGCATCCTCCATGAGAGCTGCAGGTGCAGAGGAAAATTAAGAGGAAAGGTATCATCAGGACAGCTGCCACTTTGGGCCATGGCTGCCTTTACTGTGAACAGCCCTGCTCTGGAGAAGATCACCTGGGAAAAAGTGGACACCTTGTGGAAAGTCAGAGAAAAAGTTAATGTTACCAAACGAATACATCTTTTAAGGTCTAAATATGTTTCAGCTGAACAGTTATATTTTTCTGTAGGAATATGGGAATGGGGTTAGTGTAACAGGATTATCTCAAAAGTTTTGGATTAGACATTTTAGGAAACACCTCACCCTGAGAAGAAGGAGTGCTAGCTTCACCTGTAACCCTTACATGGGTCAGGGGCTTTGAACTGGTACCCATACTGCTTTTGTTTTTCAGACTAGATCACTCTGGATGAAGAGGAGATGTTTTTGCTAAGTCTTCTATCAGATGCACTTGATACTGTTGACCGTAGCAGGACAATTGGTAAAGTGGATGTGGTGGCTTGAGTTTCTTCTCCAAACTGGAGCCTTGAACTGTTACTCCAGGTTATTTTGTCTGAGGCTGATCTTAGAAAGCATTCCCGGTTGTTCCCTCTCAGCATTTCCTTCATCAGATATGAAAGGGTTTATTTTCTTTTAGTGTCCAAATCACATGAACGTGATTGAGAAGTTTAGTCTAGGAAATAGTAAGCCAAGACATCATCTAGAAAAGGGCTCTCTATGGTGTTACCTGGCCACTCTTTCAAAAGGCTCATGGTATCTCTGGAATGCCGCTTCTCCTTAGTGCTTTGGATTACCCAAGGGAAGTTTGTTTTTTGTTTGCAACGTCCTGACTATTATTGCTGAAGTGTGAGTTCACAGATACTAATCAGTTGTTCTCATAAAGACTGAATTTCCATAACATACTCTATGGGAGATACCTACACAGTAGGTGTATGGGAGTTTTCTTACTTGGTGAAATGTATAGCCACAGGCTGAGGTGTGATAACTGCAGTTAAATATGAAAATGTAGCTTGTGTATTCAAATAGTCCTGATAAAGAGCCTGTACAATAAAAAATGTACTGCACAATTAAAATGCTTTGCCTTTGGGTCCGAGTAAGTGCAAAATATTTTTGTGTCATGACTAACAGGTATCTAATTATGGGTAAATCGCCAATGCAACATTGCTGGAACATTAAGAACAGTCTAAACAAGGAAGCTCTCCCTCTCTCCATTTATTATGGCACTGTTTCAATCTCGTGGCATATTAGACAAAATCCACAGTTTTGCTACACAGCGTTAAGTATATTTTCTTGTTACTGTAATTCTTTTAATATTATATATTACTCCACCACTTTGGTCTTTTCAAATTCAATTTTCAATGTAGTGCTTATCTAACAGTCACTGAAATGAAAAACAAAATAATCAGAGCTGATGGTGGTACTTGATTTCCAAGATTTCTGTCTACCTAAAGTGATGTAAAAACCCATGGTAGTTTAATATTTCTTCATTTCAGTTACTGAAATTACACCAATATTCTAAATGTACTGTGGTGGTTACATTTATATGCAGGCATTCATGAACATACATTTCAGTTAGTTTCTATATGGGAAGGGACACCTAGATATCAAAAAATACTGAAATTTAAAAGTTAAAAATATGTGCAAATACAAGTCCTGATTCCCTATTATCTGGGACATAATACCTGGGTACAAGTAATCAGCAATAAGTTTGCAAGCATTGGTTTCAAAAAGCCACCTTTTAAAGAAAATATTTTCACATACTCACAGGAGGATACTGTCTGTGAAATAGAGATGAAAAATATCTTTGTTGTGAGACGAATTGAATTAGAAATTTAGTTTGAAAATAGTATGTTGTTAACAAGCATTTTTCACTGCACAAAACCAGATTCACTAAAATGTGTAAGATCTCCACTTACACCGGACAAGAAGCAGTGTAATTTCTTCCTGCACACTCACACAACTACTGTTGAAGTGAGAATTGTTAAGCCTTCCATTTTGTGGATATTCATGAATACATGTTTAAGTAAGGTTGAATATTTGGGCATTTCCTCATTCCCAGAAAGAAATATAAGCTTCTTGTTCTCTGTTTCAACAGTACTGGAGAAATGTTTTGAAATTTTAATATTCAGATCCACAAATAAATCCAAGGTAAATGTAAACAACCAGAAGATAATCTAGACAAGAAAAAACTTTGTAATCACCACAAGAGCCCTTGCTAGCTTTCAGCAAGTGCTGAGAGGGAGGACAGTGCTTTCCCCTGGGCTGGTTGCTGGAGAACCAGTTTTCCTTCTGCTTTTTGTTCCAGATATGCTACATGGAATCCTGGAAACCAGTTCCTTATTTGCAACTCCCTATATGCTGAAGTTTGAGAAAGAGAGATAAGAATGTAATCAAAGAAGCAATGGAGTAAGATACTGAAACGGATATTGCTTGGGTGTGTTGCCATGCTGAAGTAAACAAGTGTATCTGTATTTATTTTTATTGGTATTTTGGGCTTACAGCATGTTAGTGTTGTTCTTACATTAAATGAGGTACATGCTTATCACCTCTCATGTATGGAAACAGTTTTTAAATTCTAAGCATTTCATTTAAAAGAAGTCAAATCAAATCAATGCCAAGAACCCTAGTTAGGATGTAATTTTTGCTGAAAATTACCTTTTTCAAGGCCTTGGAGAAAAAAATCATTGATTTAGTAAAACTAAACAAATAAAGACATTTCTATCACATTTTTCTCAGTCAAAACTTCATTACATTTTCCCTCTTTATGTGAAATACAGTAAATGGATATGGTATTTGCCCTTTCCATGGGAAAGGAATGAGAAAGACTCAAAGAAGTATTGGACTGCATTTTGAGAAGCAGTCTGTAGTTTTGTGTGAGCACTTCTGGCTGCTTAATAAAGGCTGCAAGACCTTGCAGGTCTGAGGGATTTCAGTCAGAGTTATGAACCCGTAGCACCTTGAGAAATTAGGTGCTAGGTTTGACCTACATGCTGAATTGAATGGTACTGTTGAAAACATGGGATAAATTTCCATCTGAAGGCACTCAAAGAGAACAGGTAGAGCATTTTGACTCCAAGAATTTTCACTTTCAAGTAAAAAGGGTGTCTCTATTTAACCATTCCTGGAGAAAAGTTTCTAATATTGTAATTTTGGATCATCCAAATAATTCCAGTCCTTTACAGTCAGCTCATGTTTCAAATCTTGTGCCAAATGCTCACATGCCTTGGAGTAGAGAAGACCCAGAGGGAACTCATAAAATTATATAGGAAGGGCACCAATTCACTCTTGCTGAGAAGTAATTTGGTTTGGTTTAGTAACCTGTGAAATAGTTCTGTAAAATTATGAACTTTAAGGAAACTGTAAAGGATGTGATTATTGACATCTGCTGTAGGTGACCTTTATGTGCTGAAAAGATCACAAGGTAGTAAAGACAAAAAAATTACAACCTCCTTTCCTTCTTCTCTCTAATGGTCTGAAATTGAAAAATTGGATCTATTGAACCCCAGTTAAAGTTAGGACAGCCAAATAAAACAAGGCTACAACCTGCAACTTGCAGTTTTCCAAGTATATAATTTATATACTTTAGAGACTAAATGCTGCTGCTCGAGGGAGTTGTGAGTCTCCACTCTCACCTGAACATAAATCACTTCATGTTATTTCCATCCATTCACTACCTCTTCCATTAACTTCCCCCTCTATGGTAAAGAAACATATCCCAGTATTTCAAAGAAATAGATGTTCACGTGCAGATCATCCAAAGCTGTTTGTCCTGATTCTTTTCTCAGTGCTATGATGAGGGCTGTGTGCCTCACTCTTTCCTACTTCTCAGTATCTTTTCTGGTTGTTCTTTCTTTGCTGTTTGTGTTAACATAATCTAAACTCCTGGCAACTTTACGAAATTTGTACTGGCATTGATCAGCTTGCAGGTTACGGTAAATGCCTTAACGTCAGAGTTGCTGGCATTACAGCAGTATGTAGCAGCTAACATTTTTAGTGCATTAGCTGTGCAAATGACCTTTTAACTCCCCTTAAGAGCATCTCACAGTTGTCCTGAGTCAGCGTGCCAGTTACCACAATAGTCTGAGGGTGGCATTTTAAGTGTCTCTCGTCATCTTGACAAGGGACCAAAAAGGCAGTAGCATGACACTGGGTATGCCCTATGACACAGACATCGGCTGAGTGTGCTGGATGCTGGGACATGCTGAAGGGGGCCCAGACCAGAGCCAGAATAGCATTGCTTTCCTTGATGTAAATATCCCCTAACAATTCCCCCATAATCACATTAGTTAAATTATTTTTTCCACAGCTCCCTTTGGAAAGGTATCCTGTCTAGTCCTGTCCTGTCTCACTCTTTTCATTTTAATAAACATGTTTTCCAGAAGTATATTGAGCAACACAACTAGCATTGAGATATGCAATTCTTCCTTTTTTTTTTCATTAAGAAAGTTATTAACATTTGCATTTTTTAAAATTTAATTTTATGGCTGGTACACTGTTTACAGCATGGTCAAAAGGACGTGTTTCCCAGTTCTAGTAGAAGTGTATGGACTGCCTGATCCCAACTGCTGTGTGTATTTGTACATAACCTTGATTTGGCCTAAGAGAAAGCCTTGATGCTTGCAGAACAGATTTATTCTGGGTCATGACTGGGAAACTGGGCTGTCACCAGTAGGGTGCAACCCAGATTTTCAAATGCTTTGGAGAGTATTTGGGGATCTGACAGCTGGTTGTGAAAACATATTAAGGAGAAGTTGTTTACAGGAAAGGACAGGTTTGGTATGCTCACTAACTACTGCATTGCTGAAGAGCTGGCTGTAATGTTCTGTACTCAGAGTTCAGATAGTAACTCATGAGTTGTTATATGAGTTAAGTGGATGATTTTCAGCCGGATGGTGGGAAATCTTCTTGCCAGCTGCACATATTAAGTACTATGCATAGCTATTGTAGTGTGAGATATTAGAGAGGATTGCTGGGACATCCTTGAAGTGATGGGTAAACTTCTCAGCAAGAGGGAAGTTGTACATGTGCTATTTCCAGTTACTGGATAATGTGTGAATGACTGTGAATGAAGTCCTAATTCAATATCCACTGCATTCAGTTTGTTTCCAGTCATTTCAGCTGTAGTCTTAAGTGGGAACTGGATCAAACCTCTCTCTGTAAGATTGGAGATAGCAAAAGGCATACTGAAAGGAAAAAGTCAGTTTTGGGGTTCATATTTTAATTTTTCAATAATTTTAAAAGACTTCCAGAGAAGTATTTTTTAAAGTCTGATTTTCCCCTTGTTCAGTTTCCTACATTATGCATAGATTAGTTCTATGAATAAGAATTTTTTTTCTTATGGCTCTCTAACTTGAGGAAGTCAGTAACCTAGGCCACCTTTGTAGCAAGGAAAACTAAAGCAGACATTCATATCCTTGTTTTGAAATCCTTTTCTCTGTGTGCTTTGTTCTTTCTGGCTAAAATAAGCAATACTTCGGTTTTAAAAGTGCTCTGCCAATGTCATGTCCATCATTACTCATGGACTGTCAGAGGAAACATGGGATATCTGAGTTGAGAGAGACCATTGGGGAGATCTGGGGCCAGGAACCAGGCAGCAGGAAAGGAGGAGGAACTGATAATTCCCCCATGTGAGGACCAACATCTGAGTGCACTCTGTGATCAGGAGGGAAGCAAGGGACACCTAACCCTGGAACTGCCTGTCTCTTCTCCAGATTTAGTAAGAAAATATTAGAAAGGTAAGATGGAGCTCTGCATGGAAATTTTTGACTGACTGAATGTTGCTTTATGCAGGATCTCAGGGAAACGAGCCTCCTGCTATTTTGGTCAGTTGTTGAGGCCACTGCGTTCTGTCAGACAGCTCTTGTGAGCTTCCCGGACTACGCATGCATGACGTGTTAGGGAGCTTCACTGGGCCATCCCACCCATATGGACTGTATGTGTCCATACAGTGTAGACTGCTAGGATGGATATCCCACACAGTGGTGCTATCAAGGCCTTTTTAGCAGTCATACCACCACATATAGGACCCTGATTAGCTGTTGCTATTACGCTAAAACACCCCACAGCTAATGACTTGGAAGAGTGATCTTGCTGGGTTTTTGGTATTGGGGAGGGGTGGAAAGTGAAAGAAAAAGTGGACTTAATACCCATATTCAAAACAAGACATCAAAAGATGAGACATGGATTGTAAGTTGCTGCACACTTTATTCCTGTCAGGGCACGCAACCCTTCTGGTTTTTTCTGGTCAAAACATCTTTGTTTTCATTGCTCCTTCAGACTTTGGATAGATGCTCTCGCTATCAGGATGAACGGTGTTTGGGGTTTTTTTCCATGAGTAAGTGATGTATATATGTTTAGAAATTTCCTAGACTTTTTTACAGGTGTAACTCTCTTGTCTACATTAGCCTAAATTCTGAATCTGGGTACTTAGCAGGGAGTCAGACATAGGCTGCTGTTTCAATCCAGACAGTAAGACCTCATGAAACATGGGAAATGTCCCTAAGGCCCTTCAAGGAATTGCATAAATTATGTGTCCTGTAGCACGTCGCTAGCTTTAAGCTAAACAAGATTCTTTGAGAGGTTTTCACACCCTACCCTGGCCTTTTGTGTTAGCTCCCAGATCAAGACTCTCAGCTTTTTGCCCAGTTATTCAACATCTGGAGGGAACAATTCACAGATACCATTTGCTGCTGCCTGCAGACATCAAGTCTGAAGACCCAAGTCAGTGAAGGCATCTCTCATTGTAGAGTGGTGTCCAAAATGAACAGAAGCTGAAGATGTTTTACAAGGAAAAAGTAGTCTGAGCAAATAATCACAAAAAAATGAATCTAAGATGGCTTGACTGCCTCTTTAAAATGATTATAGGGGAGGACCCAGGCACAGCTGACCTCCCTCTTTGTGCTGACTTAGGAATGGTCCCCGGGATATTATGAGGGTTGGCATCCATACAGGCCAATGCCCACACCTTGAGTTTTGATTGAGGTTTGGCACCTCTATGCACTTCTGAGTAGAGTAGGGAAGAGGGCTGATTTGGGGAAGAGGGTGAGGGTGAATGAATGGAAGACCTTGTGCCTTATCCTTTAGGAAAGTAATTTTTCAGTCAGCTGCACAGAAGCTTCCCATTTGTCACAGGGGATACTGAGGGATGGGAGAGGTCTGCTCAGCTGTGAAGAGAAAACAGTAGGCATGGCTGGAGTAAGGGCTGGACTTGGAATGTTTTTGTGTGAACCCCTGTGTCAAGGGCTTTACAGATTGGAATGGGGTTGGACTGAGTGTGAAAGGCTGGTAGGTCTCAGGTGCACACTAAATCCTCAGTTCCAGCTCTCACTGCCCTTGGGCAGTGTTCAGCACTGTGTTCAGAGCCACTATCCTATGCTTTATATTAGGATGGATAGTGGTGTTAGAATTAGGGTAAGAGTTACAGTTAGGGAAAGGAAGTGTAGAAAGAAAATTGAAAGAAGCTGGATACAGTCATGTCCTGTGGGATCTGCTTGGACATGGGCAGGTCTGGTGTTGACAGTGCACTTAGACAACATTTTCATCAATGTACTCAGGTCATGTATTTTCTTGTGGGCTCTAGTCACTTTGCTATTTTTACTTCAAGGATTGTTTCAGATTTCTGTTTAGGGACAGAAAGAAACAGAAAACAGTTGTTTTATACTGCATATATAATTTGGAGTTCAAATGAGGTTTGATATCCATACAGGGTAATGGTTTGTTACTGATACCTGTGAAAACTTTAGTCCCAAAGCGAACAGTAAGATTTTTGAGGATGTCAGTGTTCCATAAGTATAAAATCACATGACTTCTTTTCTTTGGCAAAATACTGATGAGAACTGACCCTAGTTCTGCAAGAAACTTAAGTACAATTCTGCACTAAAGATACAAAGTGTAGGACAATGAACAAGATAGTATATTAATATATTATTGTCCTCTACTTTCCAAGCAAACAGGTTGTGAGCATTTGAACTAAGTCTAGACATAATTGGAGCCTGGGTTACATCTGCTGCATGACATAAACCCAAAGCTACTAGCTCACATAAATAGAAATTTGTTAGTTTAAGGACAATATGAAAGAGATATAAACATAGCTAAGACAACTTAGTTTCTGCCAGAACCATGGCAGTTGTAGTTATGGTACATTAGAAACAGCCTGTTTATGAAAACTAGGCAGCAATGCAACAGTATGGCATTCCTCTTTTACTCTGGCAGACAGTACTTAAATATCATCTTGCAACTTAACACAATAAAATGAGAAATATTTACTATTCCGTGGACCTTTTCTCCTCCATATGGCTGAATTCCTTGAAGACACATTATTTTTCTCATTTGTGAAGTGTCAAAATTTCCATAACACATAATTTTTTTCCCACTATGGAAAGAAGCAGTTCCTCATTCACTGACATTTGTCTGAGAGCTTGGCATGCCTGTATGTGATCAAGTATCCACATGAAGCAGGGTTTGTGTTTTGGCTCTGAGCAGAGGTGGTAAGGGAAAACATGATATAGGTGTACAGAAATAGACTGGGTATTTAGGTTTCTAAACAAGTTGTCAGATCTAATCTAGGCCTCTGGTAGGGCTAAACCTATTTTCTTATTTAACACAGACATTCTGTAATATTCTGGAGGAAAAGGCTATAGAGTTGAAAATTAAAATTTTCATAGGCATTGAAAATAATTCTTCTGATATTATTCTACACATTCAAGTTTTCTATCTAAAATTAAATAAAGGGAATGATTTTAGAACTGACAAATGCCTTTTATGTGCCCAAGTTTCTGGGAGTCCAGCTCAAAACATCTTAAATGGACAACTAATTGTTCTTTCAGAAAGTTGACTTCCAGACTGGCACTGAGCAGACAGACACTACTGTATCCCCAGTCCCTGGCATAGTGAAAGTGTCTGCTAGGGAAGCTGTTGCAAAACAGAAAGGCTCGTTCTTCCTGGCCCAGAAGAAGTAAGTTTCTGCTAAGTGCTTTTAACTAGAGTTTGCTCCTGAAATGGGGAAAATCTTGCTGTGCACTGTGCAAACATAATTTATGTAGCTGTTAGAAGTAATGTGTGTTGTAGCCATTCAAGGTAAATAATCAGAGAGAAAACTTTCTAAGTTAATTATATTCTAATAAATGACAAAAAAAGGAAAGCAAAATTTTGTAAAACCAGAGTTATTTTGTCTAGAAAGCAAAAGGTTTTGAAATGGGCAGTAGACATTATTGAATTCGATGAATTCTGTCTATGTTCCTTGAGACATTGCACCCCAGCAGATTTCTGTGGCAATGCAGGATGTCATGACAGCTAACCCAGCCTAGGTTAGATTTGCCTGTGTGTCACTGTCTGAGCTCAAGGATGTTGCCTGCTGAGATCATGAAATATTTTCTTCTTATAATGCTGATCCTTTCTTTTGCCTGGTTGCAAAGTCATACTTAAGACTCTTATTTGCTCCTATTTATTTATATATATATGTATTTTTTTCAGTGTTTATAGTTGGTCATTTGAATGTATTTGGTGTTAGCTAAAGATTTATGTAGGTGTGTTACTTTGAATCATAATTGAAGATTTCTGAGCAAAAATAACAATTTTCCAAGAAAAGTCTTCCGGCTACTTTAAAGGTACCTTACATTTTACATTCCTGCAGTACATATCTGTCACCAAATAAACAAGAAACACCCTGTCACAGTATTATTATATATTACCAACAGACATTTCTACAGGGTGTAGTAAATCTGTAAGTACTTTGGAGGTTACTTTATTGAAAATTCCAGAAAAATAATCTTTCTTTTTCCTGAACATTTTTCCCACTGTTTTCTGTATTATTTGCAGACCTTCTCATGTTTCTGATGGTGGCAGTGATGGCTACAAATGAAACAGGAATCTTATCTACAGCACACATAATAAAACATAGTAGAAAGGGTCCAGTCCCAAGTCCAGTCCCTACATACAAAGAGATCCTCAGATGACATGACAAAAGGAATCTTGGGTAGTTCTGTGGATCCTGTACAAAGGACTGCCAAAGCCATGGAAGTCAGCTCATGTCAACAGAGTAAAACATATTGCATAACAAGTTCAATATACAGCACAGATTTAGATAGCATTACCTGCAGAATATCAATGATAACAACACTGTAGGACATAACAATCCAGGAGGTTCCTGGAGGGCATTTATGATAACTTCTTCCAGGCCTCCAAGTGATAGGGGAGCCCAGTGAGGAGAAGTGCACTGCTGGACCACATCCTCACCAAGGAGGGGCTTGTTGGGGATGTGACGATCAAAGACAGCCTTGTGTGAAGGTCAGCCTGCAGTGACCATGAGATGGTGGAATTCAGGGTCCCAAGGGCAGGGAGGGTGGAAAAACAAGGTCAGAGCCCTGGACATCAGGAAAGCAGACTTTGGCCTCTTCAAAGATCTTGAAAATATGCTACGGGATAAGGCCCTGGAGGAAAGGTGGGGCTAAGAAAGACGATTAATATTAAAAAGTTACCCCCTACAAACTCAAGATTGTTCCATCCTAATGAATAAGAACTCAGACAAAAATTTCAAGAGGGCCCTGTGTATAAACAAGTTGCTCCTGGCCATACTCAAACACAAAAAGGATACAAGGATGGGTAACCTGTGGGGAATACAGAATCATTATCTGAACATTTATAGAGATGAAGCTTGGAAAGCTAAAACCCAGCTGGATTTGAATCGGACGAGGGGTGATGGAGACAACAAGAAGGGCTTCTATAAGTACATAGGTGACAAAAGGAAGACTGGGGAACATGTGGGCACCTTGCTCAATGAGATGGGGCATCTGGCTACACAGGTCATGGAAAAGATTGAGGTACTGAATGCCTTCTTTGCTTCCATCTTTACTAGCAACACCCGCCTTCGGGAATCCCAGATCCCAAGGACTAGGAGGAAAGACTGGATCGATGAACATGTACCCTTGGTGAAAGAGGATCAGATCAGGGAATACTTAAGCAAACTGGACATACATGAATCCATGGGCCCTGACAGGATGCTGAGGGACCTAGCAGATGTCATTGTGAGGCCTCTTTCAATAATCGTTCAATGATCTTTGATTGTTCATGATGACTGGGAGAAGTACCTGAAGACTGGAGGAAGGTAAATGTCACTTCTATCATTCAGAAGGGCAAGAAGGAAGATCCAGGGAATGACAGGCTGGTCAGCCTCACCCTGATCCCTGGTAGGGTGATTGAACAGCTAATCCTGGAAACCAATCCCAGGCACATGAACAATTGAAAAAAAAATCACCAGGAGTAGTCAGCATGGCTTGACTAAGGGGAAGGGCTTGACCAACTTGAGAAACTTGTATGATGAAGTGACTGGCCTGGTAGATGAGGGGAGAGCAGTGAATACTGTTTACCTGAACTTCAGTAAGGCCTTTGGCACTGGCTCCCATAAGATCCTTATCAACAAGCTGTTGATATATGAGCTGGATGAGCAGTGAGGTGGGTTGAAATCCAGCTGAATGGCCAGGCCCAGGGCGTGGTGATCAGAGGCATGATATCTTTGCTGTACTTTCTTCAGTATGCCCATGTCTGTCTTCTACCGGGACCTCAGACCTGGACATAGTACTCCAGGTGTGGCCTCAGCACTGCTGAGTAGAGTGGAAGGATCACTTCCCTTGACCTGATGGCAACACTCCTCCTAACACAGCGCAGGATCCCTTCAGCCTTGCTATGCAGACACATCACTGGCTTATGTTCAATTTTGCTTCTACTAGGACCCCAGATCTTCTGCGAAGATGCTTTCCAGCTGGGTGGCCCCCAGCAAATACTGGTGAAGAGGGCTGTTGCTTCCTAGATTCAGGACTTGCACTTTCTCTTACTGAACTTCCTAAGGTTCCTACTCACCCATTCCTGCCATGGTCCCTCTGGATGGCAGCATGACCCTCTGGTATATCAGCCACTCCACCCAGCTCCCGGATTTGTGTCATCTGCAAACTTGCAGAGGGTACACTCTGTCCCGTCACCCAGACCATTGATGAAGATGTTGAACAGAATTAGACCCAGCCCTGACCCCTGAGGTACACTGCTAGTTCCTGGCCTACGGCCAGACTCTGCCTCAGATGTTCAGGCAGTTTTCAGTACCTCACTGTCTGTGTATCCAGGCCATGCTTCACTGGGTTCTCTGTGAGGTTCTTGTGAGAGACAGTGTCAAAGGCCTCACAGCAGTCCAGGTAGACAATGTCTGCCACTCCGCCCTTGTCTTTGCACTTTCTTTATCTTTTGCCTCTAATTTCTATTTTTAACTCCCTCATTATGGCTACCAGGGCAACAGAGCTAAGTGCACCAGTACATAGAGTTTTCAAAACAGTGATCTTCTCAAAGAGAGGAGCAGTTCCACTGGTGTTTTAAAGCCTTTAACTGAGAAGCATAAGAGAGTAGACAAAATTATCCCTCAATCCTTGGTGGACGTGAGCCATAGCTGAGCCTACGATCCTGCTGCCCAGGCGGAGTGAATTTTGTGTCTCTGACACCTAGTGGCAGCATGGCACTGTGTAGCAGTAATTGAGCCTGTGATACTCGCTTTATTACGATGCTCACGCTTTTATGAGGTGTTTTATTTTCCTTTTCTATGTATTACCCCCCTTTGTACTAATGGAAGATCAAGCATCAATCAATCAATGTCTAAAGTCTTAATGGAAGTTCTGATATATAATGAGAAGCCTGAATAAATAGGAGGATCAAGAATACTGAATAACTGTATTTTACTAGCACTGTATCAAACACGAGTATTTGAACAAATTCAAAATACAGAGGTGAGTGAGGAAACAAAAGAGGTGTTCTTGTAATAAGTAATGACTTATTAGGCTGATTTTCTTATTTCTTCTAATTTAGACATAAGAGTTATTAAATAAGAATTTAAATGGGAAAAAATTAAAAATGAATGGTGGCTGTCCCAATCACTCTGTTATATCATGTATATGTTCTGCCATGAAATATACCCCTACAACTTTATTCACCTATCATATCTTCCTGAAAAGCTTGATGGTTAATAAAGCAACGTATAGTGAAATGATTTTTGCAATAAGAAGTAAAGAGATGGATTCATGGACTAAGGAAGTATTCATAATCTAAGTATACAGGAACAGAGTTTGTATGATGAAGAGCAGGATCATTAAGTGGATGAGATGTTGGCTTTTCAGGTACTGGTATTGTGGAGCAGTTCACTCTTCTGAAAGATCCCAGCCACTTCATCTGGAGACTGAACATCCAAGTGCTTCCCATCGACCAACTTGATCAACCCTGACTTATCTGAAGATGATTATTAAAGTGTACCATTTAGATAGAGGTAGGAAAAGCACTTACAGTGGAAGACTTACAGTGAGCACCTCTGTGGGCAAAGATCACAAAACATGAAAGAGGCTGCAGTTTTGGGTAGCAGAACACAGGACTGATATCAATGGCACAAACCTAAGGATCCATTTATGAGGTTCCCAGATGCAGGCCTCTCTCTTATTGTGTCAATGGCCATGCCAAACTGATCTCATAGCTCAAGAGTTGCTTTGTACATAACTCAGCTTATCTTGAAGGAGGGTAGTGATCTGAAATAATTGCAGAGGCATGGCAGTGGTATGCAATGCAAAAGCTTCTCCTTCAACATGACACCAGATGGTGATGCTACATATCTGTTTGGTGTTAAGTTTTGCACAATGCACATTACATGCACTCTGAGCAAGGGGGATTTTGGCACTGACTTCGTCATTGGCTCCTGTACAAAGACATGAGCCTGGGGCTTGTCACTGCAATGTTGCATACTTACATGTCTCATAGAGCTCACTGAAACTTTTTGCACAATTTGTTTCACAGCTTATGTGCATGTTAGAGGTTTTGGGACAAGGATAGAATATGCCTAAACACTAAGAAAACCCACAAAAATCAAGATACATAGAATTAAATAATAGAACTATCTCAGCATGCATTGAAATTCATTGAAATGAAGTTTCCTGTTACATATAGAAAAATGTTCTTCAGGTAAACAGGGAAGAGAAAACCTTTATTAAAAAGTAGAACATTAGCTGTCTTTATGATAGTCATTAAAAAAAGTATGTATATAGGATGACCCAGTGGAAAACAGAGTATCTGTCATGCTCCAGAAAATATTTATATTTACTGGAGAGAGTTGTATATATATTGTCTAGAAACATGCACAGAATTATTTTTATTTTCATGGTAGTCATAGTGAGAAAACCATGCTGAGGTAAGGATACATTCATCTTCCTGGTGTGGAGTGTGTCATAGGTAATGGTTCCTCTGGCTCAGTTTGACATTTTTCACAGATACTTACTTTTCTATTAACTCTGTGACACCTTTATAGTAGTACCACACTGATTGGTTATTTTAGGGGATGGGTTGAAAAGCAGTATGTCTTTATAAATTCATCTGCTCTAATTAGTGGTTGCAAACACAAAACATGATCATCCTAATGCTAATATAATAATAATATAATAATAAACATCATACTAATAAAGTCAGCAGTGCCCTTCTAGATCTTTATGACATCTGCTGTGTTTTCTTTTTCTGCATAACCCTGCAACAGGATCTTATGGACCTGTAATACAATGGGGGTACAATTGCAGCACCTTTGTAAACTTTTTACTCCTAAGCTGCTTACAATGCTTTCAACATAATTTCACGTAATCATCATTTTCTCTTGCTATAGTTGTATTTATAGCACATTAATAAAAGCTGCTGGTGGTGAGGAGGATTTGACATCTGTACTGTACTGCAAAGCCTGACAGTTAATTTTCAAAAACTAATTCCTGCTAATGAGTTACTACTCCTGGATGCTTTTGGAGAGGCATTAGCAATATGTGCCAGACCTGGCAGCTGTGCTGCTGGGAAATGGTGAGAAGCAGGAAGCAGATATGGACTGCAGGCAGCTGTCAGGCAATTATGTAAAGGAAGGTATCAAAGAAAACGCTGCACAGCAGGTGCAGCCCAGGGAAGAAGAGGCAACACTAGCCACTGACACAGAAACGAGAAGGGTTGCTGAGATGTAAGCTGGTGTCACGCACAGTCCCAAGGCTGCAGCAAAGCCTCTGCCTTGCCATTAGCTGTGACTGCACAGGAGCAGGCTGTGACAAAAAGTGAATCTCTCACAACATGCACTTACACGATACGCTACAGTGGTTGGGTCTAGCTGATGTGTAGTTCATCTGATTAGAAGATGTCATCCACATTTAGGCTACAGGCATCTCCCAAAGCTGCGGCCTGCGTTCAGTCATGCAGCAGGTACCTCGCTCCTCTGCTTATTCAGAGGGAAGCCTGGGGGCATTGAAGGCTGTAGGTGGAGCTGTTCAGTGCTCCAGCATCCCTGAGCTGCTTGCCAAGGTGGCTGCAGGGCAGCTGCTGAGAGACCCCTCTCCCATGTACTATTCATAAGTCTCCTGCAGCAAAAAGACCTTGGAAGCCCATGTTTTTTCCCAACAGTGAGACCCTCCCCTTGTAACACAAGGTCCCAGAAATGCCAGCATCACTGCAGGGCTGGAGGGCAGCAGCACTACTAGGGACAGCAGATCTCCAGCCTCAAGTGGAGTATTCCCACCCCTCAGCCAGTCACTGTCTTCTGCCGATAATGTGTATGTCAAGAAGAAATACCTTATCTTGAGAATGGCTGGGGTAGGACAGGCCCTCAGCAAGGCACAGCAGTTCCTTGGGCATATACTGTACAAGAGTCAAGACAACACTGACAGATTTGTCTGCTGATAGACAAAATTTCATGGGGAAAAAATATGATCCTCAGTTTGTGTTAAGAGGTCCTTCTTTCATGCTTTCTCCCAGACTCTTGGCACCATACAGCCAATTAGACTCATGGCAGCTCTGCATCAGCCCTGATGGATGATGCTAAACGCCTCTGCTGTAAGCAGGTCAAACAGTGTGCTCATATGAAATCAGTGCCTGTCTTAGCCACTCCAAAGCATGGCTTCTCCCTCCTCCACAAGAAAACAACCTTTTCCAGGAGGTCAGCAGTGTCATGTGGGGCCTCTGAGGTGACATAACTCTAGCAAGAACTCCCTTTTCTCCTTCACATTGAACATCATGAACAGACAGTTTGGGGATTGTCACATGCCCTGCACTGTGCTCACATGGTCCCACAAGGAATGTGGGTCCATGGGTTTCCTACTGTGGCACCTGACTGATGCTCCACTCTGCAGCTGCCTGCACACAGACAAATCTGGGATGTGACAGCGTTGCTGCAGTGAGGGAGTAGGTTCATAGGGCAAGAAACAAGTCATTTAATACAACTCTCTGCTTCCAGAATGACTGGCAGTAAGATATCCATGCAGACACAAGGTGTCTACTAATGACACTGCTGATCTCTCATCACTGAGACACCACCAAGCCAATGCGCAGTACTTCTGACCAGACTATATGTTTTTCCTTTCTTTCTGCACACCATTGCCAGATGTCTCACAGGCTTCGTGGGAACATGGTCTGTGGATGGGCACTTAAGATGATTTGGCACCACAGAGTCTGACCCCTTTTAACAGTCCAAGAGGTAAGAGAGACTTAGGAACACCAACCTTGACCTCTCTAATACTCCCCTTCTCTCCCTAGGCTCCACTGTAGCTCATCACTTCCGGTGTACAGCTTTCCAGAAAAAGAACTGTTCTTCTAACATGACCTTGATCTTATCTTCTCAATCAAGGTTTCATATTTTGGGCTGTTTTCTAAAGATGTCCAATGTGCTCCATAAAACAGAGGCCAGCAACTATTCCACAACAAATTTGTGAGGCTCTTTGGCACTGCACAGCACTGGTGCAACTGTGTAATTCATCATGGATATATTTCCCACTGTCAATTACTATCCCAGCCCTCCAAATAATGGGCTCTGTCAAGCTGATGTGCAGAAGGAAAGCCAGCACTCAAGTGAGCCCCTGCTGTACTTGATGATCACAGCCCCCAAGTAAGACAAGTTGCCACTGCTTGGGACCATGAATTTCAGGCAGATATCTCCTTTTTTTTTTTGGGTGGAAGTACAGACATAGCATCTTTCCTTCTTCCATTGCTGTCTCAACATCATCTGGGCTGTGCTAGATTGACATCTAAACTTGACATCACAGCAGCAACATCTTTGACATTCACCACCTCTCCCTTCACCACTCAGAGAATGAGTGTGCTGTGGTTGCTGTCATTTATTCACAGAGAACCACCCCTGGAGCTACTGTCCCCTCAGCCTCTGCAGCAGCTGCCAGACCTTTCCTCATCAAAAGGCTTAGAGGTGAGTTCCTCCACCACAATCCAAGTAGACAAGGCAGGTACCACAATCACTTTCAGACCCTCCCAGTTCTTTAGGCCTCTAGCTCTTGGATGCTTGCCTATATCTTGCAGAGCTGCTTGTTCTGGCCCTGTCCAGACCTAAAGTTCATCCCAGGCCTTACTCTCCCTAATCCCTATTTACTCTGATTGTCACTGGCTTTATAACCATCTAGTGTACACTTTCCTAAGTAAGCCTTCTGCCTCCATCTCTTCTGCAGTCTTCACTAACCTCTAAGTTAAGAAGAGTGGGGCAGGAAATTTTATTGCCAGTGGATAAGATTCAGTCTTATCCCTGGCACTTCATTCTAGAGATGTCTTTTGTTGCAGACGTAGTTCTGTCACGACTGGAGAGAGCAGGCAGGCAGTCCTTGAGAATGGCACAGGGCATGAAATGTCTACATCACAAGGCTTAGTGGAGATGTTAGTGGTATGTACATGAGAGTGACATAGACATCCCTCAAAGCAAAAACGTTGGAACTGTGCTGCCTACCAAGCACAAACATCCCATTCAGGACATGGGTGTGTTAAAAATTGTGGGGAAGTCAAGGTGAATCATTGTCATGCACCACAATGTGTAAACTGACACTGGATGCCAGCCTACTTTCAGTTCCAAGTCATAATCTCAGTGTCCTGTGAGTTGAGGGATTCCAAATCACCTTACCTGCTATGTGCCAGAGATGCAGCACTCTGTTCCACCATGAAGTGAGGACAGATAGCCCTGTTCATGTCATGCTAAGCAGTGCTATTCCTTTTGGCTGCGTGGAAGCAGCCTCCTACCTCTGAACTGTAATGTATAATTGATTTGATTTTCCAAAAGCCTGGGTATGAAGGCCACTTGTCTGCTGAATTTTAATTTGCATTGTCTTGGTGGAACAGTCTGTGCTGCCATATCTTTTCCCTTAGGCTTCCATGCTACGATGGTTGCCATGTCTGAAAGCTCATAGCATTCAGTAGAAATTTTCCCCAACTCCTCCAGTATTTATTTTTAGATTTCAATGAGAAAAAACATACCTATCTACAACTCGAGGCAATGACAGCTATTTGGGATGAGAAGCAATGCTGAAATAATCATGCTCACACACTGCAACAATAAATTGCCTTAACCAAACAGCACTTTGAAGCAGTGGAACAAGCCCACCCCAGAACTGCTTTATCAGCTCTCCCCTTTTAAGAAGATTAAACTGTTATATTTTTATTCTGCTTCTTTCATCTTTCCTCTGTGAGTGTCATCCAGGCCTCCAGGCAAGCATAGCTGCTTATCCTCATCTGGAGACTTTTGGTCAGGAAAAATGAGGGTGAGAGAAAAGAAAAATTACAGACACGTTTGTCAATAAGCAGTGGGTATATATGAGAAGAGCATGGTTAAAAAATGGAAGCCAGGGCCAGGGCTGGCTGTATCAGGCCCCAGGTAAGTGGTTTTCTAACACTGCAGCATAAACTCGGAGCTAGGACACTGCTCGAAAACTTTTGTTGTGTACTGACACGTTGATAGCCACTTCTACAAAGATCCAGATCATTACTGCAATTAGCACCTACTGTTGTTGTGTCGGTAGATGGGACATTAAGGCCAGAATTTTCTATTAATTTACACCAATTATGCCATCCAGTTCATGGTTAAGGCATAATTGTAAGGTGAGCAAAGATGACTGTCTTGAGCAGAACAAAATATGAAAAATAAGGGACATTTCAAAGAGACATTTTAAATAAATGCTTTACTTTAGAATCTTCTCTACATAATGCATTTCTACTTTCAAACATATGAATAATTTGCCATAAGGTTCAATTTGTTGTTAAAAATAGCACGTATCTGCTTTCATACATTTTAATACATTTTCATGATGTATGAAATTCATGCATCACCTTTTATGTATCGCTGATTTTAATTTTGGTAAAGATAAGCTTCAAGTAAATATTTGGGAGGTTTCAGGAGTCCTATAAGGGAATGTAACATCTTTTGGTGTTTGCAAAAATGCAAATTGTTATTGTTTTAAATCAAACATAAAGGTATGGATTTCAAACCAAAGGTGGTGTGGGGAAATGAGACAACCTTTTTTAAAAAGGACATAACAATTGTAAAGGTAACGGAGTGCTGCCAGTAATTCTGTAAACTCAGACATTTCTTTTGCTCCCTTCAACAAAGCTATTGAATTCTCAGGAACTCGAAACAAAGGTGAATGGAGACACCTGTGTAGTTTGGTTTTTAAGAGAACATTTCAGAGTCTGCGTTCCCTTAACTGTCCAGTCCTGCCCCACGCCCATTTCACTTACAGGTGCTGCCACTCAAGCTGTGGAGCTCTCCTTTTGCAGCTTCCTCAGTAATTCAGAACATGAGCACAGTAGCAAAGCACAGTGCAACCCTTCAAGCCTGAAGTCCTCTACATGCTGCTGAGTCTGCATGACCATTGCCAGGAAGTGTCTCCCAGAACGTTCCACTTCCTTCCCAGGTTGGCTGCTTTGCTGACATGTTTCCAAGCCCTTCCCAGTACACTGAATCTTTTCAAATGAAAGGAACCGGTTGCATCACATGGCAAGCACCTGCTATTTACAAAGGCAGTAACAAAATTTCTGGAGCCTTTCTTTCTTGCAGGCTATTTCTGTACCTTGGTTACAAGGGCAAAATCAAAATCCTGGGCAATTGTGTGTTTTAACAGGCAGAGTCTCAGATGTGAAGCCAAGTTCATAATTTCTATTTCAGATGTACAGAACTGTTCAGTTTTAGGACAACAGCTCTTTGGTGACAATGTTGTAGGAAAATGAGGAATAAAGCAAGAAAAGAGGCTTAGAAAAGACCCTTTCACTAAAATAATTGTTTCTAAGAGCACACAGTTGCAATATGTTTGAAGAATAACCCAAATACAGAGCAGCATGGAACTCACCCATCTGCCACAGATCTCCCTTTACCTTCTACTTGTATATATCCTCTCTTATTTTTGATGTTTTTTTCTGATAAATAATTTATCCTTTTTAAGACATGTAGGGTTTTTTAGCTTTGTACATGTGTTTGGGCAAAGATCTTGGAACTGGCAATTTAGAAACAGGAAATCAATTGACAGAGGAGTTATTAGTGACTGTGTACCAGATACATTTAAAGTCTTCATTTGTATTCTCGCGTGTATTGTGGATATTCAGACTTGCAGAAATTTCAACTCAGTGATCTGCCTGGAGATCTAACTGATTTCAGCAAACAGTAAAAAAAGCTCCCCAATACTTTCTGCTTAACTTTTTTTATAACTGAACAACCACCCATGCATTTCTTACTTGAGTAACTAACTAGTTCACTTGTGAAGGAAAGATTTCTGAAGCCATGTGGAATAGTGCCTTATACTGACTTTATTGCTGTAACAATAAACCTGGCTTCAGAAGTGATATTCCTCACTTTTTCTAAAGCTTGCTTTCATTGTGCCTTTTGATCCTTTGTTTAAATCATTACTTTTGAAAAGCTGGAAGGCGTATTGTAACATCCACTGTTATTTGCCAAGCCCAGGCTATGCCTACCATGCAAAGTGTCTGAAATGTGCTGCCATTTCCACTAAGCCTTAGAAATGTCTGCTTTGAAATGAATTTTTAATCTTCCAGTGGTGCAAACTTCCTAGAGGGTTTGCTCATTTATTAATTCCCTTTGTGATGTAGGAGTTGCTGGTGCCTAAGGCAGGGAAATGCAACGCACTACTGATTATTACTAATTATTTGTCTTATGTTGCATCATAACAGTTATTCATTTGCCAGAGCAACTTATGCCCTTCTTCATTAATAACTTAAATGTGAACAACTCTATATAAAGTAACTTCAAAAAGAAAATATGTCAAATTTTTTCCCTTGAACTTTTCCAATCTAGCAATTAACCACATATTGCACTTATTGATGTCCACGGAACCCTCTACATTTTACATGTGTGTAAGCTAGAAGAGGGGAGACAGGCAAACAATGAATTTTTCTAGTTTTAACAATAGCCTTTTTCTACACAATCCATGGTCTGTGATGGACCTCAAACTTTCCCTTAATCTTTGATTTCTCTTCAGATGACAGCATGGTGGCTGTGTGTCCATGTACAACTGACCTCTGCTGCAGGGAAGGCAGCTTGTCAGACACCTGTAATTGCTGAGCAGTTTGCCCTCTGTTCTCATAAAGCAATCTGGGGCTACAATAACTACCTTGAACTCACAGAATGAGAACATAAAAGTTTTGAAAATAATCTTAACTCTGTGCTACTCCACATTCACCTGATGATTAGGACATACATAATCAGATAATGCCTACTAGCAGAATATATTGAGTTGGATAATATTATGGATTTGTGTTTAATGGGAAAATGTAAAATTAGTACATATCCTGAGGTATTCTGAAATGACTGGATATTTTTCATTCAAAGCAGTTACAAAGACATTATTGATCATAATTCTTTTGTTTTGAAAAATGAATATAGTCATATCTTCTTGCTGTATGAAGTTTTTATCCCTGTCTTGTAAAATTAGTGACAACATAAATGTAAGAAATCCACAAAAATGGTGAAACCTTTTGCTGTGGAAGATTAGAGAAGGTGAGTGAGGTCAGTGGTGAAGTTGAGGTCAAAGAGGACAGAGCATCACTTATAGAGAAATTTGTTTTTCCTTCAGAGAGCTCCTTAACTGGACTGCTCATGAATTTTTCTTGAGTTCCTGAAGGTTGTTACTTGTAGGAACACCTAACCCATACTACCTAGGATTGCTTCTCTCCAAATTTCCTTACAATAGTTGATTCTGAGGAGAAATTGGTGGATTTTTTTATACAATACCCTGTCCACTAAAGTTATTTCTGAACTCCTCTGTATACAAGTCCCCATTCTTTAACACTACTTTTTCTAAACCTGTCATTATGTTTGATGAGAATTTTTAAGCATTTTTTCCTTGACACATCCATTTCCATCCTTTATTTTTATACTTTCAAAAGACCAAATCACCTCTGGCAAATGTGAATATAACAGATAGCAAAATTGTGTCTCATTGAACTGGCGTTTATAGGGTTTCTTAAGAAACATCTGATGTAGTTATTGCTAGAACACAAGATACCATTACTTTGTAACAAAAAATGTAGGGCTTAACAAGCTCTGGAAACCTACTTATGACATATATTATTATGCCTGATATCATCATACAATGTGATGTCATGGTATGTCTGTGATACCATGTTGCATGTGTATGATACCATGGAATCGTGGTTATATGGATAGGACAGCATGCTAACAATAGCAGGATCTCACCAGGCCCCATGGAGAACCAGTCTCATCTGTCGATTCAGGAATACTAAATGACTCCAAGGTCCTCTTAGGTCAGGAACAATTTAAAGCAATCTGCTGAGTTTGCAGGAATTTTGCAAGTGACGCGCAATTCAAAGGAACCCAAATAAACCCCGTGGCATTTATATTAAAGCTGTGACTAAGGCCAACACTCCAACACTTTCAAAAGCAAGAAACACTTTCTGAAGTTCAGTTTTTGGGTGTCTGATATTGAAAGGGCCTTATTTTAATAAAGCATTGCAAACCAAATGCTCCAAACTCAAAACTTTTCAAATTGTGCGTTTAAAAGCACAGTTTTTTTTTTTCCCCACATGCTCCAGCCTGCAGAAGCAGAAGATATTGCTCTTTAAGGACTTTCACAGGAGAGCAAAAGATGAATCTTTCCTGATTCAACTCAAATTAAATTAAGAAACTCTTATTTCATCACTGTATCCTCACCAGCAATCGAGCCTTTTGTTCCTCTTCAGGATTTTTTGTCTCCTGGGCAGGTGCAGTCTGGCTGGGTCTGGCAGGAGCTGGAGGTGATGTGAACTCTTTATGGCTTTTCAGTGAGCTGGGTATACCTCACTCTTCCCAGGACAGGCCCTAGACCTCGAATGACAGTGTCTGGAATTAGTGTTTCCCACCAAAAGAAAACAAGAGATTAGGCTCCAGGGACAGGGTTCTGAAGGGTACCTTTCCTGCTGTCTTGGACGAGAGGGATGGAGAACAGTCAGTCATATGTCCAGAACATCACGTTTTTAAAGGACAAACCATGGTACCAAAGGGTGCATGCTTTCCTCGTGTGGGGGGCAACATACTTGTGGGCAACAAGGGAGAGGGAAGCTGGGTTATCTACAGCAGAGGTGGGTGCTATTTGCAGGAACATGGACTATCTCCAACAGTTCTCCTTGGCGCCTCTCCCCCAGGAGATGGCTATGTCGGTGTGTGGAAAGAAGCAGGGGCGATGCTAGAAGCCTGGCCCTCCTGCCTGGTACCTGTCCCCACGTGAGTGGTGTGAGGAAACAGGGACAAACCAAAACCTCTGATTTCGGGCAGTCTTGTCCTTATTAAACCATGAAAGCTTGTTCTCGTTTGTCTGTTCTGGAGCTCTCCCTGTTCTTCCAGAAAGGGACAGGACTAAGCAGGAGTGTGGTGCCCTTATGACAGTTGACCAGGCTGCTACGGGGCTGATGGCCACGCTGCCGTGGGGGTGATGGTGAGGCTGGCCTGGGGGAGATAGCCTGGGCAGCTTGGAGGGTGATGGCTAAGCCGTTGTGAGGCTGCCAGCTGCTGCCGTGAGGATGGTGGCGGGGATGCTGCCTCGGCTGTCGCGGGGCTGACGGCTGCTGCCATGGGATGGTGTCAGGGATGCTGTGGAGGTGGCGATGGATGCTGCCCGGGCTGTCGTGGGGCTGACGGTGAAGCCGGTGTTGTGCTGACAGCCGGGCAGCCGCGCAGCTGCCGGCTCGGCTGCTCCTAGGGCAAAGCCTGCGCCACTGTGGAGGTGACAGAGAGGGAACACCGAGGAGCCGAGCGAGCGCACTTCAGGCCGGAGTTGCTGGGGGGCCGGGCGGGGACACTGAGCCGGCCCCTCCGCCGCCACCTGCCCCGCGCCCGGCGCGGCCCCGCCCCGGTCCCACGGGCGGCGGCGGGGGTGTCGCTACCGGGGGCGCGCGGGCGGAGGAGGAGGAGGAGGCGGGAGGAGGAAGGCGGCAGCAGCAGCTCTCGGGAGGAGCCTGTCCACCGTGAGACAGCACATTCAGCCGGCGGCGGCGGTCCTGCCGCAGCGGCGGGCGGCACGGCACAGCTCGGCTCGACTCGTCACGGCTCTGCTCAGCACGGCACGGCTCGGCTCGGCACGGCAGGGCGCAGCTACCGGCAGCAGCCCTTCAGGCAGCGGAGCATCCCTCTGCTCCCCCGGCGGCGAGGGCTCGGTGAGAGCTGCAAGGCGCCGGGAGCCGCTCCGCATCTCCCGGGCGCCGGCGGAGGTGAGGCACCCGCGGGGGCGGCGGGGCCGGGACGCGGCGGGGCCGCGGCGTAGGGGCGAGCGGGGGCTGCCCTTGGGGCCCGGCGCTGGCGGCGGAGGAGCGGGGCGGGAGTCACCCCGGGGGATGCGCAGCGGCCGCGGAGCCTGGTGCGGCCGCCGGAGGCGCTCCCCGGGTCGGCGGGCCGGCTGGGCGAGATGGCATCCCGACTGGGCGAGCGGGCATCCCCGGCTGGGCGAGCGGGCATCCTCGCCGCGGGTGGGCTCTGGCGGCCCGGCGGCTCGTCTGCGGGAGGGCTGCGGTGAGAGAGCCGCGCCGGCCTCGGCACCTGCTCCGGTCCCTGGGGCGCATCTCGGCCCCGGCCGCAGGCTCCCGGCTGGTGCCTGAGCGCCGAACAGCTCAAAGCAAAAGGGGGTGGTAAAAGTTTTTCATCTATAATTCTTCGCACGGCTGGAGCGGTAGTGGGTTTACTCAAGTCGAGGACGACAGAGGACAGTAAATAGATCTTTTCCCCTTCCTAAGGTTTTCTCACCTAAAAGGGTGAGGGAAGGAGGAAGTCAGCCAGAGGCCTTTTCTCACTGGTAGTCCATTGAAATAGATTTTCAAAAGGATGTTATTACAGTCACATCATCCCAGGAATCCCCCATGGTTAGCAGACAACATAAGGCCCCAGATTTCCTAGACAAAGCCCCTGTTTTATAGACTGGAACTAAGTTTGTTTTTCTGTCAATATCGCCATTGACGGAAAGTACAGATTTGAGCTATAAATGCGTATAACATAAGGCTTCTCAGCAGATCAAGCAGTCTAACCTGCTGATATAGAGGGGATGAGATGGAAGGACCTGACACAAAGTTGGCATGTGACTTTGGCACTTGCACCTGGCAATTTATCCTGACATACAGGGTTTTGTCAGTGCTTCGCTTCTGCATGAGGACTTTAAATTACATTGGAAATTGCACTAAATATCATGATGCACGGAACTGCAAAAACCTATTTCACAATGGAAATCCCAAGTCCCAGGACTGCCTGTCTCCTGATAGATGGTGTTATCAGAGCAATCGGGGAATTTAATTTTTGTTAATACCAATGTGTTTTGTCGAAGTGCCTCATTTGTTCTTGCTAAGTTAATGGGGAAAAGTTACATGTTTGCTATTCTGATTCTTTTAATCTCTTTCTTTTTGGTTTTTATTCTCATTTGACATGGCATTTCTAGTAACATTCTCCACAGTTAGTGAAGGCAGATAAAATTCCATTTATAATTTCTCTGCAGCATTTTTCTGCAAGAATGGGTTTCTTCAACACAAACCTTGGGGCTGCATCCAGGTCTTCTCCCCATGGGAATGCTCACTCTGATAACCATCCTCTGCTTTGTTTTCTTTTCCCAAAATCATCCATTTATAGTCCATAAAAATACAAAATGTGTTGCCCCTTCTGTACCTTCTCTATGAATAGACTGTTTTGAAGGTTGGGATTTGCCATCATGTTCCTTGATAAGCGAGACTTCTGAGGGCCAGGCATGTGGATATCCAAAAGAATGTTTGGAGTTGGATTGGCTGTATTTCTCTGAGCTCTAGGCACCTCTGCCTCAAATTAGTCTACCATAAAAATGCACTAACTGTAGTGCTGCTGTATCCACAGTTTAAGGCAGGAATCTTTAAAAGAGCAGCAGTAAACCACACCCATCACATGCAGTAATTATTGAAAGTTTGGAAATCTGGCTACTCAAAGAATAGTCAGGGAAATATTCTTTTGTACCCTGCAGATCTTAAATTAAGAAGCTGACCTTCCAGCTCTTTCTATAGAAGGAAGGGGAGTGAGCTGCCTCCTTTGTGCTGCCCTTCAGTGGCTATTTTTTTCATGATTGAAATGCATTTGTTTTCCAGCGTATTTTTCCAACTTCAGGTTTCTGGTTCCTGTTATGCCTCCCATAGATAAAAGCTTTGCTTTAGCAGCTGTCTTCAGTGTAGGTACTTTAAATGTTGCAGCAAGAACTTACCTGCCTTATTTTCAAATAAATTGATGAATCAAGTCTCTTGGTCTTCTTTACTTTTGTAAGACAGGTTTCAAGAAGTGTTCCTTGCTGCCGTCTGTTTTCCTGCCTGCAAGAAGAGAGAGGAGGAATACTAGATAGAGCTGGTTGCAATGGGTTGTGTTAGAGGTCCCACCATTGCAGGATATTGGACAATGATGTGAAATGGGCTGGAAGGGAAAAAGATAAGGGATTGAAATAGAAAAAACATGAGGGTATAGAAAGGCAGTGTTGTTTTTCAAAGCTTCACTTACTCCTGCTAATGATTCAGGTAATCATGTGGTATCTTTCAGCTCCTCAAACTTAACTTCTCACAGAGCTTTTAAACATATTCATGGTCACTCTCTAGGACTACTCAGGCTTTCTAACCAGGGCTGTGCCTCGAGTGCCCTTTTGAGCTCCTTTGGCTTGGTTTGGTTTGACCAGCAGCAGAAGTAGTAATTCGGAATCTTTCAGAGTTACCAACACCTGTCAAACTAGTGCCAACCAACTAGTGCCAAAAGGAGTTGCTGCTTGGAAGTGGTGGTGGGATGTTAACAGAATGATCCTCCTTGTCCTATCCATGGGCTTTAATTTTCAGAGAAGTTGGAGGGAAGTAACACTGCAATTCTCACTGAGGTACATGGGACAATTCATACCTGCAGAGATACGGTCTCTGCAGCCATACTCATTCTTAGTGCAATAATCATCTGATACTTTCAGATTTTTATTTTAAAAACCTTAAATGAAACAACCCATAATGACTTTAGATGTAGTCTGTGTTTAAAAGGGACATTTTCCAGCCAAAATACTGATGGAATATGCTGGCAAAGTGCCCTCAGTACAGATGCAACTTGTGTTAGTTAAAACTGTGCTTTTGCCAGTGCAGCTTATTTCTATTCATTAGAGCAACGCAAGTCCTGCAGGTGAGCACACATTCATGTGTCCATATGGGGGCTTGCTTTCCAGATGACGGCTCGAATGGTCTTCCCCTCCGCTGTTTGTAAGCTGGCAGAAATGGTAATGCAGGTATGATTCTGCTTAACAAAAGACCCTGACTCAGTCTAAATCTCAGATCAATGCAATATGTCCCTTTTGCTACTTGGTAACAATCCATCTAAAACTGTGCTAGCTCTTTTTTGTTAGAGATGACACTGGGAGCTGTTGTTTGCTTGGCCATCTGCAAGCACTCAAAATAAGGCAGTATACATGAGCTTGCTCCCCCAATACTGTTCATTTTACGTGGCATCATCTTGCCAACTCTTCTGGGAAAATGGCTACTTCCAGGCAGATGGCAGGAGCCACAGGAAGCTGTGAAGCAGACTAATGTGTGAGCCACTAGATCTCACAGATACAAGACACCTCTGATCATCTGTGACAGGTGATGCACCAACTCCTCCTGAGCTTAAAACTATACCCCTTCCTTTTTTACTGAGCTTCTTCAGCACCTTTTGTTGTACTTTTTGAGGCAAAAGCATTCTGATGGGTATCTGGGACTGCAGTGCAGCATGGGGAAGGCATGGAGCAGGAGTGACAGTTTCTTGAAGCCGTTTGTGGGCAGCACACTGTAGCTTCATGCTCAAGTTTAAGGACAGAGGTCTTAGCCCTATCACTGCTGACAGTAAGAGGAGTTTTTCTCTGACTTCTCTGGTGGTGAACCTAGCCTCTAGAGTGATGGCAGAAGTCAGCTGCCATCACTGTTTGAAAGCCACGATACTTCTCCAGATGCTGTTGAAGGAAATGAGAGTTTTGCATTGACTTAACAGAGTTTGTATGAGTCCCTGTCTAACTGCTGCATTGATTGGTGTGCAGGTGTCTGTGTTACCTGATGAATGATAGCTGCCTAGATGTCTCCTGTGATTCTTGGCTCTTAATCTTAAAAGTACATGTTTTATATTTAATACTGCTCCCATGCATGTGAATCAGCTTACCTGATCTGGAGAGACAAGTTACATCAGCCTGAGGAACAGACCTCCTGGGAGCCCTTCTGGAGCAGTGCAGGTCTACCCTGTGTGTTCCCCAGGTGCTGGCTGACTGTCCCTGCTTGGCCCTAGAATAATTAATGAATAATTCCATAAAAGGAGAAGGCCCATTTATTACCGCTCCACAGAAAACAATTACAGAGGTAATCTTTTAAAGACGTAACTTTTTGTTTACAGTGATATCTTTTCTTCACATTTCCTTTCCCTCTTGCTGTCGTTCTTTGAGGTTCACCCTTTTCTCTTTTCCTCAATAGTTTTAGCATCACATTCCCTGCTCGCTGGCCTTCCTTTCCCCTCCCCTTTGTTTTCTCTCCCTAGCAGAGAAATTATATTAGTTCCTTGTTCTTTTCTCCTTCCATCTGTGATGTGGTACAAATAATTCCAAATCCTGCTCCTCAGTTATTAATTTTTCACTTCAGCCCAGCAGAAACATGCAGTGTGTTTTGTGTTCAAACAATGGGGAGTTATAGCAAGGCAAAGACACAAAACTGCCTAGTACGATTAAATATAAGTAAGTATAATGGAGTATATATTTCTTATCTATTTATATCACTTTATATCAAGCCTTCCTTGAGTCTAATATTTTCAGGCTGAATTTGACAGAAAAAGCTATAGTATGTTAGTACTGAAACTATGCTGCGCTAGTATTGAAAGTTAATCACTGTAGGTCTTAGGCCACATGCAGGGAAAATATGAATTTCTCTTGCCTTAAACTATTCAGCCCTTCCGTTTTGTATCCATTAACAGAGATCGTAGCTTTTAAAGGGCATACACAGCTGTATTAAATCCCTACTATTCAAGGCATGCCCTTGTTTCGTGTTTTGCACATTAGGCCACCACTGTTAGGATCAGAGTGGTTACCAGGTCACTTGGTAATTGGGGCAAAGACATTTCAAATCATTGCTATTGTATATTTCCAGAAATTAAAATATGTAATAAAACAGGGTTACAGGAAAAAAACCCAAACCAACCCAGACTGTTTCTAATGTTTTCTTATATTTGAACCTGTCTTTCCTGGTTTAAGGACTGTTCCACTGACACTGGGCTTTTAAAAGAATTTCTTCTCAGATTCTCACAGCACAAAGTTGGGGGACTGTCTAAACTCATGTGAGTTGTTTCATAATACATGTTTATCTTCTCTTTAAGTAATATAAAAGATTTGCCATTTTTGTTAATCTCACTATTCAAAGTCATATGATATTGTTGTTTCTTTCATCAGTTTGTTTCTAGTTACATGTTGCATGAACCAGAAGGTGGTTTGTATCATAATTCTGAAGTATTTCAGATCTTAGCTTTCCCTTAAGTGAATTAATTCTTTGTCCGTTTTAGCTGTAACTGCTCACAGAGCTTTGTCACACGCTTATAGCACTTTGTTACAGACTATCCACTTCTGCCAGTCTTCATTGCCTCGGAACACAAATTACTTCTGCAAAAACCAGAGAAAAGATAGTTCAGGTTATATGCACTTATGACTGTAAACTGTGTGGTGCACTGAACAATGAATGGCTTAAAAATCTATAACCTTTTGGAATGAAACAAGAAATTTGACCTAAATCATACCCCCTAGTGTGCAGTTAGCTATTCATGTACATAATCTGCTGCACTTGGCAAAGCCTGTGAATGTTGTATTCTTGCCTTTCACTGTCTCTGCAGTCGTAATAATAATACAACAAAAATTGTGCTGATGGGATAGGAGGCTATTGTACTGGAGACAAAATAAGAAAAAAAACAGTGATGCCATTCTCTCTTTGTACTGAAAGAGCCCGTGGGAAAACTGTCCCTTTATTTCCCACAATATTTTCTTTTTCACAGAAAGTTGAATAGCAAGAAAATGCAGGAAAGCCTAGTTTCTCAGCCTTTAAGGGCCTCTGCAAATATATTAAAAACACCTTGTGCAAATTCAGTACATTGTCTGATAATTATAAATTAAAGAGCTTTAGGATTTTTCTCATATGTTTAAAGCCTAGATCTCAAAAGATGACAGTAAATGATATTCTCTGTAAGGGGCTGAGATGGAAAAAAACCCATGTTTCAGCCTTACTACTGGTGCTGTCCACACCTTTTACATCAGCCTTCATGTACATAACACTTATCGGGTTTTATTGTTTACGTATCAATGACTCAGGGGACAGGGAAGTAAAAAGACTCCAGACTTCCACATGGACAAACATATATGTTTTTGAACAAAATTATAATAAAATGCAGCAGTAGTATTAGTTACTACTAGTATTGATTTTGAAGTCTTTAAATGGAGATCATGCCTCCTCAGTGTACATTCAATGAAGTTTAATTAAGTTTAATTTTTTCCCCAGAAAATTTCTGATCTCACTAAATCAAGGGATGAATCAGGAGTAAGTATGATTAAAGTTGTTGGCCTCCCATTTTTTATTTTTCTTGAGGTAGTGTGTACGTATATATGTATATGTCAATAAGAATGCTGTGCTTTCTCATGTCACATAATGTCCACTTTTGCTAAATGATTAACTATTACCCAGTTACTCCTGGGTTCTCTCTGGTGATACTTCAATAATCTGTAGAGTTCTAAAACTATGTTGTACTCTTAATCCTCAAGACTACCTGTTGGAACCAGTTTGACATTTTGATGTGGCTGAAAACCAGACATGGGCCATTTCTGATTGCCTTGTGGACCTTCAGTGGTCCACAGCCACTAGTAAATGTATTTTGACAGCCACTAGTAAACGTTGGTATATTTTCCAAAACTACCTATATCGTGTTCTGCATTTGAAGAGAACTGGTGGTCTAGAACTAATGTCTTGTTCTCAAATTCTGGAGCCAAGGTCCTGGTGTAGTGGGCCATGCACTGAGGCTTGCTTCTGGAGGAGTCCTGCAGCGTGCTCCAGGGATGTGATTGCCCCACCATTTAGGCTGGGGTCTTGTTTGCTTTTGCTCTCAGTCAGCCCATTTGCCATGCTTGTTCTCAGTGGAAGCCAGGGCATTTGAGAGATATGTGCGTGTGTGGGAGAGAAGAGCTCGTGTGCAGCCAGCCTTGCTTTTGTAGGAGGCTGTGCCTGAAGTGCAGAGCATGCCCACATCTTAATCCTGGGATGCATACTTGATTTCCCCAAACTGGAAGTTCTTATGGTGCCTGGGAAGGTCAGCTGCATCTAAACTCACAAAATGGTGTGGAAACAGAAACTAAAAACTGCTGTCCTCAAAAATCAGCTTGGCTGTCACCTAGCTCTTGAAGCACAGGCAGTCTCTAAAAACTCACTTTTTCTCCTTTTTTGCCCTTTTCTGGTGTGTTCTTAACCTTGAACCCCCAGACTCAACAGCCCAGTTGTCCTCTCCCTGTCTCTCCAAGGCTGCTCCATGTAGTTCGCATTCCTCGAGCCCATCTGCCAGACTGTGTGCTCCATGCCAAGATGCAGCTGACAGTATCTGCTCCTGCTTTTAGTGGGCCCTGGTTTTAATGGGACTCACCTGAAGTAAAAGGAGTCTCAGGTAATTTTTGCCTTTGCTTAAAGTGATATTTGCCTTCATCCATGCTCTGACCAGCAACCTATGTGTCTTCTGCAGTAGGTACCTTCCCAGTCTTTCCCACCGAAGCTGCTCCACATAAGTCGTATTAAAGTTTCTTTGGGTGCAACAGAGCATGTGGGAGAAAGAGAAAGGACTCTTCAGCACCTTGCTTCAAATGCCCAGAAAGAGGAGTCTTTGGCTCCAGATACTAAATACAGCATTGTATTGTAAACTAAACAGTCACTGCGTGTAATATAAACTAACCCTGAAACAAAGACTAGAACCCAGGGGCCTCTGTTAGGGATTAGTGTTCGCTCTCTTGCATCTGCTTCTTCTGGTCCAATGAATCTTTGCAGAAAAGAAATTAATAGAAAATAGCTTCAATGGTTAAAAAGGCAATCTCCATTCCTCCGGTCCTTCTCACCCATTAGCCAACAGTCACCCTAGGTTTCAGTCTTCTCAAGACAAAAAAGTCCAACTCCCCCCAAAAACCCTGAAACAAACCACAAACAAACAAACAAACAAACAAACCCCAAAGCATTTGGGTAGAGTGCTTTAACCACAGAAAAGATAAATGGAAGACATAGATTACTTGGTTCTTAGTCTTCTCTCATATTCAAATTCTTTGCAGTTGTCCTTTAAATTATGCTGTTAGACATCTGCATTTATCATCTTACCTTGTTATCTGGACATACCTTTTTTCTCTTCTGTTGATCAACAGGGATGATTGGCTAAGGCAGGCTCTGAGCATTCATCTTGCTTTGTTAGTATAGCCAGATAAGCCCTGGGAAGTACAGAGAGAATGGTAGTGTTGTTTATTCTACTTTTTGAGAACTTTCTATATATTTCTTACAGCCAGGGCTCTTTCCTGCTTTTTAAATCTTTAGCTGTCTTGACTTCAGAGATGAAACCAATGTGTAATATTTTTAACCTAGTTACATCCTTACAGACATCAGTGGCAGAGCAAAGCATATTTTGTTATAAGAAAGAAATGATATCTGGGTAGGTCTTCCAGCAAAACCTGTGTGATGGCAGCATAGCTTGTTCTTTGATGTCTCTCTGGCAGTTGTCATAACTGGGTTAAGAAGCAGACACTAGAGCATGCATTTTTCATGTTTGGGTAAATGGCTTTAAGTATCACTTTGCTGGCCATGTACCACTAGGGTTATCTCAGGAGGAGGGTGGAAAAGTCAGAGGGGTCAGTTTTACCCCCCATATGGAATGAAAGTACATGTTTAAATGTCTGAAATATTTTCAGGATGGAGAAATGTCTCTCCAGGAGAGACTAGTAGACATCTTGAAGCAAAATTCTATGTTAGGTTTTAGTAAGTCATTAAATTTACCCCTGGGAGGCACTTTGGTACTGTTATGATGAACAAGATATTTTATATAGGTTTTGAAGAAGTGGTCATATCAATGATAGCAGCAGATATCACTGACATCTGAGCATTGTATAAGAAATAAATACAAAAGAAAGTGAAATCAAAAACATGGAATACAAGGCTCTTATATTTCTAGATAAGTGACCTGCAGCTTGAGGTTTAGATTGTTACCTCTCTCATGTTATCCATCTCTAAAATCTTACCAATTTACAGCTTGCATTTGGTTGTCTTTTACTGTCCGAAAACATCTTTAAATTATCCTGCTAGGTCACAGAATCATAGAACAGCTGGGGTTGATAGGGACCTTTGAGATCATCTAATTCAAAGTCCCCTTCAGTGGATAGAGACACCTTTCAGTCAGAGCTCCATGCAACCTGGCCCTTAAACACTTTCAGGTATGGTGCATCCACAGCTTCTCTGGGCAACGTGTTCCAGTGCCTCACCACTCTCGTAGTGAAAGCTTTTTTTCCTAATATCCAATCTAAACCTACTCTTTTTCAGTTTGAATCCCTTTCCCCTTGTCCTGCCACTTCATGGTGTTGTAAAAAGTCTCTCCCTCTTTCTTGTAGGCTCCTTTCAGGTACTGGAAAACCGAAATTAGTTCACCCCAAAGCCCTTTCTTTTCCAAGCTGAACAAATCCAAATCTCTCATCCTTTCCTCACAGGTTGTGTACTCCATCTCTCTCATCAACTTGGTGGCCTCCTCTGGGCTTACTTCAACAGATCCATGTCCTTCCTGTGCTGGGACCCCAGAACTGGATGCAGTGCTCCAGGTGGGGTCTCACTGGAGCACAGTAGAGGGGCAGAATCCCCTCCCTCACCTTGATGGCCACACTGCTTTTGGTGCAGCCAAGCACGTTTGGCTTTCTGGGTTGTAAATGCACATTTCTGGGTCTTGTCCAGCCTCTCATCTGCCAGCATCACCAAGTCCTTCTCAGCAGGGCTGCTCTTGATCTGTTCATCCTGGAGTTCCTCTCTGGAGCAAGCTGGGAAATTCAAAGAAAATAAAACAGTGCAATGAGGAAGACCAGTTAATGTGTGGGAAATGCAGAGTCACAAAATTTGGAATTTCGCTGTGTCCATTCCCAGCCATATACAGAGCCATGCATGGAGCACTACATGTTACTGCAGCCAAACAGTAAAAAATAACAGAGACAGAAGCTGATAGAGAGGGAAGTAACCAAGAGTGCTTAAGAATCTTCTATATTATAAGATCTAAAAGTTGTCAAGCGTGCAAATGGTTGTTTTGTTAAAAACATCTGCTCTTTGTAACTGGGGCACAATTCCTGAGTCAGATTCATGGAAAGTACAAATCAGTATTGGCTGCTGCATCAAGGACCATCTCACAGCAGCACATCTGAGATCACTGTGCAGTTATAACTGTGCTCATTAAAGCTTATTGAGAGAAAATCCAAAACACTTGAAACAACCTGTTTAAAATCCAGTTTTCTTTGAGATGATACATGCAATTGGTTCTGTGGAACTCAGTATAAAGGGAGCGTATTTGGTGCAAGATGTGCAGCAGTTTTGCTAGAGTGACATGTTAGTATGTAGTCCTCGAGTTCATTCTACTCCTTGCTGTAATGTTGTGTGTTTCTTGCTCATCTGCAGTGAGTTGTTGCCAGCAGCTTCTTCCCTTCAACTTTGATGGCTCTTCCATGGCACTAGGTTTGCTGGAATTGAAAAGATCATGGTAAATTTAAGAGACTAAAGGGGCATGAAAGAAAAGGATGGCAAGAAGATGTTGCTTCATTGACACTGCTCCTGGTGCTGGAAGAATGGGCAGTAGTAGAGTTCTGCTCACGTGCTGCTTTGTGGGGCCCTACAGTTCTGCTGAAACTGAGTTAATTTTGTAGTAGGGCCATTATGGAAGAACAAGCAGGAAAAGGTTAAATGGTAATAGATTGTGAGGGATGTGTAACTGAGCAGTTGTGGGTACATATCTTATACCCTGTCAGCATTAAAATAAATAGGCTGGAGATGTGCTGACCTGTTGCATAGCAACCAGGAGGAAGCACGGAACCAAATCTCTGGGTGCTTGTGATTTGTAAACCTTTACAGAACAAAGTACAAGACCTTTGCCCATCTGTTAGAAATGTTCAGAAGCTGAAGGATAAAAATGGTACATTCCCTGAAATGTAACACTTGACAACCATTTTTATTTATAGATAAATACACGAGTGCAGTGTAAAAAGCCTGACTGTTTTGCCTCAAGGTTAGGTAGAAAAAATACTTAGTCTCTCCAATTTTACTCAGTGTTTTCCTGAATTCATCACACACAGGAGATTCCTTTAAATACTGCAAATGCTAAGTTCTTGCAGCTGCAAATATTTGCTCATTGTTGTGATCTCGTAAACATTGATATGCCCATTTAGCAAAATTATTTATGTTATTCGACTGAAGTCAAGTGCAAATTCTGATGCATGATGAAAAGAGGCACTCATGTTTATTTAAAAATTGCTGTTGAGATGCTTCTAGCCCCTCTTGCCCATTTGAAGTGTGTTTCAAACATTATTTTCAAATGAATGCGATGTATTAGAATGCATTTATAGTAGGGTAGCAACTCCCTCTGGTTTCTTGCAGACCAAAGACATTTATCTGCTTTGTACAGCTTCATAATTTGCATGCACACTTTACAGTTGCAGAAGTCATAGGTAGATCTCATGGGAACTTTTTTCTATTGTAAAAATATATGATATTCCTAACTGTACGAAAGATGCTAATTTGTACCAAGTAGAGATAAATATGGTACATTATAGAAATGGATAATTTTTTTTTCCAATGGAACCCTTCATATGTGAGAGTTTCAATAGTAATAGTACTCCCACTCTATAAACCCATTCTTTAAAACCAAAATCACTGAGTAATATATTTTATTGGGGAGCATCCTTTGCATTTCACACAGATACATTTTGCAGTTTTGGACTCCAGTAACTGGCTATTTATGAAGGCATATGAGTAATACATGTACAGCATCTCTAAATACTAGATGCTGCCTATTTATTTTAAAGAAGTATATTAATGAATCAATTATTTATAATTAGTTATATAGGATGACTAATGCCATATGTAACAGTATTTAATGAGCCCCTTTGGTAAATGCAATGGAGATAATAACGAAAAGGACAACACAGGAAGGCACAAACCAGGAAAGACCTCAAGGCTCATGAAGGGCAAAATTTCTACTCCTTCTGGAAAATTTCTACTCTAGTGCAGCCTACTGAATGAACAGCTTGTAAAAATCCCGCAAACACCAAAAAAGCAGTAAAATTCATAGGCTTTTTTTATGTCCTACCAGATTTGGAAACTTAGGTTTCTTTTTAGATGAGCTTAGCGAAGGCATGCAGGCAAGATGCTATTCTAGGAAATATAAAGAACAGGCTTGAGGAGAAGGGAGATCTTATATATTTACTTCTTCTACTTATAAAGTGTGCACTGTTGTAATTGTCTTTTTATTTTATTTGTCATACATTGGGACATTTTGGACTTATTTTTTCATATTTTTAGTCCAACCTATGTACATGTCTTGCAACTCTTTGTACCTGTTCTTCTGGTTTTATTACTCTAACAAGTATCAACTTATTGGTACTGAAATTCAAGTAAACCTTTTTAGATACCTGTGACTGTTTCTGCTGTTAAGTGCTCATATAAATGCTTTGAAAAAATATCTGCTCAAATACTGTGATATTGATCATTGATAAAGACCTTGTTGCTTATAAAGCTGTAGTAAAACTGGCTTGTACCTGTTAAAGTACTTGCATGGCTTTTAGTCCAGTTGAAAATAAAATGCTGTTGTTTGCATGTTTATATTCTTACTACTACCACAAATGAAATCGTTGTGAGATGTTGCTACCTGTGGGATGAGCTTAGTGGAGTAGTTTGGCATATGTTCTGTACAGCAGAGAAGTTTGTGCAATCATTATTATTTTAAGATTAATGTAAATTGTCTTTCAAATATCTTGTTTCATACACTAAGAAGCTAAAAGGAACTTCTGGGAGCATGTTAAGGACAGGATTCTTCTCACCCTGTCTGAGACATTTACAATGGAGATTTCTAGAACTTAGTGTAGATCACCCAGGGCCCTTTATCATCATTAGAGAGGAATTGGTGACTTTGGGGCATGCTTAATCTTAGCTGCTTTTAAACACCTGCTTTAGGAAAAGTGGAATCACATCCTAGGATGCCCAGACTCTTTTGATTTTACCTATCCTGATGGTAGGGATACCTCTGCATGTACACTGGGGCCATCTAAGGTGCTGTGAGCCAAGCCAGTAGATGGTGATGTCCTAGAAAGCAGTCCCCAGAAGCCAGCGCTGCCTGTGCACAGGCCTGGGTAGCTGCCATGGCGTGGGTCAGGTGTGTAAGTGGAATCAACTGTATTTCCAAGGCTAAGAGGGGACTGAGGCATGTTTAATGCACATGGGGAAAACTGACATCTTGAAATAGAGCACTCAGTTTCATTAAAAGCCATGCCATGAGGAGCCAGCTCCTTTCTTCAGTATCTCAAAGAAAGGAGAATTTTCTCTGAGTATTGGGAGTTCAGGCAGGTGCTCTCTGTGCAAGGTGCTCTCTGTACAAGAACCTGTGCTAGCATGTGTGGTAAGCTCTTCTGGAGTGGGAGGACTCTCTCTCCCCTTTTAAACCATGACAATAAAATGGGCCAAACAAATAAAAATTGATCTAGAATCTAAGATTATGCATCTCCCTTGAAGAGGGGAGCCCCAGGGTCTTGCCCTGCTATGAAAGTTATTTCTACACTTACTCAGTGTTCAGTGTATTTGTTCCTGTGTGTGCCTTGTCCCACACAGGGGATTTTATTGCTTCAATACAAAATGTGCTCCTCAGTGATTGCCTCTGACCACTGCCTTCTCCCAGGCTGGAGATTAGGTCATGCATAAGCCTTGGGCTGTCATCTGCACCACAGAGAATGTTAAAAGTAAATCCTTTTTACTGTTTACCTTTATCTCTCTTGGTGTAGGATGCCTTTTGGCACTCAGAATGGCATTTATTAGAAATTTGCTCTCAGTAATGGACAGTGTTAACTCCGTGGTTAATGCCAAGCAGAGTGATAAGTACACGTGCCTCCTTGCTTGCTACCAGCTTGCTGGCATCTGAGAAAGGTGGTTACATACCCTTGGTGTGCAGTTTGTGCTAAAATTGTAAACAGCCAGTCTGCAGGTTGGTAAGCTCTCTGGGGGGCTCAGGCATGACTATAATATATTCAGGATGAAAGTATATAACTGAGCTCTGGCAACGTTCTTTGAAGGAAATTTAATACATCATCTTTGTTGTATGTAAGATCTATTTTATTAAAAATAGAGCAAAGTTATAATAGGATTTCATCACCCTGACTGGAGCATTGTAAAAAAGGGGCCAGCCACTAAATCATTGATGCTCTAATCAGGGGAAAAGCTAGATAGCTTCCCTGACATTAAGGGAATAAATTTTTAGAAAGGCGTTCATTGATATCTGACAAACAGCTTGAAAGGGATGCCAGACCCTCAGGGTTTCTGTCAGGAGCCTTAAAATGCATTTGCATATTTTTTGCATAGAAACAGGAGCTCTCTCTCTGTTGCCAAACTGCAGAACTAAAAGGATGCTAAAACTCTGTCTAGTCCAAAGGGCTCTGAGGGGTAGCTTCATATTCAGAATTCAAATGTGTGCAACAGATTAGGAAAATGACTTCAAATGGGATTTCAACCATATCTAAGAGAGACACAGAAATCCTGAACAGATTGGTAGGCAAAACACTACCTGCACTGCTACTGAAATGCTTGTTTTTTTCTCTAGGTATTTCTAATGTAAAAAATAGCTCACTGACGTCAACTGATCACACAGATTAATGTTGTTTAAGGTGCTACTGCTTAGCTCTCTTGACATCAAATGCAATTTTTTTCTGATGGTTTTGATTTTCTCCAATTGATAGCAATACTATTGTGACTAGGATGAGAGTGATGGAGGAATAAAAAAAATGGTGGTCCTCCACATGCAGCCAGTGTATCCAGTGATCCCATTGTTTGGCAGCTGAACGTTCTTCCTAGGTATAGCATTTGCTGTGGATTGAACAGGAGTCCCCCGGCTTTGAAAGGGTGCCTTGCCAGCATGGGCAGCTCTGCTGAGGTGCAGAATCTGTAGCAGTGTGAGCTGGAGTTTGAGCTGATCTTATGCCTGGCCTTTTCATTAAATGGTTCCCTTGTCTGATTCCAGATGTTATTCTATTCTTTCCTTAAGGGAAAATTCTTGCAAAGACAACAAAGCATTTGGGGCCGAGATTGAGCTTAATGTGCAGGTGATGTTTTCGTGGCAATATCCTCTATGTCACAGGCTAACTATTCCTTAACATTTTGAGGAGGAAGCTGATGACTGCAGAGAAATTAATGATGGATGGAAGTGCCATGTAATTTTTAGCGTACAATTTTACTCTCTGGTCACCCACCCACCCAGGCAGTAATGTGAGTAGAGTTCTCATTATATTAACGGAGAGCTGACATTCAAATTTCCCATGCATCAAGTGAACAATAGACTTCCATTGCGTATACATGGCACTGCCATTGACCTGATTGATTTTGAGCTGCAGCAGTGGATACGGCCGGTGATGTGTGAACAGGAAAGGCACAGTTAACTCTTTTCATGAATGTCTATATTAGTCAGAATTGTCTTTGAAACAAAGTCCTAATAAGAAAATCACTATTGATACAGTTAGATTACAGTTCGTAATGATTATATGTTAGAAAATCAATAAATAATCTGTGATTTAAATTATGGGTTTTTGCAACACTGGTGGGGTTTTAAAACTGTAGAAAAAGATTGGATTCATATCTTCTTTAAAGCTCTGGCTCTATTTCTGTATAGTATGACTTTTTATTTCCTTACCCTTCATTTTCAAGGCTTGTGTACATCAGCATAGGCTGACAGAGATTTAAAAGACAAAGAGTATTTGTGGCTTCACATCATCCTTCTAAAGAAAAATGGGTTTAAATGGTGGAAGAAGTCTTTCAGTATCTCAGAAGAAATGTTTTTGCCAAGTTTGTGTGGTTGGCATGAAATCGGGATTGTTAGGCATGTCTTCTGCCTCTTGGAAAGATGGTCTGAACGTAAGACTGTTGGCAGAGCAATGTGCTGCTTCATTAAAGACAAACTTAGATTTGCTGGGTTGTGTGGTTTTGTTCCTTGTCTGCAGCCTCTTGGGGGAATGGCCCAGCTTTCCCTGGAAAGGGTAGAGGAGATTCCTATGCAGGATAGCTCATACCTTGGTGAGAGAGCTCACCAGAGGGGTGAATGTGTGAAAGATACTGAGACTGAGCTGATGGTCTGTATGGGACTGTGTTGGTGGAACGGGGGATCCTGCCTGGCAGCCGTGCAAGGCACCTGCAGAAGCAGAAACTCTCCCGTTTCCATTTTTTGCAAGTAAAATTATTACTTGTCTAAGAAATATGGGGCTGTTTGGGGCAGATCACATTCTGATACTTGATATATATTTGTGGATCTGAGTTCTGCAGTCTTGGCAGAGATGCTGAAGATCATGAAAATCAAAAGACTTTAGCTTCACTTTGAAAGCATTAAAGCGTTATTTTGAACAGCAATAGGTTTGCTTCACAAAGGTAGTTTTCTAGAAGAGGTAATCTGAAAATATATTCCACATTTGGTGATACTCTGGTCTAATTTCTTGAAATGAAAATTACGAAGAAAATGCTCCGCTTTCTACAATGTCAGTATAGTCCGAGGACTGGTGTTTATATAGAAATATATTTGTTGCAATTTTAGAAGCCCTACTTTTGATATAAGTAACTATCTTTTTTTCAGTAAATAGGGAAATCATTCAATTTTCACCTTCATCTCCATACTTTTGTTTCCAGCAGAGTCAAAATGTCGGACAAAAGTGATTTAAAAGCAGAACTTGAGCGCAAAAAGCAGCGTTTGGCTCAGATAAGAGAAGAAAAGAAACGGAAGGAGGAAGAAAGGAAGAAAAAAGAGGTAAATTTGCAAAACCACCTTTTAGATAGCTCATGCTTGCACAAGGGGCTTGCTGAGGTTTTGACATCTCAGTGTTGTATGCCCCAAGGTGTCTGTCATGTGGAATGAGATACTCAAACCCACGTCAGACTAACCTTAAAATCAAAAAGCTTATTTTTAGTCAAGAATGTTGGGGTGAGGGAATTGCTTTTAAAACCATGGCACCGTCAAATGACAACAGTTTAGACAACATGATGTGCATGTGTATGGAGAAAGAAAAATTGATTTGCCACAATGCTTTTTGCTGGGCTCTCCTTCAATGGAAAGGGAGTGGAGAGTGGGGAAAGACAGAAAGAGGACTCACATTTTTTTCAAGCCATTACAATCTAAATATGTATTTTTGTACTCTGAAGACTAGTTTGATTACTAGCTAAGGTAACAGATTTACAATTATTATTCTCCAGTAAAGTAAAACATAATTGCAATTGCATTTTCATCTTCTGGCATGGGTGCATCTTTCAGTTCTGTTAAAGTTTGATTGACATATTAGTTTATTTGTCCTTGACAATATGCATTAGGTTTTTCATTAAGGGATTTGTACTTCTTTTTATTCAGTCACTTAGTGGAATAGAGGTGAGAATTGACAGGGAGTGGATATTCATTTTCATGCAAAGTCAGAGAAGCATTAAGTGATTATGCTTCCTTTCCTTCAAATGTCAACACTTACTATAGTTTAAAGCACCTGTTATCCTTTACTAATAACCGGTTTCCTTTTAAACTGACACTTTAATATTGTACATGAATTTCATGGAATTACTGTGGAAATGTGATGTGATCCAAGAAATCAGCGTTCCAGTTTTGTCTGTCTTTTTAATCTCTTTTCATTTGAGCCACATTTGTGCAGTTACAGCACACGCCCCAGTGAGGCTCCTGGAGTCACTGGGGAAGTCCTCCATGAGCAGACCTTTAAATGGTAATGCTTTCAGTGTTCACTACTAAAGAACTAGAGGGAAGGGGGCCAAGCCTGTGGCTCAAGGGAGCTTTTAGGTCCTTTTTCTTTGTCCCCTGACTCTGACTTTATGCCTCGTGGAGATCTTATGGTGGTTGGAACTTTGCATTGGCCCCGAGAGCCATATCTACAGATAATGCTACAGTGCATAATTGTGTAAATGGGCTGTGCTGTGGTGCCAGATGGGTCCTGGAGTGAAGGCTGACACTCACAAAGGTGCTTGGCCATTCACACTGGTGCAGGAGAGCTGTCTACAACCCCGTGTACTGTGAGATGGTTCATGTGAAGAGCTGAGCACGGGAATATGCCTGGGCCTTGGCTGTAAAATCAATATTTCCTGGCTGTATCGAAACTGGAGAACATGGGGATGCTTCTGAATTTCCAGGTTTTCTGTTGGTGCCTGCACCAAGATCAACACCAGTCTGAGGAGCTGTACAAGTCCTCACTCTGATTTCAGCAGAAAGGACAACCTCTTTGCAGATTCTGGCTAATGCAGGTGCACCTACTGTTTTTAGATGCCCATAAATCGGAGTGGGAGAAGGCTGATGTGTGGAAGCTCCAAAGAGGTGGAGATAGCTAAGCAGAGAGGGAAGGGTCTTGTGGACCTTTAGGGGGCCAAGGGCTGCCAAAGTCCTAGTTTAGAGATGTTAGTTCTTTCCTCTGCACCTGTTAGGTGTTGAAGTTAACGGGAAAGTATTTCTTTTCCCAACAAGTGCTTGGGATCAAGTGTAGGACCTTAAGCTACATCACTGAAATCCAGTGAAATTTTATGCTTGATCCTGGAGTAAGTAGGAAGGGGCCAGTTTTATTCAGGGTAATGATACCTGTTGCTCTATGGTCAGCTTTTGTTAGTTGGATAAGTTGCCCCTAATGAGTGAGAGGCAGAAAATTTCCATTATTGTCCTGTAAAAAATCTTGCAAATATCCTTGCACGGACTGGTTTTATCATCCATTTAGGGTAAAATACTTTTACTGATATATACAGTATAAATTATCTAAGTTATAGATTACCTAAACATATCAAAATGGATTTCAAAGTGTACCTAAGCAGTAGTGCATACAAATATTTCCACACATGTGATTGCTGGAGCTGATTATATGTGAAATAGTTGCTAGAGCTCATTATATATGAAACAAATTGTTCTGTTTTCTTCTGGTTTAACTCAGGCCGATCTGCAGCAGAAGAAGGAGCCAGCTCAGGAAGATTCTGACCTAGACCGCAAAAGAAGAGAGACAGAAGCTTTGTTACAGAGCATTGGTATATCCCCAGAACCACCTCTAGGTATTTAAGAGAAGCACACTGTGAAGCATTCAACCCTGCCACAACTAATGCTTTCTTTCTACTAAAGCATGCTTGGCTTTTTTGATTTTTGGCTGTATTAGTGAAGTGAACTCTTCTGTTTGAATGCCTGCCATACCATTCACATATACAAGCTCATGGCATTTTGAGTACTTGTCATTGCCAAAAACATCCGTTTCATTTCTTCAAGAATTTTTTATGAACATAATGCAGGTTGATTTTGCATACCAGCAGTGATTTCTTTTCTGATGGACTGTTTTATCTTCTCTCGCATCTATCTGATGACCCAAAAATATAAGTGCTGTACTTCATTAGCCCCAAGTTTTGTTTCTAAAATTCAAATTAAGCATTTGTAACGAAGGAGGAGCATAGTCATATGGGAACTACCACTGAGTTTCTTTTAAAATCAAGCAAAACCGGAGAAGGAAAATTTAAAAAAAAACAAATCACAAATAGAAAAACGTTTATCAACACACACTATTGTAGATTTTTGCTCTGGTTTCATGTGCTTGACCTCTTTTTTGGTTTCGATGTTTCAGTTCTAGAACCCAAAGTCTTCAGTTTAAAAGTACATACAGTGTCTGAGTATGGGTTAGCTTGATGAAGCTCATTATTGCCTCATTTATTGAATGGTCCTAAAGCGAGAAATCCCTTCCCTTCCCTTCCCTTCCCTTCCCTTCCCTTCCCTTCCCTTCCCTTCCCTTCCCTTCCCTTCCCTTCCCTTCCCTTCCCTTCCCTTCCCTTCCCCTCTCCTTCCCTTCCCTTCCCTTCCCTTCCCTTCCCTTCCCTTCCCTTCCCTTCCCTTCCCTTCCCTTCCCTTCCCTTCCCTTCCCTTCCCTTCCCTTCCCTTCCCTTCCCTTCCCTTCCCTTCCCTTCCCTTCCCTTCCCTTCCCTTCCCTTCCTTCCCTTTCCCTTCCCTTCCCTTCCCTTCCCTTCCCTTCCCTTCCCTTCCCTTCCCTTCCCTTCCCTTCCCTTCCCTTCCCTTCCCTTCCCTTCCCTTCCCTTCCCTTCCCTTCCCTTCCCTTCCCTTCCCTTCCCTTCCCTTCCCTTCCCTTCCCTTCCCTCATATTTGGAACCACTCTCGCTGTTTTAGCTGAAATCTTGGCCTCTCTGGAGCTATCAAGCCTTGTCATTAAGTTCATTGTGACTGAATCTAGGATTTTACCCCTAGTTATTCTTGCCAGTAATATACAGGAAAAACTTCAAATTTGACAAAATATTTAAGGTTTTATTTAGGAAAGCACCTTATACAGATGCCTGGGTGCATATGCAAGTAGGTAGTGACATTCTGAATTGGAATTTGAATTAATTACTTGCATCAACCAACATTTATTGAGAAAAGTTACTATTTTTATAAGTTATGGTAGAGTGACTGAAGCTTTTAGACACCACTTCTCAGAAGAATTGCCTGTCAAGTAATGGTTAGGTTATTTTTATGTATAATAAAATACGGTTTTTAAATTATATCATGATACAAAAATAAGGTCCAAGATTAAATCAGATATATTTTTAATGTATAAAATTTAAAATACTCATTTTTATATAAGAATGAGTGCATATGTCTCTATCATTTTATTAACTAAACACATATATTCATGTTGCAAATGATCTATTTTTAACTTAGTTAATTTTTTTTGTGTTTGGTACTGTCAAAAGAACATTTAAATTCACATATAAGATGATTCCTTTTAGTTAAAAATAGTGTTTTGTTCTCTTTTGTCCGCTTTACATACACTCACAATTAATATACAAAGGAGGCTTTAATTCCACCTTCACACGATGCCAGGTCTCAGTGTGAATATGGGATATGTAAACAACCAGACATACCTGTAACCTGCCAAAGGGCTGTCACGAAGATGAATTCACTTTTCATGCTGCAGTCATTTCTGTGACAGTCTCTAGGGAGAATCTGCATTAAATGTTTGACCACATGGAAAATCCGAATCTCTTGACAGGTCTGTCATTATACATTGTAAACCATAACAAAGTATTTTAAAGTTTTACTCTGTTAAATCTATAAAAGAAAATGCATATGATTTAAACCAAATGGGAAACTTTGCTTTTGCATTAAACCCCCTTTTTGTGTTTTATTCAATGTGGCTGCTTTGAAAAATGCATTAAATCTTGACTGGAGCCATCTCTTAATTTTTAATATTTTTGAGAAACCATTTTAAAAGAAATCAGGATATTTTTACTCTTTATTTATTATTTCCTTGCTGAAGAGCTTTAACTTGGGCTGACCTTGAGCTATGAACTTCCTTTCCTGTTTCAGGAAACAAAACTGCCTTTGCATGAAATATGCTTCAAAAGCCCTGGCAAGCCAAAGAGAAAATCATTTCAAGAGCTTGGGCAAATAGTGTCTAAACCAAGGGAAACTTTTCCTTGAGTGTTGAAATCATGTCCCACCCAAAATGGAAATTTTGTATGACCTACATTGCTTAAGAAAACACAATCACCAACCAAACTAATCTGTATTCTCAGCATCTTTGGGAAATGATTTTAACTTAGCTGGATTTCCTTATTTAGCTTTTATTTTTGATGTCATTTCCACACTGCAGCCTTGGAGCATATCTAATGGACACTGGCTTTTGATTTAAATTCAGAATTTGAGAAGTATGCTTGTTCTGTTGCCTACTTGACTTTACCAGAAGAGTTCACTTAGTTTTTTGACAAGACAAGCCCCTGATATTTCTTCATACCTTTAAAATCTTTTGCAAGTCAACTTCAAACCAGACTCAAAAAAACAAGTCCTGTTTTATTTCCACAGGTATCTTCTCCATTGATTAGCTGTAGATTCCCATTGGGCTTTCAGTCCTGTCTAAATACGTGTCAGTGGTAACACTTCCAGAAGACTTAAAATTCACTTGACTCTCTTCCTTTTCTTTTTCTTTCCTTCCTTATTTGCTTTCACCATTTCAAACTCTCCCACTCATTCATCCACTATCATTTTGGTCCATTGGTTTTGATTTGTCTGACACTGCTCTTCATCAGTGCAGTCGCTGCATGTGTTAACATGGGATACCTGTTATTTTCATTATTTAGTCCCAACCCCTATGTCTCCCTCTTCGAAATCAGTGAGCACACCCAGTGACGCAGGCAGCCAGGATTCAGGGGATCTGGGACCCATAGGAAGGTAAGACAAAGAGTTAATGGACTTGAATAAATATGAGGTTTTTTCACTTTGCTCTTACTTCCCCATTTTTTCCTTTTCTGCTGTAAATAAGTACATGCTGTATCAAATGTGTACTTTGTTTCTGCATTGTCCACTGTGTGTTACCATCCAGTAAGACTGGTCTCAGACATGAGGTAAATAAATGCATGCAGCAAGTGGATCTTAAGCTCTGAGCCCCAAACCTTACAGTGGAAGCAAGAGCTGAATTTTCACTTCTAAAATGGCCTACAGAAAGCTCTCATGCTGTTTGGAAATACACTAAAATCAGGGGGATGTGGCCAGGGGTAGAACCTGTTATTCATGTTGAGTTATCTTTGTTCACATAACCAGTCCCCTTGGAATTCCTCCCGCGTGTAACACCAGGTTGCCTCAGGTTCCTGTGACTGCTCTTTGCAGTGTGTGCCACTGACAGTGGCAGAGAAGAGCTTGGACAGGAACAGGCTGAAACATCCCAGGACCCACTGGCAATTCTGCCTTGGAAACTCTGGAGAGTTTCATGCAGAATGCAAAGGAAGCAGCGGTATTCTTATTGGAAGGTGGAATGTGTGTGAGGGATGGAAACAAGAATAACCTTCTTATTTTTGTTTCCATGGTGGAAATAAAAAATGAAGTGGCAATCCCAAAATAATTCCTTCTCTGGAATAGAAAAGAAAGGAGAATGTGAGGATGCTGCTGGTAAAGAAGGGTATGTTCGAGCAAGAAAAGGTGCAAGCAGCTGTATTTTGAGAAGTATATGTATATTTTGAGAAGCGTAAAAGATGGATCCTAATAGCTCTTTTTGTATGACACTGATTCAACATAGAGCTGAGCTGCCAGCTCATCCAAGTCTGTGAGCCAAGACTCTGCTAATGGCTTGAAAGCACAGTGATTGCTTTCTGTAGTTAGCAGTGCTCGGTAGACATCATTCCTCTCCAGACATAGACTGTCATGTGACAGAGCTTCAGGTCACCAGATTTCATGCCACACCAGCCTTCTGCTTAGAAAAATCACACTTCCATAAGCAGAAGGTATGCTGTGTCCCCTTCAGCAGATGCAGACACTCTCCCTTGTGATGTGTGTGCTGCACAGCTGCTGTTAAATCAGCTCAGCCCTGCTCCCAGGTCTACCCTCTAGAAGAAATGGATTTTGTTAAGTGAAAAGCCCTAGCCTGTAAGATGTAGCAGTTTAAAACACAGTGAGTAGTGTAATGCTGTCGTCATAAGTGAATGCAGTAGATTTCAGCAAGTCAAAGTACTCTGAGTAGAACAAAAATCGTTTTTAAGCAAAGTATGGCCTGCTGTTCACATGAGCTATTTACCACAGTCCTTCGGGAAGCTTTGACAAAGGTGTGCGGAGACTTCTAAATTCCTGCTTTTTCTCTAAACCTTAATGGTGTGACTTTTTTACCCTTAAGGTAAAAATGCTGTTGGAAGAATTTGTTTGGCTGTGACCCACACTAGCACTTTGGCTCTCTCAGCAACGAGCAGTGAAAGCAAATGACCACGTGTCCCTTCAGAGGAGAATGGAGTTTGTCCCCTTCTTCTGAGCTCATGACGTACTGCATTGTGGCCTTTCATTTTGTGTCCATTTTCCGGCTTCTTGTGGCCATATTAGGAATTCAGTGGGAATCCTAAGACCTCGCTTGTAGTCTACCAGTTTGCTTGGCATCTTCTCAGGCTTTGAAAAGGCTGTGCTGTGTGCCAGGAAGGCTGCTTGCAAATGTTTGCCTGGAGGGATTGGTTTGTGGTAATGGAAATATGATAATGTCTGGTCCAGGCCGCGGGGAATGTCTGTGACCAGGGGATAGTACTGAGTGGCAGTTAGTCAAATTAGTGTCACTGGGTGCAGGTAGATGTGCTCAGCGTTTGTGTGAACAGGTGCACTCAAGCCTGCATGTGTGATAGAGTGGTCAGACTTGGCGAGGAAGATGTTGGTAGTACTGTCATCAGGGTGGGTAAACAGGATTAAACCACCTCATCTGTTTTCTCTGAGAGGTACCCAGACCGTACATCTAACTTACTTTGACTACTGCATATATTATTGCCTGTTTTTCTGTATAAACAAGGTTATCCTGCTTCATTTTAATGTATCTTTCCATTTCACTCTGTGATAGAGAGGGCACTTTTGATGGATCCCCTGTCATCCATCGTGCTTGTTAGATCTTTCCCTTTTCCTTATTCTGCTATGAATTTTCTGTACTAGGCTGAGGTCAGGCTGTAGAGGAGAGCAGATTAGTTTCAAAGCTGCTAGTGCCCCAGTGTCAGCGATCACAGCTTGTCCGTCGTTGTTGCTGCTAACTGCTGCAGAAATGACGAGCTCACGCAGCCTGGCAGAAATCCTGCGGGCAGTCCGATTGCTCATTGCTGAAGTGTTCCCCAGAGGAAGATGATGGATATTTAAAAAAAAAAAAAAAAAAAAGCTGTGAAGCCACAGATTTTGGCTTGTTACAGGTGAGAGGCTCTGTTGAAAGCTTTGAAGAATGCAGAAGATCTTCATACGTTCCCATAAGAGGGAGCAGATTCTAGTACAGAACTGGGTTGTGTTCATACTTCTTTGAGTTGTTGGTACTTCTGGTAGTTGTCAGACTTAATCCCTTGGTCCCAATATCACCAAGTATATTTAAGATATGCTTTGATCAGCAAGCATCTGTGATTTCTTATACAACAATGAATGTAGTTCAGCCAGAAACACAGGTTTATGGCATCTGCTTTTCAGGAAAGAAAATTGATAAACTGGAGAGTTTGAATTCTGTTCAGTAGTTGTAGTCCTGGAACCACAGACCTCACTCAGTCTTACTTTGCAAGATGAAAACTGACTGGTAACTTGCTCACCAAGTGTAGTAGTTATATAGTGAGCAAACAGGTTCCTCCAGCAGAAAAGGAGAAAGCAGCAAAGTGTTTGGTATTGAGGCTGGAAAAATATAAAACAGAAAAACTGTAAAATTCAATAGTGAGACAAATTCATCGCTAAAACAATTTACCTAAAGACTCTGTGGGATCTTCTATCACAGGCCATTGCTCATTCAGGACAATGTGCCTGGCAAACTGGCAGATAATAGGTCAAACAATAATTCATTCATAAAAGTTGTACAGCCCTTTTGTTGCACAGGAAGAAAAGCTTCATGGTCACAATAGTCACTTCTGCCATGCGACCTACAGACTAGTAGTGCTGCTATCCATCAGGACCATTGTCCATTATCTCCAGCACAATAGCCAGAGCAGCGTTGTCTTTTCTCTGATGCCGTTCAGTGTGTTAGGAGAAGAGATAGGGTGGACTTTGTAATAGCACTAAATTGTGGAACCATTTCTGTCTTCTGCATGCCATGTTTCTATGGGGCTCTTTTGCTGCTTTATCTTTAGTACCATTTTGCTATTTGTCATAACCTTTTCACTGGGGGAAACATTAGATTTCAGCAGCATTCCAGCTTCCCTCTGAACCATGACGGCAACTGTAAGAATAAGCAGATGTTAGATGGATAACAGTTCTAGAAACTGCTGACTGAATGCTTTCAGTTGGACAGGAGAGCCAATTTTTTTTTTGTTTTTTGGTTTTGGGAATTGTTCCTGGGTAGGCAGAGGTGTGTTATGCTTTGATTCTGGTGCTACTCGTAGTTACCAGGCTACACTGAACAATTCATTGGAGCCCAGTTGTTGCTCAGAGAGCAACTTACCTATCTCCACATTGCTTTGCACATCCCACTTTGCTTTTTTGATGCCTGTGTTGCTTGTGCTACACAGATAGGACAGAAAAATTACATCATAGCCCGAGCAGATACCCATGTCTTAATTGATGGGTCATTGGTTCACAGAACTTTCTTATATGATGTATTCAGACATGACTCATTTTCCATAGGACTATTGCAGGATTGCATGAAGATTCTCCTTGGAATAGAATATGTTTGGCTCTTTCAGGATAAGTGTTTTGGTTTGTTTGGTATTCTGTAAGCATTGTGATGATTCCCAGCGTCCTCTTGCTGATGGTCAGCTTATACAGACAGGCACAACTGCAATGTAGATTTGAATGCATGTGAAGAAAAGGGCTGAGGTAAAGGCATTTGCTGAGAGCTCCTGTGCTGTAGTACAGTGTGAAACACAAATTTACCTCTATTAATATAAAACTGCTTTGTGATAACTGTATGCATCTCCCTGGTGGATACTCTGAACTTTTGCTACCCTGGTGTGCTAGAGAGCATGCTAACTATTACAGTAGAGCCACCATGAAACATGCCCATGGAGAGGCATGTTCTGCTACCTTAGGCATTTGTAAATCTCATCTTCTCAGCACTCATTGCCATGAACTCTGGATTTATGATGTCTGAGGAAGTGCACAAGAACAAACTTTGTACAGTGCCTCAGAGCCAGGCAGTGCAGTATAAGGTTTTTTGGGCTGAGCAGCTCCCTGGAAAGACCTTGTGCCCTGGCTCAGGTAGGGTCAGTCTGTGCTTTGCATGTCAGCTCAGCGTAGGATAGCAGAAATACATCCGTGCTGGGAGGATGTGCTGCTGTGGCTGGGTAGCTCTCAGTGCTCACACCAGCCTGCATTGGTGTGCATGCCTATATAACCCACAGGGAGTCCTGTGTTCACCCTGGCATGTGGCACCTGCGAGGAGTTCCACTTGTGGACCAAGGTGTGATTTATCTGTGTGGCCCATTTTGCCCTGTATCCTTCACTGCTCCTGTATGTTCCTAGCTGGGAACATCCTACATGTTCTCAGCCAGCTTCCCCATCCTACAGTAGTAGGTTTGCACAGTAGCATCTCATTTATTGTGGATTGTGTGTGCGTGTGTGTGTCCGGTGGAGTCCCATGTGTGCAGCACTTCCCGCTGTGCATTGGGGAACATGAGAATCCCATTAGGCTGGGTGTAAGGTTTCCTGCCTTCCATCTGCTCGGTGAACTGCACCAGGCTCAGCTGTCTTGGATGTGTAAAGGTTACTGGTTGCCCTTCTTTCTGCAAGAATTTTATCTGTGCTCTTTTGCTTTCTATCTGTGTATTTTGCTGTGCATAGGTTTAGGTACCTGATTATTTTGTGGGCTCCCATAAAGACAAAGACATTAATCTTCTGGTGGCTTCTTTCAGATGATGGTTGTTTCAAAATGGTGCTTTATCTGCTGTAAAATAATGCAAGATGGATTATTTTGTACTATTTCTCTCATAGCCCATTGGACTGCAGATTTGTCTTTCTACAGCTACTCTTTCTGTAATTATTGTTCTTATTTGGATTAGGGCACTATGTAATACTTAGTTTAAATGATTCCTACCTGATTTATGTTGTTGTTCCTTTGATATCACAGGTTTTGGCATGGGTTTTATGCACTGAAATCGATTAGCTTCCTTCAGTGTATGAAATGTACTTGCAGTAAAGCAGGGTTAGTCCTTGTTTGGATGAAGCTCTAAATATTTAATGAAAGTTCCTGTGAGAATGAGTTTGAGCATTGCATTAGGTAGCAAAGAAAACAAAAAAACTAAAGGGAAACTGGATTTCTCAAAGAGATTTTGTAGCAGTAATATGCTGGAGAAGTTAGATCACTCTGGAATCCTGATTGTCTCACCATCACTAGTTTTTTAATTCTACATCAAATACATTATGCGAGCAATCCTAGAAATAGAACAGCTGTCTGCAGTGCAGGAGCACTTTTCTCTGAGGAGCAGTATTGCCTTTGGCTTTGGCTCATGGCATGATTTTTTGTCCACTACATCAGTTCACCTTACAGTCACTGTGACCTCTGAATGTTCCCAGTTGTATTCCAGAGAATATAGTAGCAGCTGTCGCATTAGGTTGGATGTCCTTACTGATAGAGAGTCGAGAGCATGTCCTCTTCTCTCTCATTCTGTTTTGAAGTTTGCTGCCAGTGTTAGTCTGCATTCATGTATGTTTTCATCAGATGTGATCTTGTGTTGCTTTCATCTACCATGGCCACTTTGAGCCATTTTGTTATAAAAAGAAATACACTAGGATATGTTTTCTTTAACTGTGTTGATGTTCACCTCCAGATTGTATTGGCCCGGTGCTGGGAGAAGCAGATATAATTCCAGTCCTTTTTCTCTGCAGCATATTGTTTACTCATTTTTGTATGAATAATAGGTGTTCTGATTTATAATGCAGCATCTAAACACACACACACACACCAGTCTTGTGTTAATCCCGCATTACTTCATGTCTGTCTGTCAAACACAAATATTTCTTACTTTTCAGATACACAATCAAAAGGAAAGAGGTAGCTCTGGAGCATCTGGGCATCAAATGAGTCAAAGCATGTCATTATTTTACTGTTTTGTATTTAATCTTGCTCACTGTCAGTCAAAAAAAAAAAAGGTATCTACTCCAGTGTGTTCTTACCACATAATATTTAAAATCAGAAAGATACTTTTTGTTTGATGATCTCTCATGAGTACATCTACGTGTCATCAAAGTGTTTGGGATCTGTGCTTTTTTTCCTGAAAAATCAGACTTGGCAACTCAGCTTTTATTTTCAAACAGCTTCTTACCTAGAACAGTAATATAACACATCAGCAAGCGGAAAAAAAGGTATCAGAATGCCATTCTCCCTTTTAAGTGTCTACTTTGCTGTTTAATTGGACAGATAAAGAAGGCAAACAAAGAAGACATATTTCCTACCTTCTCTTTAGCTGCAGGAAACATCTCTCATGGACATTAGCAAAACCATGTTTCTATAATATCTGCTAAAACCACTGCCAACAGAACCATAATTGCCTTGGGCTTAGTTACTTTTTCATTAAGTAAATGCATTTGACAGGTTCTGTGCAATGATGCTGTTTCATCACTGCCACTCAGCTTTGCATTACCAGCATTTCATTGTGTTACCACATTCAGAAATGACAGGGATCCTTCTTCACTTGTGCAAGGACAAGTGGGCCTGTGATGTATTGCTTCGGGAGTAGCAGCTGTAACAGTTATTAGTAGTGGATTATTTTCTTTATGGAGCTTTTCTGTAAGATCAATTTATATGTACAAAATGCTTTCTAAATGGCTGCTTTAGTGGCATACTTATTTCATAAATGGGCTGAGCCAAAGGGAAGCACAGAACAATGCAAAGACTCTGAGGGAGCTACAGGAAAGACTGAGGGAAAATAACTACTTCATGGCAAACTTCACTTGCATGGTGTTTCATTCAGAAAAAGAACGATTGTAACCCTCAGGACTGTTGTGTAGTCTTTCACAGTGCAGAGTCAAGAGAGGTTTTCTGCTTGGTGGCTAGAGATAAATAGGATAGCCTCTGGGATGCTGTGTTGCCACTCTGTTTTGGTGGCTTTGGGCTTGGTACGGGATGTGCACCATTACATGGTAGGACAGAAATTAATAACACCCAGCTGTTAAATTTTTTCCCATTTAATTTACCATGACTCCATCATCAGGATCTCTTGGCACACATTTCATTTTACAGTTTCCAGCAGATTTAGAGGCCAAATTGTGCCTTAAGCCTTCTTGACCTGAGTGGTGATGTCTCCTGTGAAGCAGTGACAGTGTCTGCCTCCTTCCTTTGCCTGGGGGAGCCCTGGCTGTCTCTGCTGTCTTTGGCCTAGGAGCTCTGCTGCTTTTAAAAGCAATGCTGAGATCTCTCACACTTCCCAACATCAGCCTGTTTGCAGGGTAGTAACGGGTGGCTGTGTCGAGCTGTTTGCACATCACAGCTTGCCCTGCAGAGGTTAGGATACAAGGCTGGAGGATGGCAGATTTCTTACACTGTGTTCCCTCCTTTTGTCCCTGCAAAGAATAACCACAATCCTTCTTCTTTACATTCAGTGGGTATTTAGCCCTAAATATCTAAAGCCTCTCCCTGCCAGTTGTTGGGGGTTTTTTTGTTTTCTTTTATCCTATAAACAGAAGCAGACACCGTAGGGACTGATATTTGGCAGTTGCTTTCAAGTGTCTGTATATCTGACCTAGAAAGGAGGGAGTGTTTTTTGGTGCGTGCCAGTTACAAAGTCTAAGTGGTCCATATTAATTAGAATCATCTGCAATCCTTTTAGCATGTGAGCCTGTGGCATCATTAAGGATTTTCATGCTTTCCTTCCTAAAGGATTGATAGAGTTCAGTCCTCCAGATCTTTGATTATTTTTCTCATTAGCAAGCATCTCCACACTATAAATCAAAGGAGAAGGAAAGATTGCCATTCCCAGGGTGCTTCATAAAATGCCTTGGAAACCTGAGCCCCAGCTGCATCCAGAAGAAAATAATATTAATGTATAAAGCCCCACTTAACCATTTAGGTTATCAGCCCAGCTATACTTAGTTCTCTTTAGTTATTTACAGGCATATCATCATATATTTAGTCAGACAATCAGATGATTTTAGGGACTAAAACACTAATCCTCTTAAAACAAAACAACTTACTTGCTAAGGCCAGCTCAGCTTAAACAGTTCTCTTGCACTCAATTTCATCTTGATTTAATTAAATTGTGTGAGATCACCTCCTATGTTAAACTGTTTAACATAGTTAAACTGGTACAATTGGTGCATATTGATGTTTTCTCCTTCTCTAGCCTATTAAAAAGACCCTTAGAAAATTCCCATTCACAATTTTATGTTTTATCTGGAAAAATAAAAAGATTCTATGAGTAACTATTTTCGTAATGCAATTTTTAGGACTCTTCTTCAAATATGTAAAGTGGGAATTGCTGCCACTGGTGTGAGATACTCTAAATTTCTTTTTTTTTTTCCCAAGGAGTTTTGAAACAGTCTCAGTATTCTATATAAAATTTTCTATAAGCAGAACCTATGAAAATGAATGGTTTTCCATTTAAAACTGATTTTGATTCATAAATTTTAGATGTACTTATTTACTGCAATAGTTCAAACTCAGAAAATAATTTCTGAGCTATTAAAAGTCAGATCATTAGGTCACAAGAACTTTTGACATTTTTGACTGTTAATGTGAAAAATTGTTGATAACTCTCATACAGTGAGTTCTTGTTTCAACCCTAGTTGTAGCAAAAATCTCACCCCCTTTTGGAATGATTTTGCTTTTTCTACCACAAAATAAATTGTATAAAGGAAGGGGAAACACTAGCTCTTCTTCCAGCTAGTAGTTACTGGGTTTTAGCACCAAAGCAAAATTGAAAATTTGCTGAAATCTTCCTACTTCTTCAGCTGAATAATACTAGACCTAAAATTTGTAGTTCCGACCTTCATGTTACCTCTTTGAGTCCTCTCAAAGGTTATGGATTGCCTTTCCTAGATTTGACTATTAAATGTGATTTTGTCTTTTGTGCAATTGTACCAAAAGCCCCTTGAAGTTTATGAGAAAACTTTCCTCATATGCATATACATGGAGTCTGGATCAAAGACTCCTAATGTGAGTACTGCAGTTCCTTTCAAGCACTTGCATGAGCTGATAGTATATAAAACTTCTCCTGCCAAGTTCTTTCTTTACATTTGTGATCATTTGAGTTCTGTTTTATTGCATAGACTTAGTATAAAACCAAGACAAAAATAGTGTTTGAAAAAAGAATTTTCAGGGTTTGCTGAAGGAATAAAACAACTTGTGTCTTCCCCCCGAACCTGTTTTTTATTACTGCACTTTCAAAATGACCATTTTGGTATCTGGCACTCAGAGTAAATCTGTGTCAGTTCTGTTTGACCTTCTGTCCTCAGACATCCAGCCTGCTGCCCACAGTGACCTTCCTGGTAAAGCAGCATAAATTTGCAGACTAAGATTTCTGTAGCTGTAGAATATAAAGTGTGAGTATGACATTGCCAGGAGATCTGTAATGCAGACCTGAATCAAAGGACAGACTTTAAATATAGCAGGTAAGTTCAGCAGATTGGGTGAATAAAACTGCTGATTTAATTAGTGGAATTCTGTGAAATGGGAATCAGCAAGGTGTTGGTCCTGTGATATGTCTGTCACTGCAGACTTGCCAGAATTGTTCATCCTGATTTAAAAGTCAAGTGGTTTTTGAAAACTATTAAATCCATTCTGCAGCATAGCCTTGATTCAAGAAGAATTTTGAAATACACGTGTTTTAAATATTATTTTTCCATGATTTTTCATAAATATACCTTAAAAAAAAAAAGTGTTTTGAACTCATGCCATTCTCAAAAGGGCTCTTATGGTTGCCAGGCAGCTAAAAGATAGTGCTGTGCTCTCAGGGAGGTCAGAGTTGCTCTTTTTATTGGTGAAGACTGGAAGTCAGAGGTGCCAGCCTGCTTGGAAGTGTAAATGCAAACCCAAGCAAAACCTTCTGGCTGTGCTCAAGAAGCGGTGCCAAACTCCTTGTTGTCTGAATGTATTATGGCGTTTTATTTTATGATTAGCATTAGCAGCCCACCTCTGAACACAAGAACACACAGTGGAGGCAGAGCAGACTTCTGCTCTGCAAGCACAAGTGAGCGTCTTGTTGAGAGGCACAAATCCTCCCTGACTGCTGATAGCCATCTTGCTTCAGAAAACAAGTAGCACAAGGAACGTATTTTCTTTTTGCCAATCCTTTCAAAGTGGAACAGATCTGCAAAACAGAGCACAGATGGCAGCAGAATAGTGGCTTAGATGCAAGCCATCCATTGAGGCAAGTGGTACTTTTCCATCTCTGACTAGTAGCTTTGAATCTTCTTTTTTTTTGATATAGTTTATTTTGGAGAAACACCTCAAAAAATATCAGAAAGTGAAAATCATAGTGGAGAAAACTAAAATTATAAAAATCTAGAGTGAAAGGAATAAAAATAAACAGCTTATCTGTACACACATATATATTTAGGCATCTGCAGTAATTTCTCATCAACAGTTTCTTAGTTCAAATTTTCTGTTTAATCAACAGCAACGTAGGAGCTTTGGAGAAACTGACACAACGAACTAGGTAGAACTCTGTAAAGTAGCTAAATAATTATGCAGCCTTAAATTCATTCTGGCAATATTCAGACATTAAAAACAAAGTAGTCTAGATACATGATAGATTACACATTGAAATTGCAAATAATACTGGATTTCAATTTGCTGACGATATTTGGTATCATATTGAAAAAATGCATTCATACACATTTTAGCATTTTATTCTGTTGGTGATTTTAAAATATGTCTCTTATCTCACAGTTGTTGCATCCAGTTTTTTTTAAGATTGTATTACTTGGGTGTAACATGTTTTTCAGTGTGCCCTCGGTGTGAAGGTGCACAGTTCTTAATGTAAGCAATTTTGAATCTTTTGGAAATTGTAATCCAGGGTTAAAACTGTAATTTTAAACATGAGGCTCCTCCTTACATCAAAGTCAGAAGCAAGAATTGTGTTTGGCTTGTGGGTTAGCTCCTTTTTCCTAATTTCCTAATTCACTTCTTTTGCTAGTTGTATTTGAAGTTAGAAGAGAAGAAAGCATGAAGCAGACTGAAGCCTGCAGGCTCTAAGTAGCAGCTGATGGCTTCCTTGTCTATTTCTCAGCAGATTAAAGTGAAAGTGAGTGAACAGTAAAGGTACCAACCACCTCTAATACCTACTCACAACTGGAGTCTGAGCTGGGTGCTTGGAACTGCTGCATGGAGCAATCTCCTGCCTTTCTGTTTATGTGGAAAGAGTCCATGGTAATGTTTCACTGGTGGAGCCCCTCCTTTAGGTGCCTGAAGATTGTATAAATACCTCCTGCAACATCGAGACCCCCTCCTGCCACAGATGGGGGGAATGAGACTAGTCACACTCACATCATTTTAGAAATACTGCTCTGGTAAGCAAAGGTATCTTGAGATTTCCTGCAGGGTGGGTGAGTCTGTGTGCTCTGGGTGAGTCCCGCCTTCATTTCAGGCCTCTTTGCTTCAGTTCAGTAGCAGCCTGCGCTCTGCTTAGTGGATTGGCCTGTGATCACTGAAAAACCCTGGCACAGCCTGGTCTGTGGAGTCATGGCACCGTCCGTCACTGAATTTTAGGGTTAGGAGGGCACTGCTGTTTCCCATACGAGGGTCATTTTAGGACATTGTTGTTGCTGCAAGGGGAGATGCTTGGTTTGGGGCCTGCCAGATCTAATGGTGTTTCATTAGGGACACATATGGATATCTCAGTTCAGCAGATACCTCGGGTCTCAGTACACTGTCACTGCAGTTTTCTCCTGGTCTGGAGAGCACAATAGCTCTTGGTGACAGGAGATGCCAGAATATGGTGTTTGCTTTCCTCCAATTCTGCTTGAAGGTGTGATTTGCAAAGCTGCAAAGAGGTTTCTGCCCTGCAAGAAGCCCCTGGGAAAGCAGAGTTTGCTGTTATTCCTGTGAGTAGCCTTTTTTTCAAAAGCATGGATTTTCAGGCCTGGTTGCTCTGGACCTGGGAAAGGGGAGTGGGGGAGAAAAGAAGTCATGCAGAACACATGTTCTGCAGCATCAGCAACAGATGAGGGAGGATTTGATTTTGGCTGCAGGGAAGCAGAGTCAGAACTAAGCTGTCAGTATGTTGCACATGAAAAGTGTTGCATTGGGGCACTTACCCAGAGCCAAGTTCTGTTGCGATGTGGCCATGATTACAGATATTAAATATCATTTTATGATGGCAAATTACTAAGTGTATTTATTGGAACTGATGCCTTACGTGTTTCATACACTACTGCTAAGGCCAGACCCAAGGTTTCTTAAATTAGCTGAGAAGTTCTCATGGATTCCAGATAGTTTTGGATGTCAGATTCTATGCTTCATTAATGCGTTCTTGTGTTGGGAAATTTCCAAAAGGTTTCAAGTGGTTTATTTTATTTTTAGTTTATTTATTTTAGTCTTTTCCACATTTTTAATCTACATAATTGACATTATGCAATCAGAATAAAATCTTCTGGAAGTAAGGTTACACAGAGCATTGTAACATATGGCAGTGCCTGTTTTTCCATGGTAATAATAACAATAATGCTACAAAAAACGGAATGCTTCTGTTCAAATTCCTCCCACCTTAAATTTTGCAATGGTTCTCTGTCCTCTTAGAACTGTGCTTTGAACGTCTTCCTAATGTTTTGGACTTGAAATTCTGAAGAGATAAGTGTTGTTCTATCATCCAATCCTTTAGTAAATATCCTTTAGTAAATATATGACATCTGGGCCTCTTCCTCTTGTTGGTTTCTTTCTACAGGTTATTAAAAGATGATGTGTCAAAATTATCTGGTACTTCTTCAGTAGTAAGAGCTGAAACAGCACCAGCATTAATACTGTCCTAAATTTGAGAAAAAATAGGTTATTGAGATGCCTATCCAAAGGAGGAGAGGGAAAGCAGATCAGTTTAAAGAGAGGTAATAACAGTTGTATCTTGTCTTCTTAGTGCAACATCTAACAGCCCTCATTCCCTTTGTTCTGCTTTAGAACAATCTGTTATTTGCTGATGCAGCTTTTTGTCCTGCAGTCAGCCAGGGTCAGCTGCTGTGTACTGAACATGTAAAAGGGGGATGGACCATGACACAGGGCTATTGTTTGCCACTGTGTGGGAGACTGATACAGCAGCTGGCTCTGAAACAGTGTTGGATATTCTGAGTGAAATAGTGTCAGTGAGGTCTTGGTGGGGCAAACGGTCCGATCGGGCTTAGCCCTGACTGTGCTGTTCAGTGAGTTTCCAGGGGTCCTTCCCGTGCCTGTGTCACTCCCTTCACCCATGGGAGGAGTCTTCAGGACTGGAGACTGCTAGGGACCACTACTTTTACCTGCTTGGTCTAACGCTCCTCTCTTTTCCCCATAAAAATGTTCAACTAAGAAGTTTTGCATCTCTTCTACATAGACCTGTGACAAAATCCATTGCATCCAGTTGGGGAACCTTGATCAACTTGTGCTCTCTGAAAGGGTCCAGAATGGAAGCACCTCTGCCTGACTGCTGTCTCTTCGGCCATGCACTTGTCCTCAGGGTCTGTGATATTACCTCCTCTGCCTCTGTCTCTGGGTGACTTGAAGTCAAGCCATTGCAGTTTTCTCTTATGAAGAAGTAAGAAAGAAAAAAGAAGAGCAACAGCGTCTAATCCTTTTCCTCATGAAGAAGTGTCTGGAGGAGGAACTCATGCATTAGCTGGAAAAAGATTGGCAGCCGCTTTTCTGCTGAGATCCAGTGGCATTTCGAAATCCCCACTGAGAAGTGTCCACAGGAGAAGAAGCATAATTATGATGCTCATCCACACGATCAAGGAATGTCGTACGCAATGTCTGTTCATCACAACAGATTAGCTTTAATTTTCTAGTCAGGATGACAGCACAGGCTATTCAACATCATTTTTGGGTTGCTAATCCTCAAAGAATCTTTCTTTTTTGATGTTATTGCCATGGAAACTGGCTAAATTGCAGGTCCAGATTACATCTTTACTGTTCACTCACTTTCATTTTGATCTGATGACATTCTTCAGGTGCCAGGAAGAGACAAAGAACAAATCAGTAGTGTTCCTTGAAACACAGAGTCACTCCCTGTGCTCTCCAGCCTGCACTACATGAGTGTAGCCATTTGTGTTCTGTCTCCCAGGGCAAGAGACTTGAAATCTGAAGATTTGCTACCAGCAGTCCCATTTTCTGTGATAGCATTGCTCAGCCAAGCTGGAGAGGACAACTCAGCAAACAGCTTCCTCATCTATTTCTCATGCCTGTGCAAGAGGTAACACAGCGTTGCACAGTGAAGCAAAAATCTAGGAAATGTTTTGCAGATGCACTAAAATTGCTGAAAACAGATACAATCAGGAGTCAAGGAGAAGTGCTATTAAAAGTATGTATCAGTATCCAGAGTGGTGAAGGCTCTATGTCAGAATCCAGATAAAAAATACTAAGGGAAGAACATGTCTCTACTACGTGTCTGCATGTGATGGCCCAAACCATAAGTGTTGCTCTTCTCATATTTTTGGGATTTAAGTGCTATCTTGAGTGTGGGAGATCTCTAAATTTATTTTGTTTTGGCATTTTTATCTGGGTACCAGGTAAAGGTGCCTTCTTTTGTGACCTGGCCTGGATTCTTAGGGGTGGAACCTAGGGACCATATTTCTAGAGACCTGTTGCAAGTTCTTTCTTTAATCAAATGATAATGGTGTTCTTTCTGATGAAATTGCCTTTTTCCCCCTACAAATTCTGTAGGTTTGAAAATGAATGTTGGGGGGAGGAAACTGAAATGAGTTATGTATATTTTCTTTTAAGAGTTTGGAAAACCTGGACATGAATGTGTAAGTAGCCCCTAGGCAGCAATAAAATTAGAAACTGGCACTTATATAGCAAGTCCTAATATATGCTGCTGACCTTGGTGACATTACAAGAGTAATCTTCACACAGATAGCATTTTTAATGGAGTATCTATAATGCATTAGTCATTGATGCCTTTGCCTTGCATCAGGCATTCAGATCTTATGTCCATTTTCCACTGTACTTATGCTGCAGTCAAGTTACAAGGGAAAAATCTGTTCTTTATTGCTGTATTACTTTATCTCTGATCTTTTGTAATACAGTTTAGTTTTGGAGAAGCCTTTGTCTGTTTATCAGGATAAAGTCTTTTGTCCTGATAAACATTACTATGAATCATAAGAAGTTGAGGGAAATGAGTGCCCTCATGTTGCATGAGAAGGCAGCTTTGCAGTACAGTTTTTCATTCTTTGTGTGCACAGGGTGTTGAGATTGATCCTTTTTCATTCTGAAACAACAAGAGTGCAGCACATGCCCTTGTCTGTCTCTTCAGAGAGTGAGTTAACATTGGTAATAGAATGGCTGAGTTTACTAAGGACAGGAGGCAGAATTACTTGTCTTTAAGAGATCTATTTCTAACCTAATTTGGTATCTTGTTAGTTTATATCAGTGATTCATTTGTAGAGGTTGCTGTTGTTGCAGAAAGGCTTGTGTATATCGAGTACAGCTGATTACGTGGCTGGTTTTGACCATTATGATCTCTATATCCTCAGAATTTGTATTCAGAAGGAATTAGGGGAGTCTTTAATTTTGACAACTATCATTATCCAGCATGTCTTCATGACTTGCATGCTTAGTGAAGGAGCACTGCACTTTGCTTTAGCCTCTGCTAGTGAGAACAATGCATTGTCTAGTGTTCATACTACAGGAAAAGGTGCTCAGAAGCCAAAGATGTGTTTCTGATTCTGTCATGGATTCCAGCAGTTTTCTTGCATGTAAGATGTGGCTTCCTGAGTGTGGAAAAAGAAAGGAGCAGGCATTTTTGAAAATGTTGGCCTCAATATGTCAATTTTTGCATTTCTAAATTGGAGGATTCTGAGTATTTCTCAAGACTCTGTGAAGGCTCTGTGAATGTTTGCAAGGTGTTTTAGAGCTGGTAGCACGGCAAGCTGCACTGCAATGCAAGGAGCAGCATCTTCACTTCAGACCACACCTCTAGAACATTTGTACATTTGGTGATTGCCTCATCTGACAGCAGTCCGTTAAGAGATTGTAGTAGATCTGACTTTCTCAGATGTATTAGTGCCCTCTTCCCCAGGAATTTTATCTGGAGGAAAAGAAGAAGAATTTATTTGTTTGTCCCAGGTGCCCTCAAAGTATGTCAGAGCTGGTATCAGTGTGCCATTTGTTGTCATATGCACTACGTGATGTTCATGCCCAGAGCAGTGTTGTACAGGATGGATTACTGTCTGTCTCAGGAGTGTGTGGAGGGATAAACTCTTCAGTGGAGTTCCTGGCAAGTTCTCAGTCTACCTTATAATAAAAACATAAATAAATTGTGCCTGCAGATTTTACAGATTGTTGTGAATCCATCAACCTAAGTTAAAGAGCTAGAAATTTTTCAGGAAAAGGAAAAAAACCCAACCCCATGTTTCATTAATCAATATGTGGCAGAAAATCCAGCTTCTTTCCTTTGTTTATCAATAATATGTAATTTTAATAAATTTCCTGCCCTGTCTCAGTTTGACGTACAGACCTTGTTTGACATATGGTGGCTGTTGCTTGCACTTGGAGGTTGAATGTACTACAAAGAGCATGTAACTAAGGAAATGGGGTTTTGTTCATCCTTTCAGTTAATTCTGTGTGTTCTTTTTTTCCCTCCCCTTCGTGCTGCACGGCTGATTACCACCCTAGGACCTTGCAATGGGACACAGACCCCTCAGTGCTGCAACTCCAGTCTGACTCTGAACTTGGGTATATGTCAGCTCTTTTTGTTATCATTTCTTTGCAAGAATTATGTTGAAAATGCTTCCTAGTTGAGCTGGTTGTATGTGATTTTCATTTGCTTTTTTGACTCAAAAAGACCATAATTTAAGTTTCCTTTTTTTGGTTTCATAAATAAGAAGCTTCAGCAAATTCATCTTTGTGGAAAAAACCCCAACTATTTAAACAAGCTTATGAAAAGATAAATTGCTATTTCTGTTGCCTGAAACACAATACGAATAACTATTTCATTTCAGATGAAATGTTATTATTGTGGCACATATGTGCATGCATAGTTAGATTGATCTTATTTGTACCTGTTGATTCAGACTGTTCTCTCTGAATCACTTGAAAGATACTTTTCCCCCTCCTTTCTGCCTGTTCTAGTTATGCTGTTTCCACATGCAGTAGTGATGTCCCCTTTTCCCTTAGGACCTGTGTATGCATTTAAAATTGGGCACTTAAGTATGATCATAGTCCAAGAATAATTGCCATCTTAGTTGAGTTCAGGCCTATCAAGCTTTTCTAAAATTGTAATAGAGCTAAAATTAATATTTTATAGTTTGGGATGCAATTTCTTTATGCTATACAAGTGAAAAAAATAGTTAATTTAAATGATGTAGAAATGTTTGCCTGCAGAGATATTTAGGATAAACTGTTCCTCTAAAAGGATAGGTAGCAATACCTCAAGTTCTTCTGAGCATGAGTCATAGGCGAAACCAAATCACTACATTGAGAACTTTACTCAACCAATGAACTTATGGGGTTGCCTGTTTTGAGTCTCCAGGCAAGTGTCTCATGCTTTTACTTGTTCATGTTCTACTTCATTCACCATTCTGTAAGAAAAACAACTTCCCTTTAGCTGCTGATTGACAGTGCTCCCAGCTGCAGTTAGGTGTGTTAGGTCTATTCACTAGGAAAGATCAGAAGGAAAGTATCCAGAGAGCTTTCTAAACAGAAATATTTCTCCATATCCAGAACTCCTAGGAATGTTTGTAGTTTTTCATGTGAGTGTGACTTCAAATAGGTCACGATTCTACAACTTTGCTTGGGCTGTACCAAAAAGGTAGAGTTTTTTGAGCTATTTTAACCTACAGAAACCTTTTGGAAATCCCAGCTGCTTTTTCTACAGAAGTTTGGATTAAAAGATGAGCACTCCTAGGAGCAAGGTTTCTCAAACAGCTGTGCAAAGCAAGTTCCTTTATTTGACTCATGAAAAGATAACCCTATATGTAGCTACAGGACTTCAATCATTTATGAGCGGTCAGTGCAAAGACAGAAAAGAAGCATGCCAAAGAGCAAATCCACAGGTATACATTTTAATGAAAGTCCTGCCTCTTTTGAAAGAAAACTGTCTTCAAACCCAAGGCAGAGTTAAACTTTCCTCTGGTCTTCTGAGACTAGGGCAAAAAAAGCCCCAGCAAAACCAATGCAAAAGAAATCCTGCAGTCAGCAGTTTAGTGATGTGTGTAGCAAAACACTTCTAGCAGATACATCTTTCTTGTGATACCTGTGGACAGAAGAATCAATTTTTATGCGTGGGTTTTAGTCACAATCTTCCTACTGACATCCCATTGGCAGTTTGGAAAGGAATCCTTCCAAGCTTATGTGCTCTCTAAAATGAATATTCATTGAATTTATGAGAATTATGAGCATCTCAGATGAAAAATGCGGATGGGAAAACAGTAGACCATTTAGTGATGCCCTAAAAGGAACTAGAGACTAGAACATTACAGCCCATATCTGGTAGAGTCCAGATACTGAAAGGATGCTCCAGTTGTCCCTAAGTGCTTGGGACCAAAGGCTAGGCCAGCTTTTAGTAACGTGAGAACCATTAGAGGTGGCTTGACATAGGCAGAAAGCAATCAGTAGATCACGTTCCTTCAGATAAAGAAGGACCTCCCAGTCTTCACCAGTAATTACCAGAATATGGGTGGCACAAGGCATTTGTACAGGCACCAGCAATTCCTGAATTGGAAGTGTTTTAGATGACAAATTCCACGCCTTGTCTCAGCACAGTGCTGTGGGAAGTAGCTCACTTCTGGGATACAGCGTGCAAAGAGGCTCAGTCCACCCAGCTAGGGGTTAAATCCTGCTCTCCGTTAGGGTCATGTTCCCCATCCTCGGGCAGTCCAGGAGATACGGAGTGACCTCATGTGAAGCTGTTTTAGAATTAGGTGAGGTTCTAATTAGGTCCAGATTAGACACATAATTAATTAGGGATTATACTTAACCAAGACCACTGTCAAGAGACTCTTTCCATGCAAAGGCTTAAGAACCTCAGTAAATGGAAAGAGTAGCCTGGGGCAGCAGGGGACTGGTTACGTAGGGAGGTCAAACTGACCAAGCTGGCAACAGAGATTGCACATCTGGTGCTGAGGGGGGCAAAAGCACGTGGAAGTTAAAGCACCTACAAAAATGTAAAACTACTGAAACTTCTGCTATCTGAAAAAACTTTTCTGCCCTCAGTAATGACATAGAGGTTTTTCTGTAGAATTTTTGGACAATTGTAGATTTTGTTCATATTGGCAAAGTCAGAGATGGTTGTACGGAGGGAGACTTGTTAATTTTTCTTCTTCGAAAAGAGGAAAGACTCAGAGCTACAACAACTGTTTCTGCTCTAGTGGTTTGTTACACAATACAGCTGATTTGTACTGATTACCTGCTGAATCTAATTGCAGTCAGCTTAATAACAACTCAGGCAGTAAAATAGATTAGAAAAAATATAGCTGATGTAGCGTTAATCAGCTGAAAACTTCAGTAGGTGTTATCCAATGATGTCAGTTTCCTTTTGAGACTCGCATTTCCTTTTGAGACATCAATCTTAATTGAATACCTAAACCACTGTAAATTAATTCGATCAAAACCCCTTTGACTTCTGTTCTTCTGACAATGTGGAAAACGAAGAGGATATGGATAATGTGTAAGAATTTTCTGCTTTTCCAAATTGTTCTCTTCAGTAACGTGACAAGTTGAGAAACATTGTGTCCAGGAATTTGTTTCCCCATAAATGCACAAGCATGCTCACACTTGTTGATTTAGGTAACTGACCTTACTTACTTCATTTGTTTATTACATTTGCATTCTTTTCTCTGCTGAAAATTGGCATTTTTTCCAGTAAAACACTTCTAAGTAACCATTTGTATATTCTTCACTCCCTGCAGACAGTCAAATAATATTCAGGAAATAAACTGATTTTTTCCCTCACTGCTGAGTGAACTGTGTAGAACTAAAAGTGTTCATGACCATGCTCAGATGCATCTCTTCTTTTTCCCTTATCCACTTACAGTTAGCTTGCTTCACTGTTTTATTTCATATGGTTTATTTAAAGTAAGGGAAGAAGACGAAATAGAAGGTTATACTGGCCCTACTCTGGTTGTGTTTCAGCTCTCCTCCAGCCCTTGCATTAGGACTCCACTAATCATAAACCTACATCAATGCCACTATTAATGACTCCTGTGGAAGGGAGAATGTTCTTGTCTATGGAAATTACCCACCTTGCCAGTTAAAGACTGTTACTGCTCCCCGCTGAACATTTGGCAGTCCTAATCCATCCTGGTTTAAACCCACTGTGCCCTTTCCACAACTGTGTGTCTCAGGCTGAGGACGGACTCCTTTGAGCAGGCAGAACATCATAGTAATGATGGTATGAAAGAGAATTTTGCTGCATGTTAAGAGGGGCACAAGCAGGCCATTTCTCTCTCCCATTTACAGTCCCTCTCAGCAGCATGATCCAGAGGTTCAACAACTGTACTTTATTATGGCAAATGGTTCCCACGTTAATTTTCTTCACTGCAATATGGTGCTTCTCATGCATATTGTGTTGTGTTTCATCTTAACAAACACTGAAGTATTTTTTTATCTTGTTCATAACAGCAAACATTTGTTCCTGCTGCTGATTTACATTTAACATGACTAACCTTTTGATGTCATGTGTTCCACCTTAGACGCAGACTGCACAAACTAGGGGTGTCAAAGATTACCCAGGTTGATTTCTTACCTCGGGAGGTGGTATCATACTCCAAAGAGACGCAGACACCTCTTGCCACGCATCAATCTGAAGGTAAGATTTATGGGTTTTTTTTAAAAAAAAATTAATAGAAAACTTGCATTTGAGTTAAAAAATGTAATAAAAATAATAGTAAGTCATAACATAGCTGCTTATCATGTATTTTCTGCAAGCCAGGTATTGTTTATGTGATTAATGGCTGTTCTGATGACAATAATTATAAAAATCACTTTAAATGCAGGTGGAACCAAACTACTTCTGACTTACAATGGGTTGTGCTCAGATAGCAGTTTAATGAGAACATTTTTCCAAATAAATTATTATGAATGTAGTTAAAATAGTGCTTCAATTTTTTTTTGCTTTCTCAAGGAAGTTATTAATTCTGTGCTTTGTAAAGAGGCAGTGTTGCAAAGTTGCCCTCAGTTGTTTGGTCAGTGTAATTGTGTCCCCCTGCTGTAGGTGAAGCTAAGGGAGAAGTGTCAGCTTAGCTCCATGTACTGAAAAAGTGGGTTTGCATACACTGATGTGGACAGTCCTGCTTTGTCTCTGCTGACATCATGCTGGCATCTGTACTCATGGAGCTGTTTGTTGGCTGGCTGGCTCTCTTGTTGATACTAAATACACAGAGTGGCAGGGGGATGCTGATCTGCCAGTGTTGTACTGCAGGATGCTGATTGCAGGTCAGTGGTGCCATTTAAACTCAATGCAAAACTGTACATTAGCCTGATGTTGTCTGTGCACTAGAACAAAGTGGATAGAAGAGGAAAAACTCGTATCAGTCTTGACCATAATTTTTGCTATTAACAATGGAGGATCAAGAGAAGTTCAACAACCGAGTAATTTTCTGCAGAAGATAGTGTAGAACTTTACCAGGCTTCATTCAGAGAACAAAAACACCCAAGTAGGTTCAAAAGGTGGTGGTGGTGGTGGTAAATCTGTCTAACCATAAGTTACTGTCAGGGAAAACAGAGTGAAAAACATAGCTAGCTTTTTTTTCTGCAACTGGGTTACCAGGTCTGCCTTAGGAAGGCAGCTGCCTTAGGAACCAGAAATAGAAACTGCTGAGCTAGATGCTCAGATTCTACTTTCCTGGAGCACAAGTTTACCCTGGTCATCTGTAGGCTGAAATAGTGCCGTCCAACACAGACAGCCCTTTTGCTTGGATGATGCTCCTTGAGCAGTGTGTCCAGAGAGCTTTGCCTGCGCGTAGGAAGAAGCTGTCTCAGAAGCCTCCCTGGATCAGTCCAGCTCATCTCTGCTCTTCTCTCTGTGGGCTGCTGAAGCCTCAAGAAAATGGGTTTAGCCCCTGAGTCCTTGTCTTCCTTGATTAAGACCAGTTAATGCTCAACCCCGGATCATTACTGGGAGTTCATTGTTAGATCAGATGCACAGGGTGTCCTTCCTCTCTGACACATGGCCTTTATCCAATGCAGGAACCTATGGATATGGGGAATTTAAGACATGGCTTTGTGTTTGCCTCCCTCAGCAACTCCAGTACTCATGAGCTGACCTGTCTTTCTGAACAGGACAGCCTCACTTGAGGAAGCATCTTCTTTCAGTAAGATCTTCTTACTTTTTTCCCAAGGAACTCTTCAACTATTACAAAATCCTTTTCTTGGCTAGACAAGATGACAATCTCCTACCCTTCAAGGAAAAAAACCCCAAACAACAGTGTGATGCTGTGGAGCCTGGCAGTCAGGACAATGAGCAGAGAGGCAGTGTGGTTTGAAATGGTCCTCCCAGCACAGAGGAAAGTCACTTGTTCCTCATTTGTGTGAAAGAAGATAAATGCAAACATAAAACATCATGCACTTTAAACTGCCTGGGCCAAAACTGTGACGGAAGAGGTCAAATATGTGGTTTTGGTGACTGGATTTGGTTTTTTCCTATTCTCTGTGTCATCACAGCCAAGGAAGAAACATCAGCACTAGTGGTGCTCTACATGTTAAAACACAGAGAAAATACCACCCAATCACTTCCTTCACGTGTGTGAGAGAGAGAAAGTGTAACTTATATTTTCTTTCCAATCTGCTGCTAGGGAATTCTCTGCATATAGCTTGGATATGATTATGGCTGTGCATCAGTAAAGGAGATTCAGGAAAGTTTGGTTATTCCGTTGAAAGGCTATTTACTTGGAAGTTCTCTAGGGGGTAAATAAGCCCTGTGGTTTTGGTCTCCCAGGTCTAATGGAAATAAATTCTCAGGTTTTCAATCTCCCAAGCCTCTGTATGAATGCTGAGCCCTTCATACTATCACTCTAAACATGAACAGCAGAGAGGAATTCCTCAGGAGAGCAGCTTAGAGAAGAAGTCTTTACACTGTTTCTATGCATTCATATGATAAAATATAGCCATTATCTTTTCAAGATAAATTGTTCAGCCGTTACTACAGTTATGGGCTCAGTTATTCAGCATTTGAAGCCTTAGAGTTTGAGAATAGAAAACAAGAAACTTCTTATTTACTTGGATGAGTCTGACTTCGGCGTTCGGAATTCACTCTTTTCACTGCCTGCCTTAAATACTGGAAATGTCAAAATGCAGGATTTTAGGATGAGATTGTCCCATGCTTGCTTCTTGTTTGGAAGACAACTGATGAAGGGTACAGCTGGTTGGAAACATGGGTGAAAAGAGGTCTTTGAGTCCATTCAGTGTTCTTCAGCTTTTTTCAAAATATCCTTAACAGATTTTCTGCATTTGCTTCCCTAGAGAGCAAGAAAGAAACTCTGAGGTACTTTAGACCTACTGCTGTTCTGGAGCTTAGTGGATGTTCTTTGTGGTAATGGCTATTGCCCACCAAACGTTATAAAACTGGAAAAGGAAGGGTTCCCTCCGGTAAGTCCATGTGGTGCCAGAGAGCCAGATGCTATGTGCACTGAAGTCTCAGCTTGTCAGCTGCTAATTTTAGAAGAAATAGTGTGGCATTATTCTTCACTGCATAAAAAACAGATTAACTCCTCTTTTCAGAACAGGTAATTTGCTTTATTTCAGAGGAATAATGACATGTCATTTCCCCCACCAACTCTATTATTTAGGGAGATGTGTATATGCATCATTCAGTCCTTTGATCACAAGTACCTAATTCTTTTCCTTTATTTAGGTCACAGTCAGCTTCAGCCTTTTCTTCCTTGCAGGATGACTTCAAAAACACACAGATCTTGGCTCTGGAGCCTGAGAAAAAAATGTGCTCTTTACTTTCCCCGTCCTCCTGCTATAATTGAACTTGAATTTAGGTATTTGTAGGCATTGAGAGACATTTTACTTGTTCTGCTTTTTCCATTCTGGAGTTGATTAAGACCTAGACAATGCCAAATCTTTTTTGAGAGGTCTCTGGGACTTCCTCCACTGTGCAGAGACTCTCACATCACCTCAAGAGTGTCAGCCCCATGTAGCCTTCAATGGTTGGACCCTCCAAAGCCCTTCAGACCTGCTGTTTGCTGAAGGTGCACCTAGGAGAAAACAGAAAAACCATGGCCTGGCCTCTGCCCAGGACAGCTCCCTCACTGCTGTGCAGCAGTGGAAGGAGCTCTGTATGACTGCCTGCAGCCCACCTTTTCAGATGGGAAAACAGTCTGCACATTGAGGCTCTGCTAGTTGCCTGCCTCATCTCCAGCGCACTGTTCTGCTCTTTGATGGGCCAGGAGGTAACATCTCAGAGAAGGGAGATACTCCTCTGATCTGGGTCCCCTCAGAAACTGAGGGCTGCAAGAAGGAGAAAGTCTGTGAGCTTTCTGGCTTTGCTGTCCGGTGTCAGGAGTGTTGTTATTCCTCTTTTGTGAAGTTGAAACTACTTCATCAGTAAAATGAGATGTTCTCACATTCTGGCTTGACAGACTGTCACTGCAAATAGGTTAGTCAGAAATGCATTCCTGAAAGAGTAGGTCCTGTGTACAAGAGAAGATCTGACTCTCTAGAACAGTGGAGGTCGTGTGCACTTCATCAGTTTATCATCTTCAACAGGTGTTTGTTTATGTGGGGGAAACAAGTTATATGCCATACTCACCTCCTGAGCAGGATAACCTTATCTTACGTCACAAATGTAGCCCAGTTCGGGCAAAGAACACGACTGAGACCTGTGATCCATCTGTTAATCTGCCATTTTCAAACACTAAGGGTATTTTGACTATTAGGGAAAGAAGAAAAATAAGCTCTCTACTCCATCTGGAAGTAGGCTGGAATGAAGTGACAAAATGGAGGTGGAGCTCCAGAGGCTGGGTTGGGTTCTGCGTGTGTCTGACAGTGTAATTCTCTTAACTAAGGTTTCTGAAAGTTACCCTTTTTAAAGCACTGAGGGAAGAGAGGGGAATTCTGCTCACACTCAGGTTCATGAGACACATGAGTTCAGGAGTCTGTGTGTGATACCAAATGTTAAGTGTCTACTGTAGGGTGAACCAAAATTCTGTAGGTGCCACTGATGACATTGGCTAGTTCTTCACTGACAAACTTGATAACAGAGCACTTAATGTAGCCATATTAATTTAGATTTCTCGTTATTGAGTAAAATGCATGTGTCTGAAAGAGTGATACGTTGGCATCATGTGAGGCCTGTGTCCTACTTTGAGTTTAGGTAATGGGATGGGAAGTTATCTGTGACTGGGACGGCCAAGCCCCGATGCTGTGAAAGCAAGTCAGGCCTCTGGAATTTTATCGTTTCCATGGTAAAATCCATAGATAAACATATTTATACTTTGGTTGTTAAGGTCTTTAGGATGCTGTGCGGCAGACCTGTAGCGCAGCAAACTCGGCCCCAGTCCCGTTGTGCCTTGCCGTGCCTGACTGTAGCTCAGCTCTAGCTTTGTGAATGCACGCTGCACTTTGGAAGAGCCAGTCCTGGAACTAAGTGAGATCGTACTTGAGCTTTCCCATGGCCAATCTGGCTAGAGCTCACAGATCAGAAGCGGGGGTTTAAGTTAAAGAGCTTACTTTGGCTTTTCCCTTCCAGAGAATTGTAAGCTCAGCTCCAGTCTGAAAAGGATGAGTCTGGACCCAAGAATAGCTTTGAACCCCTCATTTAATGGGAAACGCAGATGCACATTTGTGCATTACCATGCATGCAACGTATGTGTCAGGATACATGATAACGTGTCATGGAAAGGCATTGGATGTAACTAGGGGGAAAGCAAAGGCCTTCTGTTGTAAACAAAAGGAGGGGCTGAAAAGCAAAACTAGGACAGAAATCACTATTAAAAAGAGAAGACAACCTAAAGATGAATCAGTGTTAAAGCAGAAGTTATGTTTTTAAAGAGACAGAGCCTTAGTATTAGTATGAATGGACACTAGTTTTGTGGTAATTTTTTGTAATTTTGTAAAATATTATGCTCTATCCTAAGTGATATCATGTATCACTAGGCGTTCCTAGTTAGCTATAAAAATCCAGTTTGCCTTTTCTTCTCAAACTGCGGTCCATCAGAGTTGTAGTGTGGATCTCAATAGCTGGCATAAGCACTCTGATTCAAGGCGGCTTTGTTTGATTAAATCAACAAAGCTTAATTTGTGCTCTTGTACCAGACTGTACAAGATTGGATGAGACTAGAATGAAGTGGTGCAAAGATATGAGGCATTGCATTGTATAGCAGTCTTTCAATAATTCCTCTTCTTTCATGCCACAACTGCATCACCTTTTCTAAATAACAAGGTTTTCAAGGTGGATTTTTTTTTTTAATTTAAATTTGACATAAAAATATTTCAAAGGCTTTCACGCAGCGCCCTCTGGTGGTGAAGCGCCGCGCCCCAGGGACGCTGGCAAGGAGGGATGCAGGCAAGGAGGGATGCAGGGATGCTGGAGTGACCGGTGGAAAAACGCTGGCCTGATCTTTTGTCTGAGGCAAGAATTATACTTAATAGAAGGTGCTTGAGTTGTGTGACTGAGATGTATGAATGCAAGTGCTGTTTAAAGAAGTGTGAGAAGAGACCAAGGCATTACACAGAAATCAGGGGGAAAATATATATTATTTAGAAATGTTAAAAAACCTTTGAAAATCAGTCATAGGTATCCAAGGCAATAATACACTTGTGAAATCAGATGCGATCCCTTGTTGTTCCAATCCCTTCTTGAAGTACAATTAGTAAAGTACAATTTGTTAAAATACATATATTCCAGAACAGCCACAACAGGCAGCTACCAGGTGTGGTGGGTCTGTATTCCACTCCTAGCAAGCTACAGACATTGGATATGTGCCTCTGAAGGCTTTCTTCACCAGATGGCTCATGATAATTTTATGTGGTACAGAATTAGAATAAGGACTTGGCTTAAGAAATTAGTTTCTCTGGGTTTTGTTGTGCAGAAAAATATATTTGACAATTGCAAGGATTTCTTCTTGGAGGAAGAATGAAGAGGCCACAGTCTGGTCACGGATACTTTGGTGTTTGAGTGCAGAAGGGGACATCAAATGTTGTTCTCCTAAAATATTTAACAGGCTTGGGCTCAAACGGGATTTCTGCAAGACAGTCCCAGTCCATTTCTAAAAGGTGGCCTAGCAGTATATTAATCAGCAATCATTACTTCAGTATTTGCTCCCATTCCCTGTTTCTCCTTCCAGGTTTTCTCTAAAGACTTCGGGAGAAAGGCTTTTCTTATACTCGAGATGGTTTTCAGATAGTCTTATGCAGAGAGCCCTTTGAATGCTAAACTGTTTTGAACAAGCAGATCTGACAATTTATTAAGCATCAGTAATTCTCAGGGAATTACCTACTAAGAACTGGTTTAACAGAGAGAAGATTGCCTCTGGTCACACACAGTTGGAGGTCTGAAGAAAGAAAACTCTTTAGAGATCTTAGACTTTTTCCCTGAACATTTCATTACACAGGGATCAAGTAACTTGACTCTTTGCAGTTCCTCCACAATCTTAACAAAATCTTGGCCAGGTCTCCTGAAAACCAGGCACATACACATAGGAGTTTCCTGCTCCGAAGTGTCCCTGACCTTCTGCAGACTCTGGTTTCTTTTGCACAAGGTACCTCTGCATTAAATGCAAGCCAAAAAAGTGTATCTAGTAATTCTTTGTGAGGGTGGAGAGAGAACAACAGACTTGTCACAGCTGAATTATGCCTTCTCTAAAACATTCAGGCAACAGAAGATGAGGAACAAACCAAAGCTTAACTGCCTTCTCGATGAAACAAGGAACCAGTTTTTGGCCTGTGCTGCCTTGGAAGGGACCATTGTGCAGTTTTGTTCCGTGGATGGAAGCAATACTGCTTCAGAGCCTTTGCAGACATGGGGAAGGACCATGCTATGCCACCCCTCCTTGTACCTTCTCAATCTTAATGGGTGATCCTTGCTCTGTGCTTTTAAGCAAGTGGATCCCGTCCTCCACCCAGAGATGGGAAGCTGTTCTCTCCTAGAATAACCAAAAAGCATTGTAGTCAGTCTCCTTGTGCAGAAACCAACCTTCTCCTTTAGTTGCAGTGGGAAATAATGTAATTGAATGAGGTCCTGGTACATCTGGTGTCGTTTGATGGAAAACAAGAAAGCTGATGTTAAAAGCCCTGACCTCAGACTCCTTTAACTAGCTGCAAGTCATCTCACAGTGCCTTTGACCCATCTCTGTGTCCTGACATCTGAAACTAGCAGTGATCCATGAATTCAGAGAGAAGCCCTGTAAACACCTGTATGCAAATTGAATTCTTTGTTGGCTGGAAATGAAAACCTTCCTCTAAGTCTTTCTTCTCTGGAAAAAATCCTGGCCATGTTTTACACATGAACAACTGCTGTATTGAGCTGATTTGTTAAATGTTCCCCTCAAGCAACAAAATAGTTCTAAACTTATTTGCAAATATATGACCATTAGTATGTTGCGACTTGGCTTTAACGTGAGAGCAAGGAAAGTGTCTCACTAACGAACAACACCATGATTTCCCCAGTCAACAGTCTGTGGAATGACAGTGGCCAATTTTTCTCTATTTGCTGTTTTCAAGTATTCCTAGTTATCACTTAATGTATAATTTCAGTAGTGTTTGAATATGCTTTGAATTAGCCACGTGTATACGTATTACAATGCTCAAATGAGAAGGTTCAGACCTGAAAATGTAAAAAGGGTGAAATTTGGGTTAACAGTGCTTCCAACAGAACAATGAAGACATGGCTTTTTGTTTTCTTCACAAAGCAAGCATGCTTTTTCCTGCCATTCCTGTAATTCCTTCTTTAGACTAATGGGTGATGCCTATTCAGTATATACAAGAAAACTAATACCCAGCACCTTCTATTATGTGTTTAGTAACCTTTGGCAAATTCTGGCTTTGTAACATGGACCAATCTCCACTAGAATTAAAGACAAGATTAAGAAAAATGTGCATTGCAGAAGTAGCAGTTATTAACCCTCAGTGCTCTAATTAGCACTTAATCTTTCTAATCCTGTAAGTAGATACAAAATCGGGGCTGAAATAGACACAGGCCATAATGTGGAAAGGCCTTCATTAGTGATGTTAAAAAGATGTACAGAAAACTGCTTGGTTACTTCACACTTCTCAGTTTGATCCTTGGCACTTGGACTTTTAAGAAATGAAAAAGATTTACGTGCCAAAATCCCCTCCTCTGTTTTAACCCGCAGTAGTAATATGCTGGGTCAAAAATTACACAGCTGAAAATTCTCCTGTTCAGCACCTCTCTATCTCCAATTCTATAGCTGAGCCTCAGCCTGAGAAGCTGGCCTATTGTGCCCCTCTATAGTCTCCTTTAATTGGCTCATTTCCATAGGAGAAGCCACCTGCCTTGGCTAGAGCAGTGTCAGCTGCTTGCCCTCAGACTAACTGGAGAGGGAGCCAAGTGGCTGGGCTGGGTAGAGCGAAGACTTTGGCACACCCTACGTTACTGCCCGCCCTCAAGATGAACGGGGATGCACCCCAAGCTGGGTCTTTGTTCGCCAAGTGTGTCCTCGCATTCTGACCCCAGCACCCGGGCAGACCCCTCAAGTGGCACCCAGGACCCCCTTCTCCCTCCCGAGAGCTGCTCCAAGGTCATGTAAAGCCGTGCTATGTTTAGTATAATGGCAAACTGTGGATCTGTATGTAGTACTTGAGAATGCCTGCTCAAAATCAGTAGTAGCTGGATCCTTTCCAGAGAATCCTTTTGCCCGCTCACATATACTAAGAGTTACTCTGAAAACTGAAGAAAGGATCTGGATGAAGAAACTTTTAATGAAATGGGCATGTCAGTAAAGTAAAAGTCTCAGCATGAATTCCCACTGGCCACTATTAATAGAAGATGGAATTCTCTTTTGCTGCAATACAATAGACTGTCTCCACAAATAATGTCACTTTTCAACCAGACCCTGGCTGTCACTTGCCCATCTATCTTATTTAAAATAAACTTAGCATGTATTCACTCTGAGCCACAATTACTTCAGATGTATGTCCTAGCCATAAACCTCCAACCCAGCACCCTCTGTTCCTGCAAGCTAATACCCTACTTAATGCACACAGGAAGTGAAAACATAATCATTATTTTTCTAAAATGTGTTGAGCTTGAGCCATGAAGCTTCACACTTATTTTAAGTCTATAATTGCATGTTGTTGCTGTGGATACTCATTTTTTTTCCTCACCCCAATTGTCTTGTAAAGTTTCCTACATCCGAGCTCAGTATGGGTTCAGCTCCTCTGTGATTGGCACAAGCAGATCCCTGCATTTATGAATAGCTTCAGTGATCTCAGTAGCAGCTGCTGGGTTTTGAGGACTCTCAGAATTCACTGCTTGGTTTGGAGCTGAACTTCTTTGAAGGTCTTGCCCTAACTGCACAACTGGAGAATTTTTGAAATTTTAGCCCTTAATCATGGTTGTTTCATGTTTTCTTTCTTGTCATCTCCCCTCAGATGTTCACTCTTCCTCTCCCAGGCACCAATTTCTCAGCAACAACACGCTCAAAACAGCCACTCATCTGCTATGAAACACAGAAAGCACTGAAGATCTTGCTTGTGACTGCATGAAGAATTCTGTGTGCTGGTATTGCATCACAGATAATGTGCAGATTGAAAACACAGCTTAAACCAGTGTTCCAGAGTGGAGTCTCAAAATTGCTTTGCCCTGTTACCTTAACAAAAGGACGCTGGGAGATGTGTACTTTTATGGTGGGTTGACTTTGGTTGCCCATCCAGCCATTCTCTCACTTCCCCTTACTGAACAGGATGAGGGAGAAAGTAAAATGGAAAAGCTCGTGGGTTGACGGGGATCACTTGTCAGTTACCATCATGGGCTAAACAAACTCAGCCAGGGGGAAATGGATTTAGTTTATTGCCAATTAAAATACAATTGGATGGTGAGAAACAAAGACAAAATTGAATTGCCTTTTACCTCTTCTTTTTCCCAGGCTCAACTCCATTCTTTCATTCCCAGCTCCTCTATCTCCCCTCCACTGCCAGTGACTCAGAGGGATGGGTCTGGGGGGTTGTGATCAGTTCATAGCAGCTTCTCCTGCTTCAGTGTGGGTTCTCCCCATGGGCTGCAGTTCTTCAGGACAAACCTGTTCCAGCATGAGCTCTCCATAATCCACAGTTCCTTCATAAAATATCCACATGTCCCAGAGTGGGTTCCTCCATGGGCTACAGTGAGGGTATCTGCTCTGGTATGGTCTTTTCCACGGGCTGCAGGAGAGTATCTGCTCTGGCCACTGGAGCACCTCCTTTCCCCCTTCTTCTCTCACCTTGATGCTCACAGGGCTGCTTCTCACACTTATTTTTCCTCATTTCTCTCTTTATCGTGTGGTGTTTTGCTCTTGCTTGAACTTGTTTTCCCAGAGGTGCCAGCAGCATGGCAGATGACTCAGCTGTGTCCTGTGGTGGATGTGGTATGGAACTGTGTGTCTGGCACAGGGCAGCTCCTGATCTCTTTTCATTGAAGCCACCTCTGCAGACCCTCCCCCCACTACCACTAAAAACCGCTAAAAATCTTGTTGCTTACACCCATGTTTAGAAAAATTGGTAGCTAATTAGCCCAAATTCACATGTTTCTTATATGCTGTGTCTGGGATCAAGTCTTTACTTTACCTAATAGGCAAATGCTTTAGCCAGTAGAGTCTTAGGTGATCTGGGTTGAGCTATTTTTTGGACCAGGAACCAGAAGCATAGTGTTTGGTAGTGTAGCTGAATGCTCATTATCATCATGACATAGGGCTACTTTGTTTCTGGGTATCTAGAGCAGTCATCCTGTTTTCACCTTGGCATCTATGGATCTGATGCAATGTTTTGAAATTTTTAGCTTATTTGAGTCCCTCTCGTGTTTTCTGGTGATAGATACCTTACCCTGGGGGAGATCCATTGCTGAGGATTCTAAGTGATAGATGCTTGCCTGGACCAGAGGCAGGAGCTTGTTTATGGTCAGGCCAGCTACACAGGCTATGTCTTTCTGGTGGTGATCCTACAGAATGGTCCACGGTGCCTGTGCCAAATGGTATGGGTTGGGTCATCTCCGCTCCCATGTTAAAACCCCACAATCTCTTGGAGCAGTCAGCTGTGCCCATATTGCTTCTTGTCAGGCTCACAGCGTCCTGTGGTAGTTATCCTATCATCCCATCGTCTTACACAATGAGACAGCACAAACTCCTCCTGCATGTGTTTCACAGACTTCTTACCTGTGACGTGAGACATGCTGGGATTCACATGGGGGGATAAGTGAGGCCAAAAGAGCTGAACCCAACACAGTGTTGTGAGGGGGATATGGGCCCTAGCCCAGACTGTCCTTCAGACTGTGCCCAAGTTTCCAGACCAGTGGAACTAGTTAATTTGGTCCAGATGTGAACTGCGTATGCTGTAACATGCTCACAGTTCGTACTGATTAGGAATAAGCATCTCTTATAATCTGCCTTTTCCTCTTTGCCAGATCGGGTGTTGCAGAAAGCTTGGATTCAGGATTTCCAAATAGGCAGGGTTCCCAAGAGTTAGGCATGTTTATGTACATTTTAGGCATGTAAGAGTTGCTGTTTAAGCAACGATACAACAAATTTACATCTGGCTCTCATTTGTGCAGTCATGAAAAGGTGAACAGTGAGCTTCCATTTTCAAGAATGCCTTGGACTGAGTTAGGGTGGAGTGTGCAGGCACAAGTACACCATGACACTGTGTGCTTGGGAAACATCTGTCCTGCCATTCCTAGGTTGTAACAGGGTGGAGGCAGAGAGTGGACAGGAGACGGATCTGGTCTCTCTTTTCTCTTTTTGTCTCTCTAGTCTATGGACAGAACTGTGTTTAAAAGCTGCAGATATATTTATATAGTTATTTAAGTATTTTCTTATAGGTACAGCTATAGATACAATGTTTACATAATGTATTACCCATCTATATTGTATCTGTAGATTTACAGATATACATACATAGTTACACACATAAAGCTGACCACTACAAGATCTGACTGCCTGCCAAGTGATACCCTCGGGCTCAGAGTAATGGTGTGAATCTCAGCCTGTTTGTGTAAACTTTCTGTACTCAAAAGAGTGAGACAGAACCTCCCAGAAGGCAATTTACCCTATCTATTGTATTTATCATAACACTGGAAAAATTACCTTCTATTTGTGCCTTTCTCCATTGCTTACAGAGCTTAGCCAATACATTCAAACTATAACCTTCATTTTTAGATGATTGAGTTTAGATAATTCCCACCATTTTGTGATGGGAATATGGGCAAATGCATTATGAAGTGTTTTACTGTCATCCCCTGAAACAGTTCTGGGACTACTGTTATTGCTATTTCTTTTCTTCAGCTCCTTCATCTCTTATCTATTCCCCTTTGAAGTTTCTTCTTGTGCGTGTGTGAAAGAAAAGTGAAAAAGCAGGCATCTGATTTTCCTCTGAAACCTATGTAATTGAGGACAGCACTTTCCCAGCTGATAAAGGCAATGGGATAGAGAAAAACCAGAAAAATTGCTTTGCTCTTTTATATCTTCAATTAAATAGTGTTTTCATACTATTCAGAGGACTTTATTGTGTAGACTCAATGCTACACTTTATGTGCTAACATTTATTTTGATACACCAATCTAGGTTTTGTATTGTGTAGTTCATCAAATGCATGTTTCTGTCACATTTTTCTCAAGGCATATGCCTTACAGTAAAACCCATCAAAATCCTTGCCCCAAAGAGTACTGAGCATCTAGTGGATACATTTCTAGATCTAGAAATTATAGCACCACAACTATGAAATGGACAAAACCACGACTTTGTTTACTGAGGTGTAGGATGGGGAATATATGCTTTCATCTGTTCTTTCATCACTTTCAACCATATCACATAGGTTGTGGGACTGTTCATTTGACCTGTGATACTTCTTGTCTTAGAGTGTCTTGATGAAGTATAGAAGATGAATACCCAAGCTGTATGTATTAGCTACGCAGCAAGGATGTTTTCAGATCTAATTATTGAATTAGTTAGTACTAGTTTACTATTGTCCTTAATGAATCTAGATTAGAAAAGGTTAGTAAAAAGTACCTTTTCTGTTTCACAGTTCATCAGCTTGAGATAATTTAGTAACAAAGGCTCATGTTGCAATCAGGGAAAGGACTCCCACTGACTAAAATGGGACCTGGACTGGGACCAAATTAAGTGCTTGCTATGAGCCTAAATAGCTGACATTGTGACTGACTCATCGTGTGAAGCCCTTCAGTACATTGTAGAATCATTTTATTTGTATTTGATTAAATACAAAAGCATTTTGCAAGGCTTTCCAGCTTTGAAAAACAAAGTCATTTACATAAGAGCCAGGCGACCAAATAGCTATCGTCTTCTACCCTGGTTAGCAGGCTTAATCCTGCAAATATTTATGCATGTTCTGTGCTCATCATTAGTCCCCTGACATATTTGATTGTCTGATATCAGGCATGTATGTGGAGGGGATCTGGTGCTGTAGCATTCATTTGTTGTATCCTGTTTTGCTGATGTACTGCAAGTTCTGAAGGGCAGGAAATGTGTTTGTTTTTCAAACTTATCAGTGCAGAATATAGAAAACATGCTGTAAAGAAATACTGATCATGAAAAATGTGTTGATATATCATAGAATAGTTTGGGTTGGAAGGGACTTTTAAAAGTAATTTAATCCAACCTCCCTGCAATGGGATATCTTCAACTAGATCAGGGTGCTTTGAACGCTGTGCAACCTGACCTTGAATGGTTCCAGGGATGGGGCATCTGCCACCTCTCTGGGCAACCTGCTCCAGTGTTTTACCACTCTGACTGTGAAAAAACTTTTCCTTATATCTTTTAGTTTAAAGCCATTGCCCCTTTTTTATTGCAACAGTCCCTACTAAATGTATATATTACATATATATATACATTTTAAGGGGAAAATATGCTTTTTTTCTGTATTCCAGGTTGATTCACTTTGGCAACTGCTAAAAATGTGCATTTTATTATTAACACCTTTTATCAATCCAGTGAACAATAGAAACAGCAACTCTGCTCCAAGACCAGCCACATCTTGCAATAATTTATAAATGTCCCATATTAAAAATAATACAGTTGCTCAAACTTTTTCAAAATATCCCAGGGTAAGCAAATGCTTTTGTATTATTATTATTAGTTTTGACAAACCTGATTGTGTGCTGGCCATTGTTAAAGGTTTCTATCTGCCTCCAAACACAGTGAGAGACAAAGAATTTTTAATGAATTTAATTAAAACTTTATGTGGTTTATGGTGTTCACCTCCAGCTGGTGTGCCATTCTTCTCTGTTGAATGAAGTTTCCTCTAATGCATAATGATGTGTTTTATAAGAGGGATGTTTGAACCCCCTTCCTAGTAGCCCTGAGGTAGTTTCCATGGCATGACACAGTGGTGAAGTATTTAAAAGCAGGTCTCTTACACTTAAGTGAATTATGTATATGGTTAAATGCACAGGCATCTATGCACAGATATGAATCTTAAATTTAAGAATCTTTTTTTCCCCTTGAAACAGTCCTTGTGGGCTAGCTTTTATGACCCGTGCTGCTGAGCATTTGTCTGTACAAATGGCACGCTGACGTGAAAGGGTCCTGTTATTTGGCTGCTTCTATTGGGGCTAGAAAGTTGAATGAGGTGTTCTCCTTTAGTTAACACACTGACATCTGTACCAGGCACAAGGTCCTGATATTGATGGGCACTCCTAGTGCTGCTGTAATAAAAATGAACAATAACATGCAGATAGCCTCGTTAGCAAATGTTTCGGTGCATTTTATGAGACATGCTGAGACACTGCAACAAGCTGGGTCATTCCCATGGCTGGTTAGAGTTAGTGGAATTGTAGTCTTCTGAATCCCTTGTGTGTTAGTGTTTTCACTCAGGGTCTCTAAAAAGAGCAGTGGCCTGCGTTCTTTTCCTGCAAGCTGTCAGTCAGTATTTCTTCAGCTGAGAAGTAAGCTCTTGCTAAGAGAGGTAGGCTCTTCATTAAGCACTTTCTTCCCAAAATCTTGAGTCCGGGTGTGGCCAGGCTGAAATACTGAGCTGTATTTTTGTGGTTCTTTGGATGGTGAGATCTCAGTTGTGCAAGAATCTTGAACAAGTTCCTCAGGGAGGGAATGAATGAAGCAAGATGTCTTGGACCAGAGGAACAGGACTTAGGAACAACTCACATCTCTACAGGGAGTTGCGTGATCCCTGGAGAAGTGTCTGCAATGGAGGCTACAGATTTCAAGTGGTTTTGCAGAGACTGGAAAACTGAGATGAATGTTGGAAGGCATCTTCATAAATAATGTGTCTTGTTCTAATAGCTGTGAGGAATTGGATAGGAAACTGGTTACAAAATCACCCTCTACCAGCATCGCCCTTTTATATCATTGATCAACTCACTGAGGTAGGGAGAGCCTTTTATACCATCTCACTGGAAGGTGACTAAAAGAAGAGGCTTTCCAGGAGAATCAGTGTATCAGCTGGAAAACAAATAATCAGTGGTTGTCTGGAGATGAGACTGTTCTCTTGGGAGGGGGGTTTCGGTGTTGAATCCACCTTTGTTCATTTCTAAGTTTTAGCCAATAGTAATAACAACAGTAAATCACCGTATCTGTTTTTTTCCCCAACTGATGAAGAAAAAAAATGATACTGGAGAGGACAGTCACAAGCTAAATCAGAAAAAGTGTTTGGAGAAAATGCTGAAAAATATGACATTTGGCACTTGGTAGAATGACAAAGAGCTGAAGAGATGAAGGAGCATGAAAAGCTGAAGAATACCTCCTGGTGATAGGCATGAAAAAGAAAGTATGATGAACAGAACAAGAAGGTGGATAAATACTAGATTGTAATGAATGAAGAAATAAAAAGGAATTAAATGAAGAAATATTTGGAAGAAAGTGGAGGAAGTCCTGAAAATCACAAAGACATATTTGTATTTTCCTCAGAAATTAACAGGATGCTCCTGGAGGTAACAGAAGGAAAGGATATGAGGAGCTGACCATCCTACATGGGAAAAAATCTGACCACAGACTAATGCGTCATCTTGTTGCATTGCTCCTGATTCCAGATGCTCTGACTGCAGTCTCCGATGAAGCTTTGCTCACTAGAGCAAATCAAATAAACTTGTTCTGGTCAGCTGCAATGTACCTTTCAGAGAAGGTAGAGCTTCTGTCAGTTAACACAGGGAGCTCTTGGACTGAATGTACCAGCAGCCGAGTGTCATGTTCTGTCCTTAGGGTCTGTTGTCAGCTGGTGGACTAGGTTCTGTGCAGTGTAAACCAGAGCAACTACATTTAGTGTGAGCGTGGAGGTGGCAGTCTCAGAACTGCCACCCTGTCCATTGTGGTGTGCAAGTTTCTCTGGAGACAGGCATAGCCACATGAAGGGAAGATCACACAGCTGTAACAATGTAATAATTTCATCATACACCATGGGGGTGTGCACTTCAGTACGCAGTATCAACGTCAAAGGCTCTGTAACTCACTGCCTGGTAAATCCATGCTGCCCTTTGGTTAACGTCGTCAAGTGGTCAAGCTTTTTTTTAGGCATTGGTCTATATTCCTGTGGTCTCCAGCTCCAAAACAACATTATGTTTAACTAGTACCTTTTGTTCCTGGAGTTACTTTTGATAAGCAGTTTTGGGAACAAAGTAGAAGAAACCTGAGAAGGACTAAAGCTTGGGACTACAAGGGCTGAGTTTCAGCTGCGTATGCCCGTGACGCACTGTTAGTGTTTCATCAGCCCGTGAACACTGACAGTCTGACAGTGAACCTTTGAAGCAGAAAGGCAGGGCCCTAAGGAAGTGTAGGAGTCCAGGTGCTGGTTGTAGTCTCGTTGTTAAAAAACAAAGAGAGAAGAAATCAAGCAGGAAAGAATTCAAATGACTGAAACCAAGGATTTGTTTCCATGGTTTGTAGATACGTTGCACAAAGTGGCTAATTAACAAAGGAGGAAGATGCGCGAGGGTCTGATTTGTAGCAGGTTTTACTGGCACATGAAACCGCCACAGAAACAGAGGCTTGAAGAATGAGCTTAGTGTGAAAAAGGGAGCCTTTCTCAGTTCAGCTGAAGTGCAACGCTGCCTGCCCCAGCCCTTACGCAGAGCAAGGGCATTGTGGAAAATGGTGCTGCTAAAAACATTTTGATAGGAAGTCAAGGTAGCCAAGCACACATCCAAAGGTGTGCCCTAGGATGCTTGTCCTTCAGGGTACACTTCTAGGTGACCCAAGTGGAAAGCTTTTGGATGATTAAGGCCATTGCTGGATTTTGGAAGCAAATCTGTGCACGTACATTCATAACTGTTGGCAGGACAATAGTGGAGAGCAGAAACAGGAAATCTGTGCCACTTACTCTTTTGCCTGTTTAGGGAGTTTTTGAAGCACAAAGTGATTTAGAGATGGAGTGGTCATTAGCAGGTATTGTACATCCCTGTCTGTGTATACAAATCATAGAATCATGGAATTGTTAAGGTTGGAAAAGATCTCTAGGATCATCAAGACTAACTGCTATCCTGTAGCACCACCATGTTCGCCATCAATCTTTGTGTACATAGACTGATGTCTTTTTAGGGTGAAATAGGGTCATTTTGGTGAAAAATATGGACAATTAGTAAGATACACTCTAGATATCATTTCAGTGTTCTCGGATTGGAAACACTGATTCTGTCAGAACATAGAGAATCTTATAAAGATAAAAAATAATAGAAACAGACATACAAAAATAATGGACACTTAATAAGTCTGCCTGTATTTTTCCTTGTCTCTGGCTTCAGGCCAGATTGTCCGTGTGTGGAATGTCCTTAAAATCATAAGCAAATTATACCATATTTTCTTCAGAAGAAATATGAGATTGGCTCCTGTATCGTCCTTAGATGCTTCAAAATCCCTGGATCAAAGCCCACAGAATCTCTCCTGAGGAGAAATCCGAATGTGGATAATTATGCAGGAAACTATGAGCACTTTTATGTTTTAGCTTCATTTACTCTTTAAGTAGAAGTTAAAATGAAATAAAAAGATGTATCATGTCTTATCTTGACAGGTTTTTTTCTTTGTTTTGGAATCCAATATTCACACTGTTTCCAAAGACATAATGAAAAATTTTATGTAGAGTTAGTTTAAATCTTTCCTCCAGTAATCTTTATACTGAAAAGTATTCTCTTTGAAAAGCAAAACTTTATACAAAACTTGCCAGTATTGTCAAAGTGACGCACTTTTTGGTGACCTTTGCTAAATCTGCATAAATATTTCTGTCACTTTTGATTATTTCTTTCTGCAGTTTAGAAAGTGCTTTAGAAAGTACTGTGCTATCTGTGTCCATGTGATTAACAAAACTCATGAACCTTTCCTTTTCTGAGGGCAAACTTTTCTGTCCTACACTTGCCCACCCTGAAAAACGGTCTTCAGCTCTGAGCCCTTTGACCCTCTTGGTGATTTCAGTGAAGGGACAGGAGGACGTATTTGAGCCAGGAGGCTGTACAGCAGAGGATATAATTCACTTGTGAAGGATATAAATCAGTTATCCATGATAAGGATGGATATGACTCATCCAGGATATGAGTCAATCAGTGTTTGTCTGGTCAACACACTTCTTTGGTCACCTTGCCTTGAATGGCACTTGCCACATCCTACTAACCTCCTGTAGATGTGTGTTATGTAGGCAGCAATAACAATTCCCTTCTTGGACTCTAGCAGAGAAATACTTGCTGAAGCCAATTACAAAGTACCTCTTGATAAAATTGAGATCAAGATATTTCAGTGTTCTAAATCCCCTGTATAGCTGGGCTGCTTTACAGCTCTGTGCTAGACCACAAATCACATTTACATTAGCTTTAGTACCCTTCTCCACTACAGTGCTGTATAAGACAGCTTCAGTGTACCTGAATGTGAGGCCAGAACAATTTGCATCCATTTGAATGACTTTCCCTGAAGTGAGAGCCATTTGAAGCATGATCCCATAGAGGCAAATCAGCAACATAGCCTGAGATCTCTGCCCGCTGCCCACCCAAGGCCCGCCATCCCATTCCCAGGCCAGCTTAGTTAGGTTCTGCCTGGCTGCATTCCTCTGTAACCTTCTCTAGGTGTCCCTGCCTTGGCAGGGGAGCTGGACTGGGTGATCTCCAGAGATCCCTTCCAACCCTCTGTATTCTGTGACTGCAATTCTGTGATGAGAAATCTATCCTAGAATTCGTTCGTGTTACATGGTACTGCACAGGGAACGTGGAAATCACCCATGTAACTGAAGGAAGCTGTTTGGTAGACTCTGAGCCTGCAACATACAGTAAGAACATCAACAAATGTCAGGCTTGGTAGGAAACTTCAGGCTTGCTCTCACTGCACCACTGATTCATTGCAGTGGTCACTGTTTACAACGTGGGTTAATGAAGAAAGGCAGTGCATGTAAAATGATTAAAGTGCTGATTGTTCTGCAGCCTGAGGCCGACTCAGGAGAGGATGGTTTCTTTGCCTTGCTGCTGGGATCTCCTGCTTTATTGAGGTAGATGTGCATGTGCTGCATATCATTACTGGTAGTGTGTTCTGGAGTTGTTATAAATATACTCATTTTGGGTCAGAATTTTGAAAAAAAAAGTGGTCTCTCTGATTTGTTGTAATGATGGTGTGCTGTCTGCACTGTGTCATTTTCCTTACCCTTGTAGTGGGATAACATGCAATTAGAGACTGATGTCAGCCTGTAAAACTTTGGTGTAAAATTTTGGTTGCACCAAAATACCATACTTCTTAACAAAGCTGGCAGACATGTCCTTTGGCAGCAGCTGCTTGCCATGTGATTTAAAACTTCCTGTCACTATAATTGATGTGTTTTTATTCTTTCCACTTCCTGAAGCCTGATCAGAATTAAAATTGCTGTTGGAATTTCCTGTCAAAGCAACTCATTTATTCGCCGAGCGCTGCACTGACAGTACTTTGATTGGACATTGCCTTCAGCTATTCTCGGGCAGAGAGATTGCTGTGAATTATGCTCCTTGCCCAGGTTTGACTTCCCTGCATGCCACATCTGCAAATATATACAGATTGTCCATCATGTGGTAACCTTGTCCTAATGAAAACTCCACATGTAAAATGTTAGATTTGAATATCAAACTTGGCCACCTGCTGGGGCCCTGGCTTTTGTGTTTATTTAGGAAACCCCAGAGTCCTTCAACTGATTGTCTCACCGTAACTTTCATGTTACCTACCAAAAAGAGCTCTGCTGTATTTCTACACTGAAAATTTATGCTCCTTTTAGTATTTCCTTTAGAAAAAGCTAATGTTTGTGTGGGTTTTTTCTTTAATTTTCTGCTTCAGTATGCTGCCTGCATTCCTTCCCAGAGGTGGCTGTATTGTGCTGCCGTGTGGCAGTTCTCAGATGTTACTGCAGAGTTTGTGCAGGGCTTTGCGAACATCCAGGGTGGAAGATTCTGTGTAGATACAAGTTGTCATTATTTGCAGCGTGAGTGCAATGAGGTGGTAACTCTGTCCATTAGGAGAATAAGCTGTTAAATTCACTGTTGGATGAATCCTTCAGTTGCTCCATTTGTAACTTCGTTTTCCTGTTAGAGCTGCTTAGAGAATTGCAGGTTATTTTGGGAAGCTGAATAATGGGTAGGTATTGGATTGTTCTTCAGTTATAGCTGACACAAAGTCATTGTCACCTCAGAGTAGAATAGATATAATGATACTTACTTAACTGCTTTTGTAAAGTGTTTTGATAACCTAGGTTGAAAGGTACTTACAATCCTGTGAACTATTACTATTATTATTTGAGGCAATATATTATTTTTAAAGTTCTAACCTACATTATTTTGAGGATGTAGCGGGAATCTAAATATTCACGTGCAGGCTCTTTCCCTTGACCAAACTGAGTGCCAAGTACTCTTCCAATATTTTAAGGAAATGCCCGTGACTGCTTTGGCTGGTAGTTGTGGTATGAGGCTGTAAGTGGCTGTGTTTGATTCGCGCTCTACCTGCAGCTGGTGGAAGCAGCTCCCACCAGACCCTGGGTGTGGTGTAAGCTACTGTTGCATATTTATTAAATCTACCACTTATCCTACATAAAAACAAAGAAACAACAAAAAAACCCTAAACAAAACATTTTCTTTCTTCCAAATAGCTGCCCTAAGAACATGCTTGCCTTATATCCACCATGTTTTCTTTGTGGTCAGGAACTTGGACTTTTTATTTAACACAGACAGGTAAACAGCATGCCGCCTTCAAGCCTCTGCAGTGCCTGTAGGAATAGAACAGTGTCCCTGGGCTTTCTAGCTGAAGAAATGGGAACGGGGATGCAGGTGTTTTATGGTGATGGGAGAGGACAGTTAAAAGGGAGGAACTGTGAAAGAGAGTGGGTTACAGAGGAACAGAGGTTCAAGGATGGATGGTGGGGAAGCAAAGGAAGTGCCTATTTCCACCTCACAGGCAAAATGTTAGGTCATCTTTGAATTCAGGGTCACTCTGCATTTAGACAAATATGATATGTAGGAGAAAATACTGAATTATGGGTTTGAAAGAAGATGGAAAAAAAAGATAAAAAGTCTGTAAGAGAAATGTCCAGCTGTGGTAGGCAGGAGCATTGGCAGGACCGTGAAGTTTCACTGACCAAGGGATATAGTCAGAAAACTGGAAAAATGGTAATTTAGTTAAGGAAAGCAAAAGTGGAATCCTACTTGGAAAGTAAAATTGGCTCTTACTTTGAAGGTCAGAAGGGTATGACTGCTAATGACTCATTTTAGTGCAGAATTTAAGGAAGACTCTAGCTATTCAAAGTTGGTCCTCTGGACAGGGCTGGCTGGATGAAACCTCTCAGTAAAGGGAGGATTACGGGGATCTGCATATGTGGATCATGAGACATGGCAGCAGGAGCTCTGCTGGCCAGTCCTTAACAGCAGAGGTAAAGCCAGGACAGCTGATCAAGGCAGAGGGAAACATCACATTTAAAGAGTTTCCCCAGGTCACTTACCCTAAGTAGACACCAGTTTCTCTTTGGGAAGAATGTCCAACAAAAGAGGCTCAAAGTGAGTCCCTGGCTCTGGGCTGGACTCCTGCCTGCAGTGCACGGCAAGGGGGGAGCATGGGCAGACTTCTGAAAAGGAAGGGAAAGGATAGTCAAAGTGAGTTCAGTTCTCCTGATGTGGGTTGTGTTTGTTTTTTTTTCAGGAGAGAGGCCAGGATAAAGAGAGAAGTATAATAAAAAACACAAACAAATACACTCAGTGTGCTGCTTCTTCAGCTGCCACGTCAGCCCAGCTGTAAATGCCCAGTGTAGGAAGAAGCCAAACCAACAGTGCTGAAGGCTCCAGGAAAGACATAATGCTGACACAACAGTATCTGAGTTCCCAACTGATTTCAATCACTAGATAAATATCAGTTTCAACCCTAAGTGATATTCTCAAGTAATTGTCGAATGCCCAGTTGGGCTGGATTGGTGTTCCTCTGGAACTAGCTCAGGCCAACTTTAACTGCTTGGGAGTGCGTGGCCAAGACCAGACTTATGTGCTGGAGCCTGAAATGCCATTAAACAGGCTGTAGTTGAGAGGACAAAATGCCTCGTGTGTTTAGTCTAATACACCATGGGACTTGTTTGCTACAGTTACAGTATTAAAGCTGTAATTATAGCCAGTGAACCGCAGATGTACTGTAGCCATAGGGTTTAAATGGGGTGTTATTGCAGTAGAAACCACCCCCAGTAGGTTATAAGTTCAAAGGGTCATTTCTCCCTCTCTGTTTAATCCCATACTCAAGCCTACAGACTTCTTAGCAATCATCATCAGGTATTGAACATCTCAACCTGTTTTATGTAGGTCCCTTTGGTTTCTTTTCAGTTTTTTGTTTCTGTTTCAGAAGAAAGACAATAGCTTAATGCTTGCACATGACCCTGCAGTCAGTGTTTAGTGCCCAGTGCAAACAGAATACCATTTTTATGATGTGCTGGTTAGATAGAGGTATGCCACCCTGCAGCAATATTGGGCTGCAGTTCTCAGTAAATAGTGATGTTGATGCTTTGTACTTGAGTCGAGATGGAAAATCACAGCAGAAAACGTGGATTTTGGCACAGGAAGGAACAAAAATAACCTCTTTGAGACAATGCAAGTCCAATACGTTTGAAGATGGTATTAAAATATGCTCTTTTATTAATTATTAAAACACAGATTTAGAGTTTCTGACCTTGTTAGCCATTGCATGCTGGCAGTCTTTATGGCACTGGTCTGAACATGAACACACACACCTTTTGCTAACACGTATAGGTGTCAAGTCTCGATTTGAAGTGACTGAAGAAAAATGTCAAAAGTCATATACTTTTTCCTCCTTGTGCTTGACAGACAAAATTTCATATTGAACCTAAAAGAGATGATAGCTGAATATTGATTTTCCATTTCAGCAGTGAGCATAACAATTTTTTTTTTTCTGATTAAGCAGGACTGTAATGGTTACCATGTAGGAAAATACAGGTAATATTAAACTGAAATATGTCTGTCTAGGGATCCATTCATTTCCCCAAAATAGCTAGTTTCTATTTATATATGAATGTCTGTATGTTTATATATATTTAAATGCCCCATTTGCTACACTGGTTTTAGCTTCTTGTTAGCATCACTTCTTGTTAGCATGATGTTCTACAGCACAAGGCAGCTGGAAAAGTGAAACATGTGTTCAAGAATTTATGCAGTGTCTTTCTTTCATTAAGAGAACTAACAATAATAAGTGCATATTATAAGTTAGCAGTGCTAAGCAGTATGTTATAGCCATGTCTGACAGACATGTTGTTTACATTCATATTTTATATTGGTGAAACTGTAGCTTTTTTATCAACATGACATGTTTCAAATGCAATATTTATACCTCTTCTTCCATGCAGAGGAAATTTAGTCGTCTAAAAACATGATATGTTTTAAATACACTTGTCTCCTTTTCAATTAGAAAATATTTCCAGTTATTTCCCCAGCAAAATACATAAGTCAGCATGTTCTGTATTCCAGGCCTTCTGTTAATTGATGAGGGGAAAATTTCTCACCTCGCACTAACAGTGACCCATCTTATTTTAACATGGCTGAAACCTCTGTGGGTATGTGCAACCCTCCCTTGTTGCCCTTAGCACTTTCTTTGGGCTGCTTGTACCATTATTTGGCATGTACAGTCCCTGACAGTGTCAGTGGGAGTTGTTCACATCCTACGATTTTTCCCAGAGGAATATCCTTGCCTAAACTGCCTGAACTGTGATCTCTGTGGTCCTCAGAGACAGCTAAAAATACAAAATCTTTTCTTATATACATATACCCCAGGGAGATGGTGTGATTATGAGCTCCAAAGTCTTAACTGCACTTCACATGAAATGAATATATATGTGGCTTGAAAAGACATCTCTAACACTAAAGTAAACAAATAAACAAGTAGTTAGTTAACCTGTCTGAATATTCTGTCCTTAAAGAAAGCTACCTTGCATACAGTACAATCCAGTACAGTACAATCCAGTACAGTACAATATCAACAGTGCAATATGCACGAGATATTTGGTAACATAAATGCCAGCCTGGATCAAATCTGAGATCCATCCAGTATAGTACTTTTATTTTCAACATCAGAATGAGGTATTTCAGAGAAATGTTTCAGCAGCTCAGAGCAGGCAGAGGTGGATAATTCCTCCCTCTTTTCATCACACTCAGAAAAGATCTCTCTTAGTAAATTGAGATTGCTTTAAATCCTGAAGCATAAGGTTTCATTTTTGTTCCCATACTCTTCCTTTAAGCATTAACTATTACAAGCCTGGATATTACTACTGTTTCAGTACATGCCTACGCTCTCATAAGACCATAACCCCAGTAATATCCTGTCATAATGAGCTCCAAGGTCCAATTACACCTTCTTTGAAAAAAGTATTTCCTCCTTTCAAGTTTGAATTTGCTGCTGGTCAGTTGTACAGACTGTTCTCTTGTTCTTGTACAGTGCAATAGGAATTTCAAGCTACAGCTTAGGAGCTTTGTGTTGTACATACACTAGTACCTGAAACATGTCCTTATCATAAGCTGGCTCTCCAAATACTACAAGGTTTTCTCTTATTCACCAGTGGATCAAATCCATGTAGATAAGACTAGGAAGAGACAAAATCCACCACTTGTAAGGGTAGAGTGAGAATGCTAATGCCCAGCAGGGACTGCTCACCGGCCCAGTGGTTACTTAGAGGGACTCTCCTAACATTTCACCAGGAGCACCTAGCAAAGACTTCAGTGGATGCTGTGTTTCTTGCTGTCTGAGCCAGACCCTTCTAAGACCCCAACTGCAGCCTGATCCCTGAATGCAGCATCTGTCTTACCCAGCTTGCTATGGAGTTCTTTGTTTCTTTTGGTTGCTGGAGCTGCCTGTGTAGTCAGGGACATCTCTAGAGAGCAGCAACATAAGAATCTAAGGTGGGATGAGGTGCCTTTAGAAGATGCCTCTTTCAGCCTGTTGACCACATGGAGAGCTCAGATTATACTGGACTGAATTCAGGTGGGAGCAAACCCCCCCGTGTCAGCAGGCAGCAGCTGTGGAGAGCATAGCGGGTCATTGGCCCACGAACACAGTCACGTACGGCACATTGTCTGGCAGGCTCTGCAGCAGACAAAGTGTTGGAAATATGCTTTGGGAAGGAGAACATACCCATGCAGCTGGCTGTGTGCTTACTAATCACTTTCCAGTGGTCAAAGTTGTCTTTCACATTTAGATGGTGCAACTAAAACTAGGCAGACCTCCGATTACTTCCTATTTCATGCAATTGCAGGTTGTAGCAACATTTCTCTTTTGCTGTGCTTATGTTTCATCAAGCTTTCAAAAAATACTAGGTCACAAGATAGAAATAACTCTACACATTTTGGATCTTTATTAATGCGTAATTCAGAGTCTATTTTAGAAGGATGTTTGTGTCTGTTGATGATGAGCTGATGTGATCATTAGATTTCTTCTCTATGTTGGCAGGCTTTTTAAAACCCTGAAGAGGAATTGTGTGACTGTGCATATTCCAGAATTTCTGTCAGTAATTACACAAAATTTATTTGAACAAATTTAGTAAAAAAATAGTAAAAAGTACAAACAGTACAGAGTGAACATAGCTTGTGTTTTTGTGGGGTTAAGGCAATTCAGTAATTCAAATGGTGAAGGTATGAGCATGCAGACAGGTTGGTAGACTGTTACATTACCTTAAAGGAGGCAAGTAAATAAAATGGACCCATTCAATATAATTGCACTTAAAAGAAAGGTTGGAAATTAGCAGGAACTAGCAAAAAAAAAGGCAATGGCTTTGGTGGTTGTATAGCTTTGTGGACTGATTTTCTGTGTAATACACTTTTGGTACTGCTGTGGAGAGTGATATTTTTGCACACTATATTCTCTGCAGTAAAATCTGCTTTTCTCTACATGCAAAATGTGCCCTTCAATTATTCTGCACTTCTTATTTTACCAGAAAATTACACACTTCTTCTGGATTTGAAAATGATATCACTTTATTAATGTAGTTAATTTTTACCTGGATGTACAAACTGGACACAATTGACCCATATCACATTATCCCAATTCTCAGTAAGCCTTTTCCTCTATTTTATCCTGGTTTTGCTGTTGTTAGACTCTCAATCATATTTGCACTGTCTGCATTTTTATGGAGTTCAGCAGTCAGCTCCCTTGTGTTGCTCATTTAGACCTATGGAATGTACCTTAATTTCAGTAACAGTGAGATAAAATGGGATTTCAGGAAACGCTTATGTGGTCAAATGGCTTTGACATATGTACATGACAATGGGAGAGCAGTTTCTGGCAAGTGGCTCTGCCAACAGTCCATACTATCTGACCATTACTTTGGGCCTGATAACAATGAAATATAATTCTCTCTGATGGGAATATGAAGGGAAAAAGGACCCACAAATGTCACTCACACTACTCAGTGCTCTGCTGAATAATGCATGGCTGCTAGAATGCCATGGAGATGCAGATTATAGAAGCAAAAAGAGAAAGGCAGCACCTCTCCAAGAGGAACCCAGGGTTCTGGATGGCATCCTGCTAGGACTCAGCCAGATTTAGAGACACTTAAAAAACATGTAATGGGCACTGTGAATGCTACCTTTATAAATTTAGACTGATTGTAATGGCCATAAAAAAGGACAGTCCTTGTACATCTGACCCTTACTATTACAAGTGTCTGTTCTGTTAATTGATGCTATTGGGATGTGGAGGGCCTTATGCCATGCACTCCCCTGCAGCGAAGGGCTCCCAGAGCCCAGCTCTGAGTAGGTCCCCTTTGCTGGGAAGGAATGCAGGGCTGGGAGAAAGTTGTTTTCTGAGATGAATTGTAGCTGCTTCCAGCCAGAATCTGGCATTATTTTCTGCCATTAAAATAAAAACAGCTGAATTAGTTTCTGGATATGAATTCTTTTGGTGCACTAAAAATCTCAGCTGTCTCAAGCCAACCATTCTTCTGAGGCCATTATGGAGATACAGCAGAGGAGAAGGTACAATAGATTGATTCTGTATCCCCCCCCAGTTAGTTCTTTGGGAGATAATATTAGCTACAGTAATTTAGAGCAGCCCTGAGGCTGCTCTAAGCCATGAAACATGCACACTGGTTCCAAGGCTTGGGAGGCTGTGAAGGCATAAGGGTGAGTGAAAGGTATAGAAGCATGGCTTAGGACCTGAGCCAAAGTTACTGCAGTCAGGGGAAGTCTTTCTGTTGGCTTCAAAAGGTTTTGAATCAAGCCCTAAGGACGAAGGAATTGATGTCTGACTGGTTGAATTAGAATACCAGAAGGATTTAGCTTCTCTTACAGGGTTAAATTTCATCCCTCCTTAGCTGTGAGACAGAAAGAAGTGTGTGAAAAGTGCCAGTTGCCCCAAATAACATTTCTCTGAAAACCACCTTACCTATTTTCCTGTGATACTGTTCATGATCATATATTCTTTTGTACACAGTGAAGTAGTTTCACGAAACAAGCTCTTGTCCAGTTTTTCAGTTAAAAGGGCTGGATACTCTATTCATAGGTGTGATTGTTGAATGTAATCTCATTTAAACCTAGAAAAATAAACTTGAAATTTTGTTGAGAATTTGATAAAGGGGAGTTCAGCTTAGTGCTATTAGAGAGAGTCAGAGTTTTGTGGAGATGATATTGATTTGTTTTCGTATAAACTAAAAATTGCAGCTGCACATAAGAGCCAGTTTGACTTTCAGTGACCCCCAGGGAATTGTTTCTTTCTCTGTAGAATAAAAGGCTGGAAGTCTCTTGCAATCATGTTGTCTTTTTTGTAGACTCTGTAAGAGTTTGGTTGTATTTCTTTATCTGCAATCAGAAAAAGGCAAAATCATTAAGTGAATTTACAGGAAAGAAATAGGCTTTTAAGTAAAAAATTGCTATGTAAATATGAACAAAATTATTTGTAGGGTCTGGGGTTTTGTTACTTTTTTTCCTTCTGTCTTAATTCTATATCTCCAGTTAGGAAGTTTTTTTAAATAGTGTTCTAAGTAGTCTGTACGTATACAAAGGTGTAGCTGAGGAATGAAACAATGTTCTTTTGAATCACAAAGAAGTTAATGTAATCTGTCATAAGGAAACAAAGATATCAGTAGCAGTGATATACTGAAAACTGTTGCATAAATTTAAAATTAGATATTTGTTTCAAACTTTTGCTGTGCACTAAAGACTACTGGTAGTTGTTTGTGAACTCAATGTTTTTGCTTTAGCAGCTGAGATTTTTTTTTAATAGGTTAGTTTATTTCAGCCCGAAAGAAGAGTTAGTTCTCTGTAGATGACATTGAGGGCTGTTAAGTAAGCAGGCTGGTTTTTTAACTGTAACGTTTTGGGAACGTACTGAATTGGTGTATTTTGAAAGGAATAACACGTTAAACCCATCAGTTACATGAAACTGGATTCCATGTACCGGGTGCTAACAGCAGAAACCTCACACGACACTGGAGCACCAGTTTAACTGTTTCTTGTGGTCTGACACACAACTTGGCATGTAGGGCACATGCCTTTGAGACGGACTTTTCATGAGAGTGAATGACATCTCTTTGTAATGTACTCCATGCAAAATCAGCAAAATAGCAGTCTTCAGTTTCATCAGTTATAGACTTCCCAGGCAAAAGAGTGTATTTGCACAGAGACGCAAAACGAAAGAACAGAGGGAGTTTAACCACAAACATCTTGATAAGTATACAGACATCATTCTCCTGGGACCGTGCTGTGCTACAGCGTTGGAGAATCTTGAACGACTGAGCTGGTATGAAAGAGGAAACATAAACCTCTACCATTGTGTTTTCATGTGCATATTGGAACAACAGTACTAATACTCTCAGTCTGTGCCTTTAGACTGTGAAGGTCAGTGTGCTCTGCAGTGGCTGGTTTCATTCTCATTGCTCTCTTAACATGGAAACTGCAGTGCTGCAAGTCAAGTCATTTGCCTTCAGCAACATGAACCGGTGGCAGAAGCAGGACTTGCTGTCCATATCCTTTGGTTTTCTTTTTTTCCAGATACAGCATATTTTCTCTGATTGTATCAGTGGAATGGTAAAAGATCCTGATTTACAGTAATGTGTAGGGCTCTATCTAGAAAACTGCGAGGAAACAGCCAGTAGAGTGTGCTGCTCTCTCATGATGGAACAGAAGAAAATCTTTAGTTGGTTTGCTTAAAACCTCCAGAATATATTTTCTTTTTATTATTCCTTAATGTAAAATTATTCTTGCCAGGTTAGCCTTTCAATCTCTTTACCATTGCCTTTTCTGGAGTGGCACTCACAAAATCAGCAGGTAAAACAAATTTGAGTTGTGTAGAAGACACTGACAACCCCAAACCAGAAATACAGTATAGGAGAGCAGTGGAGTCAGATTATCTAATTTTTCTTCCAGCCTGAAGTTCCTATTTTGAGAGTCCCATTCATGAAGGTCCAACAAGCATGTTTACATTCCCCCTTTTCCAGCTGACCTTACCGGTTATCCTCTGACTCTGTGTTATGATCTCAAAACATCTGTGCAACCCTGGTAACTTCAGTATTTGAGGGAGGGATAGGGAGGGGGACTTGAAGTTGTACAGGATCTTTCATCGCCTTTTGCTTTGGTTATACAGACTTTGCAGGATTTTCCGTGCCAGAGCGTACATAAGAATATTTAAATATTTATATTTAAATAAGAATATTTAAATATTTATAAGTTATAAATATTTATATTCTAATGAATTGTTTCTGAAAGACTCTGTGTCATTGCTATATTATCTTTTGCAATGTTGTCATAAGGGTTTGTTTTTTGTTTGCTTTTTTACAAATAACTTGCTAGAAACAGCATTTCTCAATGTGTCCAAACTTTTTCCTATGTGGCGTTTTCCCACCAGCTGGGAATGGAGGTGATGAGCATCCTTTGCAGCTGGTGGGTGCCACTCTTGGCTGGCAGATTAGCTGGCACAAGATGTGTTGTGACAGCATGAAAAATGTCATGCGTTGGCAAATGAACCCATGCCTTCTACCACGCGTGCTGCTTTTGGACTGGGAGTTCAAAAGAAGAAAACATGAGTCATGCCTCAGAGCGCATGGGTTTTGCTGCTCACTATAATTTGAATAAGCCTCTATCTTCAATGCAAAGATTAGGAGAAAACATTGTAATAGTTCTTAATCTTTATTTCTGGTAAAAATCAATAAACAGCAAGATTGCCCCTTATCTTCCCAAGTTCCACAGCATACACTTCAAAATCTGACTTGTTTTAAGACTTAATGAGACAGGATCTCTCCAGATTACTATTTTGGCTTTGTATCAAAAAATATTGTCTCTCATTAAAACAAGCTCGTGCCATTAGTGAAATCTTAATTATTTAATTAGAATCATGAAACTGGAAACATGATTTTTTTCTGTATTTATTGTCACAAAAAAAAATCAGTCTATCAGAAGAAATTTGATTTTAACATTAATGAATCGAGATTTCTGGAAGTGATGGGAAAAGTGGCCACAGTTAAAAAAATGGACTCAACAGGTAAAACTGTAAGTGTGTGTGAGATCAAAAGAGAACAGTACTCTGATGTAGACAGCTCTTCATGGCTTGTATAAACAAGTGCTCCTGTTGTTACTACCTCTGTTGGAGCTGCAGGCATCAAAATGATCACAGAAAACACCATGGAAAAAGGCAGATTTAGCAAATGCCTGAGATGACTGAGGGAAGATCACAGCTTTCCTAATGACATTTATTTAACTTTTGCAACCATATATTTAGCAGGCTAGGAGTGGACTGACTTAAGTCATAATGAGCCTTTAAGGACCTAAATGCATCAGTGCTAGAGGATGTAGGAAAATCAACGTGAGGGTTTTTACTGCCTAATACAAGTGCCATTTCTATTAACATATAGGGGAAATACTTCTGGTGTGGTTTCCTAAAATTCCTCTAGCCATGGCTACCCACTCAGAAAGTAGACAAGTCAGGCTTTTCCTATATGCTCTATAGCAGGGAAAGCAATGCAAAGAAAGTGTGGGACTTCTTTGAAACTGTGCTGGCTACACCTGTGCTGTGTGTAGGCACATGGGGCTGGGGCTGAGGCATAGATTACAGCCCTTTTCCTGACGTGTGCCCCCACTATTCATGGTGTCCACTGTGGGACATACCTAGGGAAGCTCTGTTACAGGGTTAAGAGAGCTCAGGCTTCACCTCTTCCATGTTCTGGGTCATACACAAGCACATGTTGCAGCATGGATGATGCATGGGCATGTGGCTGCACGGGGAATTTTAGCATATATGGGAACTTTTGTCCCACAGTTATCCCCTTCCTGCCCTTAGTAGTATGTCGTACAGGCACACCATGATCAACTCCTTGCCGGAGACAGAGTTTACACGTCTGTGTTTTGACCCAGTCTTGCACTGAGTCTTTGCCACAGCAGCCACAGCACCTCCTTCAGATTTCTGGGCTAGGAATCTAGTCCAATTCTTTCTGCGAAATATTCATGCAAATTGTTTTTCTTTGTTGCCCATCCTAACCCCCCTCTCCCACCCCTGCACCAAAAAAAAAAAAAAACCAAACCCAAACTAAACAAAATAAAAACAACCCCAATACCAACAAAAACCCCAGATGTACATGCCACTTTTACTGTAATCCATGGGAGCTGCACAACTGACATACTGACATGAAGATAGGATTTCGTGCTTTTTTCATTTGGGGTACTGTAAGAAATGACTTTATAAAGCTTTTGCAGATTGCTGTATGTAAGTATGGCTAGAGTTTATAACACTAGACAGTAGTGCTCAGGAGCTGTGCCTGACATAAAATATTTTGGTTAAGTAAAGTTTCACGGTGCAAAAATACACTAGATTCCTAAAAGAAGGTAGAATTTAGTACTGTAAGATTCAGTCAGAGAGATCATTTCAAATACTGGCATTTTTGCAGTGAGGAAGAAAATGGAAAGAGCATGTGCTTTGTGTGCTCGTCCTTTCCCTATGTGCCTTTGTAATATAATTACTAGGTAAAAATGTAACAGCATAAGAAAAAGAAATGGCGTGTCTGAATTAAGTACAGCCTACTGCATGCATGCATAGGAGCAGAGGCTTCTGTTGAATTCCTTGTGTCCCTGGGCAGGGTTTTGTGAAGTTGGTGCACAGTTTTCATTCAGCAGCAAAGTTCAGTACTTGGGGTGCATTTACACGAAGAGTCTGCAATAGATAGCAGAACGCTATAGTCATTCCTGTATTTCTTATAGACTTTGTGAGAGCAAATGCTCCTGTGGTACATGCTTCCAATAACACCCACTGTATTTTTTCCTTGGCACTTCAGCTTTCTCTTTCATATGGCTTGCTCTTGTTTGAAAGAGCAGTATATATTTAGTTTGTTGACAGAGCTATGCTTGAGTAACACTGTCTGGGGTGATAGACTCGAGTTCCCAGAGGATAATCTGAACACCAGCCTCATTATCCCAGATATTGACACAACAGTCACCTATGCCAGATAGAGGAAATATATCAGATGAAGTGCACAACTGTTAACGGCATCATTACAGTAAGACTAAACAATCTGGAGCACTTCAAATTTTAGAGAGAGAAGGGCTGTGGCATGCATCTTATGCAAGGAAAAAGTAGTTGAACAGCAATCAAACAGTGAGAGCTCTGATGTCCTAAGGTGGAAACTCTGCTCTCTCCCCAGCAGGCTCTTGCCTTGAGGTGGTCAAGGTCCAGCACACAAAAGAACATGTGGTAAATGCGGGTGGCTTTCGGCATCGGTCCAGGAGAGCTCAAACCCTGTTTGTCTGTGCATAGCAAAACACCTCAACCACTAAGCTGTGTGTTCTTGTAAACATCTCTCTTATTTATACACATGATATTTGTGCACTCCCAGTGTATAGGTTTTGTCCATGTGAATCCCAGTGTTTGCATGCCCGAGGGCCAGTGCGTAAAAACTGCACCCACAAAATTACCTGTACCTAAAACAGGCTATCTTGGGTCTTTGAAAATGTGACATTTGCTGTTTAAGGGAGGTATTTTATCCTCAGAAATAAGTGCAAAATTATGCAACTGCAGTAGAATCTAGGTTTTCTAGTAAGAGACACACAATATGTTTTTTGACCCTTAGAAGACTGTAGAATGATCATTTTGTGAGAAGTTTATCAAGCTAGGTATAACTAGATCTGTGACAACTATCTGAATAGGTTTTTACCTAGGTTTCCCAGCACAGACAATTTACATTTTAACTAGCATGTGGTTACATTTTCTTCCCCAGGTTTAATCACTAAACACTGGAAATCTTAATTTCATCAAATGCAATCAAAGAATTTTGTATAGTAGCAATTAAAAGTGTAAAACTAGCATTCAAGCTATAGCAAATTAAACAGCTGCATTGGAGTATTTTTAGCAGTCATTCCAATCAAAATGCACAAAAGGCTTTTCTTTTTTTTGGGAGTATCTGCCGGGTGTAGCTCTGGTTTCCATAATTCAACAACCTCACTAAATATACACACATACTTTTAAAAATTCAGTTACAGAGAAGCAAGAAACTATATTTTTTCTACCAGGCAAGTCGGGTGAAAAAGTTCAGAGGGCTTGTGCTGACTGAGTTGCTTTTGCAGAAGGGGAGCTTCCAGCTGTAGTTGAAGTGTTTAAATAAGGAAACCAAGAACTACTTTGTTGTTTCTGTTACTTTTACTGTACTTCATGTGTGGCATTGAGTTTTCCATATTGTAAATGCCACACATGAAGCCAGAGGACCTTGTTTCTCATCGTTCCTAGCTCCTGCCACGTTGTGGCAGTAGGTCTTTCTATTTATTTTACTTTTTTTTACTGGAATGCCCTAGCTTTTGTGTATAAGTCAGCCAACAGAGTCCTACATAATCAACTCTGTAATTAACCAAGAGGTAGTTCTAAGTTTCAAGTACCAACATGTTCCACATCCCTACTCTGTTTAGAGACTGAATGAAGAAATTTGGAGGAATTTTAGAAGCCTGTGTAATTCTGAGTTGCTCAGCTGTGGGAATTTGCCTGCATTTCCCGAGTCTGGGAGATTTAAGAGACCTCAGTCTTGGTATGCAATGACATCTAGAAATGTGGAGAGGGTCACAAGTTTTGTTTTGGTCTGGACCATGTGGGAGTCTTTTGACCAAGCATCTGAGTGCAGGATGTAGATGATATTACAAATGGACAAAGTGGATCCAAGGCATGAGTAGAGAAAGCAGTTTTGGAGTAGGGACTGGGTGGGAAAGGCAGAGTAACTCCATCAGTACGTGCTCATGGAGAGACCAATACAGCCATGGAGTTTGATGTAACTCTGAGGTGGGGTCCCAGCTTCTCTTCAGTCTAAGCAGAAACCTGATCACTCAAGTTATCCTAAAACTGCTGGTGACCAAAAAGATCATGGGAGTCAGAGTATGTGAAATAAACTGACATGGTTTCATATCCAGGTCTCCCCTCAGCTTCTTTGTATATTTATTTTCTGAAAAGGAATAAAATAAATGAATGCCCTAGGCATCCATTGGGACAGAGATCCTACTTTATCTAATAAACACTTAGGGAACCTACCTCTTGGGGGTTTTTTCGTGTTGCCAGCCCTGCACTGAGAGACAGTATTCTCTTCCATTCTTCTAGCTTCTCCATCTTCCTCTATTTCACTCTTTGCTCCATCTGACTTTTGGTCATTCCTGCTGTTTTACAGATCATCTCCTGTTAATCAAAGCTGTTCTCCCTCCCCCAGTGATTCAGTTTGTTGTTTATCATGAAATGCATTAGCTTAAAGTTAATGAACTTCCACTAGAGCTCTTTCCTTTTCCTTTTCTTTTACTTGCTGCCATGAAGCATCAATCAGTATCACAACAGTAAGTGCTAGTTCAGTGTGGATGACATCTTTAGAAGTAGGGATGCAGCTGAGGAGGTGAAGGGAAGTGGCTATTTAGAGCTCAAGTCATCAATTAAATTACTCAGTGATAAAGTCACTGTCTTGTTCTTCAGTGATGTTCATGTCATGTTGCTGTGTGGGGAGGTGGTGATGCATCATTACACTCTGGTGCTTTGTGATGTCGTATCAGCGCTGGAGATATTTTGGGATAGTGCCAATATTCTGCAAGCTTTGCAGGCATGAAATGCTATAATGAGCAAGAGAAATAATTACTAAATCACCACTCCCCTTGCACTAGGAGCCAGGGCTGGAACTCAGCTTTCTTTTAAGCATGTTTCCCAGAGTGACAGAGGCGGCTTCCTCGCTGCTACCAAAACCGCATTCTCTGGCTGGCTGGAGAACATGTTTTCATCTGTCTTTATGCCTGCTTCAGGAAGTGACATTATGTTTTTCACAGCACTTTTGAAACCTTTCAGACAATCCTATAAATAAAGAAAACTAGTGTTGCTTCTTTTTGTGTGCTACTGCTAGCACACCGAGGGTCCTCCAGACCTTGGCATTGCTGTCTTAGCCCCTGGCCTCTGCCTAAAGATTTAGTCTGACTTGAAGGGAAGGGTTGTGATGTCGTTGACCATTCCCCTGAGAAGGTTTTGCAGAGGAAGTGTGAATTGGAAAAATATGGACATTCAAAACAGGGAATAACCATTCGAAGAAGGGAGGGACTCAAGAGCCTCCAAATTACTTCATCAACTGACTCGCTCCCTAAACTCCATCTGGCATGGAAAGCCTAGAAATGCCCTTAGACACCTATCTAGAACAAAATGTCTGTGCACTGTCAGCCAGTCCTTGCTGTAGCAATGTACAGTGTGTAGTGTTCACCTAAATTCCCATGATTAAACATTTCTCTTGCCCAAGTCTCTGCTTTTGAGTTTTGTAGACTTGTGCTTTTGGGAACTGTAGCATGCACTGAAAACCATTTTGCTGTTAACAATTGGCATGAAAATACCATCGTAAGTATATGGAACACATGATTACAGTGGTATTAATTAAAATACTTGTCAGTCTACCCTATTGCCAGTGCCTGAAGAGGTTTCTAAGGGATTTCACCAGCAGCACTGTAGATTATTTGTCAATGAATGATGAAAATATTGGGTTGTTTATACTTCAAGGAGATCCTCTTAATAAGCAACTGCCTCCCTGCTGCCCTCCTTAAATTTTTTCCCCCTTCAGAAAGGTGTCGAAGGTGGGGTTCCACTGTGGGCCTTAAGATACCATGTTTATATTTCAAAAAGCAAGCTGAAACCCTTAGAGTTTGTCTCCAGCTGAGAGAAGCACACATTTAGAAATTACAGCATTGGTATTGGCTATCTGGAGCTTTAGGAAGTGGCTGAGAGCTGGCAGTCAATTAAAACTGGGCTGGAGTTCAATATCAGAGTTACGCTGCCTGTTTTTGTAGGATGTGTTTGAATCCCGGGCTATGCTGCAATATGGTTTTGATGTAGAAGTATGTAAAAAGGAAATGTAACCCTTAAGAAGCTGTCTGCATTTTCTGGTACAGACAGGTTGTTCTACATAACTCCAGGACCATATTTGGTCTGGAAAGTCGCACCCCACGTACTGTGGTGCCGATCCTGATCCCGTTTTTTGTGGTGTAAACACGGGGTAAAGCTGATAACTTTGTTCCTTTCAGCAAAGACCTGTGATGCATACATTTTGAAATGTGACTAAGCTATGTATTTCTGTCTGCAGCACAATGCTGGCTTTGGAGTGTGTGCTATGTGGTGGCAGAAATAAGAAATAGTGCTTCTGCTTGACAAGAAAAGATGTAATCCATGTATTCTGTAAATTAATGTGGATGTCTAGTAGTTTGATCCCCAAACTTCCCAGCTGCGATATGGAAGATCTGCCTGATTGTAGCAAATCTCTCTGCCCGGCTTTTCTGAGCAGCTAGTTTGTGCAGCTGAATTCACAATTGCTTTCATATAAGGACCCTGAATTTTTCTTTTTACGTTTTTTTCTTTATATAACTGTGGACCCTTTCAGTGTGCTATGCTTTACTCCCATTGAGCAGCACCCTAAAAGTAATTTGCCACATTGGCTCAAAGTGAATGTGGTGTCCGGATCTGTTAGCGCTATCACACTCACTGTTCACTGGAATAATATTGCTCTTATCAGACAAAGCAGATCAGGCTTGTAATCCAGAGACCTCTGGGGGTTTTTTCCTTCTTTTCCCAGTATGGTTTGGGGCTTGTAATAAGAGCGCTTTGGGAGCATTTGCCGCACTGTTGTGTATGCATGAAAAATACCACCTCCCGGCCCCACGAGTTGGAGAACAAGTTTCAAAAAGGAATATTTGCCCTAAGGGTTTCCCCCAAAGACACTGAAACTAATTAAAAGGCTCCCATTAACTTCAAGAAGTTTTGGATCCGATCGCCGGTGTTGTTGTTTTCGGAGCGCTGCCTGTAACAGAGGTTTCTGAGCCGTGGTGCGAGGCAGCCTCACTCTGGTGGCGTTCCTGTTCCCAGCGACTGATGCCCCTTGGAACAGGGCACAAATGTCTAAAACAGATTCGCCTCTTCGTAAAACCATTCTCAGATGAAACCATTTAAACTTGCTTTAAAAAGAAAGGAAATAATTATTCCATTTGCTTTAAGGGTTAATTACACTGGCTAACTAGACTGTGCAATACAGAAAGGATCCAGGGATCTTCAACCTAGGAGTGAAGTCATGCCCCTTACCAGTAGAGAAAAGAATGGTAATTGCCTGCTGTGAGTATGAACGTATTTTGCTGGCTAGCAAAGAAATGGCATTGACAACTGGCAAACCCACTCTGCTGAGGAAAAAATGTATTTTTGAGTCAGGCACACAGCCAGCATTTTCATTCGGGAAGTCTCATAAGTGGAATCAAAACTCTTGCGGAGGTAACATGAAACTGTGCGTTAGAAGGTTGGTTTTTTTAATCCCACATTTAATTCTGTCAACATTTCATGCTGGAATAAGAAAAATATTCCTTAGGTTGGTTTTAGTCAATCCCCCTCATCTTGGTTTCTCCCCCCACCCCAGTTCCTTTCTCCACCCCTCTCCTCAAGACTTCTTTCAGCAACACATTTGTTTAGAAAGCAGTGGTTCTTAGGAAAATGGTGATATGGTCTCCTCTGAGACCAGCTGTGTGAGCAGCACCCAGTATTTTGAGCCTGGCCCTGATTTGGGGGTATCCTATGTGGACTCACATAGGAAGAGTGGTCTGGTGGACAAGTGCCAGGTCTGGGGAGCAGCAACCCGTCCAGGTCACCTCTGGCACGCCCGTGTCTACTGCAGCCCTTTTGGCTCTTGCCTAGCAATGGCAGTTTTGAAATGAAGTAAGAGTTGTAAAACCACCATGTGATAGGGAAATTCAATTGAAATGGAAGGGCAGAGCTGAGACCTTAAAGATGGGGCAAGTCTTACACAGCCCATCTAATAGTAGTAGGCACAGAAATTACCTGTTTTAGTGCATTTAGGGAGAGAGTCCTAGGGTCATGTCTGTAAATACATTTAGGTCTTATTTAGGTCTAAGATAAGTAGACATTGTAATTGATTGTCTACAAGCCTCAAGGTGGCCATACTGGGAATTGTTTGGCATTGAGGTCTTCTGAAAATCTTCTCTAGAATATAGATTTGCACCTAATCTTTTTTACTGTAATTAAGAAATGAGGACTTGTGAAATATTGACCCTCTGCCGTTGTGCTTAAGGATTTATAAAGAGCTGAAACTTTGGCTCATAAATCTGTATACAGGCACTTAAACAAATAGCCTGGTTACCCAAAGTGCTGAGTACGCAGCCTTTCTGGTTGATTTTCTAGGGTTTGGCCTAAAAAAGGCTTCTAGAGCTGAGCTCCCATTCTTTCCTTTCCTCCCACTCTTTTTAGTGGTTTAAACTGTGTTCCTCCTTATAGGGCTTCACTTTTGCAGTGATGTCTGCTGCATTTGTTCTATGTCACTTGCAGAGAGAATCACTAAAATATGTTGTATGGAGAGTTTGAAACCACAGGTATCCTGCAATTGCCTTAACATGATGCCCTTTCTGTATCAAAAGCTTCATTTCATCAAAGTTCTTTGACAAACCAATTTTTACCTAAATGTCTGCTACTCTTTGTGTCTATCCTGGCTCACCATGCTTCAATGTACAGCATGTAATTGGAGTATGTTTTCAGTGTTCTTCTATTAGGAATTAGACTGAAGTCACCTTCCTACTTTGTATACTCTGGTGAACAGCTTTCAGGTAGCAATTGTTTCTTGCCATCAGACAGAATTTGATTAATAGAAGTCCTCAAGACCATTTCTTGGTATCATTCATTTCTCCAGTCATTACTCTTCCTTATAACTTGAACGCTGCGATAAATGCACCATTGTTTATGGTTTAGCTTGGAACATCCATTATATTCTGTCTTCTGATCTTTGTTGGTTCATTTGGCGTGGTTCTTTATCACAAAGAACTTTAACTTAGGAGAAATAAAATAACTATTTGATGCCATAAGTTTCTAATAGGGCATCTTCCCCCCCGCCTTTTTTTTAAAGAATTCATAAATGAGCAAACTTGTTGCCAGAAAATTGGTTTGTTGGGGCTTTTCTATTTGTTACAGAACAAGGAGCATAACAAAGTATGAATGTGCAACAAAAAGTTGTATAAGAATAGAGGAACCTTTGGAATTAGAGAAGGCATTGACATGAACTTTAAAAAACTGTTTGGAGGCAGGAAATAAATGTTGGGGATTTTTCTAGAAATAATTCACTGTTGTGCTAAAGTTTTCTATTCTGGAAATTTTGTGAAGACACTGCCATGGCAAAACAGAGAACACAATAAAAATTTCTCAAATTGTTAAAAGAGCAAGAAAATCTCTGATGATTGTTCATGCCAGGAAGAAAGAAAAAAAAGCAACAGAAAAGGAAGATATTTTAATTGTCTGTCTGGATTTCCTCTAAACAAAGATGAAAGTAATTTTGGAGGGATTTCTACTTAGAATGGATTGAGATTTTTCTGCCCTGCATTGTTTTATAGTACTGCCAAAAAATGTAATTGATGGAGGTAAATACTAAAGATAAAATACATTTGTTGTTAACTCTGGGAAATATTTTTTGTCTTTTTACAAAAGCATGTATAATAACTTTAATGGGATTGAAAAGTGAGGGGCAGACAGAAGTCCTCTATAGATTCAGGGATACACTGCACCTGCCTACCATTTTATTTGGCCTGGGTATAAATAGAGGTCTTTGGACCAGGTTGTCATTAATCTCTCATCTTTCATTATTGTTCAGTAATTTAATCCACAAAATACTTTAAGTGGTATATTATGACCCTTTGATTTCTAAATGATTTTCCTCGTAGATCTTTTTCTCCTTGTGTGTTTACTGCATTCCTGTGCACATGGAGGAAAGTCTGGGTCTGCTAGCAAGGCCAGAGCAGTTTTCCGAACAGAAAACAGTTCACTCTGACTTTTGAATTGCAAAGTACTTCTAAAGGAAGGGTTTTAGCAGAGCAGAACTGAGCATGAACAGACATCGCTGGACTGAGTCCTTCAGAAGCAAGGGCTGGCTTTGTGCCTGGACTTGCACTCACTGAAATTATGAGAGAGATGTGAAATAGATCTGTGCTTGGGGTGTATTAGATAGGCCTCTGAATGAAAATGAAATGTAGAAGGAGGTTCTAGATGAGTTTCATTACTGTAGGCTCTGGAAGAATTACAGAACTAAAAGAAGAGCCCTTTCCACTCTCGTCCTAGATACAGGTAACTGTGACTGCAGGGAGTGCACATTGGTCTCAGACTATCAAAAAGAACTAAACAGAGGCCTCAGCTACAAACATGGTGAGGGTACTTGTTTGGTCAGAAATGCATTAACTAATTAAGTTAATTTAGCATTTTATTAGTAAATGCTGACAGTAGGGATGTTCAAATAAAAAAATCTTGTCTGTCCAAAATTTAAACAGCTCATATGTTTGAAGACACAGTTAATGTCATTTTTAGTCAGTTTTCACAGAATCAAGTAATGCTTGAGGCCAGAAGGGATCTCAGGAGATCATCTGCTTATCATTTTCCTCTATTACCTTTTGCACTTGAGCAAACCCATGAAACAAAAATGTGAGGAAGCTGCAAAATACTGCCCTGGGTGAAACCTGAGTGATGTGGAGATCTGAGAGCAGAAAGATTTTCTTGTATTTCTAATGTACTTTCAGAAAAAAAAATAGATGTTGAACTGAAGTCCTGCAAACTTTGGAGAAATATCTGAACTCTGGGACAGTCACCAAAACCAGACTTGGAAAAAAAAACATTAAAAAAGAGTATTAATATGCAATTAATTTTTATGAAAGAGTCAAAATTGACATCTCTGAATATCAAACGTCTCTGCTTCAGAACAGAGCTGTTGGCAGCATGAGTTCAGTCCAAGCTGGGCTGAGGTAGTGCTTTTCCTCAAGAGAACTGTGTTCCCTGTGTCCACAACCTTTTAAATCTTCCATTCTGCTGAAGGATCACTCAAAAAAAGTCTCAATATTCCCTGTTTAGAGTGTTAGAAATTTCTGCCTGGTGAATTTTAGCATTTACATCCCTGGAAACTGTAGTTTTTTTATCAATTTCCATTCCCCTTTACTCATGTCATTCCCAAAAGAGGTAATCAAGAATTACTTTGGCGTTACTCCTCCCAAAAGTTAACTAGGAAAACACATGTGATTACTGAGTACATTCTTCTCTCAGCCTCACCTCTTGTGATTCTACACATCTTCTTCTGGAGCTGCCTACCCCCAAAATCACAGTTCCTACCACCCAAAGCACACCTTACCTTAGAGAAAGCACACTTTAATCTAGAGCTTGCTTCTAAAAATAAAAAGTTCATTTGAGATCTTGTCCTTTTTCTGAGACAACTACCCAATGTGTCAGTACTAGAAACACCTGTCCCTTAGGCCTGGAGAGACTCAGCTCTTCACCCCATGTCAATGAATCCTTTCTGGAAATAGACTACAGACCACTTTAATAATTGTTTTCTTTTGTTTGTTTGCTTTTAATTAATAGGAAAAAACAGAAACATTCTAAACCGAGTTCAAAGGGAACTTGGTCATCTCTATTTCCCCATCCAGGAGAAAAGGGGTAAAATCTGTTTCGAGTTTAGCTATCAATCTAGTAGTAAATTGAATTAAATAAGAAAATGTTTGAAAGCCGAGTTGTATTTCATTTCAACTGCATTGCTGATTTAAATGGGGTGCTGGGAGGGGAATAGGGCTTAAATATTCAGCATTTTATGATCAAGTATCCCTTGTGCTTGCACCACACCTCCTCTGGAGACAAAACACAAAGCATGTTTGGAACAGCTCGTTGCTGCCACGCTGCAAGGCCCCGGTGCCAGTGGCATCAAAGCATTGCCCAAAGCAGGGTGAGGTGCTGAGCTGCACCGGTGCCGTCGGCTCCGTGTGTTTGGACGTGCGTGTGTGAGCTTGCACGTGCACGTTAGACCTTGTGCGAGCATCGCAACAGCCAGAGCTCATGCTCTAGGTATGCTACAGCGGACTTCCAAGGCGAGTGAATGAAATGTGAAAAGGGTTTCCCAAATTGAAAAGCATGCTAGTGAAGGAAAATGCCATTAGAAGCATCAGTGGACAGGAAGGGAATAATGCCAGTTAGAGTTTTGCAAAGACAGGGAAAGAAAGGAAGTCTGGCCTTTAATTCTGAATTCCATGGGCAGGACAGGGAGGGAAGTGTATCTCTGGCATTTATTTAATGTAAGATTTATGTAGTGTCTGTGTCACTAATTTGTATGGGATAGTCTCTGGTTCTTACAGTGTTATGCAGGCTCAGCAGAGCGACAGATATACCAGCTGAAATGAGAAAAATGACATGCATAGAAATGGAGGCTGCTATTCACCAACATGCAACAAAAGGAAATAGTGAGAATAAGCACGTTCATTTCCAGCACAACTGGGAAGTCAGGCATTAATGGCAAAGCTCATCATCCTGGTGTGGTCTTCAGGCAGTAGTCCTAGTTCAAAACCCAGCAGACCTTACCCACATTCCAGGTGCTAAAGACTTTGATTTGGCCACTCAGACAGCCTTTTGTGTAAGGTATCAGACCCAAACACCGAGCCCTGGTTTCAATTCTCATCTCTAACACTCGGGCTATTTCTTTCTGTTGTCATGAGGGTTCCCAGTTTGAGTCTCTGCTCAAGGCTGAATGCCTTGATGGTCCATATTGCCTGGCTGTTGGCTTGCAGTCTGGTACACCTGGTAGCCAGCTCTGCTCCCCAGGTGGAGAAACTCAGTTGGGTGGGAGCACATCAAGACACTGGTCTGAGCTCCAATGTCACCACCACCAGCAAGGTGGATGTAATTGGTTGAAACCATGTGGCACAGGAGATATGAGCAGACATCCAGGCATGGCTAAATAGGAAAGGGTCAACACATCCCAAAATGGGAATTTGCGAACTGAGAAATGATGAACAGGCAGGACAGACAAAACATTTGGCCAAATGCTGAAGCATGGACCGACTTGTATCAAGGTCCAGCCATAGACTGTGGGTCCTGCTGCAGCAAACACTGCAGGAGGAAGATGGAGTGGTAGCAATACTAATGTGTTGTTGATGAAGTTTAACTTTTTACCATTTGTAAAGAGCTCTGGGGTGCACTATCTGCTAGATTAACCTGCACTGATTTCACATCCATTTATATGGGAAGACATGTATTTTTAACATTAGTTCTGCTGCATGTTTAAATGAGACATGCGTTACAATGTAATTAAGAAACTCTTCGCACAATTGTCAGCTCACACTTTTCCCACTTTGCTAATGCCTTCAATGCACAAAAGCCATGAAGAAAATCTTTCCGTGACATGATGGCGTTACCAGCTCTTTTCAAGTGGGAGGACTGTACTCCTACACAGCAGATTTTCCCTGTGTTGTGGTATTCATGCAGCAAAGAGCTGTACTTCTGAAGGGTTTCTTGTTTAAGCTCTTTCATACTTCTTGCCTTGGAGACTTCTTTTAGATTTGTAGCCAAGAGGAGGTCAGGAAGTGCTCCGTGCTGCAGCTTCTTTTTCTGTATATGTTTCTATGTGGTTCTCCACAGATCCATGGAACACATTCCCTTCCATCTCTCTCCCTTTCAGACTAGTTTATGTTTCATTATTTGCAGATGGAAAAATGACAACTTGACAAACAGGGGAGGATCTTTTTCTTTAAATCATCATCTTCTTTTAGGCTCTCATGAAGTGTAATGGGGTAATACTGAGAATGCAAAAACCAATTGGATTTTATTTGCCCAGTGCATTAAAAATGAACTTCTGTGCACATTTCCATGCAAGACTATCTTTAGCTGTCATTCTGCTGATGGAATTTGCCCATCTTCATAACTTTCTAATTTGGCCAAACTACTGATGCATTTACTGATGCCATTACTGCCTTTGATTTTAGGGGACTGAGTATGGCTTTATAAAGTCTGTATTCTCAAATCTTCTGTACTTCTTTTTTCATTGCTGAGCACACAGAATAACAACTAGGGGTAGATCCAATCTTGAAAAAGCCACTAGGAATTTTTTGCAGCCTTAACCATCCCAACTAACCCAAGACACACAAGCTCTGTTACCCAGTTTTGTTTATTCTTTTCCTACCATGATTTACAGCCAAAACACACTAGCTGTGCTTGCTCCTCACATCCCAATCACAAGACCAGAAAAGACTTTGTTGAACTGAGCAACACTGTTAAGCCCTTGTCTAACACTTTCATATTCATTTAAGCATGAGTACAAAGTTAATCAAGTTTCATAAAGATCTGTGTGTGATCTCAGTCATGTTAGTAGGAGCTCTGAAAAGTGGTGGAGTTTGAGGGCAGCATCCTCCCTGCTGCTTTGTGCCAGGCTGCTTCTCTTGTACTTCTTCCTTTCCCTGCTACTACATTTCAGTTCTGTGGAGGAAAACACTGAGAGGATGAGGCCAGAACTTACTCAAAATCTTTCAGCGGCAAATGGAGTGGTGAGGAAGAATGGGATTCAGGGAAGAGCCTGCCTTGAAGTGGAGAAATCAGCTCGTGGAAGCAATGATGGGCACTAGCCGGCATTGCCTGGCCACCCTCCTCTATCTTCCACCTTTGCTGAGCTGCCCATGTAAGAGAGCAGTGCTTCCACTTACCTCCCTGTGAGCACAGGGTATTGACCAGAGTGCTTTCCCACCCAGCTGGCTGATCTTCTGTGCCCAAAGCCAGCCTGTTCTGCAGTGCTGTAACCTGGAGCAGCAAGGCTGTCACTCAGCACAGCAGTGGGGTGGGCAGAGCTGAGCACAGCGGGTATTCACTGAAGGGGACCTTCTGCCTTTCTGCATCACAGGTCCTTAAGCACAACGAGTGGTCTGACCACTGCATTTGCTATTTTGTTTCGCATTTGTGTCCATGGTAGGATTTTTAGTACATCCAGAAGTGTCTTCCAGCATCCCAGTTTTCTAGCAAAGCAGCTGAGCTTGTGTTCATAAAAGGAAGCAATTACTTTGTAGCAGCGTGTACTGTCATGAGTCTGTTCTAAGAGCCAGGAGCAAACCCCTAAACTTTCCTGTGTCCTGTGTGATTAGAATAGGTGTTTTTACAGAAATTGATGTCATGGAATCAAAACAAAATGCTTTTTTTGCCTGTAATTTGCTCTGAATCATGGTTGTTACTGCACTATAAGACAGTTCTTCTGTTATCTTCAACCTTCTCTCCCCAAAATTCACGCCATAAAAAAACCTGTCTAGATTTTAGCCACCTGGTTATAGTTAGTTTCTTATTTTAAAATTGCTTTCAAAATAGATCAGACATTACACTGTTAAAAACAATTTTCCCTGTAGGTATTGAATATCAGACAGGGCTTGTAGTAATAACTGATGTGTATCTAGAATAATCTTCAGTATGAACTGAGACTACAAAGATATGTCAATCACTGTATTTAACTTTAAACACAGATGATTTGAATTCATGTTAGCAGCATGAGGAAGTCAAAAAGATGGAATGGTGCTGTTGGAGAAAAGATGATAGGATTACCTCTGCTGTTAGCCTTTCCTGCTACTTGTTTGAAATACTAAATCAAGGTGAAGTTTATGAAAAAGGCTACAACAGGGGTTTGTAACTCTTCATTCCTGCTGGGATTTTCCTATTATAAATCTGCTGTCAGAAGTAAGTGCTTTACTTGTGGCTTAATTTTATGCAGGCACAAACACCTTGGTTCAACACATTTTGCCAGAGACAATCTTGACTATCTTAATGCAACAGAGTCCTCATTAACAGGGACCTGTGAAAAAGAAAAATGCACACATGCTCTTTTGTCATTGGTCATTCATGAGCAGCCTGATGAAAACTGAAATAAAACATAAATCCCAAGGTGGTATGGAGCTGGTGTGGAGACATGAGTGTTTGAATCACACAGCTTATGTGAATTATCCATCTTGGAAGAACATTACACTCCACCTTTTGAATGAAGTTTCATTAATGTAGTGGAAAGCTTACAATTTCTATTTGTTTTGCTGTGGCTGCTGAATTTAGCACCACCCCCAGTACCCACCCCCAAAAAAAACACCTCTGTTGAGGTGATTTTTCCTATTTTATCCAGCCATGTAACTGTGCAGGGCAATTAGGACAATGGTTTCCAAGATGCTGGTCAGACTTGCTTGTGCAATTTTTCTCCATATAAGAGCCCTCAAGACAAATTGGTAGCACTTTTCTGGCTTCATAATACATTTGTCCGGTTCATTTTGAGTTCTGCGTGCAAATATAGAAAGTCAGCATCAGGCTTCAAAAGCAATAAATGCCTGTTTGCTCATTTCTTCTGAGTGTTGGCACTGTTTGATGTACTGGGCTGTGTTTCAGGTGTGCACCAAGGTTGTTACCACTATTCGTTATCTTGTTCTCAGGAATCACTATCTGTTACCTTGTTCTCAGGACATGGATGTGAAATTTGCCTTCAGGCACTCAGAACTGAAAGCAGGACTTGAAGTTTGTCCCATCTAAAAGAAATTATTCACCTGAAGTCTTAAGAGAGGGAATCTCAGATCACAGGAGGAAACACCTTGTCATTATGGTGATGAAAGACATCCATATCCCCAATTCAGTGTGTGCTTCTATGTTGCTTTAATATTAGATTTTAAAATTGCCACTCAAGGATGACTGCATCTCTTAGGCAGTCACGTCATTAAATTCAGGCCCAGAAAGAATCTCTTCTTCATGCGGTGCTGTAAAATTTCAAATTTCAAAATATAGTATTGTTCCAGCTGGAAAGAAGACTCTCCACCTTAAGTAAAATTTTGCCTTGTTTTCCAGTCTGGTTACTGAAAACATCTATGTTTTAACAAAACTGAAACCTTTCAATTTTACTTTGCTTTACCTCATATTTTAAAATAGTGTAAAGGTAAAAAATCCAAGAAGTACTTTTTAATGTAAGGCCCCAAAAAATCCACTCAGAAAATGTGAAAACAAGCCATTTTAATGTTGCCAGGACTGCCTCTTCATCTTGGTTTCTTTTTTTAATTTTCCCACTTCCACGGAGAAAGTGGCACCATTTTGCAAAAGACCAAGATTTTATGGAGCTGCACCTTTTTGGTGGAATATGACTCCAATGTTGCTGGCTTTTGTGATCTGGCTATAGAAGGAAGAGTCAACTGATGAAACATAATGTGTTTTGAATTATCACAGCAAAACGCTTCACTTGCGGTAAATTCATTGGCTTGTATGCACATTGTGTTTCCTCAGATCAGGATGACAACCTCATTGCTGCCTGGTTTGTGGCATCCCAAGTTAACACATGTAACTTCGCAGCTGTGAGCTGTGCTACAGAGAAAGGACGCAGGGGCTGAAGCCAGCAACTTCTTTCTTTTGTTTTCCTCAAAAGAAAAAAAAAATTGATGCAGAGGTGCTTCTTCAAGTAAAGGATCATGAGGTAGCATAACCCAGCTTATTTTGTCTGCTTTCATATGGTTCTCCTGACTTAACACTCCTGTCTGTAGCTGAGAGCTTCCAAGAGCTTGCTGAGGAGAGGGTCTTGGCAGTGTTTTGGGAGAAAAGCAAGGATTTTAATTTACAGGAAAGCATTGTGTGGCACTTCAAAGCATCCATTTTCCAAAGAGGGACAGATATAAAGTAGCCACAGAAATTATTTTCCTGATGAGTCCGAACGGTGAAGTGGGAAAAAGGAAGCATATTCCAGTGAGTGGTTGTGGTGCAGTTCAATCTTCCCATGTGCCCCAAATGCAGGTGCAGTCTGCCTGTTTAGACATCTAAACCTACTGAAGTCTGTTGAGCTTAAGCACAGAAAAAACATACCCGATCCTCCGAGTTGCAACAGATAAATGGGGTTTTAACCGTAGCAGTTGGAAACTGGGGTGATGGGGGTTGGGTTTTGTCTTCTTTTTTTTTTTAATTAATGTCTTACAACCCAGGTTCTCAGAAAAACCTAGAAGTTCATCTGAGAATCCAAATCAGAGGGCATTTCTGTGTCAAACAGGTATCTGCAGGTGGGGAGGGCTCCTGGCATGCACAAAGCCCCACATTGCAAGTAGGGGATTTTTGATATCTGCTTTGGGAAGACCAATGCCAGGGAGGCTGGAGAGGGGCCAGGAGGAAGGAAGAGGCCTTCCTGGGGGCGCGGGAGACTTTGAAGTGTGACCCCGAGCAGAACTGCGGTGGGAAGGGTGGGAGAGGAGGCGAGGGGCAGCCGGGCAGGCAGCGGGGTGCAGGAGCTGCGGAGGCAGGGAGGTGAAGGAAGGGGTCAGGGCGGAGGGCGTGTGGGCAGGGGGTTCCCAGCCCCGGGAACAGCAGTGCCGGGAGCTGGGTGCTCTCCAAACAGGTTGCAACAAGCAGCTGGGGGAAACCGGCTGTGTTTTTTAACAGCTGGTTTGACATAATGAGGGCTGAGCAGCCTCCAAAGCAGCCCTGATCACATGCCTCAGGGGAAGCAGCGGCTGAAATATCAGTTTAGGAATCAGGAGACCAGGATTTTATTCTGTCATCTGCAGTTGTTTCAGGAGTGACTTTGCACAAGAAGCTGATGTGCTTGTGCCCTGGTTTCTCTACCACCAAAAGGTGTTGCTCACCTGGATACCCCCATAACTGAGTCTCTGAAAGTGGAAGCTTCTCCTCTTCCAGTGTGGTAGAACAAAAACATTAAATTGAAAATGAAATTAAAATATGGCAAGTTCAAAACTGTCAGAGGGAATTCCTTTTTCACATACGCTGATGCAAATCATGGCTAACAGCAGTGACTAAGGTGAAGTGGCGTCAGTGGGAAACAGAATTAAGTGGGGTCTGTTTAGTGCCTATAGAAGTAATAAGCACACACTCATCGAGCCCTGACCCAGGTTTTCTTTTGTAGTTTAAAAATTTTTAATAAAGCATTTTTTGCCCGCCTTTTCCTGAGAAAAATGTTGAAATGAATCTTTGCTCATGTAAAATGCATTTGCCATATGACTAATGGTTATTTTTAAAGTGCTGAGAGAAATGTATGCATGTGTGTGTGTGAAGGAGACAAAGGGAGGGAGTTTTCGTCTATTTGCTGTGGTAATTGTTTATGAATATAGTTGTTTTTTCCAATTATCCTTTCCAATTTTAATACATTAGCAGTCTTGTCTTCATTTCTGTCTGTTGAGATTTGTGTGTAAATGTAGAGATTTATGCTCTCAGATATTTCAGTTAAAAAAGCATATGCTACATCTTAAGCATTGGGTTTTATTCATAAAGTGCCATAGAACTGAGATGGGGAGATTTGTGGGAAAGATGGCAGTAAAAGTTAAACCGTGGTCATACGAATAACTATGTGGCCATTCAGCTGATTTCTGGGCCTTGGACTGAAAAGTTATTTCATGTTCAAAAATAAAGGAGGAACTCTGAAAGGCCAGAACTCATGCTAATACCTGAAGGAGAAGTTAAATCCAGAGTCAGGGCTGGAGAATTTGACCTAAGGCATATTAGTATGGCTTCATGAGCAGAGATACAGTATGGAAGTGAAGAATTAATTTCTTATACAACAGCCAGATTTTGTAATCTTGCTGATGCAAAAACACAGTGGAAAATAGGAGAGGTGGCCTGTGGAGTATAAAATCATTTGCACTTGGAACAAATGAGTGTACGAGTGAAGTCCTAGTCCCCTGTATGTCACTAGTAACAATCCCACAGAATTTACTTGGTCTACATTGTACTTAAGGTTTTAAGTACCTAGTGCCCAGCTGAGGCAACCACGACTGACCTCCGTATCAGGCACAGTGTAAGTGCCAGATACTTCATCTGTGTGTGTGTGTGTGTGTTTAATGTGAAAGCAGCTTTTGTTTTACAATTGCTGCTCATGCCATAGCTTGTGGGGACTGGTTTTCATTAGCATACTTAACTTTTTGTGATTTAACACTATTGCATGATCTGAGTGTTTGAAAATGACTCGAGCAGGCCCTATCCAGAAGCCTGCCACGTGTCTCAGTGCCCTTTCCCAGGGCAGGAGTCATTTCACGCTGCTGGCATGACATGATTTCCTCCAGCAGCACAGCAGGAACAAATCCTCACAGGTCTCAGAGGCTGTGAAAATCTGCAGGGTTTAGCAACCCCTTCTTCATCCACAGAAATAAAGGGTCTCCATTTATTTCTTCCTCAAGGTTAACTGCAGTTATAACGGAGCAGAGTATTTTAAATTTATACTATTTGGTTTTGGAGCTGGAGGTCTGTGAATGCTACTGGAAGGCTTCTGCTGTCCAAACATTATTTCATGTTGGCATTTTTATTTGAAGACCCAACTATGGCCAAGGAAAGGAAACTTCTGTACTTTTCTTTTTGTGTTACATCTTCCAACTGGAATATTTTCAAGCACAATAGAATTGAACACGAGCTTTGGAGAGGGAAAGAGAGGAGAAAAGGGAGTCAGCTAGAAGAGGTGATGACTCCAGTGGGGTACTTTGCAGTTTAGTTCTCTGGGGACTGAAAAATGCTTTCAACCAGTGTGATGTTGCAACAGTCCAAAAGAGGAGAGAAAAATCCACGTCTGGTCTAGACCGACCAGAAACTAAAAACAAGGGACACTTTGAATTCTTAGACTCTCACCACAACTGAAAACTGTGTTCAGGCCAAGGAACTGGAAAATCAGTTTCTTGGGTTAGAGAAATGCTTCCCTGAAGAATCAGAAGCAGCTTTCCATTTTAATTGGTAAAGAAATTATTGTATTCTGAAGCAGTGATCCTAACATTTGAACCAGTGCAAAGGTTTGCAGTCAGGGCTATGACGAGCTTAGTGAAATGCTACAGTAAAACAAATTTTTCTGCGACATTTTCTTGCCATTTGGCTCTGTTAGTCTATCATTTGTGACAAAATGGAAAAATAAGATCTGTCTTCATAATGTACCAAAAAGAAGTCTGACTGCAAGCACAAGTCAGGAAGAGGCATAGGGACAGGAGCTGAGTGGTGTAACCCTAGATCAAGAGATGGTTATGAGAAATCGTATACTGGGGACCTGAGAATCCCCTGACTGGGAGTAATTGAATGTGGTAGTTGTTAAGGAGAGCTTTGAGAAGAAATGTTGAGTAAAAATTATACGGTATGCTTGTTTTAAGAGGGAAGTGTAGTAAATTTCAGGACAAATTTTTAAGTGGCAATAGCACAGGCACGGCCTGTGCTGTAGGCAAAATAAATTTTCTGAACTAAATGACTCCTCTCAGCCAGCCAGGCTAAGTGTTTGTTTTTGGGGTGAAATATGTATTTCCTTCATTGTGCTTGTATAAGGATGGCTGAAGCCTGAGAGGAGGACTCTAGGGATCTGGTTGTAATGGCTGGTAATAACACCTGCCCTTTATGGGATGAGGGGTGAAGTCTTGCAGAGATTTGCATTGCAGAATAAGGGATGAGATCAGAAAACCCTTCTTAGATGTGTCAGAGATATGGGAGATGTACTTAATTTTACAAGAATCAAGAAAATTAGGATTTTTCCCTTAGTCCTGAACTTTTAAAACTGATGTATCATTACTAGTCTACTTACTGTGGAAGACGTTAGGCTAAATAAGTTAATCCCATGGAGAACTGCCCTGCAGTCTTCTGGATTAAAATGGTATGTGTCAAGCATTATATTTTTTTATGCATAAATTTCAGAGCAATATTTTCTTTAAAATTTCTCAGTTAATATACTTGACTCTGGTATAAGTAGTGTGATTCCTACAGCCCATTTTTCACCAATATGCAAAGCTTCTCTTTTACGTAACAGCACCACAGCACTTTGATAACAAAACATGACAAAAGATAACAAAGATAACAAAATCAGAGGAGTTTGAAGATGCTAGGCAGTCTGTTCTTGTAGGACCGTGATCTTTTCTTGCTCTTGCAGAACTGCAGTCAAGTAACATACAGACAGACCATTTTCTTCAGACAATTAAAATCCTGTACGTGGGAAGCGAAGGAAGAACATCATATACTTCTGTTCACGTTTTATAGGTGCTGTGGCCATAAGATGGTTCCAGAAATTCATTCATCAATTCTATCCTTTCATTTTCTACTGTTCTCTTTTCACTGGATGGCCATTGGAAAGCACAGCTTCTCTTTGCTAGTTCATAAGGATGAGATGGTATGTTGGGAGTGTTCTGTAACAGGGATGGGGAGCTGCGCAGGGATGACCTGGAACTTTTTTATGTTCCTCCAATGCTTAATACTTAATACTTAAGTTAATACTCCTCCAACTTAATATTTAAGTACTTTTCTGGGTAGTGAGCAGCAGTACCTTACATGCATATGATTCTTGCCTGCAAATATATTTCTCCAGCTCACATGAAATTCTCATCTGAAATTTGTTGCCTGTTTCATGGAGCATAGGGCAAGTTCTGTTCACCTCTGGGTTTTTTTCTCAGTATTGAGGTCTGAGTAGAGTTCCTTGCTTTGGCTAAATGAAATACATTTTAGAAGGCAGCTGCCTATTGCCAAGAAGAGCCCTAATGCAAGAATATTTCCATCTGGGATGACTAAAATGTGCCCAATGTACATCCAGTCTCACATCCCACTCTGCAAACAAGACCCACTGATGAGTTAATTCTCTTCTTGCTTCAAAGGGCAGTCAAAAGATGAAAGTGAAAAACTGGACATATTTCAAAAAATGACATTTTATGAAAAATAGGTCATTCAGCCAGATTGCAAATCATAGATTTTCAAACATGTGGAATGTCAGGCAGTCCTATTAGAAAAAATATGTCTTCCCTTGCTTGTTGCATATTTTGCTAGTGATGGAAAGAATGTATTCATAAAGGAAAGACAGTGTTTTAACTCCTACTTGGATAATGTTGGATAATGCCAACAGTATTCAATTTGTTTGGTCCAGACTTCTGCCAATATAAATACGATGCATTTGTCCTTGTTCAGTTTGTAGTTCTTTCGTAACAGAAGCAGCAAAGTTTTTTTGAACAGTTGCAAATACAAAACTGATACAGTGGTTTCTGGTATTTCATAGTTGCAAATATGGAGTCTGCTTTTTGTGAAGACACTTGATTTTATTGAATGTGTCATATGCATGGCCAATCCTTCTCGTGCACTGAAGGAATGTCAATGCTGATATAAAACCCCATATAATAACCCACTGGCTTCTCATATATCGCTGACTCAGTCAATAAAATATATAATTGTGATGCTAATTAAATTGCGATTTTAAAGCTGTGTCTTTAACAAAGGGATTGTTTGTACCTACCCAGAATTAAAACCAGAGCTATCAGTCTAATTCAGTATAGCTGTCAATACTAAAAACAATACACAGAAGCTGCAACTTAGCTTCAGAGGTGTGGGTCTGAGAAGGTGTAAATCCTCCACCCAAGAAGAATGCACAACATGCTGCCTACTGTTTAATTGGTGCTACATGTATTAACAGAGCAGAGACCTATAACTGCATAAATCCCCCCAAAAATCAGCTATTTAGTAATCTATTTGAGTGGTACCAGTGCTAACTGCCTAAATCTGGCAATCAAAAAATGGCAAAACAGTATTCATCTCAAGAATTAAAACCCTAAGCCAATGTCATGTGCAGTCCTCTCAGATGCAATTGTTTATTCTAGTATTCTAGTTTGTCTTGAATGTGCCTGGTATGTTTTTATATGCTGTAAAAATAAATACAGCAGTTTGAAGCCCTGGAAAGTCCAAGTAGGTATTAAATAGTCCAGCACTGCAGAAATGCAGGGTCTGATCTTCTGAGATCACCTGTGCTCTCTGTGAATACCTGATCCAATTCAGCACATCAGGGCATCTCTTCTACAGGTGCCAGGGAGCTGGCTACCTATTCGCAGCTGGCTACTTATTGCAAGTGGTTGTGGTGGCCAAGGCAAAGACCAGGCATAGAGCAGGCTCGTTGGAGCTAGTAGTTGGATAACATTTGAAAATTAGTATTTACACCCAGACGAAAAAACCCCAGGTTTGTAGGCAGAGGTCATGCTCTTCCTAGGGCAACTTCTGTAGTTGGGAAAAGCAGACTGGCTTTTAGGCAGACAAGACCACTTCTGGTCTGGAACAGAAGCAAGAGTATTCAAGCTAATACCAAGATGAAAACAATTGCTCTACTTTTACTTTGTCGAGCACTGTTCAGACTGTTTGGCCACCTCCTAGAGCCTGGAGAAACATCAAACTCTGAGTTAAGAAGAAAAGGTTTTTGGTCCACTTATCTCAGTCTGTACTAATCCCACATATGGCTCCACCAGCTTCAGTAGACAAACATCATTATCCGAGCATTTCCATTGAGGATTTGTTTATTTACAGTAAAAAGCAGGGTGGCCTTAGTGGGCAGGACTCTAGGCTGAAACTCTGAAGCCCACTCTGTCTTCCCTAAGCTGCTGGTCTGCTGAGTGATCTGCAGTGAGTGGGTCTATCTGTCAGCTTCTGTGTGTTAATTGGGCATAAAAAAACTGGCCTCCTTGCAAGATTCTTTTATATCTACAAAGGAGAAGTGTTGCACACAGCTATACACTTCTTCATTACTAGCTCTTTTTCATGTGGTTCCTTTAATAGACATGTGAGTTCTGATAGTGTTACACCCTGTTCTCTTCTGAACAGGGTGGAACACTACTACTGGTGCTGCTAGCATCTCTGTGTTGGCCACATGTGACTAGAAGACTCCTACTACCATGATGTAAGCAGTTAAAAAGTTATTTCTCTAAACTTCCTAATACCAGATATGCTCTTAAAAGGGAAAGGCTGTGTATGTTCAGGAACTACACAAGTTTCTTCATCTCCCTGGACAATTACTGCAATTGGAGTGGGCACATGTGGAAATGAATAACTGTGTAGATGTTCACAGATTCTCCAGTAAATGTACAATAAATTCTATCTCTGTCACATTTAAATAAAACACAGGAAAATGAATGCTGAAGCATTTCCCATTATTCTTAATGTATGTGTACGTGCAGTCAAATGTGCAAATGCATAACCATACTTAGGCACAAAAGCAAATGTATGTAGTGTGAACATGTGTAAGGATGTGAACATTAGCATTAAATAGTGTGCAGTATATATATAAAAATTATGGCAAATAAGCATTTAGGTTGCAGAGCCAAGCAACATTGGGTAGTCCAGAATGCAGGTTTCTTGGGCATTCTTAATAAGCCCTCTTGAATATGTAGCATGATACAATTTTAATTGCATGATAACAATAGGGCTTTTTCCTTAACAGATTCTTGCTTCAGCCAGTCGATAGGGGGCAGTTTTCTAACCTTTCTGGTTTTTACCTTATTCCATTCAGTGCTCTGGCCTCAGATCTCATGTTAGTGCACATGATCAAAGTATTACACTGAACACAGAAAAAAACATTAATCCATTTCCAAGACTTAGTTTTGCTGTTGCTTCCCCAACAGCATCTTAATATGCCACAAATCCTGATGGACATATCTCTGCAAAACATCTATGCAGGGTAAAAATTCTAATTTTTTTGCAAGATTATTGCCTTCTTGCAAAAGCACTTAAGCATGGGGGGAGAAAGGACAAAAATGTCAGAATGATAACTTTCAGTGAGAGCTGAAAGAGGGAGCTGTGAGAGCCTTTCCATGTGTAGAATTTCTGTAAGACTTTCTCCACTCAAAGCACAGAGCCAGCTGACTTCAGCTCTCAGCACTTCTGCATTTCAGGCCCCAGGTGTCTCTTGTTGAGCACCCAGAAAATGAAGCCAACCACTCAAGAGGGAGGAAATTCCAGAATAATGTCATCATGCCTCCACGTGGGGAGGGGAAAGGAGCTAATCGTGCCCAGGCAATCCAAATTCTGGCATTTGCTAACATTTTAGCATTTGGCTCACAACCCTATCATTCTTTTAGCTGAGTTTCTCTGTGTATGTGTATACATTTCTCTCTAAATAAATAAGGACACCTAAACTGTCTAATCTGCTAAAAACTCTTGCACTGCTTTCTCAGTAAAACTAATTTATTGATGTTTGCGGCCTTGGAAAAAGGCATGACGTGTTTTAATAACCTTAACTTACTTCCATTCATCCCTACTCTGCATTAGAAGCAGGAAAGGGCTATAGGCAAGCAAATAACTTGACGCCCAAGATCAGGGACATCAAGGACTTCTAGAGAACAGGGATAAATTTGCTTCCCTTCAATCTGAAAACCTGCTACTAAATCTCAGGTTCTAAATTTGCTACATCATCCCTATCCATTACCAAATTGCAAGTGAAGCATTAAAAAAGCATTGCAAGAAGCCTTAAAAATCAGTTGAATATTGGTTTAGTTTTTGTTTGCTGCCTGGAAATTTTCTCAAACCCTTCACCTTCTGAAACTTCCCTGCACAAGCTGGCAGGTTGGAAACAGCTTAGAAATGGAAGCTGAAATCCATATGTAAATAGCTGGTTCCAAGAGCTGGTGCTTTAGGGAATGAAAACTTTTAATGCAAGACTCACAAAACTTTTGTGGGAGCTGGTTTTATTAGTATCTGCCGTAAGTGTGTCTGTGTGTATATATCTGTACACCGTTGTGATCCTATCTGTGTGTGCATGGTACTTGAGGTTAGCAGAGTGTTCACTCCCTGCTGTGCCAGGCACTCACACTTCTCACGTTCTTTGAAACTGGGAGTGCCTCTCTCTTCCATACATCCCCATCTCCACTAGCACCAATGGCAGAAGGACCTTTTTTACCCCTCCTGTGTGTGTACAGCAGGAGAGCTCTTCTTGCTGACTCTCTGCTGACTGTGTTGGATGTTATCTGTCTTTCAGCCAGTGGACAGAGCAATGTGTTTGCCCTGCCAAACTGAACTGCCCTGGCTTGCTCTGTAAAAGTTCTTCTTTAGTCCTTCTGTGTAGGGTACCTAGGGAAACATAGGCACCAAAGGGAGGCATCATGAGTACCCTACCGTTTTTCCACTGCAAGTTCCATGGTCTGAAAAATCCCTGATAAAGGAGTGGCATTTGTTAGTAGTGCTTTTAATTCTGGAAGTGCCTCCTCATCCATGCTGGATTCCTCCTCTCTTTCAAGCTTGTGAAGCACGTGGTTGTCCCTCCTCCCTGGTGGCTGGGCAGATGAGCTTTCCCTTTCTCCCCACTGCAGTCAGTAGCAGTAAGGGGAGTGATGGCAGATTTTATGCCAAGATTTACTCATTTTTCCAATAGGGAAAAGCATATTTGTCCATGCTGAGACACTGTTTTACAGTATGTGGCTAGGCCGTGATCTCCAGCCAAGATACCACAGAATCACAAGAGTCACAGAATATTCTGAGTTGGAAGGGACCCACAAAGATCATCAAGTCCAACTCCTAAGTGAATGGCCCATATGGCAGCTAGCAATATGTCCCCTCTGGGCTTCTGGGAGAAGTCCTAGGGTAGGCAGTGTGGTGGGAATAATATGGTGTCTATTACGTTATTGAAAACAAAATACAGCTGCATGTTCCTGTTGGTGGAATGCAACCTGTCAGCACCACCATCTCACAAGAAGCCAGGACTGATTGCAGCCAGCCTTCACAGGAGAAGGTGCCAGTTACCAACCAGCTGGAGAAGAATGATATGTTTTCCCCATTAACATGGCAGGTTAGAGCAGGAAGTGTGCCTGGAGAAGCACCATGACACGAGGAACTGCATGGTGACAGCAGGTTGCTCAGAAAGCCCCAGAGGAACTGCAGTGTTTTTCCTGACGGCTGAATGCCCCAGGGCCAGGACAACATGTGCTCTTTCATGCCATGGACCAATATAGGGCACCAGTGATGCTTGCTGTGCCTTGCTGTGCCAAGGTGGTATGTCAAGCTCCAAAATAAGTGCAGCATAATTCCTCCGTAGCCCATGGATTTACTCATCCTAATTATTAAATACTTTTAGGACCAGCTCTATTTTCAGTCCTTGCAGTTCATGGAATCTAGAAAGCTGTGTGTCTTGATCCTCTCTAGAATGTGAGTGGGTTGGGTGCCAGCCCTGGGCACAGGGAAAATGGATCACGTTGCTGTAGCTGGTAACAAGTAATGAGGGCTGGGAAGACTTCGAGCCGTTTTGGTGCATCACTGTCTTTCCAGCTCTGCTTGTGTTATGTTTTGGTCTGGGCAATTAGAACCCTTGTAACTTCAGAGAAACATCAAGGAATTAATGGTTTGCTCTTAAAATGAGAACATGTGGGTGTGGGGAGAGAGGGGGAGGGAGACATGCATTTGCATAGGTCAGGAAAGGTCATTAAAACATCTGGCAGTAGTAACTGACAAGTGTCAAATTTTAGTGTTCATTAAATTCGTATTAATGCAAGAATGGTTCCTAAGCTCCAAATGCCACTTTTGGTTGCTGTGTTCCCCCAGTTGATGTGATGACTTTTCAGAACTATGCCATGCTTGTTTCCTTGCTAGTGGCATCTGACCTGAGGTCAGATTTCTGTTTAACCTATTCCTGTAGGTCAAAAGACAAATTAATCTGGTGAGAATTGAATTGGAAATGAGTTGTCTGGATAGCAGGTGTCCCAGCTGTGGAATAGCTGCCAGGCTGAAACATGTTAGTATCTGTCCTCATGCCATCCAAGAAGTCATATCCGAGGTCAGGGAGATATTCAGTTGACATCTGAGATGGGAAGTTATGGGGAGCAGAAGTGGCAGGTGCCCCGTGCAAGCAGATTATCTTGCAGTCAGGGGGGAAATGTCTGAGAGTGTCACTCTGAGCATAAATGTAGATGTTCCATGTATTGGGCACTTTGCTTTATCTGGGTTTACTACCAGTTTATAATTGTAAAGAAGTCATACAATTTCCAGGCCCCTTAAAGAGGAGAATCTCACAAATCTTTTTCTTCCTTTTTTTTTCAGAGGATGAAGATGACGAAGAGATGGTGGAGCCAAAAGCACAGGATGACTTAGAGACAGAAAATCAGGACCAGAAGCAGGAAGTGAAAGAAGGTACTTTAAAAAATGAAAAGCATTATGTTAGATGTTTAAAGGACTGGATCTTGCCAGTAGTTACTCTCGTAAGTAGTTTCCATTACTGTGAACACTGAAATTGAAACACTGAACAAGTGAAAATTGAAATTGAACAAGTTTCATTGATTCAAAACCATATGAGTAGCATAAAAGCACAAAATTGTATCCCAGTGACCCAGCTAGTAGGCCTGAGAAGATTGTGAAATACATGAGACTTGAGCTGTTTAGAAGAAGCTACATGTCCTTATAATTTGAAAACAAAGTAGAGATTCTTGGATCCCAGTACTGGTACTAATTTGTCCTCTGGCTCAAATACCCTACTTACGTGAAAGATTTAAAATGGGAATGCCAGGCATTCCAGCAGCTCTATAAAGCTGGTTGGTCTTCAAAGGTACTTGGAGCCCATAACTGCCTGCCTGCTTGAGAGGAACCAACTTAAACCTAGTGGTAGTCAGGAATCTTCCAGAAGAAAACAATTTCACTTGAAAAATGTTATCTGTCAAAATCAAAACATTTTGTGGGAACTACCTCAAGGAACTTAAAAAACACCCCCAAAGCCAGACAGGTCCAGCCGTTCTGTCCATTACTCTGTATTGAGATGTTCTGCATTGTTACAAAAATTCAGGTTACTACTTGCTTCTGGTGCAGACAAGAGACACTTAAGTCATGCATGTCAGCACTGGATGTAGTAGATATGCTTGGTGTCTCTTTTCCTTTTCTTGGACTTGTCCTAGCTTTCAAATTAGAAGGAGGATGTGAAATTTGGTCTTCCTCATCTAGAAATTTACGAGAGCATTGGCTATTCTAATGTATCAATGCCTTCCACAGTCAATGCTCACCCCTGTGTTCAATAGGGAAAAAGAACTGGAATAGCAGCAGCTCCAGGGTGGAAGGAAATGGGTGTTGTCTCCAGCATTTCTTACTTTGTATAGCCAGGACTGCTCAAAATTCTGTTTAGCCTCTTCAAAGGTAGTTTACTTCTTCAGGTAGGGCCTAAGTCATTTCTTGCTATGGTGATCATTACCAGGATAATTCTGTGAGCTTGGTTTTTCCCAAGTTAATCTCACTAGGGGAAAAATATGGAATCATTTTACATGGAAGCCCCTGAAACCTTTAACTGGGAATACAGCAGCAGATGCTTATTTCTCATCCAGGGGAGACTGGTATCTTTTCATCAGTATCCAAAAAAAAAAAAGAATCTGGTACACAGTGCCCACATTTGGTGTCCTCACCCACTGAAGTGAGTTGCAGTACCAGCCATACCATTTTGATTACAAATTGATCTTTCTTCCCTCTTAAGAGCATCATAGAAACCACCCGTGCCCTAAGTCCTGCAGTGTTCATTGCTCATTTAGGTCCTTGTAGAAATATAGAGGGAGAAACTCAGTCCTCCTGCTCCTCATCATTCTGCTTCTCCCATTGGCCCCAGCCATTGATGCCATGGGCAGAGGGGAGCAGTGGGGACAGGAGGAACAGGAGTCAGGCAGGTCTGCAAAGGCAGAACTAAGGACATGAGCAAGAAATGTGGCAACAGAAAAACTTCATTTTTCATGAAAATTACCCTTCTTTCCAAAACTGTGAGGTCAACTTGCATATGGGCTTTTGCAGTCATACATACTAACACAGTATCTCTTTTACTAATGGCAACAGAAAGCCATAAAAACCTCTACCACTGCACCCCGTGCATAAGCACTGTCCTGAGTTGCTGAATGTCCCTGTAGTATTCAACTTACGGCTTGTCCCACACCCATTTATTCCCACAGAAAAGTGATGCTAATTCTTATACATGGGGAGAAAGCACAAACTCCTGCGAGAAGAGGAAAAAAATCAAAATACAACCGTGAACTGATTTATTTCACTTCTTTAATGGGCTTTCAGGTTAGCCTTTTATGCACTTTGCTCACCAACCACCACTGCCAACATCTTTTATTTCTTCGCTGTGTTTTAGTCAGAGGGCAGTGCTCCCCTTCCCCGCCTAGCAGACCCTCAGGAGCAGTAGATCATCTGGGCTGGTTTAGCACTGGTCTCAGGCACACAGACTGCAGGCTGTAAAAGCAAGGCACAGCTTGCTTTAGCAGAACCGGCTTTGTGAGGTGCTAACATTTGACTGCGTTCAAGGAAGAAGGAAACATGCTCATTGCCTGATAGAAAGTGAACTTGACCTGTAGTATGTGTTGTGGTGGATAAAATAGTGGCGTGCTGGTGACAGGCATTAAATGCTGTGAATCAAATGAAGCCATCGTCCCCAAACTGACATGGAACGGAGTCCCATTTTTTAGTGTTTGGTGTCATTCTCTCCCTGTTGGCTTTAGCCCTTTTGCCTACAAAATCCCATTTTCCTCTCTGTTGTAATCACCCTTCTCATGTTCTGAGCAACGTTCAGAGTTTGAAGCCATCGTTTGTGTTTCATGGAAGTGATTAAAACCATGTTACAAGTCAAACAGGAGTTTAGAAGAACATTTCCTGTTGGTGCTGCACTCTGTGTGCCTACTCAGAATTAATAGCTTTTCTGCAAATTAGCACATAATGGGTTAAAAGCATGTTTATGTTGGCATTAAGTACTCTGGTTTCTTTTTCTCTGCAAGGCAAGACAATATTTTGCAAACTTTTTAAAGAATCTCTAATAGACATTATAGTGGCGCCATTCACACTGCTATATAGTAGTTAAGGCTGTGTCAGCACTTCCATTATGAATCCTGTTTTTCAGGGATTTATAACCCAGCCGTAAAAATTTGCTCTGGGCTGAAATTTGGTTTCAGCTCAGGGAGCACATTTTTTTAACAGATTAAAAAAAATCAGCGTGGCCTTTTTTGAGTTATAGGAGTGTTAAGAAAAAATCCATGGGAGAGAGAAGTGCAGGGAGAGAAAGGCAGACCATTTTTTTCATGACTATAACTCAAAAATAGACCAGGATAGAAACTAAAGGTTGGATCCAGTCTGTTCAGTCTCCTTCTCTCCAAGCCAACAGGACAAGAGTGCTCTATTTTTATAATGGTATTTTAAGAGGAAAAGTGATTTCTTTTTTCTACATGGTTTATAGGTAGTTCAATTTAATTCTACAGATATTTATTGCATGCTTAATTTCCTCATCTTCCCCCCGCACACCCCAGAGTTGCTCTATGGGGTTTGGTGAGATTATTCAGCAGTCATGGGTGTTTGCAGGGTCTGACCCTGGTTCTGAACATGTCTCAGCATCACTGTAAGGCACACAGTGCACCTGCAATGGGGCAGCCTGTCTGGCACGGCACCTCTTGCAGAGCTTCACTGCCATGGAGGTTCGACGGGCAGAGGAACAGCTTGAGCCCCCCAAAGTGGAGTGGGAGATGAAGAACTGACTTGTTGACCCCTTGAAGTGTGTGAAGCCTTGGGACCACCTTGTGCCTCTTCTGTGGGGCTGCCTCTTGCCACCCATGTCTCGGGTGCATGTTCTCCCCATTGTTTTTGGAAGAACCGAGTGTGGGATACCTGACGGTGAACTGGGCTGGGCTCTGCCTGTTCCCAGCCTCTCCTGACCACATAAACAAGAGACTGGTCCCAAACTGGCATCAAGTGGGATGGGGCTTTCCACCACCAGAGAGCTCTGGAGCTCCACCTGAGGCTCCTCTTTGTGTCAGTAGAAACCACGTGAACAATGGAACGGGCTAGGTCTTGAAAGTGGGCCTCAACCTGCATTTATCTGAAGCCATGGGCATGCCCACAGAAACTTGCATGAAAGGCTGTGATGGGAAAGGCTGGGATCTGCAGCTCCAAAGATCTGATGTGCCCCACTTTTGCCCTGGCCCTGTGCATGGGGCTCAGGTATCCACAGAGCAGGCTGGGCTGGTGGGGATGGTTTTGCTCTCGACAGCTCAGGCATCAGTATTGGAAAAGCAAGACAGGTTGTGGTGAGGTTTCTTGTGGCCAGAAATGCCACGGTTTCACTGCCACCAACACCACAGTGAGCTCAGGTGAGCTGACCCATCCTTACAGCCAGCTCAGGCATGCTCAGGGATGGTGCCCAGCATGGCCCCTGGAGAAGCACAGGCAGTGGAAACAGCCCTGCCTGGCACAGATTCAAATTTAAGGCTCTGCAACTTGCTACTCCAGAATCAAAAAATCCCTGAATGAGGCTTGAAATCTTCCTTTTTATGTTGGGCGGTTATGCCATGAAGGGGCTTGCCAGCACAACAAAGACATGACATATATCAAGCCATGGTATGGCACACAGCAAAGCAGGATACAGCATATATCAAGCCTGACATGAAAGTGCAAAGCACTAGAAAAACAGGAGGATCACAAGGTATCAGCAGGCAAGGACTGAAAGCTGCTGAGAGCCACTTCACACCTTGCAGCTCTCACCCTGTACCTTTCAGCCATCCTCCCTCGTCAGCACATCTAAAGTTTACATGGATTTAAATAGATGCTGAAAGAAATAATACAGCTCTTAAAGGGGTTTTAATAATCTCCTTCTGTCTCTCATTATATCTCTGGGTTGATAACAAGGCTGCTTCCTGCTGTACTGTTTTTATTAGTTTGCCCTTTCTTTCGTTCACTTACTCCTTTTGGTCTTTTGGTTTGTTTTTTTTTTTCCTTTAGTGGACTTCATTTCTCTTGTCAGCTTTTTAGAATTTCTGAGAGATTCCAGGAGAATCTTTTTCATATTCATTTAAATGTGGGGTTTTGTTGTTTTGTTGGTTTTTTTGATATTTTTTAATGTTTTTTTAACTCCCTTGAGAGAACACTCAAATTCTGGTACTTGAATATTTGTAAATTTGATCCTGCACAGTTATCCCACCTATTTATGTTGTATTTACTACAAACATGCTTCTGCTGTATAAGAACAAGCCTGCAGCAATTTTATCTTAGTTCCTAAAGATTCAAGAAGATGTTTTAATATCATTTTTTTTCTTTCTGTTTTGTCCAAAGAAATTTATAGACAAAGGACCTGATGTGAAATATGGTATTTCTGAGGATTATGTTAAGTCACATGAAATGATAAAATGTTCCTATTTTTTGTAAATAAGTCTTGAATAAATTGGTTGTTTTCATATCATGTTCAATTATTGTTTCATATTCTAGACCTTCTTGTTCAAGCACAAGTATATAATATCTTTCATTACAGATACACCTCACCATTTCTTTCCCTGTGGTGTCCTCTGTGCATATATTGCTCTGTACAGAAATTTAATTTTAAATGTAAATTCCATTTTATTTTGTACAGTATTATACATCAGCATGAACACAGGGCTTCTTTGATACATGTTGTTGACATCATAGCCCCAGAGCCACTTGGAGAGCAGGCTGCTGGTGGGTGCAGGATTCCATCAATATCTCAGTGTGTTCGTGGACAGATGGGATGCCTGCTGGCCCTGTCAGGCAGGACTTGGTGGCTGTGCCATGGGTCCTGCTGCCATGAGCTGTGTGGGGCCACAGATGGGCTCAGCTCCTCCGGGTGGGATCAGAGCACGGACACAGCAGTTCATTAGGAAGCTGTGGTGTCGAAACAAGAGCAAACTATGGAGCTTCCTTTGCAGGAGTTTTCATAGCTCTCCAGGCAATAAGCATGTAACTTTTAGCAGTGGTAAACTACACACTGCACTGGGCTTTGTTCAGCACAGAAGGTTAGATGTGGTTGGTTTGGGTTTTATGCCAGGGAGAGCAGATACTTGATGACAAATGCTGTATTCTTGCAGGGAATTTCTGAAAATATTGTCACATCACATAGGTCTCTGTGACAAAACAAAACAAAAAACCACTTTGATCAGCTACTTAAGTTTCTCAGTTTTCCTTGAAGACAGCCTGTGTCTCTTGAAAGCTGAGATCAAAGTCACTGTAAGCTCCCACATCGGGAGAAAAATTGCAGAAAATTACATAGATTCTTTTTATTTTATTTGAGGTAATGGACAGACAGGGAGAAGGAACAAGGAGAAAATGGAAATGGCTCTGAAAGATAAATGGTTAGAAAACCTCCGTATTTGAAAGAACAAACCTGTCTGTTTGAGGTTTTTTGCTTATACTTCATGTATTTACAGTAGTTATAGCAATGTTTTACACTGGAAAAAGTAATGATGTTAACATTCTTGTAAGAAGAGATTGCCTCAAATAAAACTTCAGAGGCAGCCGAATGAAAGAAGAAAATAAGGCTAAAATATGAAGCTTAATATCGCCAGGGGGCATCTGGTGTGTCAGTCAGATGAATGAGGTAAGCTGATTTATGCCCTAAAAACTTTAGCCAAGGTGTTCCTGATGGTTTAATAGACTGCTGGCCTCCCACAGATCATTGCTAACTTCAAGGGATATTTTGCTGAGGTAGAACTACAATCATGTGCCTCCATTGCTTGTGAGCACTCCACAGCTCCCAAGTTGTTTATTTTTTGCCTTTTCCATTTCTATTGATTTTGGGTTGTATTTTCTTTGCAGTTATAGTCAACAAATGGCTGAGTAATAAATTTATATTCCAAGCTGTAGAGAGGATTTGATTTAGCAAATAATTTTTACCATTTGGAGCAGTTTAAAATGAGTTTTCCAGTTGCCTTTGCAGTTATTTTCCCCCTCTTTATGCCATTTTGCTGCATTGTCATGCTTGTTGTCTTTGATTCTCGGAAAGCAATGCTTTAGTGGTGACGATGGGATATTGCCTCATTACAGGCTTCCTTGCCAGATGAGTTCCCTCAGTGCCAATTACTATTCAGCAGTGGATGCTGCAATAGGTCAAGCTGTACTTTTTGCTAGTCATTCTTTTTCTTCCACATGCTTTGCTTCTGTGTAAAGCACTTAGGGGCAGATCGTGCTCCTGCCTCGGTAATTGTCGCTCTGCTACTCAGGGGGACCGTGCGGGGGGATGCAGATATTCTCTGGCTGTGTGGAGCTCCACAGGGACCACTAACCTGCTGGTAGGAAACATAGGGCCAAGGCCATAGGAGATCATCAAAGGCTAACGTTTGTAACTTCTTAGCTGCTCTGTCTCCTGAAAGCCAAATTGCTCCTCCACCTTTTGCGTTTCTCCTACCCTCTCTGTTTAGCTCAGGTGTAGTGCAGAGATTTTCGTCTTTCAGAGCTAACGCTTTGACCACTTGAGGCAAACTTGAGGCAAAGTGTGATGATAGCAGCCTCTCCCAACCACAGCAACTCTGAAACAGGGGGAGCTGAGTACCGAAGGAGTGATGACCATGTCACTCCTCCTGCCTCCTGCTGTGCTTTTCCATCTGTTCCTGTCCTGGGGGCTGGCCATGTCATTGCACTTGGGCATTGGAGTGCATGAATCCAGCGTGAAGCACAGGAAAATCAGATAGTTAGCAAGGGCCACGTCTCCCTGATCACTGAAAGCAACTGTGGGGCATGGCACAGAAACTAGAAAATCATTTTGAGCTGCAGCTTGAAACTGTGTCACTCATTGTTTAATTAAACATTGAGATATGTATGACAGGGCTGGGAGTTAAACTTTGCTGTATAGTGGGTGTTCTCTGAACTGCTGAATTCCGTTTTTTGGCTGCTGATGTTTTAACCCAGTATGGCGTAGGGAGACTGCAAGGTCATTTTCACAGGTAAACACCTCACATCTGTAGTGTAAAGCCAAATGCAGGAGACCTTTGATCACTTGTTAAACTCTTATGTAAGAGTCTCTGTAATTTTGCAGTAAATCTTTTTATGATATGTTGTTTGTGTTCCTAATTATAAATTTGGAACATAATTCTCTGTCAACAGAGTTTTTCATGCTGGGAATTTAGGCTAGTTGTAAGGTTGGTTTGGGGTAACTGTAAAGATACTAATGTCATTTCTTGAAATACAAGTAATTCTGAAATATAATCAAAATGATGATTTTAAAGCACATGTGGGCAAATGCATAACTGATACACAATATTGCCACAATATCAATATGACCCTGATAGTGTAATTGAGAACAGAATTTTGTACTGTAGTAACAGCAGCATCTCAAATTTCATTCCCCCTGAGTCTCACATTTGAGTTATAATTTACCAACAGGTCGTTAAACTGATGGAGGCGTTGCATTGGTGCATTCTACAAACATAGAATTTTTCAAGTGAAGGGCCAAACTGGAAATACTGGAAATAAAGGTTTAGCATCTCTGTGTACATGCAAAGAATCAGCTTCATCTTGTGGGGGACATGCCATTCTTACTGCTGCCCAGGACAGCCCCTACCCCTCCCAGGGCAGCTTTGCCCATGGCTCAGTGACATTTGTCGCTCTGGGTCTTAGCGTTCCTCTGCAAGGAATAACACTGCCTTAAAGAAACTGGTGTTGGCTGGTTGCTTTCAGTTTTGCTGCCTCAGAGAATATCTTTGGTTATTCACTTCATTACTTCACAAAAGCTCTGAAGCAAACACAGAATTTATCAGTGACACCAAGTAGAATTTGGAAGAAGTGAAGGGAGAGATTATGTGAGCCCTTTTAATATAAAGAACTGTAGTATAAGTTAAGAAGATTATTTTATCTTCAGCTCCTCTGACAGGTCCTCTGTTACATAAGTGTTCTGCTTTTTCCAGTTAGGTATTGCCTAAACGTCAGTCACGGCCATTTCCTGAAATAGGAACATTGAGTTTATTTAATTTGGGGGGTTTAAGTATTTTCCATTTCAGAATAATAAATACATAAGATATAGGATCTCGTCTATGTAAAGGCTACATTCTGGGAATATACAGGAGTATGTTTAGACATATTAAAAACTTCTTAGTCATGATTTTAAGAGTAAAGCTTTGATTTTTCTCCTGACATTGCTACAGCAAGCTTTCGTGTCAAAAGAAACCCACTGAAGATGTTGATTCATTGGGAAAGGGGTGAAATGTCATACTCCTAACTTTATCTTTTCATTTTCCAAGCTCCTCCTAGAGAACTGACAGAAGAAGAAAAGCAACAAGTTCTCCATTCAGAAGAATTCCTGATATTTTTTGACCGCACAATACGTGTAATTGAGCGAGCTTTGGCTGAAGATTCAGACATCTTCTTTGACTACAGTGGCAGAGACGTAGAAGAGAAAGATGGGTCAGTTTGGGGGTTTTTTTGCTTTTATAAAATGAGTTTTATAAAGAGAATTCAAGTAACAGGAAGCCTTAAATTTAAACAAAATACAACATTTTTACAGTTAAAAGCTCAAAATTTCTCTGTGAAGGCCTGGGTCACTTTGTCATCTGAAATTATATTGTAAAATAGCTTTGTGCTTTACTGATCTGGGGTTTAGGTTGTTTTTTTTTTTTTTAATTTGACATATTATTCAGCTGGTTTAATTTTTTTGTTTCATTTTTAGGGTGAAATTTAAAATTCTGAACAAATAACTGAAATAGATAAATGTGTGTGTACAAATGTACATGTAAATGTGTACATTCCAGCGGTGTACATGTGTGTGCTTATGATATTTTCACAGATTCAAACTAGTGTTGTTTATATTTTGCTACTGCCTCAGGTCTGTAATGGATCCCACTGTACCATGCATTGTGGGGATGAAAATTATGATCTCCCAAAGCATTTGCAATCTAAACAGCTAAGACGAGAAGTGACAAGTTTAGTTTTCAGCAACTGATATGGGAGCAAAGCAGTAAAACTTGTTAGTCGGAGAGGAAATATTTAGGTTGCAACAGCTATGTATCTGTTGAGGCCTCATGGCAAATCAGGAGCTGTATTGTACTGGAGGTTCACCCAGAACACCATCCCTATGGACCAGCTGAGTGCATCAGTGTGGCAGTGTTGGACCAGCACTGAGCTTCAGCCTGTCCTTACAGTGTCACACAGCATCTGCTGTCTCCATCTCTGGGAGGAGGTGCTGTACCTTTAAGATTTCAGGAGTCAAAAGTAAGAGAGGTTTGGTTATGGCTTGGAGGTGAAGGTTCAGAAAAGGGGGAGCTAAATGCCAGGGCTGGGTTCATCCTGAGAGACAAAGAGGGCAGAGATAGCCCAGGGTGACCCAGAAGAGTCAGGCAGGCAGTGAGAAATTAAGAAATGTGGTTTTGTGAAACAGATCTAAAATGTGTTCCTTGTTGCATCATTTTCAGCCAGACAGTCAGTGAGAGCAATTAAATCAAGGTGGCAGACTTCCCCAGGCTGAGCAGAGATCTGAGAAGTAGTCGAAAACTTTTGCACTGCTTTTCACAGCATTTGAACCCTGGTACTTGAAAATTTATCACTTTGTTTGAATTCACACAGAGATGTTCAAGCAGGAGCCAACCTTTCCTTTAACCGGCAATTTTATGATGAGCACTGGTCAAAGCATCGTGTCGTCACCTGCATGGATTGGTCTCTCCAGGTAAGATGTGAAGCTGGGAGACGTATTTCCGTATCACTTCCAATTCTCCCTATAAAACTTATGGGCAGCCTCTGTTTGCTCTTCTTTATGCAGAGCAGAATGTTATTTTTGAGATAACAGCAGGGCCTTGTGTGAGTGAAAGAACATTTCTCTGTAAAGAAGAGTAGGGGAAAATAATGAAGCCGTCATTTTTTTTTTGTATATGTTACTTGGTCTTCAAAATCAGGATGTTGTGTTAAAACCCTAGGTTAACAAACCTACCAAGATGAAGTCTTTACTTTTCCTCCCACTCTCACTACTTCTGCCCATGCAAACTTTTTTAGGACAAAAGGTTTAAAATTAAACTAACTAAAATTAATTTACTAAATATGCATAACTATACATAGTAGTATATAAAATTTAAAAAATAATGATGAGAAACAAAATTAATTTTTCTAATATACTAAAAATAAAAATGTGAAAATATCTGAACAATTTGAAAAGAGGTCTTTCAAAAACTGCTGGGTCCTCTCTTCAAGTGATGGAAGAGGAGACTGCAGCTGCCCTGGGGCATGCTAAAGCAGCATGCCTGAAATGTACCCAGTTTCTGTGCACTGCAAAGCATTGTCATTGCAGAAAAAAATTGATGATAGACGTGCTTAAACTCTCCAAAACCAATACAATCACATCAGCAAAGTATAGAAACCAGGTTAATTAGTTACTCTGTTGGAGAGCTGGGATTAGCACACACAGGCATCATCACAGGTCCTGTTAAATTAATTTGGTTCTGGTTTTACTCCAGCCCCCCTTGTCCTGTTTCATCATTGTTAGCCTGTTCCTAGGTTCTGGCCTGGAGCAAAGCATCTGGTTTCCCTGTGGAGAGAGCCAAGGAGACTCTGCTCCTAAATCCACAACACAGATGCAACAAAACTGCTCCAAGAGGACGTAACATAGAGTTAAAAAATGCGAGCACAAGCCAGTCTGCCCACTTGGCCCGAAACCCAGCCTCAGGCAGGCCACAGGGTCTCCAGAGACCTGGTGCAGCCTGGTGTGGGCAGCAAAGGTGCTATAGATGTAGCTCAGCCCAGTGTTAAGAACAAGCTTTGCCTAATCTCAGAAGGAGCAGCTTTTACTGCACCACATTAGATATGCACATGAACAGAGCAAGTGCTCAAGGTCAAGTACATAAATGGTGTGTGCAGGCTGGAGAGAGGCAGTGGATAAGGAGCACAGGGACTTTGAATCCGTGCTTCTCTCTTTCCCCTTGAAATGGCAGCAGAGCTGCTTCCATCCCTCTGGGTACTCCCCAGGCAAGGTGGCAGCTGACTGCACATAGGACGTGGGGGCAGCAGAGAGGAGAAGAGTTGGGGGGGTCCCAGTGAGCATGGCTGGTAGGCTGAGGAGGTCTGGGTGGTGCCCAACAGCCAGCTGCAGAGAGGCTTCTTGTAATAGCCAGCTTGCACCCCGTGTGTGAAATGAAGGATTTATACCTTTGCTTTCATACAAAATATCAGCCTAGCAACAGGTATGCACTATTGTGATGTGGGTGGCCTTTAAGCACATATGGATTTCCACAGAAATCAAATATAAGCCTGAGGAAACACTTATCTTAGGTTGTTCACTTGTTCAGGGGCTGGAAATTACATGGAATTCTTATCTGATATTTTCCTAACAGGCAGCTCTTACTGTATTCCCAGGGCAGCAAGAAAAAAAGCCGCCTCAGAAGAGCACTGCCAAATGTAATTGTTCAGCCCCTGGGGCTTGAAGGCATGTTCTGCTTCCCACCTCTTTGTTCCAGGGTGGCCCCTCCTGCCTTCCTCTTTGTTAACTCCTCATGCTCAGCTCCCTGGCACCCCAGCAGGGGCTCCTCTGTGTGGGGGGCTTCTGCATGGCTGCCCTACAGTAGCTTGGGAGTATGGACTTGCCTCCTCGCTTTCCTGCTTTGAGTTGTATCCATGGGACAGGAGCTGGAGCCAGACAGAGGTATTTCACCTAACCACTAGCTCTGCTGCTCACACACGCTCTGGGACATGACAGTGTCCACTGTGCCAAAGAATAACTTGAATAATCATGGGAACTGCAGAACACATTGCTCAATTTTCTGCGATAAAACTGCTGCTGCGAAACAGCCTGGAGGCAAATAGAAGCTTAATCAAACAAAGGACATTGATGCATTGATTAAACAAGTTATTCTGTTCCCAGTCACATGTACAATATGGTCTCAAACATGTGGGACCATTCATACCGTTTAAGTTAACTCTCTAGCCCCTTGATTCCTTCACAGAGCAACAGGAAAATGGCTTAGGTGCTTAAGGATCTTAGGGAAAGGCCCAACAGACTGAGAGTAAACACAAAGAATGATATCACCTTACTCTGTCCCTGGGAGGGGAGCTAACTTAGATAGCCTAAAGCCAAGAAAACCATGGTCTTGGGGATAGTGATGTGTCTTTCTTGACTCTCGGGTAACAGCCTTGAATGAGGTTTTGCACAGCACCATTTTCATGTTGTTTTCAGTTTCAGGACATCTGGGCACCTGGTGAGGACTGAAACTGTGTAAATGGAAGTAGATTGAGTGGAGCACTGGAGTGTGCAGTGCCAGAGAGGATTTAGGGTGCTGCATTTAGCTCTGGTTTTTTAAGAGTCAAAAAGCCTCATAGTGGTGTTACCCAGCTAGGTATGACTCCAGCATCTGTGTAAACTTTAAACTGTGTTTCCAGTCAAATACATAAACTGGTTGCAAAACCTACCAATAGACCAGCAAGATTTGAGTCAGTGTTTGTTTATGGCCAGACGTGCTGCTAACCATGCTCACTAAACTTCCCAGGAGCATGAGCCAGCCCCAAAGTGCTTCAAAGTGGGTACTTTGGACCAGGTCACACACCCTAGCTGGTTGCAGTCATGCTGGCAGGAGGGCTTGTTGCTTCTGCCTGCCCAGGTATCTGCCCCTTCATGACTGCAGGCTTAGGCACTCGCGTGAATGGTACCCAACCTGTTCAGCCAAAACGTGATGCCCTGTCAAGAGCCTGCTGCACACTCTGTTTACTTGGACATGGGCCAGTGTGGGATGAAAAGGTTCAAAGGAGAAGCTGAGCTCGCTGTTCATAAGTGGTTATAAGCTCTGTTGCAGGAGTGGGAGAGGAGAGGGATGAGATGGATGAGAGCAGTTGAGGGCAGGGTTGGCATAACTGTGTCCAGAGAGGTGGTATCTCAGGTGTGGGATTAATCCACCCTCAGGTCTCCCTCAGGTCTTGATGAGGGAGAAGACATGGTTGGTCTACTTCATCCTCTAAATCCCATGCAAGTGAATTTGGTGCTAAATTGTCCTTACAAGCTGTGCCAGCAGCCAGGGTCTGGAGGGACGTAGGTACAACCTTGTCAGAGCTTCCTTCAAATGGGAAAAGGGAGGCTATGGTGGCCATGTGTCATTGCTGATTCTTCCACACATGGGGCCAGGCTCGTTTGGAGGGATGAGCTTGAATAGAAAAATCATCAGCTCTTTGATACATTATCCATGGAAGTGTACAGAAAGTGGGAAGTAACAGCTGCTGGTGGCAGAAGTTACAGCTGTGTGCATTATTTCTTCCAAATGGATTTTGAGAGCAGAGAGGTTCAAACCCCAATAATAATGATATAAAGAGTGGTGGTTTGGGGTTTTTTTATTGTTAAAGTGCATTTGGACCAAATTCACAGCTTCCAAATGGCAGTTTCTTTGTCCTGCTTCCTTTGCATCTATTAGCTGCACTGTCCTCTTGTAAAGTGGTGGATGGTTTGGCAGGAATTTACCTGGGAAAGACAAAAAGTGACAATAATTTGCAGGTATTGAGAAATTTTGAGGGAAAGCATTTCTGGTTTACAGGAGGAGAATGTAGGTCTTGCAGAACCTACAGAGGGAAAGACAGAGGTTACCAGAGGTGCCTAGTGTCGAACATGTGAGAGTGGACAACTGGGAGTTATTACGTAGGCAGAAAGTAATTGATGTTTTGTGGATAAATTAGTACTTCTTATGGTGTTTTAACATGATGCAAGGTCATCGAGACAGCGTGAAATTCTGATTTTTCACAAACGATATTATGTATATATAGATAGGTATATATAAACAAAGAAAATACATGTGGGTGTTGCACATCTACTCCTATACAACAGTGGATAATGGGTATACAAGAAAGTGTAGATCTGATTTTGGAGTGCTTATTGCATCAATCTGACCGAGTCAGTGGAATTCAAGGTCACCCTGTGCTTTACAAGATGACCTCAGCATCTTGGAAAACTGAGCTTCTGTGAAGAAAATGTTTCGTTTGCCATTTGAATCATCAAGAAGAGCTTTCAAGTTGATTCTGTGCACAAGTGAATAAGAGTGCATAATGAAATAAGAAAGAATAGTTTTCAGGAATGCTGGAAAAAAAGTGAATTTCAGAATAAAAGCAAGTCAACCCTATGGTTGTAGTGTTTTATTATCAAAATCAATTAAGACAGCAGTTTGTCCCTGAAGAGATGGTTAAGCAAATACATTAAAATTATTCAAGCTTTCAAATTTTCCCTCTTCCTTCCTTTTCATTCCCTTTATAAATATTGTGTTAGTTGTCTTTTCTTAAGAATTACCTGCAGAAAATAACGTTGCCCTTGTGATATTTGAGAATAACTGATAGAGAGCAAGTATCAGGGGCTTTAAGGATGTTAGGGATGAGTAAAATGTAAAACCAAAATGAAGCAGAATAATATGATTGAACTAGCATGTATAATAATTAAAACCAGATATTGCATGTTTAGAGTAGATTATTTCTGTCTCATATGATTTTGTGTAGGTTTTTCATCATTTATGTTATTTCATTTGTATTTTCTTTTCCTTTCTAGTACCCTGAATTGATGGTTGCATCTTATAACAATAATGAAGATGCTCCACATGAGCCGGATGGGGTAGCCTTGGTATGGAACATGAAGTTCAAGAAAACCACACCAGAATATGTGTTCCATTGTCAGGTAAGACTGAGGAAGCCATTGGTTTTATGCTAGACAAAAGAGTTTACTACATGGTGCATCTCCCCACTGTTTATATGAAAAGGTTAAGGTTAAAAATAGGCATTTTTAGTAAAAGTACAAGTGACAGTCCAGTGTTTTTAGAAGTCAACCAGCCTTCTCCAACAAAAGCCTGTCAGGGCTGCATGTCGTTCTTTGTCTATTTAAAACAGTCCCTGGGAGATTTAGTTCATAAATCCCTCGCACTTATGAAGTAACTGTGGTGTACCACTTCCTCATCCAGGCAGTAACACATGCTTTCCCACCCACGTTAACTTCCTCGCATCCTCTGCACTTAAGCTGCCTACTCTTGCCTCGGTTCTGCTCAATATCATGTTTTGCCTTTAAAATTGGGTAGTAAACTTCACATTTTTGGACATGCGTCCGACTTCCAGCTTGATCAAAATGGTCTCGATTACAAGAACTACTCCACCAATTCCTAATTCCTGTTTGACTGTCCTTTAGGTCAGCAAAATAGTGCTTCACTTCACTCAGTGCTACTTTACAGTTACGCTGGTTTAGAAGTTTATGGACAGTTCAAAAATAATTGAGTGTTTTATTTCTGTATGTCTGTTTAGTCCTCTTTTGCCAGTGCTTTTGTGTGTGAAGTGTCACAGCCTCGTATTGACAGAAGTGTTCAGCTCACTGGCTCCATCTCCATCAAACTGTCCAAACTGTGGAACAGGGCTCGGGACGAATTTCAAACCTCTTCATTAATATCCCTCTCTGGTAATTAAATACAGGACAGTGATATTCAAAAAGCCATATGGAAAAGTTTCAGCAAGTAAAACTTAACAATCAGAGATTAGTAAAATGCAGATAATTCTGTGGTAAAAATTGCTTCTCTTGGAAGGATATGTATTACCTGGCTAATTGTGTAAGCTAAGTGTCATTTTACATTCGAGGACCAAACATCTTTTTGAACTAAGTTTATGTTTGGACTTGGGTACATTATCAGATGTAACATAGTGGGAGGGAGTTGCTGGAATTGAAGTTGCTGCTTCAACCCGATTAAGTAACCTTTAATTCTGGGCATATTTTTCTAATTTGCTATACTGAAAAACAACTTCACAAGGAGTTTAGGCCTGCAAATATGCCATACACATTTATGTACATGTGTGTGTGTGTGTGTGTGTGTGTATTATCTTTGAAATGAGGACTTGTATTTTCCTGGATATCGTATTTGGCAGCCAGTGTGTTCTTTCAGACTGGTTAAAATCTTAGCTCAGATCCCATGTTCAGATTCTTCTATGATGTACACGCAGCTTAATGTTTTGAACAAAATTTTCAAGAGAAGAGATGGCATTTCTAGGAAGGATAATCCTTAAACTGGATTGATTCAGCAAGATAATGAGCAGATTTGGGCTAGCCGTTCTGAGCACATAGAGGAAGATTGACTAAAGGCATAACAGTTTGTTCCATTAAATTAAAGTTCTATCTAGATACACTTAAACAGGGGAGGTATGACTCACTGCATTGAAAGCAATGAGACAGGCTACCCTCTCCATTAGAAAAACACACATAGGACAAAGTGGTGTCCAGGAATTTGGCATGGCTGAGATTGTCTAATCCTCACATTGTTGGATGTGCCCCTTTTTAGAACCGGAGCCTTAAAACCTGTGAACTGAGAGATGCATATGGCACTGCTTGCACATGTATCCTGGATTCATGCTCTTTCAGATAAAGGACATCAGTTCTGCCCATGGGAAATATTTATTTTCTTTTCAAACTGACCATAGATAATTTGCATTGTAAATCCATTATGAGTTGGATGTGTCTTTGAACCACCATTATAGGGCTTTTGATGTGGAATATCTTCTGCGTATCTTCAGATCAGATGGGGATACCCACATGTGATTAAATGGGGAAGCAAAAAGTATGCAACTTGGTCTCTTGAACACAGGTTTTGTTCTAACTGACTCAGATGGAAAATAAGAAAAAAATAGTATCCTAGCTCAGAGTCTGGATTTCAGTTCTATAGATCATTACGTTGTTCTGTTAGTGGAAACAAACTGTATTATTAGTCAGCCCCATATCATTTATATTACCATTTTGCTAGAGAAACTTTCCCTTATTCAGTCCTGATTCAGTTATTTCTCTACACCTTCTGAGTGAGAGGCCCAATTTTGTTTCACAAAATACATGACCTTACAACAGTCCAGCCCAACAGCTAGAGATGAACACACACCTTGTTGTTATAGCTAGGTTGCCCAGATATGACAAACACAGTACTTCGAGAGTATTTCCCCAATAGGCCTCTATTTTCCTTCCCAAAGACTTTCTATAAAAAGTGGTCTCAATAAATCCTACAGATGCTGACTAATATACCTTTTGCCTTTCAATTTTTGGGGCACAGAGAGCAAGACACAAGGAAGTAGAAACTCATTTCAGGTGTGACTGTCAATGAGCTTTTGCAAGCCACTTCTGAGAAGCCAAATCAATAACTAGGTTTTTGAAGCCATTTCTGAGAAACTTCTGAGAAATTTCACCTCAGGAGTTCTGGTAACATCAATAGAGAGATCTGTGAAGCATCTCTGGACAGCTGAAGAGCTTGGCTGGAGTGCAGCAGGGAGAACTTCAGATATCAATTGTGCACTTTTGGTAAATTCTTGAACCTAGAACCCTTAATGTTTTCCTGTCTTTCCTGATATATTATTCAGATTTAAGTGAGATGAGTACCAAGGAATTTCTTCATTTTCTTTACCTCTTTCTGAGACTGTTTTTAATGTAACATAGGAGAACGTGAAATGCTGAAAGTTGCCAGAATCAAGGGGCTTCAACTACAGTTGTCTACCAGCCATGACAGACAATGATGTAAAAATCTACTGGCAAGGACATTTTTGCCTAACTCCAGTCAGCAAAACATTTGATTTCAGTCCTCAAATGTGAGGGGTAGTATATTCTGTAAATATGAAATTCTTACACAATTTAAAGTCATATGAAGTTGTTGGCTCATTAATACAGTTTAAGTAGTAGTAAATTTCATAGCTCTACACTGTGTTGTGCTACAAATACTGGGTTCAATTTTAGTTATTATGCATTAAAGGAAAAATGACAATCAGCCAAATGGACATGTTTACTCATTAATTCATGAGTACTGCCACGTGCTCTAGCAGATGCTTTCTAAAATAAAGCAGTCCGGCTGGCTTCTACTCTCACCTCCTATGGAATATTTTTTTTCTTCTACATGTTTTATTTTTGCCCTTCTTTGGGTTTTTATATTTCTGCTTTATGTGCTGACAGTATTTTAGCTGTGACTCCCAGATTTTTTCCTCTGTAGCTCATCATACATCTCTTTACCACAAGGTTAGAAATAGGAAAACAGGGAAGAATGAGGGATTGGGCAATTTTTTTATTTGTTTTCCTATGCAAGCAAAAATTGTTGTCTCAGAAGCAAAATTGGAATTGAGAGGGAGATATCATTTGCCAAAGGAATGAACGCTCAATGCTTTCCTTAGGTAGTGAGAAATAAATGGAGCATGCAGTTAATACTGCAGAGTGCAGACTGGGAATATCTTTGTAGGGAAGAGTCAGGGATGTCCTCTTCTCCCATGCTGGAGCATAACACACTATTGGTGTAATCCAGAGCATTCCAAAGGCAAGACACATGCCTTTCAGAAGTACTTTTTGAAACCCTGCAGATGAGTCATCCCTAGTCGGGTTGGTTTGGCAGTATCCAGAGATGGAATGGATTCCAGCAACAACATGGAAATCGCATTGACTCTCCCTTGGTTTAGTTGGGAGAATTTTAAGCAGTGGTTCACACTGCTTCTCTCAGCTACTGCTGGTCTGTGTTTAGGTGGGGGTGACAAAAACAAAAATAGCATCTCACAGTTATTTATGATCTGACTCAACATGTGCTCAATCCTATATTGATTTCTGCAATGCACGGGACTGGCCTTCTATGTGAGCATTCCTGTACCGTTGATTGATAGAGCAGCACCAACCATATTTCTCAATATTTCTGTCTTTTTCAGAAAGTGCTTTTATGTTCTTAATGTGTTTTTTCCCTGAACATAGAAATAAAAATCTGCATTACCCATTTGTTATGAGGATCATTTGCTCTACTCATCATCTCTGCCCATGATGTAGTTTCTGTTTCATGGTGGTCTGATCTAAGCTTTTTAAGCCAGAGTGACCTGAAGAAGTATCTGAAACTTTGCAGCAACATATCTGGTCAAGCAAGGCAAATGAGAACTCAGTGTTTGCAGTAGATGGGGTAGCAGATAATAGTCTGAGCTTTATACCTCTTCCTCCAGCAGGGCCTGTTAGCATGTGAACAGCACAGCTCTTCTATCAGATCTCATAGCTTTTGGGTTAGAGCTGATCTGCAGAGACAGAAGTCAGAAGGAAAAGAAATAATCAGTGTATCTAAGGGACTTTAGGGTATTACAAACCATTTCCTTTCTTCTGGAACTAAAGAGGGGTTATTAAAGTCGGTTGAGGTATCTGGATCTCAGCCTCAAACATTCATCATTTCAGGAGAGGAGGGGTGGAGGAAGACAGCTAAAGATATTAGTTTCATGCAAATAAACCAAATTGAATGTGACTTTCTGATTTGGAGGGCTCTGCATTGTGATTGGAAAGTAAAGAATTCTGCTTTACTACACCCAGTCTAATGATAACAGAAACAAATAAAATACTGCATTGACTGTCTTTTGATTTATTATGGATTATTTCCTGATCTCCTAATTTCCTCTTTGCCAGCTATGTCTTTTCCAAATGTCTCAAAAGGACAGTGAGAAGTACCGATCTGACACTTTGAAGCAACTACATTCAGTGTATTTTTAAAGAAGGAGAGCACATATGAAGTAGCTTTTATTTGAGGAAGCAGTAACCATTTAAGAGTTCTTTCAAGGAGTCAGATTGACTTTTAGCATAATCACAAAAAAATTTCAGCAGTATATCACTTTCAATAGCTGCAGCTATTTCTGTCCTTTTCCTAAAATGCCATGCAGTCAGATTTACTTGGTTAGTTCCATCTTTTCTACTAAACTGTCAGGTTTTTTGTGGGAAAGGGGATTTGTGTTCTGTATTTTAATTTCAAGAAAAGCTGTCCATGCTTGGAAAATATTGGTGGATTGGGTACAGAAATCAGCTACTCAGCTGCACCACAAAATGTTTCATTCTCCCCTAGCTTTTTTGTAGTGGCTTCCATACACTGCCATTAAGTTATGTGTTTGACCACTCTTCATTGCTTATCCTGGTGTGGTCTTTCCCTTTTCAACTAAATGGATGGAGTCATAAATGCATATCTTAGAATTAGATGCATTGAGGTAAGTGAAAGGCTATATTTAGTGGCTGATATTGGCCAGAGTTGCCTTATTTTTTTCCTGATTTGGTTCCTTTGTTGTTGTCTGCTCTTTCAAAATCAACATAAATTCCTTCAGATGTGCTTTTTGCTCCAGCAGCCTGCCTTCTAAAGGTGCTGAGCGCCCAAATCCACAAGACTTTTGTGTGGAACAGGCTGAGGTAAAAGCATGAATGACTAATATCCTCCTTTCCTCTTGTCCTTGAGTTTCCTTCTCTGTGGAAGCCAGACTAGAGCTCAGTCTCTAAAGAAAAGAAATACTACAAGAAGTTTAGGAAAGTCTAGAAAGTATGGTTGAAATACTTAAAAAATGAAGAAAATTTTCTCTTATAGTTATAATGGTGCTTTTCCACAAAAACTTACTCACCTTGTTAGCACTGACTTTCAAGCAAGGATTCAGCTCTTCAGAGACATAAAAGAAATGAAAGACCCTGAACTCCCTCTAAGCTTCACAGAATTCCCTAAGTAAAATCAATCCAAAGAATCAGCATGTCCAATTTCAGAGCTGACTTATCTAATTCCTCAGTTTCTAGTGAGAGAGGGCACCTGTGGTCAGTCTTTAAAGGGCTGTAAATGTCAGAGAAGACATGTGGTTCTGAGCTGACTGCAAATTTTCCCAAAAAAACCACAAACCCCGTCTTTGGAAGAGAAAGTTTTTTCCAACCTAAATTTCCCCATGACCCTATGATCCTAAACATGAATCAGATTCTGCCTTTTTTCAAAGTAGTTCTCTGGTGAATGGACCTCTGAATGTCTGCCTGTGAAGACACTGAGACAGCTGCCGTAGTGGGAATACCTCAGCACCCAGGGTCCCAAATGTGTTGCAGACTTTAGTAACACATACCAAAATGTTGTCAATCATATGAAGGAGGGCTTCTTCAGCGAGAAAGGGGCCGTTTTGTTTTCATTTCATCTTTGTTTCCTGCTGTGCATCGTTGGTAGGATGACCTTTGTGGAGCTGTGTAGAGCTCTGCTGTGCCTTTTCTTTGGGACACTCTGTTGCTCTTACATTTGTGCCTACGTGGTTATCTCCACACTGTAATAGTTAATGCAGATGCATAGTTGTGCCATTCTGAATTACAGTTTGGGGGAAGCTCTAATTCTAACTATATGACTGGGGGAGAAGAAGAGTTTCAGCTACAGCTTGTGATAGAAGGACATACTTACTCCGTTCCTTTTTCAAAACTTTTGTTCTCTGCCATGTTTGTGTTTGGAATGTGGAAACATAGAGCACAGTTTGTGCCATGAAGATTTTAGTGAGAAAGAGCCCACGTCTTGTCTCTTAGTCTTTTGTTTTAGATTCTTCCCTCTGTTCTCAGCTGATACCAGTTGTCTTTTTTTGCTCCTCCCATTGGAGGCTACACCACTTCTGCCTTTGATGATTAAAAATAACTATCACTTGGCCTAAGATTAGTGCCTCAATACTTGTGGAGAGATTGTGTGTGAGTCAGTAGAAGTTACACCCACACATCTGAAGGCTAAGTGTAGTACTTGGAAAATGGTTTTTGGTGTCTTAGGTGAGAGGAGAGACCTGCATGCAGCAGATTTGTAGAGGGGGACAAAAAGGGCCACATGTATAAGGGACGGAGTCTCCTGTGTCCTGTCAAAGACTTTGGTGGGGGAGGACAGAAAAGGCACTGAAAATGTGAAAATGCATATTCTGGCTTGGGTGCCACAATGTCTTAGCCAGTCTTGAAATCACCAGTCTTGCTTTACTGCTGAAATGCCACAGCCATTAGCATGGAATCTACTAGCATCTGCAGTTCAAAACAAAGTATGCCCTGTTTTCCACACAGTCCTTTACCTTTCAGTCCTAAAATCTCTTAAAACTGAATAATTTCCACAAAACTCTAATCATTATTTAGACTAAAGGGATATCACAAAGTTCATACCTTCCCTTGGGTTTTAACTGTATCTTTCCAAACCCTTAGCAAAGCTGATTTTTCTGTGATGACTTGGATCTCTTGCTGCCTTGTACAGAACCCTGATCGACACACCCATCAGAGCTAATTTGTATAACAAAATAATTGTACCCCATGTCAGTCTGTGAAATGACTGATAATACAAAAGGTGGGTGCGCTTCCCCATTAGTAATTAACATTCTGAATTATTTGAGGACTGTGTTTATACATACAAAGTCTGCTAGCAACAGAATGCTCCTTTGCTTAGAGCAAGGCTTAACACAGTTTGCCTTCCTCATTTGAAACTGAGATTTCAATTATGAATCAAATAATTAGGAAGTGACAGCTTTGCTAGTCTTGGATAGAAAATTTCAGGCGGTTCTCACTTCTGAGACTTTTTTGGAGGGGGTAGATGTCATACACTTAAATGACACACTGTCACTATTAGCAATAGCATTGTGCTTTTTCCAAATGTGAAAATAGAGATTTGTAATGAACCTGTACTTAAAGATGCTATTTCTCTTCCTAAAGTTCTGTAGTCTTCCTTTCAGACCAAATATAAAGAATATGTTGGCTACTTGATACAGCAAGCATTCATGGGGTTTTTTTTGTTTAAGTTTCTTTATTTCACTGATAACTTGCATTATACCTTTCTGAATTACTGGCATCTAATATGCAATTTGGAGAACGCCTAACTTTTGAATTTGCAGAGTTAGACATGCAGTATTTTTAAACTTTAGCTAGCTAAGGAAAAAAAAAGATGTCAGTCAAAAACTATATTTCATAAGAGAAAATTATAGTGATATTGATGGTTTGCCAAAACCTCAAGCAGTGACAAAATCCACAGTGTCCTGAAAGAGATGCCTTTGCAAAACCATTCCTTTGCAGATGGCTTAGATTATTGATACTTGCAAACACATGACATTACTTGTTCGATTCAGAATTTTGAAAATCTCTGTTGATAAAAAAATGCAGATTTGTCACACTATCCCAAAATTGCAGAGAAAAAGATCACCAAATCCTGCAATTTTTTCTGGAGTTGTTTTATAGTTTAGAAGTTGTTGATTTGGTTCCATTTCAACATAACCTAGTGTAAAAAGGAAGGAAGGGAAAAAAGAACCCAATTTTCCTTTGTTGATATGAACATTACTTTTTTTTTTTTTTGTATATTTGAAACTCCCAGTGCTAAAAGTGTTTTAGGTGAACAAGAAATGCAGGATCAGATGTGAAATCAATAAGTCACTGAGATCCTTCCACTGAATTTTTTTCCATAAAGGATGTAAAATACCATGCAATTCCCTAGCTCCACTGCAAATGATGGATAAACAGACATAGGCATGACTTTTCTGTTTAGGTTATGTAACTGTTCTCAGTGCAAACTACTTGCAATGAAGAGTACATTTGGTCTAAATTCAAGAAAATTATTTCACCTCATGATTTTTGTCTCTGTGGGAGCTCTATGTGAGGAGTGAAGCCTCTTTCTGTATTACCTGGCACAAAATATAAAACAGTTACTCTTCTAAATTGCTGTAAAAGGCCCCAGAAACCCAGGAATCCATCATTACAGCCCAGGATACGACTGTCCACTGCCTTAGGTTTAAAATCAACAGTTTTCTGCCCTCTGCCCCCATGGCTGGATGACTGACAAGTACTTCCTTAGAAAGAACTTTTGTATATGGACACCATTGATTTAATGATGATTAAGACTCCTGGCTTCCCACAAAGGGAAAGCAGAAGCACGTGCCACATGGCTGAGATGCTGATATTATCCTCGGAAGATGTTTCCCGTGGGGCAAAAAGAAAGAAAAGCTAAAGTAGAATTATTTTAGCATAAGATGACAAGCAAATGTCCTACATGCAAGAAGCAATATGCTTTTAACAATTTGTCTTACTGGAGAGATCAGAGTGTTTTCATTATCTCTACAACAAAATGTGCCAGAGTGTGTTAGGACCTGTGATTAATTCATTTTGATTGCTCTTATAACACCGTTTAGTGTTTTTGTAGCTAAGAAAAAATATCAATTCCACTTCGGTTCCCGATTGTTCATGAACATGTACTGAATCACCAGTCATTTCATGGTGAGAAAAACATGCTTAACATTTGCTATCTCATGTTTACATCTATAAATAAATAGACTAGGCCAAATTTGGACTGGAGTTGTGCAGAACTGCTGACATGAGTTTTCTGGGATAAATCCATTCTTCCTGGCAGGGTAAAGATGCATTATAAAATGTCCCATCACTGGTGCGAGTGAATGACCCAGGGATGTTGGGTTTTGAGCGAGATGTGGTCCTCTGATACTCCAGGAGTCAGCAACTCCACAGTCAACAACATCCAACAGTAGGATGGCATAACTATACTGATTTAGCATTACTAAGGTTTTGACCCTGAGACTGGAAAACACTTATCTCAACCCTTCCTCCTCTACAAGACTACTCATGGAAAAAAATTGTCGAAACCAAGCAGCATAACCTTGCAGGTGACGAAAGCAGGATGTGAAATTTCAGAAAACTAAGGTCTGTTCGGAGGAAGGGGAATTAAAAATTGTCTATAATGGGTTTCATTTATTCCTCTATGATCTTAGCTGCTTCCTAGTGCTCTATGAGTGCAGAGTTAGGCTACTGATACTAGGATCTCTGCAGTAATTTCCTGCAGGAGATATGAACAGTGTGAAAGCAGCTTATGCTTCCACCCTCATTCTTAAATACAGACTTGCCTGTGGTATCTTCTGTTTCCACTAGATAGCTGTTTATTTGTGCCTCTCGGTCTCTCAATCTCCACATCTATGTGCAATAGTTAATTAATTTTCAATTATTTTCAATTATTTCCAATTACATAGTGGCACTACTTATAAAAGGTACATCAGTGAAAGTGATGGATTTGGGCAAACATAAAAGCCTATTAGTCTTCCGATGACTGACATCATCTACCTGGACTTGTGCAAAGCATTTCACACTGTCCTGCACAACATCCTTGTCTCTGAACTGGAGAGACATGGATTTGATGGATGGAACACTCGGTGGATAAGGAATTGACTGGATGGTTGCGCTCAAAAAGTTGTGGTCAATGGCTCAATGTCCAAGTGATGACCAGTGATGAGTGGTGTCCCCAGGGGTCAGTGTTGGGACCAGCACTGTTTAACAGCTTTATCAGCAATGTGGACAGTGGGATTGAGAGCACCCTCAGCATGTTCACTGACCACACCCAGCTGTGTGGTTCAGTTGACACACTGGAGGGAAGGAATGCCATCCAGAGGGACCTTCACAGGCTTGAGAGGTGGGTCTGTGCAAGTCTCACAAAGTTCAAGAAGGCCAAGTGCAAGGTCCTGCACCTGGGTAGAGACAATGCCAAGCACAAATGCAGGCTGGACTGAGAAGGGACTGAGAGCAGCCCTGAGGGGAAGGATTTGGGGATGTTGGCTGATGAAAAGGTCAACACAAGCTAGCAATGGGGTCTTCATCCATGGAGACAGTCAAAACCCAGCTACACACAGTCATCAACAATCTGCTCCAGCTGATCCTGCTCTGACCAAGGGGTTGGACTAGACAATCTCTAGATGTGCCTCCCAACATTGGCAATTCAGTGGGTCTGTCTCTGACACTTCATACTCCTTTTCCCTTCCCTGTCTCTGACGTTGATGTGGAAGTCAACTGGGTAGAGACTGTCTCTAACTCTACAGAGTCTTCCCAAGACCAGCTGAACATCTGTCTTTCCTCATAGAATGGAGGTCATTTGCTTTCAGAAGGCCTGAATTAAAAAAATTGCTTGTTTAGGAAAGCACTTACTGATTTGCTGGGCTGTGAGCAAGCTTTTGAGTCATTAAAATAATGGAGAACATAGAAGAATTAATTACAATTAAGTTCATGGACTTCTGAGAAAAGGCAGACTTAAGTAAGTTCTTTCCTCATCTGGGGCTTTAAAGTGTTCTTGGTTGGAAGTGTTCGATCTTCTGACTGTGCCTTGGTTCTCATGGCCTTTGCATTTCTTGTGGGGGTTTGGACTCTGTGCTACACTTGAGATTTATCTGCAACTCTCTTAGAAGCAGCTGTGACTACTACACCCAACTTCACAGGCTGAGTTGTAGATAATTGTTCTTGCAGCATCTGTACTGGTTTCTAATTCATCTGTGGCTTCATATAGTCTGGTTGATCAAATGCATTGGTTTGAGGAACTGCTGCCATAGAAACCACAAAACCACCACCACAGCACAAGAATAACTTGTGTTTCTATTCCTGTTCTCCAAATCTGGAATTTGCTATCTCTGTGGGTTCTCTAAAGTCTAACTCTGGTATTTCCAGAACTTGCCATCAAGTGATTATCTGTTGTGCTTTCACTGTGAGGAGAAGAGTCCAGGACACCAAAATCCCAGCCTAACCCATACCTCAATCTCTGGGGGATCTCTTCTACTTCTGCATAGTGTTAGATGGGAACACCTCTGGATAGGGACTCTTAAGCCTCACTCCTGAGGCCTGGTCTTGGTTCCAGCAGGAAGGAGCTTCTGCCTGGAGAAGTGTGCAGCAATAAGAAGCTTAATTCCTTAGACAAATGGCTGGGGCACTTTATGGGGATGGAGCTGAGCTGCCCAGAATACACCTATGTTCTATATCAGATAATATCAGAGAGATTATACACAGAAGTAATTCAGGAAGAGTGACCAAAATGCCTGGACTTGTCCCTCACAGCCAGGTTCCCCAGGTAATTGTTAGATAGAAGTGGCTTCACCTTCAGAGATGCTTTAGGAGTTGGCTAACTGCAACACTTACAGAAGGCTTTAGTTTGTGTGATGTTTTGAGTATGTGCTTCTCTAGATCTGATTTCATTTGCAGTGCTTAAAATAAGATGTTTATCTGGCATTTCTGACCACTGCACCAAGCAAATTTTTCAGGTAGTGCTATTGTTTGCTCAGTTCTAGAAGCCTTCATCAGACTGAGATGCTTTAGTAAGGATTTTGTTACAAACTCATCATAACAAAGTAGTCTCTGTGCCACAAAACTTGCAGCTGTAGTTAGCAGTGGTGCCAGGCAGTGACACCATGACCCATGTCCTAAGCTGGCTACGTGTATAGCAGCTCTGGTCCAGAAGCCTTTGGCGAATGCTGAGCTGAAACCAGTGAGCCCTGTTGCATGCAAGCTGCAAGCCAGACTGCCATGCTCAAGCTGACACGTACCATCTGCTCCAAATTGTGGCCAGCCTGTGGAATGAGCGGGGACGGAAGAAGGTCTCTGTGCTCCACCCACAGACACATGCCCTCAGGCTCCAGGTCTGAAAGGGTGCTGTAGACCCATCACTTCAAGCCTGTCAATAATTTAATCAAAACAATTAGGAGTGCTCATGAATAACTGTTAGGGTATCATGACCTAAATAAAATAGACAAAGCAAGGCAGTGCTTGCTTCTCCAACATGCAGGCACATGGACATTAATTGTTTGACCCTGCAATCTGATAAGCAGCCAGGTCCTAATCAGAGAAAACAAACATATTTGGGTACTTAGCATCTAAGTAGTTGGGTGGAAAGAAAACTTTATTTTGATGTGCCGTTGTTATGAAATTACTCCTTATTTCTCCAGGCTTTAATCATGTCATCATCAGTCTAACAAAGCCAGTACGATGCTCAGCAAAGACTGTATTCTCAGGCTTGCATGTGGGTGCAGTAATTCAGGGTCACTGAATCGACTGTTTGTTGCAGTCATGGCTAAAGGCATGCAGGATCTCCCTGTATCACATTTGAGAAGTATCAGGATTATCTGCGTTTGCAATACAGCAAGCAGTTTTGCTGCTCTTCTGAGTCACCATGACACTGCTGAATTAATAATAACAGCAAATGCACTTTCCAGAAGGGCTGAAGTGTAGCTTCCCTTTTGCAAAGGCAGCTTGTGGACTTTTTTTCCTGATTATTTTTCTCTTGTAGTTACATGGGCTGAACCTGCAGTTACAGAGATGAAAGCAGAAAGCTCCAGCTTTCTGCTCTATTTAAAATTAAGTCATAAGACTAGATATTGCCTTTCTGCAGACTTGGGCAGAGTGCTCTGATTCTACTGCAATACTCAGATGTCGGCACTGAGGTTAGATGTCAGAGTTACCTACCCTGTAAACTCGGCTAAGAAAGGCTGCGTTTCCTAACATATTCTTTTCCTTCTTTTTAAGGACTTAGTACTTTTTCAATAAAAATAAATTTAATTTGTGGCTACATTTCAGCTCCATTGGTTTGATGATATAAGTGGAGCAATACCAGCTTTGGATTTAGAGCAGTCGTGTGGCTGAGTCTCTCTATGCAGCTTTCATGTGGTCTGGTGAGACATTCTTAGAATCCCCAAACATTTTTGAAGATCCTAAACTGGAGACATTCACAATTCTTCCCTCCCTTTCTACCATTAATCCTTCATGTTTTAACAAGCACTGAAGTTAATACAGCCTACACTCTTTCCTGTCACACTGGGCCCCCCTCCCTCCTTTCTTTCTCTTGAATAAAGCAATCTGTTCTTTCCCGTCCATACTCTTGTAAATCAAAGGGATAGATGTCGACACACACCATAACCAAGTATAAACTTCCTTTTTTTAATTAAACAGAATTCTGACATTTGGTTTGAAGAAGTGTTTGTTTGGTTTTATTTATTTTTTTTAATATGTGAAGGATGTCAACTGCTTTTATTTTATTTTTAGTAGAGACGAATTTTGTATGGTACCGCAAATAATCTCTAGCACAAAATCTTTCAGATGTTATTTCGTAGTTTAATAGGAAGACAGTTGGAGGGGAGCAGTACAGAAGTCTTGGAATTTGAAGCTTTTAGAATTAAGAGATAACCTCTTTGGTAAAGGTTTTTGTACACATAAATCATGTTTTAACTTCCTTTTCAAATTTAATTTCAAAACCAGCTGTAATTCTGTTGCTATTCTATCAGCTGTTTTCTTGTTACTACTAATTATACTTAGACAGTTATATGAAACACAGAAATATCCAAATTCACAATAGCAGATACTAAAAATAAACAGGACTCTTGGAAGGAACACAGGTTCTATTTCAGTGTACAATACCAGGTATATCAGTAGCCAGAGCAAAGTTACGCTAAAGTTGCCTCTTTCAAGATATCTCACACCTGTTTTGGTGCAAAAAGGATGTTATAGGGCCCTAAACCAGAGAATCAGTGTTCAGATCTGATACTGCTACTTTCCATGATTATTCTCAGTCCATGACCAGTCAGGAAAAAAGGGCTTTATCTAGTAATTCAGTTGCTGTTTTATTTCTAGATGATGGCTTTAATCCCCCTTTGCAGTTGAAGTATATCATCCATATGATGTATGGGGCCAGATATATGTGTGTATAGCAATGCAGGAATGAAATGGTCTCCTGATTGCCTGGCCAGAAGAAGGTTGGGCAGCTCTCAGAGGGACTGTGAGTGCTTAGACTCTTTAAATGCTGCTCTTGATGAGCAGGAGTGAGAACAAAAGGTTGTGAGTAAGTTGCATGTGTACTTCTGGCCTTCCTCTTTATTTATTTACTCCTCAGGAGGGCAGACATAAGTGATCAGAGTTTCAGTTCCTGTTCTTCTGTTCCTGTGGATGAAGGACTATGAGTTTGGCATCTTTTCATGGTTTTGGCTAAGGAGCAGTACCACAGCTTTGTCCCTGTGCTCTCAGTCCCTCAAGCATTGAAAAGGATCTGCCACTTCAGCAAGAGGGCCAACCGTGTCCTTCGATGCATCAGACACAGCATCACCAGCCAGGCAAGGGAGGGGATTGTCCCGCTCTGCTCTGTGCTGGTATAGCCTCACCTTGAATATTGTGTGCAGTTTTGGGTGCCGCAATGTAAAAAAGACATTAAACTGTTAGAGAGTGTCCAGAGGAGTGCCATGAGGATGGTGAAGGGTCTGGAGGGGAAGCTGTATGAGGAGAAGCTGAGGTCACTTGGTCTGCTCAGCCTGGAGAAGAGGAGACTGAGGGGAGACTTCATTGCAGTCTACAACTTCCTCATGAGGGGTAGAGGAGGGGCAGGCACTGATCTCTTCACTCTTGTGACCAGTGTCAGGACTCGAGGAAATGGCATGAACCTGAGTCAGGAGGGATTTATGTTGGATATCAGGAAAAGGTTTTTCGCTCAGAGGGTGGTTAAGCACTGGAACAAGCTCCCCCAGGAAAGTGTTACAGCACCACGCCTGACAGAGTTCAAGAAGCGTTTGGACAAGGCTCTCAGGCACATGGTGATTCTTAATGGGTTCTGTGCAGGTCCAGGAGTTGGACTCGATGATCCTGATGCATCCCTTCCAACTCAGCATATTCTGTGATTCTATAATCTCAGCTGCAGTTGATTTCATTCCCTGCTGTTGCCTGTGTCAGAGTGACCCACAGCATCATGCCACTGATTGTAGTGCTTTTCACATGCATGTGGTCAGCTAGAAAATCCACCCAGGAGCTTCCTGAGAGCCTGCTGCAATATAACCTGGTATTCTGGAGCCTAGAAATGCCTGTGAACTCCTCAGATTGCTTCTTCCCACTGACAAAGTATTGTTTTGAGATACATCTGGTGTCAGGCGTAGGCATATGGCACCAGTATGGCAGTGCTGGCTCCGGGGGTGGTTTCCTGCAGAAGAGGTCTGGCTGAAGGCAGTAGTCATTGCCTATTGAGAGTTATTATTATTTAGCACCCTGGTCTTTGTGAACTTGTTCGACTGGTGGCTGGGCAGAGTGCCATCCGAGCGTATGGACATGAGCAGAGACAGCCGAGTCTCCAGGGCCTTACACGCATCAGATGTGGGTACTGAGGTCAGGCTTCTCAGTAAGGAGAAGCTAAATGACTGTCTGTCCCAAGCACGTGTACCTGTGGTTGACAGGATATGCCATCATTAATCCAAATCTGGGCTGTATTAAGGTTTTAAAATAAAAAACAGCTTTGCCAGCCACTTGAAGAGGGCTGGGGGCCTGTTTGGATCAGTGCATCAGTGGGGAGGGAGGGAGGGAGGTAGGGAAGGAAGGAGCAGGGAGGCAGAGGCAGCTCCACAGTGCTCCTCCCCATGGGCTGAGGTGACCTGACCCCCCACCAAGGCAGGGGTCAAAGGGTTCTGCCTTCCTACCCCGGATTGCAGACCTCTCCAAGGGCTGGGCAACACTTCTGTTTGTGAGGCCCAGCCCTCTCTTTGCTGTAACAAGAGCACAGACATCTCATGTTTTGTTTCTTAATTATGTTTTCAGCGCAGTTCTTGCAGCAGCTGGGAGCAGAAGCTTTAGCATTTGAGAAGCAGGATTGCCTGTTTGCCGGGCAAAACCCCCAGGTTTACCAGCCTGAGCTCTCTCTTATGCTTGGGCAGTGCATGTGGGAACATGGAGATAAGGTTTGCTCCTCTGGCCCTTGGAGATCTGCTGGCCTCCGCAGAGAGGCAGAGCATGCACAGGGGATGAGGCAGCAGCACCAGTATTGTGGCCCCACTTGTAGTGCAACATCTGGGTGGAAGAACACAAAGCCAGAAGTACCAGAAGTACTTTAGTAAGGCCACTGAGAAAGCTAAGGAGAGACAGAGAAAGCAAAATCCTGTAGGCTGTATTTGCATAGAGGGAGAAAACACTTGAGCATTAAGCTAAAGTAAATACTGAAATGATTCACTGCATAGTGCAATGCAGAGAAATGCAGATGACCAGACACTGGGATTTTGCCTGTCTCTTGTGGGTCCCAACAGTTGCTCAGACAGATGGTCTGTGGCACCCATAAAAAGATAATGCTGGGAATCTCCTAGTCTAAATGCTGCTTTTCTACTGTGAGCACTAAACTCCCTGTGGAATTGCCTTCTGACATGATTCTTCCTACATTTATTTATGTGCTGTTGCCATATACTGTGAAACTAGCTGCTTCTGTCCTCTGCAACAAGTAACTAAGCACCTACAGTATAAAATATTCCTAACTGAAAAACTGGGAAGCTTTACCATTGCTATTGGAAAGTGCAGTGAGATTTCCCTAGAAGGGTGTGGTAGAAGTGCAACCAAGGATATGCTGTTATTTTAAAAACCTGACCATGTGCTGGTTCCTCCCCCTTTGAAGTCAGTGGCAAAGCTGTTTTAGAGGAGTAAGGCTACTTGAACAGGCAAACAAGAGGCAGCCTGGGGGCAGAAGAGGCTTACAGGGAATGCTTTCTGCTGCTGTCCTTGAGCACAGAGCTGTTCAGACAGACTGGAGACCTGTCAGCCACTCTCTCCCATTAAGACTAAGAAATGAATGCTTTTCAAGTTGTTAAATGAATGGGCTTGATCCTACAGCCCTTACTCATCTGAGTACTGCCATTAATTTTAAGAAAATAATCGCTATATTAAGTGCTATGGAATGGAGTCCTTAAATTGTTAAATTCTAATATTTGACAGAATTTTTTATTGGATAGAAAAATAATGCTGACATAATTAAAAGGATGTGAACATTTCACCTTTTGAAGACTGCAAGCTACTTTGGAGCAAGATGTAAAACTAGAAGCAGTGCAGAGAGCTCAAGCCCATGTCATGTCTGTGGGTTATTTTTGAACTTTATGAAAAACATACTTTAGCAGTTTCTATCCTGACCATTCAACTGTGTTCTGGCATCCTAAATGCAAAAACATGCTAACCATGAAAGCAGAACATTTAAAAATACACTGTCCACTTGGCTTCTTTGCCCTGCTTCAGAGTCTCCCAAGTTTGTTTGGGACAAACTTGGGAACTTTGTTGTGGAATGACTGTTTGAATTGGGGTTTCTTAAAATACATGTGGAGCCTTGTAGCTGCTGTGGGGTGTACACGGTGGTGGAACTGTACTATTTTAAAATCATCTGGCTATTTCACGTCATGTAAGAATATCTGTCAGCTGAGTTATAAGGAATGAGAGGGGTTGATTAAAACAACTCACGAAGCCATTAAACAAAGAGATAAAATGTAGAACATGTGCTGTAGGGTCGTTTTAATTATAATGTGGGGGGATCTGTGGAAACTGGATGGCAGCTGCAGTGTAGCTGAGTTTTAAACCCCTCTTAATAGCACCTACATCCTGCTCCTTAGGGGTTTCTTTTCTGTAGAGCTAGGTCCTTTGGAAATGTTGTTTGGAAGCTACCTCTCGTTGCTATGACTGACCATAATGGAATTGCTGTGCTCAAGCACTTAGATATGAACCAAAATAGGCATTTATGTACACTAATCATCTAGTCATTAGGTGCTAGACGATGTAACATCAAAGAAATGTATGCAGAAGCGTTAGTCAAGGGGGAAGGTATAAAGATATCAAGTGAGCAGCCATGAGAATGCAGAGACAGTGGGGAAGAAGAAAAGTAATGGCAGCTCTTTTCATTGTCTTGATTATCTTATTAGGTCAAAAAACCCCTTATATCTGTATGCTATAAGTATGTCTGTTAAGTTCATTTAGCATATAATCTGGCTTTAAACAATTGATATCAGGCAGCCACATGAATTCAGTAAAAACTATTTAAACTTCCCATTTTGCTTTATTCTTATTAACCTAGTTATAGGCATCAAGAGTTAGCATAATTAATTCTAGCCCTATCAGAAGTGGTTTCAAGTCTCTCGTGAGTTCAAATCAGTCTGTAGCCACTAGAAATCAGCATGAGGAGCAGTAAAGAAAGTAAGGACACATCTGCCCATGTCAAAGTTTTTACAACCCCGCCCACTTCTGCCAGAGACACAGCCGTTAACGTAGGTAGACATTGGGTCTAGTTCAGCTAGACAGCTCCAGTGTTCCTAATGCAACAAAGTTTGCTTAAATGTCTGCCATGCTTCTTATGCAAATGAAATATAGCAATTTAGTTAACCCTTTGTCACTGAGTAAAGTGTGTTCCCACATAGGAACACCAACACTTCAAAATATCCAGTCATTAAAATATAAAAGAAGGTTTGCGTAAAACAAAGACATAACATCCAGGACCAATTATATAAAAATGGGAAATAATTCTTGAAGAGGAGCATGGAAGACTTGAAGGAGTTACTGCTTCTTGCTCTTGGCTGTAGCTTGTTGGCACATGAAGGTTCTGGGGACTGTTCCTTTGAGGACTTCAGCTGTTGCATGTTGTTTTAAAGACACTGAAAAGTGGTAGTTGGGATAGATAACCACTTCCATACTGGCTCGTGGGATGCTCTACCATCATAGCCAGGGTAACCATCACACCAGTCTGGCTCCTTAGCATTCCCAGCTAAAGAAAATGTACAAAGACAACTCAGCTGCTATTAGGATGAGGAAAAACTCAGTTCTGCTTAAACAATGTGAAGTGTGGTTCCCTTTGTTCTTGGAAGACCTTGGTAGCAGTGAAATCAGTCACAGATCCAACAATGAGACACAGCTTGTCAGCTGATGCTCTGCAGACAGCACACCTTGAGGTGAACTTTGGAGGGTTTTTCACAGACTCGCCTCAAATTGCCTGGGTTAAAAGTTAGAGGAGAAACAGGGGAAGAGCTCTCCCTGATGAGATATCATGGGCCAGGATGCCAGTCTCTGTTCGGTTGGCATCTGGTTAGCTGAAGTTCTAACTTCTGGAAATGAAATTAAGCACTTTACCATCACTGTCATGGAGAGGTTATCTCAGATTTTTAGCATCATGCTTAGACTCATCCTGTACTTTCCCTAGGACCAATGGAACAACACATTTTAGGGTCAAAGTTAGCTCTTTGCATGTGTCCTGTTGTCTTTAGTAGAATTACTGGTGTGCAAGGAGTATGAATAGAGTTCATATAGTGATTCCTAAAACACAAAATGCTAATTACAGTATGCTTCCCTAGGGAGAGAGTTGAAGGTGGCTGACCATGTAACCCCTCTCTTCTCTCCCTCTTTCACTCCAGTCCTCCGTGATGTCAGTCTGTTTTGCCCGCTTTCACCCAAACCTGGTCGTCGGTGGAACATACTCTGGCCAAATTGTCCTGTGGGATAATCGCAGTCACAGGCGCACTCCAGTTCAGAGAACTCCCTTATCTGCTGCTGCTCACACGGTAAGGATAAAAATCACCTCCTCTTTTCCTTAGAGGAGATGGTCAGCAGGGAAAGGCAGCTGCCTTTCAGCTGCCTACAATGGTGGTTGCCACACAGATGAAAACATAAGTGTGGCCCTTGAAGGGAAAAAAGTAGATATGGGAGATGAACAACCACCTCTTGTAAGTGCTCGATCTTCATACTTTGTACAATCAAGCCAGGACATTATTTTCCTTTCCAAGGAAGAAGGCAGGATTGAGCACAACACTTGGGTGAGGCACCTTTGTGCCAGCACAGTGGCACTGTAATTCTTGTCCCCATTGTCTGTAAAGAGAGCCAGACCACTATGGAGGCTGTATGTCTGTCAGTCTGACATGGCAGGCAATTAGAGTCATTGTTGTTGTCTTGGTGTACACAAATTTCTGCTTTGAACCAGACTAGGCACCTATGAGGGTCTCATAGTGGATTCCTGTAAGCAGACGCTGGTGCCCTTGGAAAGAGTGGGGCAGTTTGCTTCTGTTTTCTAATAGAGCAATATATAAATCCCTGCTGTGGTCTCCTACTCCAGACAGGGCCACAGGGCAGACTTTGCACACTGAGGGAGAGTTTGTTTCAGCAGAATGATGCAGGAGAGCATTTTGCTAATGCACACAAGTACTTGCAGATAATTAATGATGGTGGCAATGGGCTCTAGTGATGTCTGGGAGATAAACAGGCAGAGCAGTAACACAAAATGCCTGCGAAAGAAGAGACTTTGTCTGTGATACAAGGATGATGTCTGTGATAGGAGACTCTCTTACATTGCAAAGTACTCATGTTGTGCTGAAGGAAGAGACAAGCCTGAGTTGCCTGCTAAAGTGTCCTCACTGCTATGGCACTGACATCCAGTCCATCCCACACAAATGTCGTATGCATTCTTGAGCTCTCCTCCTCCAGAGTCTGGGCTTGGGCAGACTCTTCAAGAGAGATGGAAGGTGGAGTAGCTCATCCTGGGAGTGGGCTTGGGGCAATTCCTGAGTGGAAAGTGGAAAGGAGGAGGAAAATGTGTAAGTATGATGTAAGAGTGCAGAAAACCACAGATTTTCTGTAACATAAGGAACTGAACTCCACGGAGTACTCTGAGAGATAAGATAATCTTGTTCTAGCAGAATGAAGGATCAGACAAAGTGATAGTACTTTTGCATCTCCAGCTTTTACAATTCTGTGATTCTAATGTTTGGAATTTGCAGATCAAGGTTCAGCTTTCAGTTGACTGTGACAACATAATCCCTGGAGTTAAAAGACAACTCCAGAAGCCATGCCATGTGAATTACTGCTAAAGATTCAGTATGGGGCCAGTATTATGACTGCAAGTCTCTTATATTAAAAATTACAGGTGTGCACAGACATGCTTAGTGGGCCAGGCAATACAAATATTGTTCCCTAAATTTCCACTATCATGAATGTTGATGTAATTATCTAATGATCTGTGCCATGGGTTGCAACTGCAACATTGCTTTACATTTCCCTAATGTTTTTGCTCATTTTGTCGCCAGTAATGTTCAATCTGCATGAAAAGAAACAGTCTCTCCTGGAAGTGCAATTTAGAGATGTAGCAGACCAGAAAACTAGTGGCAAGAAGCTGACTATCACTGAAAATTGAACAACTGGGACTCAAAATCTAGGGGAAAAGCAAAGATTAATGGGAAGTAATTTGTTTACACTCAAAAATCATTTAAGGAAAAACTGTACCTCCTGGAATTATATATTGAAGCAGTTTTATTATTGCAATAGAAAAATATGTAACATTTTGCTTTTGACAAATATAAATAAATTACTTTCAGTTGTGGATGGGCACTTTATGTGCTGTCATGGATTGGTATAAATAAGTGTTTACACAGTCTAACATGAGGAAATATGATGTTTTAAGGAGTGCTCAGATTTTACAATAAGAGTTGCTTACTTTATGTTCGTACATAGGAATTACTTACATAAACTGTAAATGAGGTCTTGGTTGCAAAAGGCTGGCTTGAATCCTTGCTGCCCAGAAAAAAAAAGGATTAAATTAAGACAACGCTACTTTAGCGATGTTACTTTTTGTACTGCTAGATACGTGAGCTGAATAGTCATTTTTTAATTTGAACTCATGCTGCATGTGAAGAAAGGTTTTTTCTCTTTTCTTTCTCCTGCTTCGTTTATTTGAAACAGATAGATCGTGTTGTTCTCCCTGACTTAAACCTTCCTGAAATTTAGTATCACTGATTACTGCCTGGATTCACCAGGAAAGAGAATTCTACCCGCAGCTTACTCACTAATTTCCTTTCACACCCACCACACATCTGCACTTGGGACAACAGGAAATTTTAATTAAGACAAAACCCTTTTGCATGATGATTTCATTTCCAAAACAAATAAAAGCAAGCTGGCAGCAACCCTTTGAAAGGAAGGAGCCTGTTTAGACTTTCTGTTGCATACAGTTGGTTGTCTTCATCTGCTTTCCTTACATCTTTTCATTTCTGCTGTTAGTTTTATTGTGCATGAAATTGATGGCTGGTAGCCCTGATTAAAGCCAGGCCTGACACACTGAGGTGCTGCTGGAAAGACATGGCTCACTCTTCCCCCCCTCCCCCCCACTAAATATTCTAGATATTCCACTGCTTGCTTTAGCTTCCTCCCACCCACTCTGTCTGTTTGGACTACTGGAGGTCAAAAGCCCATGAAAAAAATAGGTCTGTGCTTATTTCACACATCAGTATGCAGTAATCATGTTTAGCACTGGGGTCATTAGCTTACACTAAGCAGCAAGAATGTCCATGGTGTGAGGGTAATAGTGTGAGACACATGTGAGGGACCAGCTGGGGTCTATTTGATGATCTGGGAGAAACTAGGTGCCTGACAATCTTGAGAGAAAGAAAAAAAATGGCATCAAATGGACCTTGTGACTTACTGGTGTGCATAGGTTGCCTCCAAGCACAAGGTACTATTTCAGCAGCAACTGCTTAGTCCATCCCAGTGTGGGCACAAACACTGTTTGTACAGGTGCTGCACCTTTTGCTCTTAGAGAGGGGACATTTACTGGGCCCACTCAGGTATCAAACCTGAGAGCAAGCCAGAGCTCTGAGGATTTCTGCCATTCCCCACTGACTGGGTCAGTGACCTGCAGCTGGATCTTGAAGTAGTTTGACATAAGTGGCAGTTCTGCCATTCCTTTCAGCAGGACCAAATGCTACGTTCCTAACACTACATGGAGTTGGCTTAGAAGCTCCTTAGGGAGCTCCTGTAAGTTGGTCCTAATTTTCTTTAATTAAGAAAAGTATTAGAGAAAAATGTTTTTTCTTTCTGCAGAGGCATGTCCTCTATTTATTGGTAAACGCAGCAGAAAAATTAAATTTTTGGGTTTTTGACTTTTGTATATGTCTAACCCTTAATTTAGCAGTATCGCTTGTACTGGTCAATGGAAATGAAATCTTATTGTTCAGTCTGACTGATTTTTCATCTGGAGATTGCTGAACTTGACCCATCCCTCATATGTCACCATCAGATATCAGATGACGCTTTGGGCTCAAAATGTTACCAGGTTCCTTGGAAAAGGAATAGGCCAAGTTTCAATTATGCACACTAACTAGAATTCAGCCTCCATGGAATGACTGCACTATGGTGAACCAGGTGTAACACCCTCAGTTTAGTCACTCCCCACTTATAATGACAGATTTTAAAAGGTCTATTGGCCAATGCTGAAGAACGTTGATGGGCTTGTTCATGTTCTTGAACTGGAATACATTTGCAAATATTTAGCATGCAAGCCAAATTCTGACAGAGTTCAAGTTTTATGCAGCTGTTTTCTTGAATAAAGTTTTCATTTTTATTCTGTTTGGACAGTTTTCCTCTTTCTGCTGGTTATTTTCAGTGTCAAAAGCCATCAGTAGAATGATACATGTCCCTGTGGGTGAAATCTCATCCACATAATTCGATATTTTCACAGCATTACTCAGCTGGGTTGTTTTATTATGAGGAAAATGAAACTTTGAAAACATTTCCACCTCCATAATGTACTTCTTAAAATTTAAATGTAAAAAACACAAAAACCCAGCAAAACAATTCCTATCTGGCAAAAGCTGAGTCTTATATTTTCCAGGCATTGTGTGACTACTTAATCATTCTTTAAAATAACATATGAGACATTAGAAGTTTGTTTGTGAAAATGTAAGAATCGCTCTCTGACTTCCAGTGTTATGTGTTTTCAGCATCCTGTGTATTGTGTGAATGTAGTTGGAACACAGAATGCACACAATCTTATTACTGTCTCTACGGATGGCAAAATGTGCTCCTGGAGCCTGGACATGCTCTCAACTCCACAGGTGGGTTTGTTTTCACCTACACGGGGGGAAAAAGTGTTTTTGGTAGAGCAGGATACCTGCATATTGGAACATAGCTCCTAAAAGCCAAAATCTCGCATCCTATACAAACTAAAACCAATGGATGCACTTGAAAGAGTACAGCTTGCTTCCAGCAGTGTCTGCTAAGAGCCAAACCTCATTTCCTTTACCACAAATCATGTAATTATTGTAATACGTTAATACATAGGTCAGTTTCAAGTGAAAATGAAATAGTCCATTTTAAAGCACGGTAATTACAGAAGTCGCCTGTGGTATAAATTGCACTTATTCTACAGCATTGTTTAACAAATATGGACTAGATTGCACTGCTGCTGAACACACCCTAGGCACTGCAGGTTTCCAAGGCACACAGTCAGAAACTCAGAAACTTACTTTGCTGGCAGCCTTCAGTAGCCAAAGGAACAAACAATGCAAATCAAAAGTTTTAGAACTAATTCTCCCCCTCTGGAATGTTTGCTGCTATTGTCTTTCCCCCCACTCCTCTCCTTTGTATCAGAAATGAAAGGAAACACAGGAAAATTGCCCAAACCACTAGTGATTACAATAATGGAAACTAAACAAAGAATCCAATGCTGAAAAAGGTGTACAGAAAGCATCTTTTAAGTGTTATCTTCTGAAGTAGTACATTTTCTATTCCAACACATCACTCATTTTTATACACAATTTCTTAGAAAAAAATTTAATATCATTTTTACTAAGCATCATGGGATCTGATCTTGTTTCAAAATGCTGCATAGAAACTCCCGGTAATGATTCCATTAATCATGCATTAATGTGCAATTACTATTGAATTATTCGCTTTTCAGTGTTGACACAAGAGGTGGGACTCCTCTATCCTAACCTGAGCCATCTGAAAGTTGATGTGTCAAGTCTAAGTTCGAAATTCAAGTTTTTTGTACAGTTGAGGTAGAGAGAGGCTGCTGCTTCTGGAGGATGACTCATCCCATCCAAGTGTGAAATGCCATTTCAGATACCCACCCTGGGACATGGAACTGTCCTGTCTTAGGGTGGGAGAGGATTCTGGAACTCATCACATCTACTCCCCTACTCAAAGGGAAGCCAACTTGGAAGTTCGACCACGTTGCTCATGTAAGGCAACAGTGTGGGGCTGGTAGTTGTGCCCTGGGACTATGAGAAACCAGTACTCTTCTGCAGTAGAAATGGAGGCATCTAAAATGGCCCAGGCATCTATGTTCAGGCACCCGAATCCCTTCCACAGTTTCTCACCTAAACATCAAGAAGATAAATCCCACCCCTGCATATTCACTTTACTGGAATACTGAAGTCTGAAGCACACATCTGTGAACATCTGAGTTCCAGTACCTCATCACTCAAATGGCATTTCCCTGCTCCAAAACTGGCTCTCAACAGGGATGGGAACACACCCCACATTACACTGAAGTTTGGCACATGGCTCATGGTGATCTAGAAAAGAAAGGCATAGGACTTGACATCAAGCTGCATGCCATAGCTTTAAACTGGGAGGAGTGAAGTGTTGCTGATGTGTGTCAGTTTGAAACTTTCCAAAGACACAGATCCAGAGCACTTGTGTACAGCCATGGTGTGGGCACTGGGAGGAGAGTGTCCACCACAGTCTATGGCCATATCTCTGCAGAGACACTAAATGATGATCTCACCTCGGAAGATTTTAACAAAAATATATGGTGTCTCTCCCATATTAACAGAATTTCTTTCTCTCTCTCTCTCTCTCTCTCTCAGTCACATATTTATAGAAATATGGGGTGGTCTCCCAGCGCATTTTCCATGTCTTGTTTTGCCTTTATAATAGAACCAAATTTATTTAAAAGTATAAACCAAGCAGAAATATTTCTCTATGGATTTGCATCGCTCTCCTCTCACAGGGATACCCACTTTCTTTGCAGCAAAAAAGCCTTTCTGAGAAAAACCCTACAGGCTTTGGCCCTAGAAGAATAGCAGTATAGGCTTTTTAAACACAGAGACCATACCCACTTAAATAGCTAAAAATGAAAATGCTGAAACCATTCAGGCCTTTTGTGGATTCTTGGGTTACACCATTTAGGCTGAAAAACCAAAAAGTTGTGCAAAATCTGCTCAAAGAGTACACATCTTGCAACAGCCACAAACTTGCACGGTGATTGTATTTGCAATTGCAAAAATGGGCATGCTGATTTACTTTAAAATATAGCTACCAAATGAAAACAGAACACATTCCTGCTGGTTTGTTCCTTGATGGTGGAGTCTTGAGGGATTGTTTATGGTTACCTCCGAAAATCCCTGAAAAGCAACACTTAGAATGGTGGTAGTGACAGGACCCCAACTTTGTAATTTTGTTCTGCAAAGGGACAAATGACACAGGGCAATAAGTGCCTCACATGCACACGATGTTACATGTGCTTCCTGAAAATTGATTTCCAGAATGTTTGTAAATAGAAGGGTATTGCATGATTTGTTAAAGCCTGAGGCTGGCAAATGTGACCATTAAGGTATTACCTTTAGTTTCTGCACCATTAGATTTTAAATTCTCACCTGTCATCTCTGGCTGATTTAAGATGATGCAGAAAAGACCAGTGCCTTCCTGTCAGTCTCAAATGTGTGACAGACAGCACTGGGGATGGCAAGAGCATCCTGGTTTGTGACACTGCATCTTCTCAAAATGTCTTATGTAGAAACCAAAGTCCTGTGACTGGGTCAAATGATCTTATCTTCCTCTCCTGCTATCTCATGTAATATTCATAAATTGGTTATAAAAAAAACAACCCAGACTAACAAAAGGAGGATCACAGCATAATAACAAAAACCTGTTTTGGTAGGAGAGCATGGAGCTGGTATACAATAAGTCCAAACCAGTGGCGGTCACAGGAATGGCTTTCCCAACTGGAGATGTCAATAACTTTGTCGTTGGCAGTGAAGAGGGAACAGTCTACACAGCCTGTCGTCATGGAAGGTGAAGTTCAGCATTTTATACTTATAAAACATGCTGTACCTGTGTTGATGAGAGATAGCCAGTGGGTGTTCAATGTTTTTTTCTCTTGGATCAACGATGCCTATACTGTTCCTGTGAGCAGCACAGGAGCTGCCTAACTTTGAGCAACTGTGCTGGCAGTATTGCTAAATTGCTTCTATTTAGGCATATATTGATAGTCTGTATGGCAGCTGATGGTTTGAATGAGTCTTAGGCTGCTAAGATGAATGAAGCATGCCCAAGGGCATTTCTCACTTCTGAAGTTTCAGACTTGCCTGGTTTGTTCCTCACAAGAGGAGGAAGGTGCCAGATCCTCTTTTTAGCACACCTTTGTAGAAACCTTCTACTGACCATCGACAAAAGCTCTTCTGCTCCTGCCTGTCTTTCCTGGAGCTTTTTGCTGTCATCCCTGGTTTATTTCCAGAGGCTCCCGTGTCCTTCAGCCCAGCACAGTGAAGAGCCGTATGTTATTCTGCGAAAAGGTGTGTCACAGCACAGCAGATACCCAGGATGGCCTCAGTGCTCCAGAATCCCCCTTACCCCACTGACTACGTGGCAGATAGCTGGGATGAAATGAGAGGTGTCCTTCTTATCTGGCACTGCAGGACTGAGCCCCTGCTCCAGCACATGCTGCGAGGTCTGGCAGGGGGAGCCTAAGTGAGGCCACACTGTCCACACAGGAGAGGTGAGGGGACACTGCACCAGCTGGATGAGGGACCAGTTTTCTGTGGTGCAGCTCCGTATCTCCTTTCAGTACACTGTACTCACCCTGGCACAGGGCTGACAAGCTCATCAGAGCTGTGGCTATTTTTAATGTATATTCTTCCACTCGCAATTTTTCTATAATCTAGCTAAAAGGGTAATTTCATTATTCCCTTTTCTGTGTACACTGTGAGACAGCACTGACAACTGATCTGGCATAATTTGCTTCCAGGAAGAAGAAAACTGTGCACATTCTCTCTTACACAGCACTATATTTTTCCTTCCAAATAACTATTCTAACCTCCAGCTGATGAAATGCACATCTCCCCTTGTTCAAAGTAATGACTGTGTGATACCTGATCACAGCATCAGTTGCTTTACTTTTTGTGAAAAAGCATTTGCTTCCTAGTGACTTGATTGACTGCTATGAAAATTAATCTTAAATATTTAAGAGAAAAAGAATTGCCCATGATAAGTCATTAACATATCTGCATTTTTATTTTAATGGTTATTCCTTGTGATAATGGCTTACTCAGAGGCATAAGCTATAGTATAATTACAATTTAGAATTATTTTATAATTATACATAAATGTTATTTCAAGCTACAGGAATAGACAGTATATGTAGAAGTGAGTAAGGTAAGCCTTCAGAAGTAAGAGAAATTCTCCCTGTGCTCAATTCTGAGCATTTATTTTGCCCACTGGAATAAACTTCTGCAGGCAAAGGCCTTAGCGAAAGGAGAGAGATTTACAGGTTAAATAGAACTTTAAACGGAAACAGGAACCTAAGAGTAAAGAAAAATTATGTTAAATCACGAGGTGGTAAATCACTCTCTGCATGTAAATCTTTCTTCTTCCTGCAGTAAAGCTGGCATTGGTGAAATTTTTGAAGGCCACCAAGGACCTGTCACAGGAATCAATTGTCACATGGCAGTGGGTCCAATAGACTTTTCCCATCTCTTTGTCACATCATCATTTGACTGGACAGTGAAATTGTGGACCACAAAGGTAAGAAATATGAGTTGCGGTGAGACAATTAATGCTACTTGTGAAAATGCTGTTGTCAGAAATATTTTAATACCATCTATCAAGTCCTAAAAACAAATTAATTCAAACGCTGTGGTTAGAATGGGCATAGTGATAATATAGTAAGTAAAATATACAGCTAGTGTAACTCTCAATCATATTCGTTGTGGAGCATACCTTGCCCTTTAGCTGGCCTGCATTTCAGTATTAACCCTAGTGCTGAGCAGTTTCATGAGGCAAGGAGATGAGGATGTCTTGGACTCCCAGCCATCAAACAATCCATTCAGCACTCCTGTGCGGGCTAAATTGCAAGGCTAATACAATGCACCATGGTGGTGCAGCAGCAGGAACACTTTCCTCTGATGAAGCAAGAGGGGAAGTGCACGTACAACTTAGTGCAATCAATATCACTTGTGAAATTCACTGCTGGAGGAAGCTGTGATAGCCAAAAGATAAATTGTCCCCATGACATCAGAAGCAGGGAGAAGTACATGCTAGAACTTACATTCATGACCACCAGGGATCTGTTGCTGACTACTCTGTGGCCCTCTGCCTGTGACCTCTTTCAGAGAGAGCAGCAGAACAGCAGAAATGTCACAGTCCTGTGAAACTTTGAAACCCCAACACTCCATGGGACAGACTAAACAGACCAACCTGGTTTATTGTACAGGCTGAGTAAAACAGGACAATGAGAGGTAAAATCCTAATTATATAAGTCATCTAAATTTATTTTTTTATACACCAGAGTAGAGAACTGCCTTCCAAATGTCAGGTTCTTGTCTTGACCTAGTTGGTTTTATGCCTGCATTTGTTTCACATCTTGAGCTGCACCCGGCAGAGTTCCAGTACTGGAAGCTGACCCCAGTCAGGAAGTATCTCAGCATGTGTTCTTCCAAGACATCAGGGCTTGGAGATGATAGAACAGATGCACATCAAATGTAAATACGAAAGTGATCCAAAGAGCTCATGTGACAGCCTTGTGCTGGAAGAAGCAGCACAGTTACTTAGATGATAACTTGAATCAGCTTCCATAGTGGCTTCCCAATGCACTTGTTAATAGCCTGATCCAATGTGCATGCTAATTAACAGGTACCTTTTCCTAATCAGCAGTGACCATAGCTGATGGTTCTGTCTTGAGCATTACATTTCAGGAAACTCGTAATGAGAAAGGTGCATGATTTACCTAATTCGCATAGATACATCACTAGACCCAGCCTTAACCAATGCAAAAGTGGTCCAGAGGAGTGGTCATGGGCAGGCTGGAATGGGTCTGGGATGGTTCCCAGGTGGTGAATGTTAGAAAGGGCTGCAGGATATCCAAGGGATGGACAGCTTAGATGTTGGCTCAGTGGGGCTAGATAGGCCATTTGGTGTGTGAGACAAGGGAGTCCTGAGCAGTGGTGGCTGGGGGCAAGGGAATACTGGAGTGTTGAAGTTGAAGCTGAGTAAAGGGAGAAGAATTTGTGGGGAGTGCAGGGAAGATGAAAGGCAAGTATTGAATTCCAAACACACACGTACAGAAAATCTTGGATGAGTATTTGACGGTCAGCTTGGGGTTGAATATGGCAATAAGGGCCTCATTCATCTGCAGCTTAAATGAAACTGTATTAAGGTATGATAAAGCCTGATTTTTATTTTAAACTCTTGGGATTTTAGAAGTTAGTAGTAACACTAACACAGCACATTTTGGGCACAAAGACACTGCAGATAGTAATACACAGTTAGCCTTGTGGAATATTTCAGTGCCAAAATGGTTGGGTCTGATTTTGTTCAAGACAATCAAGTTTTCAAAGAACCAAACCATTTAAATTTTTAATATCTATCAAGCCGTGGCTCATCTGGCAAGAGGGGCTTCCTGAGAAAGCTGTTTGACTGAGCTGGGCGAGCTGTGATGTGCATGTGACACACCACAGCACCGCTCAGAGCTGGAAGCTGCGTTGCTGTTTTAGATCACTTGCTTTCTTCTGGAGCAGGTTTGAGCAGCAGCAGCAGCCCCAGGCTGCTGCCCTGCCAGCCACTGCCCTGTGAAAACATCCTCTGAGACACTAGACAAGTTCTTGAATTGTGATGAATATTTTCTTTTTCTCCCCATTAAACTGCATCAGAAGTTTATTTTCATATTGTCTGAATAATTTTCTTGGCTGGAGCTACTACATATTTAAGGCTCTCTTTGTTCAGTTCTCATAGTCAAGGCTCAGTCAATCAGTGGGCTCTGAAAAAAAAAAGTGCATTGATATGAAGTATTGAGTGCTTCTGCTGGCTTACAAGATTTTAGTCAGAATTGGTTTATTCCTTTAGTTTCTTATTTGTAAATTTAATCTCCCTATCAGCATCCAAAGCCGTATTGCTTTCCTGCTTCTACCAGTGTTGTCTACTTAATCCTGTGCACATTATCCTCTTTGGTCATGAAATTCAATTCCTTTCTGTTTCACAGGTTCAGAGTCAATGTCCAATTGTAAAGTGAACCATAAAAGCTTTGTGTTTATATTGTCTATTGATGTTGTGTAGCATCCTGGGGTGCTTACAAGAAAGGCACTTTCATAGCAGGCATTTGACTGATGGATTGAAAGCACCATCTCCCTTAAAAACTCTCGCTTGACATTTTATAATCTGTTTTTGTGGTTAACACATTTTCTAGCTAAAGGCAGTTCAACCAGGTGACTGAGAATAAGATTTTCACTAGCAGATGAGTGAGCGTTTTGTAGATAACACTAATACAAGGTTCACATTATCATCCATCACATTAGCCAATAATTAGATCCCTCTGTGAATAGCAAGCAACCAGAAGCAACAGGAAAATAAACGGAATTTGCCAAGATAGTTACTTGATAACCACGGTATTACCTGGTTCCTGGTGAAGTTAATAGGGCTTTCAACTTGAATTCATGCTACACCATGTGAGCAAATCTTGGATGCAGAGCTGTAAAAGGGAAGTCCCGATGTGAAGTGTCTGTGGAGCTCTGCCCTTAATTAGGCAGTGTCGGTACGATGCTTTGAAGAGGTAAAGTGCTGAGTGGAAATGCTAAGTGTTGTTAATTAATTAGACACTAATCCTCATGAATGAATAGCATGAGGTTAAATAATGAAATGTAAGTATTGTTATTATTACAGCAATTGCTGTTTGGAGAGCAAATTTTTTGATATTGTGTCAAGAGATGGGAGCTATCCTGGAAATGTTAAAGCATAGCAAAACATACGCTAGTTTCAGCTAAAGCCTAGAAGATGGCTTGTTTGCTGCTAACGGAGTTAATAAGGGTCTGTACAGACAGGTGGATTTTGCTAGCTTTTTCATCCTTCACATGTCTTCTTCAGCTCTTATCCTTCCACTGAAGTGATGCCTTTTCCGGGTCTTAAAATCAAGAATCAAACGCGGTTAGAAGGGAAAAAGGGATTTTACCTTGGTATTTATTTTAAGGATCCTTAGGTGCACCACGTCCAGGTCAAATGCACCCCAATGCCCACTGCAATGCACACCCCACAAAAGATCTGGTATAACATTATAGGTGTTACTAATTAGCATATCTATCAAAGATTCCCCAATGAGAGGCTCAAGTGAGCCCCCTCCCCAAGGAGCCTTCCCCCTGGATAGTTCTATCTTAGTTTACAAAATGTGTTCTGGAGAGGGCCTTGGTGTCTGGGACATTCTGATCCCTAACTACGAAGCTTCTAAAATGTTGAGTCTCCTAGCTTAACAAACAAGTCTAAGAATGTAGGCTAAAAAACACTAAGAATACAGAAGTTATAAAAGGTATAAAAGAAAAGGCAAAAAATCATTATGGCATCAAGGGGAGGTGCTAATGACTAGTTTTCTCCTCTTGCACCTATGCCTAAGTCATGCTCAAATGGGCAGAGATTGGAACAACTGTAACAACATTGCTGTGTCCCCATCCATGCTTGTCTCCCTCTGCCTGATGTTTAAGTAATGGTGGTAATGCCATAATCAGAAGGAGGCTCAGAGGTGAGCAGACTGGTAGTAGGGCCACCACATAACCATTATCAGGGTCTAATGGAGCCAGAGGTCATGTGTGCCCTCAGTGACAGACCACTCATAATGTGTCTGTGCTCAGTTTTGCTTTACTGGCACATGCATCAGTGGTAGTGCCTTCCTCGTCCCTCTCCTTTGTCTTCTTTTCCTTGTGCTCCTCACATGCTGCTCTTCTCTTTTGTTATGCTGTGCTGTTCCAGTCTGCAGTCTGTTGTGCTTTTTTGAGAAACCCCATTTTAAACAGCAAACATTCCCATTTCTACGCTATATGCCTTCACATACATTTCTGTACCTTGAATATCTTATGCCCACGTGTTTGTTGATAACCTGGGTACAACCCAGTCTTCCTGTCTCTTGGAGCAAATTATTTTACCTGTCATACCTTCCTATAAACATGTAACTTCAGACTCCACCGGTTTTCATTTGGCCTAGAGTTGAACACCATCTCCTCCAAGGTCCAGCTGAAGCCTACCACTAGAAAAATGCAAAGAAGCATGTGGTGGTGGTGTTACTAAAGGCAGGTACCTCAACCCTTCCCCAGAAGCCTTTCTGATAGGATCTGATCAGATCCTCTTGATAGACAAATTTACTGTGATGGAAAATGGTGTTGCAGAATGAACCAGAGCACTACTTGATGGTCACCAAGAAAATGCAGGCACACATGGCCAATTTTTTAAAGTTTAACAAAACAGCAGGTTGTGATTTTTTGAGATTAAGAACTTACTGGTTTTTTACATTACAAATACCATTTTTCAAGTTATCTGGTTACAGGCTAAGATTTTTTTCTGTTATAATTTCAATTGCCTTAAATGGGTGAGTGAGAGCCTCTTGTGTTCCAGTTAGCATTGTCTGAAGTTAAAAATCCAAGTAGAAATGTAGTCAAACATGTATTTATGATGAAAGGACAGTAAACTTAGTGAACTATTACAACAACTTGGTGAATTTTTCCTTGTGAAAATTTTTTGCAACTGTAATTGGAAATGCTGGAGTCAATGACTTGATTTAATGAAGTCCTGTGGCTGGTGGTTAGAGTGGATCACAGATTCGAGGCACTGATGTTAGTGGTTAATGGTATATACCATTTCCCTGCCTTATGGAAGATGTTCCTATCCCAGTGAAGATGCAGTTATTTATGAAGAGTGTAGGAGCTCCACAGGAGCATCCTGTAAGCCACTGGTTCATGCTCCAAGGGTCTGCCTGAGCAGGACAGGAACGCGTGTCTTCTGTAAGGGGAGGAAGTGATGATCTTGGCATTTTGCTCTGAGCTCTGTCTTGTGCCTATAAACAGCTCTGGTTTCACTGACAGCAGTATCTTCTCAGAGTAAAGCTTTGATTTTAATGTGTTGGCACTTCTTGATGAAACCTGTTCTGTCCACTTGGGGCCAGCCATACTTCTCCAGTTTGTAACAGGATCAAACAGACCTCCAACAGCAAAATGGGACTGGTGAAATGCAGAGGTTACTCAGGTACCTTATCTTGCATACGCTTGAGTGTAGAAAAGAGCTGGACTCTATGAGACTTAGGAAGTATCACTACTTTCACTCTTAAACATGTTCATTCTTAATGTTTTTTTCTAAGCTTTCCTAAATCCTTTGGGCCATATCTTCTCATATCATGTAAGGCATTTTAGATGATGCTTACTTCATATGAATTTGGATCCTCCTGGATCTTTTTTTATGTAGAGCTTTCACACTTTGGTTTCTTATGCAGCCACTGGAAAGAAGTAACTGTACTGCATACATTAGACATCTCTTGGAGAGACCACCATTACTGCCCACCACTGACTACGCAGGAGCCCAAGTCTGGCAGATAATCAGTTGCTGTAGCTTTTGGTGGCTTTCTTGCATCTGGACAGCCTCAGGCCATATCTAAACTGGCAGACGTGTCAGCACTTTTGAGCTCCTGAGTCTGTCTTTTTATTCCGGCTTCTCCCAAACCACTACCAGGAAGGAATCAGCCTCTTTATCCCACACCACACACACACATACATACATATGCACCTTGATTTGCAGCCAGAATCCTGTGGAATCCTTTACGACTCCTCCCTCTGACTGATTTTGGTGGGGCTCAAATGTCTGTCTCAGGGGACAATTTCACTCCTCTTATTTTGGATACATGACTAGAATGGTCTCCCTCACTGCTCCATTACCACACAAAGCTCCTTCTTTTCTCTTTTATAAAAGCAATTAAAACTATTAATTTGATTAATCACTGTCCAAATGTTAACTTTATCTGATTACAGGGAATGACAAAGGGTGATAAAATAGCATGCTGGGATTTCATGGAAATGGTCTCTCTGTGGTGTGAGTTCAGAATTTTGAGTTTTGTCCAAAAACAAGGCAATGAATGAATTTGCTTCAGAGCTCACTTTCTGTCAAAAGGCCAAGCTGACTTGGGGAAGAGGGTGGAGTTGCCTGTTCAGACAGGATTTTTTTAGGTTTTGCCCTTTACCTCTGGAGCCAGAGGTCTGGCTCTCATCCAGCTGAACAAAAAAAAAAAAAAAAAAAAAAAGAAAAAGTATTTTCGAGGTAATTTTAAAGAGCAAAACCAAAGTGAAGTCAGGTTCGAGGTAATTTTAAAGAGCAAAACCAAAGTGAAGTCAGGTGCCTTGAAATGAGTCCCAAGTTCTTCCCTTGAAATACTTCTCATGATTTCGGTTTTCTGTGTAGCCATATTTGATAAGTGTTAGGAAAATACTCATCAGCTGGCCAACATACTTAATTTACTCACATGAAACATGGTGCTTCTTTGCGATACATTTAGTGAAGAATGGCGCACACACACAAATAAAACAGTCATCTAAAATAGTGAGTTCTAAAAAACTCAGTGGGCTAAACTGTATTTCAGAAAAGCCTAATATAAATCCAGCTGTAAGCAGTGAAAGCTCTATTTGCACATGGAAAGCAGAATTGGATTTCAGGAGCTTATATAATCTGTGCAAAACAAAGTTATCATTCCTTTTTTTCCTGAAATCAAAATGCAAACCTCCCACTGACAGTTCTGTTGCAGAATTACGCTGGAGGATCAAGCTCGCATGCAATAGTGAAACATTTCAGGACAATTATCAGTATATAAAGCCCAGGACTTCTTCCCTAATGGAAATTTTCTCCCACCTGCTTCATGCAGCCATTCTTTCTCTGCCATGTGAGAGACTTTTGTTATCAGTAAAAAAAAAAGAACTTTGTTCGAAGTCCTACAAGATGAAGTCATCTTCAATAATAATTAGCCTCAAAATCATTGCTTGTTGACCCATGAAAGCCCTGTGGGCATCCTGGTGGCAGCAGCTACAAATACTAATCTTGACTGCTTAGCAGACAGTGCTGTAACATCAGGCTGTGTCAGCCATCCTGCCATGTTCCTCATGCTCTTTCTTCCTGGCAGCTGAACTGCAGCAGCAGGGTCACTTGAAAACCTGGCAATTCGCTGAGTACACATGCACTGCTGGGCCAGGTACCCTGCGATGAAGCAGCATTTTCCATTAAAAAGAAAAATTGAATTTTCAGGGGCCTCATACTGAATGTTCCCATCAGAATCACAGGGGTGGGAAACAACCAAACCTCAGCTACATTATCCCACTCCTCTCCTCGCCTTGCAATTTGAGCTAAACTACCTCTCTTCAACAACTCGAGGCCCAAAGCAGGGAGACCAGTCCCATTGACCCCAGAAAAGGTACGTGCAGGACCTGAGTGCATGCTGCATGACAGGAAAGCACGAGCGCACCAATCCAGCTTCTCCCAATTCATCCTACTCATTCTCTAGCTCTGCTTCCTTGTCCCATCTATGTGGGATATAAACAGGGAGTGACAACTGGAGGTAGAAGACCAAATGTGCCCTTCAGTGTTTCACTCTGTGTTCAGTGTTTCCTCCGACCAGGATTTGGTCATTCTTCCATCAACATGCCGTGCTTATATTTCTCAGCAAGTCCCTCAAGAGCTTCCCTGAAAAATAATCCAGGATTATAGTGATACAAAGGCAGGAGTATGAACTACAGAAACTATGAATCAGGTTGCTAGGCAAGGACAGCAAGACTTTCTGTAGTGTTTTGAGCTTCTTAAAAGAAACTGAGCCATTTTTAGAAGTAGGTAGAGATTCCAAAAGAAAACAATAGTATTTCTAAAGAAGTCTCTTGACACAAATGCATGGCTAGTAGTTTAGGAAGAAGTGTTGTCCTGCTTAGAGCGTGTTTTAAATAAAAGGTGGAAAACTTGATTACCATTTAGCGATGAAGTCAGCAGTCTGAGGAAATACAGCACAAATGGCAGATACCTGTATAGGCTTTTCCAGTGTTGCTGTCTGCACTTGCCTCCAGCTTGATGTGGATGAATGAAGCAGAGAATATTAAACCTCACACAGTGGAAACCCATAGGCACAACTCTTTTAAGTGTGGATTAAGAGGGGCTGAATGAAGCTGGATGATCTAAAATGCAGAAACAAGAATACACCAGCCTGGCCAGAAGGAACTCGGGACAAAAGTGAGCTGGGGAATACTGTAAGCCAGTCTGCCTATGTACATTCTGATGTTTTTAAAGTTCATCCATTGCAAGCAGATCTTTTAAACCATTTAAATTTACAGTAGGCATCGAGTAATGCACATTTCTATCAAACTCACTGACAATAGCTCCTCAGCTAATATGCAGTGGTGAAGAGGAATGCCATGCTTTCTGCTTTTTTTCTTTAGGAAAAAAAAAGGTCTTTTTCCATTGGGTAAGTGGAAAGGCATGGTAGAAGAGAACTTTTGCAGTAGAGCAGCACAGCCAGAATGTGTTGCACCTCTGCTGAGTACTTAAAAGAGTTAAGAAGGATTAACCAAATAAGCAGTTTATCTGTCAGTAAAACTAGCTTCCAGGCTATCTCCACAGATTTCAAAAGCTCTGCTGTTTGAATTTCTGATGCTCTTAAAAGACAAGTGCTGTCTGACTTTCCAAGTTCTTTTATTTTTTTCTTCATGCCGTAGTATTAGACATTAAGATCAGTTCTCATTAAAACTGCCTGTGCCAATCATCAAACCTTTTTTTCCTTTGCTTCCTTCTTTTATACTCACTCGTGGTGCTCTGACTTTGAAGGAAACCACAAAAATGTAATCATCAGGTTATCTCCAGACTTGGTCTGGTGTCGTAGCCCCTTTCCTTTCAGTCTTACCCTTGTCCCCTCCTCCATCCATAATAATTCCCACATGTTTATGCAAAAATATTGGACTTTCTTTCATTATTGACAATTAAGAAAGGCAACAGTTTCAGCATCTCTGCAAGAACAATACTTTCCAAAAGTGAACAGTTTTCTGCCTTGTCTGTCTGCAACTTTTAGGATGCCAAACCCAAACAGTGTAACAATACTACAGCACTTAAACAAAAGGGTTGTGAAGAGTGTAGGGATCATTTCCACACTCATTTCTTTCCCCCTGTTGCTACTGAGTCTAAAACTTAAGCCTGTTACCTTGCCAATCAAGTCAGTTTAGACTTGATTCAGCGACCTAGTAATTATCTGACAGTGAGGTGACACAACATACAGATAGGTCATAGCCCAGTGAAATGTCCTCTGAGTCCCAGAGGGTCATCTGCAATCCAGCACTGAAACTGACTGCCAGAAGGAATTTTAAGGCAGGTAAAGGAGTTTTTACTCATGTAACTCAGTTCAGGGTACCTCAGTACTAGTGCCTCTGGTTTATGACATCTAGTAACAGTTCCTGGGAGTGCTGTAACTTTTAAAAATGAGCATAAACTGAAGTAAGTCAAGTCAAGTCCCACAAGTATAGTATCAAAGTAGGAGCTATTGGGTAATCCTAGATCATTGCAACTATTAGAAAACAGATTTGGGAGAAACGTGATAGTCCAGAACTGGCAAAATTCCTGTGGAGATCAGTCAGTCTGAATGAAAACCAGGGCCTCTTTGACTCCATATAAATGGAGAGAGAACATGAAGGCTTTCAAGAGTAGTAGAGCCTTATACAGAGCAGAGGACTTAACTCCTCACCAAAAGAGGTATGGAAAAGTAACCCCAAACAGCTAATAGCTGGTTTCCCAAGATGGACACCACTGAAGGGGAGAAGGTCACAACCAGAGTAAAACCGATTTGAAGAATATTTGCCTCAATATTCCCAGAAGCTTTTAGTTTCTGCTATACTGTCTGCATGTTTTGAGTTGGCCTGGTTAAGTGGCACAGTCAAAAGGGAAACAATGAGCCTGGATTCAGCAAAATATTAAGAGGTCTTTTTCAAGATGGAGAAGACCAGGCATATAAAATACTGAACAAGCTCAGATCCTACCCTGAGCAGAAGTTCCACAAGCTGTGCCCCGTCCTAGTTTCTTTCACATCAGCTGGTCAGTGTGACACCAGAGGACTCACTTTAAAGGAAGACAGAAGATTGTACCTTCCCTATATGTTTGCAGGCTGTGGTTTTGGGGCTTTTTTTAATCAATAAAGACTATTTATACAATACTTGGTCCCACAGGGGCCAAGTTCATAGAATCATAGAATGGTTTGGGTTGAAGGGTCTTTAAAGATCATCTCATTCCCACCTCCTATTCCCTGGTTTGTTCAAGGGCCAGACAGAGGAACAGACACTCTGCTCAGGACCACTCTGGCTCTGCTCTTTCCAAGTGCCTGAAAGCCTGAGCTTGAGCTTAAACAAACAACATCAGCTTGTCCGGAAAGTTTCTCTGCCAAGGACTAATGAATGTGTCATATTTGCTGCACACCTAGAAAAATCAAATCAGCTTGAATCAACTTACAATACTGCACAACACTCATGGCTGTTGTTAATATGCTGTGAGCCAGAAGTATGGCATTTGGCTTATCGTCTTTAGAATAGAAGACAAGTGAGTGGAAAGAAAGAAGTGGAGGCAGCAGAATGTGTGGTGTCACCACACATCTGTACTGCTGAAGGTACAGTCTAGGAAAGTATCTTTAAGTGGAGCTGACACCCACAGAAATTGCGGCAACGTAAAAAAAAAAATGCTCTTTTCATGAAATGGGCAAAGCCAATAGTTTTTTCCATGGCTTTTCAAAAGTCAGATGCTAGTTAAAACCTGTGGATATGTATACATTCCTTTATACGGATAATTAGCTACTTTATGTGTGGCGCCTCCTGGATTAAAGAAAATTCTTCTATGCAAATAAGTGGCATAGAGTGGTCAAATATATATGTGTAAAAAAACCCCTCTTTTATATAAATGTGCAGAATTTATTTTGGTGAGCTTCTTATTTCGCAGACAAGTGTTAGTTCCTAGACAGCCCATGGGTATTTAAAATGTTTACTCTTCATTGTCCTCTTAAGCAATGCCTTTATACAAACACTGAGGATAAATGATTGACTTTGATAACGTGTTAAAATAAATGAGAAAAAAATCACGTCTTGGAATTGGCTTTTTTGCTTTTTCTACTAAATGCTCAAATCATATCCTTTTGGAATCAATGGCAAAACTCCATTGATTCATTAGGGCCGTATTTTCACTGTACACTCTTCTTTTTCAGTAATAAATAGATTTGGCCCAAGTTTTTCTGAAGATACTGCTTTAAACTGTTTCTTCTGTTCTACTGAATAACAGAGTAGGTTTTTAAGAATGAAAAGTAGATTTTTAAGTAGATTTTTAAGAATGAAAGCTCATCAAGTTTAAATTTCAGTTGTTTTATAATAATAGCCATATGTTAGTTATGGATTGTGTAGGTCTGAAGTTTTGGTAATTTAAAACTGCTTTAAAGTGACCTTTACGTGGTTCCACATTTCAACATTTTCTAAAAGCAGTCGGTATCGGTCCTTACTCATAAATTGTTGCGTTAAAAGATCTGCAGGCCTGGGCCCGTAGTTAACAGGCTCGCAGCAAGGAAGTCCTGTGAACATTTATACACACGCTTAAACTCAGAAATGGAGTCTTCTCAATGAAATCAACGTAACTGCTGTCAGACCAGGATGATATGTAAACTTTTAAGAAAGGCCAGTCGCTGTTAGTATTGAAGACAGGAGGCAAAGCAAAATGGACCTTATGCAGTTGTTATGTTCTTCTCTAGTTAAACAGTGCAAGAAGACAAGACAGGATGGGAAATACTTTTTCTTTTTTCACTGGCAGCTAGTCACGCTGGGAGGACAGCGATACTGGGGGCAGTATGAAGGTGCAGCTCAGCTCCACTACCACTGCCTGATTTCTGCCATATGATTTCTCCCTGATTTCCCAACCATGCTGTAGCTGATCTTGCCTTTTGGCTGGGCTGCTCACAATCCTGCAATTTCTTATTTCTTTGCAGTGCTCCATGCCCTATTCTTCTCTATTCATTTCTGTGTCATTCCTTGCATGTCTGAGATCTTTCTCAAAAGCCATATTATTCCTGTTGTCCACACTTTCCCTCTGACTTTCTATCTGACTGAGTATTTCCACTGTTATGGTAAAGGCATTTCATTTTTGGTATTTGAGGCTTTTCACCTCAAATACCAGCATTTTGAAAGTGTTTTTATTTCGATAACACGGAAACAGAGGTAATCAGCTAAAGCTATTTGCCAGAGACTACACAGCATGTGTAGATATAGGCTAGCACCAAATCTCCTGACCCTTCCTTCTAATGCCTTGGTCTTCAGGCATGAAGTGGAAAATAAAGTAGCAGAACTAAAAAGATCATTAAAAAAGTGCCACACTCAAGATCAAAACAAGTTTTGATATGCTGACAAAAAGGAAATGCTGATTGAAATCTGCTCCAGATTGATTGATATCTTAATAGGCCCTTAACTCCTGTGGAATTTTGTTACTTCTCCCATGACATTAAATGTTAAAGTGCTGTATGTGCAGCACTTTTCCCATGAATAAGAAAAATACCAACCACCTAGCAGTTGACCAGATTTCCTTTTCTTTTGGTATACTACTATCTTCAATGCCCACCAGGATTTAGACACTTGATATATTTGAACCTAAATTAGATGTTTTCAGTGAAAATACACAGTGCAGAATTGGGAATCCATGTGGTCCTCTCTAAATACTATTTCCCAGCTCATGGTTGTAAAGATTCACTTTGAAATTTCCTATGAAATACCTCTGCCTATTCAAAACTTCGGTCTTCATTTGGCCCTAAACCCTGCAAAAGCTTTAGCACAGGCATGTAAGTAATTCCACTAACACAGGTAAGTAACTCCAGTGATAATATACTAAGCAGACACACACGTGTTTGGAGAACAAGACCTTCTTCAGGTACGAAAATATTTTTGTAATTTTTTCCTTTTCTTTTGCAAAACTCCAGCCTGGGAAAAGAAATTAAAATCTTGCATAAATTTGAGGTAATAAGGTCAAGCTCTAATTTCATTTCATTGTTACACAAAATGTTTGCTAGTCTTAGAAAATGGACAAAAACCATTAGGCCAGTTACGAAAATTTGAGACCTGATCCTGTAATCAAAGCATCTTTCATTAATTCAAGCAGAGGAAAACCCAGCCTCTGGAATAAATCCCTATGTATTCTCAATGTGTTTTCAAAAGACAAAGTCATGTAATTAAATCTCTGAGTAGTTTCAGTAATTTTTGTGATAGCTGTGATGGCCAGAAATATTTCAGAATTGTTTACAATACAGTGCTGCAACAGCAATGCACCGCATCAATACTCAGAGACACGGCAGCACAGAGATGGACACACACCTGTCCCATGTACTGACCCTGCAGTGCTTCCAGCCCCAACATCCACCCAAGCACCGTGGGGTGCAAGAGGACCAAACCCAAAACTAACAAGGACCCATCTGTAAATAGATATCAAATCGACTGCTTTATCGGCTTAATAATATACGAAAGGAAAGCTATATAATAATTGCAATTAGTCACTCCACTTCTCGGAAAAATAATGCATGGCTACACATTGAGGCACTCCGGACAATGTTTCCTTTGTAAAATGCGCGAGGGTGCATTCCAGAGGGATCTGACCGAGATGTTCTACGGGTGCGCCTTGGACACGCACAGGGTGCGCTCCGTGATGCTGCATTTCCTGGGGGCGGGGGGACCGCGGGCGCCCGTCCCGCCGGGCCGCGCTCGCCAGGGAGGCGGCAGGGAACGGCAGGAGGAGGGAGGCAGTGAGGGAGACCCTCGGAGAAGTCCCATTGTTTAGATCTCTGTCACAAGCCAGGAGAATACTTAATTTCTTTCATCTCTGGAGTTTTCATTATCATTCAAATTTCATTTTCCATTAATTGATCGGGGATTAGCGAAGCCATTATGCAAAAATTAAAGACAAGCCAGATGCGATGAATAATTCATGAGGAACAATTACACTTTATTCCTGGTGTACTTCCTAACTTCCCTCCGACTCCCCGCCTGCTGCAGATGACAGCCTTCCCTCCCTCCGGAGCGCGCCGGGCGCGGGGAGCCCGCGGCGCGCAGGGCCCGTGCGCTGCCGCCGCCCGCCGCTAGGTGGCAGGCGCGGCCCGCGGTGCGCGGGGGGCCGCGGAGGCGCCGCGCTGCTCCCGCCGCTCTCACGATCCTTATCGGAGCCTCCGCCAGCGCGCCTGGCTCGGGCGGCAGCGGCCGTCCGTGCCCGCTGCCTCCCGCACCGCCTCCCGCACCCCCCCCGCCGCCGCCGGGGTGCCGGCCGGGAGCGGCCGCTCCCCCCGCCCCGTGATCCGCGCGTCCCACACCCCTCACACCGGGCATCTCATTTATCCCACCGGACAGTTGTTGCCCCATTAAAGCGCAGTCCCGCCCTTCGCGGAGGACCTTTCATCTGGGGAAGTTTTATGACACTTTGTAAATGTGTAAAGTTTTTAATTAGACTCGCCAGACAGCCCCAGGCAGCACTAGCGCCACGAAGTCTTCATGCCGCTCTCTGCTTTACAGCACAACAAGCCGCTCTACTCCTTTGAAGACAATGCCGACTATGTCTACGATGTCATGTGGTCGCCAGTGCATCCCGCGCTCTTCGCCTGCGTGGACGGGATGGGGCGCCTGGATCTGTGGAACCTGAATAACGACACCGAGGTGAGGCGGCTCGGCGGCGGTGGGAAGGCGCGGGCGGGCGGCGGGGCGCCGGGCGAGACCTTAACCCTGTGAGGGCCGGCACTGCCGGGCACCCCTCGCCACGCTCCCGCCGGGGCTCCGCGGGGCGCCGCGCTCCCTCGGGGCGGGGGCAGCCCGGCGTCGGCCGCCGCCCGCGCCCCGGGGCGCTGCGGGGAGGGGAGGGTAAGGGAGGGTAGGGCAGGGTAAGGGAGGGCAGGTCCCGCTGCCGGGGGCGCCCGCCCGCCCCTCTCCCTCCCCCGCCCGCCGTCCCTCCTTCCCTCCCTCCCGCCTCCCTCGCTCCCTCCCCTGCGGCGGGGCTGCTGCGCTCGGTACCTGTCAGGGGCGGGAGGGCCGACTCCGGCACCCCCGGCAGAAAGCCAACGCAATTAAATGCCGCGGTGCCGGCTCAGGGAGGAGGCTCCTTCCCCCTCTGTTATTTTAAGGTGCACTTTTAAACCGCGCCCGTTCTGCAGGGATTTTTTTATCCCCCCGCCCCGTTTCTGGCGCACAACGCTCCAAGCGCCAGGTTTGCGATGCCGGCCCTCACCCAGGGGGTCACACCTTGGCAGCCCGGCCACGCCGCCACTGACTGCCAGCGGGGACCGAGGCTCGTGTTGGACTGCGAGACTTCCTTTCCCTCTGTATTTATTATCCTCTGCGCCAAATTCTCTGGGGACTGTAACTTGGAAGCCCCGTGCCAGTGCCTGCAGCGTGTCAGAAACCAGGCGTGTGCCCCTGCATCTTCCCTGTATCCTGCCTTTGAGTTGCTTGGTACCCCGCTTCAGTCTTTTAAAGCACAGGGCATCTCTCTCACGTGTTATTTGGGACTTCACACCCTCGCCTTTTCTTGTCTTTAAACTTTGCTGTGGAACTTAAAGGCACAAATGCAAGTAACAAATAAGTTTTCTTTTCACCGCTGTTAACTAAATAGTGGGGACCATTGGAAAGGAAAGGTCTTGCCTTTGAATTTCACTGGTGAGAAAGGATTAATCAGAGCACTTTTAGCAAAGATTGAGACTGGTAAACACTGTGTTTTTTAATAACACATCTTTCTAAATGTGCTAAACCCCGTTTTTTTTCCTCCTTTTATTTCAAAACACTTTTTTAAAAACACTAGGCACTTAAATTGATACTCTTTTTTCTGGATTTGAGTTTCACCCAAAAATGATTTTCAGCAAACCTGTCATCACCTGAGGTCGATCTTAGATGGCCAGTAATCAGTTTTCTGCACGAAAATTGAAGTATTTTTCCACACACAGAGTCTTGCATGTTTTTCCTTAATGCAATGTAAAACTAAGAACAAACAGACTGTAAGAAAACAGAAGGTCACATATTAGTTGACGCATTTCTTTTTTATGTCCAAAAAAGAGAATATGGAAGACTGAGGCAGTATTTTCCTCCATACTCCCTATCTTTTAATTATTTTTTTTTTTAAGATTAGTTGGATCATTAATATGCCTTTCACATAAATGTGCTATGCATTTCAGTCAGAGTAAAATACGGGCACAGTTTATGGCTTCCAGTGAGTGGTGCTTGCCATAAATAAGCATGGACAGGTAAGAGGAACCAGCACCAGGCACTGCACTGTCAAGGGGAGCAGTGAGGCCTTTTGAAGTGCTCTGAGCAGGAAGCAGTGCAGCCTTTTTAATTAGAGCACATACAGCTGGAGGATATACAGGAGGAGTCTCCTAAGAATTTATTTTGGGAAGGGAGGGACATATCCTTCAGGTGTTCTCATTAATGCAGGCTTAAACACAGAGCATAAAACCCAGCATTTTGAGAAGAAAAAAAAAAACCCCTTTCTCCCCCAAATACCAGGGCTGAAATCCTGCTCTGCTTCAAATCAACTGATGTTTTGCCATTTTACTCAAGGAGACCATAATTTCTTTCCAAAAAATTAGTATGGACTGCTTGATCCCATTCCCATCAATAATAAGGCTGTACATAGCAAACCACTGCGTGTTTTCAGTGTGTTTACATATAAATATATAGGAACATCAGAAAAAAGAATTAATTTCAAGCTTCATCCTGCTTTTATTCTGCGTGCAAGGCCACCCCCTGATTTCACAAATTATTTCCGTTCTGAGAGGTCAAACTCAGCTCTCATGTAAGGATCAGACTGAAATTATTTCCATGGTATCCGAGCTTTTTATTTTTATGAGAATCAAATTTGGATCTCTGGACACAGAAATATCATTTGGTTTCCTTACTGAGCACTGATGAAACAAATTAAAAAATCTTTATAAACTGGCAGATTCTGAGTAGATGTGAAGTTTTGTTATGCAGGAGAAGCAACAAAAGTATCTCTGAAAGAGATAACTGCAAACAGTTCTTCTAAGCATCGTAACTGAAAGTGATCGTTGTTTGCTTTTACCCTCTATCTGGTAGGTCGTAATTAGCTAATAATTTTCAAGATTTCTGTAATTGATTATGCCATTTAAGTCTGCACAGCTATTTGGTAAGAAAAATTCCTTGTCAGCACTTCTGCCTTTGTAATAAGATCTTGAAACACCTATTTTTTAGATCATTACTACTTTTAGATGTCAGATATGTGATGTCAAAGTATTTGTGAAGACAGTAGAGAATGACAGGTCTATTACTGTGTTTAACTGCTAGCTCTTGATAAAAATCTCTGTGTAAGAACTAGATGTGATTGTTATTATTGAGTCCTGGCTTTGTTTAATTTGGGGAATAAGCTGCGTTAATATTTAGGTATTATTTTGAAATCAATTAAGAAAACACCTGGGTTTAGTTACAATATGCTACCTTCAAATTTTTGAATTGCAACAGAGTTTCCACTAGTGTTACTTTCTGTATTTATTGAAAACATTTTTCCTGAGAGCTAGATGCTTTCTGATCGAAATAACGTAGATCATCGGACTGTACCAAGGATTTAATCAGTGTAATAATTATTTTCAAAATCTCATTGGAAAGTTGCAAGGCTATTGGTGTACTTCATGTTTATTTCTGCATATCAGAAATTACTTTTGTAAGAGCAGGGAAAATCATCATGTTTTATTTTATGTCTGATAAATTAATGTAAAAAAATATTTTAAAGAAAAAAATTCTTACCCACTCCATCATTCTTTGCAAACTGAATATTATTTTTATGCATCAGTGTAGTGAGGTTTGCTTCAGGATAGCAAATGCTGATTTCTTACCTATGTGTCCGTAACATTTATTTTTTGATCAAGATTGTAGAAGTTCTGTAGGTGATTGATGAGTCTTATTTATGTATGAACTGATACAAAACTGGCTTACAAAGTCGCTTATTTCTTCTGTGTTATATCCCGTTCAGATGTTTCTCGCATTTATTGCATGCTGTACCTTAGCTTTTAAAGTGTGAGGATGGTTTCTATATCTAGAAACAGGCAATAGATGTATTTGCAAGCAGGTTTTGACACTACATAGGCAATAAAAATAATAATAAAAAGCTGTACTGTTATCATGCAGGTTTTTCTGACTGCATCTTTCTTAATCTGTTATCTGCTAAAATTTCATTTCAAAATTATTTAAAATCTGACAAGCACCAACTTCAGAGAATTTATAAAGTATTTCAGATGTGATTTTAAAAACATCATGCTACTATTACAAATAAATTCTTATCTTGAAATCTAAAACAGGCATGTGTAATTTAAACTATCACTACCGAGAGCAGACAAATCTATTTTAAGATACTATGGTTTGACTATATTTCTCTCCATATCACAGGAGAAAAGGCTTTTTCTTTAGATTTTTAAAGACTCTTTCATTATTGCTTTTTGTATTGTTAGATAGCTTTGTGGATTAGTAACAGAATTTTTCAAAACCATCGGGTTTTGAAAAAAAGTATGGGTTGTGTCTCGTGTCTGCGGCACTCGTGCTGCTTATTTTTATGTGGAACACTGAAAGAATGCTGTATTAACAACAACAAAAAATAAACGCCAAAAAACAAAAACCTAAACCAAATCCCAGCTCTAGACTTATGCATTTCAGCCTCCTGAAAGATTTTTGCGAAAATTCAATGCCCTAAATATACACTGTATATTTGTACATGAAACACATTTCTTTGATCTGCAGTTTTCTGAGAAACATAGCTGGTTAGCGGCTTAGTCCTCTAAAATGTGGCATTTAGCTGCTTGAAAAAACCCATTTCCAAATGTTATGAAATTAATTTTGGCTGGATTTTTTTTTTTCCCAGAAATCCGTGATCACAGTAGTAAAACTTGCTTGTTTTCTACTGTGATTTTTATCATGGATCAGTGACTCCATGTGAGCTTAAGGCCATTGACTCTTGCTTAGGTAGCAGACTTGGGACAAGGAGTTAGTGCATGCCAGTTTTTTTGGGTAATACTGCCTTGGACAGGACCTAGGCCTTGCACAATGGGGAGATGAGTCCAGTAGTTATTTGCATTTGAATGACTTCCTAGAGGGGGGGAGGATGGTATCTGCTTTCTGATTGGTATCCAGCATTATTTCTACATCATTCTGCAAACAAAATCCTCTTGAAATTCTCATGTGGGGCTCAAGACACTACTGTGAAGCCCTTGGCCAAGGTGATGCTTCAGCTGTGGCAGAACCGCTGTGCTTGAGGTGCCGGCTGGTTTTGCAGCCTGGTGTCAGGGTTGTTGAAGGGGAGCAGGGAGCCTCCAGGGGCAGAGTCAAGGGAAGCAGCCCTGCTTCCCAGTCCTTGTCCAGCTGCTGGCGTGGCAGTGCACACGCTGCGGCTGTAACGAGAGTCTCAGCGAGTCTGCAAAGGTTCGGCTTCCTGCTGTCACTCATCTAGTGTGGCACAATGAAGGCAGTGGGGCTGAGGAGGAGACTGGCATGGGAGCTGTACAATGTTCACTTTAAAATTATTTTTCTCCAAGATCTTTAGACCTGTCTCACAACAAAAATGTAAAGCTACAGTCAGAGAACCGAGCAAAATACTGGTTTTGTAAATCTTGCCAGTTTGTCAATGTTCAGACCAGGCTTTATATGACTTCAAGCTGCTTTCTTCCTGCTTCTGCTGCACTGTGCTGCTAATGAGGACAGAAGGAGTACCTGTCACTCCTCCCAGGGTAGCCTGGACTCCGGTTCTTGTCCAGCTACCTCTTTTTACCTGGACTGCTCTCCATTCTATGCCCATTTATAGATCCTGGGACACACCCTTGTCATCTCACAGTGTGGCTGAGACCTTTTCCCACCAGATGGATCTGGTGGAGGAGTTGTTTTTGCAGCTATCCTATCCCATTTGCCTTGACCTAAAAAGCACTGAAACTAAAAGCCTTGTTTGGAAGACTGTTATGCCAAGCTACAGGCTCCTTGCTCAGGCAGGTTCTCTCCTATTAAAGGCAGCTGGGTGGAGCATTAGTAGGCTTGCAGGTTACCATCATTTGTCATATGAGGTGACCTAAATCAACTGAGTGATCCACCTAACTGGGACAAACACCCACGCAGTTCCTTCCTCCTGCAGCATCTTTTGATGCCCTCATTCCAGCATAGATTACAAATACTTCTCTTAAGATCATGTTCATTGCTTTATTCATCCCACGCATTAACCAGAATCCTTATGTATTCTTGTGGATCACCTGTTAAGTTGGTTGACTTGGGGCAGGGAGGTGGGTTAGGAATTAGACAGCATCCAGGTGTATTTAAAGCAGAAGTAATGTCCTGGGGATGTAAAAGAGAATTGTGGGAATATATTGTAGGAGGTCCAAAATGTTAGCTCAGCTGTTCTCACTTCTACCATGTCCTCACTCTAAAGTGATTAGCTCAGGACTTTTCTGATATAATACCTAAGTTTCAGCCTCTGCATCTAGCCACAGAGGTGAGTATGGATTCAAAGGATGTGTCAGCATGAATACAGGGATGCGTTTGCTGACCGTCAGGTTATCTGGACGTGAGTCAGAAGCCAGGGCAGGACCGAAGCCAAATCCTACTCTCAGTTGGTTCTTGGTCATGTTAGTGACTTTTGCAAAAAAAAGCAGATGCAGTTTTGCATGTTTCCAGGGCTAAGGGGGAAAAATGGTTTCATTTACAGCCCTTTACTGTTCATTCCAAGCAACCTCTTACTCTTTTTAGCACATCTGATCAAAGAAACAATGAACCCTTTTGGTTTTTTTTCTCCCCCCCAATGACAGTTGTTTGTTTCTTCCAACAATGCCAAGGGACTTTGACTCATCCGGGACATTCAGAACTGACCCCTGGGTTTGCAGGCAGTGTGATTTTATTGTCCTTCCTGTTCCTATTGTTTCAACAGGTTCCCACAGCCAGTGTCACCATAGAAGGAGCGTCTGCCCTCAACCGTGTCCGCTGGGCCCAGGCTGGGAAGGAGGTAGCAGTTGGTGATTCAGAAGGCCGCATATGGGTCTATGATGTTGGAGAGGTATCTTCTTTTGGGATTCTTCCGTGGTTTGTTTGTTTTGTTGGGGTTTTTTGTTTTGTTTTTAAGCTTAACTCTGGAGACTGCCACATCCAAGTTTAAGAAAGAAATCTGTCTTATTCTTTCAGTGGAGTCCTCATTGAATTTGGGTTGCCAGCAGTGTGTTAGTCGTAAAGCTACCTTGCAAAAGAGTTAACTTGTTAAAGTCTCATGAGAGAAGTCTCTTTTAAAAGTTTCTAGTGTTTTTCAAACTGTTTTTTATAATGGTTCTGTGGGTACAGTTGGAAAAAGTTAAAAGAACATAAAGAGAAAAAATGGAGGTTCAAAAAGAGGCAGTGCTGTTCTAAAGCTCGTCCTAAAGGGTTCACCTTTTATGCTCCAGTACCTCTTATTTCATGACTGGCTTATTGCCGTAAATTTTTGTCAGCATGACATGTACAGAATGCATCTGTTCTTTTGATACTGCTTCATATGTCTGAATACATGCAAAAGTACTAACAGGAGGAAATGAGAGGTGTCATTTTGAAGGATGGTAGGTGCATGCGTGATAGACTATAGCAGGATGCATATTCTGTGTCTAAGGCTGCTCTCAATTCACCCTGCTACATCTTATAACAAGCATCTAAACTGTAGTGTGTTTGGCAGTGATGAATCTAACTCTTTGTTGATGAATGCGGTATAAAGTGTTCCATCAGCATTACAATCCCTTGGAACAGTTAAGGGTGAATCTCTGAGCAATCAGCCTTTATGTAGAGAATTTGTTTTCCATCATTATCTGTGATAGGATACTGAGATACCCATCTCTACACAGTAGGGAAACATTATAGAATGCATACAGAATTATCTGTAACTCTCATAAAGTGATTTTATGGCCCATAGCAAAATTGCTTGTGCATGACTCATATTTTTGGATTTCATTCACTTGTGCAGGAGTTGCTTTTCCTCAAAAATGTTTGCTGAAACTTCTTGCCATATTGTTAGCATAGTCTCTAAATTGTCTAGGGTTACTGTGCTCAAATTTCCACTGTGACACTGGCAAGTCAGCTGTTTTTATTTATTTTTCATTTTTGCATGACTGTTCTGTCTTTCAAGTGATACGACAGGCTGTGGAAATGTCTTTGATGATAGGACAGTCTGATCTTGTCTGGGAGTCTAGACAGGCTGTAGAAGTGTCTCTTTTTGCATATCATACACCAAATCATCCATAGGACTATTTACTCTTGCAAGCTCACCCAGAAGCAAATAGTGTTCTATGCAGAAGTAGCAATATTGAAGTTTTTGACCTTTCCTCTGTATAAGACGTCATCTTGCAAAATGAGTCATAGTGATACACTCAAATAAAAAAGAAAGACAGGCTTCTATTACTTGAAAAAGAAAACTGAGTCATTCAACAGTACGGATTTGCGTGAGTCCAGTTCAGTGTTACATAAGGGGTTCTGCTTCAGGGATGTTGTGTGCCCTGCCCATGCAGAGCCTCAGTGTCTCCAGCTCAGCTCCACATGCGCTTAAGTAAACCGATGGATGTCCGTCCACATGGCTACTGACAGACCACTGCCAGCCCTCCTCCTCTTCTGTAATGAATGAAGGAGCTCATTAATTTGTTGCCTGGTTCATTCTGGCAGTATCAGTCTCTGCAGTAATTCGTGTATGAAATTTAGGAGAGGTCATCTGGGCTGCAGCACTGCTGGGGCTGCTGTGTTGTTAATGCCTTTTTCTGGTTTAAAAGAGAAGGGTGCTCGAATATTCTCTAGCCCAGCTGTTCTCACTGTAAAGCCTCAAGGGAGATGCAGAAATACTTTGCAGATCAAGAGCCTGGAACCAAGGGCATGTACAGTGAGTAGCAGCCTCTTTGGTCATTAACCCTGTGGGCCAGTCCGTAAAGAGCTCTTTGATGAGAGATTCCGTCCTTGGCTGTCCTCGGGTGTGATGCACAGGGGATCCACAGTGCACAGGCACTTTTGGAAGTGTCTGGTACAGAAATACGGCAGCTTTTAGGGATTTTGCTTTACTTCACTGTGCAGGCACTGGCCAGTTTTTTGGCTCAGCTGGGGTCCTCCTTTGACTATCGTTTTTGTAGGTGTTTGGTTCTGGGAACTGAGGGGGTTGATCTAACAGTTTAAAAGGGGAAGTTCTTCTCCTACCAGCCATCTCTAGCCACATCCCTTGCTGCCCAGCTTTTGTGCAGGTAGCACTGCTTGTCATCACTCAGGATGTGCAGAGGGAGATAGGTCAGCAGAGAAGTATTTATTTATTTATTTATTTGTTTTGTTTTCTTTGGGCTGTTTTTCTCCATGAACTGACTCATGTGGGAGTAGATGAGCGAGCATGTGCCTGGGGTCGAGGGGCTGGGAGCTGGACTGTACAGCACCCAGCAGCAGCTAACTTTCGTATTTGACCCAGCAGTGTTGCAAATCCTGACACTGAGCTGTGACAGGTGACCTTTCAGCAACAGCGCTCTTCTCATCTCCTACAACATCAGCTTCTGAAAAGGCCTCATCACTGGAAGAGCTCATCTCTGCCTGGCTGATAACTCAGTAGCATCCACTTGTTTGAAGGTGCATCTCCCTGATTTGGGAAGATGGATGTGATTACTTGCATTAGAAAGTCAGCAGGCCACTTTACAAAGACCCTAAATACACTCACCAAAACCATTAATGCTCCACTTATACTGCACCCTTTTAAAAACCTTTGTTTTCCTGTGACTGTTCCAAATGTCACATTAGATCAGCTGTAAACTCATAAAGCACTGGTTCCATCAGAAGAAAAAATACTATTATTTGTATTTTAATACAGCATGATATCTTTGAATTTCACCTTACTAGGTAAACATTTTTTCTTACCTGTTTCTTAGACAGCATTGACTCTGTGAATTTTGATCAGAGCAGAAAACATCAGGCTATCAACCATTAAGGAAAAAATTAAGTGGTAGGAATTTTTACTTTGATAGATTCATCACGGTTTTAAGGAACTATCTTAGAGAGCAGTAAAGTTTACTGCTGCTATTAACCCATATGGTATAAAAAGAAAACATATGACCTAAGCAAACAACATAACACATAAGGCCTAACCTTGCATCCTTTGTGAAGGTAAGGAGTGTGGGATCAGGGCTGTTTTCGCTCATGTAAGAATTTAGGATTTGGCCCATGTTGATGTTATCCAGTCATGGTCTTTATGACACAAGAAATGTCAGACACATGAAGAACATGGCAGGGTCCGTGACCAGGGAGTTAAAAATAATGGTGACACTTTCAGTTAGGCTGTATAGTGTTATCTCCTTTGACTGTGTACTTTTAGTTGTTTGATTTTGGCATCGCATCTGAAAATAACTGAACACATTTATTTTCACAGCGAGGGGTCTATTTTCTCCTCTATGCGTGTGCTTTGTGCCCATTAGCATTAATGGGAGTTACACACACACTTCCAGCGGAGAGGAGACTTAAACAGTCCATATAGATGTGCTCTTGTGGATCAGTAAGCACTGATTTAAAGAATGTGAAGTATAAAATGAAATAAAAACCCAAACATGCAAAAATTGATTGTTTCAGTGTGATGGGATCTTAAACCTATATAACTTAACTAGTATATATAAACAGTCATTGTAAATACACTTTAGTCTCCGTAAGATCTGAATATTCAAACTTTTGCTGGCATAGTAGTTGTGGTATTATTGTGATACTTTGTGTAATCTGTTTTAGCTTCTGTGGCCTTATGGCTTATTTACTGGGCAGCAAGTTTTCTGTGTGGAAGAAGTTGATTTTAACAGAACATGGACTGCTGCCTATAGATTTATTCACATGTTCACATGATTGATAGTTATACCTAACTGCATGTCTGTTCTGCAGATAAATTTTCTAGAAAGCTTGCTCCCATTGTGCACGCTTCAGTGATGTTACACAGTGCCTGCTGTCATAAATATTCCCTAACAACCATGTTTGTTGCTTACCTGGCTTATTGCAAATGCTCTTTGCTCTTTGGTTGTAAAAGAAGCAGCTTCTCATCCACCTTCTATTATTTCTTTTTCTTTTTTTTTTCCGTTTACCTCTTCCAGGTCATATTCTGCTTGCACTGTGAGTACATAGATAGAAACTGTAAGTCAATGACTCATTATTTTATTCTAGTAAAATAAAAAGTAAGTTTGCAGCATAGGGTCACAGAATTTGAAACTGTAATCACAAGGAGCATAATGCAGTACACTATTTTGTCAAAGTGCTTACAGGACAAACTATTGCATCTGTTTGGTGGTCTTTCAGGCAGTTGGTTCTAGTCATGCTTTTAAAAGGCAAGTAGTATGACAGGTGGACTGGGGAGAAGTGAGAAAACGTCCTTCTCGAGACCATCCAGGAAGGCTGGCTCTGCCAGCTAAGCAGTTACCTGGGATTCTTTGTACAGTTATTACCTCTGTCCTCGTTTCCATGCAGTGAAATCAGAGTCATATGGACGTTTATGTGACTTTGTTAGGTTTCAGAGTTAATACTGCCTTAAGCCTTTTTAGGGCTGCTGTGTTAGGTTGTTTGTGTACTTCCCCATTTGCTCCATGATAGGTGTTAATCCCATATCTCATTTTCAAGTACATGACCAGCAAGGGAGGAGCTGGTAACTGCCCTGAAGTATGTGGATGAAGTGTACAGTAAGGATATCCCGCTGGTGCCTATAAAATAATTTCCTTTGATTTCAGCAGCCTTTAACAGCTGCTCTGAGATTCTTAGGGTTCTAGACAGAAACAAACAAATATTTGTGACCAGCTCTCACATTTCAGCATGACTATTGGGTCACTTGTTTTTCTGGCTAGAGTGGGGAAGGATTTGTACTTTGTACTCCTGTCTTGTGATCCCCCTGTTTCACTATAGATTTTGTACAGAAAACACATATCCAAGCATCTCTTTCATGCAGTTAAAAACTGCTGTAGCCCAGAGAGAGAAATATGAAGCTAGATTTTGTGTCATGTAGTTATCCAGGTAGATTTTCCAGTAGGTTTGCTTTTGCTATCATAAAGCTTCCGTAGAGCATATATTGAGTTGGGAAATGTTTCTGCCACAAAAGCAGAGTTGAGACTCGCCATAAAACATTTTATTTTAAAATCTGTGTTGAGTTACAAGTATTCTTGGAACACAGATAAATGGCTCATGCACATATCATGAAGGCAGATTTGAGCAATAATAAGAGGTTGTGCTTACAACCAAGTTTTATTCAAAAACATTCAAAGATTAAGTAAGACACAATAGTTACAACAACATACACAATCCAGGCATAAAGGGTAGTTAAATTTCACCATTGATATTTCTGCTAGGGAGGCTCTAACCCTGGCCTCACAGAATTTTAAAAACATGTTTTAACAAAGCAGAATCTCTTAGGAGTTGTTGGAAAATGCAAAGAACTAAGGTTTTGATTTGCTTCTTCTTTTTCCCCAGTTTTATAATGTTCAATCTTGAAAGACTTTTAAAACTGGAAGCACTTAGAGATGACATAAAAAAAATACCGGGAACTTCAGCTTTTTACTTGAATAATATCTGAAATATTGAGCAGAACAAGCTCCTTGTCCCTCATCATTTCAATCTTGACTGATATAGTCAGTATTCACAAAGGGATTTTTGAAGTAGGTTAAATAAGAACTCCCTAATGAAAAAAACACACTAGTTTGAAATCAGTCAATTTAATTACTGTGTTTTATGAAGGCCATTACCCATTGCTGATTACTAGGGTGATAAAATCTTTAAGCTTTGGTAGCCTCCATAGGGGGTGAGCTGATCTAAGTAGAGCAAAGTCCAGTCATTATCACCCTAAATACTTGTGTTTCTCATTACAATATTCATTACTTTAGGTTACTGTGAACGCTTTGAGGTCTTTATATAAGCACTGGTTTATTCTTCTGTAGAAAAACAATGTTATGTTGATAAGTTAAAACCAAGTGTTTATATGCTTCTGCAGTTTAAAATGAATCTTAGCTACATCCATACATAGAAATGCATAAGTTTATATCTCTGAGTATAAATTTCCCTATACACACTTATTGATGGCTGTTTGCATGTCACTGAGGTTGTATTAGTCTGATAAGAAATGGAAAGCGATAGGAGTTACCTTGTTCTTTCAGGCTGTTTGGGTACTTGAAGCTGGAATGGAGGCTTGTGTTCCTAATAACAATCTTTATTAGGGAAGTACTTTTCAAGAGGGAAAACTGAGCCATGATCTAATTAATCTGAGTTACCTAAGGCTGGTTGCTGAAGATTGGAGCTCTTTATCTCCAGTGCCAGCCTGGGGCCTTGAACTTCCCTTTCTCTGCCACCTCTTGCATATCATGTGGCATCACTGGCTCTCTGCCCTTCTCAGTCTCCCTCATCATGGGCTTCAGACTTACAAAGCAGCTTCATAAAACTGATGTTGTTTAAAAGATCAAAACTTTGCTCATGCTCTTTGCACCTTTGATTGTGAAAGAAGCAGCTTCTCATCCACCTTCTATTATTTTTTTTTCCCATTTATCTCTTCCAGGCCATATTCTGCTTGCACTGTGAGTGCAAAATCACTTACTCTTTTGTTTAAAAAAGAACTCTTGAAACATGTCAGGGAGGGATGTGGATCTCAGTTACGGGGAGAGGAGAGTAGCCTGTAGAAAGGGACAGAAGAACTCAGTTTGATTAAGCCAGGGAAGTGTGAGCCTGGGGACAATATAGGTGTTTCATGTTCCTGCAGAGATAGGAGTGCTTGGGGCCAGAGGAGGAGAGCTAGTGGAGCTGAGGACACGCTGCCACCAGCGCATGTGGCTGCAAGCTGGCTGTGTATTTGAGTCAGAAATTAGAAGAGTATTTTTAACTATCAAAAGGCTGAAGTCCTAGAACGGGTAGAGATGGTGGGACAAACATCCTCTGAAAGTGGAGCCTTTCAACAGGGTTTTGTGATGTGCTTGTGCATGATGCAGAAGTGGGTCACACCTGGTGTACAGGGTCAGTCTCCTGCCCACGCCCGGATATTTGCTTGTTCTTGGCAACAACAGTTTCTTCTGTTTCTCTCTCTAGGTAAATGGACATGAAATTCCACTTCCATTTTACTATCTGAATGTTACTTGCTAAAATTAAAGAAGGAATTATCAGATTTTTAATGAAAGTACCTTTTTTCTCATTTGTTGATTAGACAGTGAAATTAAATGTGTATTAGTGAAAACAGACAGAAAGCGTGGGAGTTTTAAATGGTCATCCTAAAAATTCAGTTGATTCTTTATTCTTAGCTTCCACGTGCTTATGATGAAATAGTTCAGCAGTTCTCCATAGACAGTTTACTAGCTCCCCAGAGAATTTCACAGGGCAAAAAGACATGAGTTTCCAATATGACACAAATACCTTTTAGAAGAATTATTCAACTCCTCATCATATGAAATAAAAACCTTAAGAAACCCAGTCAACCAACCAACAAAACTCTGGCCCTAGTCCTTTTTATTCATTTGCACACTACTTTTAAAGCTGACTTATGTTTCCTTTTCCTTTGCAAAGGCCGAGATCCTCCCCCTGCAGAGAGGATCAGAGAGAACAAGCCACATGTGACAGGAGTTAATCATGTAGCTTAATGCATTATTGGAAGGCACTCAGATAACAGAGTGATGAGAGCGGCAGAAGAGAATCTGTAAGAGATCATTCCCTTTCTGCACAGTGCAGCCTGCAGGAGGGGGAGAAGGGAGAGCTGTGTGTGACAGTCTTCCTGCTGGTATTTTCCTGCTGAGCTGGGAAGCCCTGTAAAGGGCAAGAGAAAAAGGGCAAAGGGAAGCCCAGATCAGACATACCAGTCTGTGCACATGGGCACTACTGGGAACTTCAATACAAGCTCCTCAGTTACTGCTTCTCCTGAAAACTTGTCAAGAGGCTTAGTGGAAAAGATAATCTGGGTCCAGGCTTTCTATGGTAGTTTTAGCTGAGACAGTGGTCTCAGCTTTAGCTGGTCTGCCCTCATCCTAACCCTGTATCTTGGAACACTGGGGGAGCACAGCTGTAGTCAATGCATGTTGATAATATCACAGAGTAAGTATTTTAAATATCTAGTTAGTCTGTAGGGTGACATTTTCTCTGAAACTTTTTACCCCCTTTCTGATGTAAAAATAAGTGTTACTGAAAAATGTCCATAGCTTTAAGTAACAGAGAGTATGGAAGAGGAAAATTGCCAAGTACAAAATTTAGTTTAAGCTCAGTTTGTGTGCAGCAATTTGCAAATTTCATAGAAATCCATGACTTATCATTGTGGTGTTAAAACACTTCTGAAACAAGAGCTGCTTTGTAGAATTAATTTTTTTCAGGGGGCTCCTGTGGTTTGAACCTGTCATATCCAGTAGCAGTTTTCATTTTGAGAATCCTTAACTATGTTTTCAATCTTTATGGTTTGCAAAAGGGTCTGTATTTTGAACATGAAAAAATACTTAATTCGTGACTTGGAAACTAACAGTTAAACCTAAAATATCAACTGAGGATAACTCTGGGCCTTAATACATCCTATTTTGCAGCTAAAATTCTATATTCTGTGTTTAATTTAAACGTGAAATGTATACTCCAGTGCCTAAAGTGATGGAAGAATCTGTGTCTGAAATGAAAAAAAAAAAAAGAAAAACAACAAAATAAAACCGACTGCTGTTTCATGACGGATGAACTCTTGCAGATAACGGGATGTGTACACAATCTCAGAGAAGGCAGCAACTCTCCTGCAAACTAAAATCTTTGAGCAGTTTATAAGCTGCTTATGGTGAGAGTCCATTTGCCAACTGAGAGCCAGAAAGCTGTGGCAGAAGTCCTTTACAGTTCCTGTCCTGCCAGGTTTCCATGACATGGACATGGCCAGCTTGGTTTGGATGGGAAGCAAGCTGAGCTGAATATGATTTATTTCTTCCCTGAGGCAACAGTCCTTCCCACAGCTGAACTTCCAGGGAGGCACCTTTGCCAGCGCAGCTACCCCACAAGCTGAAGTTCTGGTATTTCAAGTGAGAACGATGGGCCCGTTCTTCCGATCAATGTAGTTGTCAGTAAAAAAAAATAGTAGGTATAGGAAAGAACAGGTCGAGGGCGCCTTACCTCCTAGTTTAGTTCATTTGGTATGTCTAGGCTTCCTTGTGGAATAGTGACGACTGATAACATAATTTGGTAGAGGAGGAATCCTGATCCCTTAGCTCCAACTGTTAAATGTCCTGAAACACATATAAAAAATTCCAGGACTTTTCAATGATTTTGAGAAATGACAACTGGAACAGGACTGAGATCCCCATGGGAGGTGAATGGCAGGCAGCACGCCTCACTGTTTTTCTCAATCCACCTGTACATTGATGGCATTACAGAAGAAGTGGAATGGCAGGAACTGCAAGAACTGTATTGCTTAGGGCACCACCTCTGTTGAAGCAAAATTGTGAGCTTTCCTCAAGCATGGCAGATGCTCTTTCTACTGATTAATTGCATTAAATCTCTTCTGTTTCCAAGGACTTACAGGCCAATAGTCTCTGCCATTGAAAGTATCCCTTGAGGGAGATGCATAGGAGAGGCTCTTCCCAATATGACTGGTGAAAGCACTTCAGTGGGCTTAAGAACAAGCTGTAAGCTTATAGTCAACCTTAGTATTTTAAAAATAAGAAGTGATTTAAGGAAATAAAAGTTACTGAAATTTCAGTTGGCAGTCAACTCTTTCAGGATGACTGATGATTACTCGATGTTTTATCCTCCGTAGTCGATGTCAAGTGCAGCACTTGATACTTTAGTTGAGGGAGGCATTATCTGTTTGATTGCTTGGACATCATTCTTTCTGGTTAATTCAGGGGAGCCTGAGCCAACTCTGGTATTAGAGGTGGAACTGTAGCATTGTCTACAATTAAAGATACTTCCCACTTCCTTGTTTTCTTTTCCATATGCCCTATCAAGTTGTAATCCTTCAGGCTGAAGTTTTCCATAATTGGTGTTTGCTTCTAGCACAGGTTTTGTTGTTTCTTACTTTTTCTTCTTTTTTTTTTCTTTTTAAGATTAAAGACAGTACCATAATGCAAAATTAATAACATGCTCAAATTGAGGGAGTTAGTCTTAACTCTGACATTTCCTATCTTTGAAGTGTTACAGTCTGCAGTCTTAATGTGCTGTTAACATGCATTTATGTGTCATGTATGTATAATTTACGGGCTATGTTTTATTTTGTTCTCCTGTTAGACTGGCATCGAGATGACTGATGCAGACAAAGAGTACTAAGTTTAGAGAAGAATTAATGGGCATTCAAATGCTTCAGTTCCTATGTAGGCCCTTTGTACAGCATATCTTTGCACATTACATATAAATTATTAAAATAACACCATTGTTAGCTTGGTATTCAAAACATAATTTGGCATCAACTGTGTAACAATTCAGAAGTTACTGTTCTCCTCAGAAGAAAAAAGTCAAAGTTTGCTGAAAATTGATTCAGTTTTTGTTTCAGTTGGGGGTTTTTGATATAAGCTAATATTTTGTCTTTTTTTTTTACTAAGGCAGCACTAGTTAAATCAGACCCTGCTGGTGAATTGCAAAGAAATAAATCACAACAGACATTAATCTAGATGAGGGCTAAGTAATTAACTTCATAGAAGGGTGGTATATATTGTGTCTGTGACACTAGACTGACTGCTGTGCACAGAATAAATGCAGTATTTAGGTTGCCTATGGTATTCCACCCCTTCAATTAAGTAAACAAATATATATAGAGCTACTCTGGAGTGTATCCTTTGCGGTCTAAACACTGTATCTTATTAAAATCATCTGCATGCAGCATGTGGGGTTTGAGTTCCTGCCAGTGGTTTCATCCATTGTTAACAGCGATGCTCGGCTCTCCCAAGAGTTAAATACAGTGGTACTTTAGTTATGTGCAGAGGGTGCTCTTGGTTACTTTGGTGGCCATTTCGTTGCATATTACCTCCCACTTTGTTTCCATCCATGTGTGTGGCATAGGGTGTTGCCTGAAAAAATATAGGCTTTTTCAGGAAATAAAATATCCATATAGGTTGAGAAAAATATCAAAGGCAGCCTGTAATTGATTCTGGGGGGCAAGACCAGGGCCAGAATAGGTGTGTGCCTGCCTGCTCTATGTGTGTATCAAGATATTTAATGTTTATATTTGCATATCTGTTTTCACCTCAACAATAATGAAAAAACATCTGTTGAACTCCAGAAGATAGGATCAGTTCTTAAAGTGGAACTATGATTGTTCATTGTCGTTTATATTGCAATCCTTGTTCTGCAAGTGCTGTCTTTTACCTGGAAAATGAGACCAAGTGATTGTTTTACTTCTTCGGAACCATCAAGTTCAAGTAGTTACAGTTTATCGTCATGAAACACATTTTTACCTACAATGTCATAACTGCATTCAGATGTTAATCCATTGCTCCAAGTATTTGCAGCAGATTTCTTTTCAGCACTTAGAGATACGGACAATATGGATTGACAAAAATTTTGCTCAGAGAAAATCCAGCTAAAACTACACTTGCCTGAAGCTATGTTTATTTGATGATGCTGTTAAATTGAATTGAAAGAATATTAAAATGGTGATAAGCCACATACACAAATAACTTAGTGTGAAGTCTGAGATTTTAGTCACTAGTTTACCAGACATGCTGTTGTCAACAGACTCAGATTAGTCTGAATATTTTCTGAGTTTTAATTAGCTGTCTCTTCAAAGAGTGTTTAACCTGCCTTTCTAAAAAATTGTGATAGCAACAGGCTATTTTAGAACATTAATTTTTATATAGTTTTTATTTTCCCTGACAGATACGAGATTTTATGGTATATATGGCTGTGTGGAAGCAGAGACAAGTAAACAGAATTGTCTAGAATAAGATCACCCTTTGTCTCCAAACAGCAACAAACCCAAATGCAACTAATGAAAGATGCGTGTTAATCAGAAAGTGTCTGATCTTTTGGAGCACGGTGATTAGCTATAGAAAGCCATCAATTTAGATCAGAACAAGGTTTTTCTTAACACAAAAATAGGAAAGCATTGTGCATCCGTGAAATGTTCGAATGGGTCATAGATTTTTGAACTGGGAACTGCTATCACCCTTGGAGTGTGTCTTGGACCACCATGCAGGCTCGTCTGCAAACTTCTAATTGAAAGCAGTGTGTGGCACTAGGGCTGCGACCACAGACTCTGGCAGATCTCCCGAGCCGTGGTGTAGCTGCTCGTTGTCAGATTCTCTGTGTACACCTGTGTCCACGGGACGTGTGGGTCAGCAGCGTTACAGGCCGTGCTGGTTGCAGAACTGACACTTTACCGTGCCTTAATTGAGCCTCCCCTGATGGGGGAGGATTCCCCGAGCCCTTACCTGGGCTTCTGCAGAGGAACGGGACTTTTCCACGCTTTTGCTCTCGGATAGTTGTTTATTAAGTCTTATCAGAAAAGGGAGCCGAGGCACGAGATGACTCCCCTTAGAAAGCGCAAAGGAGAAGTCCCAATTATCAAGATAACTCCGTTCTTTTAAAGGTAAATTACCCAATGAAAGCCCGAAACGAAAGATATTTTTACTTTTCTACCAATGTTCAATAAATCTTTCTGTCACATGAAAGGAACTGCGGCATTTTTCACCCAATCATCTCAATCCACTTTTGCCGCAGAAAATGGAGTAGAGAAAGAAGAAAGAAGAAGGCCTAAAACAACAACAATCCTCCATTTTGAAGGTTTTGTTTCTTATCTATTTACTATATTAACAAACCAAACACCTCTAAATTTTCACCCTGTGACAATCTTATATAATGTTCTATCACCTAATTCACACCAGTGTAGATTCTACTTCCTCACAGAGGGTAGGTAATTTTCTCCATGGATGAAGGTCAAAGACAGGGTTGTCCACGGGGGTAGAACCCCCCAAAACAGGCAGAGACATGTTCCCTGCACTTTGGACTCCAACACAGAACCTCACCCCTTCACAACAGCCTCTCAGTCACTGACAATGCTGAGGAGGTTCTTCTCATGGCTGTTTTTGCTTTGAGACTTGTGGAGTCTAGGTGAAGACAAAAAAAAAAGTGACTATTAAACTGGTGACTGGGGTTACACAGTTATTTCACCAGTGATCAGTGCTGCAGATTGTGAACTAGTGTCTCAGTGACAGATAAGTAAGCCCATGAGGTACAGTCATTAAAAGGAAATGGAACAGGTTCAACATGGACAACTGTGCTCCCTTTGAGCTTATAGGACACAGATGTCTCCAAAGTGGAGGTGGCTGCTGCTGCTGAAATTGCATTTTGATCCCTTCTCAGGAGAGTCCACTGCCCTCAAAAGAGAGCTGTGATGGACAAGAGCTTGGAGGGATGAAGGCAGGAAGAGTTTGTCCACTCCCATCCCAAAGATTTAGAGGCTTCAGGGAAGGCAAGGAGCCAGAAATAAAGTGAAATATCCTCAATGAATAATTCATTGGCTGGAAAGTGGTTTTTCAGGGAAACTGAAGCTATACAGGGATTTGGACAAATTCAGCTGAAACACTCAGCCATAAAAAAGATGGATAGGAGGGAAATACACAAAAGTCTTGAAATATGTTGTAATATCTTGTTTCAACCATCTGGATAGATTCCTTTAAAAGGCACATTCAAAGATTTGGGGGTTTTGTCCCAAAATCTTTCTCTCCTTCTTTCCTTCTCTTTTCCTTTTTCCTTTTTCCTTTTCCTTTTTCCTTTTTCCTTTTCCTTTCCCCTTTTTCCTTTTCCTTTTCCTTTTCCTTTTCCTTTTCCTTTTCCTTTTCCTTTTCCTTTTCCTTTTCCTTTTCCTTTTCCTTTTCCTTTTCCTTTTCCTTTTCCTTTTCCTTTTCCTTTTCCTTTTCCTTTTCCTTTTCCTTTTCCTTTTCCTTTTCCTTCTTAAAAGAGCAAATGTACTAGAAGGTGTTAAATGATCTGAAAATGAAATTTATGTTGATTTGTGTCTTCAGGCACTGTTTTTTTGTTCCATTCCTGCTTGCTGGGGGAGCCCCGCACTAATTGACACAGAGGACAGCATCAAGAGTTGTCTGGTCAGAGCATCTCCTTTTCCTGAGTTCTGTCACAGTTTTCAGAGTAGAAGTGTTCAGTGAAGTTGCTATTAGCACAGTTTCTAGGAAAACAGGAAATACAGCTTGTGTTTGTAAAATCTCTGGTGTTTGGATTGGAAGGTCTGCACACAGAGGAAGTCTCTGGCTCCGTGAGAAGGTGGAGGAGGCTGGTTTTGGTGAAGTTCACGCGCCCGGTGCTGCCTGTGCTCCCTGGCGAGCCTCAGGGGCGGAGCGCTCTGTCACACTCCTGCCCGGTGCACATAAACCATCTCCTTGGTCAGTCCTAGCATGGAGTGGGGCATGTTTTAGGGCAGGAAAGCTGACAGGTAAGTGAAGTGCTTGGCTAGAGTGACCTCCCAAGAAACAGAAGCTTCAGAAGGTTCAAGGGCTCTGTGGTAGCCCTGAGATACAGTTTGGTTGTGTACTGCATAAATCATGTAGAATGGTGACACATCAGCAAGGCAAGGACGGATGCTTGTCAGAAGATCCTGGCAGCCATTTTTCTTAGATAATACTGGTTTTCCTCATTAGAATTACTGTCTGATGCAACCTAAACATCCCACGATGTTAAAGCAGTGTGAGTAATTCAGTCAATTAATTAGGTGTGGGTAGCATTTGCCTTCCATTTTAAAGGGATCAAAAGAAAACACTTTAATAGCTTTTCTGTTCTTGTTCTGCTCCATACCTTAGCATCAGTTCATTCAAATAACCCTCTGACCCAAATAAGTTACTATATTAAATTATTATGCTTTGGTGAACATTTCTACCCTGCATCAACATCATGACATGGAAGTCAACACATGCTGCTTTGTAGTAACTGGAAGTGGACAGAAAAATTGCCATATGAGTGAGGAACACCCAGATAGCTCTAAACCTCTTCCCTTCCTCTGTGGAGTATCTCCTCATTTCTTCCACCTCTGCCCTGGTATTTGCAGAAAACACATGTGTAGAGAAGCTGAGAGGGAGATCCCACAGATAGACCCAGGTCTCCAGCACTTGTGGGTGTCAATGTGCCCAGATGAAGGAACTTGAATGGAAAATGACTGGAAGGGGAGCATTAATCCAGAGAAGAATTTGAATTGGAGTTTGTGGATACCTTTGTTTTTATATGTGGTCTTTTGCTGTATAACTGTTGTGGTTTAGTATTGGGGCCTTTGCAGAAAGAAGGGGTTTCGAGAATAAAAGACAATTTTTCCTTTGACTTCATTATTGCCAAGGTTTCCCTCTGCATCCCTGAGGAATTTATATTAGAGAGGTTTATTCTGCTAAGAGTCTATTAGCAGGATTGGCCCCTTGTTGAAACCGTGATGCGGTGCATGAGATTAAATGAGGTAAAATAAGATGAAGTTGTAAGGAATTAGGTTGTGTGTGGGCACTGAATGTTATTTCCTCTGTGCTAAATGTATTGACTTTGGTCATTAATTGCTTTGTGAACTGAGTCACTAGAAATGGCCCAGCCCTTGCTAACAGTGTCAGCTAAGAATAATGCATGTAATGCATATATTCCTGGGGAGACTCTTCAAGTTTGAGATAACAAGTTGTTTTAATAGCCTGGACTTTGATTTTATTTGTATGTGGCCATGCTGTGGAGTAAAGGCAATTAAATTATCTTAATGTCATAAATACATTTAATTTTTTTCTTTAAAATGACATATTTTCTTTTTCAGTCATTTTATATAATGTAATGCTGTTAAAGACTTTAGAAGACAAGGAGAAATGAGGCTTTATTAAATTCAGAAAGTCCTTTGCCTAGGATATTGCTCCACTTTAAAGATTTTTCTACTTGAAATCAGTGAGACTCATTTCATTCAAGAGTTTGACAAATGGTAGTGCTGTACACATCACAAGAAATGAAATCTTTTAGGAGATGCAGTAATAACAGGGAGATGGTTGCACAGCTGGTTTTGGTTCCATCTCTGACAGAAGGATCTCTGCACTGCCCCTTCCTACTATACAGAAGCTGTTACAGGTGTGTGGCTGTGACCAGCGTGTGCTACAGGTACTTGGGTGCTGGTGCAGTGAGCTCTCTTCTGGCGTTACATTTCCCTCTGCTGAAGGATTTTGAAAGAACAGAGTGGTCTTTCAAATATAGGCCATCCCAGATCCACATCTGTGTATGTGAGCGTGAGAGACAGCTGTCTGAAATTATTTACTCTTGTAACTCTGGTCTCCGTTCTTGGGAGAAGGAGAAAAATGCCAGAAGTGGAAGACAAAGAAGAGGAAACCCAGAGATTGCAGTGATGCCTATATCAAGTGGGCTGAGGTGGCTTTTTCACAGGTTGCATTTCTGAGTCTGTAGCCTCAGCTAATGCTGAACTGTACTATATTTTGTGTTGCAACAGGCAAAAACCCAAACTTGCACACCAGCCCTTCATAATGTAACTCAGTCACTGATATATGTGTAATACATGGGAAGCTTTACAAAACACGCTGTTTTCCCCCAAAATCCTGGATGTAGAGGTAGAGCTAGGTACAAAATAGTTGAAAAAACCTGATAATCACCAGTGAGATAAGGAAGTGTTTAGATCTTGTATTGCAAATTCCTGTCCATACGATTAACACTTGCAGCAGCGTCTGTGGAGTTCCCACACGCAGTCAATCTTGGACATACACACAAGCTCTTTCCCCAGCTGGGTCACGTAACAGATGCTTTTCTTAGTCTCCAGTTCTGTGTATCCAGCTGAGATGTAAGTAGAGGAGAATAATTCAACTGTTTTCCAGTACAGTGTACCATACACCTCATGGGCACCTATGATCTACTAGTGCCACGTGGACATAGTTAGCTGACCATCTGCTTGGCACTTCTTGTGGTGTATTGAAAGGTCAGTTCAGGTTGAATACTGGGTAGTGCAAACTGGATTAGCTATGGTTCGTACCCATTCTTCAGTCCAAAGGCATCCATTTGCTAAGGTGGACAGCAGTTTATTATGTGCCCTATAGTTTCCATACAGTTGCCTTCTTCAGTACCAAGCACTGTGTAATGTCTTGAAACAGTTATTCTTTCATATTGTATGCAGGACATGATCACAGCACTTCAGGAGGGTAGTAAAAACTTGCATGGTTCATGTGGATGCTTGTTGCTGTTTTCTGGAATTTGGCTTAATGAAAACAAAGTTGAGAAAAGTGCTTGTTTTGTTTTGGTGTTTTGTTATTTTTTTTTTTCTTTTTAATTATCTCAATCCCAGTTTGCATTATCTTCCAGAAATTGCAGTATTGGATCCAGCTGGAAATGACTGCAGTATTATTTTGCCATAGCACTAAAGCGTTTTGTCTGAAGTTCAGCTATTTAGATTACACGTCCCTCTTGAAGCCTAATGTTCAAGAGCTCTTCATTAGAAACATCAATGCTATTAAATGGAAAAGGATCTTGCATGATGATATAAAAAAATCAGACTAGTAATGCAGTATCCAGTTGGTATAACATTTCCATTGTAATGCATTTCCTGTAACTGTGAATTCCTTAACATAGAGGAGGGTAATTAAAATAACACAATATATTTATTTTATTACTTAGAGCTTTAATGAACTTCAGGAAAATAGCTTCAACAGAGTGTTGTAAAAGCTCTGTTACCTTGTGCACACTGACCTGGGTCCTGCAAACAATTACACTTGCTGACTGCCAATGGCCAGCTCGTGTGTGTAAAGTGAAACATACGTGTGTGTACATGTAGAGATCAAGGCCTTGCTCTAGTTTGGGAAATCTGAAATATTTTAACCAAGGGGTAGATTTTGCAGCAACACTACAAAATCAAGCAGATAAAGCCTTTTGCTCTGCCACTGACCAAAAGCTCCATCTGGCTGGTACTGAATAGGAAACTGCCCGATGTGCCTTGTGAATTTGGCCACACTTCCCAGGTACCAGCCCCCAGCAGGTTGGTGAGGCACATGCCTTGGTGCTTCACTGTGCACGGCCATGCTGCTTGTGGTAGGCGCTCTCCTCAAAGGAGGTGCCTCAGTTTTGGGCCAGAGAGAGAACCAGTCCCACACTGCCAGTGTCTTAATTAATTCCCTGCTGGTTTCTCCTGCAGCTGGCTGTTCCACACAACGACGAGTGGACGCGCTTCGCCCGGACCTTGGTGGAGATCCGCGCCAACCGAGCCGACAGTGAAGAAGAGGGGGCGGTGGAGCTCGCGGCCTAGAGGGAGAGGAGCAGTGCCCGCCAGAACAGCAGCTTCCCCCGCTGAGTACGCCAGTGTTCCGTGTCAGAGTCAGTCTTGCTGTGGCTTTTGATGCCAGTGTACATGCCAGTATTGCTCAAAGCATTCCATATTAATCACACTGCTTTACACAAGGCTGAAAATATCCAGAGCATTTTCATACTTTATATTTCTGTCTGAAAAGTAAGAAAGAAAAGACAAATCAACCCTTTATGGGTTTAGTTGTTGCCTTTTAACTACTTAGTAGCTGTATTTAATAGCTAGGAACCCCTGGTTAAACTTGTGCTCACATTGCCCTTCTGGCATAGTCCTATTAAATCCATATGAAGCCAGATATGATTATGTGCAGATGTGGTGTGCTTCACTGTATGGGACTGGGCCAAAGACTTTAGATGTGGTGTATCACATGGTGACTTACATTATGAATGGATGTACTATACGAAAGTTGCTGCTCCTTATTTATTGCGGTGTGCTGCATGGAACATATTTATTTGAAAGCATTAAAATAAACGATCCTAAAGCATGTGCATAATGAGAGAACTGCATTGTCTGTGTGCTGCTGTAGAGGTTACATTAAAGTCCACGTAACAATTACAGTACATCAGTTGTGCTTAAGATGTAAGATCTATAAAGGTTGGCTTGAGTGGATGGAATGAGTTCCCTTTCCTTTTTTTTTAAGATGCCTGTTATTTCTAGGCACTTCAACTATATTTCAGATACAGTTGGTCACTGATACTTGTCATGCAAGTTAACACTAACAGTCTGACAAAGGGTTGTGGTTCCCAAGTATGACACCAGTATTGCCAATAAAATGTATCAGGCCTGTTCTGTTGCAGTGTGGTTGATCTTTCCTTGCCAGCAGTGCTCAGTGTGTTCATTACTAGTCACTGGTGAGGCACTGGGGAAATGTGGCTGCCCTGACTCACAGAACACTCATGCAGCTGCTCTGTAAATAGATACCTTCGGCATTGGGACTGGCCAGTAATGGACCTGCGTGCATCAGACCCTGCTACCAATTTTACATGGGCAAGCACTACTGCATGTCAGCTTATGAGCTAATTTTTATTTCCCCTCCATCCCTAGCATGCTTTCCTGCACACACATGCACACAGAGCAGCATTGTGCTGCCCTATGTGCTGAAAGACAAGGAATAGGAGAGACAAGGCCTCCTCACACTGTCTTGAGGGACAGGTTGGGACAGGGGACAAAGGAATAGGCTCCTTTATGACAGTCTCTTGTGGCTTGAGCAAAGAAACAGAGTGCAGACTGGTCTCGTTGAGTGCTGTGGCCCAGACAGACGTTGGTGGTGAGGCTGCTCAATACGTCCATGTCACAACACTCTGCTGAGCCAGAGGACAGCTCTGACGTCTAGGTTAAGTAGTGGTTCACCCTCAGGGGCATGGAGGTGAACCATTTTAGCAAGAAACACTGTGAGTCTGACAAGAAAGATCTTGTACCTTGAGTTTCTCGTATCGTCTCATTGCCGCATCTTGTCTTTGGGCAGTCACCTGGAGGAATAAACATGTCATCTGATCATGTTCGGGGCTATGGTCTGATCCAGAACCACTGGGAAGTCTGCACTGCTAAAGCCAGAGTAGACTAAGAAAATGAATCCTTTGGAAAAGCTGCATTTCCCTCATCCTCGTGGTGGTTAGAAGCAACTGCCAGTGAGAGTGCATGGGCTACTTTCTTCTTCATGGTGGAAGCTGAAACTATCTCCCAGTGCCCATGGAAGTGTCCTGCCACTGGGCTGTGGGGAGCATCTTCTCCCAGAAGGCCTAGCACACAGCAGAGATACATCAGTCATTTTGTGGTGGCTCCCTGAGATTGGAGCCATGTGTTAGAGAACTCTGTTCCTGCTGCTCCCCTGGGTGCTTTGGGAGTTGTCCTGGAGAACCAGTGTAGGACTTGCGGCACTTTTGTAGCTTAAAGGTGAATGCTACCAAACAGCCAGGTGAGATGACTGTAAAGGAGCAGTTTAGATATCATGTCTGGGTTTTTTTCCCTGGTTTTGACCTGTTTTCATTTCAAAAACCGTAAGTGTTGTCTACGTGGGTAAGGCAGATGTGGTGCAAAGTGGAAGAGGGGGAGGCACAGTTGGTTCTCAGTGGGCCACAAGATAATGTGCACAGGTGGATACCCAGCAAAGTACTCCTGTCATAGGAGGCAGAGGTGGGAACTCACTACCCTTCCACCTGCTGGAGTAGCTGCACATCACAAAGTGTGGGGACACCATCTGAGAGTGCCTGTGGTGTAACGGGAAGGGCATTCAGCTGATGTTGTCTCCCAGTCATCATTATCAGTGCAGTGGGAACAGCTGGCAAATTTGCTTCTACTTTTTCCGTATTACTGATCAGCTTTTGGAATCTAAGGGGGGGTCTGCGTGTTCATGTCCAAGTTCTCCCTACTTTATGGTATTAATAGCTTCTGAAATGGTTTTAAGAGCAGCCTCAGAAGACCTTCAGCAGTTGCTGCTGTGTGCAAATCAATATGACCAAAGTCCTCTGTGCAAATCAATATGACCGAAGTCCTTTTTTGAAATTTTTCCTTTTTTTGTGTGTGTGGGGTTCAGCAGTACACACTGAGGGAACACAGAGAGGGAACAAGGAAAAGATCTGAATTTCCACAGAAATCTCCAGGTTTGTATAAACAGAGCATTAACACGAAAGGGCCATTTCACACAGCTGAAGAAGATGAAAAAGCATCCAAGAACAAGAGGCATTTACTTCCCTTCTGCTGCTCATGTTTGTCCTGCAGTGGAGTTTCTGGCCCACCCTTGTTGCTGCTCTTCCAGGCATCTCCCAGAGTTCTTGTTTATTTGATTTTCCTGCTGCTAAACAAATAGCTCCACTTCACTGGCTTTCTAAAAGAGCCCATATGACAAAATGTTCCTCAGAATCTGCCCAGTAGGGAAATAAATACAAAATTATCCTTTAATTTGAGCAAAGAGAAATCACCTTCTCCTGTCTTTTGCCTACAAACATCCAGAGAATAGAAGGAAGAACATAAAGGGTTATGCCCTATGCTCTAGCACTGCCAGGATGCTGCCATGACTGCTCCGGATGTGGAATGGGTCGGAAGACAGCCTGCCTCTTTTAGGGCCATTTCAAGTGAGCTTTCTGTGAAGGACATAAACTGTGTGCTGAGACAGCTGGAGAGCACATCTGAATCGCAGAGGTCAGAAAAAGCAAACCCAACTAGAGCAGAAGTGGGCAGGTGGCAAGAAGAGGCTGAATTGAGGATTAGGATGGAGGACAGGACTGTGAGGTGGATGTGGAAGGGACAACTCTCCTATACTTGTTGAAGGAAAGTGCAGATCTCCCTTGATTTCAGTGCCAAGGATCAGAGCTACGCCAGCACGAGTGAGGGGCAGAGGAATGATGTGGCCAGGGACTTGGGATTTGTTCTGAAGGGAGCTGTGAAAGGACATGGGGAGACATGACAGGTGGCACTGGGGGTGGAAGCTGAAGGCATTAGCTAAAAGGTGAAGCAGGGTTCTTCAGCTTTATGACGTGTACTTTGTTCAAGAGACCCCATGGTAACAGAGAAAGAAGATGATAGTCAGGTATACTGAAAGAACACGTGCACAGCACTGGCCAGCCTGGAATTTGACCAGGACACACAAAACTGAGCATGGGGCTGGAATGCCAGGTCCATCGTGTAAATAACAGCACTTGGACCAATTGGATCTTTGAAAGGTGGAAGTGAAATGGGCTACCTCTGGGGTCTGAGAACACCACAAATATCTCCATGGAAAGGCTGTCAGAGCAAGTCTTTGCTGCTGAGATGAGACTCAGCAGAATTGCCTGTAGCTTATTACTTCAAAGAGAAAAGGCAGGTGGGACAAATGGTGCTGGGTTGCAATGATTCAGGAGCTGCAGCATTTTCCACAGGGTACTTGGCAAGTGCTCCATAATACATTTTCCAAGATGGACGGTGTTTCCTCCTGGGTCTCGAAACCAATTTCTCAAACATTTGCTACTTATGAAAACATCAGAGCCCCGTACCACGCCCTGGAATATCATCATCTCACACTACTAATGACAGCCTGCATCTCTAGGGCTATGGGAACAACTAGGAATAGGCTCTTTCACACAAGACAGGTGGAAAAAGCTCTGAAGAGTTTTAGCAACTGTAGATAAAATGCATGCATAGCAGAAGACTGGAAACCCCTCACAGAGCAAAACGGCATCCCACATGGAGTGGGGTGGTCTCCACTGACCAGCGACAATGTCACCGGGGCAGCACCAGTCCTAAGGCAGGACTCAGTGCCTAAGGGTGCTGTAGAGTAGCCACTTGTCCTTGGGAAGCTTACAGGACTGGTTCTCCTTCAAAAGCCATAAGCAAAGATACTTCTGAAGTAACACCACCATGTCTAGTACACTGTGTCTGCACAGCCTGGGGTGTGAGGAAGGCCAGGCAATATAACTACAGCAGCTGGAATGAATCTTGCAACCAATAGTGCTGCTTCCTGGTGCAATAAGGAACAGTGCAACGAGCAGTTAAAATGATTTCTACACTTCAAATGTCGTCTCTCTGAAGGGCAACAGACACTTTGATGACATCCCCACATTCAGCACTAGGAGAGGCTGCCCAGTCTCACAGCCTGAGTTATCCGCTGCCCACCGTGCAGAAAGCAGAACCACCATATGTCACGTGGCATTAAAGAAACCATCTCAGGCTGCTTCTGTGTTATTTGCTGTGTTTGGAGGTCTCTGGAGACACCTAAAATACAAACATCTTGAGATTTGTATATTCCCAACCATTAAATATGATCACTATCTCTGGAAATCACCTTCTAGTTTATGCAAAAAAGGCAAATATTTAAAACAAAAACAGAGTATGAGTTTCACAGCAGTGTTTAAACAGCAAAGCTGGAGGATTCCTGATTGTCCCTGTGCCACTGGAGAGGAGCTCAGCAGCAGGCACCGTGACATGTATGTGCACATGGAGGCTACAGCAGGGTCATTCTGAGCAGGCTGTCCCCTCCTAAGATGATGCAGAGCAGTTTGTCAGGTTTTGTATTTTTAGCAGGTTTAGAAAAACCTGCCCAAGTTATTTTTGAAGCCCGTGGTATGTTTGCTCACAAAAGCATCCCTGCAAACTGTCAACATTAAGTCAGCTTAAGCCCAGCCCATTCCCTGGGGACCAGGCAGAAAAGCATCTCTCAGCTTCTGCTGGCCCAAGAAACACGAACATGGGGTAACTGCTTCAGGGACACCCCTGCCCCACTCTCAGTCTGACAGGTAACATCACCAGTATTTGGCCATTTTTTTTCTAGAAGTGCTGTCACAGGGAGTTAGCTGGAGTGCAGAAAGCAAGTGAGGTTACTTTTTATCCATTTGCATAACTCACCCAGAAACCAAGAGAGGACAAACATTGTCCTCGGGGTGTTTTGTTTGTTTGCAAGGCAATCTGACAATTCCTTGGCCTGCAAGCTTTTCAGAGCAGGAATGCATCCTTTTGTGTCTGGAGGAAGCCGACTGTGGGCACAGATCTTCCCCAAGATCTCTGGGCAGAGCTGCAGCACGATTTGGAATGTTTTGAACTGGGCTTCGTGTTAACAAAGCAGCCACTGGCTCTTCAACACTTCTGCCCCTGCCTCTGCTGTCTACTGACCCTGAAGAGATGGGCAGAAGGAGAGAACACTCTTCCAGGAAAGTTAATGGGGAAGGGAAGGGCCACCATGGATGGGGGTGTCAGTCCAGCCTTGCTCAGAGAAGATGAAGGCTGTGGCCTTCTGAGATGGATCTGCCATAGGAGAGCTGTGCCTGAGCTTTGTTCTTGGGATGGGAGCTTTGCCCTTCATCCCCAGAATAAAGAACAAGTCATAAATATACTGCCAGGCCTGGGAATGAGAGGGCACCAGGAGGCAGAGAAATCGGTTTTGTGGAACACAAGCAACGAATGGTCTTTATCACACGAGCCAAGAAGTTGTGCAAGCCCTACAATAACCCGGCTCTAATTCCTCTTCCGTCCCTGGCTGCAAAGCCCCAGCAGCACTGGGGTTCGGTGTCAGGCAGCAGAGGGACATGCTCTGGTGGGTGCAGCCTGGGTGTCCCTCTCCAGACTGAGCCAGGAGGGAGCAGCTGCCAGCCAAGCCCATCCAGTGGCCAGGCACTTCCTCTCCTGGATCAGGGAGAAGGTGCAGCTCTGCACTCAGACATCTTCCCTGAGCTGCTGACTTTTCACAGAAACCCCTGACATGGTATGTCAGGCAAATCTGAGGGATGAAGTATACAACCAGCTCTTAAACAGCCTAAGATCTCACATGTGAAGCACAGGCAGCTCCCAGTGAGAATGTTTTACTTTTATGACAAGCCTTAACCAAAAATCCCAACAGTTAATTTTGAAGTAATACAAGGGACAGCTTTTTTCCTCCCTATTTCTGAAATGAAGGAGCTGTTTTTTGGAGAGACTTGGATACTCAGGGCTGGGAGGAAGCAGCTCCTGGCTGTCAGAGCCCAGTGCAGTCTCTGCACACTGGTTTAGCCTGACTCCAAGATGCAGCCGCAGGTAAATGTCATCTGCTCCCCTCGCCTTCACACGCCCAAGTGCTGCTACTCCAACCCCCGAACTCCATTTCACAAGTAACTTAAAAATACAAATTAGTCCAAGAGAATAATTTTCATGATGACCCAAACACAAATACAAAACCAGAGTGATTTCCATTTCAGTATTTCCACAAATTACAGCACAGTGTGATACTGCACACCAAACTCATTCTTCTGCAGAGATGCTGCATCTGTGCATTCCCTCAGTTTACAGCCAAAGTTGAAGGCACCCACCCCTCACCCACCCCACTCCAAGGAGACAAGTAAGGTCAAATTCCTCATCTTAAGAGGTATCATAGAAGACACCCCACAGGACCTTCAAGTGACTAGGTGATCATAACCATTAACCTCCCCCCAAAAGTAAAGATCAAAATATCAAAGCTTACTCCAATCCCGGCTTTTGACTGAAGAAAAGTTTCTCTTTCTTCCTGAGTGACATCTCCACCAAGAGATGTCTTTTCTAGGCAGGGGAATTGTGGTAATTTGTTCTCAAGCTGCAAGTGTTTTTATAGCCTACAAGTGCAAATATTAGCTTCATCTTAACCTGACTTTATCACTGAAGTTGAACAAGACATCTGATGTACTGTGTTATTTCCGTAACAGAATACCATGTGTGCATCTGTTTGAAAAGTTTATTTCTATCTTCATAAATACAGAATTTTCTAAACACTGTGCAAGGCACCAAAAATTAAGTAAAATCTTTTATTTTAGATTATTTTAATCTCTTTTGACTCAATGAAGTAAATAAGAATCTGAAACCACCTATTTGCCAATTACAAGCCAGCAGTTAAGGCAGGTACCATTGATACAGTGCATGAATTTTCTATTGCAGTTATTTAAACAAGCAGCGTTTTACTATAGAAGTGCATATACAAACTGAATTCCAAACACCAGCAACCCAAGATAGGCACCTAGTTATGAAATTTACTTGTATGTGTAGTAGAATGCCAAAAGTTCTGCCATAAAGTGCAAAGACTATGGACAATAACACTTTCTTTTGAGCATTTTGATACCAGTAACATAATACAACGGCTAAACATTTATAAATGTGGTTTCCATTACAAAAACATGTTCCACATAAAAGCTCCATAATACAATCCAGAAACAGAACTTGTGCGTGTACAGATTTAAAAAGTTGAAGCTGTACTGGCTTACTTAGGTACCGGGTGTGTATTTGCTGACCTCTACAGACACGCACCAAGTTTAGAACCAATTTACACGCACAGTCCAAATCATTCTGCTTTGAGCACCGTGATATCCACTGAGTTTTCCATTTGAGTGACGATATGCGACATCTGCCCTGGTAATCTGCAACTGAGCATTGCCTGTAAAATGATCTGGTTCACAGCTCTCACCCAGCCCTCCCCAATAAACGGAACCTAAAATTAGTGTCTTCCCAACACAAGCACATGTCAGATGTGGACAAATACATTCATGGTCCCAAACTTAAAACAACTGGTAAGAATTTCACAGTGATCTGGTTACGGAAGCACAAAGACAAATGATTACATTTAAGATGAAAATTACCGTAAAACTCAAATGAAGCTAATCTTTTGTATGATGAGAAGCTAAAGGAACAAAGTATTAACCAATTAGAAAAGTGGCTCTTTCCCAACTAATAACAAAAACCCTACAGCAATAAACTTAGGGTCCTACTGCTGCAGCAGCCTTTGAGGTAGGTGGCGATGGCTTAAACCGAGGTAGGTAAAGTCCAAACTTGTTTTCAATCCCTGCAAAAGTGGCAACTGCCAATTTATAACCACCAACATGGTCAGGGTTAGGAGCAGGGAGCGTGATCCTAGATTTAGGAACTGTCTCTGATCCAGCTGGTTTTCTGCAAAATAATAAAAATAATAAATTAACTTCCACAGAGTAAAATCAGTATTCACAAAAATCTCCTCCATAAACTAAATTTAATGAGACATCTGAGTGTACTTCCCTGTAAGTAACTAAATTAAATACTGCAATGTAAGGCGAAATACCCTGTTTTAAAACTTTCCAGAATAGTTAGGAGCCTTCATGTTGATTGAGTATGGTCAAATCCAGATAAAATTTGCAGTGCGTTAATCAAAACTGCAGTATGAGGTAACAGGTTCATAAGTCTTTGCTACAGCACACAGCCAATCCAGGAACATAGCAGAGTTTAAGTAATTTTTGTGGTGGCTTTCACAAAGATCCGTAAAGAGTCTGCAGCTGCTCTGGGATCAAGTTAAACAGATATATATATATATATGCACATCCACCTGTATTGTCAACAAAGGCAGGAGGCACAGCTGAAGCTCCAACAAATTGGTTTTGAACTTGGTGACAACTGTATACTTTTTTGGATGTCAAATGCCCTAATCAGGGACACAGCTCCTCCACCAAATAATGAGGACTAATGCAGAGTGTATCCTGATCTGGCAGGCATCACATTTCCCTGCAGTTAGAGCCCCAGCCCATTATTTAGCCTCCCACTGTCTCTGTTTACGCTAACGTAGGTCCCCTGCTTGAAACTGTGATATAAAATGTGGTAGTATCTTGCTATGAAACGGGTACTAGAATATCATCCCTACCTCCAGCAGTATAGTGTGCTTTAAATAATATTTACAGAGCCTTTATAACATGTCCTAGCAAGCCCCTGGCTCTGATGTTCCGACGAGGACCAAGACCCAACAAAACCAAGAGTAACTTCAGGATCCCTGGTATATTCAGATACCACATACTTACACTCCTCCAAAGTCCACATAAAACCATCTCTGCAGTAGCTCATAAGTCACCAGAGTTACACCAAACTGAGGAGAAGATCGAAATACACGAGCTTGAAAGAAAAGAAGAGAGTTCCTAAGTGACAAATGCCTCAATTAGAAATCACTTGGCAATCAAAGCTCTTTTACACACCTCCTGCTCCTTTCCAGAGAGCCTTTGGACCTTCTTCCCGCAGGATCTTGGCAAAACAGTCCACAACGCCGCTGTAGGTGGTCTGTCCTGCTCGGGCTGCCACCTGTAGCCTTGTTTTGATCACATCTGCAGGGGTGACCAGAGAGGCTGCAGGCATACCTGCACAACACAAAAGTCATCAGGTGGGTACCACTGGTTTGGCACATATGCTACACACAGCTCATTTATCCAGAGGTAAGGAGGTTTTTCCTCCTTACATCAGGAGAATCCAGCCACATTTGATTTAAGCAGAAGCTGGGAAGGAGAACAAGCAACAAAAGGTAGTTGTTGTGGACATGGCTTAACCCAAAGAGAGCTTCTCCCAGAGGAACAACCATATCACATGATTCCTGCCAAGCTGGGAGGCGCAGATTGGAGTTTTCAGTGCTAATCAGAAACTTGCATAGTTAATAAGCACAAAGCTTTTGGAGGGAAGGTTGATATTTCCCTTTCCTTTTCATTCCTCTCTGTGGTTGCTGGCATCCTGGTTGTACACTGTGCTAGAATAGGCTGCACACACACCCAAACACACGACACACAAACACCCCTCACGCAGCAATGTCACCGAGAACCAGATAATGCCGTGCATGCTCAGCATCGCTTGAGAGCTAAGGCTTACAAAACGGGTCATTCTTCTTATTAGGAATGGCAGACTGCTCAGCTGCAAAGCCACAGCTGACATCCTCAGCAGAATATGTGGAGGAAGATTTAAATTTACCCTGGCAGATAATCAACTGAAAGTAAAAATTACCAAATTACCAATGGGTGGTATTTCTAAAATCATTCCTATCCAAACTTGGGGCTGCCCATGTTTAGAATTGGAAAAAAAAAGCCAAAAGAAGGCAAAGAAAAGCACCAAGACTGTATCCAGAAGACACTGTCTCTTATGGTTTTATTACTTTTCCATTCTGCATCTGTTCCAAACCAACTTGGTCAGATGTAGATGCATAAATCTCCTTTCCTTTTTTTTTTTTCTGGCTTAGTAATTCTGTAACAACTTTTGTCCAAACCAGCATGGTCTGGCCTCAAGCTCCAGAGCACCCTTCCTGCAGAGTGCTCCAAGAGATCAAATCATGTGCATATCACCAAAATAAGATTTCCTCCTCCTCTCCTTGTCTTCCCAAAATAATTCATAGACTGAGCATGCACTCAGTGCAAGCATGAGCTGTCTGGCAGGCAAGCACTAAAACCTGGTCAAGGTTTCTGAACTCCAGAAACATTGAAATTCCTCTTTGCTTAGCCTTACCCACACCAGGGTATTGCCTGAGTCTTCAATTTAAAGCCCGACGTTTGTCCTTCAAAAGCCAACCAGTGTTTTCAAGAAAACCAAAGAACTTACTTAGAAACAATTCTGCTTACTACATGTTGACTTCCATCTCCTTATCACTCACTCTATATTATTGAGGATATTTTGCACTTGAGATACTTAAAATCCTTTTTTTAGGAACTATGTGTACAGGACAAAAGCATTTACAGACAAATCGAATTTACAGATTGCTGCCAAGAGAAGCTTACAATCAGAATGTGACAAATAGCCCAGCAGGAGCTGACAAGAAAAAGAGGAGCTAGGGGAAGAGAAGGAAGTTCATGGAGGCAATAAGCAAGACTGAGCAAATTAAGGAGAGATCCTGCAGATGATATTAGAATCATCTCAGAATACGCTATGGCACAACAAGTTGAGACATCTGGTGAACACTGAAAACCAGAAGCAGATCAAGCCAGATGACATGCATGCTGCCTGTGACCCCAACCACAATGGAAAGGAAGTTAAAGTAAGCAGTACAAGCGACATGCGCTGGCAAAGGACACAGGTGCACATCTGGGTACGGCTAGCTTGAACATCCCAGCACCACGGGCTGTGTGTGGGAAGGGGGAGTTTCCCACACGCAGCCAGAGCTCATGCACACATCTGAAGTCAGATGACAAGGTGAGATCCCTGGCCAGAGAAGAGACATCAGCCCAGAGACCGAAGCCAGCTTTTCAGAAATGGTGGGTGTTTTGTTCTGTCCTTCCCTTGACTTTTGGCAAAACAGTGGACACATGCACTCCCATCACGCTTTACATGTACCCAATAAAATAAATTTCTTGTTTTTGTAAACAGTATGATGAGTGTTGTATCTCTAACACTATAATTTGCTCCTGAGAGTTAACCTAGGATGGGATTCACAGGAAGCACTGGATAAAATTCACATTATAGCTAGATTGGTGAGCCGTATCAGCAACAATAAAGACTGCTTCTGTGCCTGAACTTCAAAGGGACGGTTATCTCAGTCTGCAATCACCTGACAATGGCTAGAAAGAGAAAAATAGGAAAATCTAAGAAATTACTTGGCTTAAAAAAGCCATCTTATGTTTCAAGTCTGTAAATATGATCTAAAGTTCAAAAATTGTTTTGTTCCATTAAAATGGGTGAGAAATAGGCTGACTGTAAAAGCTCCTGTTGGAGGGTTTGGAGCCTGGCTCTGGAATGGGGTGGGGGAGGGGAGAGGACAAGGGGGTTTTGAGCAGCAGTCACTGGAACACAGCTGGCTTTGCTAGTGCCAGCTCAATGCCTTTGGACTATGAGCTACTGAATAGAGATCTATATGTGTCAACAAGACAAACCAACTGATCTTAGCTGTTGTCTAAGACCAGATACTGGCTATAAAAGGGCCCCGCTCCTCAAGAGACACAGCCCCAAGTATAATCTTGACCAAGAAGTTTTCTCAGGGAGGAGAAAGCTTAAAATCAAATGAGAAAACATTGCTAAACCACCTTTCGGTACTGGATTCATGCCATTCCATCTTTTTTCTCACCTGGCAGGTCACAGCAGTCTGCCAGGGGCCATGCTGGAGGAAGAACTTGGAGAGAGCAAGCATCCCCTGATAAGCATGGTGGAAATACCAGCTGATGTGAGCCCTCCTGCTTGCTACACACTCCCCTACAGGTCCTGTTGCACAAATTTGCAAGCCGATTTGTTTCCTGGGGGCAACCATAGACACTGCAGGAGCAGGACACTCAAGCTGCCCCCTGCAGCAGGTAGCTACCAAGTGGAGGTCCCCTTTGAGTGTAGAAGCTGGGTGCTGCAGAGGGCCCAGCCACGCAGCAGACACAAGGGCAAGCTGAGGCTTACAAAGCCTGTCTCTGTCTGCTCCCTTAGGCTCTGGCACACTCAAGCTGAATTCATCTGTGAGAAGATAAGCATGTTTGGGCTCTTCTGTCTGTTATGCAGCAGCCTAAAACAACCAAGTGCTCAAGATCACACTCTGTCATATCTGGGTATGCTAGGAATTAGCAATCTATGGCACTGCAGAAATGTTTTCAAGATCTTCTGCTTTGTTTAATATTAAAAAAAATGATAAAGGTAAAATCCTCAAGAAGCCAAGTAACTTCATGGGATACTGAGGGAAGCAAATACTGTCATCATTTTGTCACCTGTTACGTCATTGTGTTTGGAGAGCTGTACTTCTAGTGTGGCTTCGCGACTATACATACCAAAATTCAAGACTCATTTGATCATGAAGAATTTTATGAATGCCATGGTTTTGTTTATAAATCATTTCAACAAAACATTACCTGTCAGTGAGACACAGCCAAAAACAGCACAGTAACTTCACAAGGGGTGATGATATATGATAACAAAACATCAACAAAAAACTTTCTTTTCCTTTTCTTTTGCTTCCTGAACGTTTTAATTATACCAGGAACTTACGGTACCTTCAACTCACTCTACAGCATGGTAACTTCATTGTTTCTGCATAAGGTTGCAAAATGCAGTATTGTTGCATATAGTCCTTTTGAGAATTTTTTGTTATTGTTGTCACTGCCGTAACTATTGTGCTGCCAGTGCAGTATAGAGCCATGAAAAAACAAATCTGGGCGCTTACCAGCTATTGATCCAGCCAAGAGCAGATTTCCAGGGCTAACCCTCCCATCTTCATTTGCAAATGAAGCTTTCAAATGAGCATAACAGGGGAAGTAAATGGCAGAGAAGGGGATGTCACGCAAAAAACATGCCTTGGCACCCTGTGTTGAAAAAGAGACCAAGTTTTGAGAATGAGCAAATGTACCATGAATATCTGAAAACAGAGCAACATTGTATTTTTTCGTTTTGCTGCAAAGGGTTTATAGAAAAAGCAATTTCTGCTCTCAAAATGTTTAGAGACCCATGTATTTCACCCTGCTGAGGAGTGACTGTGTGTTGTTTCTTGGTTCACTAATTTCTGTCATTGTATGTATCTTGTCTACTTGTTCTCCCTCACTCTGTAGTACTGTACTTATGTGCTGGTAATGGAGAAAGTATCATGTGTTTGAGTAAACTCTGAAAACACCTTTGGAGAGCTTTAAATAGTTGACCTTGTAGCTGTGAACCCGTAGTGGGAGTTTGAGGTGTGTTTGAAACAGACTGAGCCACAGGATAGGTCTGTCACCTCTCACTCCCACTTAAATACTCCAGGGAAAACAGTGCCCAGTCCATACATTTATACAGGCACTATAATTGATAATCAACATATATTGAGGGGGTAGGGCCATAACATCAAGTCTTTTGCAGAACCGTAACAGCTTGATTTACTTGTGAATTTTGAAGTACAAATTATCTGGGATACAGTTTTTTTTCAATAAATTTCATCTCTTACTGTTAAATTTGCCTTGCTATCAATTTGTGGAAGTGGCACAATCAGCCAATGAAGTTGCCAGCAATATAGCTGGCTTCAAATCTAAGAGGGAGGCAAACAGGAAAGAAGATTTTTGGGGTAGTGGCAAACAATCAAAAGTTTTTCAAGCAGGGGGAAAAGCAAAAAGGCCACTAGGGAAGGTCAACGAAAATAAAATATCAAAGAGTATCCATGCTCCAACAGCAGAAGTGATTTGAAGTCTGCCTTTCCTCAGTATGGAGATCCAGAGGACACCAGAGCCTGCCAGGACTAAGATCAGGAGGAAAGCACAAACAAGAGGTGCCTTGGGAAAATGGGTAAAATCTTTCACGCTTGAGAAAGAAATGGTTCATGGATGAGCCTAAGCCTCTTCTCTTTGAAGCAAGGGTGGAGACCTGATGAAACTGCTTGAGGTTCATCCACAAACCCTCGGGGGGGTGCCCTTGTTACTGTACTTCTCTTTTTCACAGGTCTACCAGCACATGGCTCAGTGCCAGACATTTCACAGGGGACATGTTAATATCCACATAATTTAATTAAATCTAATGATTTGCCTGGACACATCTATAAGCTTAGCTTGTACTATAATACCAGTTAAAATATAGTGCTTATCCAAGTTGGATGCTGGTTATCAAAGGAGCTGCAAGGTGTCAGAAAAACCGTAAAGTTGCCTTTCCGCGAGGCAAGGCAGGGGAAGGCAGCAGGATGTGTGACAAGAAAACCAGGTCCTGCAAGCCACTTCTCAGGAGACACTAATAAGTGCAGTTTGCAGTCAGAGAATGCCTCTGAGAAAATAAAGATTTATCTAAAAAGGCCATTAGATCTTGTAGTCAGACTTTCTGTGTGTCACAAACTCAGCTACTGAACACAGGGAGCACAACAGGCTCTGCTCCAGCCCCCACTGCTTCCCACCACACTTTGTCAGCTTATTTCTTGATGTTTTCAACTGAGTACTGACCACTTCCCCTGACACTCCCTTTGGAGGTTAATGACTCCTGCTGTTCAGACCCTCTGGCTTCTCACTCAGTTGGATTTGTCTGATTTATGCTGCCAGTCACTGGTTCTTGTTATGCCTTTCTAGAGACACTAAGGAAAATGCCATAAAGGAACTCAAAAAGCACTGATGTTGGTGCTGCTCTGCCCATATGCTCTGCCTTGAGGACACAGAGAAGGTGAACCTTTTGTAGTCAACAGAAACAAGGATTCTGGACTCTCATGCACAACAGAAGCCTGTTTAACAATTTACCTTTAATCTTCACATACGAAGACAAGACTAGGGTTTTACCAACTTCTGGGTGAAAAAACCCAGCATTTTAAGGATCAAATGTCTGCACTGTATTTACTTCACAGAAAAGTTATGAAACTCACTACTGAAACATTCACAGACTGACATGGTTTCTTCAAAGATTTATTTTTAGAGCATGCTTCTCCTCAGAGCAAATCTCCTCGCTGCCTTTGCCCTCAGGGCACATTACTTTTATTTTCTTTGCAGTGTTGTCATTAAACACTGCACACATTTTTTCCTCTGCATTTTTTTCATACCCTGAAATATCCTGACATAGTTGAAATAACTTACAGAAATCAATAAAGTCCAAATGCAAGCAACTCTTAGTTCAACCTGAGCTGCTAATATTCCTCCCCCTTCATTAAAAGGCTCTTTTTCATAGGGCAGAAGTGGCATATTGTTAATATCACTAATATACATTCAGGTATGCTGAGAGGGAGGGATGTCCATCAACTTAGTTGGCTCAGTGTAAACAAAACCTGGATCAAAACTTGGATCCACTTGAATAATAACCCAGCTTGGCTCTGGTCCAGCATTGCAACAGTCTAAAGTTTCCCCCCATCATTCCGTTTAAAGTCTGGGAAAGCATGTATAAAAGCAGGCCCCATTTAACTTCAAGTTAATCATCCGCAACCAGCCCGGGCCAATTAGGAAGGCTTAGGGAGATTGGCCACAGTATCTTGAAAAGCAAAAGAAACATTTATTTTACTTCTCGCACCTTTTTGATGTGGACAACGTGCTGAAAGCCAAAGGGAGGTTTAATCAATCCCCACAAAGCAGTAAGGAGCATCCACCCGAGTTTATTCTGGCAGCCAAGGTGCAGACCTGCCAGGCATGAAATTGTTGGGAGATCCTACACACCAGGACATGCGCCTTCCTCGCACAACAGCCAGTTGGCTCCCATCTTCAATCTCTTTAATAACCTTAAAGCTCTTAATCTCGGATAGTATCTCGCTGAATAAACCAACAGAGGAAAAAAAAAACCTGATTGCCAAAGATTCGGATAAATAAGCCCAAGTCAGTGCTGGGGCAGGTTCTTTAGCATGCTAATTCCTGCTTATACCAGCTCTACCTGCAAATAAGGCTCTAAACAAACTATTTCTACTACAAGGGGAGGGTAATTATACTGACAAAGGCACCTCTGTGTCGGGTTGGGCAGAAGGAGCCGGCAGGTCTGGGAGACGAAGGCTTAGCCTAGTCTCCTGCAGTGAATGCACATTGTCTAGTGCAGGGGGAAAAATGCCAGACTGGGGGGACCTAGCAGCATTCAAGACAACAGTGGTGCACCTTGTCTGAGAGAGTTATTTAATGCTTCTGGCACCTGTACTTACAGCCACCCCCTCTTTTTCTCTTTTACAGGTTTAGAATTTATTTGGCATGTATAATTGTTATTTTGATCCTATAGCTACAAACAATAGGCAGCATGTCATTTCTTGATCATTTTGCATTCTTCTTGGGTTTTACTACAGACTTAACCCTTTAGAATCGGAGCCCTAGCAGCACCTAAAAGGTTTTGTAACAGTCAGTCAAATATTACTGGTATTTGCTTTCAAGGGCTGCATTTTTTTCCACTGTAAAATGACACTGCCTTAAAAGCTGCTATAGGTTTTTATTCACATATATTTATACCAACCAAAACATGAAACTGATTTAGAACATCAAGTTAGAGGAATAAAATGCTGATTTCAAATGCTCTACCAGCAATTTCAATTCGGTTTGCAGGAAAAAAAATTTAGCTGTTTCAGTTGGAAGGGCGTTTTTTTGGTTAATTTGAAAGAAAATTTCTGAAAAGCAGGTTCTCACATATGAGAACAGTCACAAATAGGCATGGTGGATGCAAAATGTAACTCAAAACTTTTACTACTGTGTTTCGTATGTTTATCATCCTGCTGTAAACGCTCAGCTTCATGACATGAAATAGCTCAGCTGTTATCAAAGGAACCAGGTGAGAGCTTGGTACATATCCTGTCACCTGAGATTACACTTTCCAGGTCAACACACAAGAAGCTTGTTTATGAAGTATTTGGGGGGAAGGGAGGGGAGGGGGAAAAGGAGACTTTTGGAAGCTTTTCTGACTAGTTTTGGAAATGAAAACTGTGTTGGCAATATCAGCCAAAGCACAAATCTGAGCTAAGTACCTAGTAGTAATTATAAAAATAAACATTACCACAACCAACATACCCTTTCCTTGAAGAATCATTGACCACTCTATTATTTATTGTCTTCCTGGGATACAGAATAACTTTGTTGTGCAAAATTATGGAGTGGTACTGTCTGTTATGCTGTAAAGCACTATTCAGAATGATTATGTATTAGAGGAGTAACATTTTATTAAACATTTTATGGCAGATATTATATGGATATGAGTTTTCTGTGACGTACAAAATAAGGAGGTGTATTTACAGTGTTTATTTACATGAACACTTGAAAGATGTCTTTTAAAACCAATAGAATATAAATTCAACTGACTTTAACGGGACTTTATTCATATTAAGGTGTAAGACAGGTAGAAGACAGAAAATGTATTCGCTAATCTTGGATGATTACTTCAATATTCACCTGTGACTAGGAATTAAATAAAATCCATTAAAAATATTGAAAACCAGAAAAGTATCCTTTCCCATTTCTGCCAACACAAATGACATTTTGCATTAGGTTAAATGATATTTTCCCTGACTGCGATATGTTGTCTCTATATTTTTAAGAATAGCTGTCATCTACAGAGTATCTGTAGCTAAAGAATTTACTAGTCACAAGCTTCCATGCCCTGGTGCTTTCACAGTTACTCTTACTGGGAGAAAGAACCCAAACAGAGGAAACAAATTCCTTCTGCAAAAGTGCTGTTATGTGCCTCCCCAAAGCAGCAGCTGGATTTTGAGAAGTACAGTGTTTTAAAATACTTATTTACACAAGTAGTTCAGAATTTTAGACAAAGGCAGAAAAAAATATTTGCTTTCTAGCTTTAAAGAACTACAGGGGTTCAACCCAGCAGTCAGCTTAACGAGCTGTATGTGTCAAATCTTTTTATTGCTGGAATTAACATGCATTTTATTTCTAAGCTGCATATCATTACAGAACGGCTAATATCTGACCACCCAGTGAAGGAGCAGGGAGTCTCGGAGGAAGCTTTGACTGTAAATTTTGGCACTTATTATGACCCCAGACCTACTGTTTAGTTCTTTGGTGAGGAAGGAAGAGAAGGAAATATCAATTATCTGACCCTGAGTTATATGTGCTGTGACAGGAATTTTCTCCCTAAGAAAAACTTTAGGAGTTACAAAGGTCCACCAAGGACAGTCTCCTCAAAAGCACTAGGATGGTTTATTCCACTGTGTAGAAGGTTGAGCAACCAACTCAGATGACCAGCATGGAGGAACTCATGACTGAGCTCAAATGCAGAAAATAAAAGGGAAGCAGAGGTGTGTATGGGCTACCCAGGATATACAGAACCACTGCTTGGGTGTGCAGCAATTGAGACAGAAAAGCCAAGGATCAGCTGGAGATCTATCTAGTAAGGGATGTGAACGGGGAGTAAAAAGGGCTCCTGTAAACACAGCAGCAGCAAAAGAACAATAAATAAATTGTGAGGCTGTTGCACAATGGGGGCAGGAAACCTAGTGACAAAGTACATGGAAAAAGCAGAGAAATTACTTTTGTCTTGCTTTTTACTAGTAAAATCCGTCCCCAGGCCTCTCAGCTCCACAAGTTACCAGGAAAGTCTGCATTACCTGCAGACAGGGCACTTAAGAGCCATCTGCACATACACAATCCTGAGACCAGAACAGATACCTCCAGTGGTGCCAAGACAGCTGGCTGATGACATTGTGAGGTTGTTATTAACTTCAAAAGGTCAAGTCAGACAAGGGGGTTCTGGTAACTAGAACAGACAAACATCACACCCATCTTGAAGAGCAAGAAGGAAGATCTGGGAAAATACAAGATGTTTGGGCACACCTCTCTTCCTGGGAGGTTTATGGAGCGAATGTTCCTGGAAGCCATTTCCAAGCATATGAAGGACAAAAGAGAGCCTGGGAACAACCAACACGGATGTACCAAATTGCAGCTGACCAACCAGTTTGCCAGACCTGTGGGTAAGGGGACAGCAATGGATGTTGTACACTTTGACTAAAAGCCTGGCTTTTGAGATGGTCTGTCATAATATCCCATAGCTAAACCAGTGGAACATAAGCTGCACACTCAGCAGATGACGCTGAATTGGGGAAGTAGTGTGCTATAGTGAGAGGCTGCTGTTCAGAGACACCTTCACAGGATGGAGATACAGGCAGACAAGAATATCATGAAGTTCAAATCAGCAAATGCAAGGTCCTGCATCTGGACTGGAACTGACCTATGCAGCAGTACAGGCTGAAAGCATTTTTGGAGAAAAAGTCTGGAGGATACTGTGCCCAAGTTGAGTATGGGTCAGCAATACCTCTTTGCAGTGAAGTCAGACAACCACATCCTGGGCTATAGTAGCAAGAGTGCAAGGGAAGTGATTATTACCTCCATTCAGCACTGCTGGGACTGTATCTCGAGCCCTGTGTCCAGTTCTGGTCTCTCCTATACAAGAAAGATGTTTTCACACTGGAGTGAGTCCAGTGCAGGGCCATCAAGCCAGTTGCGTAGTCCATAGCATATAAAGAGAGGAACTCAGTGTGCTCAACTCTGAGAAGAGCAGGCTAGGGAGAGACCCTATTGCTCACTTAAAGGAGTGTGCAGGGAAAGAAAACTACTCTTGGACGTGCACAATGGAAGGATCACAGGCAACGGACAGAAGCTTGAATATAGCCAATTCAATGAGGCATAAGAAAAAGGGTGTGGGTCTTTTTGTTTTTCTTTGTTTGCTTTAAACCATGAAGGCGGTTAAATACCTGGTCAGATTGCCCAGGTGACCTCCAGGACTGGCTCTCAACAAAAATTATTCTAACACCAAGTCTGCAAGTAGAGAGAGCACAGAGCAGAGATCTCAGCACAGTACTACTGTGAACTGTTTCTGTCGGCAGCACACTGAAGTGCCACATTAACATGCCAATGAATGACCCCAAAGAGTATTACTCTCATTATACAGAGAGGCACCAAAACTATGCAATCCAGCTTCTCAATGAGGCACCAAAACTATGCAATCCAGCTTCTCAGTGATCCTCAAAGGATATTCATTTGGACTAGAATGCTGCAATAATTATGATCATAATCAATACAAGATTCACTCAGCTGGATGCAAAAAACGTTTACATAGCATTTCCTTTGTTAAATTGTTGGCATGAGGCATAAGATTTATCTGTCTGTGCCTTGGTTTTCTCTGTTAACGCAAGACAGGAGCACTGAAATTACCTATATCAGGGGTGTCTGGACATTTTATTTTAAAATCCACAGGAAGTGCTTCATAGGTAGAAAATAATACAAAATATAAGAATTCAAATAACAAGCAGTACATCCTGTTAAGACATGCAGGAATTTGCCTCATGAAGCTACGACCAATTCTTCACATCTTCTGGCTGCACTTATAACTAATACATTCTTCCTTGCTGACTACTATCTGGGACTCTTACAGATTTTCACCTGAATTTCAGCATAAACAGCTCATGGGAACTAAGCAGAGCATACCAAATGGATCTGTAGTGGTAAGAACAGCTTTCAGGGATGACTTTTCTCTGAACTAGAAAAGGAGAATTTTCACTGCAGTCCTTGCAATGTGGCACATAAAACTTATAACCAAAAAAGACATCCATTTATCGCAAATTAAAATTCCTGAAATTAGAAGTCTAAAATTTTGCTTTCAACACTTGTAGAAGAAAGTCAGTCAGTTAGTTTAAGTCATGGCTAAGATAGACAAGTGTTTAAACAGCTGGAATACCTACCTGAAGGCCCACTAAGCCTACAAAGAAACTCCAAGATTCCCAAAAAAAACTATTTTCTAGCACAACTATCTATTCTTGTTCTTCCACAGCAGTATGTATGGAGAAATACCTAGATCTACTAAAATAAGTACATTAAGGGCTTGAGATGCAAGTCTTGTGTCTTGAGACACAAAAGACAAAGCTAAAGCAAAGACTTCAGATGCAAATGGAAGAGTTGTTCATGTTAGAGCAAACAACATGAGAAGTACTGAGACAGTCATAAAATCCTCATTCCTTTTTTATAGTTTAAAGCTAATTTGACTTGTTAAGGGTATGAACATTCCAAACATACCCAGATATTTCAGTTCTCATTAGTAGAAGATTCATTATTATTTGATGTCCACATGGTCATTATACTTACTAAATTAATTTAGAAGCTCCACCAGAGAAGGCAGCACCTACCAAATCTAGTCTAATCTGAAATTCATTTAAGACCATTGATGTGTCTGGGTAGCATTTACTGGGGCTGCTGACTGATGCAATGAGTTATTAATGCCTGCCTGGTCTCACAAACACTGCCAGCTCCAGCACAAGCATTCAGGAGAGGGCTGCTTTTGCCTCTAACACTGCTGTTCCACAAGCACCTCAAGGCAGTTTACAACTACTCTGAGACAGACCGGCTCCCCATGCCACAGCCATTCCTCCCTTCGACTGGGTACAACCATCCTGAGAAGCTACAGAGGGAGCTGGTCTGGGTTCAAAACAAACTAAGCCCTAAGGAGGAGGAGGCTTTAAGGACTCTCTTGTTCCAGATCATTATGCGCTCTCACTGGCACAGAGGAAAGGGGGCAGCTGCAGTGCCGAGTGTTTGGCAAAGAACAGCACAAACTGCCCAATTACAGACCTGGCTGTGACTAAGGGTGCCCTTGGACACAAGCCTTGTGACACGGTCTGTGCTCAGTGGGTGCCTATCATTGCCAGGCTAAATTCTCTACTTTTGTCAAATCACTCAAATTTTTGTAGGCAATGAATCCTAATGACATACAAAAGGACATGAACACAAGAAGTGGGGTGGAGGGGGAAGGTTAAAAGAAACAGAAACAAAGACAACAGCTGAGTAAAACCAAACCCAAACTCTTCTGTGGCATTTTTTTTTTTTTGGTGGAGGTACTCAATAAATGAAGTAATGAAACTGTGTGTCTTGTGATTAAATAACTGTCTGTTTCAATGCAACATAGTGCTGTAACTAGCTTGTGTTCATGAGTAGTCCTGACTAATATCCACCAGTATTTACTCTAGCGGATAGAAATAATTCATGATACAACCCAAGACATGAACGCCATTAAAAATGGAAAAATGTAGCAAATTCTGCTCCACCACGAAGAGCAGGTATTCAGGGAGAAAAAAAAATCAGAAATTGCTACTTTAGTAAACTAGTTCATCACTGGTTCTCATTTTGGGTTTTCTTTTTGCTAGTCCAAGTAAAAGTCAGTAGTTGACCTCCATTCCTGCACAGCCTCAGGGAAGCAGACTCTACAAAATCCCTGTTTTCAGTTGTAAATGTTAATCTGATCAACACAGTAATGCCATTTACTAGGAGTTTACACAATAGCCTCAGCTTCGGTTAAACACCTAAAAAATTAGCAAGTCAATTTAAAGGGAAAAACAACTCCCCATTAAATCCTATTCAGACCTGCAACATCTCTCCAGGCCAAAACATACAGACACGTTCTCGGGGGCAGGCTCCTTCTTTGTAATGGTAACAGAGTAATTTTAAAAGACTGGATGCTTAAAAAAGTAGATGGAATTCAAACACTGTGGAGAAGGGGGATGGAGCTCATTTGGTGTTTTCTGAAGCATCTTCAATTTATGGCTGCACTGCCATAAATAAGAAACAGAGGAATACTGCCTGCTTCACTGGAAATCCTGGGACAAATTGGAAGTGCGAAAGCTTTCTCCTGAGTCTTAGGCTGCAGAGTCTGAAGAAACACCACACGGTGCTCTGCAGTATATGGTATTCATTACAGCTTTTGTTTCAATACTTGAGTGTACTGGCTATCTCAAAGTACTTCAAGGCCTTTCATATTCCCCCATATCTAGTCTCCTTTATCTAAAAGGAGAAGACATCATAAAAGTATCTTAATCCTTTAAATTATTTGTAGCATATATACTATTAGATTCAACATTCAGAAGATGTTTTTATTCCTGCTGCCATCATGAAACCTAACTATACTTCTACGTATTTATGTATCTATGTGAAGACAGTAATATAGCGAGCTGAACTGTGGAGTCTGTAGCATACACTCACAAAGGCAGATTTTCGTGGTATTATTTAGGGAAATATTCTTCTAAGGAAGCAAGGGGAAGCTTGCTTTAGGAGTTTATTTTTATGCTGGGCTCCCACTGTCTGTATTTCTTCACTATTATTGTGCTGCAATTAATTCCCATCACCAAATGAACGATGACATCTGGGAAAGTTGCTGAATCAAACACAGAAGAGCAAAAGCAAAGTTCCAAAACTGTAAGCTCTATATCATGTAGCAGATGAAAATAAGCTTATTTTTACACCAGGCAGAATATCAGGAATCACAAACTAATACTCAATGAACCTTAAACCTGCTGAAGTGAGAAAAGAAATCTCAGTAAGATTTACAAAAACCACATGCTCAAAAAGATGAGACAGTTTCTTCCCTTAATCAAAAATGAAAAACGAAAATATCACATAAGAATTGTTTTTTTAAAAAGTAAAATTATGTCCACCTATGAAAGTTTGTGAGAACACTGAAATTATACACTGATTTGAAAGATTCATAATAGGTTTATTTTTAACGTTTTTTAAAAACATACCTTGTAGAGACCAAAGAAACCTAAGTCCCTTAATACACTGAGGGCACTAACTCGTGGACCAGTAGTAATTTCTCCAGCCACCTGCAAACGAATCTTGACAATTTCCAGTGGATTGGTAAAGATTACTTGAGAACCTCCAGCCTGAAATTAAAAGTAGAAATCAATATATTAATCTGCTACATTATTTGCACTGTGCATCCTGTTACATTCAAGATAATGCATTTTCAATCCTGCTGCAGTCGGTTAAGCTATTAGCAGACAAGAGTTTTAGTATTAGTGCACCTCACAAGGTAAGAAACCTACTCCCCCACAAGATGAGTGGTCAGGAAAAACAGAAAGGAAGCAGGTCAGCCACTGCAGGACACTGCAAGTACATCAGACAGACACTAGCTAAATTATTTTTGCAAGAACACGCTCACCAACATCAAGTTATGCAATACTGACAAGCCAAGAACACTCTAACACAAGTAATGAAGTAAAAGGAAAAATTAGTAACTAGTAAAGAAGCTGTGATGTGCAGTATATTGAAAGTGAAATCATACTGTTGAAGAGTAGAAATCTGGCAGAAACTTTTTTCACTTTTGACATGAGTTCATATAACAAAGAACACATGGATTCCAATAAACAGAATTGCAAGTATATTGTGCTTTTTATTAAAAAAACCTCTGAACTACCAGTTTCAGTGTCATTAAGTGCTGTTTGATTCCAGAGTCTGAGTTCTACATCATTATTTAGGTACCAGGTATTAAAGAAAATAAGGTCTACAGACTGAAGGATTCTATTAATCGAGAACCACTAAACGTTTTCAATGTGTCAGTCTCCATTTGTTGAGAAGACACCACTCAACCGATTCTGAAAGTCTGATTTAAAACACAACAGTGGCAAGCATTTCGGACTCCCTTTACTTCTTGTGAAATTCATCTCATCCATCACATGTAACTTAGGGCACAACCTTTCCACTACACTGACAGATCCAGAGCTAAAAATCTGCAACCAGAAAAAAAGTAATGTGAAGGTTACCTAAGTGTACTAAAAAAAATACCCATTCAAACTCCTTCTGGCTCAAATTCAACAGAGTGTCATTCTAACTTCTGTTAAGTACGTCATTCTGTGGCCTGACAGCTACGCTCTTCTCTAGATTCTGAAATCACACGAACTATGCAAAGGGCAACCCTCGCCCTCCCTACAACAAAACAACTATTTTGTTCTCGAAGGTAATAACTAAAATGAAGTAAGTGTTTAAAAGCACTTGCATGTAGTGATATCTAGTATGTAAACACCATGTACACATCTTTTTTATATTATCCCCGTGTTAAAAGAATTAATTGTAGCTCAGATTAACTATCATTCAAAATAAAAAATACGCTCAGTAATATGGTTCAAATAATGTGCTGAAGAAATGGCAAATCACACGAACTACTATTCTTGTCTACCACTTAGAGAGAGCATACACAATGCGGTTACAAATTAAAGTCTTTACATAACCCCTGAAATATCCCAAGTGTTTCCTATTTTGACCAGAAAAAGCATGCCCTTGTGTAACTCAACTGGTTTTGACTTTCAAATTGGCATAATTTAATTTAACTGCTTTTACCAAACCAGAATCATGGTATATATAAAACTGCTATTCTTGTTGCCATCGAAAATTAGATTGATAAATTATGTGGCACATATGCTAACTTAAGTTTTGCACTTAAACTGAAACATGTTAAATAAGTAAGCATTCAAAACAACAAAAAATTTTCTTTTACATGTCTACTCATCTTGAAAATTCCCAAAATAAATAAAAAGAATCCTGGAAAAGTTCTTTGATGAATTACATATTCCTATATAATAAAAATGTTGGTGTACGTATTACAATTATTAGGCATTCCCACATGCCAATATACATATTTTCTTCCTAAAAATTATAAAAACTGAATTGCAGGTGATAACGTTCATTTGCAAGTTTGTTACACCACAGCCATTTTCTAAAACACATTACTTAAAAACTCATATCAATTGATCTATTAGCACAATTAAAGTACTTTCCCTCAGTATGATATTCCTGCAGTTCATTGTGCCATGACTCCATGAGAAATGTTCCTTTAATTTTCACTACAGGAAAACCATATTAAATTTTAAAAGATTACAACAAAATTAAGTATTAGTATTACTATTACTGTTAATGCACCAAAACATCGAACAATTTAAAAATCTATAAAAATGTTTATAAGTGAATGCCATATTTCAAGAAAGGAAGTAGAAACATATCTCTGATTTTATAGGAGAATAAAGGCAAATAATTTCAATATAATATAATTTCCATACAAACAGATGGGAAGTACTTCAGGTGCTAGCACATACAAATGCCTGTGTTTGCATGCCCAACTGGCTGTGCTGACACTTCCAGCATTAGACGTTTGCTGCTCTGGCTAAATCACACAGGACTTCCTCTGCTTCAGCTTGCTATTTAAAAACATAGATGCTATTATTTACCCACTTCATACAATCAGGCTTGCTACATTCAAATTTTTAAAAACACTGAGACCTGCATGCACCAGACAGTACTAAAAGGACTACAAATTTTGCTGCCCACACAGCAGGTTTGAAGAGAGACATTGGTCATTTCCAGTGAAGTGTTTCCAAACTGCGCAGATACTAGCCCAGAGCTCCCTGAACAACCTTTGTCATGCTCTGAATTTGATCAAAGATATACTCAAAAATCAAATGGTGAATAACTGAAAGCGATGAGCCAGACAATACCTGACAGAGGTCTCAGTAGGAGGGTTTCTACCACCTGCCTGCCTTGTGATGCAGAGGGAGGCTGGTTTATCAGCCTGTGCAGAGGCAGTTTCAGTGGTAACAAGTACAGTCGCCTGGTGGGGAGCTTTGATCATTCTGTTATTTGAGCATCTGTGCTGGTAACTGCAGCTCCTTGCTCTCAAAATGGGGGGGAAGCAAACCGGAGATGGCTACTGTACTCTAATGAAATGATTTCTTGCTTATCTAGTACTGGTAACTCCTATTGTGTTATTCATCACCACAGTAATGAAAGCGTCTCATAAATATTAATTTATTTCTTCCCAGTGCTTCTGTGAGGAAAGTACAATGACTCTGGTTTTACAAGAAGGAGTTTTGAGGCAGACAGGTTAATTGTATGACCAGTGTGTGCATTCCCCCCTGCTCAAACATTCACAACTTGTCAGAGTCTCCACATATCCTGATCTCCAAATCAGTAGCTTGAATCACAATAGCATGGATTCTGTCTTCTTTCTAAGTTTTTGCATAGTGAATGTAATGGAAGAAATCTCATCATTCTATTTTTATCCAGTCTTTTCAAAGTACTGGTATAAACTGGTATGGAAAAAATACCAAACAAAATATCCTCAGCACATCGTATCACCCTGCTCATTCATTTTGTTTGGCCAAAAGTTGAAGAATACTGCCTTCTGGTTTTGCAGTTAAAAATGTATTTAATTATAAAATTTGAAATAAGCGCCCAAAGGGCAGAATTTGAAAACCACTTTTTTTTTTTTTTTTTGTCCAGAATAAACACCATTTAAGCTCAGGTTGCTCAAGCTTAATGATTTCTCCACTGCGTGTCAGAAAAATCAAATTCATCAACTGTTTAATACAGACGGTTCCCAGTAACACCAATTTTTCTGTACTGAAGTTACAAACTTGAATACCCTCAACTCTGAATTCCTTATCACCTCTTCCAGTCATTTTTTAAACAAATGATCTGACTGTAAAAGTAAATCTATTACTTTTCAGTTATTATAATGTGATTAAAGTAAAAACTACAATTTTGAGTTATTTATAGGAGTGTATAGCCAGAGGTACTGCATAGATAATTATCTGTAAGGGCCCACAAAGGGCCCATATTATTCTGAAAGAATTTACCATTTGACCTAATCACAAGCACTTATAGTCTTGTTTGATTTAGAGGAAGAAAATGAAAGGGAAATATCACTGTCATCCAAGAACGATTCATACACACATAACTAGAAATCTGTACGCCTTTACATGTGCTTTAACAAAGTCAGCCAGCTATGCACCCATACGCATGTGAATTTTAAAAAATAAGCTGGGTTTTTTCCCATTTTTGCAGTTCTTCAACTCTGCAATTGCTATGATATCACCCAACACCTCTCGATGGCAGTATAGTCTTGTACAGTAATACAGTACTGTCTATCATGTCTCCTGCTACTTTCCTACTTTACTGAACAGAAAGAAGTAGGAATAGTTGAGGATTGGTTGGGTTTTTTGCCCATGAAGAAATAAAGCCTAATCTGTAATGAAAAAAAAATTAATTTAGTAACAATCACTTAACAGTACTTCAGTTTAAGTCAAAATGTTTTCTATTTCTTCATGTGTTCAAATCACTCTGCAATAAACTTACTGGAAAATAAACAGATTTTCCTCATTACACTGAGAGAAGAAGTTCCTGTTCTTTTTAATGTAACTGCTTTTTGTGCCCTTACGAAATTAACTAAGAAATGAGCACACCAGACACAACTCTCCTCAGGCTTTCACATCTCCATTTGAAAGCTTTGGTGTATGCTCTGAAGAGAACACAGCTTGCAATTAAAGAAGGAAATTCTGTGTTCTCCATTCCAGAAGAAAGTACTAGATTCTTTCCCTTTCAGTGCTACTGACCATCAAATGTTCTTGATCTTCTAATTACCTTATTACCTACTTCAAATTGTAGCCCCTTTCCTGCTCTCAGTAGCAGCTTTTGGGGTCGGCCTAGATCTTTCTTCTGCATCCCAATCCAACCTACCACATATTCCCTTTTTTGGTTTCATGGCTGAAGAAAGGATTACTACTGCTATTAGAGTGTTAATGTTTCTCAACAGTATCACCCAGGGATAGCAATTATAGCAATTAATGGCAATCATTATAATACATAAGCAATATATTATACAACTATCAAAAATCAACCTCTGCAAAAGAAATTGTCTACAATGTCTTGGTTACTTGTTTCATTTACAAAAGACAAGAAGGTGCAAATTCCAAAATTTTTAGCCAGCTGTTTCTCATACTCAGTCCTACTGCATATCATTCTCTGTCCCAAGCCCTTACTCCTTGCCAGTTGCCAGATGCAGCTTGTTTTCCTGTGCATTTCCTAGCATCCATTAATCCTAATTAAAGTCAAGATTCCTTAAGTACAGACATGAAATAAAGAATTCTCCTTGTCATAAAAAAAAAAAAAATTAAAAATGTACCAAGGATTTCAAGAATGGAAGAATTACCATCCTCACTGTATAATAAAGGGCAACTAAGGCATAGAACTGTTCAATGATTTACCACAAAATCACATGCCAACTCTACAGCAGAACAAGGCTTAGAAGCCAGATTTACAGAGTGCCACTACAGTGCTTCGAACTACCTCTAAAAGTCTTGGTGTTTGTGTGGCAATAGACCCCAAAGGCATTAGATGGATTATGTTGAACTGCTCCAGAGGGGATTTCACTGTGGACTCTCCTGTTAACAGAAAAGCTCCCAAGTAACAGACAGCAGTCCAAAGTGACTGTTTTTCTTACAGATCTCAAAGGTGACAACCCTAATTTCATGATACTATATGTCAAGAGCAAAGCATACTGGGTTTTCAGAAGCTTGGTTCTATGTTACCTTTTCTTTCCATAAAGCCAGGCCACAAAAATCAAGACAAGCCATCTCATGTTATTTTGTGTTCTCTCATCTGTGGTCCTATCTACACAGCATTCTGATAATGCTCTTTAGCAAAGGGAGTTCATCTAGTAAATACCTTTTCTTCAGATCACGAGATTTCCTGAGCCCTCACTCATCTGCTTTTCACTACCCTGATCAGGCTATCATAGAAACAGCTTTCATGCTGCTCAGGCAGAACTGTGTTTTTCTCTAGCTAACCTTTCCTCTCTTCTGAGGACAGCCTTCCCTTGGTCTGGCTAAGGTTTTACTTTGTGCAGCTCGAACAGCAAACGCTGCTGGAATCACAGTCTTGTTAATGTCCAAATGCACGTTAAATGTACTGCAAGCTCCGTCGAATCCTCACATAAAAGTGCTCATAAATAGAATTGCAATTAATCTGAACAGAAGTACATTCCTGCTACTGCATCAGCCACATTTCCAAGACTCAGATACAAGTTGTGAGGACTGTCCTACAACAGAATATTAATGACCTGTCTAAACAGAAACAAACAGGAGTATGGTTTGTTTATAAGCACTGACCAAGTCTGCAGTGGGAAAAAAATTAAAATTGTGGATTCGATATTTTCCATGTTATAGGTAATTCACTTCTCAGAAGCCTAGCCAAAAAATCAAAGTGGAGCCTACTTGATTGGCATTATAAAAGCAATTAACTTACAGACCTGTCAAATATATTAACGTTTGGCTCTGTCTGCTCTCCTTGTCTATTTTGACTAGTTGTAGAATCATTTAATGATTTACAGACCTTTCAAGTCCTACGGCATGGTAGCTGTATTAAAACTGTGACCCATTATTTCTTGGTCACATCATAAATTACTGTGACATCATAAATATCTTCCTTTTTCTCACAGAAAGCTAGATTTTAATTCCTGATTTGAGTTCGGGCCTTTGTTTTTGGATTTGGGTTTTTTTTGAACCTTCACTGGTAAACACGGTAATATTTTACTGCCAGTAAAAGAAGAAGTAATAGGAGAGAAAGGCTTATGTAATAAAATATAATTGTCAAAACAAATACATGTTTTAAACTGCAGTGTGCATTCATATAAAACTTTGCAGTCATTATTTCTAACATAACAGGAGAAAAAGAATAAGATTCAAATTGAATGAACAGTAAGTTTGTTGGAAAAAAAATGGACTTTTTAAGCATTCAGAATTGTTTGGTTCTGGACTCAGAAACCTATAAACCTAAACCTATGCATCCCTCCTTGTTTTACAGTTTGAAAAATTTTCTCTCTCTCTCTTTTTTTTTCAGGGGAGAAAGGAAATGAAAAGAAAGAGGAGAGGGAAAGCAAAATGAGAAAGTATATCTAATTTGTAATGGAAAAATACTTTGTGGAATAAAAATTAAAATTAGATTAACTAATCCAAAAGGAAAATTCAAAACAAAGTGAAATCAAGTTCTGCAAAATTCATCACTGATTTGGGGAAAGACCAGTTTAAGTAGGTATGACTGGGTGAAAATTTCAGCAAACTGGTATTTTTAAAACATCCAAACCTGCAAGAAAATAGGGGGTGAGGTCAAAGAGAAGCTGGAACTTTACACCAGGAACCTTCCTACCCTTTGGTACAACCTCTTGGAAGGGCTATCATGCTACTGTATGTTGCCTTCCCAGACCTCATCATAAGGCTTAAATCTAAAATTAGATGAAAATTTATCAGAGACAATTAAAATAGAGCAGTGTTGAAATATAGTGAGTTTGCAAATGTAAATTAAAATTTAAGTCTAGATCTAGTTGGGGTTTTTGTATCAAACACTTACAATTAGTTTAAATGATTTTCAGCATGCTGAAAATAACTACAATTATAGCAGTTCAGAGAACAAAACTACACTTTAAAAATACCTAATTAATTATAGTATATTCAGTTACATTATATTCATTATGTTAAACAGAATTTAAATCTAATTAATTTATTGAACAACATCAATTTTATTCACAAAAAAATAGCTTTAAATTTAATCAAGAAAAAAAAGCATGTATTAGGAGCTTCTGAACTTTTCCTTAAGCCAGATGTGAAAGTTGGGCATACACAAGCAGGTAGAACTCCCCTTGAAAGTAATGGATCCCCAACCACAGGAAGAATAGACCTCTGAGAATAAATCTGCTAAGTGTTTAAGAGACATATGCCATTTGCTTTCAAAGGTTGTAAGAGCAATCGTCAAGATTACCATCTTTATTCAACTATCTCAATAAAAGAGACCAAAACTTTTCTGTGTGACAGTAGCTGTTTGGTTGTTTTGGGTTTGGTTTTTTTTTTTCAGATATACATGCAGGTATTTTTTTCCCCTGGCATATATAAGGCTCAGTTTAATTTTACCCATAGCTCAGGTTCCCTCACCAAATATAGCAGAATGTTATCATATTTAGGTTTCAGAATAATGAAAGAACGAAAGAAAGAATGATACCCTCAGTTTCCTTTAGTCCACAACTTCCAAATCTCTGAATTTTTGCAAATAAGAGATTTAAATGTGGGAATTGCAGTTTATACACCCTCTGCCTCCACTGCAACGCCACAGAGAAAATGTAGCTTAGATGTAGACTTATCTTTATTACTCTCTGAAACATAAAATAAATGTTTTAAGTAGCTTAATAAAACTATTTGCACTGGATCTGCTATTTGGCACAATTCAGCTGGAACTTCACATCACATTCCTTTATAAAAATTAATTCCGGGCACGATTTTGCACTCCATCTTAACCATATCTAATTTTTATGTTCCACAGCAGAGCTGAGGCTGTCCAAGCAGGTCCAATACATTTTAACTTTATTATGATTCCTATAAAGTCTATCGAAATATGCCTACAATTGCCTTGACAATTTAAACAAAAGCAGAACTGTATGGGATCTGTAATTGTATTGTGCTACATGATTTAAGCTGGCTAATAGGGAGCACACACTGAGCAGCTGGGAAGGAAAAGACTGTGCTCACAAGGAGAAGGGAGAGCAGAAGGAAAGGTTAATAAAGCAAAACGTAGTTCTCTTTTCTTGCTGAAAATTAAGCCTTCTACTTACCGATATCATTGTATTAATATGTGCAGACAAGGCAACATATATTATATAGCTGTTTCTTTTTAGTCATGCTATAATCCTTCTTCTGTTTTTCTTAGCATTCTTTTATGTTTTATATCACTCTTTATTTTGCATATTTGCATCTCTTTCCCAGTTACACAAATGTAAATTTTTCATTAAATGTGGAATTGTTTTATTTAAGGTACTAAGCAAAATGACTGTTTCACCTGAAAAGTTAGTATTAAAGGTAAAGTCTCAAAACCCCAAACATATTCATGACAATTTTACAAACAGAGTTTTCAATGTGTTAATGTAACTCAAAAAAATAAGAATCATATATAATGCTTTATAAAAAAAACCCAGATTACTTTCAACAAATGCCCTTAAGTGAATTAAGTTTAAAAAAAGCAAGCAGCTAAACTTGGTATGACTTAAAATTATTTTTTATTTAAAAATAATTAAGCAAAAGACCATTAAATAAAGCTTCCAGAAATTTCAAGATTATTGTCACTCTAAAAAAAATATTTCAAGTTGTACTTACAGCTTACACATCCTTTTATTAAAGAACTCCGAAGGTAAGTTATAGCATTAGCAGAAATCAAACCTAGCATATTTGTGCCCATTTTAATTCAATAAGGTTAAGTCAGCTTTGTGGTTTAGATGCTCAGCAGATCTTAGTTCTACAGCATCATCACACCGTGTCTTGAAACTGAAGCTTTTTACTAGTCTAATAATGATAAGGGCTATATAGGATTTGCATGAGTGATGAGAGTCCGAAATGCACAGCAGAGATCAGAGTTCATGGTGGGTGTCAGGCATTGTGCAAATATGAAAGCTACACGCATTTTTATGGGTAACAAACACTGTAGTCATTAGGAAAATTTCTTACAAACAAAGGAGATGGAAATCTTGAATTAGTAATTTACGTAACAGCCTTCCTTAAGTATAAAGGTTATACTTTTAATTATATTCTTGGGGGTCTCAAAAAGAAAAAATCTCAACCACCCTATCGCTTTCATCTTCACATAATAAAAACTATGAAACAGGCTGTTAACTGAATTAAGTGCCACGAGGTCATGAAATAAATGATCTATTTTCTTCTTTTCTCTTTTTTTTTTTTTAGGAGAGAAAACAGTTTACAAAACAGAAAAAGACTTGTTCAATGAAACAATCAGCTTTAGTTACAAGTGCAAAAGTCAGTCATGTGTACTAATTCACAGTAATTATGATGCAAAGTGAACTCCTTGGGGACTTAAAAGTCAACGCCTGGCAATGGTTGGGCAAACAGCAGAGTGGAGCTACTCAGGTGATACTGACCCCTTCAAAGCCCTTTGTGTTACTGAACAACCCAAACCATCCAAGTATCTGCTTGTCTTCCCTTTCTTAGGTATTATTACTATACCGTATTCACAGGGCTGCTATTTTAAACATTACAAACGAGCATGCATCCCAGCACTCAGCTCTTGCATAAGCAATGAATGCACTCCAAGGAAACAGAAGCACTGAAGAAGAAAAATTTAAATCTGTGTTTGTAACACAATCCCAGCTGAGAATTAGATGTGGAAAGCAGAAAGGTGATAGGGCAGGTGTCTTAGAAAATTCATCTTAGTTGGCTTCCCCTTTTTAGACTTTAACACATCATGCCCTCCTGTCTCCTTGCCTCCCACATAAGTGATTACTACATTGTGAAATGAGGTAAAAATCCAAGACTGACAGTTTTCGAGCATTCAACACTGTCCGTGCTGCTTCCACAGTGAAATCACAGGTTTCACGATGGCTTAAACGGGGACAAAAAGTGAGGCCAATACAATGCTGAAAGCTATAGGAAAAAGCCTGTCTTTGGCATCTAATATTTTACACCATGAGAGAAAAAATCACCCCAAAAAACCCAGGGCACCGCTGGTAATGAGAGTCTCTGTTGCTAGTCTGAATTGGGTTTAAAATTACAAAAGAACCCAAAGACCACCTGCAGAAGAGACAAGTTGCAACCTATCTACCTGGCACCAAACTATGCCCTTAAGTGGAGCACTACAGTTAAAAAGAAAACTCAGGGCATTCTGCCACTGCACGTCTACTGCTACAACTTTATGCAGCATCTCACTGTTAATATAAATTTAGGACAAGCCAACATTTACAGCACATTTAAAATACATCTCAAACCACCTATCTCTTAAAGCAGATCCTTAGCTTACAATGCTGGTAAAAAAGCTTGCTGCAGCATTCTCATGAATGACAGGTCTCTGTAAAGAGTGCTTTTTGTACTGCATTAAAAAATTCACAGCAGTCTGTAAAATAAAAACTCTAGATCAAATGACATTTTAAATGAAAATTTTGCTGAATTCTCTATGGCTGCAATGTTCATGAGACTTTTTATTAGTGTAAGGGGCAAATACTTTTTACTCTGCAAGCACTTTATTGCATTTTTCTTTCATTTACAGCATGCTTTTTATTTAGGGCTTTAGAGACCCACATTCTTCTCTCCCTCCCCTTCTTTTTTTCTTCCCTGAATGCTCCTAAAGTTACAGAACAAGGGGATCCTACCTGGCAGTCTACAACAGGTCAGTGATCAAACAGAAGGAGCAGTGAGACAGCAGCCAAATCCTGCCCCATCTCCTGAGAATTACAGAAAGCCAGGGCTTCTCAGCCTGCATTGCAACCGAGCCACTGCACCCTGAGGCTCAGATAATCGTAGTTCACTTTCTGCAAGCACATACAGCACAAATCTCTGCACCTACTGAGGTTAAGACGCAAGCATTTTTTATTAAGTTGCTGCTCACTGTAGTTTTCGACACAGGTAGAAGCTGCTTGAAAATGTGACCTCATCTGTCTTATGACAGGAGAAACAAAGATAGATTAAAAATACACCAACATTGCTCTGCCCCAGTGATCAAAGCTGTTTTAAACAAACAGTGCTCTTTATCTGTAAAATGCACTGGTCTTTGAACAACTATTCGTTTTACCTAAAGTATTTACATTTGCTAGAACAAATCAATACACCAGATGCAGTAACCTGTAATATGAACAGACAGAACTAGACCAAATAGTGAAGTATTATCATTTACCCAGTAATATGCCAGCTGTTCATTAAGATACTACTTTGTGCGAGGAAAACACTCTTAAAATCTTAGTGGGTTTTAAATACAGCCTACATTCAGGAATGCATTATGCACGGAGTTAACATTACACAGCCTACGTCTGCTATGAACTCAAAGAAGCATGAGCAGTCTTTGCCATTTCAAAAAGCCAGTATCACTGCAAAAAGTGAAAATTAGTGGGTGCAATAACACATCAGGAAAGAAGTGACGTGGTAGAGTGGGTGCCACAAAGTAGTAACTAATTATTAACTTCTGGAAAGGTTAGCATGAATCCTCTTTAGGCCATAAGCTACAGCCAACATGAATAAAGACACATTCTTTATATTAAGGAAACAAACTCTAAGCTGTGAGAATTAGAGAGTGCAGTTAAAAGGCACGATGCACAGAAACATTTACCCTTTCATCAAGAACGGCTGGCCTATCTAGGAAAGAACTGAGATGCTCTAGTAGAGTCTCTTGAACCGGATCTGTGGTTAAACAGAAGCCTTAGTCCACACGGTTAATCTTATAAACTGCACTTTCACGAATCTCATATGAAGGAAATTAAAGATACTTACACAGCCACCAGCAAGAATTTCTGCAGCCAGTGGAACAGATCCATCTTTAGTCCTAAACTTATCTCTCACAAAATCATTAACCTTAAAAGACAAACATTTAAGAAAGCTGATAAATTAAAAGGTCAGAGAAAACACTCATCAGCTGCAAATTCTGTGCAAATGGAAATGCAAATACATCCACTAAGCTACCAAACGACAAGACATTAAAGAAATCAAAGTCTAAGATTTCATATTAAATATTCTAAAGCTATGTTTTTCTTAAAAAAATTTGCAGCATAATTCAAATAGTCATTACTGAAAAAAATATATCATTAAGTAATTTAAAAAATCAGAAAATTATAAAATGATATTTTAGAAGTGCTCACTATATTTAAACATTTAAATAAAATGTCAAATTAATATCAGAATGTTCAATACTAAGCTTTAACACAACTGCAATTCAATTAGTAGCATTAAGTGTTTTGTTTTTTTTTTAAATGCATACGACTAGCTTTGGTGAATATTACCTTATCAGTGAATAAACAATATATTATGATTGGGTTATAATAAGAAATTCTTAAGTGCCTTACAAACACTCAAGTAGTAACAAAATTACAGAAGTAAAACATTCAGAAAAAAAATAATGCAAACAAGTTCCTTTTTTACCAATAATTCACTACATGCTCATATTATCTATCTCCTGTTGCACTAGAATCATACATACAGGAACCATGTGGAGATACAAAAACAAAAGCCCTCCAATAAGTAACTATTCTGATTTGTTAAGAAGTGAAACCAAAGGTTTCTATGCTACTTACAAACAAGCAGATGAGCTGAACAAGTTGAATGAGCTTTTTGTATTTTGGAGTGAGTCCAAAAATAAGTTTTCAATAAGATTCTTAAAATGTACATGTATGCCTCTGGATGAGACTTGTGTGCCACTTGTACTGTTCACAAGTCAGATATTAACAGTTGCTAATTGTAATTTGATGCATTTTACAACGTGGAGAAATGTGAAAACAATCCATTTACAAACTTACAGTAAGTTTTATGGCCTTCTCTGGTGCTACTCCTAATAGCTGTGGTAACAGACCTGTAACATGGAAATAGAGAATTCAAGGCATTGAGTAACTTGGTATTAAATAAACAAATCAACAAATATATGTAGAGACCAGCACCTAGAAACAGGCGATTTTTACAGCAATTTTGTGTTATTATATATAATGAGAGTACTTACACATTCAATTTTGAGAACAAACTTTGTGCTACCACTTCAAGTGCTACCACTGTCTATATGTACTTGTTTCTTTTTCTTTTTAATTCATACTAGCTCATTTTATGCTTCAACACTAATACAGATTTGCCAAATATGTTTCAGTACTGTCCTAAACTAACATCTATTTTCTGCATCTCCACACAAAAATCAAGACTTTCTAATTAATTTTGTGAGATACACAATGCATCCACTTCAAAAGTCAAAACCTCAGTACTTTTTTCTAGCAAAAACAATGGCATTAGATGGAAAGACCAAAAGGAATAGGAATCAAAATAATGCAAAAGATTCAAACATGTATGACTGCATTCTTGAGCTCTATACCCAGCTAAATCATCAGTTCTTAAAACAAAGGAAATTATGTTGCTTTCTTCCCAGGTATGGAAGTTTTTATTTTATTTTGTCAGAAGTGATGTGCTACAGAACTGGAAGTGTGAATTTCTGACTGTCAGCTTCACTTGTTTGATGTGAATGGTCGATATTTTGTAAACATTCGAAGGACACAGCCTAAAAATAGGCAAAGCTTACCAACAAAGCCTGAAGCTAGAATGGTGTTGCAAGCATTCATCAGCATAATGAAATTAGGACCCCATTCAGAAATGTGAGAAAATCACCCCAGCTAGAGCTCCGGGTGCAGAGCCCTTTGTTTTAGCAGCTCAGGCAGCACCTTTGGGTACTTTCTACAAAGCCTGACATTTTCACCTCTCCATGGTTTCATTTTGTTGAAAAAAACCAATTAAGTTTCTACCTCTAAAAGTTAATCTGCTGAAAAGCATTTTCCCAAAGAGCTAAATGTCAGAACAACACAGAGAAAAATGTACACGCTCTTCCATCGTGCTACCATCCATCAGCTTTACTGGTTCCTGTTGATGGTCTTAATAAGGAATTGACACTGAAGAAAAGCACCATTTGGTCTGTGGTAGCAGGAGACCCAACCATATTTATATACTGATGTCTTTATACAGCTGACGTACATATACACGTAACATCTACCCAAGACAACTATGCTGCATTATGATCATATGACTGAATATTCAAATTTAAAAATACAGTAGCACGAAGTTCATACACAATATCTTGCTCAAAACCAAGAGATTATGCAGAGTAAGTTAAATTTCAGAATCTGAGTTTCTTAAGAAGTTTCTTAAGAAGTCTGAAATCAGACCTCAATGAAAAACCATTAAGCCACTCAGAATTATGTAATTAAATATTACAATATCTGCAGCACTATGAGGGAAACATAGTAATATAAAATGAACAGGATTTTTTCATTACAAAATTATCTTCATAACTGCTATAATATTTACATCTTGCTATAGGACTTGTGTGGCTTTATATAAACATTATGGCAAATGAATTTATATCTTCAGAGATCAAAAAAATTTTCCATACACTTTAAAAGTACAATACCTAATCTTAAACCTAATCCAGTAAAATTAGAGCAGGTCTGATATAGCAGATATAATTTTAGACACAAAGGTCATTAATTTTAAAGTCACATATACATATATTATTATACCCAAGCTATATACACCATGACTTTCAAGTCATATTTTATCAAATAAATCACAGAAAAAGACATTCTAAAATATCAAGATATGAAAATTATAAAAGTAGTCCAGTTGGTTATCTGTATAAACCTCCAGTCTTAGAAACAACATTAGCAGGACATATCAAATTCATTTCCACTGAACTGATCAAAGATGTCCTTTTAACCATTTTTCAGCCCCCAAAACTTTGCATTTGTAAAAGCACTTGTAAAGTCATAGGGAAAACAAGTTTATCTTGGCACAAGTTATCTTTTTTTTCATCTGGTTCTTTCCTTTTGTGCTCAAATCTGAATGGGGCTGTTATGAATCAAAGCTTTCCATAAAACTTCGAGGTAGAGAAGTTTAACAGAATAGGCAGCAGTTAAAGAAAACCCCAACACCAGAAAAACCCAACTGAACAACCAAAACCCAGAGCACTTTTCTCTTTTCCTGCCTCTACTTCATACAATTTTATAGTATAAAAGTGCTCTTTAAGTTTAATTACATATAATGCTCTATATATCTACTGCAAGATAGCAGACAGTATTGTATAAAAGGTAGCATGAATTTTAAGACTACATTTTATAGCCTTACCAGGTCCCAGCTAGGCCTACTGTCTCCAGCAACTTAAGAAGGAAGAGGGACCCTTCATCTGAACTCATACCTATGCAATAAAGCTATCTCTAAGTGGTACCTGTGCCTTCTATATACTGTGACCATCAAAATTAAATTTTCTTTATTTATTGTTTTGATGGGAGCCCTGAAACACTGTTGAACATTTTCCAAACATGATAAAGATGCTAGGTTTTGAAAGAAAGCAAGCACATCAAGGGGCCCATATGAAAATGTCATGTTTCTGTTGGGGTTATCTTGACACGGTGGGAATTTCTCAGTGTTACTATGCATTAGCAGATCAGCAATATGACATAAACACAGACGGAGAACAGGCTTAGAAATGTCTGACAGTGCCTTAAAAATACATGCCTCTTATAACATGAGAGCATAGTATCTTGCACATAGGCAGCCTGCTAGTATAGTACATAGCAAACACATTATTCAATGCATTTTTTATATCCAAGGCTTTTTAGCAGGAATTGCAATGTACCATTTCGTATGTGACACACTGTCATAGTGGGACTCTCAGGGAAGGTGAAGGTGTGTGCAAGAGGGAGCACCAAGAGCTGCATTCAGTTTGTGACACTGTACATGTTCTGAAAGCAGCCTAAATACATTGTGAATACACACACAACAGCTCGTCCAGCCCAGCTGTACTGATGGCACTGAGAAAAAAAAAAAAACTTACTTGGCCAAAGTATTTTTTAGATGTCTAACAGGGATGCTTCACACTGTGTAACAGATGTGATTTTCCCTTTGTATTAGAAAAAAACAGTGACTGAAGGTTTTGTTGCTAGGTCTAGATAAAATATTTGAAACCATTAGGGCATCTTACAGGAACGCAGTAATGAAATACTGCTGAATTTTTCCATTACAGGATTCACACAATAAACTGGACAATTAATCACCAGTTGCCATTCAAAAAACGCTCCCTCAGACTGGAAATGGGGTATTTCCTGAAAATTTTGTGCTTTGACAGAACTTGGGGTACAAGTAGGTTTGAAGTTCCAGTCTATATAAACAGTATTTCCTTGCATAATTTGGAAGGAAAGCTTCTGCCACGGTCTTCTTACATCATTAGCATGGGAGTCCATCAGTAATAATGAAGCTGGATGATGAACAAATCATTAAAATCTAAATTAGGTGGCATTTGGAGTGACTGCAGGGCTAGAAGCACCATCAACAGAAATAAAACTAACAAACAAGCTCCTGAACAGTTAATGATCACAGATGACAGTGTCTTCAACAGCATTTCCTGTCTTTTCCACCCTCTAGGCAAAGTGGCATTACCAGCATGGCTACCAAACATTTTCCTAAACTACATTTTATCTCTGGTACTTAAATTTCCCATGAAACTTCTATCAAGTATGGGTGAAATAATCTCTACTGGATGCACTGCTTAAGTCTGTGAAGCATTCTGTGACTCATCAGGTGGACTTCTAATTAAAATTCTATTATGACATGTAGATGAGCTCATCAGTTGGAAGAGATCTCCACAAATCACAGCTTTCAAAATTTTCTTACATTTGCATATATAAAAATACTTGTGAGTTTCTAAATACGCATTTCAGGTATAAATGTAGACACAACAGTAAATTACAGGTATATAAGATGAGCATTCTTTTCAGCCATGCTGAGAGACAAATGAAAAATTTATCTCAGATATAAAGTCTTAAAAAATATGCTAACAACACAGCATTCATATAATGAATATTATAAAGACTCCACAGAGGTTTATATCATGTTTGGTTTTGTTGTTTTTTTTTTTTTTTTAAATCCAAGTGTCTTCTCAGTGGAAACACTGATTATACTTAGAACCAAACTGACATCAAACCAAATTTAGTGATCTCTATATATCCACAAGATGGTGTAATTTATCCTTATCTGAGATGGTGGTTTAAAACATGGTTTCCAAGTTTGGAAAAAAACAGTGACACAAAAAAGAAAAATCAGTTCACTTAGTTGGATGGAAATATAAGCCTTGTATTAAAAATATCATCTGAAATGGCTGAGTTCAGAGTGGGGCTTATAATTACTGCTTGCTTTCCTGAAGTGCACCATGAAAAAGAGACCACTGCTCTAAATGTTTCTAGTACAATTTTTTAAAAGCTTTTGCATCTATTCAGCTAAGAAGCCTACCAATGATCTATGAAGTCTACTCCCTCCTTCAGTGGGGACAAAACCACCCACGTTGACTTAACCCTGAACAAATCACAGTTGAAGAAAGAATTGCAGTGACCAATGAGTAGCAAAAAGTAATGTACTCTGTAGTGTGTCCTACCTAGTGTAGGATTCAAGACTAGAAGGAGATGACTCTTGCTATACATTTACTGCGTTACATTGGGTAATTACACTAATCTATAAAATGCTCCTTTCAAATTTTCTTGTCCTCTCAAGCTTAACCGGAAACTTCGTTCTGCACTCAGCTGCTAAACTTTCTTCAACATCATCTCCTTGGAAAGCAGGCAATGGTCCAAATTTACAGAACTGCACAGAGGGAGCTCCAGATTTTTAAGCAGTTTTCTCTATTTGTCTCTTTAAAAAGAGCTAAGTCAGGATGCTCTTTAAGGAGAGAATTTGTAGAAACTCAGGTCTCGATTTGCCTCTAAAATGATGGTGTTCTACTGTATAATCCAGAAATTAAGATTATTGGCCTGGTCTTAGAAGTTCAGCTCCATCAAACTGAGATTTCACTATTCAGAATTCCTTGGAAAACTGAAAAGTAGTAAAGACGATGAGGGGTGGAAGGACAAGCTATACCGATGAAGTTTCCTAATGTTGCCTAAACTTGGCAACGAAAAAGATCACTCCAAATTCAGGACAAGCAAATGGAGTTAAGAACATGCATTTATGACATTTCTGAGTTTTTTAATTTGTTTTTGGGTTTTTTTCCAGGTGAAAAAAACACTGTTCTTCAGAATTTCAATAAGACAGAAGGAGGCAAGACTGGAATTCTGCATATTTATTTTTTCAGGATGCTGGAAGAAGCAGACAAAAATTTGCAAGGAATACATTTGGTTCTTTAGCTAATAACTGGGACTTTGGAAAGATTTTGATTGCTATAAATCCTTACAAAATAGAGACCACGTCAGTACTCTTTATTAAATTATTATGTCTACTCCAAAAATTGCCTCAAACAGAGCCTTCCCATCTCCAATTGTGCTGAAATAATTACCGAGTCTGTATTTTGCAGAAGAGCTACTTAGCCAACCTCCAGTAACTTGGGTCATATGTTACAGTGTGCACACCTATCACACCACCTAGTTTTAATGATGTTTCCCACACTGTTTTATGAACTGTTACCTTTTTTTTAAGGTACACATAACTTTGCCAGTTCCTAACAATATGTTACCAAAATCCTCTGTTCTTCATTCCTTACTCAACTGCTTTTAACATGTAATTTCTTTCATTACGATAGTCTTATTTTCAAAAATGAAAAGAAGTTTCTAAGCAAGTTGGCTAAAAATGAAGTAATGCAAATTTCAAATTCTCGCCTAAGAATACGGCAGAGGGGGACAGAAGATCTCAATAATTGTGACACCAGAAATATAATTTACTTTAACTCTGTGACACAGAAGAACTGGAATCTCATGCTGAGGTTCCTGATTCTTTATGACTTCTTCGAGGTTACCTGAACTGACACCACTGATGCCACAACCAGGACAAGGATAAAACAATAAAAAGCCACCATTTAACTACAGGCACTTATCCAAGATAGTCAAAGTGAGGATGATTTACATCCTGAACAGAATCAACAGCTTTTGGAGCTTTCTCCATTGACTACAAAGGCAGTTTGGAACAGGTAACTTCTTAACTTGGGTGTATTGTTACATATATAAAGCTAAGTGGGCTGAAACCCAGCGAATCACTCTGGCTGACTCCACAGTGACAACCTAAGAAAAGGTATACATAAAACTTCATAAAGATAACTATTTCCAATGATAACTGAAGCAAATGCAACTGGTTCACAGAGACCTTTTTGTCTCAAAAAAAACACAACAAAAAGTATTCCAAAGAACAAAAACCCACAGATGATCTTACTTCTTACCAAACAGGACAAAACACTCTTAGCACTAAGGACTGCTAAGGAAATGAAAATTTTACTAACAATATATATTTGCTGTAGGAAATTGCTAATGTTGCCCTATGGCAGATGAGGAGGGAAAGGACAGAGAAGTCCTACAGAAATGTTCTCATTACAGTGAAGTTTTAATTATCGAGAAGTTTGCAAATCCTTCCCCTGTAACAGAGAAGAAGCAAAACTGAAGTCTGAGCTAAAAAGACTTAAAAATTCAGTCACACAAGACTCTTAATAGCATCATATCATTAGTATATAATACCTTTTACACTTACCTCGATAAAGCCCAAAGAAACCTTCATAACGTAGCACTTTCTTGAAGCAATCAAAGCTGTTTTTATACATAAGTTCTCCCACAAAAGAGCCTGTAGAACGCTGGTTTTGCATGCGAGTTTTTACTAAATCAATTGGGTAGACTGCAGTGGCTCCAACAGCTGCAAATAAAATTCAAGATATAAGAAAACATGATTTTGCATTTGCACTGTTTGACTGCAAATGTCATCTTTCACACTTACATCTAGCATATCGGTTGTATCTTTTTTCTTCATGATATATTCTGGATACATTAAACTACCACAGTTTTAACCAAATGCACTTTCCAGTCCTACCTCATTATTAATATGATTTTCCTGAAATTTGTTTGGGGACAAATCAGATAGCAACACCACCTGGAAACTCCAATGGCTCATAAACTCCAAAATTCTTGTAGACCAGATGATCCTTTCCCCTTCAATCTTACAGTCATCCCATCCCTTAGACACAGCTCCAAGGGTAAGTCTGAGAAGCCTTCCAAACTTAAATGAGAGGCAGAAGGGAAAGAAGGGCAAAAGAAAAGAAGAAAAAACCCAAACAGTGAAGATGAATATTCTTTTGCTCAGCCATGACTAACCTCCAGCAACTGAACCAAGGGCAAACCTGTACGCTGATTCTGCAATCTGGATGAGAACAGGTCGAGACACATCGCCTGAAGCTTTCTGTCAAGGCAGGATTTAAAACAAAAGGAAAGACAAGAAAAATAATCAGAACATCTCATTTCCCGAGAGAACTTTTCATGATCAGACAGATATAAGTATACGGATACCTGGAAAAAAATCCCTCAATACACTAGAGATTTTGTTCTCAATTATTACTTCTTTTCCACTGAATTCTAAGTGTCATATAAGGCAGCCTCTTCAGATTGGAATAGCAAAGAAAATAGACTGATACTACAACAAAATTATACAACTCTAAAATCATGGTCTAAATGTGCTCTAAATGAGGACTTACATATTGCCCGTTAAGTCATTAATTTTCTACAGCTAGAAGCAACTCCAGCTTGGAATTTCTTTCTACTGTCGCCAAAACCAGGCATACCTATTACTTCCCAGGCCACCAAAACAAGTATGCAAGCATTGTTCACACATATTAGCTAAAGGAAAATAAGGTTCCATGAAACGCCCCCACAATTTCATTTTGCTCACAGTCTACGAGTGCTAGATTCAACCCAATGAAAAATAAATTTCAAAAGTGCTCCAGATTTAAAATTGCTACCTAATGAAAGAAAATAATAAAGAAAACAAAATTTCTGCAGGGGCATTAAGTCTTCCATACTTACTATCACTTTTTGCAATATGCTATTTTTAGCATACTACAAGTAAAGGAACAAAATAAAAATACAGAAACATTTTCCTGTGTTTACATTATAGTTTATTCGCATACAAGTGGAGTTATCCAGAAAATAAATTGAAGATATAAATGTAGCTGAAAATCCTTTCAGTCTCAGCATCAAGCAGCTGACATTAAAAAGGAATTGGGTGGAAAAAAAATGAAAAGGTAGGGCACATATACAGAAGAAATGGTAAGATTTAAGCAGGTTCATATGTCCTTGCCTCTTAGAACAACGTAAATGATGGTAGCAGATACAGTGGCCCCAAAGCAAAAACTGAAGAAGCTGCTACTTTCATCACACATTTTTGGCTACCTTTTACTGCCACCTATTGTAACTTACGTTACTTGATATTCGGCCCAATGCAAATACTTCTAACTCCTTTAGGAGTCTTCTAGGAATAGATGGTGAGCTTTGGGAGCCAACTCATCTGAATTCATCCCAGCATCATCACCATTTAGTCACTGCTCAAACAAACAGCAAACCACCACCCCAGATACTGTCTTGGAGAGGTGGTGGGGATGTTCACACGTATGGGAGGCAGGAGAAGAAAAAAGAGAAGCAAAGGAGACGCATGTGTACACACACACATACACAGAGGCCTGGCTTATGGCCTGGCAGTCCTAAAAATGTAGCCTGGATCAACTCATTGTGGTCAAACTGGCGTCTCCGCACAGACCCAGAGCAGGAAAAAAGAAAACCAACAAAAAACCCTTAGTCTCACAAGACACAAAGTTAAGACTGCCTTAAAATAGAGACAGAAAGAAACAGAAAGGTTAGTTTTAAATCTATCTGTATAGAAACTTGTATCAATGAAAATACAAAATATGATAAAATAATACGAGAACTAAAAAAATCAACAGCTCTGACATACAAAGAACACTGCTATTTCTTTTTGCCTCAAAACCAAAAAAAAGTCCATTTGCAGTTATACCATTGAAAGTAAATATCCTTTACGTTTTGGACATGCAGAGAATATTAATACTTTTACTGAAACTGCGATGTTTCTATTCTAAAAGCTCTCCTATTCTGATATTCAGCAGAGCATAAAGCAAAGCAGAGAACACTGTGAAGCCAGGAACATGCATGTGTGTTCAGAACAAGGGCTGTCATTTCATAGGCTAGATGCTGAATTTCACCATCCATATTTGAAGTAGGAAGTCTCTTTTCCTCATTAAAAAGAACACAGAGCAACAGAATCACAAAACATAAACACCTTAATTAGGTATACATCTAATATTTACTGAACGGCTGGATGACACTCCTATATCTTTTATCTTTCCAAAGTAAATTACATTTGACCCATCCAAATGCAGCCCAAGAGGAAGGGGCATAGAAAAGAGACGGAGTGAACATGACACAGGTTAAAAAATAAATTCTAACAAGATGCTACTCCTCACAGTTATTACAGAACACAAGAGAAAAGCAACTTAGATGAAGAGGTTGGCTGTCTGTTTACCTAGTACTGGAAACAAATAATAGCATTGTACTGGCTTCTGTTCTCACCTGCCTCTGAGCCTCAGCCAGGTTGTAGGGCAATGTCCCTTCCTCCAGAGGAGCGATTCTTTCAATATCAGCTAATGTCATGCGCCTGAGGAAATTAATTCACATTAGTGTTTGCTTAGAGGTTGGTTTTCAGATCACTAAAAGTTACCTGCATGTGCCCACTATGCTACACTCTCCTGCTCCCCAACACAACCTCCCACTCCAACAGAGAAGAGAAGAGAAGAGAAGAGAAGAGAAGAGAAGAGAAGAGAAGAGAAGAGAAGAGAAGAGAAGAGAAGAGAAGAGAAGAGAAGAGAAGAGAAGAGAAGAGAAGAGAAGAGAAGAGAAGAGGAGAAGAGAAGAGAAGAGAAGAGGAAAGAGAAGAGGAAAGAGAGGACGATAGATAACTCTCCACTTACCCCCGTGGCTCATAAAGATCTGCTAACTGAAACAAGATGTCAACTTCCATGGGTGTAACCTGACCAAATTTCTGGGCTGCCAAAACAAACTCCTCTGAAACAGAAAAAAAAATACAGAAAAGAAAATGCAATCAAACCAGAAGAAATAACCCAGAGCACCCCAAAGCTGCTCTATATTTTAGTATAAAGTAGAAGATGCTGATTGGGGGAAGTGAAAGGGGAGTAAGTTACCCAACATAGAAGCGTTCCTGTCACTACATAAACGTGTGCTTTAAATGGTCTGTCCTTCATGCAAGTAAGTACAACTCTCTGGTCTTAAAGCTTAGTGCTACCAGCAGTATTTAGGATATTTGACATACGGTATCAATCAGCTGCAGGTCAGAGGGAAAAATATAAAATAAAAAGCAAACAAAGAAAAACCCCCAAAACAGGAGTCAAGAGATGTGGAACTTTTCATGCATAGTCCCAGTAGGCCACATTAATGAAACTCTGGTGTTGCACAGGGAATTCTCTATAAAAGTGGTTAGATATAGCAGATAACATCTTGTTCCAAGCTTGTAGATCAGCTTACTGTGCCGCCAATACAAGTTTATGGAATTCTTCAACTACCCTTGAAGGTCACTTTAATAGGCTGCCAATTTGGCAGGGGTCCTAGGAAGTTTTTTAAACTTTTAAATATCTTTACATACTTTCCTCACCCTGCCCCCACCACCAGTTTACTAGGACTTTTTTCTGATTGAAACAAAATGAAAAAGCTGGAGGGTGGACTCCGAAAGGACTGTACAAAACTGAGTGGCAAACCAAGGAATGCTAACGAGGCAGGCTTCCCCCCCCACCCCAATTGATTTAAAAGAATACAGATGAGGTCTTTGCCTCCATTCAAATGCCCAAGGAAACTTCCAGACTGCAAACATTTCTACCAACCCTTAGTGACTTCCACATCTTTTCTATTTCCAGCCAGAGTACTGTAGATCTTTCTAATGAGCTCCATGTTGTTAAGGAGAGAATTAAATCCATTAAAATAGGAAAAGCTGACCTGATGGGAAGTGGTACCTCCAGCAGCCTAGAGTACAGACAGTAAAAGAAGAAAAGAGAAAGGAGATTGTTACAAAACCAAAAAAAACCCCTTGAAATAAAAGTTTTCAAACAATGTTATTTTACAAGAGTGACAGTAGCACAGGCTTGCTTTTTAAAAAAACCTGCGAAATAAAGAACTTTAAAGTATGAAAGATTCTTATGTTACTGAAACTAATCATGACCAGAATATAAAACTCTCCCCACCCTACAAACCTAAACAAATACATATGCAGGATTATAACAACATAACCAGTAGTAATTTACAAAGTTCAAGTTTCAGTACTGCTTCAGTTGGAAATGTTTCATAAGTTGGCTTATATCTAGTAATGAGGAAATCTACTTCTACATGTAAAGCATATTACTATATAGAAAATTTCAACAAAACCAAAACATATTCTGTAAAAGGTCAACTGAAACCTTTAAATTCACAGGCATTTCAAGTCATGGAAAACCAGCAGTAAGCTCTCAGGCTTGTATCAGGCCGTCAAACATAATGGGAACAATAAGGTTCGAACAGTTACTCATTTTCAAACGAGAACTGAGCCTAAACCTCTGTTTTAAAGTAGTGTTGGATCTGCACACAGAAAAATTATTGGATCAATTCTCTATTTAAATTATAAGATCAATGACCAAGCAAATTTTTGAAAACAATATGCATAAGCTTGCCAAAATTTAACTGACCTTGAGGGATAATCAAAAATCTTATCTAATGTTTTATGACAGAGCATATGACCCAGGAAGGCTGTTAACAGGACTGTGAGGGAACCATGGAAGAAAGTACCAGATCTCACTGTCAGTCCCTAAGCCTTCTGGCTATGCTTTTTGCTGCATGCATCTTCTAATATTTTGGTCAGAGTTTGGAGTTCTCATCACTTCACGTATCCCTCTGAAACTCCCCCTTGCAAGACAAAGCAGAACAGATCTTTAAGCAGATCTTTAAACCTGAATATGGCCAAGCTTTAGATTACGTGGAATGTGCTGCTACAAGTTCCCAAAATTAGAAACTGTGGTCAAAACCAAATGTACCTCTTTCTTCAGTGAAACTGAAAAATTGCAGTATTTAATTCAGTTTATGCACTCCGAACTGTGACAAAATATACTGTGAATGTCCTTGGCTGATGTTCCAGTTCATACATTGTCCAGGGACTTGGAAATTACACTCAGGAGCTTAGAATTTACATTACAAAGCAAGGTCTTCGAGGATGATGTCCTAAGTGGGATGTAATGGCATTCTGAAATATTTGACACAGTCTACTATGATTGAATGGCTGGAAAAAGGCAAACTCTGCATCTGTAGGCCATAACTAAGGTCCATCTACATGCTTTGTCTTCTGCCTCTGGAGACCAAGAACACTGAGGATATATATTCTGCTATCAGGGTTAATTTTCATATGTGTAGATAATAACCACTAGACTTCAAAACATGCATCCACAAGATGGATTAGGTATCATATAGCAGTCAAGGTACATAAAAAAAGGAATCCCACAGCTGTATCCCAGGTCTGCCAGCTGGGATACCAGAACTACTCACAGCTACTAGACATTCTTCTACAAATGGTGTCAGCATGTGTGGCCGGATAGTGACCATAATGTCCCTGAAGTCCATAGCTGTGACTCTTCCAGACTGAGCATTGTCTCTCTGTACAAAAGCCTGTTTTGCATGTTCTAATTGTATCTCCTGTAAACATATGGGGGAAAAAAACCAGTTAGGTTCAAAATCATCACCTTAACAGTTAAATTTAATGTAAGTAATGCAATCCTACAAGACCTCTCATTCCTAACAAAACACGACTACAGGTAATCTAATTTTAAGTGGCTATTGTATGTATGTAGTATGTAAATTTCAGCCTTTTCTATCAGGAGCATATATGGTCTCTGTCACTGACCTCAATACCTAGGACAACATCATGATTTCTTTGCTGCTTGGACATTATGTCGTGCAATTCATTTAACTGAGAAATGGAGAACACATACCAACACACCAGGGCTAGTAATCTCCCACTCATGAACATTAAAGTGTTCCATGATGTGCATTATCCAGTTTATTGCACGTATCACAGCAGGTCAAAATACTTTCTGTTAAAGCACTCACTACTCCTTGAATGAGGACAATGAAATCATCAGAGATTTCAACGTAGACACCAACTAATCTGGAAAGGATTCCCTCAAAAAGCAGACTCATTTAAAACATAGAGTTATTTGTCTACAAAAGACACCAGCAGTTTAATTTAGTGCTCCTTGTATCATGACTGATTAAAGATCAGTTCTCAGTATTTCAGCAGTAGTAACAGGCATAAACATTATCTGATACAACCACCTGATAATCTCATTTTGTGATTCAAATGTACTACTGAGAGAAAAAAGGAGGAAAAAAAGTATATAATCTCTCAGAGCTGTATCTTTTCCTACTGTGACCTTCACCCTTTCTTCTTAAATTACTGTTAGACTACTTTCCTTTTTTTTTTTTATTTAAAAGGAACAATCCTGCACAGATAGTACCTTGTTATTACATACAAATTTTTGTTCAGTTCTATAGGTTTGTAAAGAAAAGAAATACCTTTGGTGATGTAGTTAGACTTCCCAACCTGTATTTTTTAGCTGAATGAAGGAACACAAATCATTGCCGTGTCTTCTCTTTAAATTTCAAGGATTATAAAAGCTTTTTCACTGGAAATACGGTGCTTATTCTGAATACATATTCATAATCAGTTATTCAGAAAATGGAATCAGAGCAAAACTATATCAGCAATACTAAGCAAGTCTTGCAGTGGATCATGACACTATCCAACTACTTCCACTGTATTTGCAAATATGTGCCTTAAAATACATATTAATCCAAGACTCAGGCTAGTCAAGAGTCACCATCATGATGTATTCTCAGTAAATACGATCTCCTGTAAGCTGATATTTGTCTCACATCAGCATTCAAGGAAATAAAGAGTGAAGGGCAAAAGGCAAATTCAGATGGAGTAGGATCAGACCTGCCAGAGGCCTGCAGATGCCATCCCACCCTCCTTCTATTCAGTGAGCTCACGTGGCCACTCAAACCATGCTTGTGTTTTTATTTCAGCCTTCTGACTTCACCAATTTTGGTCCTAATTTCTAATTACAACACTGTACCCTAACCTGAAAGGTATGATGAAAACCTCCTAATATATTAGGGGGAGGAAAGGGGTGGGGGTCAATGTTTCACTCCCAAAACTAATCTGAAATTTCTTCTTTTGATGGGAAACGCTTGTGGGGGTTATAATTTGAAGTGGTACAATTTCAGTTCGGCCACATTTTCTCTACATTACAGACCCCCATGCTGAGGTGTTACAATTCAGCAATAATACTCACTCTGGCTGGATGCAGCCATGCAAGTTCCTACTTTACTCCAACTGAGACTATAATTTCAACAGAAATTTGGAAGGAAGCAATTTTGGAAGGTTTATGGTGAGATGAGCACAAAAACACAAAAAGACTTAGTCAGCTTGAGTCAGGCAACTACTTGGGAAGCAGAGAGCTCTGCAGAGGAGTTTGGTATAATAACACTTGTATCCTAAATACTCATCACTTAGCAGGTAGAAAGGTATGAACAAATGAATAAAAATGTTTGTCATTAAATGGAAGTACCACCAGAGAAAAAATAAATTGTATTTAGCAGAAAGATTACATGGGAAATTGTCAATATTGCTTTCTTCTCCTTCCCTCACTCAATTTGTTTTAACCACTGAAACTGCTGGCAGTGTTTCGTTGCCATAATCCAGCACTAAAATGCAGTAAAAAAACCTGGACACCACCTGCAGAAGTCCAGTCTGTTCCCATCTGTGTACACCCATCAACGAGTCTGGAGGTATTATACCATTGGTGAGACCTTGGCTGACAGTGATGTCTTAGCCACAGAACAAAGCAGGGCTCATGCTCCAAAGAGGTGCATCAAGTGCGTGTTTCTTGTCGTCACCCAGCTAACTGCAAAAAGGCTGCTACAGTTGAGAACAAGCCAAAACACCCTATCCTCTCCTTGCTAACATGATTCTTTCTTGGTAAACTGGAACCCACTAGAGAGAATTATCCCACTTGGTTAAACACATTGTCAAGGTCTTGGCGCTGCCATTTACCCATCTTTTTGCCAGACAGAAAAGAGCCATTTAGCTGTAGACAGACAGCAAGACAAAACTGTGAATGGGATGATGTCAGTCTTCTGAAACTCCCTATTCCTACCTCCTCCTTAGTTCAGAAACTAAGTTCCAGTTCAAAATGATTTACGCATGCTGCACATAGATATAGAAGACTGACCTCAGAAAGGTAGAGACTTTTTAGGCTACAGTTATTTTGAGCAGTGCTACACATTTTCCAGTTACACCAAGAAGAAAGAAGCACAGGGATCTTCAGCCACATGACATTCCCAAACCATGACCATGGGTGGCAGCAGTATGGCACACAAGAACATGCAGACAATCACATGGTAACAAACCATCTCAAATCTAAATTTCAGACAAACCTACAAAGTCTGTTACAAACAAACCAGACACATGTCACTTTTCTAATCACTGCACCATGCATATCAATGCAATAAACTCCTTGAAGTGTTTACCTCAAAAGAAAGGCTATCCATTCCCTCAGCCTCCATGCCCGAAAGCTTAGACAACTCACAGCATAACTATGTTTCAAAATGAGTTTCAAAATTGCTACTAGCAATTTATCAGGAAATTCTTTATGAGATGTTTGTAACATCACCTTTGTTGTGTATACGCAGCTAATATAAAAAATATCACCTTAAAAATAAACTGAAAAACAATAAAGCAAAGCTGTAGTCTTCAGAGATGCTGACTTGCAGTAATTTTATTGTTTCACCTATTTCAGTCCCATATTGTTTCCCTAGACAGACTAAGGTTTAAAGAAATACAATCCTCATTACTTTGCAATACAAATTACACATCCTAAAGAACCTTCTCCAACTAGACTTTCTGTAAACTTAGATATACATAGAAAACAAGCATCTTCCTTGATGCTGGAAGTCTAGAATTCCCCCAGGTAGAATAAGACTTTGTGAAAAATTAATTTGTACATCATGGCAGGCATGCTGGCACCAGAATTCTAATGAAATTATTTCCTATCTAGAGATTTTAACTCAGCTTTCACTTACAGCTCATTAAAAGCTTCTTTACCTTCCACTTAGATAGAAATTTATGTTTGCATTCCATCTCAATGGATCTACAGGTCATCAGATACAACACAATCTTTGCCACTGGAGTAGATCTCAAGGTTCAATTATAGAGACTACTACTTCATCAACTAATATGCTGGGCATAAGTAAATTCCCAGACAATGCAGAAATGGATTTACCAGGCCCACATATGTTAAAATTCATCGTGCGGAATAGATTTTACATGCTGAGAAAGGGGCTGATGTTGCTCTTCATAAGGCAGACTTGCCACTTAAGTGACAATGGAACATGACCATATGCAAACAGATAGAGATACGATGGGTAGATAGTACAGGTAGATGAGCAAATTTTAAGCCAGCAAATGAGCAGGGTAAAACAACACACCCTGAGCTCTAGGTTGATGCAAACAGATTGTTACCTGTATTAGAGCCAAGGAGTTTGGAGGCTATACTTTCAGGCATCTCTGTTACTACAGACAGAAAAAGTGCTGGCAGGATATAAATATTCAGAATCCCATATAAACACTTCTCATTTAAAGCCACAAGAGATCTACCTTGTGCATGGATAAAATATATTAATGTTATTTTCCAAAAACCTTGAGCTTTGCCAGAAGTGATCATTAGTCCAAATGCTGCAAAAGATAATGATCATGGAACAAGTTTATGTGACATAATAGGACCCAATGTAAAGGAATTTGAATCTAGCTAGATTATTCCATTAAAAGTTGCAAATTGCATTGTACTTACAAAGCAATACGTGAAGCGCCTTACAGAACCATCTGGTCCATGTTAAGTGCAGTGTAAAGTGCATTCACACATCAGGAATGCAGAAAGGTAATTTGGTATCCACTGTGGTCTCCTGCTGTCTAAGGTCCAAGGTCTAGACATGAGACCAAGAAGACTGACTCATGCACAAGCAGAATGTCAGAAGGAAAGACTGAGTACCAAAGGTTACAGAGCTTAAAGGAAGATTTCCATGCCTATGAACAGTAACGCTCAGTGCCGAGAGCCATTTCTGTGCCTAAACTTCAGCATCTGTAAAACAATGCTGCAAGGCAAGAATCAGCAGGGAAACTTATGTGATTCAAAGATTTACAGTTTTAGAAAGTGGGTAAACAGATGTACCCAATTACTGTGACTGAGCATCCTAATAGACTGTACTGATAACAGGCAGCTTCAGCAGTCTTAGGACAATTAATTTATTTGAAAATCCTTCCTGCCTGCACCAATGCTGAGAGCATCTTCATTAGCAGTATTAGAACTTTCCCTGAGTGCATCTCACCTCTCCAGAGACACCCAGAATTGTCATCCCTACTCTCCTGGTTTATGCTCTTCCTCCCGTGTTTCTGACCTATAGGGATCATCACCAGAACGGCTGGCTGGTTCATGAGGACCACTGACATCTTCCAACACAACCAATTATCCCCACAGTATCATCCCATCCAAGGAAAGTCCTTTCAGACAAGTAAAGAGGAACATCCCTCCACAGGATGAGAAAGCCTAATAGTTAAGACTAATCTCCAAAGTTAGAAAACTCCTGCCTCAGTGCTTGCTTTTCTTAATTCAAGTTAAAAACACAAAAGAACCCAAAGAAAGAATTCAAATATTCCAAACATCCAGCCTTAAGATTACAAGCTCTTTTAGATCTGTGACTCTAACCTCTCTTAACCTCTCTCACAACCCTTACACACACACTTTAAATGGTGAAAAAGTGTCCTGTTTTTATTCTGAATTTTTTGACGGGTTTTCCTCAGATATCTAAGCAAATAGACAAATGAGGCAAACAGGACTGGTACTTTGTTAAAACTGTGACTTTAAACCACCAAAATCAGGATACATATCTGAGGCTCATTCTGTAGTTGGAAGGAGATACCAGAACACATTGCCAGAGGCATTTTTTCCTAGTAAAGTAGCACATTTGCTTTTTCATTCAAAAGAGGTTCTGATTCCTATTTCTGTCACAAAACTGGGGTTTATGTCTTAGCTACTTAGGAGTTACAATAGTCAATACAAAGCCTAAGGGAATACAATTTAATCATGTGATACCTGACGTCCTCTTCATACTAAGTTAATTAGGCTCTGTTCTACAAAGTCAATTTGAAACATTTGTCTCAATAGCATTATCTTAATTATTCCTCATCAAAATGATACCACCTCCTACTGTGAACTAACATACTTGTGTAAACAAGAAAAAAAGAAACCTTGCAGTCTTGAAGCAGGTTCCCATTTTAAAACTCTCTAGTGTAAATACTAATACAGGCATTAAGTATTCAGGAGGAATACAAATAAGAAACTCATGTGTTTCACCTCTTTTCTTACTGAAGACTATTTTAACAGTACTGCTGAAATACAGATAATCAGTTTATTTTTTTATTAGCATAATATTTTACTTCCTGTAGCAAAGTACCTGAAAGTATGAACAGCCACAAATTACTTGCAAAATAATGCTTTATTCACTATATACAAGCAAATTTTCCATAAGATAATCCTAATTCAAAAAAGACCAAAAGTAAAGTGTGTGGAAATGGCTTGTAAAAAATATTATCGGGTATCAGCTCTGAATTAAATATATGTTTGGTAAACATGCTGTTTACAGACAAAAGTACTTCTTAATACGAGTCTGGCAAATTCAGTCCAAAATGTTCAATACTGTTATTTAACATTCTTTGACTTGTAGATTAAAAAATACAGGAGATTTTCAGACATTGAAGTCTAGGTTTTGAATTTCATGTCTATGGCTACACAACAGTGTAGAAATAATCACCTTCTGCACACAGGTGCAAAAACAAAGGAAAAGGAAAAAAAACCCAGCTAGCCTGAATCAGCAGTTCTACCAACAGCATATCCTATTTATCAACATACTATACAAGTCCAGCACTCTGACTGTAAAAGCCTACACTTGGTATATATTTCAGCTTTGCTACCAGCACGGTATTTGGCAAGTTTGCAAATACTTCGATTCTTGCATCCTTCTTATTACTCTTGACAAACCATACTGTATTGGACCCACCAGTAAAAACTGAGTGAACTCCGCGTATGTTAGGTGTCTTTTTCTATCCTTTCCAAAATGCAGCTGTACAAACTCTGAATTCCAGTTAAAAGGAATGTGCTGATGAATCGTGGTCTGGCCAAAAACTTGTTTAGCATCCTCTGAGAAGAAAAGAAAAATGTTCATTTAGTAATAAAATAAAATAACAATAGAGACAAACATATAAACAAATATGATATTTTGTAATAGGAAAGCAATAATATTCATATAAATTAGTAACATATTGTAAAGCAAACCTAATGTTTTTGTTTACCTAAATCATCACCCTCACAAATAGTTTCTGAATAATAGTTTTATTCGTGAAGTTTTATACCCACAGCATTTAATTAAAAGAAACTCAGATATTTCAAATTTCAAATTCAAACAAGGAAAGATTAAAATTAAAAAACAATTTATAAAAAGATGACTAAAGCTAACTGATTTTCAGCATAATCTTTTCAAGCTGCTAACAATGAAAGTTTTGTGTCACTATAATTCAGGCTTTTGAATTTTTCCCAGAGTTCTCCACATTCAAACAAATCAACTACAAAAATACCATTATTTCAAGATCCACTTTTCTGGAGTTACTGACAGAGCAGTGACAAACAGGACAGGGGATGTGGGGAGACATGGCAGGCAGGAACAAAAACTTACCACCAGCACTATGAAGACTTTAAGCCTAAATCTCTTCTACAAGGAGGGGGATAGCGTGACAAGTATAATCACACCTAAAGCTTCATAGTTAGTAATCACAACTGGGCAGCAGTTTACTACACACTTGGCAGACTGGTAATACACAGCAGTTTCCATGAAGAAGCAACTATTTCATACACACCAAATCGTACAGTAGTAAGGACCATACGTTTCTGCAACTAGACTGCATATGTAACTAATGAAAACAGCAACGAGATCTGAGCAAGTACTTGTCTCAAAGGACAGTGCCCACTTCAATGTGACAGTTTTGTGTCAGCCAAAAAAACAGGGCAAAGGTATCCTCTGAAGACATACTGAAGGCCAGAGGTTCCCAGCTGCTATATGCCTTCCTAATTGCTGTATGACTCCTCCAGCAACTCCAGCCAAGAGCCAGTTCTTGTCTCCTGTGAGTTCCTGTGAGCATGGAGAGATGGTTCCCAGGAGCCACTCCCTACCCCCAGGCTGGGCCAGGAGCTGGTCTGCTCCCTTCACGCTTTGTGGAAGAAAGACCAGGAGTCCAAACCACGAGCTCCTGTCTGTCTCTGCGAGCAGCAGAGCTATAAACCAGTTCCCAAGCATGGCTGGTGCCTGGGGTTGAGGAAATCAGCACAGCTTAGTGCTTGCCTGCGTTCAAAACAAGCTGAGAGCCACCTCACTGGAGCCAGCCTCTGCGTGCCAGGCAGGACTGGGAGCCACTTTCCAGCTCATTCCAGTGCCACAAGCAAAGGTGGGAGCTGACTCCTTGGGGCAATGAGGTCGCGTCTCCTGTGCATGTTGAGTTCTGGCTGCTGGTTCAGTCCCTGCCAGGCAGGCACAGCAGTTCTGTTGACTCAGGGAAATCCAAGCAGGGTGGAATCCCCATTTTTAGGCAAGGAAGCAGGAAAAAGTGAGAGCGAAGTGGCACAGCTGAGAGCCAGGAAGATGTCAGGAAGAGCCCAAGTAAATGAAGAATAAAGACATAGAAAAATATGGTCACAAGGAGATGAAAGGGGCAGGTGCCTGCTGCACTGACCCAAAAGCCCTGCAGATGGTATAACCCACAAGAATAGCTTGTTCTAAAGCAAGAAGGCTTCACAGAGAGAGCAGAAATGAAACTGCAGACCTCTTCCCATCTCACAACCCAGTCAGTAGTTTCAGCTTTAGAAATACCCACTGATCCCAGGGAATCAGTGGTGAAAGAGCAAGTTGGATTTAACTTACAAACAGAAAGACTAACCCCAGTTAACCTCAAATTCATAAAATTCATAACTCCAAGTCCTAATGTCCTATGAGAATTTTCTCCAAGCAAAGTGAATGCCCCCAGGACAGCTCCATTGTTCATTCATGTTTTAAGCTCCATCACAGCCAGCTTGGATCTTGTCTGCCAGCATTCTTCAGGAGCAAAATTCTACTCCTGGAGAGCAGAATGGGAGAGAAAGTCTATTGGTTCAGGGTGAGGTCCTATCCCTCTACTTGAGGTCTTTCATTTAGGGTGTTTCCTACTGACACAGCTCAAGGCACCTTGCCACAGTCACTGGATATCACATTTATAAAGTTCCTGCTTTCTGCCAGACTTTCTTCAAAGAAGGCAACCAGCATGAAAAAGACAGCCTGTCTTGCCTGCATATAAGAGGAAATAAATGTTGTCTCTTTCTGGCAGTGACTACTGCTTTTCCAGAGAAATAAAGACATTCCCAGAACACCTGTCAGCTATCTCTTGCACAGAAATCAGATGTTCATCTGCTTCCTCTTTCCCCCTCATCTCAACTCCAGAATTTTCCCCAGAGCAAGCCACTGATACTGTGTGGATGAGATTAGGAACAAATCATCATTTACCAAAAGCTCTGTTTGGTTGGACTCCAGACTTGCCTTTGTCAGAGAAAAAAAGGTGCATTCTTACCTGATGCAAGGTAAGAGATAGCAGAAACATACCTAGTATAAAAGGAGTCTCAAATTTGTTTTGATGGGGCAAGACTCCACACAGTTCTTACTTCAATTTGTTAACATATGAAAGGTGCTTTGAATATGCCACTGTAATTTTATTTTAATTCATTACTATACATTAGCTACCTTGAAGGAACAATGTATCATGCTCCCCCAGCTCTGTGTCCTGTAAACCCTCCTTGGCTGGAGCCCAAAATAAAAATTCCATGTCAAGAAAATGAAACATATAATCATAGAATAGTTTGGGTTGAAAGAGACCTTAAAGATCATCTAGCTTCAACCATCCCGCCATGGGCAGGGACACCCTTCACTAGACCATGTTTCTCAAAGCCTCCAGGGATGGGGCATCCACAACTTCTCTGGGCAACCTGTTACAGTGTCTCACCATAGTAAAGAATTTACCTCATAGTACAGAATTTCTTCCATATATCTAACCTAAACCTACTCTCTTTCAGTCCTATCTTGTAGGCTCCCTTCAGGTACTGGAAGGCTGCAATTAGGTCACCCCAAACCCTTCTCTTCAGGATGAACAATCCCAATTCTCTCTCCTTTTCGTCAGAGGAGAGGTGCTCCATCCCTTTAACCATCTTTCTTTGCCTCCTCTGGACTCGCTCCAACAGGTCCACGTCCTTCCAGCGCTGGGGGTCCCTGAGCTGGATGCAGTGTTCCAGGTGGGCTTTCTCTCAGCAGAGCAGAGCAGACGGGCAGAATCCCCTCCCCTGCCCTGCTGCCCACGCTGCTTTGGATGCAGTGCAGGACATGTTTGGCTTTCTGGGCCGCGAGTGCATATTACCAAGACAAGTCCAAACGTCAAGAAGTGAAAAGAAAGGTAACTTCAGACTAAATACACTGTTTAATTATTGGCATTATAAAAGGCAAAGGAACGCACAGCAATGAAACTGAAAACCTCATCAAGCCAATTACGAATATAATAAGGTCTCTATGCAGGCCATGTGCATTCCCTTGTCTGTTCTAGAGATTAAAGGCCACAAGCAGGCCTCAGAAGTTCACGTAAGTACAAATATCACTCTAAACAGCTCAAGCTAAATATGTGCACTTAATTTTTGCTATGACTTGGAAAACGCAGACTACCACATTAGTGTAGATACAGTAAAAGAACCCAACTTGATCTTTTCACAATCATACTGTATATTGATGTCAATATGCTTTGGCAACTACTACCAGATGCTTTTCTGACAGAATGCATGTTGGATTATACAGTGCAGGCAGCTGACTGGAAGACTGCCTACTGTCCTTCTACTGATTCTTTGATGGCATGAGATGTGGTATCCTCTTTGCCACTGCCTTTTTACACATACCCTGTACTTTCTTTTTGCTACTATGGTGCACAAACTCCTATGCTCAGTGAGCAGTCTTTTTCCTTTTCCCTCACCAGGTCTCATCACCTATTCGTCTACCACATCACTGACTCAAACCTCATCTGTAGTCAGATTGCCCAATTCAGACATTAGAAACCATTCATACTACAGGAAAAATTTGAAGTGTTTTAACTTGTGATTTAACCATCAAAAGGTATCCAATTATGTACCAGAACTCACTCCACATTATTGTTCAGTTCTAACAGTATCATCTCCTAATCATCTAAGTCCAGTATTAAAATAAAAAATGGACAATGAAAAAAATGTAGTTTTGAATTAAACCTGCAGTTGGAAGTTCAACAGCTATCCACAAGTCACTTAACTGAATACAGCAAAACACAGAGAAGCTGAGGTGTGCTTCAGTAGCCAGGAGTTATTATATCCCTTTAGACTTTTTTTAAAAGGATCCTGTTTCAGAGCTACAGAGTAATTTGTAATGGAAAGGACATCTGGATTTCATGGAGTCCAGCCAAAGAAGGTCCAACCAGAACAGGTTGTTCAGGGCCATGGCCAGATGAGGTTTGAATACCCCCTCTTGAATTTCTGACTCAGGACACCAGGGTAAGGGAATGTTGAAATCCCAGAGGGTCATAATCAGTGGCACAGGTTCTAGCTGGAGGCCTGTCACTAGTGGCGTTCCCCAAGGTTCAATACTGGGCCCAGTATTGTTTAACTTATTCATCAATGACCTGGACGAAGGGGCAGATGCCTCCTCAGTGAGTTCACTGAGGACACAAAGCTGGGAGCACTCAAATACCCTGAGTGATGTGCAGCCCTTTAGAAGGACCTCGACAGGTTGGAGAGATGGGCAGAGAAAGGAGTATGAAATTCAGCAAAAGCAAATGTGGGGTCCTGTACCTGGCAAGGAATAACCCCATACACCAGCACAGGCTGGGGCTGACTTGCTGAGATGCAGCTCTGAGAAGAAGGACCTGGGGGTCCAAGTGGACAACAAGCTGTCCATGAGCCAGTGGTGCCCCTGTGGCCAAAAATGCCAATGGTGTCCTGAGGTGCACTGGGAAAAGCATTGCCAGCAGGTCGAGGGAAGTGATCCTGACCCTCTAGTCAGCCCTAGTGATGCCACACATGGGATACTGTGTCCAGTTCTGGGTTCCTCAGTTCAAGAAAGATATGGAGCTCCTGGAGCAGGTCAGTGGAGGTCTACAAGGATGGTTAGGGGACTGAAGCATCTCTTTTACGAGGAAAGGCTGAAGGAGCTGGGCCTGTTCAGCCTCCAGAAGAGGTAGCTGAGAGGGGAACTCATTAATGTGTATAAAAACCTAAAGGGGGCATGCCAAGAGGATGGACCAGATTCTTCTCAGTGGTGCCAAGCAACAGCACAAGAGGCAATGGGCAGAAACTGATGCACAGGAAGTTCCACAGGAATGTAAGGAAGACCTTCTTTACTGTGTGGGTGTCTCAGCACTGAAGCAGATTGCCCAGAGAGGCTGTGGAGTCACTCTCACTGGAGAGACTCAAAAACCATCTGGACAAAATCCTGTGCCATGTGCTCTGGGATGACCCTGCTTGAGGAGGAAGGCTGGACCAGATGACCTAATGTGGTCCCTTCCAACCTGACCCAATCTGTGATTCCATGAGTACCTCCAACAACAGAGATTCCACAACCTCTCTGCGCAACCGTGATTTGATCCTAAACAAGTATTTAATCAAAATATCTGATAAACTGAAGCGTTAAAATCCATTTCAGAACACTGTTTGATTGCTCTAGTTTTCAAAAGGCAAAATGTTAATGCTTCAATGTCAAGAGCCATAACAGCACAAAATAAATCTAAAGCTAGCAAAAGGTTCAACCATCTGTGTGTTTGCATTGTTCGAACCAGAGCTGTCAAAAAGCAAAACAAACAACAGGTTGAAGATTTTAAATACTCATTTTTAGAAATCCATGTTGTCACTTTTATCAATCTTTAAAAAATTTCAATTTTGAAACTCAATTTTAAAATAAATTGCAAGATTCTAAAGCAAATAATTGTTTGTCCTCGCACGGTCTCTAACTAAAAAATAGCTACCTTGCCATTTGTTTCTGATCACTGCATGAAACAGTTGTTTTATTTTCCCTCCAGGTGAACTGCCTGCTGATTTACAGTGGGGGTTTTTGTTCCTTTAAGTCTTGGGGACCTTCTTCTCTGCAGTGTACTGATGTGTATGTTTAAATGCTTATTGTACAAACAAGCATGCTGCATTCACATTTTCATTCCTATGATTCCATTCAATTTTCATTCCTATGACATTCCATTTTCTGTGATTAAGAAGTAAAATAGAAATAAAGCATGCTTTGGAATAACTACAGACACTCTTGACACAACAAGGACCACCAATATTCCCCAAGTGAAATTTGGATTTATAAATTTTAGATTTTAAAAGGAAAAAAATGAAAGTTATTATTCCACTGCATTTTACATCTAAGAAAAGTCATTTAACAGAACAAGCTACTAAAGTCTTTACTGGGTATAGTCCATAAGTATCTGACATATTAAATCTGGAATTCTTGCAAATGATTTATTTTTCAAGTATATTTTTCAAATTTATTTTGCAAATATATTTTTCACATGCTGTCATCATTAAGCCCAGTAAAGTTAACACAGTCTCAACACAGCCTCAAGAATTTCATGATCATCTACAAAAATCCACTGATCTTACAAAATAGTCACAACATTTTTGCAGAAAACCTGTCATCCTCAGCTCTACTTTACATAAAATCAATACATTTTATATATGTTATTCCTTTACACAAATTATTTGAACATAGTAGAGAAAACCTGTACCAAAGCCCTGGGCCTTGAGAAAAAAGGAGATTACCCTGACGATATTTGTAATAGCAACTTCTGTAAAGAACATGGACTACCTACCTCCTGCAAAGAAGAAAACAATTTTGTTTTGATGAGAGTAGCTGTTTCAATATCATGACTAGGAAACCCCAGCACCGTACCAACCACCTGACCTAAAGTTCAGAGGAGATGAGGACAGAATGATTCCCACAAGCTTTGGTCCTCACTGACCACTTGAAACAATTCCACATTTTCCATAAGCTTCATGATCCTGAGTACACAACCAGGTTCTGCAACTTCTCCCCCATGACCCATGCACAAGCATGAGGGATACGGGTCCAGGCATAGCACTGCAGGAGAAAGAGCTGGGAGAAGCCTCATCTCAGGTCTTAATCTCTCTTGATAAGGCTTGCTGTAGGGATGCCTGCACCTCAGTGACCCCAAACCCCAGACTTATGTTCCCAGCCTTATCTTGGACCTGTCTCATCCCTATGGACATGTCTAGCTGACCCTGGTCACTGTCACCAGACCTGCTTTTCTGTCCATGCTCAGGTAGCATTGGACTGCACTCCTTGTCAGCGAGAGCTGTGCCCAGGTCCCAGTCTCTTGGCACTCTCACTCACATCAGGGCTGTCTGTCTGGTGGAGCAGCCAGCTCCTGGCTCCTCCTGGACACAGAAAAATCACAGAATAGTAGAACATCCTGAGCTGGATGGGACTTACAACAATCACTGAAGTCCATCTCCTAGCCCTGCACAGAGCAACCCTAACAGTCACACCATGTGCCTGAGAACATTGTTCAAACGCTTCGTGAACTCTGTCAGGCTTGGTGCTGTGATCACTTCCCTGGGGAGCCTGTTCCAGTGCCCAAGCCCCCTCTGGGTGAAAAACTTTTTGCTATTATCTAACCTAAATCCCTCCTGACACAGTTTCATGCCATTCCCTCAGGTCCTATGGTTCTCCAGCTCAGAGCACTGGGACCCCCTTAGCCCATTATCCATGCTGAAGACAACAGCAAAGAAAGTGCTAAACATCTCTGCCTTGTCTATGTCCCTGTTTGTGAGGTGACCATTCTCATAATGTAATGAGACAATGTTATTTTTCTGGACTGTGTTTTGCTATTAGTATATTTTAAAATTTTTTTTGTCCCCCACATTTCTGGCCAGCTTCAACTCCAGTTGAATTTGGGTCACATGGACGTACACCTTTTTTTTGCCTTAGCTCCAAAGTAGATCCTTGCTCTGCCAAGGCAGCCTGCTGCCAGGATTGCTTTACTTATGACATTTTGGAAGAACAATAAACTTGTGTAAAAACATATGTGTACAGAGACAGGTACATATATATATGTGTGTGCGTGTATACACATATGTATGTAAGAAATAATCAAGTAATAATTCTTTGTATTATCTTGTTTTACTGGAATTGTTGGGATTTATCCAAGGTTTGGGTTGGCTTATTTTTGGGTTTTATTTTGTTTTCTTTGGTTTTTAATTACTGTTGTGAACTCCAAATTCACAGCTAGTTAGAATTTATTTCCATCCTTGATAATGATGACTTTTATTTTGGAAAATGTACGTCAACATCACATCTGTTCAGATAAGATGTGGAATGATAGGTAGTCCAAGTACTTGGCTGGGTTTTCCATTTATCCCCATTTATGTAGAAGAACAACACTCTGGAAGTACGAGCATTACAATCACCTTCTTCATCTCCCTGCTGCTTTGTTAAGGAAATAGTCAAAACAGTTTTATGGTGGCGATACAGTAAATTGAATTAAATAGTTTGATTACTAAGGACAGCAAAGGAAAGGTACTCACCCCTCCAACTTCCCTCAAAAAAGCATTTAAGAGCAGGAAGGGCTGTCACAGCCACCTTTTTCCACAGGTTAAAAGCCCTGAAATAATAAACTAATGCTGTATTTTCACTTCCTCTTAATTCTTCACAAAACATGGACCACAACCTATTTTGCAACTGAGAATTTAAAAAAAAAAAAAAGGTAAATTAAATTAGGTTATTTTTTCCTTAAAAATATTACAAAGAAAGTATCTGGTAGAACACTCAAAGTGAAGCTGGCAGAGTAGAAATGGAGCACGTAATTTGCAGATAATGGGAGTCTATTACACGAATCAAGAAGGGGGGTGGTTTGAAAAAAGCAGCTCAGGTCAGTGCAATTTATTTGTGCTCTATCATGTGGTATCACTACCATTCTAAAAAAGATTCATTCAAAAGAGTGCAAAAACCTGTCTTAGTGCACCTGACTCATTTAGACTAAGATCAGTTTCACCTGCACCTGAAAAAATGTGGCTGCACATATATACTTGCATATAAACACCTGAAAATCCCAGAATTCACTTCTTTTGATAACTTTGTATGTAAGTGGTAGTTTATTTTTTCACAGGACTAGTTCCTCCAAATCTAAAGAAAGTTCCCAAAGACAAAATTTAACTCAAAAAATAAAAAACCATAATTTTAACCAATTTAATTATTTCGAGTTAGTCCAAGTGTGGACTAGTGCTGAATTGTAATGGACAAGTAGGAGTTTTTGCTCCTTAACATAAGCTGGTGTTGGTTGTGTGTAACCAAACTGAACATCAAATTCAATGCCCCATGTGGGCAAATGAAATCATTATTTGGATGCATTTCTGTTATCCCTATCATGGGGATATAAAAACACAGGACTTTCAGAATCCAGACTGAATCAACACCTTTTGTTTTACGCTGGCAGGGACTAATTTCACTGTAGTTGTCCAGCAATAAAAAATTTACTTCAGAATTCACATCTTTGTTTCCTACAGCAATTTAATATACCAACCAAAGTGATAAAAGCAAACTCCTGGCTCAAAGAAATAATCCTGAACTTTACTTTCCAGCAGAGACTTGAGAGCTCTATGTCTTTAACAGCTATTTTGCTTAGATAGATGATATTAAAAAAAAAAATCACTTTCTTGCAAAGCATTAACATACATTTTCCCTCACTTAAATACTTCAATTTCAAATACACCACAAAATGTACTCCCACAACAGTACTGTATTAGGATAAAACTATTTTAGTTCAATTAAAATGTCTAACTATCTACCCTCAAACCTATCTAAACCGTAATTTTCACTTTGAGCACTTCCAGCATGTTTTCAGTTTTGTTTTCTTTTATCAGCTTATCAAATCAGGTCCTGAATTCCAAATGTTAGGAAAAAATAGTCATTAACTGCTAGGTAACAGCAGATTTTCCAATTTAGAAAACTAAACTACACACACCACAAAAATATATCTATTTTGCTATCTGAAATTGCATATTAAAATCTGTAATAACAAAACACTTTTCTGGCTCTTAGGATCTGCTGAGGTTTTTACTTCCTAATCTGCAATTCCAGGCCAGTTTGAAAACAGGATGGGGAAAAATCTTAATAAAAAATAAGCTTAAAGTGATATGCTGCTTCTGACACAGTTTAAAATATATTCTGGTGCGGAAGCTTTTGGTTCCTCCCCAAATGCTGCCTAGTAATCATGTTGGGCTTTTTTTTCCAACAGGACATACAGATGGCTAACTCTCAGCTTACCAAAGAGTTACTCCGTTCACCAAAGAGTGACCTCATACAGTTGAAATTGACCCTCAGTTTGGCATGTTCCCACCTTTTCCACACCTATTTTTTTTCTTTTTAAGTAGCATGAAGTAGCAGCAGAAAGCACGATATTTTAGCCATCTGAGCATGTAGTATTCTTGAACTATCCCACCAACTGGAAGTGCTCTCTGTTACCTCTGTCTTTTAAAATTGGAGTCATTATAGTCAACTGTGCAAATCTACAGTTGGTCGTTTGTAAAAAGAGGATTTTTAACCCACTGAACTGGAACATCTTCTGAGCAGTTCTTCAGATCTCTGACAGGATACCACACAACACATACATGCCAATCTGATATTCCCATGTATCTACATTCAGTTGTTCAGAAAACAGTGCTCATATGTCACTTAAAAAGTTCTAAAAATCAGGGTAGTTCTTTTTGTAATAAAGCTCCACATATATAAAAAAATGGATGCCCTCAAAATGTTTTTTCACCTCCAGATATCATACCAACATCTGGAGCCCATCAATGAGAAGCAAAAGCTTATGATACTTGTTGGGTTGCTCTTAGAAAATGCATTGGTTAGCTCAGCACACCCTCAGGCATTAAAAAAGACTGTACTGCGACAGCCCCAGTGGAGTGCCAGCATCCTTAGAGGCAGCCACAGCAGGACAGAGAAGCAGGAGGCTGGAGTCTCCCACTAAAATTGGTCACTTCTGTTCAGATACGAACCACATTCATTTTGTGGTTGGAAGAAGCAACGAAGGCTGTACAGCACCTGTTGTACACAGAGGTGAGATGAAGACCAGTATTGGTAATAAATGTCTATCAAATGTTGTAAGTAGACTTCAAAGAAGACAACAACCAAACAGAACCCCCAAAATGCCTGCAGCAAACCATGAAGTCCATTACAAATCCTAAAAAATGTTCAGCATGCATTCTCTATCAGGAGAGAGACACTAGCTAGTGAACATAATTCATTGCCCTAGCCAAACTTTTCAACAAGGACAGAGCAGTCTCACAGATTAATTTTACATTAATGAAAACATTTGCACACAGAACATGCCTGTGCCTTCATGATTTTTCCCAACCAAAAAGATCCATGACAAACTTAAACTTCACAAATCTGCTGAAATTGTTCTCTTTTTAATCCTCTTACCGTCCCCCTGCTCCAGTTGTTTGTGCTCTTGTCCCTTCTAAAAACTAATAATTCACTTTCTCATGCCATAGCTATACAGCATCCTGTTCAACTTGGCCCTAATTTTTGACTGAGATACTTGTGCACTTCCCTTACCTGTGCTACACACTGCAAATACCACAAAAAAAAAAAAGCAGGCTCCTTCCAAAAGTACCATCACCCTCAGCAAGTAAGACTCTGGATTCAAGCTTGTCTGCGTCTTCTGTCTCCGCTGTATGTAAGGGGTAACAACACGAATTTACACACAGACTATTACATAATTTGCTTACTTAAAATGTTTTGAGAAATTTTCCAGAATGCAATCCCTTAAAAATATTTCTATTTAAACTGCGGCTATCCATAATTTCAGTTCACCGGCAACAGCCTTACATTTCCTTATTACCTTTCCTGGCCTCATTAGAAGTTAGCAACAAACTGCCAGCACCCTAAGACCTCAAGTTTGAAAAGCGCTAGGCCCCCTGTGGGCATAAAAAAGAAATTTACTCCTCTTGCCCTGAGTAATAATAATAATTTAAAAAATCAGATCACTTTCACCAAGGTAAACAGCACAACCTGCTAACAAAAACAGAATATCACTTCTGTTTTCTCCATACAAGGCAGCTGTGGGATGATGCATGTGACACGCATAGAGAGGCTGATGGAACGGGGTTTTCTTAGCCTGGAGAAGGGAGATCTAAAGGAGGACCTCACTGTTGTCCATAGCTACCCAAGAGAATGGTGAAGGGAAGACAGAGGTGCACAGTGGAAGGACAAGAGGCAATGGATGCAAGCTGGAACACTGGCAATCCCAACTAGGCCTCAGGAATTTAGTCTTCCACTATAATAGTGATCAAACACTGGGAGATGCTTGCTCATAGAGGCTGCAGAGTCTCCAGCCTCAGAGATTATTTAAAACGTTGATTAGATATTGCCCCTCGAGCAACTGGTCCTGATGGTGGTGCTGCGAGGGTTTGAACCAGATGGCTGCCACCATCCCCTCCAATCTGAATTGTTTGATGATTCACTGACCATGTCCAACAAAACCACATAATAAAACCAACAACAAAGAACAAACTGAAGCACTGAATTTCAGTTCTGGATGATTTACAAAACTCAGTTGCATTTTCTAGACCAAATGAAATCAAACGGTGTAACAGGACTAAAGCTTCTCCTAATATTTAGAATGACAGATTCACTTTGTATCTAAATGGGCTCTCTTTTATTTAAGATGCCTGCATCAAAGTCTGCCTGGTTACATAACATTTTAGTTAAAAGAAAAAAAACAAAAACTTGCCAAGTTGACATATGTCTAGAAATGAAATTCTCAAAAACTAGTCTGAGAAGATTTCAAAAATTGTTTTGAAGAAAATAAATATACTAACAAGTCTACTTTACATCCTCTTGTAATTAAAACTGGCAATTATTTGTGCAAAACCTAACATTGTACAAATAACAAAAACCATCAGAGACTAAACAGATTTTGCATTTGTAATGTTGCCACCGGAGCCATCATATCCAGGCAGCTGTCATTTATAAACCAACAATGTTTCACTGTATAGGAGAAGCTGTGATGTGTAAGCTAACACATCACAAGCTACAACTGGTTTCAAGGCAATTTGAACCAGCAATGGAAGTATCACTGATAAATACTGAATACTGCAGTTTATCAAGAGATCAAAGCTTACAGCTCCAGTAATTTATTTTGTTGGTGCAGATTTAGCTTTTCATTGCTTTACATGGTATTCAGTGTACCAGGCTGGGCATCATGAAGCTAGGTGTTGTGCAAGAGATAAAAAGAATTACAGATACCATAAGAACCAAGTCATACCAGCAATTACAGTGCAAAGTATAAAACAAGTAATCCTCTGTAACAAAAGCAAGAGCTAAGTCACACAATCAGAACCTAATTCTTTGGTCATGAAAGCAATTATGAAACTTCTGTAATAACTTTTTGCGTGCTAAAAAAATATCAGAGCATTATCACAGAGGAAAAGCTCTGAAGCTTATCACAATAGCTGTGTAGCTATTTAAACCTCTGTTAAGAGCTATGTCCTTTTAGAAAGTTTACAAACAAGTATTCAGGCAATTCAAGTATCAGGTATCAGCAAACAGGAGCACTTAGTAAGATGTATCCTTAATTAATGTGTTTATCTAAGAACTGTACTGATATAATTAATAACAGAAGAAGAGACCCACAATAGCTGCTGTCTGCATGCCAATAAAGTCTTGTTGAGAGACAAATCAAAATACAATGCTCAAATCTGCAGCTGTTGCACTTAACAAACAAAAATTTGGGGGTTGAGTTCCCAATTTCCTTCATGTTTTTGCTGGCTTTGGGGGGAGGTTGTTTGGATTTGTTTTTTTTTTTTAATTAAAGAACTGACATTTTACAGCATACTTGTATTTCTCAAAGCAGCACAGCACAGCATCCATTTTGAAACAGCTTCAGATTGAATTAGAGGACCTCTAAAAAAGAAAACCAAAACCATAAAAACACACACTATACCACAGCTCCATTTCATTAAGTACAAGAGCAAGAATTTCTGTCTGGTGGGTAACTAACACAAATCAGAATTAAAATCTTTAAAGCAGGTTCAATAATGGTTGGAAGCACAGACTCAGGCAACCACAACTCTTATTGTGCTTTTCCTTACTCTCTTAGCAAAATCAACATGGACAATACTTATTTTGCCCTTCACTAGGGCTTGTGAGAACTGGTATCAGAAAAGGTAAGTTCCAGTTCCTGGGTATCACTGCTGTGTTATTCACAGCTCAGAACTGTTAGGTCCCATGATTTAATTTACCCATCCAAAATTAAAGAAGAAGGTTACAATGACTTAGTTTTTAAACACGTTTTTAGCCAACCAGCTCACCTTTTTTAAATGCCATCTAGTAAAGAATTTCAAAGGGCTCTGCTTCTTAATGAGGCATTAAAATACAGTCATACGACAAAAAAGCAACTCTACTAAGTCTCTTAAACCCCTGGACTTACATTATCAGCTTTTATGTGCCTGTCAACACTCAACAGTAAGAAGCAATGGTTTGCTCTTTGCCTCGAATTTAAAAGCCAGCTAAACTTCCTCTCACTTTCCTGCTGAGAGCTTTAACTCCTTACAAACTGTCAAAGCTTTGACACTTCAGCAGAAAGTAAATCTACACATGATGCAACAGCCAGGTGTAGTCTCAATCAGCCACTAGCCACTAATTTACTAGTGGCCATTTAATTCACCTCAAAAAGCAATAAACTAGAAATACTTCCCCCCGCCATGTACCCACGCTGCTTGCACATCAGCCCTTTTAAATAGGTAATAGTTCTGTCAAAGAACCAGGTACAGCTAACTTGCAACTCGAAAGAAATGAAACATTTAAAATTGTAGAGATGTCAACATACAGCTAAAATGCAAATACATTTCCAACCCAGAAGCTGAAGTAAGAGTGCAGCATTTTTGAAGAAACATAAGTGCAAAATGTTAAATTGGAACTTCTTTACCCAGAACATTTCTCTGAATATCCACAGCCTGGATCTCACATTCAGTGTAAAAGTTCATTGACATAAAGCTCATTATTAATTCATTTAACAAAGATGCTGAGCCAAGTGCACCTATGGAAGAGGAAGATTTGGATGGATTTGCATGGTAGAAAATGTGAAGTTCACTGCTGGGAATTATTCTGTTTGATATAAGCTAAAATATTTATATCATTATTTTAGTGTACAGAAAAACAATGACTGCACAGACAAGCCATGCTGTTTCTTTACAACAATAAAATGAGATACAGACTTAAAATGAGAGCCTTGAGATACAACACCTAACAGCAGTATACTGAAAAATTATCCTTTCCCTTTTCTTCTGTTCCTTTCACACTGTAATTCCACAGTACACAAAACCCCTATTTAAGTCTCCTAGCCTTGATAAGGACTTGATACCACTCTCATTCAAGTGAATGGAAAAAGATCTCATAATTAACCTCAAAGACCCATGACTGAGGCATTGAGTGGCAAAGTTACAGGATAGTATTTTAATAATGTATTTATGAAAATATTAGGGTTTTTTAATAATAGGAGGAAAATAAAACTTTTTTTTCCTCCTTGTGATAGAAAATAAGGAACTAGTTTTGTCTAAAGGTCAACCATTTCCGCTGAGAATGCACAACACTGAGACAGCTCTTCCATCCTCCCCAGTCCAGGCATTTGCTGGGGTAGTAGCCACAAGGTACTATACAGAAGTTACAAATACACTTACGGTTTCAAAAGGGGAGATGAAGAAATTAAATGAAAGCTATCTGAGGTTCTGCCAATGTTGGCATGTCTCCTCTTTCAAATACCTTAAATACAGTCTGGTATGGGATTTTCTCTCATCACAAGAAGGACTTCAATGGACTTCAAATGCCAAACAAATCCTTTGACTCACTGTGTCAAACCCCAAGGGAAGCATTTGACAGCAGGAAAAATAGGAACAAGAATGCCAAGAGTTAAAAAGTCGGACTCATTCAGCATTCAGATCAAACGATTACAGTTCTTCCTAGATTATTAATGAGTGCTCCAAGCAACCGGAGGCTCTGACGCAGACAAGAACCTGCACATCACAGGCATTCCAGGAACTCTGGTCTGCCTTCACTAGAACAAAACCCTAGCAAAATATGCACTCCCTCCTGTTTTAAAAGCATGGTGTCTCTCACTGCTTCTCTGTCCATTTACATACACAAAAATGTTAGGCACAAAGTACTTCCTTCATCAAGGTTATGATCTGCAGAAATTTTTTCTGAAATTCTTGCAAATCTTTTAGCATCTGTAGTAACTTCTAAAACATTGCAAACAAAAAGCACATCTTTCACAACCTCAACAGACTACCAAAATAATGAAAAACTAAAACAGACACAAGAAGAGACAACAAGGCCTCCCACCAGCCGCAACTTCAAATACAGATTTTTGGAGATGGTAGAAGGAATACAGAGATGCTTCAAGCAATGGTTACAGAATCTTATTAGTTCAAATGGAAAGGGAAGGGCTTTTCTAACTGAGCATAAGACATGTGTGGGAAATACTAGTAAAAGGCAATGGATGTGTGAACCATGTATTTCGGAAAGACAAAGAGTCAATGTCATCAAATTTTCCATTCACTTAGAACTATTTAACAACCAATCAATAAAACTTAATATATAGGAATAACCACGTCCAAATATAGCAGATTAGAAATAGCAATTTTATCCAGTGAAGGTACTCCACAAAAAAAATCCCCATACTTTTTGAAGTGCAAGCTCAATATCAGAAATTAGTCCAAGCCGCTAAATTTTAAATCCTTCTTTCAGAGAGAATTGGCCTTATCATTAGGGAGATGGCAAATAGTCCTGCAGATATCAAAAACTATCTCTAGGATATTTAGAAATAAACAGTCCCCTTAATCAAGTTCTATACTGGCCTGAGTGTATCTCATTATCAGTGCAAACATCACACCTCCAATGCACAGCTGAATTTTCCGGGGGAGGGAATGGCAGAGGGCGCGTAATAATTAATTTATTACTGTAAAATATCACAGAATACAGTTTTAAGCCTTAAAAGTCAGCCAGCTTGAAATATAGCCAATTTAAACAAAAAATATTTCAGGGTAATAATTTCAAACCCAATATTCATCCAGGTCTGCTGGCAACTTTCTTGCAGTTTTACAATCATTTCCTACAGTCACCTTTCACTGCTGTTCTGGACCTGCACAAGCATGTTGGGGAAGAGAAAAAGAGAAGTGACCAGTTCTGCAGAGAAAACTATGATGATAACCTTGGCTTCATACTGTGCGCACATAAATGATTTAAAAAGTTCAGACAAAAAGTTGCTTGGCATTAGTGTAGTTCTGCTACCAATCACCGTCTCCTACAGTAACAGAAGGTAAAACAGAGTTTGGCATAGGTAGGGATTTTTACATTAAGAATGCACATTTAAGAACGTCTTACCAAAAGTAACTTCTCCTTTGCCAGTCTTGTCAAACAGCTGAAAGGCTACTATGAACAATGCATCTGGAGCACACAGGACTGATTCAAATGCCACAAACTCTTGAAAGGATATCAACCTAAGGGATGAAGGAAAAAGCAATAGCTATGAAACCAACTTGCTTGCAGAAAACTGAAATACAATATAATACTGATTATACAAAAGAAGTAAGATCATAACCAAAATGTGTTCAAAATGTATTCAATAGGGATTAAAATTTGTCCTAAAATGCCCTATCTCCAATGCTGTGAGGAAGCCTTTATATCACTAAATGGAAATGTCTGTTAAACAAGGAATTATTCCTCTCAGCAAGTCACAACAGAACATAAAATAAGCAAAACACTCAGCATGGCTACTCACCTCAGCTTTAATGTCTAAGTGAACTGCCCTCTGGGGGAGCCTACCTCCTTCCACTAGCAAGACAGAGCCAATAAAGACATGAGTAACTTCCCTCAAGACTCAGTACTTAGCACTTTTGGAAAGCAAATCCATTCAAGACCTACATGCTGCCACTCACTTCAGAAGGAACCGATCAGAATGTGTTAACTGTTTGCTAGCAACTTATTAGTCATCTATCACAGCCCTCCAGTCCTGCATGTTGAGTCATAAATTTCAATCAGTAGTCTGCATGTTCTTCCTCAGCCCAAGAGCAGTTTATTCAAATTCATCATTACAGGTTCCTAATGTGCTAGCACAGTAGTAGGGCATAGATAAAAGCAGAGCTGTCCTTCCAGAAGTTAGTTCATAAGCAGAAATACATAATTAGACAACTTGGCATTGTTTCCAGCACTAGGTTTCATACAGCAAAGACCCTGAGCATTCTAATTTCTCTGTGTCACACCCAAGAGTTGAAACAGAGATCAAACTCCTATTCTTAAAGAGGCAAAGGCCAACTATTTTTCTGTTTTGCTGCTTCTTTAATGTCTAGGTTGTAGAGTTTAAAGTCATCTTCAAATATGTGGCAGCAGGGCCTGCTGGCAGTCTGGGATACTTAAGATTGCCATCTCTCAGGCTGCTTTATGTCAGTGTAGCAGGCACGTAGCTTTAATGGGTTCATGTGGCAGCAGCTGGGGAACAAGGATTATTTCTGAAAAGCACAAAATTCAGTGTATCCAGTGTCAAGAAACACACATAAACCCAGGGGATTTTTAATGAAAACTAACTATATCCTTAGGACATTGATTCAAAATGACACTGCAGCCAGTTCAACGAAAACTCCTACTCAGGATGCAATAACAGTGAAGAACTAAGAGTTTGAGTAAGTTGGAAAAGGTATTTTTTCCATCAAGTTATGACGACCCATGACTATACAGCAATTTCCAGTCACCTGTTTTATGGGAATTCAGAGAATATGCTGAGTAGGAAGGGGCCCATCAGGATCATGGAATCCAACTCCTGGTCCTGCACAGGTCCATCTCCAAGACTCACACCATGTACCTGAGAGCATTGTCCTTCCTGAACTCAGATAGGCTTGGTGCTGTGACACTTCCCTGGGAAGCCTGTTCCAGTACCTAACCCCACTCTGAGTGAAAAACCTTCTCCTAATATCCAACCCAAACCTCCCCCAAGTCAGCTTCATGCTGTTTCCTCCAATTCTCACATGGGTCATGAGAGTGAAGAGATCAGTACTTGCCCCTCCTCTTCCCCTCATGAGGAAATTGTAGACTGCAATGAGGTCTCCCTTCAGTCTTCTCTTCTCCAGGCTGAACAGACCAAGTGACCTCAGCTATTCCCCATAAGGTTTCCTGTCAAGGCCCTTCACCATCTTTGCTGCCCTCCTTTGGGCACTCTCTAATAGCTTAAGGTCCTTCTTACATTGTGGCATCCAAAACTGCACACAATATTCAAGGTGAGGCCACCCCAGTGCAGAGCAGAGCGGGACAATCCCCTTCCTTGCCCGGCTGGCGATGCTGTGCCCGATGCCCCCAGGACACGGTTGGCTCTCCTAGCTGCCAGGACACTGCTGACTCATTTTCAACCTTCTGTTGACCAGGACCCCCAGGTCCTTTTTCACAACACTTCTCTTCAGCCTCTCATTCCCCAGTCTGTCTGTATATCCAGGGTTGCCCCATCCCAGGTGCAGAATCTGACACTTTCCCTTGTTAAACGTCATACAGTTGGTGATTGCCCATCTCTCTAATTTGTTGATGTGTCTCTGCAGGGCCTCTCTGCCCTTGAGGAAGTCAGCAGTTGGCAAACTTACTTAGTATCCCTATAAGTCCTGCATCAAGGTCACTTATGAAGATGCTGAAGAGCACAGGGCTGAGGATGGAGCCCTGCAGAACCCCGCTAGTGACAGGTCGCCAGCCTGATGTCACCCCGTTCACTGTAACCCTTTGTGCCTGACCTGTGAGCCAGCTGCTCACACATCGTGTAACATGGCTATTCATCTGTGTGCTGGACATTTTGTCCAGAAGGACACTACGAGAGACAGTATCAACAGCTTTGCTGAAGTCTAAGAAGATTACATCTACTGGCTTTCCTAGATCAAGTGTTGAAGTGTGCTTCCTGCACATCAGCAGCCAAACATCCACAGGGTAACAAGCCGACTTCCATGAGGAACATAACATGAGAAGATGAATAAAAGAGGACTTTTTTTTAAAAAAGCACAGCACAGAGATGGCCTAAAAGCTGTTTTACACAACCTCCCTCAATATACATGCAATAAATAAAAGTAAAAGAAACGTAGAGTATGAAATGGTCTAACAAATAATTAACTCTGGGAGCTTGCCACCATAAGTTATAACATAGTGTAAGAAGTAAATAAAAAGAAACCTCCTCAGGTATTCTTGAGATTAAACTCACAATTGATGATGTCAGCAAACATATAAGAATGCCTTAAGCTTTACTGGCAAAGAAGCCCGTGCCTTGTTACATATGCACGTTAGCACACGAGCAATCCATCAGTCCTTTAAACTCCTTGCGAGCTCTCGGCACTCCCCACTGTTAGACACAGACTACACAGATACTCAGTCTTTCAAAGGAAGAAAACTTCCATCTCTTCTAGGCCCGAAGAAATTTTTTCAAAAGTAACATTTCCTTCAATTTTAAACCAATATATCGCAACCTACTCAGTTTTGCACTTACGCATATTTACTGTTACAATGTGACTTACTGGCTATAAAAGGCCATTATTATTTATTATTATTGGTTACGTACCTGACAGAACAGTAAACAGATCCAAAGCACTGAGTTCTGTCCCAAAGATTATAATACATGCATACAGAAAGAACAAAAAAGACAGCAGGTGACAAGACTCTAGAATAGGATTGTTTGGAATTATAAATGTAAAATCTCTGCCAACACCATTTTGGTAAAGCCGCTTTTTGTGTGAAACAACAACCTGCACATGTCCTTACCAACAGATCACAATACACTGATGACAGCACAGAAAAGAAATACAGCACCTATCCCAACAGAATCCCAGCACCATATTAAGAACATATTCTATGTTACTAGGCCTGGCTTTGATTAAAACTCCATGTATTAACACTGCTACAAGATTTTATACTGGTAGAAGCATTCTTTTTCTGTACTTAGAAGCAATAACCCCCCTAATAAGTCACAGATAGATGCTTAAAATAACCCTGTATCCATTTTTTAAAACAATTATTCATAGAACTAGAAAGATTAAAAGTGTACAAATTGTGTGGTTCTAGCCAGACTGTTAAAGAAGAGACATTAATATCTGCTGTGCCAGCTGAATTCAAATTAACCCAATTTTTACATGTTAATTAAACCAGCTATTTTCTTCTTATTGTATTTTTGCTCCCTAAGTAGAGTAGCCTGCTAGTGATTCCCAACAGATCTATTCTAACAACGACGTATTCATTTACTTCTATTATGACCATACAATACAGTAACTGAGCAGTAATTTTTCAGTCAATTACACGTGTGATTCTTAATGCTTAAAGATGCTGAAATAATGTGTACTACATAGCCATATGCTCACTTCTCTATACTGCACAAGGGTAGTTGCCTGGGTAACACGTTTTCTCTCTGGTTTAGCATCACCCTTTTGGGTTTAGCATAACCCTTCAGTGAATATCATTAGGTGTCATTAAACAGCACATATTAACGTGGACTTCAATATACTACTTAAGAGTTATTTTATATACCTAAACAAGTAGTCATTTATATAACAAAAGCAGAGAAAAACCTAGTGATTTTAACAGCACAAGGAGAGGAAGCTGAAATGTTTATGAAATTTTATTTCAGTTTTGAAGATATTCTGCCCAAGTAAATCGAAGTCTTCCTTCACCTTCACATCCTCATTATCAGTGCCAAGACTGCACGATTTATTCAGGAAGGCTCAAATCTTGATATTTTAAAAGCATCCACATACAAGAGTGCCAGTCCAAACAGAACAACTGGGTATGGTGCAGCAAAACCACTGTTTACTATTCTCTCCTTTCTTCCATGCTCACACCCATGGTATCTGGACACGCCATAGACACAACACATTCCCACCAGAGAAAGCCTGCATGTAGCCATGCAAAGAAAAAAAGCCATTACCTGCTGTAATAATACATACAAATGCAATGATGAAGATGTTTTCTTCAGAAATCAATGCAGATGTTTTTACTGTATCAGCAATTTAAACATGGTAACATAATGGGACACAAATTGAAGCTACATCTATTATTTTACACTGCAAGCTAGGTAAACTAAGTACAGTGTAAATTGGTGCATTAGAGGATAAATTTATATCCAATAATAATGGAAAATGCTGGCATTTCCAAGTGTTATTTTTGAACACTTTGTCCTTTCTAAAAATAAAGCATATGGTATTCTTCAGTAAAGTGTTAGTTACTACAGTCCAAACAGAGACGAGCAGTAAATACTTATTTTGTTAGGCAGATGTTTAAAAGTACAACAAAAATCTGAAAAATGATATTACAATAGGCAGGTTGGAAAATGCCTGGCCTGTTGCTGATAGGCCTTGAGAAAGCTACTATATTTTGAGAAAATTTCTGATCTGGCTGAGGCCAAATGAAGCCGCCTTTTTTTTTTTTTAAACCAAGATTAGGAGCAAGAGGCTTAAGGCCAGGAACCAGTCTCTTCAATCTGTTTCATACAAACAACAACCACGCAATATAACACTTACTAAAATCTGTGTTATTACCAGTCAACTACTTTGAAAGGTTTGTCAGGACATCAGCAAGGAAAGTATCTCCTTTTCTTAGAGGAAACCTTAAAAACATGCCTCCATAAGAGAACAGCAGGAAAGCCCACCGTCAAATAAACCTCTGCCCTGGCTTAAGATGGAGGCAAAACTTGCTCCCATGGCAACGGATATTCACTGAACAACAGAGTATGCCTTAAGAGGTCTCGTACGTTTGTCACAACAGTAGCTCATGTAGACCCTCAAATCCTTCATCTCTGATAATGCAGGAATTGGGCAAGACTTATGTGAGATTTTGTCTACAGTAACCACTGTGAGATTGCATGTAAGAGTTACGGTTCCTTCCATTTCACACTCAGAACTTCTTCAGCTCTTGGGTAAGAAACTCTTTGCCCATCATATATGCCCTGCTCATGAGACAGAAGTTCTTGTGCTGTCTGCCTTTCACCTGTGTACTTACGCAGTTTAGTATTTCACTCTGATTACACTTGGTACGTATACCTAACTTGTCACCAAAATCAGAAAGAATTAAAAAGCCTTCTAAAAGAGTGCTAGGAACAACCCTGGGGGAGGCTCAGATCCTTTTAGTGACAAGTGGTCATGTTCACCAGTCATGAACAACAGCTGCTTCTTCAGAGCAAAAGAGGGATTCAAGATGGTGGATAAATGCCTCTGGAAATATCCTAGCAGTATTTTCAGAACTGCAGTACTTTAAGTCGCTAACACAGTAATAAAATTAACTTGTCATTGCCCTTGCAAGATACCATCTGTTTTATAATAGAAATAATGCTAAATTACAGAACAGACTCTCATGACCTTAAACACAAGTAAGTCTCTAAACACTGACAAGCCTATTAAAAATGAACACCAACAAAACCTGGTTTGTGCTTCACTGTAAAACTGGCAGTTCTGGACTGCCAAGTGGGCAGTATTCAATAGGAGAAGACCAATAGTCCTGTTGCTGTCTCTAGGAGATTTCACAACAGGAACCAAAAAGCAGCTGACCCTTGCCTCAGATGATCACTCCGCAAATTACTTTAAACACCAGGAGAACAAGGTACAAATGCTGTGCCACATGGCAAAAAACGCTACAATGCCATGTTAGAGAGACGGATGCTAATCACTTTCCGAACGTTCTCCATTCTTTCACATACTAGCTAAACAGGAAGACAGCCTGAATACCAGAAGAGACTCTCCACAGACACGTTACGAACTGTCACTGCACAGTGTGGATTACAGAAACAATCCTTACCCATGGCAGAAAGCAGCAATTAGAAGCCTCAATACTACACTGCAGAACTCTTACAAGATCACGCCAAGTTATGAAATCCCAACTTGTCAACAAGTTCACATAGGCTACAGTTTTACATTTTGTTCTTCCTGACACCAGCTTCTGTTTGCGAGGGAGATCCAAATCACAAGGTATGGATTATGTTCTCAATCTTCTTATTACAAAACGGATTTGAAGCCATGTAATTTGGAAAATGCTGTTTTTGCAGGCATCAAACCAAGGGAAGAAATCTGAGAAACGTTTAACATTTTCAGTCAAACAATATCTGAAGCCATGGCTTTCTTGATGCCATCAATGTTACCAACACAACCCTTAACAGAATTCTTTTACTGGGACAGCACTCATCACATGAACTCATCAGCAAGGTTTAAGGTGTCCAGCTGCCAAATACACGAGACTGGCTGAACACAAAACAGAGCACAGAAAGCACTGCAAAACTTCTCAGTTATGCCTGCATCTGTTCCCTAGGAAGACTGCATTCTCTAGTCATGCTTTGTTTATCTCACATTTTACTCTCTGCAACCACTGATATGAGTCATGCCTGAAGTTTTCTGGTTTCTAAAAATGCCACAACTACACACTTTAAGTCCGTAGCTAATTATTCTCAGGTTTCTCTAAGGACACTTTAAAGGGAGGGTTCAACAAATGCATTCATATGGGTGAAGAGACAGCTTGCCTGGGCAAGTACCAAAAGCAAAAGCTAGGATTTCATTAAAGTAGGGGGAAGGAAGATGGAAGGGTAGCTAATCTTGCCTATTGGCAAAGTCAGCCTTTCAAATGCAAACCATGTGCAACCAACTTCACTGCTGTCTTCCCAAGATTGCAGAGTGGCTCCCTAAATACCTTAGGTGCTCCTCCTCCCTCTTGAAAGAAAAACACAGCAGCAAAAAACCTTTCACAGTGCCATGGCAAAACAAAGCAGGGGCACTTTTTTCTAGGATCTCTTCCTACACCATCTAAACTTATTTTGGATTTCTATTTGAATGTGTTTGTGACAGATACATAAAGTAAACAGAGACAGAAAGACTCAGGGAAGGAAGGAAAAGCAGGAGTTAGGGGAGCCAGCCAACAAACATGAAAGGTTCCATGAATTAAAAATACATAGTAGACAGAAAATGGTTTGCACCGCTAAATGGTAGTGCAGTTGAAAACATTGGTTCTACTCTTTTCACTTAAAAGATACTGTATTCCTTTATGGATCCGCAGGGGAAAACAAAACAAAACAAAACAAAACAACCCCCCACCACTCTTCAAGGATCAGACTGTTTCAAAAAAATGGTTTTTTTATTTTTTAAATGAACAACAGAAAAATAAAAAAAATAAACCAATCAAATACAAATCCCCCCCACCCCCCAAACCAAAAACAAATCTACAAAAAAACACTTACCCATCTTTTGTCTGATCCACCACACCTGCAAGGAGCTGAACAGTGCTTGCATTAGGCAAACCATCTCCAATTATCTTCAGGTACCGTGTGACAAAGTCATTAGGAGACATGAAGAATTCTCCATTCTTCTCCACACTTGCATACTGTTAAATGAATACAATATTTAGTGCCTCAACACATCCTTCTCCAGGCATTTATTACCACCACCCATAGTTTCCAACCACAAGCAGGCCTCTGTTACAGGAGACGACAGCTCTGCTCCAGTGAACCTACAGCCTAGACCCGAACAGGAAACAGTAAGAGGGGAGTACTCAAGCAGCTGAAGGCTTGGCTTCCCAGACAACGAATGGCAGATATACGATTTTTGGATTATCATGTCAACAATTTCTCCATACTAGTCTAGAAATGCTCCATACTGAATATGTTTTTGAAGCAGAAAAACAAGCACAAGGTCATTTGCAAGCATGTATATGGCATCTCGGGCCCACTGAAACTTTGATAGTAATAGGGTACTGCAGCATTATCTTATTTATCTGTAATGACTCCTTCGTTTAGCCATTCTACTTCGGGATGAGAAGGCAGGGTCGGTTACGCCCGCAAAATACCAGTGGAGCAAATGATCCCGCAGGGATGTCCACCTGGGGGTGCTGTTTTGAAGAACTCTACTGCATCACCTGCAGCCATGGCTGGTCCTTAAGGAAAGGAGAACCTACAGATAACTCCTCCTTGGTTGAAGTGCTGAAAGGAGGCCAAAGAATAGCATTTGCAGAAAAATGTAACAAAAACCCACGAACTCTGACAGTTCAGCACACTGCAGAAATAAGACAACAGTTCTGATACCTGCCATACATTATCCCTGCTTTACACACAGTTACAGGCATAACACTCCAGAAAACAGCTATTGACAGACCCAAGCATATTTGCTCCCAGGGGAAGAAGCCTCCAGTAATATGTTACGAATAAAAGTAATATTAACATTTTTGAAGATAATATCTAAATAAATAAATAAAATTCCCTTTGTTACCATCCCTACCCTCATTCCTAGGTGATCCCTCAAATTTTAAAGTCCTCATTTTCTGCAGAAGGTCAAATTTGAAATAAACCCTGAAGAATGTATTTTAAGGAAAAAAAAAGGATAAGGACAATCATTAACAGGAAAAGAAATCCCAGGCAACATTTGCAGAACCATGTGTTAGGTTTAAGGGAAACAGGGCTATATTGGGATAACAAATGTGCACTGAGAACAGGAAAGAAACTAATTTATCTTTTTTTTTTTTTAAGGCAAGGTGGGATGATAAACTATTTTTGCAGTTCCCCACAGAGCATTATCCACACTAAAGTAATAAATAAATTGGATGCCTATCGCTATTTTGTAGCGTACTTCAAACATACATTTTCTTTCACATTACTGTGGCTCTGCTAAGGGATGAAAACTGCCAGTTTTCATTTCATACTGGTGCCTGCAGCATACTGTTATACCTGCTGTAGGCATATAACTCTCAGAGGGATGCCAAAGTGTTACAGTAAGTAGATTATTTCCTTTAGTGCTATATAAATACCATTTTCAGGTACAGCAATATCTTCAAGAAACAAGGCTTCAGAGAAGCAAGCCCAAACAAAACATAACTCGCTTTGGCATCTATATATTGGTTAGCGCTAAAGGATTCCTGTCTCAATAGACACTGTAACACAAGCTTTCTAGCTGCTACACTGCAAAGAATTCTGAATTGTATACTTTTATAAGAACTAACAGATCAATTGATTTCAATGAAATCATTTGCAGAAAGACAGAATCCTTCAGAATCCCAGCCTCAGAAACTTTTAACACAGCTGCTATTGAGAAACAAATCAAATAAGTCAGACAGCCTATGCTTCTGTATTTCTTTTTTTTCATCCAGGCGAACCCCCTGCTAGGGCACTCAATAACAGAAAACAGCACAAGGTTTCAGTGTCCCCCTGTTTCTTGTCATTGTGATTTATTCAAGTGTATTTGAAATCCAATCACGTACTCCATACTACATATAGAAAATGACCTTGAAAAATGTCAGCTTGATCACTTTGACTAAAATTTAATCTCTTACGGGTTATGTTAGAAGACTTAGAAGAAATACTCTTGGAAATTATCATCACAAAAAGAAAAAACCATCAATTCTATTTGTTTTGGAGGAGCAACATTTAAAAATTGGTTTTTTACAATTTTATTTCCCCCCACTCTGACAATTATATCCACAGAGAATTTGATATTATACAATAGTACTTAATGGCTTTTTGGCAACTTATTTACATACATTTTAGATAGTCAAGTAATAACAAGTTTAACCCCATTTTAAGTAAGATTTGCAAACATTCTACTGGGGATTTGGCATATTAAATATGCTAAAAGTTGACTGCAATCAACTGCATTTAAACTGATAGTTTCATATTTATTTCTACACTGTGGGTACCATTCCTACATGGCAATCATATTTTTTAATTCTTAATTGAAGTAGGAAAGAATGGTTGTCAAATTTTTTTTTAAATGAATATTCCACAATCTGCAGAAACAACTGTATTGGCTTCACCACTTAAAATAGTCTAGCGAAGCTTAATTAACACTCTGGCTATCACTTATCTGTAGGGCATGAAACAGCATAACACATTCACTCATCATTTTTCCTTCTTGGGAGTAAGCAGCACGACAATTCTGCTTTACACTGAACAAAACATTTAGCTCATATTTAATTACTCCACTATACTGGGATCCCTTCTTTTTAGTGGAAGGGAAAGCAAAAGAGGAAGAAAAAGAAGTTAGAGGTGGCATTTAGTGTGCTCAACTATGACCCATTCAATCCACCAAATCAGAAGGTTGTCAGGAGCTACAATCTTCAGAAATGCAAGAGAGATGAATACCCACAGGCAAGTAGGAAACAATTTTCACACTATTCTCAGCAAACCAACTAACCAACCTCCCGACTCTCCAACTGAGGATCACCTCATAGTTCAGAAAGGACCAGGCTTCTCTCTAGTGTGTTTATTTCCTTCCTCAATGCTACTACCTTCTCAAGTCAGTGTTCTACTCCCTGTCTGCCTTTTCTGCTGCTGTGCTCCTGCTCTTCAAGTATTTTCCTCTATACATCACACAAACCCTTCTTTTTCAAGAGTCTTTTTGCTCTCCTGACAGACACAAGCTCCAGGACTTAATAAGTTAAATCCTGGTTTTCTCAACCGAAAATCTGATTTCAGAGCTATAAATACTGACAGTATATGATAAAACTATAAATACTGGCAATATACATTGTGACACCTACACATACTGTTAATAATAGCTCGCAAGGGACAATGGAAAAACTACCAGGAACTACATGGAGAGTGAGGCATGATGCTGGAGCGAGCAAAGGTAGAGGGCAGAAACTGGAAAGGTATGAGCTCTCTTAGGCCCTCAACACCTCCATAAAAGTAATTCAGATACAACAGCTCTCTAATATCACTGTGGCGTCTACCTCATACTTATTTTTCAGAACCACAAATTTTTGTACTCTTTTTTTTTTTTTTTTTTTTTAATACCAGAATACCAAACTTACCCAGACACTGTACTAATGAATTTTAGGAAGGCTAGATATAGTCATTTAAATTTAGGAAATGGGTCAAAGAAAGCCAGTTTCACAAAATCACAAAATAGTTGGGGTTGGAAAAGACTTTGAAGATCATCTAGTTCCAACCTCCCTGCCACAGGCATATACATGTTCCATTAGACCACATTACTCAAAGCCCCATCCAATCTGGCCTTGAACATTTCCAGGGATGGGGCATTCACAACTTCTCTGAGCAAGCTATTCTGGGGTTTCACCACCCTCACAGTAAGAGTTTCTTCCTTACTTCCTTAATCTAAACCTACTCTCTTTCAGTTTAAAGTCATTCCCCCTTGTCCTATCACTACATGTTCTTGTAAAATGTCCCTATACTTGTAAAATGTCCCTCTCCAGATTACTTGTAGGCTCCCTTGAGGTACTGAAAGGCTGCAGTACGATCTCCCTGGAGCCATCTCTTCTCCAGGCTGAACAATCCCAACTCTCAGTCTGTCTTCATAGCAAAGGTGCTCCAGCACTCTGATCATCTTTGTGACCCTCCTCTGGACTAGCTCCAACAGGTTCACATCCTTCTTATGTTGGGAGCCCCAGACCTGGATGCAGCACTGCAGGTGGGGGTCTCACAAGAAAGGAGTAGGGTTGGAGAATCACCTCCCAATTTCCAGCAAAACACTAAAGCACACTTCTCTCAAGTATATAAGCAAGTATGAGAGTCATTTCTTTACTTGCATGCTTTCCACAGCAGGCCAATAGAGAAGGAATCTCAGTTAAATAATAAATATGGCCAGCACTTCACAAAGTGATCTTCCCAACACTTCTAAAAATGAGAGAAGCAGAGATAACCCTAAAGGAAGAAAGGACGCAAGGATGGAAGAAGAAAGTTTACCAAATCATCTAACAGTAAGATGTCTACACGAACATTTTACCACATGTAGGAACAATACTGAAACTCCCACCACATTCTCTGAACAATGTGGGTTTTTTCTAAGATAGCAATACTTCTTCTGAGTCAATACAATAATCACTCAGGAATATATCTGACTTCTTGGTGAGCATTGTTCAATTCTGATAATGGTATTTAAGTCTAACATGGTAATAATACGGTGAATGATTAATGGTTGGAAAAAACTATCAAGAGTTGTATGCAGCAATAATAGAGCAAAAGACATGAAAAATTTAAGCAGAAAGAGTAAAATATTTACTTTACACATACCTTCAAAAATATTGTTTTCAACTCAGCTGGATCAGCTCTTTTGGTTAGAGCCACCTACAAGTAAATACAATTACATTAATATGCATAACTTATACAAAAGATGTCAAAGTGTCATTTAAAAACAAGAACACAAACAACAGAATGAATGATGAAAAGAAATGTTCACCTTAGATAAATTAGGTATTGCTTTAGCTGGCCATGCTTATTTTATCCATTTCACACTTACATAAGGTTATTCAACATTATTGTTCTGCTTTCCTTATGCAACCCTGCAGCTCTTAAACAAGCACACATTAACAAGTCATAAAGACATTCAAGAACCAAATCTTTATAACATACCTCTCTGCTGGGATTCAGCATTATACCATCTTTACCATAGATTTTTACACTTCCAGCACCTTTCACCTAAGGATTTCAGAGTACCATACGCAGTTCCTAACTGATAAACAGCAAGAATGAAATACTCAGACTCACAAACTTGTTCAAGAAAGCAGCTCCATAAAAGACTGAATTTCAATGTAATTATTTGGTTTATTACTTACACCATTTTAAACTTACAGTGTAGATCCTTTTAATGAGGTGAATTCAAAAAGCAGAGTATCTAGATTTTTCTGCAGATCAAATTAAGCAGTTCCAACTACAATCTAAGTAACATTCATCACCACAAGCCCAAAGTAATTAGATTTTTTTTTTTCAAAACACTGAATCAAAAAATATTCAACCCACTGTGGAGTAAGTCCATCAGTATCATCCTGGTTGATATACCATGCAACCCTTTTGCTGCTTTTGGCAGTAAGTGGATTTGTCCCCTCAGTCTGTGCCTGCTATAGTTTCCCCTTCTTTCTTTGGGATACTTTGATAAAATCTTGTTTGCTAACATAATAACCCTCATCTGATAAGTCAATTCACCAATCTACTCCAAATTAAAAAAACAAATACTTTGCTAGCAAACCTGGATTTTCAAAAAACTTGTGAAAATATCTCTGTAATGGGGAATAAACAGCCAAAGGACAAGACATACAATCTTACCCTCACTTAAGAATTAAACATCAGAAATGTTATCGATAAAACACTACTTTACTTTCCTGACTCTTAACAGTAATGGTAGACTGTAAAGGTGAACGTGACCCCAAGTGCATTTCTAGTAGCACACTGGGCTACTGCAGAAAATGGAAGGAGTCTGTGCCGTACAACAGCATTATGTCTTCACATATACACTTAATAACAAACCTTCATTAAGTTTATCCTCACCCTAAACAGGTCATTTAAAAACTAAAAAAGACAACAAAGCCGCCACAAAAAAACATGCACAAAACCCCCAAAAAACCAAACCAAAACGCAGATTATTTTAAGAAAAGTGTATGATTAAGGTTTCTCATAAAATTCTAGAAGTTTTTCTTAAAAGGGAAAAACCACACCTATGCTAGGACTCAACTGACAAAGTCCACAGTTGGAGTCCCAGTTCTGTGTCTGCATAGAAACCTGTGTGAAAGCAGTTGCAAAAAATCAAAGTGTAATTGTGAAGCTAAGAATAAAAAAATGTGTGTTTTCTAAAATGCAAGCTGTCCTAAATATAACCACTGTAAGCAGAGATTTAATTTAATCCCTTCTGTAAAAATCTGATAGTCTAGAGCAATTGGGAACTTTGTGGAAAGAAAAAAAACAGTATTTCTACACTGCTTCAATCCAGAACCTTGCCACTATACAGGTAAAGGAAAGACAGTTCAAACACCTGCAGCCATCAAATATAAATCACTATCATACTTTATCTGTCTTTAAGTTTAAATTTCATACTGTTACAGAAAGCTAAGCCTAAAGAAACCAGGGAGAAAAAAACCAAAGGAAAATGTACATGAACTTACACTGATTTTCCTTTAGTTTCACTGATATTAACAATCTTGAGAAACTTGGGAGATGTGCTTGGGAGGCCGGCTGCCATTTTTCAGCCCCCTTTTGGTTATGGAGGAATTAAGTGGTGTTTTTTACTGTAAATTTCTTCAAACCATATACTGAAAGACAGGTTGAAGTTGGTCAGGTAAATGAATGCACAGAAGGACTGCAGACTGGCAGCCCAAGCAATGGCTACATACCACAGCTTTTTTCCATTTCCCACGGTCTACTCCCACATTCTTCCATTTCCCGGCAAAAAGGAGAGGAAAGGCATGGTTAACACCATGCTGACTGGTGCATCCATGTGACATCCACCAATGTCCATTCTAAAAGGTATCTGATCCCAATTAAGCAAAAGATCCTCTATTACATCACCTGAGAACTTCAAGAAGAGTGATGCTAATGCAGTCATACCAGTGCTAAAAGAAGCTTTTAATTCAGCTTTTCATCCATACCCAGCTAAGGGCAAGGCTGAAGCTGCACACATAGCCATAAAAACTGATCCTGATGACAGGTGTTACCAGAAGATTCCCACTCCATAAAGGTCAAAATATCACTTTCCACACCATTCCGTAAATTGTTATGTCAGCAGTTGAAAGGCTAAGTAACCTGATGCCAACAAGACTGCAAGCTGACAGGTAGCATGCTTGATGAAAAGTGACCCACAGATGAAACCTGCTTCTCCTCCAGCCAGCTCAGGTGATATGTACTGACTCTGACATAACTGGGTTTAGGTGATGTGTTTTGTTACTGGAAAGACCTCTCCATCTTACTTCCATCTTCTCTCCATAAAGAAAAAACCAGCTATGAGCTGGCAGGCCTAACACCTCCCTAGCAGCATGAGAAGGTATTTGACAAAGAATACCCGAGGGAAATAATGTTTATTATTTCTCTTTACAAAGAAATACTATGTAACAGACCCTAACACTTAAAATAAAACACCAACTTCTATTAAGTTAGGCTCGGTGAAGAAAGCTCTCCAACAAACCACATTTAGTATTATAAAAACCCAGGAGAAAACAGGGAGTACAGCAACTGAAGTGCAGGACTATAATCAAGTTCAAACACTCACAGGAAAGACGGGGATAATGCATAGAAAATATCAGCAGGGATTTTTATCTCTAAGGTAGACACCTGAAAGTCTTTACCAACATACTATGTGTACATGTGTGTTGTAACACATACGAACAATGAGACAAAACAAGCAATATAAGAACTGCACTTAAAAATGCTGAGTCCCTCCCATTAGCAATAACATTCAACAAAGGGTGTACAGAGAAAGGCAAAGCTCTGTGAGAGACAGTAATACAGATTGATTTGTATGCTGAAGCTCTTCATATCTTTAGACTCCCTTGCACCTTGACCTTAATTTCAGCCCATTTTCTCCAGCAGACCTCTTTTCTCCTCGTTGACTTATGCTCAATTTACAGAGATATGCATTTTCAGTCTCACTTCCATACTCAAAATTAAATGCAGAGTCTTTCCAGAAAAATATAACTGTACAACACAAGAAAACAGAATCCATTCAGAATCAAAGAAAATTATATTATATTTCCAACCAACTCTATTAATATATTTGTCATACACAAGGTAGAAGAAACAGGTTGTCAAAGAGTGCATGGTATCAAAAGACACAAAAAGACTAACAACATAGTGAGTGTGCTCCATCCAGTAAAGAACAACAACATGGGTGGGCAAGAAAGAAGAAGGCCAGTAGGAAAATCAGTATTAATGTAAATATACCATTAATCTAATGGCAAAAATAGAATATCTGATCTTCTCACCTTTATGGCAAAGATCACTTTAGTAGCCACAGTCTGGATAGAGTAGAAAGGTGACTGGGATCCAGGAATACTTGAGAATTGCTACAATATTCCAGAAAGTTTATTGCAACAACAGCAAGTCCTAACCAAAGACAAAGAGATAAACACCTCATATTGTTTCTTTCTCTTGGTTTAATCTGAATACAACTCAGGTGTGAAGGAAAAAGTTGACAGAGTTAAGGTTGCCCCCCTCCCACCTCAGTATCTTTACAACCTCCTGACACCAAGCCCATAAGATGATGGACAGCAGTCCTTCTCCAAGCAGAGAGCCAGAGCTGTGGCAGGGCTGACAGTGGTGAGCTCAGTCTGTTTAGTTCTAGAGAAAACCATCTACAGACACGTACAGAGAAAAGATGTTTGATGAAAGCCTCAACAAGTGATCACAAGATCTTGTAACTTGTGTTGAAATTAAGACTGTTTTTCAGAAGTTCATCCATTCTTAAACACAACTAAAGAATGCAGTGTATTTCGCACCACTAAAAGACCTTAAATTAAAATTGAAACCTTATGTCTTATGGGGTATTCTTTAGTTTCATCGCAAGTTATTGAGTCCACCTGTAAGACTCAAACACATGTGGCCCAGTTTATGTAAGAGGTCAGATTAGATCATCGTAATGTTTCCTTCTGGCTAAAAGTATATATATACACATCAAATGTGCAACTCCAAAGGAGATCAAACTGGGGTTTGACCTTACATTCTTGTTTAAATGAGTGACTGGAATATCGGAAACCAGTTAAAGCACAGTTACTGGCCAAGTTTGAATTCAGACCAGAAACCCATTAATACTGCTTAAGTATTATGCTAAAACAACACTCCAGTTTTTATTTTAATACAAATAACTTATTTCCATAGATGAGAATCATCTTTCTTCCATATTTAGACTAAGAGTACCACAAACATATATAATCATTCTTTTAACCTAGCAACTCCCCTTGGTCACTTTCCATCATCACACCCATATCCTAAATTACAAGTGCTCTGCATCAGCATCTGTGCAGGGCACTGTGTCCTGTTTCAGCTGCCTCAATAAGAACTTTCTGTTAGTCCAACATGCATATTCTCACCTCAGCAAAAGAACTGCCATTCCTTCTGCAGTAAAAAAACTTGACTGTGGTCTACAATGGAAAGTGAACTATGCAGAGCTTCAAATTACAAGCAAGATTTCAAGCAAGATGTGGACCAGCTCACCAAGCAGAGAATCAGACAACTGCTGATCAGACAACAGAGCTGGCACTGAATGTAGATCAAAAACCTTCTCAACTGACCTCCCTAACTAAACCGAGTATTTCTCCCAGGAAAATACAGCTCGGATGGCATTTGGCATATCTGCCCAAAGGCTTAGGGTAGGAAGAACTGCAAGAGAAGTCGATAACTACCAAGCAGGTAGGCACATTCAGTCTGATGAGTCTGAGCACAATCGGCCTTAAGACAAAAACCTTTCTCCTTTCTCTTCTAAAAACAGTTCTGATCCTCACAGTCAAACATTACAACTACACTTGCAAAAGTCTAACCCTACACTAAGTAGCAGTTATTGCATTCCTTTGCCTAATAACACCTAGTAAAGCTAAGATAAATGAATGCTATAAACAATAATCAACAATCTTCTGTAGGATCTGAAAAGATCCTACAGACTGATTCAGCATGAAGAGATACAGAATAAACACTATTGAAACTAGACAGTTGTGCTGAGTCTACCCCACACACTGGGGAAACAAAATTTGTTAGCTAACAGAGACATCAAATCTCAAGTAACACTATTCACATCCATCTTCACTCCATCATAATTATCAATCTCCGGGCAATTCCCAGTCTTCTGCACCATGGTAGGTGGAAGCCTCACTTCCCCCAAGTGCATCACAGCTAACAAACCTACTGTATTTTGGCAATTACCTTCTAGCTTTGATCCTACTTTCAAAGTCCCAGAGCAAATGCAGATGGCTTGTTCATAAGATAGTTCTCACACAAGGAGATTCCCAATGAACCACAGTATTTTTGCACACAAACTGATCAGGGACCAACACACAGTTATCAATTATATACACACCGGAAAATCCTTGTCCAGTTTGTCCAATACTTCCAAGTAGGTACAGAAACCAAGGCGGGAGTAGTACATATCTTAAGAAAAACTGGTACAAGAATTTCCAAGACTAGCTCTATGTAAAAATACATTTAGACTGTATACTTCTACAATTTTCATATTTAAAGACCTGGAAAACAGAAGGACAATAAAACTACCCCAATACAATAGTAAAAATAGCTAGGCATTGCCATTGCTCAGCAAATGCCTTTAACTAGAGGAAAAAGCACCATACTGTGGCCAACACAAACCACTCCAAACTTTAAGCACTTATCAGAAAATGGAGTTAGGAACAAACTGGACTATTTGTAGTCAGCCTCCAGACTAGGACAAGGATACAACTGCTGTCATTCCTGCAACAAAAATCGATGCAGTACACTACAGTAAGAAACTGAACCTGAAAACCAAAACTTCGTTAAAAATAGGAATTTCTTTCACTTTTCACGTTACTATCAGAAAAAGCTCGGTTCTTCAACCACTCTACCTATCCATCATGAAGATCTACCATACTCCGACTGTATTTTCTACCTCAAAGTAATATTCCCTACTGTCTCATAGCTCTTCTACAATTTACTCAGATGATCTTCAGAACAGTGATCCAAAGATAAACAAGCCAGCTACAGCGTGATGGCCATCATGCAATGTTAACACGTTCCAATGTATCTCAGCAAACCAGAGCTCCAGGCCTACTTGAAGATCTATAAGGGGCCCTTCAATAAAAAAGTTTATTTTCAAATGAGCTACTGAGAATGGTCTAATGACATTTTCATCCAGTCATGGGTATTTTTCAAAAATACCCACTCCCACTCACCATAGATGGACGAGATTTTAAATGCTAATGCTGCTACTTTGCTCTCTGTTTTGCTTCCTTACACCTTTCAGAAACAGAGGGATATCTAAGAATTATGAACTTGATAAAACATTTTTGGTGGCTACTTCAGCCCGGATTACAGACTTCCCTTTTGTTTCTTCCAGGGCATGTTTTGTTACACCAACAGCACTACTGTACAACCAGTGCATTGACCATAAGCTCAGGACATCAACTGCCTCACGTTCATCTTTCGAAAGTAGTCACCCCAGTTCCAGCAATTTGTCTTCTACAGGTTTACATCTAGCAGAAAAACATTCATCTCACCCAAAGAAGCAAAGGATAGGAAAATTCTCCAGTGTTGCAACTGCAGGATTGAAAGCAGTTTCTGAAGAAAGCACAGTTAAGATACTGAATGATACTGTTATCATCCAAAAATTGTAAGGGAGAAGTGGCAGACTATTAGGGCAGCACGAATCTTACCTGGCACTCAATGTTATTAGCATAAACCCTGTATTTGAACCAGGACAAAGCATCCATCTCTGAATGCAACATACAAGTCAATAACAAGCCTCTCCAAGGTACCCATGCTCACAGTGCTCAAGATTCACAGTTCACAGCTTAATGGAGACAATCACTCCTGGTTTCACCTGGCTTCAAGCTTCAGACCCCAACCACCACCCAAACACTCACTCCCTGCCATAGCACAAAGCAGCTTTAACAGCCTAAAGAGGTGCTTCCATCAAGAGACATCACAATCCAAAGATTCAAAACAACTGTCTGATGCTGCACTCCCAGGGAACTTCTTCAGAGCGCTCAACTGCACCTAACATTATGCAGTACCCACAAAGACCTAAAAAGAAGCATCCCATGCTTTATCTGACACCTTCACAAATTACAGAACCAAGACAGCAAACAATGGCAAGAACAGACACCCTGAATAGTGTTACAAAAGATTTCTGCGTAATTTTCTATCCCAGATGTCAACACGAGGTCCCAGTGAGTGAGCAAGATCATTTGCAGCAACAAACAAAAACCTGCTGCCTTTTGAAGAAAGCAAACCTGGAGCAGTGCCATACAGGGTATCATAACCAGAATGATCTGCTCTTAAATATCTACTTGGATGTGCAATCACTCCCCATAAACTTGTGGAAAGTTTATAGGCAGCATCTTAAATTGTTGCTAGAGTAATTTGTTATTTGTGACTTCATGCTTGTGAACGAGCAAGTAAAAGAAATGTGCTGGAGAAAAGTTCCTATACATTACATGTCTTGACTAATAATTGCATGACAAGAATTATGTAGGAATAACTGACAGGTAAATGTGTTTTGTTTCAGTGTTGTGTTTTCTTCTTTGAAGACAGAAGTTCACTTTTCAAGATCCTATTTATAATCAATTCCATCTATTCAACTCTATTCAAAATGCTACACCTCAGCAGCTCAGAGAACTGGGAAGGGTGTGGGAGCGGGCATGAATCCTTATGTGTGTATGGATCCAATCTACAACCTTAAAAACAACAAATGACACCTGCACAAGGGAAACAACATCACACACACCAAGTAAAATTATTAAAAGGCTATAAATGGTGAGACTCAAAGAAAAGCTAAAGTCCTGTGGTCAGGAGGCCTTGCCCATAGCTAACAAAAATAACAGGAGCAATCCAGCACATACTTGGGCAAATGATAACACTGTGCTACTTGAAACAAAAAAAAATAGGTTATTTTTTTTCTCTTTTCTGTCCCTACAGCACTCACCACAGCGGTATACTGGGTCATGGGAAGCACGGCTATGGTCTGTGAAAGCCGAGTCACAGTATCTACCCACCTTTCCCACATAAACATGCTAATCAACCTCTGACTATGGAAAACCTGGACTTTGACATTACAAAGTACATCTCTCCCTTAAAGATTTTTACCTGTCATCTCAAAATACGCATGCCAAAACATGTGTTTGCAAACACACTCTCTTTTGCCTGTAAGCAAGGGTATCACAGTTTGCTTAACTCGCATCATATGCGCTTTCATTTAAAATTATTACATCATCTCCCTGAAGACAGGGAGTACAAAGTAAAGCCAGTTTAACATTTTATTTCACAATTCTTACCTTCAATATTAACAACAAACAACTGCTTGATGTTTAAATATTAGCAGATTACAGAGTTGCCACAGGACACTGGTTGTGTGACCTTCATTCTTGCTAAAGCTCTGAACTGAAAGGTGAAGCTATCAAAGAGGATACTTGGAAATAATTTACAGTTTCATGTGAGAATATTAAATAATCCAGTGAAGACCTATATTGTTTATGCAAGGCAGCCACTGTAATCCTAGGAGTTTATCTACCATTGACTTGCCACACCTCAGTCAAAATTGTTAAAGAGTTCACAATAACTCTCCATAATTCACCTAAGTTGTAAGATACCTGACAACAATAATTAAAATCTTCTCATCTCCTTAAGAAACTGCGGAAACATTTTCAGCATTTTAATTACAAACTATTCTGATTTTAGCTTGAATGATTTTGGCTTCTCATCTGTGAGTCTATTTTATCATAGATATTTGCATAAAGCAATAACTGTTTCATTAAAACATTAAATTTACTTCTGCTGCATTGCCCTCAGAATGTTTTTGTGAGATCACTTGGTCGCAGTGGAAATAATGATGATGATGTCAAACTGAACACTTTGATTTAAAGACAGGAATTTAAAGATAAAATCCTTAAAATTACTTTCAGGAAAGCATTTTTAGAAGAGGGGGAAACAGCATCAAACCATTTTTTTCCAAGAAATGCATTTCCATTTTCTTTGAGGGCATTGCAGTCAAACTAAACTCTAAAAATACCAGATTAACAAACATAGAGCAGTGTTTAAGACACTAGAGAAAATCTAGCACTATTCTTTCAATGTCTCAGTAACCAGGAGCTCTTCCATTTCATTCCTTGGACACTTGGGTTGATATCAGCACCCTGACATCACCAAATGAATTCAGAACAGCATGTCTGCCATCTCATAGTATCATACTTTTTAGCACCAACTGTCACAATTGTACCAGAATTCCAAAAAACCTCTTTCTGACCAGTTGATCCAGCACTTTGAAACACAAAAAAATTAATGCTTTACCTCAAAAAACCCTCTGGGTGATCAATCAGTGATTACACCTCACAGCTTTCACAACCTGCACTACCCCAGAAAGCCTGCAGTGAACAGAAAAGCCAGGAGATCACACACTAGTTTTCATTATTTACCCCTTTGTTTGATCAAATTGTGGGTCATACACAACACAAAGTATCCCCAGGTTTTCAAAGCTACAAAAGAATTGTAGGCAGATATTCTGTATAAAACTTTCTAAAAACACTGAAGGAAAACAAGTGTATTTGGCAGTGTGCATGTTTTGCTAAGGTATTTCCATCATTTTCAAAAGTTCAGTGCTCTCTTTACTTCCTTCTCTCCCCACACATCCACAACAAAAGGGAAAAAGCTGGTTTATTATCTTTAACTTGTCAAAGGCACACAGAATAAGGAACTATTAACTGCTTTTTCAATTATACAGGATTTGAATGTTTGCACACTTGAGAATTAAGTATTCTGGTTTGGGGTATTCTCATACCTGAGATACTGAATCTACAAGGTTACATGTAATGCAAAACCAAAAGCAAATTGCAAGAGTTTTACAGTTATTACGAGTTTTACACCATTATTCTCCTTACGGAGAGAAAAGAGACTCAAAACTTCTGTAGTATAACGTTCACAATGCAGAAAAGACCAAACCTGCTGCTTCACACCAGTTAGTCTTGAAAAAAAGATGCAGACCAAGTGACTGATCTAGGTTTGTGAACAGAGTAAAAGCAATTGTATAAAGTTTGTTGTTGCCATGTTTTTCTTCCTTTTGAACACCATCAACATGGGACTAATTCATGATCTTTAGAAAGTAGTTTCCAGTTAGACTGACACACAATGGCAAGCAGTCTTAGACAGGTGAAGTGACAGGAAGGAGGAAGGCTGACTTGATGTCAATGACAAAAACTATTTTAATGGAAATGTGAAATTATTCAAAAATTTCTTCTCCTAAACACGTGAAAATTTCTCTAGTCAGATTCAGACTGCACAATGGGCTGAGAGCAGGAATCAGGCAGACACAGTATTTTTACATACCGTGTTTTTCTAACGGCTTTTCATACTCAGTGCCTCACTTAAAGGTTTCTTCTGTCAAAGATCTGTTAAATCAGTGATGTTTCATCAAATAGTAGTTGTCAAACATGATAAAGAAATACAATAATAAAATACGTGACCAAGAGGTTTTAGTAGCCAAGGATCCACGGAAGAGTGGAAAGAGGCTGTATTTCCAAGGCACAGAAAAATGACAATAGCAATGAACAGTCTGCTGTTTGTATTCAGTAATACTAATTTTCACACCTCTCCTATCCTAAAATAAGACCAACACCTCAGGTCATGTGATGGATGGATATGACAGGAAAGTCACATAACAAAGGACAGATGTTAATGCTTGACTGCTACTGCAGAACATATCTTCAAATTAAGTCCTTTTAAGTAGGGAGACTCCTGCCCTGTTACTGATACGAGGCAACATCCTAGTCTCTCTCCCACACTAAGAGCACACACCAGACCCCAGACTTGACTAAGCAGATGTAGAGGGCACCTGATGTAAAAGAACTGCAAAAAAATGCAATGCCACACCATAAACACACACTACTAAGAGACATTTAAACAGGAGATTTTAGGGAACCATGTGTCTACACATTTGAACACAGACCCTTAAACCAGAGTTGCATGTACAGACAGAGAATCTTTGTGTCATGATCCTGCTGATGGCCTTTCATGTTTCGGAGATGTTACCTGCATTTTGATTAACACCCATCAACCTTTGACGAAAGATGTAGTCAGATGCCGCTCAAGCTACTCCAACACTGAATAATTTGCTCTAATTTATTCCTTTAAAACTACTCTAATTTACTGCTTTACTTTGATGAAGTGGGCACTTTTGATAACTTCCCAGAATTAAATACCCACTGGCTGAGGCAAAAACCCAAAACTCCCCAAAAAAATGATGATTCTACTGGCTGAGAGAGTTCAGGGAAGTTGGGATAAGAAACAGCAACTAAAATATAAAGACAATTAGAATTTTTTTCCTTCTACTAGCTGATTGATTGGCATTTGGTTTAGGATCATCCTTGTGAAAGCATCCTCCCATGTTGACTAAGTGCATTTTTAGGCAGTAGGCAAACATCATGAGGAGGAAGGCAGAAGAAATAAGTGCCCTTCCATACTCTGAAATTCAGGCATTTTTCCCTGTACACAATGTCAGAATGAAAAACAAAGCAGAGCAAGTGCTAGTTAATTTTTTCTTCTCATCTCCTTGCAAAACCAGCTCTAAAAAAAGACTCCAACCTGCCACGGAACCTTCTTTGAACCTTCCATTTCCTGTTAAGTTTAAACGTATATTCTCAGATAGAAATGAAGCTTGGCTCCAGGAAGGAACATTTTTAAATCCTCAGCGAATAAAGATCATGTAGTATTCACCTATAGAAACTGAAAAATGTGAAAAGATAAATACAGAACAGTGCATGGAGCTGGAAAAATCTCTGGTCAATGGCATTTTACATAACAATTTGAATTCCAGTGAATCAATTTCAATTACAAAGGAAGTACCAACAAGATCACAGTGTCACAAACAGAGAAAGAATAAACTCTATTGGGGAAATGACAAGTGAAAATCAAATATATCAAATCACTGTCCTCATCCTTTTCTTAAAGTTTCCAGTCTAAGAAATTTGTTCAACTATATAGGAAATACTCAGACTTTGATTCCCCACACTCCCCTCCCTGTGCAGTTCCACTACTGCTCAGGAATGATGTATTTTAGATTTGCTCCACAGCTGTTTAGCTCAACAGCCATGGTTTTGATACCACAGACTACTAATTACATAAAAACATCTGAAACACAGAATCCCAGAATAAGCTGAGTTGGAAGGGACCCACAAAGATAATCAAGTCTAATCCCTGTCCCTGCACAGGACCATCCCCAAGAGTCACACCAAGTGCCCAAGAGCATTGCCCAAACGCTTCTTGGACTCTGCCAAGCTTGGTGCTGTGACCACTTCCCTGGGGAGCCAGTTCCAGAGCCCAACCACCCTGTGGGTGACAAACCTTTTTCTAATATCCAACCTAAACCTCCCCTGACACAACTTCAGGCCATTCCCTTGGGTCCTGTCACTGGTCACCACAGAGAAGAGATCAGTGCCTGCCCCTCCTCTTCCCCTCACGAGGAAGTTGTAGACTGTGATGAGGTCTCCCCTCAGTTCTATTCTTCTGAAGGAGGAAGGAAAACAAGGTCTGCTTCTATGTATTTATAAGGCTGGCTAATAACTGCAGTCATCTAGCTACACAACATCTTCTTCTGTACTTCAGCTTTGAAATTAAGTTTACTCTTTGCAATCCTTCAATTACCCTAATCATCAAGGCCATAACAATCATAATTGTAAAAAGCACATGTATTACTCTTCTGATAGGTCCTCATAATTGCAAAAATAGCCTTTAAAAGCCTTGAAATTTTTAAACGGATGGAATTTTTTTTTAAAAAACTAAACTTTAAGAATTACAGGGCATATTATCTTCACATGGGATTGATGAGCAGTGGGACCTGAAGACTGGAAAATAATTTAAAGACTACACCCTTCAAGTGTAATGCTAATACCCTTCAAGTAAAACTATTCTTGATATTTCTGTTTTGAAAAGAAGACACAATCAAGTTCCAACTATATAATTTGTGGCTAATCTCAATATAATCTAACAATAGTTTTGCAGATAACTACAACTGTAGGACTATCATTGCCGGCTCCCCAAAACGTGGACCTTAGCAGGTGAATTTAATCTGTATTCTGTCAGCTTCTAGCAAATCACATATATGCTGGTCAAAAGCATTTAATGAGCTTTTAACATGCTCAGCTTCTAAAAGATTCTTCTTCAAATTACAACATAACATTAACTATTTGCCTCCCTGATCAGTCTGTTTTGCTGCCAGACAATCCTGCCCCAGATACCAAAAAGAGGTGCTGGAGTACATTCTTTATCAGCTTTCTGCAAAGCACTGTACTTCACAAAAAGGTGATCTTACAGGTCTGAATGAATATACGTCTGTGTTTCTCTGCACAGCACATCAAATTTCATTAATCTAATAGTATGCATTAAGATCCAGTGTTAACATATTTTTTCATTGTTTGCACCTGGTTTTAATCAAAGAGAAGTAGTAATAATTCAAACAGCACTAATACAGCTGGGAAGTGTTCACCTCTCATAAGGACAGTTGGTGGAGCAAGAATTAACAGTTTCAAGACAGGTTACCTGTCCTATTCATCGCAATCACAACCACCTAAAATATAAACAGTATGAATGCCAAAAATGTGAAAAGACGAAGGAGATGTACAGAGTAAAGAGAATTTGTCACTTAAGAATGGAAACATATTTTAGAGTAACCAAAACAATCACAAGTTGCAATAGTACTATTTATTAGAATAAACTTAGATTGCCTAAGTTTTCCAAATATGATATCTGGGTTAAAAAAAAAAAAAACAAACCAAGCCAAAACAAACCCCAATCAGCAAAAAAAAAACCAACACAAATCCCAAAAAAGGTCTCAGTGTCTGTTCCCAGAGAACCCTCCCTCCAGCTCTGGTCCAGAGCCTTTGAGGTCGGGTCTTCTGCTAAAGGGATAAAGCAGTATTATTGATGCTAACATGGCCTGGCTGGTGGGGAGCAAGACCAAGGGCATGTGGAGGTCATAAGTCATAAAGATAACAGTAACCAAAACCACAAATGTATGAAATCTCTCTGTAGCGACGTTTTTCATTTTGACCTTTATACATGTTAATATGGATAATTCATAAAATGACAGAGTGCTTAACAATTCATATGTGTATCAATCATTCAGAAACTATCAATCAAAGGAAAAAAACGCAGATTATTGCATGGCACTCAAAGTTCCTTCATCTTCAGCACTAAAGTCATCTGCCTTTAATTTCCCAAATTTCTAGAGAGTTAGGATTTCATTTCTCAGAGTTAGAACTTCACCAGCTGCCTGACTCCTACAGACTAAGGCTGGAGTCATCTTGTGTGTGTGGTGTTGAGCTAAGGCTGATCAGCACTGTTAGAAAAACACGTAGGGACCAGCTAGACTAATCAGTGCAAAACCAACCACAAACTTGCCTAAAGCAAGTGGCAGTTATTCCTTCTACAGCAAAGTCAGGTCACATTTGAATACATAAATAAGCCAATCAGAGACACATCTTTTAAAAAACAAAAACAACACAACATTAGAAACCATTTGCAAGGGCAGTCTGATTTTCTACTTCTGCTTACTCAGAAAACTCCTTTTAAAAACATTCCTATCAGTCCAGGTATTAGGCATTACAGAGGAAATGGGACAAAATACTTTAAAAGAGTTGAATACAAATATTTAAAAGAAAAATTATGACAAAGCTTTCTTGGCGTTTCAGTTCCATTTTTTACTTTCATTCTTTCAATTTAAATTTTTGCCCACTGGCATGTAAATAACTAATGGGTAATTAGTTGACCAATTAGTTCTACGACAATCTCACAATTTTGCCTACGCAATGTTACAGTTACATGCCCATGGCTACATTCTTGCACCACACCTCCTACCTTTAGGGAAAAACCCCTACAATCTCGATGGCTATCCCAGCATGAACCATGGCTGACAACAGACAAACCACTTACCAAAAGTGAAAAACCCTGCCTTCCTACTTCTCTGCTGAGCAATGGAAAGCGCCAAAGTATCTATAAACGCACACCAGTAAATAGTCTTATGGTGGCCACACTAAACAACCCTTTGCAGGTTTCCAGTTTAAGGTATTCCCATGCTCAGTGCCATCCACATAACTCCTTAAACTGCTTTGCTGTGAACCATATTAGGAACTGATCTGATCTGATGCAAACAAAACCAATTTATATATACTTAAAAAGAAAAAAAAATTGTGTCACTTTTTGCCCAGTCAGTTATCCACTCCAATTCACCCCTGCACCATTACACTACCCTAGTACTGCCACTGAATGATTACTTAGTGAAATCACAACTTCATGGCTACCACCAGCTTTTAAAAACTGCAGTGACCTGGCAGTTCAGGAAACAAACAGGTACCTCTCCACACCAACCCAACAAACACAACAGCTACAGCAAGTTCAGCCCTGGCACCAGAGCAGAGAAACAATCAGCCCAGTATGAGGAAGGCAAAGAACCAGTCCCAGAGACTTGGTCTAGCCTAGCCTTGGCTTTCAAAAAAGAACCATTAAGCTCCTAAAGCTATGGAAGTAGTGATGATACTAAGATTTTAAAAGTATTTTTAAAAGGTTTAGCTATGTGGGCACAAGTCTGCCCATCTCAGTGCGCTCTCTACAAATAAAACGTGTATTTGTGTACTTGCAAACTCCACTTTGCTCAGCCTCTGAGGGTCAGATCCATTAGCACGCTCCACTACCTCAGCCACAGCATGATGCAAAAACCATTCCATCTCTACAAGCAGAAAGTCACATGCGATTTAAGGTTTTAGGATTCCAGAAGTTTCACCAAGGTGCACATCCAGAAGTGCCGCAGCCCTGATTTGAGCATGTAGAGACATTTTAGACACACTGACCAGGCGCCCAGCAACCACACATGCAACACATCTAATGTACATTGACAGTAAGCACCAGGCAGCAATCCTCCAAAACTGTGGCAGCTGGAGGCACTGTTCATGCAAAATGCATCAACACTGCTGGCAACAGAGAATCCAAATCTCCCCCCTCCCAGCTGAGTACCCTAATTGCTAGAAACTGAATCAGGTTCTGGCCCACTCCTCTTGCCCCCAGTCCTTGTGCTGCATTATAACTACACAGTGGCCCTGCCTGAAACAGAGGTGCAAATCTTACTGTTTAAAGATCCTCCTGGGACTTTTCTCCATCCCTATCCCTTCATTTCCCATTGGCTGCCTTAGATGCTCCCCACTCAGCACACTGGCTGTTTTGGTACCGATTCCTGACACCTCTGGCAGGTTTCTTAATTCCAAAGTCAAGTGGGTAAAAAGGTTAGGCATGAAGATGTTAATCTAAAGAACATCTAAAAATCATCTTTGCCTAAATTGGTTTTCACATGGCCAGAGTGTAAGGCAGATCTCCAAGGAGATGCAAAGAGTGACCATACTGGTCAGCATAAAAACACTTCTTGCAGGCTGCCTAGGCATGCAAGACATCATAAAAATATGAATCCAGCAGCTGATGTTAGGGACCTCACATGTATCCAACAAAAGGAATGCGATTAGTCCTGCGACAAGCTGTATTTCTTCTGTTTCTTATCTAAATGCACATAGTTCGGTGTATATGCATTCATTTTGCCAGTCTCTCTCTCAAATGTTTATTTTTTTCCTCTTCAGAGAAAAAGAAAAATGCCAACAACTCATTCCTTATGAGCAATTTCATCCTGTAACACACTGGATTTTGTTCAGGTCAAGTAACATTTTTGGTAAAGAATATAATTGCAATTGCACGTTTCTAAGATCTTGTAAATAGCATGACATTATTTTAAAAACTTATGAAAAATGCATTTACAGTGTTCCTTTAAGTGTTTTAACACAGCTTCAGCTGAAATTGCTTTGTTCCAAAGCAATTGAATATAGAGTATTTTTATAAGGACCTCTTTGTCTCTCTGCAAATGACTGAGATACAGATACTTCCCAGAAAGAGAATGCACCAGAAAATATCCAACCTTACATTTTACTAGCCATAGTTATCTAGCACCATAAAACATAAGTTGCTCTGCTCCTGAAGATTATGTTGTAGCTAAAGCAAAACAGCATGATTAGCAGAGTCAAGGAGTGCCTAGAGGCCTTATGCAAGTTTAGGTTTGGCACCACACAAACACACAGGCTCTATTCAGTATGGCAAAGCCATTCTACAGCCAAAGCAAAGGCAATTCCATAGATCAAAAGCAAAAACGAAGCTAAAATTCAGCAGCACATTCATGCCATCCTCCAGGAAATACAGTATCACATACCTCCTTGTCATACTCCTTGGACAACATAGACAAATAAAATAGATATTGGCCTAAACAAGCTGGTCAGAAGACACATTGTTATCATTCAGGGCTGTAAGCTTGTCTACATTACAGCTCCAGGAGGAGTGCCTTTAACACGTGGTTTGAGGCACACTTGGAAGAGCTTCTCTAACCTCCTGGGACACAAAGCTGCATAGAAAGAGGAAATTACTTCCCGGCGTGATAAAATCCAGATAACTTTAAATACTTTTCAGCAGGCATCACAAAAGACAAGATACACATGTAACTGCTGGGTCCAGTAGCACTCTCCTAGGCTATACAGGAAGCAAAGCCACCCTGCAATTCCTCTTACAGGGACACCATAATGGAAATAGGCAAGTTTCAAAAATTTGCCAAAACCACTGGCAGTTGCAACATGCGATGCCATCAGCTGAAGACATGAACCTCTTTCACCACCTCCTCTTGCCCCCACCTTGCTCTGATATGGAAAGGTGGGGTCAGAGAGGAAACAGTAGTACAAAGACACAGGTAAACTCAATTGAGACCAAACCCCCACTCTAATAAAGCTTCTTTTCAGGGTAACTCAGCATCCACTGCAGAAGAGAGCTGTATAGACTTTTTCCACAGCAGAGTTGCTCCATGAGTGCCTTTCCTGGGATGATTCTTGTCAGTGGGCCCTGTAACATACTGTGAGCCTTGTGAGACCAGGACTCAAGCAGTCTTCCTGAGAGTAAGCATCATAAGCAAAGATTTATGCAGTAAAAAACCCCAAATGAAACTAAACACATAAACTGTGACAGGCAGGACAGTGAAGTAAATTACTTGGCTTCTTCTCTGTTTCAGCTGCAGTCATCACTCATGCTACTTTGTATTTAGAAAAGGTCTGAAGTTATCAGCACTCATACAAATTCAATGTCCCTCTATCAGGCAAATTCTGGTCTCTTAAGAAATCAAGATGCAGTAATAACTCATAAGCAGCATAAATACATGGTTTTTTTCTGAGAGGAAAGTGGAAAGAAGAGTCTCATGATACATACAGTGTTTAAGAATTTACATATTTCTGCACAGATCCAAAATAACTACGCATGAGCAAGCACTGCTGGACCTGTACAGACTAGCAACAGGACTTTCCACATGGATATTACATAATGCTATCACATCAAAAAAAATTACCATGGTACCACTAAGTGCCATGATACTATTAAATCTATACTACATAAACTCAGTGGTGCTTCAGGGAAACAGATTGCTCTCTCCTTACTCACCAACCACTTTCCTCTCCAAAACTGATCTCACTGAGTCACTGGAGCCTGTCCACAACAGACTCAACTCCTTTCATGGACACAGTAGCCCATCATGATGCCAGAATCCCTCACCTTTTCTGAGGGCCCAACAAATCCATGTCCAATGCAATGCAATTCTTCTCTTCCATTTTGCTGGAGGAAGGGAAGAATGGCACAACTGAGGGCAAGAAGAGCGAATTCAATCTGTTCCCAGGCACACCCCATGCTACTGCTAGCACAGGAGAGAGGAGCATGGGAGCAGGAGCTGAACAAAGAGGCACAATGGAGCTGTGTGATGCACAAAGGGACACACTGGGTGTGCATGGCAGCAAAATAATCAAAGTGGCATGGTTGTACCAGCATCCAATATTTTCAGCATTGTTTGCAATCACATTTATTTAGAATTGCATTGCCATGGTGCCTGCATTTCAACCACTGCTTACCCAAACCTCACTAATTCACATCATTCAGGGCAGGCACTGAGCCGCTTCTGCAGACAAAAAGGTTCGTAGAGGCAGGGCCAGTGGCATCAATCCCTCACAGAACTCCAATTAATACAGCTGAGGTGATGCATCTTCCAGGACTGGGATGTTCAGTGTGAGATGTCTGACTACAGTAACACCAAGACATACAAGGAGCCTGCGACTGAGGACTAACTATTTTTGATGTGACAAGGTTCAGGATTTTAAAGGTAAATGTGGCAGTAACCAGAAACAACATTTAACTCCACTGGTACAGCTTCCATAATAAACAGTTTCAGAAAAACACAAGAGAAAAGAGAATTAAAAAAAAAAAGTTAAATACATGAAAATTGCATAACCAATTTTCTTTACCTTGCAGCAGAACTATCCCAAATATTGTCACATAAGTCAGCAACAAATCTTTTTGTTATATTATTGATTTGGTTCTGACAGTCAGGCATTTGTTCTTCGAAAGACTTACACATGCACTTAAAATTAAGCATGCAAGTAGTCCCATCAGGTACTGATGTAAGGTTCATGCCTTCTCTTGAACAGTCATTTTAGACCTAGCTTTTTTAGAATGCAGTATTTGTGTTCACTTTGTTCATAAGACAATAATTTTAAAATAATTTATACATTCTTGGTAGTATGGGCAACCAATATGTGCCCGTGGATAAAAGTTCACACATGACACACGAAAAAACAACTACATTAGAAACAGAGATATTCCACAATATTTAAAAATAAATTCCTGTATCATTATTATACAGCTTATATAATTATTGAAGTTTATTCACACGCTATCCATAGCAGAGATAAAGTTTAATGGTGTTCATGTGCTTCCATGCTAAGCCACTGTTTTTACAGTTTTCTAGGCTTTGATTTATCTACCAAAATTGTTTGAGTTTGGAATTTTCATTAATGCAATTTTTAACTGTTTTGAATGTAGCTTAGTGGTTATGATATATAAAGTTTAAAAATATTATATATATATAGCTCCCATTATAAATGTCAGTTTCTGACCTTAAGTTGAACAGACAAAGTAGCACAGTAGCAAAGGCAAAATCAGCTACAGAAAGAAGTCTCATTGAGACATACCTTAGAACCTCCCACTGAAAATACGTTTATATTTTACCAAGCAGTAGAACTTTAAAAAGACAGCAAGTCACACTTTGCACATGCATAAGACAACAGCTATGCCCGGAACTGTGTAGCAGAATAGGGATCAAGGGTAACTGACATTCACTCAACACAAACATTTAATTTTGCTGTAAAATACACACCAGGTGAACGGCAAGGGGCATTAGCTAGACTATGTAAATTCTCCTTAGAACTATATGGCTAAAGGGCAGAAAAACAACATTGTGATTGCATTGTTAAACACTCAAAATGAAGAAATAAGCAGGACACACTATGTAAAACATTAGTGCTTTGTACATGCATTACCATGAAGATGTTCCACATAGCCTCTTTTTTTTTGCACAATGCAGAAAAAGCAGCCAGTACCCAGGACAGTAATTTAGTTACCAATGGGGTAAAAATCTACCAGGAAATCTCACCTCTGGTTTTTACTGGCAATTTGTGCTAATATAATTTACAGTGGAGTTTTCCCAAAGCAGTTTCAGAAAATGTTTTCAAAGTTTAAGAAAACACATTGATGTGCAATATACATTGTTTAAAAAATTGTGTAAGTTGCAAACATTGAGCTATATACAACGAAGGAAATTAAATGGGGCTGTAGTGCCCATTTCTTCATACCTGAGTGCTTAACTATGCAGCCTTAACAGTATCCCATTTGGGTTTTCCTTTTGAGAGACTGAATTCCTAGAGTCTGCTTAAAATGTCAGCATTTGAAATCTTGCAAGCAAAGACCAATTACATTCAATCCAAAAGACTCATATGCCTAAAAGGGTATAATTAAAAAATTAAAGGAAGCGGTCATGCAGGATACTGGCAAGGAAAAAGTATTACAGAAATTTTAGAAAAAGCATTTAACTCACCAATCCATTGTTTGGCTGAGGTGAAAAAGGCAAACATTACTGAGATGCATCAGTGAGGACGTTAGAACACAAATCAAGGCCCATGCCTGCAAGCACACGTGAGTAACTTCAGGCCCAGAAGCTCTTTCTGTGGCAAAGTTATTCATATGTGTGCTTGCAGAACCTAAGCCGAGATGTTACCCTCAAAGTACAAAATGCTACTTACATTTTGCAACTGACCTCAATAAAAACAGAAGTTCACCTGTGTTTAACTGTTTCAACTGAAGACAAAAACCCCCTTGAAGTCTCACAAGGTAATGTAATAATTAATCCATTCTAGCTGCTCACAGTTCTAGCTTGTTTGCTTCTTTTTAACATAAGTCTCTCAGAACGCATTTAGGCTTACAACCAGAAGCCTTCCTCGGAAGCTATGTGAGGACTGTACACCCTGGGGTACAAAGAGCTGCATCTCTGCCTTGCAATGCACCAAGAATGCTCATGACATGAGGATTAAGCCATTATTCATTTCATTGGGTATCTCTCTGCCAAGCCTGATGCAACCCAAAATGTACAATATTCAATTAAGTGTCTCTTAAAGCGCTGAGTCTTTCCAACATATGATTGTGTAGATTTTGGGGATCTGAACTAAGAAATCTAGCTGAAAGAAAAAGTGCACCATGCAAATGTGTAGCATGGAGCACATGTGTCTACCCAATTAGACACACACTAACTACATATACAGTATTTTTAAAGTATTTGTAACTAGTATATGTTCAAATGGATTGCAGAATACAAACCACTGCTTGGAGAAGAGAAAATAAACAAAAGGTTAAAACATTCAGAGAATAGAAGACTTTTAAATCTTTAAAGGCCAATAGTTTGGTAAGACGTAACTGATATGCTGTGTGTATGGACCACTGGGCAATCAAAAATTTTTAAAAAGGCTAGACAGGGCAGCTGAGATTCACAAATAGTGAACACAAGATTTGGGGATGACTGTTCCAATACAGGCTACCAATGAGAAATCAAATATTGCTCAATCCATTAAAACAGCATGCAGTTCAGATAACCTAAGTTCTCATTGAGAAAGGTGCTGACCAAAGCAGCTCTGTCACAGACTAGCTGAAATAAAGGAGCACACAACTCTGGCCACACTGAGCCATGTGCTGCTTTGAGTTGTTTGGGGAAGCTTTATTTTCTGATGTTTCCTCAACGTAAGTTTCATCACTGACTTCAATAAAAGAAGGACATGGAGTAATTTCTTTTTAAAGTGTCAGTATTCAAACATGAAACCTAATGAAAGTAGTAAGTTTCGAAACACCAACACTACATCTAATTTTATCTGCCATTCGATATGGACTTGATCCAGCTAAAGGCTAATTTTTCTTCTGGGATGGGAGTATATTATTAGGCGATTAAATAAAGTATTTCAATTTGTTTATCCTTCTGATCAGCAAAAAAGTCTAAATAGCAGGTATCCACCTGACAGGACAACACTGAGAAGTAAAAATGGTTGGAAATTATAACCAAATGTGAAAACAGAAGGTAAAAATAGGTACATGGAGAAAATGGGAGAAAATCCCAAGAACCCGCTGCATCCTCTCGTCCAAACCGGTGTGTGTGTCCGCATGTATAACATGAGTGTACGTGTATATTTATGCATCTGTACATTGTGTAAGAAGGTGCACGGTGGGGCTCTCACTGAGGCACTACTGGGCCCAACTGCGCTTGGCGGAGCCTCGGCCGGGCCAAGGCACAGATGCCCGGCGGGGCAGTGCGGGGCCGCGCCGGGGAGAGCGACACTGGCACCGGCACCGGCACCGACCCAGTGGTACCGGCACCGACCCAGCGGCACCGGCACCGACCCAGCGGCACCGGCCGCGGGAGGCGCCGCGCAGTGTCATTCACACCGATGATGCATCGCAAGCGGAGCGCAGGCCCGCTGCTCCCGGCGCGGGCAGGTGCGGATCCTCGCCGCGCTGGCACCCAGCCCCACCGGCCGGGGGGCCGCCCGCTGCCCACTGCCCGCTCCTCCGGGGCCGGCGGCGAGCGGCCGCAGAGCCCCGAGGAGGAGGCGCCACCGCCGGGTTTCGTCAAGGACAGGCCCGAGGTCAAGCCCGGCAACCGCCCCGCCGCGGCCCCTTCCCCGCCGCCGCCCGCCGCCTGCCCGCCCGCCGGCGGCGGTGCCTTACCTTGGCAGCCATGCTGTGCCCGGCGCGGCCACCCCTTCCCGTCCCTTCCCTTCCTCCGCTCCCCTCCCTTCCGACCGCGGCACGCAGCTTCCCCGCCTGCGCACCAGCCCGCCAGCCCCGGCCGTCACCGCTCGCTCTCACAGGCAAGGACGGGGCGCCGCCCCCGCCCGGCCCCGTGATCGCCCGGCACGGTCCGGACCGGCCCCGCGGGCCCCGCGCTTGGCGGCGGACGAGGCGGCGGGAGATGCGGCCTCGGGCACCGGCTGAACGCCGGCGTGGCGGGGCGAGCACCGCCTCATCCCTGTGAAGGGCCTGATCGCCCTCCGGGTTCCTCCGTGGTTACGGCTGGTGGCCCAGCGGGCGCAGGGGAACTCGGAGCTCTTGGGGGCCCTGCAGCCTCTCCGCCCGCCGGAGACGGTGACCATGTCAGCGGTTGGTGACTCGCGCTGCTGACCCCAGGGAATGCCCCCGGCGTGCTCGGAGGACACCGGGGCAAGCAGCGGAAGGATGCCAACACCTTCACATCAAACCCTCCTGTCCTGCCCAGCGCTGTTTTCTGCCCCTCAAGACAGGCTGCTGTTGGAGGGATATTTCGTCCAGTTGCAGCATCCCCAGGCGTCATTCTGGGATGTCCCAAGAACGAGCTGTGCCTTCAACCAAATTTTGTCGATGCTGTGCTAGTTTCTAAGTCAGCATGAACGCGACACACAGGCAGCCCCGCCGCAGTCCAGAGCTGTTCCCGAGATGGCCACAAGCATGGCACGCTCAGCCTCACCGGCGGTCTGCAGACTGCCCGGGACAGCCTGCCCGGGCTTGTTCGGCCGCGCACCGTTTGGGATGCGGGCCTGGGGCGCCTCCAGGGCAATCGCCAGGCTGCCAGTGCCCGCTCTGGCTGGTGTCGGGCCTTCTGGGGGGATTTCGGGATACACTGGAGTCGGTAATGGAGGCAGGGAGCTTGCCACGTGCGTATAACTAAAAGGTTGCATGCAAAAACAGCTCCAGGGCAAGTTTTCGAGTTAATAATGATGACGTATCAAGTTAGTCATAGCTTTGAGGTAGATATTTCAGCGCTTTCCCTTAAACTGAGTTTTGTAAAGATAGTAAAAAGGTAAAGGATCTCAAAGACATTTATTACGTTACAAACCAAAAACATTTAACTCTTTTAATTGCTTTTAGTTGTCTTAGAGACGGTAGGAGAATGATAAGGATTCCTAAATGCATCTTCACGGTAGAGAAATTATAAGGATTCATAAACAGATCTGTACTTGCCCACTTTAAATCTGTGAAGAATATCTAGTTTTATGTTTTCAGTGCCAACAAGTTAACTACTTCTGGTGTTACAGCAAACGGTAGTCTCCCCTGTGCCCCTTGGAAGTTTCTTCCATCACCTCTGAGGCCCAGCAACATATATACCCCCTTTTCGGCAGTCTCCCAGTCTCAGCTTCTTGTAAAAGCCTCCCACTCGCAGGATTCTCTTCTGCCTGCCCCACATATGCGTGCCCATTGCACATGCTCAGCTGTTCTGTGAGACAGCACAACCTTTCTCTTCTTGCTGCGTCTCACTGACCTAGAAAATAGCAGTTAGACCAAAGCAGACTTGGAGCCTTCCTCCAACCATACTTCTCCAAATAAACACAAAAAACCAGACTATGTAGTGCTTATCTGCAAACTAGATACGTAAATACTGTCACCTTGTTATAAATGAATAGATAATAGCAGTCCATTTATAAACAATAGAAAACAATCTTCGATTATTTTAATGATACCACTAAGAAGAGAAGAATTACATAGAGAAAATAACATAACAATTGTGTTAGAATACAAATACAACATTCTGTGTGTTTTCATTAGTCAGGATATTTAGATATGAGGCTGAAAGTTGGTTCTACTGAGCTTTATTTTTGTGAAAACAGGCTTCAATAGTTTGGGTTTTTTTCCATTTAAGACTGCTAAGAAAATCACTAGAATTCTCATGTTATACTGCCACATGATCTTGAGCCAATTGCCAAGGAAAAACACAAGTCAAAAAACTGCCTATGTTTCAAGTAGACTGGTGGTGAAATTCAGTGAGGTGAGTGAAAAAGGATGACCCTGGAAAGCCTTATTCGGCTGCTCCCTAAATGCAACAGCACCTGAGCTCTTTTAACACTTAGAATCACAGAATCATGGAATGGTTCCGTTTGGAAGGGATGTCTGAAGGTCATGTAGTCCCAGCCTTCTGCAATGAATGGGATATCTTCAACTTGACCAGTTTACTCAGTTTATTCAAGATCAGGTTGGATGGGTAGGTGCCCCATCCAACTTGGTCTTGAATATTTCCAGGGACGGGGCATCTACCACCTCTTTGGGCAATGTGTTCCAGTGTTTCACCACTCTCACTGCAAAATAAATCCTTTCCTTTGTCTAGTCAAAATCTTCTTCATTTCCCATCCTTCAAGAGCTCCAGGCACCTCAAGATCTGAGCATGCCTTCAGCACTGCCTTGGTGCTGACTGGACTGGAAGGTCACTGCCTTGCTTACAGGAAAACCTGAGTTTGGCCTCACAGGTCTCTCTGATCATGACCAACATGCATGTACAGGACCAAGTTCCTTATCTTCATAGAAAAGGCAGTGAAGGCTAATAATGTTTATGTTTTAGATGGCAAGCAGTATGACTGTAGTGGATTACAGCACTCTCCTTGGCCACATAATCAACTTGTTTTCAAAGTCCACTGTTGACTGAGGTTAGGTTCAGGCCTATGTGTCATACTCATTTCAGTACGTTTTAACCACAAAGCCTTAGACTGCTCTGGGGAAGAGAGGAGGAACATTTTTCATTCTTTCTAGTGAAGACATGTTATTGTGAAGAGGAGAATCCAAAATCAGCTGGACTGGAGAGAAACATGACTCTTTTATATGGAAAAATGCAATAGGATGAGGATGAAGTTGTGAGTCAGTTTTCATTACAAAGCATACAAGTATTATTTAGAGAAGATAGGGCATTGTGTCTCTCCAGACAATGGTTTTTTAAAGTATTTTATTTGTAATACTCACAAAACATGCATAGTGATTTCAGGGCTCCCTTTTACAATGAAAAACAACCTAGAGTTAGCTCCTTCTTGTGCTCTCTTCTGATAGGACATCTTGAATTTGTTTGTACACACGGGGATGGGTTTTGCAGGAAGAGCTGTAGCTTTTTTCCAAAAGAAGCTACAACAAGTATCTGGACACTGTCCTTGAGGTAAAAAATTAAGCTTTGATTGTTTTCATGTAGAAGACAGAATGAGAGCTGATTCACTACTTGATGTTTTAGCTATTAGGGTATTGTATAGCAGGGCAACGTATCTCAATAGACGCGTACAATCTTTGCTGAGGTTATTAACAATTACCCTGGAGAGACCAACGGCCTGGGGCTCGTGAGTTTTTAGACTTGCTAAATGGCTGATAAAGGATTAACATTTACCTATTAACTAGTGTAAGGCGGAGCTCAGTGTGCTGGCTATTTTGGATCTTATTCATTACTTTCATTATTCACTACTTTCATTACTCTTTCTATGATTTATCTTAGAATGTTCTGGATCTTGTATGGGCAGACAAATGCCTAAAATGTGGGCATTGCACTATGTAGCCTAGAGGCAAGTAAATATCTTCTTGGATCCAGAAAGATCTGAGTGCATCTGGGGAGGTCTGGAGAGGACCGGATCTGGAAAAATCAGATCTGGACAGATCTGGATTACTAACTACCTTGGTGAAAGGCTGAGATAAAGCAAAGACTGACCCAAGGCCCTCAAGATCTGTGCTGCTGTCCAAATTATTGATCTGTTTTCCTCAGTATACCTTCTCTCTGCCTCACAGCGTAGAAACTACCTTCCAGATGGCTCCTTCCATGTTATATTGTATGTTCAGCAACATGGATATTTTGCTGTGTGCTAACTTACCACAAAACTGGCACCAAGTACATCTTCCTACAAGTACAGCTTATAGTCAAAATAAACAAGGGGCCTCAATCCTAGTGGGAAAGAGCTGGACATTAAAAAGAAATGAGCGCAAGGTTTTCCTGAGCAGACCTTGTTACTTAAAACTCTTTATTGACCTCTCTCCTTCCTCTCTCCTTCAGCAAAGTCTTAAGGAAAGGCACAAAGCAGTATCCCCTTCCTTAGGTCAAGGGTTTGGTGTGGATTTTTTGTTCATTCTGTGGGTTTTTTGTTTTGTTTTGTTCTTAATAAAGGATGTTTGGCTGATGTGAGTTAGCACATCAGTTTTAGTGACTCTTAGCCAAGAATTTGTGCTGCACAGTTGGCCTAACCCTGAGAATTTCTCTAATAAAATGTGACTCACTCTGAATGAATCATTCACAGTTCTTCTGTTTGAAGGATATTCACTGCAGATCACGATTTCCTCAAATATATTTGCTGGTTTTTTGGTTATTTTATAACATTGTCTAATGATTGTCAATATTTCCTTTTTTGCTGTTGTTCTTTTAAGTCACACATATTTTTAATTTAAACCCTGATGTTTATTTGTGATTTCTGAGAAGGTCAGCCAAACATGATCTTATTCCCTTTCTTAAATCAGGATTTTCGAGTACTTTTACATGCATGTCTAGAATTCATTGTCTATCAGTGTTTCTGCCAGTGAAAAAACAAACTGGTCATTTAAATAGTTCAAGGAAAAGTGAATGTAAAAGCAGCATGTAGAAGTATGAATAATTCATTAAAAAATCCATACAAATGGTAGTATATTTTCATGGCTTTCCCATCTCAAAATGCGACACTATCTCCCAGTGTGCATATTACGTCTACCAGGAGAGTGGAATTCACAAAGTTGGAAGGCGACAGCTATGATTCTGTCTTACAGCTGATAATGGCATTTACACAGGCATTGCTGTAAAAATAAAACAGCTGAAAATGCTTTACCAGAGCTGTGTTTTAGAAATGCTTCTGAAATAACTGAAGAAGCACTGCTGCTGCTGTGAGTAGGAGATTAATTCTTCTGTTGGTGTAAATCAGCATAGGTGGTAGATTTGTGCTGATTTACGTTGGTAAAGCCCAAAAGGTAGAGGGGATACAGGACAAACGAAAGATGCTGTATTTATTTCATAAGTGAAAAATACTTCATAACTCAGGCACATCATTGGCATGAATAAGTTATGAAAAATCTTCACAGCCAAAAGAACATAATCATCCTTCATGTATAACAGATTTGTTTATTCTGTAAAGATTCATTTCAGTTGATTAATTATCTGTATCTGCTGATGGTGGAGGTAACAAGCCATCTCTGATGAGAGAATCATTTTAGGACATGCTCAGAATATTTTATCACCTAGCACAAGTTGTGTATGCTTAGAATATTTATCATACCATGTACTAATAGTATCACATTTTATAAGCTAAGTACTGAATGTAAATTATATTAAAGATATAGGATCTATCTATATTTTTCTTGGGGTTTTTTTGAAAGAAGGATATAAAAAAATAAAACACAGTCACAGTTGTGTTTGCATGTCAAGTGCTGAACTGGGCTGCTGCATTAAATCATTGTTATTCTGGACCAGTAAAAATTTGCATAAGTGCAAATGGCAGCCCCTAACAATATCATCAGAATTGTTTCACCATACACCAAATCCAACCACTACCAGGCACATTGCACACTCACTAGCCATTATTCACAGATGGACGCTAACAAGATGGAGGTTTATCAAGAAATAAATTATCTTCTTTTTTCTGCAATTTTATTTATTACCTAAACTAAATTGCGACTCCAAGTTAAAAATACCAAAAGAGGGATTAGATCATCTCAATACTGAAGCATTTATGAAGAGGGAGAAAATTATAATAAATCTGTCAGTCACTGCAAAATAAAAAGCAAAAGTAGATCAGATTTTTAATACAGTATATTAATTAGCTATTTATGAAGTTAATCTTAGTCACCGAAATACATAGAATGTAATGTATCATCCCTACCAAGATGGATTGAAATCTGTTACTAAATCTATTGAATAGACACACTACTTTAATCAGACTTTACTCACAGAATAGACGAGGCATCATTTAACATTTGTAGGTCTTTAAAGTGTATGTATGAATGTCTCCATACGCTGAACTTGCATTGTGTGCAGGAGGACAGCTGGATTTTGATTAGCCAAGACTTTGCAGAAAGTAATAGAACGTCTGCAGAGTTTTTTACAAAGCACTGAATTTCTCTTAGCTTCAACAAAGTTACGTGCTTGAAAATATAAACATTTGGTCATCTTGAAGTTCAATGCTTTCTTTCATTCTCCAGCCAAAACCCATCATTTTTTATTTTCCATGGAGATAAAACATTTATTAATTATTAATGCACATTTCCAAAGGACCCACTGTGAACTAGTCTTTTTTCATAAGCTGAAGAAAGATGGTCTGGCTCAAAGTCCTTTAAAGCCAACTGGACCTTTTTTGTTAGTTTCAGTGCTTTGCTTAAAGTTGAAGACTATCACCCACCTTGGTATTTACAGCTCTCTGTTATCAGTGTATGCCAGCTTTTGGTATTTGTTTTGTTAAAACGAGATGGACTGAGGCAAAAGTTCAAAAGGTTTTTAATTACTTACAAGATTGGAACCACTGATAGCAAGTGTGTTTACCTAGGGAAGTTGGTAACTTCTAATTATTTGGAGTACTTGTTTTTAATTTCATTACCGAGAAATGCAGGTCACACTGCTTTTGTATGCATCTGGTCAAAAGTCAGCTGGCATCCCGTTTCAACTAGGCCTGAGACAAAAGTAGCACTCTCAGAGGAATTACATTCCTCCACATTTTGTAAAAAACAGCAGCCCGATAAAGAATAAAGACTTCTTATTGCTTTCACTCAAGAACTGACTGCACTGTAGGTTCATCTCTTGTTTCCAAAGAATCCCTATCTAAAGAGGCACTAGGAAAGCATAACTACAGGGGAAGACATCAGCCTGCCTGCTTATGTCTTTAAGCTCCAGAAGAGTCCACAGGAGATCAGACTTTCCAGGTTGCTTTGCTCACATAGCTGCGTGCTTGGTAGATTGTTTCTCTCCGCTTTTCTCTTTTCATTTTGTTGGCTGTTGTTTTCAGTTTGGTTAGAACCAGTCTTGGTGAGGTGGGAAGAAACCATCTGGATCTGCGGTTTCATGAAGTAGGCATGATATTTCTCAGGATGAGTTGTATGATCAGTGGTGACTCAGTAAAAATGAGTTGTGCAGCTTTTGTGCTTGGTGTCTCAGAGCTTTTCCAGCCAGATATCCACACTCTAAATATCAGAAGGAGATTTTCAGGGCTTTCAAGTAAGTTCCTAAAAGTTGAACTGAGACAGATGTTTTAGTTGTTTAGTCCACTATTTCTGTAGTTAGCAAGATTTAAACAACAGATACAGAAAATCCCCTGCTATGCTTGCTGAAATCAGTAGGAAAATTCCCATCTGGGATTATGATTTATCCTCTGTTAGATTTTGTGGGTGGATAGAGGTGTATGAGGCAGAAAAGGATTCATCTTTTTTCTCCTTTTCCACTGCTTCTACTATAGCGACAGAGCTAATTACATGTGAGTCAGCAAAATGTCCTTTTCCAGGGAGAGAAAGGAAAACTTGGAAAGGGGAAAAAAGTATTCATCTCTGCTGTGGTGAGGAGAACCACTTTGTCATGTACTGCTTTCTTGTTTATATTACTATAGAGTGACTTAAAGTGCACATCATTGAAATGTTCATCACCTGGTGAGGGAATCCATTACCTTAGCCTTCTGCAGGAGCATCAGAAAAATAGTCATAAAATGCTCTCAAGGCCTGTATACTTTACTCTTCTTCTAGAATATCCCTGTCAGTGTGGAGCTTGTGCAATCACTGTGAGGCACATTAGTAGATTCAGCCAGATAACTCAAATAAGTTGGGTGTATTTATTGAGAGAATACATGCAACTTTTGCTCCCAAGATTTGATTACCCTTCTTGAATCCTCAGGCACAAATCAGATGCTAAGGTGATAACCAGCACTGAAGAGGTACAGATTGTTTGTTCTTCCATTAGGGTCTGGCACTTTTTTTAGTAAGGATCCACTCACTTTCCTTTTACCTCTTTGAAATTGGGCTTTATGACATCCACACAGAAGTTGAATCTGAAAACCATTTGGAATTTCAGAAGAGTATTCGTGACTACTTAATATTAGGGCTTGTTGGGGGAATTGTGTCTTTAAGAGACTCCTAAAGGAGCCCACTAATATTGTTGTATTGTTCAGAAATTGATATAGAATAGTGTTTTGCATCTGGAACTCTTATAGTGGATGAGACACATCTGTCAGACTTCTTGACTCTGGGCGATTGCAAAATGCAATACTTATCTCCCACTCTGTCAATCTTGTATTGGTTCCTAGATATGTCCTTAGGCATATAGTGGGATTTTAGTGGAGATTTTGGTCTTGGTTTATTTGCTCTTAAAAGCTAAGCAAACTAACAGCCTTGTCTGTATTTCCTTGTTGTACTTAATATCAAGTAGGAGATCCATATCCTGCAAAACTTGGGCATGAGTAGAAATGACTTTCGGGTCCAGAGCATGTTTTCCTCTTAATTCTGGAAGGCCTGAGTTTGCTGACCTGCAGTGCCTTTTGAAGAGCCAGTTGTTAAGTACATTTTTGGACAAAAGCTGAGGAGATAAGTTCTGATCAGTTTTTGTGGAATTGTCTACCCAACTTTGCATTGGCTCATTTTAAGTGAAACTCAGCGAATCATACCTTTTGAGAGTCTTGTTAGTCCCAGTCAGAGCTTTATCTCTGGAGGAAAGAAAATATTCCATGAGCGATTATGCAGAAACAAGCTCAGTCTAAGCATCTAAGATACCACTTTCAGTTTCAGGGAGGAACTTTAGATGGTTAGGTCAAGTATCATAATAGCTGAGCTTTCAGATTCCTTTCAGGCAGATCTTCTATATTCTTGTTACTAAAATCAAAGATACTCATTTTGGTGCCAGGGAGTTTGAAATGCTTATGTAAATCATTAACATGAACCATTTATTCTGACCACAGCTACATGGGCTAAAGTTGATATGTGGAATCTGTTAATCATTACTCATCAGCTACTTGCTGCATATCAGAAGGCGATTCCAAAAGCTCCTGCCAACTTTTCAGAGGTCAGTACCTCGGGTTCTCTTTGCTTAACTAACCTGCATCCAGCTTTTGTAAGTGATCCTGAAATGCCCAGTCACATGTTTTTTGTAACCTGTGACATCTGAAGAGAAATCCTAACATCTCTGTGTCAGATCCATGAAAAGATGGTGAAACAGTTGGGAATGTTATTCCACAGCTGGATTTTTTGGTTTTTTTCTTCAACAGAGTCAGGAGGTACTGCAGCCCTAGAGAAGCCACTCTGTATGTTCCTGCAAGTCTCAGGGCCAGGAATTGGAATTGCCTCAGAGGACTTGATCCTGCAGGGACTTTGGACACTGAACAGATTTTCACACAGTGTGGCTTGCAGTTGGGTACGTGACAGACAGTGAAAACATCAGAAATACCTGCAGAAATGCTGGTGCCTCTCAGTTGCTTGGTGTCTGCTGATTTTATTTATTCCTAACTCATTATGGTTTGGTGCAGAAAATATCTTGGTCTTTCCCCAACAGCTACTCCTCATGAACCTCCTTATCTGACCAATTGCCTTTCTCTTCATGGTCTCCCTTTCGTTCTTTCTGCCGCTGAGCAGCCTTGCTCAGTCTTGAGTTTTTCTAATCTGGGTACTTGCAACCTCATCCTTCTTCAGTTCACCAGTTAACCTTTCCTAGCCCAGTGCTTAAAGTCCTTTGCCATTCTGTTTAAGACTTTTCAATGGCTCCTCTTCCTCAGCCTCAGATTTCTTACCTCAAACTCTGGTTCTGTAACCCAGTACATCAGGTCTGACTTTTTCTCTTGTGCCTTAATGGAGCCATTTTATCCTCTTTTGTGCAGTGAAGCAGAAAAGAAATTCCCTAACTGTAGTTTGGATCTGAAGTGTTGCATTATCCAACATCAAAGAGTAGCCATTCTGTGGGAATGTGGGGAGCCAACATCCTTCAGTTGCTGACTCAATGTAGAACAAATATTTAAAGAATTTTGGTACCAACCCTGAGCAAGCCATTACTGCGAATCTTCAGGCTTTTCCAAATTTTCCAAAGTTTTCATCTTGTCCAAATTAGATCATTTTACTGGCATGCACTGATAAAAAAGCACATCCCTAATACAAGCATTAGCTCTCTATTAGTTTTCATCCATCTGTTCCAGAATAGGGTGAATGCCAGAGCTAACTATCTGAAAAGACATTTAGCATTGAAAAGACATTCTTTGCCTGTCGTTCTTCAGAATGACTGCATCAGTTTTGCTCAAACTTTCAAAAAAATGTTACTGTGAGCCACCCAGCTCCATGGAATATTATGGCCCAGAGTGATGGGTTAATCTGTAGGCAATTGAAAATAAAATCTTATAATAGAAAATGCTGAAAAAACGTATTTTTTCTCCAGATGTATGATGAATAAGTTATTATTGTAATCTCTTTTTTCTTCTTTATTGCAGTCTCTTCTTTTTTGAGACATAGGATGTAAGTAGGTACAATTAGAAATAGTAGAACAGCAGAAAAATAAGTGTGATTGCTTGTTGTATTGAAGTGCTAGATGAGAGATTCCACTTGCTTTGAAGAAAACGGCAGATTATGAAAAAAATAGCGCAGACTAAATGCACTATTTTTTGTCAGAATTAAAATGCTTTGTATGTTCAGTCTTCTAGAAAGGTAAATGACTGCACAGAATGTGTGTAGAAAGTCTTGACATTCCTTGAAACAATCATTGATCAGACACTGTAAAGCCTCAAACAGAGGTATGTTGGTCCTTAGAGAACGACAGAAAATTACAACAGATTAAGAATATTTACTTTGGCAAGACAGAACTAAAGTTTCTGGAGAAAAATGCTTTTTGACACTGTTGTAGAAATAATTGTGTAACAGCAGAAAGCATTCCAACTAGAAATGGGATTTATACAAACCACTGATTTCTTTGTTGTATTTTGCTTCAGCTAGTACCCAATTTTATTCTGTAACTATTCTTTAATTTAGAACTAATCACAGATGGAGGGTGAAAATGGGATACAAATTTATATTTGCAAATGCAAAAGAAATATAATTTCTACACTACTGGAGAAAATAAAAACATTTACTTGAATGCAACTTTTGATGTAAAAGTTAGGATCCCAGCTTTAAAAACAAAATCTTACAAATTACAGATATTATTTCAACACTCATGGTTTGGCAGTGTTCTGTAGAAATACGTTGTTTCTTAGTAATTTTCTCAGGGATTTCATTCCTCATGATGATCAGTACCCGAAAACATAGTGTTTTATGGAAGTGTGGTGCACACCTGAATTTGGAAGTTAGTGTTAATAAAGATCACAGATCCCACCTTTAGGTTTGCACAATTCTTTTGCTGAATAAGTAAAAAATAATGGATTGCATTGACTATATGCGCCATTCATTTTTAGTGGAAAGTGGAGTTTTAGTGTGCTGCAGTGTATTCTTACAGTTCTTCAGAGTGGAAGGTACATACATATGATTGCTTTCATATGATGCCTGGAAGAAATTCTGATTTCAGGCTGCAGTAGTCATGCTGGGTTAGCTGAAAGTTGAGGGAAAGCATTTTTAATAGATGCACAATAAAAAACTGGTTAAAGGCTACTGCTGTTGAAGAACAAAGTTAAGCTAAGAATAAACCAAAGGCTGAACTCAAAGGTTTAATATTTTCATTATAGATTAATTAATTATAAATTCTTAATGTGCACTACTTCTCAAGAAACAAACCAAAACAATGCTCTAGTTTCATTCTAAAGGTGTCATTAACTGTAAATCCTGTTTTTCACTGAAGCAAAGCAAATACCAAAAAATAATCTTTCATTACATAGATGTATTGGTAGTTCTGAGAAATTCAGTTTTATCTTCAATGTATCCCATTTTGTAAAGGACCACTTTTCAAGCTGAAAAATATTCCTGAAGACTTGTCATTTTCTTATTAATGTTTTTCTGCAATCCTTTCTGCACTGCTGTGACATTTTTAAGCTGCAGATCTTCAGTGTTGTTTTCCAAGGGAAGTTATTTCCATTGCCTGAGCAAGTGAACTGTGCAAAACAGGCCACGAAGCAGGAAAAGGAGAGCGAGTGTCTGAAGGAAAACAACCACAACTATGAGCAACAATTGCACTGAATGAACCAGGGGAGTCTGAGGTTTTGCAGCTCTCTCAAACTAGCCTTTAGAAAGCAAAAGTAGATTCAGGTCACAAACATGTTTACTCATTGGGACAGTTCTGTGATGTGTATTTTCCTTAAGGCCCCAGGCAGGCAATTTCTGCCAAGGGGTGTATGACAGCATGAGCCATGGCTTAGAATTCAGATTGCAACTAAGGAAACCCACAGCAAGACTTCGTTAAAGAAACTAATCGCGTTCTCCAGAGTAGATCTAATGACCTTGATTCACGTGAGTGAAAATCCTTCTGAAGTCAACAGCATTATTTGCTGGAATGGAGAAGATTCTAAGGAAAAATGATCCATTGATCCAAACTCTGTATATAGTCTATAGCTTTAGGTAAAGCTGATATTTCCACACATTGTATGTTCTGGCATTTATAGTAATTGACCTCTGGCTACGGAATGCAGTCGCAGAGGTGTCCTCTTCTTCATTTATGTCTGTGGTCATTCCCTCATAGTCATAGCTGATTCAGGAAGCGATTTACAAAAGTTGTCTCCTCATAACCGTGAATAACCATGAACTCTAGCATCTCTCTGATTACTTGCTGTGATCTTTGCTTAGACAAATCCACATTCATTTGTCTGCTTGTCTAAAAACTGTCTTCTATAAATCCTAGGATGTGAGCATAGCAAAAAGTATTCAAGCCGTTTTCACCCTGTTCAGTTTCTCACTTGTTTCTCTAGTCCAGCTAGAATGGATTCAGGTGATACAAATGTCAACATTTTCCTTGGAAACTGATAATAAATCCTGCAATTAGGAGAATATCCAAAATGTTACAGCTACATTTTCTTTTGCTTATGCCTGCATTTCTTTTGCCTGTTTCCAGCTCTGGCGAGCTGAAACTTGCCATCCATAGGGATTCCTTCTTGAGGTAAAACAACAAGGGGGAAGAAAATATGTGCATGGAGGGAACGGTGAGGAAATCCCTTCAGAAGTTTATGTACTTGACTGTTAGTGTCTGCAGGAAAAAGTAGTGAGCGTATGCAGGAGGAATGTATTTCAACATTCTGGTACTTCCACTCTCTCTGTACAGGCTCACACACTTCATCAGCTTAAAAGAAAAGCAGAAAATTGTTGTGAAAGGGTACCTGCTCCTTTTAGCCCGTACCATTCACTTTAGACTGCTTTCAGTATCCTATTATACACATCAAAGTCACCAGGAGAAAACAGAAAGCAGGAGCAAACAGCATGGTTATTAAGAATAAAAGCAGCTAATAGTCTTTATTATGTAATGGAATTATAGCAGTAAACAACGATGGCATTTCTGACACAGTTGCCTTTAGTGAATGTCTGATGGTGGATATCATATTTGGTTTCCATCAAGTTAATCTCAAAACACTGATCAAGCAAAAGCAAGCAAAAGTCGAAGGGCTGAAGGACAGCAAACAGAAGAATCTGAGGGGACACTGAAAACAACTGAAGGTATTTGCTTAATGACAAAGATCGTGTTTATGTTGTAAGAAAAGGATTGCTCCAGAAAAAAAATGAGCTTAGTAGTCTTGGCTCTCTCAAAAATTCACAAGCAGACTGACTTTCAAAGAAATTGAAAGGCAATAAGTCTAAAACTATAAAAAGAGATGCCCTTTTCCACTGCACATAATTACATTTTTTGAAGACACCACTACAAAATGCTGCTGCATTAAGGTACTCAAAACCAAACAGATTATTTTTTTTTGTTATGAATACTAAGAATCCCATTCTTTTACATTTGCTAGAATAAAACTATGTTGAGTCCACAAATTGTGTTTGAATTTTAGAAAATGCTGCTGGAGCTGAGAAAAGATAACTTCGCTGCTTTTTTCTTTTGAAGTTTTGGGGGTTTTGTAACTTAAAATTGTGTTCTGTGGGTAATTTTTATTGTGCTTTGAAAGAATGACTACTTTTGAGTAATAAGAATGCTATATTGCCTGAGATGGAAAGACTCTACTGCTGTGCATACATCCTGAAATAAGAAGCTCCCTTTTTATATTGCTTCATCATTTTTCCCTTCTTTTGAATGCTTTGTTCATCAGATACTTACCTTTTTAGATTTGAGTGTGATTACAAACATTTGCATTACTTCAAAAGAGCTTTTAACTTTCTGTTCACTTTGGTTCTACTTTTTCCTAAAGCCCATGGGTTTCTATCATTTGGGTACTCCAGTCTAAGTGTTCAGCCATTCTTTGTTATTGGTGTTACCCTTTATTCATTTTATGTCAGTATCAGTGACTCCAGCAGAGATTGGACCTTGGCTGTGTTAGATGTGTTATAATCAATAAGTAGGATTTTAAAACTGTATTCATTTGTTTCTATAGAAGGAAAAATTATCAATTTAATTTATAAGTTAAAATTTTGTCCTGGCAAAAAAATGCTAGAGATCTGTTTGTTGTTTTCGTTGTCTTTGAAAATCACTCCAGAATAATTCCTGTGGAGTGTCTGGCCCTTTGGTCACAGTTTTTATTCAATCCATGTTGGGTTTGACCATGCTGATGAGACAGGGATGTTGAACTGCTACAGCCTCAGCATTGGAAAATATGGTTGTATTTCTTCTGATGCCAGAGCTGGCTTGTTCAGAACAAGCAGGGAACTCTCTGCTGTGTAAGAATAACCTTTACAGTGATATAAAAGAGACTTAATTCCATGAAATTATAAACAGGTGGTTATTAGCTGTGTTCAGTAATGAGGAACTGTTGTGATATGCCCTTTTCAGGCACACTGTGGCCCTTCTATCATCACACCAGATGATCTCCTGTAGCCATATGTCTGTGCAGCCCCAGTTTGGCTCATTGCCTCCCCGGCCTCAAGAAGCCTCAGCTTCTGCTTTTTGCTATTTATAAGGAGCACTCTGTTTTCAAAGGTGCTCAGCTCTGTGAAATGTCGGACTGATTTCACGGCCTGGTCCAGCTAGCCAGACCCATGCAATCCTTTTCTTACAACGTCAAATCTTGAAGGCAATGGAAAAATGGTCTCCACTGCGGCCAGAGGAACCCGTGTATGTAGTGCACTGAGGTCTGCAGAGGTCATTCAGGATCAGATCTCTATATAGAAATGACAGAGCTTTTTATAAACTTCAAAAGAAAGAATGAAGGTTTCCACAAAAGCCCAGAAGCCACTTTCACTGGGAACTAACAAAAGGTATATTATATAGCTGTCATCTTAATGGGTTTACTATTTTGGACACGAGGATGAAAATTATGCAGTTCTTCCATTTTCCTTTTTTCTAGACTTGCATTGGTTACAATGTGGTAACCGGTAGACCAGAGCCTTTTCTGTGTAAAGTGGTGAACATTCAAAGACCTACCACATGAAGTCCCAGTCCTGCAATCAGACACAGTGAGAGCTTGCCACGCATCCAGAGGCCCACCACCAGCCAACAGAAACAGCAAAGATCACTTTTGAAGGTGTAAGCTCAGAAACTGAGAACAATTTACTTTGATGTTTTCCTGCCATTGAAATGCAGATATATTTTATATTTCCTTTTTTATTTATCTCTTTAATTGTTAATATTTTGAATTATCTAAAATGTGCAAAAGCTCCTGAAGGGTAACATAAGAGAAGTGATATGAAAATACATTTTAATTCTTAATATAGAGAATTATAATTATGTGATTCGATGATATTTTTTTTCCTTCCCTGATGTTTTCCAGAATGTGCTATAAAAATAAAAACTTACCACTGTCTCCTGGCATGTGGTAACATGGTACTGGCTTTCTTTATTTTTCTTTTCCTGCCAATTCAAAGTCACTATTTTGAAAAATCAAAGTCTTTTTATTTATCTTCCTCTGGATCGCTTTGTCCAGAGTAAGTGTCCAATATCAACAAAGAAGAAACGTCGTAACTTAGCATGTGCCTTTGTTCCCTCTGTGAAAAACGGCAGTGCTATACATCTTTGCTCCCACTGGCTGCGTGGCTGTCAGACATCAGCATTTTGGGAGTAACTTTCTCAAACGCGGTTTGTATTTATACAGACTAATTTATGTGTAACAGAGGATTCTTCTGGTAAAGCAAGTAGAGCTCCTGAGGAAACCAGCATATCCTTTCCTACAGAAAGCTGGAAGCAGGAGCTAGTGGAGACCTTTTTTATCAGGGCTAGCTTATAGAAAACAAAACTAAATCTAACTGCTTGTTGTTATTGATATCTTCCTGCTGGCAAGGTGTGGAAAATCCTGTCATTTCAGAACTAGGTCATTTCAGACAGTTAGAAAATATTCATATATTATGATAAGTAACTTCAAAAAATAAGCTATGCAATGAGCAATGAAGATAAGATAATATGGTATAAAAGTCATATCTTGCCATGTACGTTACAGAAAGATGTTACACACTGTGTGACCCTGTATAAGATGAGACTTTTTTTCTTCATCTCTAATGCCTGGGAGGTCTAATCCTGGTACTGATGGCTGTTCACATTACTGAAATACCCTCAGACCAGACTTTTCGGAGGGCTAGTGCGATGTGGTACACGTGCCCTTTCTCAGATATAGGTGCTTGCCCCAAAGAACTTCCAGTTTCAAAAGGTCTTAATTTGCTGTCATGGAGAGGACTTGAAATTCAAACACTTGATTAAGTCATTAGCAGTTATACAGTAAGAGTTTTAGTAGTAATCGTAACATACAAATAAGCCTTTAGGCTTTAAGTATATGTTGTTTTTATTATACTGTAACTAGTTTACCATTATGTTTCCTTGTGACAGATTGTTTTCTTCCCTGTGGAACACAGCCATTGCTAATATTTCCATTATGCTAATATTCTAAGGGCCAATTATTGATATTGACATCACAACCTTTTCGAAAAAAAGTACCATTCATGAGTCCATGCCATTCATTTTCCTAGAATGAGTTAATTTTTTTTACCATTAGCATGTCAATTACTTGAGTCTCCATAGATTACCCAGTTCCTGTGGATACTGCTGTCTGTCATTGCTGCTGAACACTGATTGCTATTCAAGAGCCTGTCATACCAGAGAATATTTTTGTAAAACCAAACTGGTTCGCTCCAGACACACAAGACCTAGGAATTCAGATGGCCAACCCCAGTCTCCAAGAACTAAACAAACCACACAGCTGAGCTCAGATATGGAAAACCCTGCAAACCAAACATCCAACTCAGTATACACAGCAAGCCAAAAATTCTCCCAGATACAGAACCAGGACTGCCAGCTGAGAGTGGCTATTGCTAAACAGAAGAACATGCAGGCAGGAGTTGCTTAAGTGAGCAAAAATTAGGGAAGAATATTTAAGCTGAAGCAGGGTTTAGCACAGCAGTGACATCATCTGAATGACTGGCTCTGCAAAGGATTGCATATTGTCAAGATGATGCTTCTTTTACCCTCAGTGATCATGGAGCAGAAGTTCTGCAGAAGGTGTGCAAAGAAGTTGGGGTGAGGGTAGCAAGAAGTCTCGGGTGGAGACATCCCCAGGTGTGTGGCAGTGCGCTCACAAACAGCTTCTCTTGGTTGCAGCACTAACAGCTCACGGGGACAGTTAAGTTTACCAGTGTCCTCACCTGCCTGGCCTGAAGCTGAGCTCCAGGATCATCTCACAGTGTTTTCTGGTATTGATGGTCACCTGGGACTGGAAATCCTGGGGAGCAAATGAAGAATGAGATGTGTGAGTGGCTGCAGAGGAGGCCAAGGGAGGAGGGGAGAGAGCTGCTTTAACTGCTCCCTGTAACCTTGAAAAGCCTTTGATGGGAATGGTTGCAAGGATTAAAAGCTAATGTGATTATTTTAACAAATTACTTTTTGAAAAGACTAACAGGAGTAAGTTTCAAGCAGAAATATCTATGAGAGTGTGAAACAATTTCCAAAGAAAAATGGTTCCCAAAACTTCCTTGTTAAGGGTTATTTTAAACTAAATTGGACAAGTAAACAGGGAGGAAATGATGCATAAAATAATGAAGGTATTTTCTTACTTAGTAAAAAAACTACCTAGAAAACAAAACAAACCCAAGTTTAAGTATATAGGAGTGGAAAGAAATATTCCAGTTTTAAGAACTTGTTTGTCAGAGGTCAGTGTCTCTTTACGTAAGGAGGATATGTGCAATATATAGATTCCTATTCTTTCTGCAGATTCTGCAGACCAGCAATGAGACGTTTTGCAAATATAGTAATTTCTTAAAAACTATGGTATACATCATTCCTTGTGACCAGCACATAACTTTGCACAAATAACTGTCACATAGCACAAAAAATGCACTATCTTGTCAGATGTTGGAAGACTCTTGAGGAGCCTTTTTTTTGACATATAGCATGATTGATCTACTTTTTTGACGGATTTGTTTTAATGGCTTAAGAAAAAAGGCAACAATAATGTCCAAATTCCTTTAGAATTTCAGAGAAGGACCAGAATATTAAGGTATGTGTTTCATGGCAATGTCAGCACTTCCCATTGTGTAATTTTAATTCCTAACACATCCTGGGGCTGTTCTGCATTTAAAATTATTTCTAATTTAACATAAAATTAACTGAATAGAATTCAACCAAAACTAATCTAGTATAGATTTCCATTAGTGCCTAGGAGCAACATGTTTTTTAATTCACTCAACTAGCTCAGTTAGCAGGGAAGCACCTCTGAGCCCCTTTCACCAATGAAAAACTGAGATCCGGAGATACACATTTTGGCAATGTTACTTGTGGTAAGTCATATCTTCAAAAGCAAGTTATGCATCCAGAGAACAAGCCTCAGAACTGTATGAGCTGTCAGCTTCTACTAAAATAATCGGAAATTAGGCCTGGGAATATCTGAATATCATAGCCTTGTTAATTGAAAGTCACTGATATTGTCACTTACAAACCCAGAATGAGAAGGAAACCGGTATCCCATTGCTGTAGTCAAAGCACTGGGCCTTTCATTAGCATTTATTTTCCATATACATTGCCAAAGGACAATTGTGTGCTTCGGAATGGCTTCATGTGTTTTGCGGTACCTTATGCCTCTAAAGCATTTTAACAAAAAATAAAGATTCAGGCCCATGTGTTCCTTCAGTGCCTCTGAGGTTAAGCTGTAGTTGAGCAGGAGTTGGCAGGATTGCGGTCTTGGTCACAGGTACTTAAAACCTCCCTAAGTTCCATTTTAATCACATAAGCCCTTTTCTAGATCAAGACTTAATGTACAAATCCCTCTTAGAAATTTTATCCTAAGAGAATGTCCTGAGGTCATGCGGAAAGCCTATAAGAATTGAAATTAGGTGATATCCTTAGATAATTCTCTGAATATCCTCCCAAAAAAATTTGTTTTATGTCATAATAAGCTAATGGTGATTTTTGCTGCTCTAAAATACATCAGAAAATCATTAGGAAGCTACCTGTTTTCAGAGCAAATGAAAGATGCCTTTCAAAAAGGGGTAGATGTTTACATCCAAAGGCTTTTTTTCCATAGGTGAGGCAGGAAAATGCGTAATTCTCGATCACATAGGCTGTATTTGCTTTGCATGAAAATCATGGTTAGAAGGTCAGAGGGCATCAGGAATGGAATTAGGATGTCTCAGTATGAGATACTCACAACTGTGGCAACTGCGAATGAAAGGGGAGGTGAGAGGACTATCTGGAGCTGACAGCAGTATTAACTGTATTAAGATGCCTTCCATGGTGCACGTAGCAAAGGGAGTGTAGAGCAGCGTTGCTCCTGAATAGGAGGCATGGCTGAACACAGAGAATGAGCAAAGTCACTTGCCATGATTACAAAATGTATAAAATGGGGTTTATGTCTCCTTTCAACTAAACTAACACAACATTCTTAATGCTGTATGTTATTAAGTCATGGATTATGCAGTCCTTCCTTCACTGCAGAGAGTATAGAGATGGCACTTTATGATTTTGTGGGTAAGCAAGTTGACTGTGCTGTCTGTGACCCTGCTGATGTAAATTGTTTTTGCCTTAGTTAGACCAATGAAAGGTGACAGTTACAATGCTTGAAGATTTCCCTTTTCTTTCTAAATAATCTGTGTTTATGAAAATAGCCACACCATCAATATGGTTAGTCATCCCACTTAACATCAGAAAATTAGACTCAATTGCAAGTTCCGTCTGCATAAAGCTGGTTAGTCTTCTAGTTGAGATTGTTTCCAAAACTTATCATTTAATGCTATATGTTCAGTTAACACAGAATATGTTGTTGCTGTATTAAGGGTTTGCCAAACCTTCATGAGGTTCAGATAAAAGCTGATACCACATAATAAAAATATCTAAGTGCAAAAATAGAAGAAAAAAAGGAGGTTGCAGTAGTTTGGTTTAAACAAACAGGGGAAATAATTTATTTTCATATACTCCATTAAATAAAGCTTCTCAAAGTTACTTTTAAATGTAGCCTGTGGATTTTATACCTTTAATCTTTGTTAGTCACATCCTTTTCTTTCCAGTCCTGCATATGAAGTCATAAACACTCTTTTATTAGAGAGGGGGAAAAAGTAAAAAATTGTGCAGTTAAAGAGGTCTTTGCATGCTTGTTTACTCTCAGATCTCTGGAAAGCAGCTTTTAAAATAAAGCAGAAAAGATGGCTGTCTGACATGCGAGGAAGATTTATCATTCTTCAAATACATTTTAATGAATGTGAAGGGTTTTAAACTCTCTCTGTCTCTGACTGTACAGCTTGCTATTCCCTTTGAAAGCAGTTTAATTTCTGTTAGCATGCAGACGCTGCTGAGACTGCTAAAACAAAAAAAAAAAAGCCTAATTTTATAAGAAAATCTGTTCCAGTATCTTAATTTTGCTTTTATTAGTTGCTTATTGCTTGAGATCACAGGTCAATAGACTCAGGGACCAAAGCAAGGGCACTTTGCTCCACGCTTCACCTGCTGTACTATTTGAAACTTCAAAAAGTTGCATGCTGAACACATCAAAGATTGGTTGGGGTTTTTTAATACAGTAAAGGTATATAATAGAGCTTTTGTGTTTTCTCCCAAAAGTTAATAAGCATCCTGAACTTTTAACATAAAATCCTGACATTAATTCAGTTGGGCAAATTGAGTAAATCCCATGTTTTGACATGAAACAGTCTCTTGTTCTCATCAGATGGAAGTGAATATCCTGGTATTTTAGGTCTAGGAATCTGAAAATGTCAGAGCAGTTTATGCCTGTGGAAAGGTATCCAGTGAGGAAATATCATCAGTAAAGAAGAACAGTGGATTAATTTTGTGATATACTTGGGTTTATCATTCCACCTTGCTTCAGATGTCCAGTAGTACATGCAATGTGCGTCACAAACAGTTCACATTTCTACCAGCAACATCAGACAGAGCAGGCAGGAATGACAGAGAGTATCCTGTTGCCCTGTCTCTGGTTTGATTGTGGCGCTTTATTATCCAGCTGACATGACACATCACCGTGATACAGCATGTGCGTGGTGTCATTGAGCAAACGTGAAGAGGCTTTCCCGAGAGACTGAGGAAATGCCACAGCTCCGCATCTCCTGCTCCTCCGCTCCTTCTCCCGGTGACTGCAGGCGTGGGTAGGTGAAAGCTTGAAAGATGGTGAAAGATGGGGTTCGTGTGGTCAGGTTGCAGTGGAAAAGGGGACAGAGGAAATAATTAGAACTAGCAATGCAGCAGAGGTGCCTGTGCTTCAGCCTTTGCAAGCCTTTTAGTTTGAGGGGGAAAAGTTAACAAATGCTTCATGCCTACGTTCACAGATACTGTGTGCCTGACCTTCCCATACTTCCTTGGCAGTGCTAGAGGGCAATACTAGAGTTGCAAGAAACTCAGAATTGCTGACCCTTTATGTGCCATCTCATGAATCATCCTTAACAAGCAAAAATGAGAGGAAAACTACCTTAGGCACCAACTATCTTGTAAGAGCTTATTGCAAGGACTTGTGCATCTTCCTTTGAAGCAGCTGGTACTGGTCACTACTGCAGAGCAAACTGGCCATTCTGCAATTACCAGCTACTGTACATGTTGGGATTGCAAACGTTACACAACATGTGCCCATGTGCTAGAAATCTTCCAAGTGTACATTCCAGTGTTCACATCTCCGGTACAGTCAATATTAAGTATGTCTAAAAGCGAACATCTAGGAGAAACTGAACTGCAAATTTGGCAAGAAAAGCAGCTGCCAAAAGTGAGGTTGTGTCCTTTTTCTCTCTGTAAACAGAAATGTGGTCCTCTGCAAATGCCTTGTCAACTCTCACCTCCCAGTTACATCCCAAAAGCTCAGTTGTGCTTCTCACCTTCATCAGTTTTGAGCTTTAGCAGATTTCTCTTGCAGCAGGTAGAAATGTATTTTTATGACCCCAAGAGGAACTCTGTGACACACACACAGATGTTCAGAGAGAATTTGATTGATGTTGTTGGCAGATTTTACAGAAATTTGTGTTTCAAGGGGCTGCTACCACAAATATTCACTGCTTCCTTGTGGCCTCCACATGTAGATTTTCCTCTGAATTCTTTCATTAAAATAATTCCCAGCTATCAAAAGGGGTGGGGGAGGGAAAGAAGCAAAACAGGGGGAAGAAGAAGCAAAGAAAATAGAAAAGGTATAGTGATAAAAGACAAATGAAGCATGGGCTTGGGCAGTGAAACAGTTAAATAGGAAAAAGTTACAAAAAAAAGATCTCTGAAGTTATTGTGAGCTCAAGAATGGCTTCTTTCTGAAGGATGAAATTAAGTTGTGTTAGACCATCACTTTGATTTTACCGATCTAACTAAGGAAGATGTATTATTATTTTCATAGTAGGGGTTGATCTACTGAATTACACGTTGCTGATCTGTCACTCAAAATGACAACACAGACAAGGGATCTTCTTTGATCTTGAGACAGTTGAGGTTTCAGACAGGAGTCCACCAGGAAGATAAAGTTAATTTTTCAGACCTTGAACCTCAGAAACATCCGTGACTAAGGGAGGAAGATATAACAGAGTATATTTTTAAGCCATCAGTGAAGGCCATTGATTTGCCTTCTAACAGCTATTACAATAAGAATCTGGTAAATCTTAAAAGCTGATTGCCAGCTGCATTATTACCATTACATCTCAGTTTAACTTAATTTACCAACAGTTTAAAAATAAAGCAGTTAATTCTTTACATAGGTTAGGCTGGCCAGATCTTCAGCTCATTTATACCAAGCTCTTTCCTTTAAGTTCACTGTAGTTATTCTGCTTTGCAACATTTAAGGACGCAGTCCTCTAACTCTACAACATTGAAGAAGATACTTGAAAATATAGGGGCTTATTCAAAATTAGAAGTAAACCATTTTTCCACAAATATTTGGACGATAAAGAGTAAATGAGATCATCTGGAAATCAGGCAGCAGATTTACCAAAGCAGGCTATATAAAACAGTTGGCCAATTTAGGCTTGGATCCTCATTCAAAGCATCAGGACTCACTATGTAGTTTTCTGTTCTGGTGGCATTTGCAAGCAAATATTTATGTGAGAGCCTCTTGAAGTGTGAATGTACTACTGACAGCACTTTAAAAAAAAAATAGAAACTACCTGAACTCTTGACAGTTGGGTTTCTTCAGCTAAGTTTGCAAAATATTTTTAACCTCTGGCATCTTAACTGTCAATTAGATTTTCATAATGTAAATAGCAAACAATGGAAGAAGGGTGCAGCCCCAGGTTTCCACACAGGATGTATAAACCTGTTTGTTCCCTGACCACGGACATCTCTGTTTACCTACTAGGACAAATTAGTAATTGCAAGTGTGTACAATCACTCACATTTTCATATAAGCCTTTACAATTGCCATATGCAAACAGGTTTTCCTTAGCCCAGTACTTACTCATGGAGACCTCCAGCCACAGTGTGAGTCCCAAACCTGAGCAGCTGGGGCTAAGTCAACAAAAAATCAGTGTTTCTATTCACCTCATGTAAACGATAGGACATCAGTGCCTGGAGAAAAGGGACATCTCCAAAACAAAGAGGAGCATCTGTAGCTGGTGCAATGAAGGTGTGGAAGAGGAAAGGGCAGCGGAGGGATGTGCACTGTGCGTGGGGCTGTCACACCAGCTGGGGCTCTCAGCAGCATCCCTGCCCAGTCCACCTTTTCTCTGAGATGGGCACTGATGGTTGCTGTGAAGCAAAGGGGATTCTACCTAAAGGCCACTTTTCAGAAACAAGGAAGAGAGGAAATTTGTGCAGAAAATCCATGCAAGGAAAACTGAAAAATATTAAAATGAGATATAAAAGCAAAAGAGTAGAATGATGATGCATATTTCTGTGTCCTTGTTTTTTCCTGTCGCTCTTCTACCCCAAAAATAGGACATAATATTTTGAATCAGAGTTACCAGCTTGTGTTTGAACAAATTAACAAATATATTCTTTTAATTACAACATACATATTACTAAGGCATTGCTGCTGAAATTCAGTGTGAGAAAGCAAAAGCTCTGCAAGAGCACAGAAGTAGCTTTTTCATGCCAACCATGCCTTGGCTATCCCAAAGCGTGGAGACCTTTCAAACAGACAAATGCTGAGTTCCTTAAGTTCCTACTCATTTTCTGTTATATTTTTACATTTTTTTAGTAAATCTTGCCTTGAAATAAGCATCAGGCTGAGCTCTGCACTTTGCAGTCCTGATCTCATACCTGGTCAGCCCAAACTTCTCCCACCCAGCCCTCTCATCCCTCAATGGATATAATTCTCCTCTCTGTCTTCTCTAGTCTCTTGTGCTTTCAACAGCTGAACCCAAATCCTTTATCTGAATTCTCACTCATTCCATTAAAAGTGATTTAAATATAGTGCAGATGCAGAAATTTCCATTCTTGGGGAGATTACCAAGCATCACTCCTTCTGCTCTGAGCCAGCCAGGGGGTATGAGCCCACATCAGTAGACCATGGGCCTTTTCCATTTCATATTTCTGCAAAATAAAGAGCCCTTCACACATGTTGGAGAAAACTCTTAATAAATGGAAGCAAAACATGTTTTGTTTTTCTCTCAAAGGAGTTTGGTCTTGAATGCACTAAGACAACATTCCCATTTCTTCTGAATTTTAAGAGGGATAAAAGGCAGTATTTACAGCTTTTGCCATGGGGCCAGTACAAGACATGAAATAAATAAACAGTTTCTGGTGGGTGATGATGCCTGGATGGATCCAGTCCATGGATGGGGTCAACCAGCCAAAGGGCTTCTTTACCACTGCCCTGTTTGCTGGAAGCCAAAAGCCACTGTCCAGGTGGGAGGTCGTGTCCCAAGGTGAGCAAGGGCAGACAGGCGGAGTGTGAGGACAAGGTGTAGCATCCCTGGGAAGATGTTGTGGCTGCACGCCTCCAACAGCGTCCCCTGCCAGCTCACTCACAGAGTGGCCTTGGCAGCAGACTCACAGGGGTTATTTAGGTGTATTTCTGTCTGGGGTAAAGATGTTATGGTGACAAAATAAACAAACTTTGCTTTGGTAATGATGTAAAGAGGAAATAGGAAAAAGCAGGACAAAATAGTAAATGTTGCTTTAGCAGAGGGATGAAACAGAGCGCAGAGTGCTCCACCTTGCATGGCAAATGTCCTTCATCATCCCAAAAAGTAAATAATCTCCCCTTTTTAGTTTCTTGTCCCATGCTCTGAGCAAAAAAATATATTTGGGCCTGTTACATTACACGATAGTACACAACTCACCAATAAAATTGAGTCTGATTGGAAAATGTTGTTGCTGAGATTTTCAAAACCACTCAGTTTTTCCCAATGGTGTTCCCTTTTGATGCCAATGAGAACTGTAATTTTAGTGAGAAGGATTCCCCATTACTTCTGCAGAAGAACTGTTAAACCAGGAGTGAATACATTGGCAAATCCCAGCTGCTAATACTCCATCCCCATTATTTTTTTATTTAGCAGGGAAAACACATAAATCCCTCTGCTGGAACTGCTTAATCATTTTTCCCTGATCATTTGGCTGATTTCTTTCGGAAGACTACCCAGATTTATGTTGGTGGTTAAGGGAAACATTTGTGTTCTTTGTATTCAAGCAGAGGCAAGGCTTAGAGCCCATGAAATTACTTCCATTACTACATTAAATGAGGAAAAACATTGCAATGAATGGGATCTAAAACTCTCTGCATCTTGATTCATCTCCAGAATGAAGGATGATGTTTGACCTCTGTATTTACACCTGATGTCTTTCATAACAAAGGCAGCTGTTTCCTATGTGCGTAGTTGCTATATCCTCTTTTAACTCACTATGGCCAAGAAGAATTGATTGAGGTAAATCTTCAAACAACAAGAGATTTTTATTTTCTGTGCTGTTTAGCATCATCTTTTAAAATGAATTTTGAAGAGCTATGTTATCGTTTGATTTTTTAGAGTACTTAAAATCTGTGATAAAATTGTAAGAATTAGCAGCATTAGCCCTCTTTTAATGTGAAGACTTCTGAGCTAACATATTGAAAATTTATTCTACTACAAAGAAGCTAAGCTTTTAGTTCTCCCACTGTCCAATTTTGCATTTCTGAACACTTTAAAGTTTGATCTTAAATTTACTACTTTTTACAGTTCTTCTTTTCCTAATAGATTACACCAAGCTTGAGTTAAATTACTTTTGGTCTTTATATACATTTTGGATATATGCTGAGATAATATTGCTGGGATTTGAGAAAAGAGACATGACAAATGGTGTGATGCAGCAGTCCCATCTTCTTGCTTCACCTGCCATGCCTTCTCAGGACTTGTAATGAAATCTGATGAGATGCTTCCTTTGATTCAACACAGCAGTGCAGTGGGGGTCATCTTCCTGGGTACTACTTGTTGACTGTCCTACAATATGTCCTTTTTTCTAGGCACTGGTCCCAGCCCTGAGGTTATCCTGTTGCTCTTGCATCTCCTCCTGAGTACTCCTGAACTTCAGAGCATGTTGCAAACATATGGCTTTTGTTCAACAGTTGAGTTTGTAGCTTGCTGATTAATAAGATTTTCTATCAGTTGTAGCAGTGCAAAAAGATCTCGTACAGTCAGAGAGACTAATTCCTCTTTTCTTCCTTTCACAACCTGCAGGCAATCAATAGATAAGCTTGGACAGAGAGAAATCCTAATTTCAGGTGCAGGAAGCCTCAGCAGTATAAGCCTGCTACCGCTGCGAAGGCCTGGTGACAAAACAAGAGACAGAACAATGATACTGCACAGGCAGGACTGGTGGAGAGGCTGAGAAGAACAGGTGAAAGAAAGAGAGCAGAAGAGGTTTTGCATTGTGGTGGGTAACACAGTTCTCCAGCAAGGACCCTGCTCAGGGACACAGGGAGCTGTGGTTATCCTCCAGCAAGAAGCCTCTAACACTGGCAGGTCTCCTGAGGGGAAGAGGTGTGAGGACAGGGGCAGAGCTGAGTGACCTCCTTGTGTTCCAGGTTACCATGGCTGGTTCAGGCAGGGAATTGGCAGAACAGGAGGAGACTGCACTTTTCAAGGACTTCAAGGCAGGTCAGACATCATCACACTAAGCCTGTAAAACTGTTCAGCTCACGGGAAGTGGTGCAATGGTGGGGCACTTCCCTACAGGAATGTTCTTTCTAACTGACACTGGCATGTGGCCCCAGCTGGGACAGGGTGTGTGTTCCCAAGCCAAGCACCATTTCCCCCATGCAAGTCCCCTGGTGCATAACCTCTGCAGTCACACGCAGGGAAATGTCATCCTCTGAGGGCCCCTTGGGAGGCTGCTTAGTGAGCCCAGAAATTTGGAGTGGGGTTTGAGCCAGTGCTATTCACTTATTCCAGGAGGAGCCTTGAGACTTTTGAATAACACATTTGTTGCTTCCTACAATGGCTGGCAGTGGGGTACAACTGAATACATGAATAGAATTATATTTGATGAAATACGATATGACTTCTCATCTCTGAATTGATATACTGTCCTGAGCGGGTCTCTGCATTTTTATATTCCCAGAACAGTGTTTAGAAATTGTATTGACAGACACTTTTGAAATATTTTTTGCTAAATCACAGCTGGGAGTCATGGCACTGTGGCTCTACTTAATGAAGTGCGTGTTTTTATTCATGAGAGCCTATTGTTGAGATTAGCAAATTTTTTAAAACTTTTCTGCCACAAGATCTGCTGACCAAAAATTTTCTTCTGAAAAATCTCATGACCCTCAGACATCACCTCAAAAGAATCCTACTTACTCTGGAAAATCTCGTATCTTATATTTGTATGCCCAATTGATGGTATAGGAAGTGGCAATAGGACTTCAAAGAGTCTTTTCTCAAAGATACCTTCTATGGCCCTACAAGGCAGTGGCGTGGCCCTGCTCTGAGAGGCGGCAGTTGGAGAATCAAGGCTGATCTGGAAATTAGCTGATTTAGGATGCTACCGCCAAGCTTTGTATTCCAGTAGAAGGCTGAAGAAGACAAGTAACACCAAGATCCTTTGGATGTCATGCCAGAAACTTGCTTGAGGAGCAATGTCTGCATCCACTTTGAAATAAAGCTTTTTGGTTGCATTTCTGCCTAATAATAACAGGAATTAACAGCACATCCTTTCATCTGGAGCAATCCTGAAAAGACTTGTTCAAACATTGGTGAAATATAACCACGCATACCACTTAAATATAGCTAACAGTTTTCCTCCAGCAGCAGTATATGAGACTCCGTAGGAAAGGAAAAAAGATGACCTCCCATTTTGGAAGCAAAGGGTGAATCATTTGAGGTAGGAAGGGTGTCATTAACCAGTTTGAGAAATGTCCAAGGCTGTACACAGCAAGTCACCACACAGAGGCAAACGGTGGCAAACTAGGAGCAGGAGGAAGAAAGAGGAAGAAAAAAGAAACTGCTGGCTGAAATATGGACTCAAATTATTGTTTTCAAAATAATAAACCAGTGATCAATTCAGTACACAGGAGATGGAAAGATTTGGCACAGAGAAGTGAACAAATACTGACTTGTGGACATAAAGCCAACTCCCAGCTTGCATTCTGAGAAAAATCTTATGTAAGCTGAGCTCAGCACCTACAGGGCTTCAAGCTATTCCAGGGAAAACCAATCTCTCTGTGCACATACAAACCCTTTCTTTACTCAAACACCCAAAAATGCAGTCATCATGCTCTTGTCAGGAAAATGTGGTGCTGCTGCTGTGGTAGCTAGCAAAACCTTTATCCCCTGTGACACATCAGCTGCATATTCACTGTCTTTATATTCTCATACATCTGAGTCAAATTCGTTAAATCATACAGTCACTGAGACTGTGTGTGAGCTATTCCTGTTTAACGAATCCCACAGTCAGGCAGTTGTGCGCATGGGCAATGGCAGAATGCCACTGCATTCCCACAAAGGGAAAAGCAGCTATTTTTAAAATGTGTGAGATTAAAAACTCCGCGTTGTAATTTTTGGTAGAATTTTTATTTGTAAAATTTTCAAGTACAATGAGCGTAAAATAATAAGCCATATTGAAAAAAACCTGATGAAATAATTTGAAACCCTTCTAAAATAAATATCTTCATGTATGTATACACAGACATGCTCACACATATGTAATACAAATGTATAAATAAAAGCATAGCTACATCTCACATTAAAGGCATCTGTGGCAAAGATTCTGGCTTCCTTTGAAGTCCTTAGTCACTTGGCAAAATATTTTTCAGGTACGTGGAGTGCAATGAAGGTGTTTTCTAAACAGAAGGAATAGCTTTACAAAGCCCGTAAGGGCACAGCAAATAGGCATCTCATCCAAGTATACAGAATAGCCAAAGAGAAATGTAATATCTCTGACACTAAGAAGTTCAGTTCACAATTTGGAAATCCCCTCATTGAGTTAGAGAGGTAGAATGTTTTTTAAGGCCACCATTTCTCTTTCAGAGTCAGTGCAGCTGCGGTGAAGCGTGTAACTCAAATGTGTTCCTGAAATATCCCGGAATGCAAAAACAGGAGGCTGGATGAGTGGCTGCAGTGTTTACTCAGGGCAGTGCTGAACCAGCACTAACCCAAGCTGTGAGTCTACCAGTGTGTGCTGTTTGCAGCCGAGTGTGCAGGGACCTTCAGCCCTGAATGGGGCAGCACCAGGCAGTGAGGTCTCTCTGTTAATGAGAAGCTCACATAATTACGTTCTATAGAAGATGACTAGCAAGAGAAATCTTAATATGCCTTGAAAAATGGGCTCTGGCTGACTGTGAGTAGAAATACTGAGTTTTTCCATTTTGGTGGCCATGCAACATCAATGAGCTTTTGTTTTCATGTGTAGTTGAATACAGGCTTAGGCAACGCTGCACGGCCATGTCCAAGGTAGGGCACCCAGTGGGGACAAGTGCTCTGCATGTCTTTGTCCTACTGCTGCCACCTAGGGCAGGATTCAGGTGCCTAAATCTGGTGCCAGGGAAAAGCCTTGAGGTAACCAAGAGGTTTGCCTAAGACTGGGAAAACCATGTAGGAAATCTGCAGGAGGTTTCTAGTAGTAATGGTTGCCTCTACTGGGCCAAAGCAGCTCTTTGCAGCTGAGGGAAGGGGGAACTTGGGGCAGAAGCCTAATTTTGGAGACAGCTTGCAGCTAGTTTGCTCCTACCCCTTGCAATGCCGCTGTCTGACTGCTTTCTACTCTGCAGGACTCTGCAGCCAGTATGTGCTGGTGTGTCCCTCGGCAGCCCCCAGCTCAAGGCCTCAAGCACTTCCTTCTGGTGGAGCCAAGGGATCTGGCCAGAGACAAGCAGAGTCCAGACTTGCCCAAGATCATGCCATCAGCTATTTGGGAAAAGAAGGGAGGTAATTTCTAGGGTTTGTTGAGGGGAGGTGAGCGCTTCTGCAGGTGAGACATATCATCTTGCAGCAGATAACTATTGCTGAGAGCCAAAAATAAATAGCTCTTTTCAGATGTAAAAACACTTGGTGCACTGGGATTCCAGTGTGGGATTGATGCCCTGTGGTGGCAGAAAGCCCTCTTCCTGTTGATGACAGGGGGGTGGCACATCTGTGTGGTCCATGCAGCAGATGGGAAGCCTGAGTTCCCTGAGCGTACCACAGAAACTGAAGAAGAATGCTCTGTCTGGGAGCAAAGACTCAGTGTAAGGGCAGGGAGGTGTAAGCTCTGACACGCTGTCCCAGGAGATGTGTGCTGGTGGGTGGAGGTGGCTCTAGCAGGGAGGCCTGGAGCCGTAGGATCAGGGAGCGTGTGGAGGCACCGCGGACTCAGTGTGCATGCAAGGATGCACAGTAGCATTAATCAGTGAGGATAATCTTATGGATGCTGAAAAAGCTTCAGCAGAGAATTTCTTCAGCTCTCTGCAGCATTTTGAGAGAGTTTTGTCTTTCCCATGCAAGTAACTCAAAACAATGTTACAGTTTGTAAACTTCTTGCAGCTGCAGGTTGTTTTGCAGAATTGTTATGGTTCTAACTAGAAAAACATTCAGAGATGGGTGTCTTAGAACTTGACCAATCCCCTTAAGGAGTGGATGGCAAAAAACCAATTACCTTATGCTATTTAACACACTTTTGTGAGCTAACATATAAAAGCCTTCTGAGAATTCATTAAAGCGCTTCCATTTATCCCTGAGCCTGGACTTCGTGTCATTTGTCTACTTGTCTGTGGGGAAAACAGCAACATAATCTCTGCCTCCTGTGCCTCTCTCTGTGTGGGGCTGCTTTTATTGTCTCTGCTGAGGTGATATATAGCTGGGGAATATGTCCTTAACTGTGCTCTGGAGATCCAGAAGAGCATGGCTTCAGACACAAGCCTCCTTCCCTTGTAATCAGTGCTGCAAGCACTTTTTGGTTGCATGGAGGTTGAGACTAAGCTCCTGTTTAAGTTTAGTCTAATGAGGTGCTGTTTAGCTCATGCTATCTGGGAAAGCCTGCAAGTTTAAATGGAAGTGGTGAATTCCCTGATAATAATGTCTAAAAAAACCCCAAGGTTAAGTGCAGCAGCTGTTCCCAGAGCAATGAGAACTGAGATGCTAGCAGGTATCTGCCAAGAACAAATTCAGAACAATAATTAGTGAGTAGAGAGAATGCTCATCAGAAAAATAACTTGGAGATGCAGAAGAAGTGTGGTCTTCATGTAACATTTCTGCATAAAGAAAGTTTTTTGGAAAATCAAATCTATCATTGGGAGAATACTACAGCACTCTTGCGAATTATGGGAATAAAATTATTCTCTTGGCATAATAATGGACATATATTTCTATAAGAGTGTATCTTAATTTGAAATAGCAACCCCCGAGTCCACTGGCTACAACAATGCTGTGATCTATGTGAGGTGCATTTGATGACACAAAACACGTCTTCTCTGTGTGGGAAGGACTAGTTAAAACACTGTTACATATTCCACCAGAGCTGTGACTAACTGAAATATCCATGTTGACGTGCAGAAACTGCTTTCCCAGGCAAGTGTGCTCCTGTGTGCTTTCTATCAGCAGCCGAAAAATGGGGCACCGAAGCAGCATCAGATTATGAGTGTGAAATTCAGTAAGCAATCCCAAGAGCACGGGGTGAGTCAGTATGCCTGTGAAATGCGGTTATCACTGACACTGCCTCTGCTGCCTCTACTCCACTGCCTCTGATACTGACTCTAACCCAGAACCGCCTCATTCCCAAAACTGCAGCTCGAGAAGTTCACAGTTGACAGAAGGATTGCTGTGGACTGAAAACAGAAAAGTAGGACTGATGCTCCATGCTGCCTTTCAGCTTCAACAGGTGCTCCAGCCAGTGCTGGAGGGAAATATGGTCAGAAAGTACTGTGATGCATGAGAATGTACTTTTGGTAGGACGTCCTTTGGAAAGAGGTCAGCATGAGTAAGCTTATTTGGATAAAAGTCTTGTTTCTGAATGAAGCCTCTGACAGGCTTCTTGGCCTGGAGTAATAGTAAAGAAATTCCAGAAAAGGTTTTTCCCTAGAAGTAAAATCTGATCTCATTCAAAGCCAGGGATCCACAAGGAGAAAGAGGTAACCCAGAAGATGGTATAAGCCATGCTTATAAGATCATAGCAGTTGTTCTGAATTATTTAACACTAAAGGGGCCACCAGGTTTAAGCCCTGTATGAAAGTGCAGTAAATAATGTAACCAGTCTCAAAGACATTACTGCTGTTTGTGTGGTGCCTTAACATGTGCACAGACATGTTAAGTTTTGTTACCAGACAAATAAAACTGATATGGTTTCAGCCTGGAGGAGTTACCTCTATTAGACAGAGCACACAGCATTAAATCATCAGTCAGTAGGGGGCTGGGAGAGACAGGGGCCTCGACAGACTCAGGGAGTAGTGGTAGCGTTGTTCCCCCTATCTAGCACAATCAGCTGTGCCCTCCAAAATAATAATCCAGGACACCTGTCAGGCTCTAGGACATCTGAGGCTGTCTGCATAACTTCCATTTCAGAGAAAATAAAATTGCCAGGTGTCCTTATGGCTGCAAAGCCAGTAGGTTAAACTGATGGAGTATAGCAAACAGGATTTTAAAATGAGAAGGAGCTAACACCTTGGGGGGAAAAAAGTAAAAAATGTAAGCAATTTATTTTCTTTTATTCCTATTAAGCAAAATCCCATTGAAACACATTTTTCCAATATATAAAACAGTCTCCAGTATATTTTCCCAAAAAACACACCCCTCTATGTTTTTTATTGCCTAAAATCTCATAGAGCCCTTTACAAGTCTTAAGGGCACATTATTGTCTAAAGGAAGGCTGAAGAAAAAAAGTTATTTTATTTTAAAAGAAAAGCAAAAACTCATAAATGGGTTTAACATTCTGGGCATGACAGAGTATCCAAAGAGATGGGGCTCTTGTTTGGGGAAGAAAAAAAACCTGCATATAAAACCAAAAAGAAAGAGGGAGGTTTTCTAAGGAAGTTATTTGTGAAAAATATGTGCCAAGCAAGTATTCTTAAAAACATACTTAGATGATCTCTATTTCTCCTCAGAATCTGCTTTTAGTAGTGTGTTTTTTCCTGCACAGTGCTTTTACACAGAGCTTTCATCTATGCATGTTGCTAGCTATACCAAAATACAAATATATTGAAATGGCTGCAAGGGTAAAAATATATACCAGAAAACAAGGGGTAAATGAAGAAATTTCAGCTATATCAACATTATCTGAAGCTCAAGTATTGTGCACACAGAAATTTGCTAAACAAAATCACACTTAAAAAAAAATTTGAGCGACTCAAGGTTAAAAAAAACAGCTCAGGTAAACGTCTGAAGAAGCTAAATTGTCCTTACAGACATTCCATGCAATCAGCATACTATTAAAACATTTTAGTACCAATCACTCCTGCTTCAGTGACTTTGTTTTTTAAAGATATTGTCCTTTAATAAAATGTTTCACCTTCCTGGTGCACTTACTCTGACATAAGTGTTATTTTCCCTTCATGTTTAGCAATATAGAATTGTAAACAAGTAACAAATCCATCTTTCTTTATTCCTCAAATATAACCACCCCAGGAATTCGGTTTACTAAGCCCTTCACTACAAAAATGAAAATTAAATTTTACTACAAAATAACCTCTTTGAAATCTAATGATATCTTAATAGTTTAGGAAGGGAAGTAACAGAAGCTCAATTGTTTTAGGAGAAAAACCCACCCACAATGTCTTATTTTTAGTGAACCTATTTTTAGCATTCTAAAGTTAGCATTAGAATAACAAAGTAGTAAACCAAGGTCCTAGACTACTTCATTATCTTAGTTATTAGCCTGACAGCCTAAGTGACTCGATTAAACATCAATGACAGAGGAGATGAAGAGTTTAAAGGTCAATAAATGCGGTGATAGGAATCCTTCAAAATAACCTTTTGCTACAGACTTCTGGGGTTTAAATGTTGACAAACTAATTATTCCTCTTCCCTAATTTAGCAAGCAGCTCTTGATCAGCTGGTCAGTGAACAGCTGATCGCAATTGCTCATTTTTAAGTTCGCATAGGTCTAACCCAACCTAAATTAAACTTGTAAACAGCAGAAATGAAAGCCAGATCCCAAGCAGGAGTTCTTCATTCTACTGTTGTTGGAGAAAAATCTATCCCCAAGTTTTAAAACTAATTTTGCCATTTAGCCAAATTCTCATTCACAGTCACATGGGAAAGAGCCACCTCACTCATGTCCATCCGGGTGGATGAGTCTTGAGAGTATGAATCTTTAACATGGAAAGTGTCAAAGGAAACAGGCTGTAATATTCTCAGTTGCCTTCTTAACCTCTTAATCTCTCATAACCTCTCTGTTTTCCCCATTGAGTGAGGATCTCAACAATTACCCTGAAAGATATAATCTAAATCCTCTCTGAATTCAGAGGACTGCAGGAAGAAGAGGGCAGATGAAGGTAGCTCCACTGCCACCATGATCAATGTATAACATATTCGTGGGCCAGGTAGGAAACGCTTATCCTCGCGGCATCCTGCTTTGGCTGTGGTGTACCAAAGAAACGGCCAGGGTGGAAGAAATCTCCCAGTCCTCTCGTTCCTTTCCTGTCAGGGAAGGATTTGAAAAAAATCCTAAAAGCTTTCATGGGAAGCATGAAGATCCTTCAGTTCCTCACTAGCCTGTTATTAACACTGTTTGTCTCCTATTCCTGCCATTAATGACCTTGCAACTACTGGTATCAAAAAGCAGTGTATTCTTTCATATAGATGTGTGTCCTGTGGTGGATTTTCAATAGCTCTGCTGGCCATTTGTGCTAGCTGCCCCTCTTTTATATGAAGGGAATTTGAGATTATGTTTACATAAAAATACAGGTAAGAAGTAGAAAATGCATCAGTCATAAAAAGAAAATGAGCCACATGTAACAAAAAAGAATTTTACATCAATTTCTCTCAAGCTGTAAGGCTACGTGAGGGTTGGTAAGCACAGGGGAAATAGAAAAGCAAAGAATATACTGTGCAGAGCAGGACAGGACATTGAAGCATTAACAGAAGTACAGGGATCCCGGGGATGCAAGGATAAAACAGTGCAGAGGATAACAAAAAATAGAGCAAACACTGGACAAAAACGCTCTGGAAGGAAAGAGATAGCAAAACTTTCACCCCAGTTTTAGCCAGTATTATTCTTTCCCTCTTTGCAGTTTCTCTTCAAATGCTTCCAGTGTTTTATCTGATCCTGGCTGCTTTATGGCCCACTTCCACCATGCCTGTAGGTAGAGGCTTAGATGGAAGAGCTTCCAGCTGAGTACTGTAAGAGAGAATCAGGCTAGAAACTGGCATATGTGCATGATAAGAAGACTCCAAGGAACAGACCAGCCCAAATAAAAGAAAAAATTGAGTGTTAGTTTCACTGAAAAGGCTAGAGGGCTTCACTGGGACTGCTGAAAAATTACATCTGAGTGGAGAAAGCACTATACTAGGTTTTTATGGCTTTGTGATCAAAAGTTTACTGATAAACTGCACTCCATCGTCATGAATTCTTCCTTCTATTAATTAAAACATGTATCAGTCAGACTTGCATGCTGTAAAATTAATATACGGCTGGAGATTAGTGGGTTTTCCACATCTTTCAACTGACTTTTTTACTGAAACTAAAAATCTGGCTCTCTGATATCACATGTATTTGTTCTAATATCTATACAGCAATAATCTAATGCTTGGAGGTGGGTGTGTGTCTAAGCATTTTCTTAGATATTATCGACTGAACCTCTATGCCGTGAAAGGAACACAGGCATGTCTGAGTGCTCACAGGTGGCAATATTTCTCCACTCACAACCAGTGAGTCCCAAAGGACAAGAAAGCAAAATTTGCCTGGTATAGGGGACATCAAACACAGCAAAAGAGAAATGTGGTAGTAAATTGGAGCAATACTTCTGATCTCCCCACCCTTGCCTCCTGGCTATGGACAGCTGATGATGCTCCTTCTACACAGCTGGACTGCAGCTCTTTGTCTGGACTTGGTTGTTAGTTCACATTGACTCTGTCCATACTAATAAATTAAATAGCCCTGAAGAATGTTTCCAGGCACTAGAAATCAATCATTCACCCTTTTAAATTGTCTGGGGGGTACTGACAGTTTAATAGCATGGACACAAGCCATCCCATGCCAGCCAGCCTCAGAACCAGAAGAGCCCTGGGCACATTGACACTGCCCCTTGCCCCCCGTTGTCACGTTGAAGCCAAACTTGTCATAGTCCTGGTGTGGAGTCTGAGGACAGAGATTGTCCCAGCCCTTCCTGTTGAACTGTGCCTCTGCAGATCAAGCCCATGCTGTCTGGAGTTATTTGAGCCATTGCAGTGGTGTCCTATTTACCCAAATTGGGACATTAAGGGTCAAAACTGGTGCCAGGAGGTCACAGAAGCCCCCAGCTCCTCAGTAACAGGTACCAGCTCCCCAGCATCTTAATGTCTCACAGCACTTGCAGCCCTGTTCACACATGTATTTACTACCACATTAGCGTGAAGAGACTGTTCTGCACATGGAATGTCTCAGTGGGATGTTCTTGGCATTCAGGAATGAGGAGCCAGGAATGAGGACCCACAGCTGGAACGGCTGCACTCCACCGCCTGCAGCTGCTCCCTGTGTGCTGCTTCATTTCTAAGCCCCAGACCCAACTTTTTAGGAAACTGAAATGATCCTGTAGCAGAGTAAGAGAATTATAATGTCTCATGCAAAATGTAAGAAAAACGGCATACACTGGTGGGATTACCAGTTTGCTGAGGAACGTTTGATAGATGTCCTCTTTAGTTCTTGTACAAGGAAGATTCTGCTTCGTTGACTGTCCTAAACCCCAATGAAACTCTGGTCAGCCAACCTACCTCAGCAGATGAAAATATATTAGTAAGAAGCCCTCTCTGAACATAAAGGTCATTCTACTCATCTTTTGCAGTGTTCAGACATGCCGATGTGCAAATCTACTTTATCAGAAAGATTTTTTTGTCCACATTTAGCAGCCCCATAGAGAGGGGAGTAATACAGTGACCCTCGCTATCAGAGCTGCCTCTGCTTTCCACGTAACCTGGTGCCCTTGTGTTCAGATCAGAACCCAGCTCACTCTCGCATAAGCTTGATCCCTGTATCGCAGCTTCTTAGGTACAGGATATGAGTCAGCAATCTGTAGCAGCGTAATTTTAGTGCTGTTTATTTGTTTGGCTCAAAGATCAACAGCTGTTCTATTTCTTTCCTCTCTTTGGCCATTCAGCCACTGCTGTGATTCCTGTAAGTGCATTATCAGAACTTTCACAGCACAGAGGGAGCATCAGCTTTACTCCAACTGGCATCTCCTTCCACCTGGGTGTATGTTAAATGCATGGCCAGAGGGGACTGCCCCCAGCAAAAAGATATTTCTAATCTCAGATGCCTAAACCTCATCCCCAGACACTTTATAAAGTGATTTGGTTTAACTGAAAGTTGAGATGGGAGCAGCAGCATTGGCAGAAGCTTAGCTCCCGTTGATACTGTAATTACTTTTACTGATCATTTCATTCACACGTGGTCTGCCCTCAAGGACAGAAGTGCTGTTCACCTGGCAAAGATGGGAAAGGTGGTATCAGCATCATTTTCAGAAAGAAGCTGTAAGGGAAAAATCCCAACTGATTCAGCTAAACCTAGCAAGCCAGATAAACATGGTGAGTAAAACTACTCACTGATAGCAACTTCTGTCAGTTTTGCAAAGAGAAAAGAATACTCTTTTTGCTGCCATAACCACTCAGCACCATAAATCACAAGTCTTTAAGAATTAAAAAAACAATAGTATTAAAGGGGCCTCCCCACACACAGATTTTTTTCAGAAATAACATCACTTGTGCAATCACAGGCCAAGTTTAAAAAGAATCAAGTCCATTGCAAAAGAATAGTGCACCATTTTATTCTTCTATAGTGTTTTTGGAAGTTGGTGTTTTGTAAGCAACAAACTTCATTGTTGTTTTTACAACATATGGACATTCAAAGTGTAGGCACTGTTGCATTATTTAAAACAGTAAATTGACTCTTATTTTTTGGTTTGAAGGGGAATTGCCAGCCAAACTCTAATTGAGGTCTCACTGAGAATCAGTTAATCAGACTGTGTTTTGCCTGCTGGAAGGGCATGAAAACTTTCAAGCAAAATATTGCCTCATTCTCAAGCCTGGATGTAAAAAAAGAAATATTCAATTTAGCCATCTTTAATAAAACAAAACCTGTCCATTTTCTTCAAGAGCTGTTGCAAAGGAGCATATGCAGCTGTACTAATAGTGACTAAAATTTTATTTGACAACCAATAGGGTAATTAGTAAATTAAAGCTTGTTTGTTTTGATGTCTGATTTATTTGAGTGACATCAGGATTTCCACTCTAAACTAACTCTTTTTTTTAAAATTCGTCACCACCGGATTTTATTCTTTTAAGTTTATTCCTCTGGAACACAGCTCTGCTTCCTCCTGCTGCAGAAAGACCAGCAGATGTTAATCAGATCTCAGTGGGTTTTTTTAATTTCTTAAAGAAATCTTGTATTTGTCAGTTTGCTTAACACTAAAGACTTCAACGCAAACCCTGACTACAATATGTCAAGAGAAAGTCTACTTATGGAGGAAGTAAAGTTACATAATCTCATTTTCAATTACGTTTCATTTAGGGCATATTCTCATCATCACCCACTATTAAATACAAAGATTCTTGACAAGGAACTCCTTGAGGAAAACATGTCATGTTTAAGGATATATAGCACACATGCTTTGTAAAGGGCCAGAAACCTTGTTTAAAAAATCCTAACAGCTCAGTGCTTTAATTATTCTGGGAGGAGCCTCTGCAAATCCGACCCATATAGCTCCCATTAGGGAAAGTCTGGTGATTACAGCTGGGGTACAATCCTCTTGTCAGTGCACCATGCTTTCATGCCATGTGTTAGTGGCATCTTTAGGGTGGGCATTCACAAGACAAATTTCCTGCTAAGAGATGGACATGGTATATTCAAGATTAAAGGAAGGTAAAGGACACTTCAGAAAATCCATGTTTCTGATGTTTAAGTGTTATGGGCTAATTTAGTCCCTGGTGCAGGGCAGGGAGCTATTGCTAAGATGAACTTTACACAGTTTATTTTTGCTTTAGAGAAATGCACCCTTGCACATGGGGCAACGCAAAACTGTGCTAAATGGACCTCTGTAAGAGCTGTCACCTTGTTATTAAAAAGAAATTGGGGTTCCTTGAAGGAAGTGTGATCTCAGAAAATACCTGCCCAAAACTGGGGACACACGTGACTACTGGATGGGCCACACTGTTATCATAGCCAGGTTGGTGTCACATTCTCTGCAGAACAGGACCCTTGAGGAAGAATGTCTGGGAAAGGAAATTCAGCCATCTCCTTCTGTGCTCTGCTGAGGGAGCTGGAGCAGGGGCACCTGGTCCTGGGGGAAGGAGTGGGACAGATGGCTTTAAAGCCAACCTGAAATATGTATAAATGAAGCAAGATTTTAAAGCACTTTGGACTAAATTATTCTTTAGTAGAAGTTTGTTGATGTTTGTGGAGTTATGCCCTGGATGAATCGGGTTCTCTGGCATGAGAAATGAATACTGCCTGACTTTAAATAGAGCATGAGCTGTTTGCAGTTGAGCCAGGCTTGTTTCCTCATGGAAAAAAATTTCCTTGCAACCTTTGTACCCCATGATTTTGTGTCCTTATAAATGGGCTGACTGAATGAGACAAAAGGTAGCAGGGTACCATGCTGTGTGTACATGACAGGCAGACTTATTTAAAAGTCCTAACTTATGAGCTGGCTTTTTCCAAGGCCATAGATTTTCATTAGCTATTTGCTGTGTTAATAAGAGACAACCACAGCAACAAGTGGTACAAATGTTAGCTTTGAAACACAGAGCACCTCTTAAACCAACAGAACTGGCAATAAATGGTGTGTGTATATTCGCTCATTTGGCAAAGGTAGAAGTTCAAATTATGTCTTACGGCCAGTTGACATATACCTGACCAAATTCATCCCTAGGGCAACTCCACCAGCTTCAGAGGGGCTACTCAGGGAATGAATTTGCAATTTTTTTCTTAACACCACTTCATTCCAAACATATTTATTTTTTCATGGTCTATTCAGTATGGTCCAGCTGAAACTCCACAGAAACAGGACTGCAAAGACCTGTATATTGTTTCTGGTTCTTCCTTCGTGCCTCTGTCACAATTACTATTTCTAATGTGTGGCTATTTGCTCCACACACTTTTTGTGGAGCAGGAACTGTTTCTTATCTTTATACTGCACCAAAAAATCAGGCTTTTGCTTCCTTAAAGACTTTTGGTCAGCAGAATTAGTCCAATCTGCTCTCCTGTTGGATTTCGTTCAGACTGAGGTAGCTGGCCCTTCTCTGCATCTACATGGTGTCAGAGGATACAGACGAGACCAGCAAGTAATTCCCCAATTCTTTTCTGGTTTTACCCTCTAGCTTCAAAAAGTTGGACACATCTCAGCAAGCGTGGCAAAGTCCCATTTGGCTAAATCCTCCCTCATTCATTTTTTCATGTTGGCTCAGACAGAAAATGCACACATATAAACCTGAGTACACAAATATAACCTTACTGTGGTGTCCCAGGAGGACATTTAGTTATGTGCTACCATTTTCTTTGACCGTATTTGCTGGGAGTCAGTACATAATACAGCTGCTTTTGAGCAATGAGCAATTTGGTGAGCTGAGCCTGTTAGGAGATGGCTACTGAGAGCCCAGATACGGGAGGACAGGCCTCTCTGCACCCCTGCAGATGTGGTGAGATCGGTGGATCTCCCCATCAGCCAGAATGGTAAAGGTAGGAGCTGGATGTTTTTTCTTGTTCAACTATCCTGCAGAACATGTCGAGGAGGTATGCTGGTGACCCAGCCAGAAGTATAGACCTGCCTGTGAAACCATTGCCACCAGCTGCAGATCTCACCTGAAACTGGAAAATTTGGTACTTAGTGATGTAATCAGCACAACCACAGAGACAACAAAATTTTGACCAAGAAACACCCTCCTTTTCTGGGAAGAGCTGCAGCACCATTCTTTGTCTGTAGGTGCTTTATCTATTGGGATATAAAAAGGCTTTGTCTGCTGGAATTTGTAGAGTTGGGCTGCTCTTGCCTGGAGATAGGTAATTTCTTTGTGCCACACGCTCTGTAGCTAATGCTACTGTCATAGCTCTACGTCTTGCCTTCGTGGTATTTCTCAAATTCGGCCCTTAGAGTGTAATTGGTGAAGACAAAACCACTAAATTCAATGAAATCGGTCTGAAACTTCTGGAAGTAATTTGTGGATTTTAAAATTAAACATTTAAAATTGAATTTTAAAAATTTGCTATCAAAATTGTATCATGTATTCAATTTCTATTACAATTTAATGCATAAAAGCACAAAGAAAAATTAAATTCTCATTCTGTTATATATTCAGTCCTATATGTTCAGTATATGTGATCTGCATGGTCCTTCTTTCATCCTGGCATCATGCTACTCAGTCCAGCATGCTGTGAATCCACTTTGATTTTTTTTACTGAGATTTTCTGGTTTTGTATCTTCAGAATTGACATTGTCTTGCTGAATTTCTGCCTATTTCCCATCCCTGTGGGGCTGCAGAGTTCAAGTGCTCCCATGCCTTCCTGTTCTGCAGTTCCTGGGGACTCCCCCAGCCATGTCAAAGCTTATTTGCCCCGGCTGAACTGCCTGAGAGGCGAGGGACTGGGGCAGCACGCCTGTTCAGGCTGATACACTTGTGCTTTAAAATCCAGGGTAATAAGGAGAGGAAATTAATGGCTTGAAGCTGTCTGCTGGCCATATCCTTTGTGAGTTCTCCCTTCAAAAATTATTATGCTCCTTTTTAAAGTTAATTCCAAATAAAACACGTTGGTGGATGCAGTTTCTGAAGCACTGGTAGCTGAGTTTTCGCGTTAGTCATGTGGATATGCTACTGGGAACGGAGACTTTTGCATAACCTGCTGCAAATATATGACAGACAGCTTGTCAGGAAAGGCTCGGTATAGGCAATGATTTGGGACTAATTTCATGGATGCTTTCCAGTTTCTATTTTCTCCCCCTGATCCTCCTTTCTCTTTCTCTGAACAAGAGGGCTCCTGAAATTTCCTGCCTAACGTCTTTCACTTTGAATAAAAGATATGCTAAACATACCCCCTGCAGCTGGTCCTGCTGAAATTGCTCCTCTGGAGGGACCAACAGATGATGTTGGTGGATTTGAGAAGGTCCAGGCGGGAGGGTTTAGCCCCCAGCACAGCCCACACTGAAGCCTGCAACCTGAAACGCCCCCTCCACCTCTGCTCCCCACCTTCCCCTCGCACACGCGTGTGCGCGCACACACACATGCAGAGGCAGGCGGGGACTTTAAATGAACCCAGATGGCTGGCACACAGGGAGTAGGCATCCTGGAAAAGTGCCCCAGGGCGCTCTGGTTGCTGTCATCTTATTCTACAAGCCAAGTGCCTTCAAGATGTCTGTGTTGTTTCTTAATCGGAGATCACTCCCGTTTGGGCTCTTAGCCTCTTCCTGTTGGGAAATGTCAGTGAGGCATCAGAGAGATACACAAAGATTGATTTGACTCAAATCAACCATTCCCTTAACTCAGAGGTTGTAGATTATTATCCTTAATAAAGACCATATTGTAATAAAACCCAAATCAGATCCCAATTGAGAGACTGTACTTTCCCTTCTCCCGTGTGTGTACTGTTGTTTGATTGAGTGAAAGAAATTAATTGTCTAAGAGTAATATAAAATGTTGATGAAAAGTGTGAATGTGATGAATTCCGATAACCAGTTTCAATTACTTTTTTCTTCTTTGTTTTTTTCTGTTTCAGTCATACTGAACACATGTTTCTTTATTTCTCTATAAAAATATGCAAACAATTACCTGGCTTTGGAGACATAATTACAAAGAGGTTCATCTCTAAAAGGTTATTATTGATTTATAGAGTTCTTTAGTTTAATGGAAGACAGACAGGAATAAAAAGAAACTCTACCTTCCCCATAAATAGTAGACGAGCTAGAAGGGTAATGTAAGTTTTAGAAGTAATTTTTATAAGACACACAAGCTGCTTGTTTTGGAGCGGTGTTTCCAGTACATGCACAGAGTCATTCAGAAACCATAACATAGCAAGGCTAGTACAGGCATCTTCTCCTGTGAGTGATTCAGCATGAGGCATTCTGACATGCCGTGATAGCCATCTATCACGGGGCTAGATGATAGTGTTATCTGCAGATAACACTAAAGACAAAGTGTGTGGGATAATTGGTAACACCAGATCTGGTGCTGGATTTTAAAGGAAAGGTACATGAGCGGAAGTGCATCTAAGAGGAGAATCAGCGAAGTTGTGATTAGCAACTACCGGCCAGAGACTTTGGAGTGATTTGCTGGGGTTTTTTTAAATAGGTGCAAATTTATAAATAAATGTGTGTAAGAGGATAGAGCCTGGTTTCGGTACACCTGACCTTCCTCCATCTCACCTTGGACTTTCAGGGAAACGTCCCGGTGGCACAGGTAGGAGTGGGACCATGCCTTCACAGAGGACACTACCTCCAGCAGTCGAGGGTTTGGGCTCTTTTTCATGTGATTTTTTTGTGTGGCTTGTGTCTGCTTTCTGATGCCATGAGCCCTTCAGGGCAAGGACTGCCATTTTGTCTGGCATGCACCCATGACCAGCAGGCTATGGTGGGGCACTGGTGGCATCTCCTAGTGGGTTGATGGAGGGAGCTGGATGATTCTCCAGCAGTGCAACCTGCTTTCTGGCTGGGCTATGGTACTCATTAATCAGCAAGTCCTGCTGAGAGAGAGATGTGGGTGCTACAGCCATAGCCAACAGCAGAGTTGATTCCCTCTTTTCTGTAAGTATTGAGACAAAACAAAGTCTGGTTTGTCTTATTTACTTGTGTGCAGCAACTTAGATTTGCTTTTAAACCCACAACCTGGAACAAATGTTATATTTATGGTATTGCAAAATTATTCACCGTTAGCAACTGTTGATGCTGTACACGATTCATCCATTTGGAATTAAGCAAAACATCTCTGATTCTCATTCACATAACATCCTGCGCTTTCCCCTTCCTGGTTCCAGCTCTCAGGTATGCATCCCACCAAGACTTTGGGGCTTTTAGGTGGGAGCTTTCTTGTGGCCTGAGAGCCCTTGTGGAGAGCACACTTCTCTTGGCTCTGCTTTATTATAAGCATTACCTGAATCTGATAAAACAGCTTGTAAACAAACGCACTCCGAAGCAATTTTAATAGAGAAACAGATAAAATCAATAGTGCATCGTGTGCTGTGGTTGTAATTGCTCTTGAAGGCCATTAAGCTTGCCTTGTTGTTGTTTTTCTGTCTACAACACGGAGATTTTCAGAATAATGGTCTTTTGTTCGGCAGCGTTGCAGAGGGAGTCAAGGGCTCCCATCTAGCTGCTCTGGGCAGCTCCAATACAGCCCCAGCATGGCCGTGTGAGCTCTGCTGGCACCCCAAAGTAGTGGGATGGGGCTAGATGGACACATTCTATTTGATTTTATTAAATCATTTTTATTGTGGGTTTGGGTTGCCCTTTGGGGAGATTTTCTGTGACTGCTCTAGATGAACGTCTTCCAGCATTCTGTACAAGCATAGGTGCAAAGACCTTTCACACTGGCCTTTTCTCCTAGTGCACATGTTTAAGATCCCCGAGTTTAACCCCCTACATAGATATCATTTGTTATATTGTTCTCAGCAGAACACAAACCTTACTGCTTGATGCCTTTTGACAACAGTAAGCTACTGCTGCTCCTGAACATTATCATAATTTAACTTCGGGGCTTGCAATGTAGAAAATAAGAAGTGCAGGATTATGTTTCATTTTACATACAATCTTATAATGAGCCATAATATCCTCTTGGAGATTTTGCCATATGAGAAAATAAGACAAGCAACTGGTTTGCTGAAGAATTCTTTTCCCTTATGTGTCTATATTGAGTTACTGCTTCACACCTGATTATACTCATTTAGTTCTGATTCTTAAAGGTATTGGTATTCCAGATCCTTCTCATGAACTAGAAGTCAACTGAAGCCATGGTCCATGAATAGTATTTAAGAACTTTGAAAACTTTGGGGGTCCAACCCATTGTCAATAAAATAGACAGTTAATTTTGCGTCCTATAGTTCATAAGATTCAGCTGTAAGAAAGCAAATCTAGAAAACTTAATTGTCCTCAGTAATTCCTAAGATTTTTTTTTTGCCAGTTGCACCCTCAGCAGTGCCAAAAGTATCAGTTACACTATCCAGCAGCAGAAATGGCAACAGGTACTTTCTGTTTAAAGCAGCCAGAAAGCCTCTGATGGTATATACTATACCTCAGTACCATGGCACACTTCCCGAGGTATGGGAACCTGAGACATACCTGAGCTTCACCTTAATTCCGTATCTCCAGCTCAGCCTCAGCAAGCCAGCCATATCTCCCTGTCCCCTCAGCTTTGATATGCAAAGCTTCTACAGACAGACCTGGCACATCTTGGTCTGTGAGCTCAGTCACATCCTACGTCAGCAAAAAAAGTCCTGTTTGTTACTATCCTGTAAACCAGAGAAAATATAGCTGATGGAATGAATGCCTACAGAATGCCTCAGAGGGAACAGTTGCCTCCGAGTGGCCCACAGGGTCCTATTTTCTCCAACTAGAGCTGAGCTGTGTTTCCTTTTATTGTACAGCCTTAATAGTGATCATTGATCAGCACAGCCTATGTTATTTAATTTTGTTTAGGGCTCATTTTCACATGTGATTGCAGTTACTGTCTTGCAACTTATTCATTTTGCATCTCATGATAATAGAGAAAAGTGACACAAAGGATGTGAGTGGTGACACTGTGCAGCTGATGCAGTAAAGCGAATTAACAGCTAATAGCTGGCAGATAGCAGCAGATCAGTTGATTAAACAGATGGCAGAAAGCTTGACATTTGCCATCCACAAACTCGGAATATTGCTCTCATCTGTTTTCTAGGAAATACTTCAGGAAACAAAAGTACTCTTTATGGCTTCAGTCTGCTAAAAAAGCAAACATGAGAAGAAGGTGACAGGCTTCCCTCCAGAGAACTGAAGAGCTGGTACTTAGGAAGGAGAAAAAGCCATATTCCCAAGATGATACTTCTGTCGATAAATGGAGAACCTGCAGCATCAGCCCCAACATTCGGAAGAGGCAGCTTCTCCCTGGTCCTTCCTCTAGCAACTGGGTGCTCTAAACTACAGAAGGAATAATACGGCTGAAAAGAATGACTCAACTATTTAAGTCCTTCCTTAAATGGAAACCGTTCAAATGCTTCCTTCATTTGTCTGTCCCAGTGGTGTATGAGAAAAATGGCTTGTGGGCTCTGCCTGGTGCCACGGAGATGAGAGGACGCACATGGCTCGCTGCTCCTCTCTAAGGATCTCTTTGTTCTTCCCAGTCCCTGGGGCACATGTTCCATGTGAGGCAATGACAGTTTTTGTTATCACACAGACATATCAGTTTCAGTGACAATCAGTCCCTTTTCAAAAAAACATTATTTCTCATGATTGTCTCCTTCTTGGAAAATGTGGCCTTTAAAGCCAAAGTGGGGGGAAAGAAGAATGAAGGGGAGACAACAAATGTCCTGGCGACACAGAAGTTAAATGGTGTGTTATGGGACAATCAGTCAATCGCCTTGGAAGAGTATAAATCAATATATGTGCACGCAGAAAGGAAACACTGGACCTTACATAGTGAAAGAAAGAGGGACCTTTTTGTCCTGCCTGTGCAGGTTTAGCAGATACTGCAAAGGAAACTGCTCATACGAGAGGCATAAAGAGAGGGAGGAAGGCGGAGGAGAGGGGGAAGGGGGGAAGGGGGGAAGAAGGTGAGGGGCTTGCTAATAACTACATGTTTTTTCCTTCCTTCCTAGCTCAATGGTACATGTGACCTCATGAAGCCAGTAAGTTATGAGCATCTGATGCAAAAGTTCCCCCCCAAAATGCTCCTTTAGCAAAGACCACTGGGTAAACCATGTCATGACTAATTTCTGCAAATGCCTTGATTTAAGGCAGGCACAGGACCTGAAATTCACACCAGCTCTTTGTGTGCTGGAGTCACGCAGATACTAGGCTTGGTGAGAAGAAACTGCATACTTCCTATTTTATTTCACCACTACTCGACCTGCTTTTCCTCAGACTTAAAATCATTTGCCAGGTCAAAATAAACTCTTCAGAATCCCAATGTGAAAAATGTACCTAACAATTCAACCCTTGTAAGTTGGGAATTGGAAGAGAAAGTGCAGTGGAGTCTAATTAAATTATATAATAAGCAGCTTAACTTGTGGTTTCACTTTGGTTTCTGTTATTCTTATTACCATAAGCATGTAGCTGGCAAAGAGCTATTGAAATATGCATAGCAGAAATGACCAAACTGGAGGTGTTTGGGTTTCACAAGAGCTTGTCTGTCAGAGGTTGGTTTTGCAAAGTTGAATCCAGAAGGGAGGTCAGGCTAATTCCAATTTAATTCAAAATTTTCCTCAGAGGTAGCAATGAGTTCTACATTTGACCTATCTTTATTAAAGAAAAAAATCAAAGGAGATCTGGATTTGCAAATCCCCACCTGTCAGATCCTGGTTTGCAAAATGAAAACCAGTGCTGGCTTAGTTTTGGGTGAAGCTGAGTATATAATCCTGGCTTTAGCTTTCTCTCATTAACAAGTTAGTTGATGTTGCCCAGACGATGGCACTTCAAAGACGAGATGGTACTCCTGGCACCCCAGCAGTGTTGTGGAATGGTCTGCCCACCCCACCTCTCCGAGTGACCAAAGCTTTCCCTTTGTTTAAGCCTACTCTAGTGCCAGGCATACAGCTACAGGAGCCAGATAAGCAAAGCTGCTGATGAAGTGGGTGAGAGAGTGCCCAGATAAGCTGCCACCAGGGAGGGTGGCAATGTATAGAGGTCAGCAGCTACTGGCAGGGGACACTCCAACTTCTTAAGCCAGTACCGGTTTTTAAGTAATAATTTATGGTCTGTCTAGCATATATATGTTGGCTGAATTTACACCATGCTTTACTGTAATTGTCAGTAAAGCTGTCTGGTATTTACATAGCGGTGGGTTCCTTCATAAGTGAGTGCTCGTAAATTTGGCTAATCATAACAGAGATCTTTCCAAAAGTTTGCTATGCGTCTCATCCTGCTATGGAAACAGGTTGCACTGCCCACTGAAATCTGAATCTGGATCTAGGGCTTCGGTTTGGCAACATTTCTAGTTTTGAAGACTGTCTCATGCAAGAGTCAAGTAAGAATAATTTCAGTCTGTTTAGTGGTCTATAAATCCAAGTGCCCCAAGTACCAATGAATCACTCTGTTCTCTGCCCCAGGGGTTTGACTATTACAAACAATGACTGAAGTCATCAGCAAAAGACAAGGTCACAGGCTGAAAGAGGAAAATATGCTTTTTCATTTCTAGAATAAAAAAAATTGAATGCATTGTCTGAAAATGTCAGTGCATGAACTAGGCTAAATGGAAGCAGACTAAGTTGGGCTCTGACATCTAATGCTTCCTCCTCCACTCCTATTTTGTTTAATTTGACAGCTACTTACCAAGATACACAAACTGAAAAATTCAGAATAAGCTGCTAAGGAAGAAGTTTACCACATTATCCATCTTCTTTCTTGGCACTGCAAAGTCTGAGGACTGAAGGTAGGGATAAGAAGGAAGAGCCCTGGACTCCAACTCAGACATTGCCCCTGTTTGCCACTGCAAACAAGGCACTTAAACCCTCTGCCAAGGCCTTTCTGTAGCAGTTATCTGCCTTGCAGTGCTGAGGTGTTGGCTAATGAACAATTACTGCCTGGGAAGCACAGTGAGAGTCACAGAGCCAGCACTGAGCATGGGGTGAGCTGCCAAACAATGTAGGGGTTCATCAAAGGTTGATGATCTCCAGTGCATGCTGAGAAAAAAACTATTTACCATACACAGAATTGGTGATTCTCAGTCTCAGGCAACCCCACAGTTTCTCAGGGTTGGTTAAGAGAAAATAATTTGTGTCTTATTTATTTTTGTATTCATATATATATTCAGAGTTACGTATCTATTTATATATATATATGTAAAGACAATCAATCTAGTCAAGGTAAACCACTTTAAAAGACTTTCCACATACCATCAAGTAAAAGCATGAGCATTGCAGGCGCTGCAGAGCAGGAGTGACTTTAAGTAACTTTCAATAACAACGGGATTTTTTCTCCAGCCGGCAAATCAAATATGACCCTTGGATCTTAAATCCCCAGAGAATACAAAAAATGTCATCTTGTATGTAAATGCACTGTTTTCCAAAACTTTCTATTATGGTTCAAGGCCAATAGAGTTTAAAAAACCCTCTTCTGTTTAATACATCATTTCCCAATGCTGTGTGCATTAAGTGCTTTTACTTTAGGCTTTATCCTATAAATAGAAAAAAATGCAGCCTTACTTGTCAAGCTGCCACAGAAGATGTAGTGTTAGAGATCAGTCTGAACCAAACCTCAGATGAAACTTTGGTCCCAGTGAAGCGACTGTGTGTGTTTTCTCAGTGTCTTCAGTGGAGCCTGCCCCTCCATTGTCTTGCTTAATCCTAAACTGTAAAACACGGTCAAGATTCGTATCAGTGGCTGACGAGATTATTACTACCTCCTGTAAATCCAGAGGTATAAAAAAGAAGCGCTAATCAAACACATCCTCAGCTTAATGTTTCATCAGTAAAACTGCCTCTAACATACTTTCAATTGATGACAATTTTCACTTCAATGCCAAGAGTTTGAACTTGTTCTCTGTTACACACTTTTTGTCACATACAGCAATAAATGTAGGTGTCAAAGCAAAATTGAGATTTACAAAGAGCGTATGACCTAATCTGATATTCTCTGTCTAATGATGTAAAAAAATAAACAAACAGAAGAAGCCAGTGGTCCCAAAGTAGTTTGTTTCACCCGTGTTTAAGCACTGAGAATTTTCCATTGCCTCCTTTAGATGGAAGATCCTACTGCCGCATTCTTGTTCCTGAGATTTTGGTACACGCTTTCAAAAACTGTAAAGGTGCATTCCTCATTTCTTGCTAAAATGATGCAATTGGGGTAGAACAAATGCTGCTTTGTCTGGGAATAGCAATTCTCAGCCTTAAATTCCTTAAAGAAAGAGAATTCAAATACAGAGCCATGACATTTGCCTTTAAAAGGAGAAAAGGATGTTTTTCACTTCCTCTCCATTTTTTCCTTTAATATCCATCAATATTTGAAATCTGGCAGAGAGGGAGATAAAGGGAAGAAAAGCATTTCTGTGCAGAATAGAAATTCCAGCAATAAGTTGAAGTACCTGCAGGCACAATTTCATTCAAACATCCGTCCTCTGTGTGCATGTAGGCAATTAGCTTGTGTACTCCTGATAATGCTCTGCTTGCTAAAGCTAGTGGCAATCTTTTACACAAACTGTTTCCCTGACTAAAACTGTCAAAGGCAAAAATATTTTGCAGAAATTTCTGACCTTTGATGAGAATCTGTTTTCAAACATGAGAGAAAAATTAATCTTTCTGTCCTCTAAAAACACAGCACTTCAATTTCCCAGAAGGATGACTTTTTATAAGAGTTTTCATTTCATGTTGTAACAAAAAAGGTTTAATGATACTAAAATAAAATCAAATGATATATTATTAAATTTAAAAAACTCAAATAGTGGAACATGCATATCAATCAACTATTTCCATTTCAGAGAAATGCTTTGGGGTTTATTCCAGAATGATCACATTTTACACTTTGACATTTCACCTCAAAATGAAAAATCTTGCTTTCCTGCCCCCCACCAGAAAAACCCCTTTGTATCTCTGGCTGTTTATCCTGTGCCTTTAGGACCTAGATATGCAGTTTTAAAAGGTGCATCAGCAGTTCAGGTGTGATTGAAGAATATAGACACAATTTCTTTGGGCAACCAACTGTGTCAGCAGTAGAAAAGTCAGCCTTTGGGAACGCTAATCTTTCTTTAGGTTTATCATGTAGATGGAAACATGAGCAAGAAAGTGTTTCGTTTGTCTAAGGCTTCTTCAGTGTTCTGTCCTGAAAGATACTGAAAAACAAAACAGAACAAAAAAAAGAGCCAAAACGTTCCCTTTTGTAGCTCCACTGAGCCAACACCCTTTCACCAGAGGTGAATTGGCCCGTGCTCCCCAGTTGCTGTAACTCTTTAACCTTAGTGCGTATACTAAACCTTAGACTGATTTAGTATTTAAATGATATACAGTAACCATCCTGTTAAATGTAAATTAAATGCACACTTATTCTTTAAGACAATTTAAAATGTCACCTTTATAGCTATAAGGCTGTGACATTTCATGAACTCACAGCCACATCTTCCCACTGATAATGCCAAGCTGAACTGACTGGGCTAAATTCAGCTGTGGGGTAACCAAATGCAACGTTCTTGCTGTCAAAGGAGTTATACCCTTTTACACCAAGACTGATTCCAGGCTTTCATTATCTACACTTAAACCTAGCATAATTTATTTGAAAAAGTAGCTGAGAACAGTGAAGTTTCAGCTGTTATTCATAATATAGGCACGATGTTCCCTAGAAATGTATGTTGGCTTAGCTCCTTCAACTACTTCATTTTTGCTGGGTAAGGATCCAGCCCTAGCCGGAAAGCAAAGACAAAAAAACTTCACCTAAACTGAATTGTTCTTGGAGAACTAAGTGAAATAATAGAGACTGATAAAGCAATTAGATAAAGCAATTAATAGCAATTAATATGTTCCAGTATGAGCTAAAATCACAAAGCAAAGGCATGGGGTTCAAGAAGACATTTTTGACAATAGATGACTGTCCTTCAGGATGCTTCTGAGCAAGACGGAGCATGAAGCATTGACAGGATGTTGGGAATCTGGACACAGGATCCCAGATTTCCAGATATTTAGGTTCAAAGATGCAAATTGTTACTTAGAGCTGTTACCTTTCTTGGTGTGTCTGAACAGGAGAGGTGCCTATGAACGTTGTTTGGCCATAGTATGCCTGTGGAAATCAGACTTGATGGTAATTGGTGTAAGCACAAAACTAGCGTTGGAATCAACTGTGATGTGAGTAAAATACTGCCATAAGCAGTCTGTTCTCTCTGGAGGTCATCCTGTGCTATGCACAGCCCTCTCCCTCCGCAGCTCTCCCTACACAGCTTCCTCTCTACCACACCTTCCTTGCTCACAGCACCTCCTTAGAGTAATCAGAAGCTCTCGTTATGTTTTCCTCCAGTAATCCTTCCATTTCAAAATGGATGGCATAATTGGCCTTCTTAATTAGTACAGAGTACATAGAATTTATCTGAAATACCTTCTGTAGCAGCATTAGAAGTTAGAAAGCATTATGAAGTTTTACTGCGTGTTTTTCCCTTCACCTTGGACTCTTTAGACTGAGAAAAAAAGTGCTTTTCAATGTCGAGTCTTTTAAATAAAATGCATTCTTTGTTGTCAACATGTAGAGCTGGTAAATTGACAAATTCATCATCCTATTATAATCCCTGCACCTGTTCCAGTTTGCAGTCTGTGGTGTGTTTTAGCTCATGTATGGTGAGTGCATCTGCTTAACAAGGACAGTTAACTGGCAGAATTTGTTTATAAACCCAGTGAAGAGCTAAATGAGGTAAACTGCATTATCTTACATGTTAATTGTATTTCATTGCAGACAAACATTTATTAAAGATGCAGACGGCACACCATACATTCTAATTGTGTTTCCATCCATTTCTGGTTTTATCCTGGTTTCCAGAATTTCTGTTTCAACATCATTTTTCAAGGATTCAAGATGCAGCCTGAGATATCCCTAGAAAAGACACTCATAACAGTGCCCAATATGTGTGCACACAGGCATACATGGAGGAGCCGGACAAATAATTTGCAGGAACAGTTTATTAGAAGGATGCTGCCATGTTCTCCTGTCTGGCAAACGTCTCTGAAGAGAAGCAAATATTCTGGGAATCTGACCATTGCTTTGAAATGACATTACAAATAGCTTCTGGCTGCAGTTTGCAGTTTCCTTGGTGGCAGGTATAGAGCTGCTTGAGGTCCCTGGCTCTCCATCCTCGCTCCCATCACCTCCCTCCCATACTTCAACATTACAGCAGGAGCAGGGATCACACAATACCTGTCAAAGACAGACTCGCAGGTCCCATCTCTCAAAAAAAATTTGGCACACCATTTCTGTCCAAAACATATTTTTTCTCCAACTTGTTATGATTTGAATAGACAAGATGGCACAGGAGCTCAGGAGGCGGAGGAGCAGTGTTGCTTGGCTATTTGGGAGCTGAGGTAGAGCTACTCATGTCATATCCAAATCAGTGGAAAGGGTCAGTACAAAATGGATTAAACCCTAAACAGCACCCAGGCAACCCTAGGTCTGGTAATGAACTAAATCCAGACCTCTGAGACCTTGTCCAGCCACGTAGCCAAAAGAACCTCCTCCTCCCCTTGCCCTCTCTTTCTGCATGGTATGTTATTATCTGATCCTGAGCTCGCTTTTGTAGGATAAGGATGGTTGGTTCTTCAGTATGGGAGAAATCCCTCCTCCCATGTCCTCCAGTCCTCACTACCTGAGACCTTTCTAGAGCCAAACTGACTTGTAGCTGAGGAAAGACTGGTTGGTCCAAAATATTAAAGTATTGTCGGAAGACAACTGCTCAGTTTGGAGGTTGTACAGACAGGATGGGCTTGCTGCAGAGGTGTTATAGGAAAACAAAGGGGACTTGGGGGCAGTAGTAGTGTCCTTCGGATATATAGTTGTTGCAAAACATCATTCACTGGCTTCCTACTGCACACTGAGGTCTGAGGGACTGAAAGTCAGAGACAGGAATAAGGTTTACCTTTTCAACTAAGCAAATGCGAGATGGAGATGCAAAAAATGTGGAGCTCCTGGTGCCACAGCTCCTGAGACAGTTTCCTGAGGAGCCACCGCTCTGCTGTTCCTGCCAGGATGGTGCTGGATCCCACCAACACACCCTGCATTCCTGGGTGCTGCCCCATTGTAAGACAATTAAAAACACGGCAATTTCAGAACTTGGGCCCCCCAGCACTGCCAGAGAAGATACATCTGGTCTCAGTTTGTTGACTTTCCTTGGGAGTGCTTCCAAATTAAAAGGAGATGGGGAAATCTTTGAAATAATTGGGTTCCCTGTGCTAGTCAGTGTGTTTTGTAGGCATGCAAATATCTCTTTCAGCAGCAAAGCAGCCACTGTATCCTCACTCAAGGTGCACCCAGGACTCACCTGCTGGTGACCGAGCACTATTTCTGAAGGTGAGGCCAAGTCCTGGCACTGGAAGTCAAGTGTAAGAACAAAGGTCAGACCTCTGAAAAAGCTTAAATACAGGTCTGGATTTACAGCAACCCTAGGGAAATTAGAGAAAAACAACTTTACTGGAGCAAGAAGGGTGCAGAGAATGAAACAGAGGTTCTGGCCAGAGACAAGAGGAATGAAAAATAAATCTGCCAGGCTGAGGAGCTACATAGCATGTGGCTCTCATCCACTCTGCTTTTTGCTTCATATGCAAAGAAGCTGCAGAATTAGATTCCCTAATCCAAATGCTTTAAGTCTGATTCTCTAATTTCCCTTGGAAATTCATTAGTTTTTTTTTAAATGAGTGGTAATGCTGCTTGCATTTTTTGGTTATGGGAAGATTAAATGAAGGAAATCTTTGCCTAGAATAATCATCGTTACTTAACCTAAATTTATTCCATTCCTCTGAAACTTTGAAAAAGTGCAGCTCTTTGGTTGCTGAAGTTACACTGAAGTAAAACTCAACAACTTGCTAAAATATTGCCATATGAATAGAAATATTCAGCTCTGAGGAACTGATGTGGTGGAGGAATAAAAGGTTGTTTGTTAGTGCTGGCTGGCACTGGGTTTTAAGCAATACCAACAAGCCTGCCAACAAGAAGCCGATAACAAGGCTTTCTGAATATCTTCCAAAGCTTCACAGAAATACTTGCTTGCATAATGTTTTACACTTAAGCTCTTAAAAGTTCACCAGAGAAAAGTGGCTTTAAATCTGTGTGAGGACCCCACACACAGATGTATGCACACAAAGCAGGAAGAAAACTGACACTGAACAAGAAAGTTTTAAAGTTGAAGATGTGCAGATTGAATGTAAACAATAAGATAAATGTTTCTGCTCTGCATTCTAATTTCTCCCTTCCAGCACACGAATGGCTTAACATCTTAGTTGGATTTAGGCTCCTGACTGACCTACACTTATGCTTCAGCTATTTCTCAGTGTCTTAAACTAAGGGAGAACTTAAAGCATGAACTTGAAGCTTCCCTTCCCTTCCCTTCCCTTCCCTTCCCTTCCCTTCCCTTCCCTTCCCTTCCCTTCCCTTCCCTTCCCTTCCCTTCCCTTCCCTTCCCTTCCCTTCCCTTCCCTTCCCTTCCCTTCCCTTCCCTTCCCTTCCCTTCCCTCCCCTCCCCTCCCCTCCCCTCCCCTCCCCTCCCCTCCCCTCCCCTCCCCTCCCCTCCCCTTCCCTCCCCTCTCTTTTTCTTCCTTCCCGGTAGTACAGTTTTAACTCAGATCTAAGAAAATTTTTGTCTCATGTGTGAGGCTTCTGTCACTTGCCAGCATAAAACTTGAGGCAAGCAGCTCTCTACATGGTGCTCCTGATGCCTTTCAGTCTTGAGCTATAACATCTCTTCTTGCTCTAGTCTGAGCTCTCCAGGGCAGGACTATTGTGTGTATGGAAATTAAAAGGCAATTTAGGGAGGTGGGACCAGGATAAGATCTATAGTCGTACAACAAAAATTTGAACCTGGGTCTCTAGAAGTAAAAAGCTACTGTAGGCAGCATTCCTTCAAATTAAACTATCATGGGCAAAATCCTACTTCCTAAAATGTTTTATCAAAATGTGGAGTGAAATCCTGGCCTTGTTGTGTCAGTAACAGATCTCCCATTGTTTTAATCAGCTGCTTTATTCCATGCAGGAATAATCTATCTTATCCCTGTATGGCATTTCCAGACTGCATACAGTTCAGTACATGCACAGTAAATCTGATTCAGTGTGGCTGCCAGTTGATAACATTCCCAGATGCCTGGAAATCCCGGATAAACATGGACAATTTTAGAATTTAGAAGTTCTGAAATTCTGCCAAGACAAAACTTCTGGAAAGAAAGGAAGAAATGCTTGGAAAACCCTGGTATGTAATGATGTACCTTTATACAGGTCAGTATTGTCTTATGGAAGACACAGAGCCTTTGACTTTATACCTGCTTTTGATTTGTACACAACTGGAAGAGATTACATTTTTTTTAAAGTCATGGCACAAGTGTGGTGTACTGCAAAATGTCCACATGTGCCAGGAATGAAACTCCCTGATTCCAGATGGGCCTCAAGCTTGTGAAGCAGCACCAAACATGTCCAACTTAAGGGGCACCCCACCTACACCTTTTGTTGTTCTCCATAAGGAATGTGGTAAGAGGCATTCCAAGGTAAAGGAAGGAGCTGCACAGTGAGCAGTTTGTTTTGAGACCCAGAGCCCAGTGATGTGGGGTTGCTCTACTGTTCCTGCTAACAGTTAATGGTTTCAGCTGGAGCACACACTGTCCTGGAAGCACAGGAAAATCTCCTCTTCCTTCCTACTAAAGGGAATAACCTTGAAATGGTGAAGATTTTCGTCTGCTCAAGGACAGGTTTCATGTGTAGTGCTCGTGGGAGTGAAAAACAGAATAATACAAGTCAGTTTGAGGCAGTGATGCCGTATCAGACTGCTGAAAGCAGGGAGAGCTGTTTCTTCAAGGCACACAAATTAATTTTTTCCTCCCCATGTGAGGCTAGTCCTGCTGGCTGCTCATTGAATGATTTGAGACATCAAATGACCTGATCACAGTCGTGCTTCTCTTGAGTTTGAAGTGGCTCAGGACAGAGATTCCATCACCTCTGAAAGCTGAGCTGTAGGACAGAAATTATTTCTGTGAACTACATGTAGAAGCACTAGTGGGAATGCAAAATGAATTTAGGTATCTGAATTTCTTTGTCAGTAATAGCTGCTGCCCTGGAAGTGAGGCAAGAAGTGTTAATGTGCCTGTTCTAGAGCTGTTCCCCAATTATGTCCAGAGACTGCTGTAAAAACAGACCTTGAAAGAAGCAGTTAGAGCATTGCAATGTCTTTTGTCTGATAAAGATGAAGGAAAACGAAATATTTTCCACCTACACTCTGCAGAAATCAGTGAGGAAGGAATTTCATGGCAGAGAAGGAAAGCAGGACCCAAACATATCAATGTCCTTTAAACTCACTGTTCAAACTGAGAGTCACTGCTGGGCCTGGAGCAGAGCCCAGGTACTGCCATCCTCAGCACCTGAGCAGGGTTTATCTTTGGCAGTCAGCACCAGCTCCAAGGTCAGCAGTGGAGAGAGCACACCCCATGTGTGAGGGAGCACACCTCACTCCCTGGGCCTGATTTCCGCCTCTCACACAGAGTTGTGGGCAGCACAGTCACAAAATCACCCTGGAAAGTGAGGGGAGAAAGGGACCATAAGCAGAAGAAACAGATGAAGTTCACTTTCTACATCTGTTTTTTATTGAGGGAGCTGTTACTGTGAGTGAAGTCAGCTGAGACATCCCAAGTGATTGCAGCTTGAATTTTTAAGCCAGGCTATAAATATCTGGGTTTTTTTAAACAGTGATTATTGTTTATGTTTTCTTCCTATTTACTCTCCTTTGATTTAGTAGCATGGGGAGGTTTGTATCACTTCAGCGTGTCAGATGGAAGCAGCCATCAGCTACGTTACAGATAACCTCTCGTGGATTACACGGCTCAGGATTGTGCTGTCTGTCTCCTCTCTGAGTTGTGACCCCAGGTGGCTCAGAAGTACTTTGGGTCAAACTTATTATATACTATTCACTATCCCAATAAACAAGTAGCGTGTTGTCACATTTGGAGTGCTGCGTATTTTTCTAGTAATTATGCCTTATTATATATTTACTATTCAGAAAATGCAGGTGTGGGCTGTTGAACTGGGGCCAATGAGAATTCGCCGAACTGGCAGCAATTGCTTGGTGAGTCATGTTTCACTGTCTGTTGGTTTTATAACTGTTTTCACTACTAATTTAGCTCTGCGATGCAATATGCAATTAGTCCTATTATAGAAGCAGCTGTATTCAGTTTTACAATGGCACTTTCCCCTTTGGCTTGTACCAGAGCCTGTTGTGGTTCTGCTGATTTGATGACTGAAGTTGTAAAGTGGTATCTGGATGAGCCACAGCAAGCCATGAGCCTCATACAAATATGATTCTTGCTCATACACCACTGCTCTAATGCTATTTCTTACAGCCCAATTAGAAATGCGGTCACAGAGAAAAGCTGTTTCTTGCTACAGTAAGTAGTACTGTCATGCAGCGATTTGTTGCCATGCTGGTATCACCTCTGTAGTCTTGCAGCTTATTATAAATAACATTTGGTAGCCAGAGCGTGAAAAAGAAAAATTAGGCTTCTGTTTGGAAATGAGCATTTCCAGGCTACAAAAATTAGTTTCCAAGCTGTAGCCCCTGGACGGTGGCCACAGGAATGAAGTAGGGCCAAGGGGGGATGGTGGCTGGGGTGGACACTGGGAGATTTTGGAGAACACGTGAAGCCCCAGCTTGTCATGGTAGTGACAGTGACAGATCAGGTCTTTGTGGGGTCACCAAATCCTCCTGGGGTTCATGCCCAACCCTAAAACACCTAATGCCACCGTCCTGGTTGGTCCCTGTACCCAGCACTTGGATAACAGGCACGAGCAGCCACTCTCCAAAATTACACAAGAGAACAGCTGAGAAGTAAATACAAATATCAATTACACTAATTAGCTGCCTTTACTGTCAACAAGGACGTTACGGAAATCAAATACATATTGCTTATTAGTTTAATGTGTACTAGAGCTACTCTGTTAAAAAGAGCAGGGTCTTGAAAAATCACTGAGAACATTCACTACATTTTTTCTGCCGTGTTATTACCCATTTTCACACCCATACATATGTTCTGGTTTTGTTGTGTGTCACACAAAATGGTAATTTGGTGGTGAAAAAATGAGAAATCATGACATTTCACATGTGTTTTCAGTAAAACAACAATTTTCTTCCTAAAGGGCCCCAGTTTTCTTCCTCAGAAATAGGGCTATTTACAATGAAAATGTTCCTGTTGTGGTGGAGAATAATGACACAAAGAAAGACACCAGGCTGAATACTGCAAAGAGAAGTTAAAACGCCTCTATTTCCAGTGCTTTGAATGCCAGGTGAGGTGAATTGAAGCCTCTAAACCACCACCTGGGAAAGCAGTGCTCACCAGCAGCAGGGCTGGCCCCAGCAGAGCCCGTTCGCACCAGGATTGTTTCTGACCACTGTTGCCTGCAGTTATCATTCTGGTCAGACTATTACAGTAGAAACTATTTTGCAGGAACTTTTTGCTATGAGAAACAAATAAAGTCTCTGCCCTGCAGAGAATAGCCATTTGGCAGAGTGGGACTGATGGAGAGTTGGTAGTTTGCCCAGAGCTTATCATTTTCTATCCAGAGGCTGGCTTTATGCTAGAGCAAACAGCTGGAGCTGTGCACTGTATTTCATTGCAAGCATGTAAAACAATAATGAACTTTATGGTTCTATAAAGATTTGCAAAATTATTCCCAGGTCTAAAGTTTAATTGTTTAATGTCACCAAATGACTTTACAATAACTGAGTACTGTGGAGTGGCAGAAGTTAATCACTCGACTGAAGTGAATTAAGATTTTCTAAAGCTACATTTATCACTGTAATTTCTGGCTAATTTCATTTTCCATTCATAAAATATGATTTCAGTTTCTGTATCTCTATGAGCTGTGGACAAGGAACGTGCCTGTTTCAGAAGACACATTTTTGTCAAGCAATGTCAAAGGTGATGTACATGCTGATAACAGGAATACGCTAAGCTCATCTTAGCAATGCATTCCACATGCCTCCGCACTTGAGTCCACTAGCTCTTTGAGACCTCTAGTTCTTTTAAAGCTCAGTGGGCCAAATATTCAGGGTTCACTTTGCCTTGCGTATTCTGGCCTGCCATCAGAAGTGAATACACCAGCAGCCTTGCTTGAAACAAGAGTTAGCCAGGATAGGCTTATTTGCTTAAAGCAAATCCTGTGAGCCAAAAAAGCCTGTTTCTAGTGGCCACTTAACTCCTAGAATAGGTGAGGGATGCCTCAGTGCCTCCCTTCTTTACTTTTGCTTTCAGGTACCCAGAAGAGGATACATTTGCTTTAATTTTAGCCATCTAGTAGTAACCGGAAGTCACATACCATTGAAGAAAGTTGTCTAAGCAATGGCAATAATCAGTGGAAGGAAAATGGGTGTCTATCTGGCATGCTTTGTCCCAATTTTCTCCACTGGCTGTGGTGGGAGCCCTGACAGACACTAACCAAAACGCCTCTCTCTGGCAGGCTGAAGTTAACCCGTGAACCTCACATTCCCTTCTCAGCTTGTACCCCTTGGCACGCCACTGCTGCTCTAGACAGAATTCATTTTTCTCTTCACCTAGGTGCTGTGAGGGCCTAATTCAGCTGATGTTGTCAGTGATTGGCCACAACATACTCGTGGAACAAGCCCCATACCAAGGGCTGTCCTGAGGAGTTGGAACTGGCTCTCCATCCCATTCCGAGGTGTCAAGGGCTCAACACTCATTCATCAAGCAAGGGAGTTCTGCTGGGACATGGTCTATCTGAAGGACTCAAGAAGTATCTCCTCAACACAGGGTGAAGCAGGTAGGTAGAGGAAAGGGAAGCAGGAGTACCTGTGCCTCTCCCAGATACACCTTGCGCCTCCTGTTGAGGCTGTCCTGTCAATAGCCTGGCAGAGCCTGGCAGTTCCCAACCTTGTTTCAGTACTTCACATTAAAAAATCACTGGGAAATATGTATAATCCATTATGCAGATTCCTAATCGGAAACTGTAGGACCTAAAACGTATCCCAGCTACCATGTCAAGAAACTCAGAGGGGAACCTCTGCTGCCCAAGGACTCTGCAGAGTTTTCTCACTGTCCTGAGTCAGGCAATCAGTCCTAGGGAGGGATTGGGGTGTCACACACAGCCTTCTCTCAAGCGGTCACTCACCTGCTACGTGCAGCTCTAAACTTGTTGGGCTGGATGTCCACATCACGGCATGGAGATATCCCACTGTTCTTGTGCCAAAAATACTCATGGTAAAGGCAAAAGGGACTGGTATCCTTGAGCCAAGAACCCCAGCATCCAACACACACTTTGCAAATTATGGCTTTTGACTTTTTTTCTTCAAGTGAGTGTATTAAGAAATTAGGCAGGAAAGAACTGCACAATCCACTCTTCAATCCAATCTGAAAACAAAGCACTGAGCCCTCTCCTCAGCTTTAGAAGTGGCGGGATATCCATATCTCAGCTCTTTTTCTTCTAGTGGCATCAATGCACAAAGAAAGAGAAAATGCTTATTCCAAAGGCTAACATCTCTGTAGTTTCTTGCATGCTGACTCAGTTAAAACGTACCCAAATCAAGGTAGCTTTTTTAAAAAAACCTGCTTTCTAGAGTATCTTTTTTTTTTTTTTTTAAGTTTGGGGGTTTTTTTTAGTTTTTGAAATGGGAGCATCTCTCACCACCCTCTTGCATGATGCCCTTTACTCTGAGGCAGGTAAAAGGTACTGCTTGCTGGTTTTCATTAGCAGTGAATATGAGTGTGGTTAACCATATTATGGCTCACACATAGACAAGAGTTTACACTCCTCCTCCACATAGAGCATGTACTCAGATGTTGTACACACATGTGACATGCTGCCCTGGCCCCAAATTGCTTCCAGGTTAGGTCATCACTTCAAGCCCATTTTCTCTGATTTTTTTCTCTGTTGCATTTTATTGGCCTGGTAGAAATTAGCCACTAATCCAGCCTGGTTTTAGCATCTTCTGCACTCGTTTGTTTCAATTTTTGTACCCCCTGAACTCTTCCTCTCGCATACAATTTATTCCCACACATGGCAGGCATGCTTTCTCATGAATTATTTATATAGCTTTGGTAACTTCTGCTTTTCAAATAATGAGAGAAGAAAATGTTTCCAGTGTAGGAGTCATAATAAGGGAGAAATTCAGGCAGGTTGGTGTTCAAGAAGATGGTAAAATGCCCCAAGTTAAAAATAATACATTGCTTTTGAAAGGCTGAGGAGACATCACAACGGCCTTTCAAAGCAATCATCTACCTTCAGAAACACTGCTGAGTGGCTAAAATTAGGAGTTGATATCTGGCAATGACTACAGAGGCTTTCATTTCCCCAGTTTTTCCCAAAGGTTGGGTGGGATGAACTCCCCCGTTGTCTAATATACAAATGGCAGCGTTGCCACCTACTCGCATGGAGGCAGAAGCTATCCCTTCCTCTCCTGGGCTGAAATGACACAGCTTTGCTGACAAAAACAAAATTAATAACATTTACTGCAGGAAAATACACTATGAGACACAGCTTCTGTGATGCTTTGATCTTTTATTATACTGAGAAACAGAGGTAGGCTGTGCTTTCACTTCCAAAACACAGCGAAGTACACAAAGCAGGGAATACAATGTCTAATAAAGGCACCTCATTTACACAGAAACTTGGTAAGAGTTTGAAAAAATAACTCAATTTCAGGTGTGTTTTGAAAACAGGAAAGACGCTGATGGTAACACTGAGGACGAATATGCTAGCCCAGGGAAGGAGCAAGGAATAAAAGGAAATACTCATCTTTCATAGGCTTCATCCCAAGTTTAGATAGGGAGGGTAGGAAACATAACCTCCTGAAGACATTGTATTGTCCGCAGTTAGGAGCACAAGGAGGCAGCTACTGCATCAGTCCCGTGCTAAGAGGCTGTGGCTTTGGGCAGGGTGATGTGTTATTGCCCCACCACGGGGGGAGCGGGACACCACTGCCAGCACAAACAGTCCCAGCCGAAGGCTCGTGCGACACACACCTCCTGTCACTGGCTCCGCGAGATCCGATGATGTAGCTCTTGATGCGCTTTCTGGTGGGTTGTCATAGCAACGAGGAAATAGGCAGATGGAAACCAACAGCACCAGCCTGCCTCTGCCTGCCCACCTGCCCGGAGGGATGGGGGGAAGCAGGGCACAGGGTCTGGCAGATGAGGGCTGGGAAGGGACCCCACCTCTGGGGGCATGGCATCCTCTGCATGAGGGGCTTTGAGTCCTGTTGCTCACAGACCCACTGATCTCTCTGTCTTATCCTTCATGTAGGACTAAACTTGGTGTTTCTCCACTTCATGGCTGATGCATAAGAAGAAACACTGAAATATCATGACAAAATTGATTCTTCTGAAGTTTCAGATGAAATTCAGTATAAATTAGTTCATTGGTAGATGTGGTGATGGCAACAAACTAAATAATTGTTCTGAAAGTATAATCTGGTGATGATTTGCAATCACTATGCTTTATTCACCAGACTATACAAAAAAGTCCATTAAAAATGAAGATTCCAAGTTAAAGATTTTCTTTTTCCCCTTGAAATGCTTTGACATTTTCTTTTCACTGTTCTGCAACAGAGTTATTTGAGACTTAGTTTGGTATCCCAAGAAAGTGAGAACTACCAAGCTTATTTTTTCCTGGCACCAGCATTTCTTCTGCAGCATTTCCCAGTCAGGACATATAGCCCAAAGGCTGCCAGTGTTTTAAATGATCCATGTTGATTTGCCTGTCCCAACCACTCTTTGCAGATTTTACAGAACACAATACTATGATGAACAGGTTTCTTCTCCATTAAAAAGGCGTATTTTTCCACAGACATCTGCCCCTCCCGTATTTTAAGATCCCTCTGCCAAAAAACACCACCCAAATATCTTAACATCATGTTTCTTCCTATTGTTGATTTTGGAAACTGTTGGATCTTTCAGCTTAAATTCTGTACCCTCAAAGAAATCACTCAGATGCAGAAAAGTGTCAGCTTAAAAAGTTTAAGCCCAGCAGAATGACAAGAGAGTGAAAACAGCCCCATAAAAATTGATGAACACACTGATCCACTGATTCCAAACTAGACCAACTCATCTAAGGTGAAAATTGACAAGCATTCAGAAAAGAAACATTTTGTGCTGCTGAAGTTAATAAAAAAAAAGAGACTGTAGGCCTAACTCCGAAGAAAGAAAGAGTGAATTTTATGGGATTAAAGGAGAAGGGAATTGGTGCTGGAACCAGGCCTTCAGTCCTGGAGTTGCATCAGTTTTGAAGTGTTCAAAGCAAGGCTTGTACAAAAGGTTAGCACAACTGCTCCTTGCTGGGGTTTGGACTAAATGACCTGAAAGGTCTTTGCCAAAGCTATTATCAATGGTGCTGTGATACCTTTATAAGGCAGCTTTTGTACTCCAATATCTCAAAAATGATTGTTCTTTTTAGAATGACATTTCACAGCCTGCAAATTCTAAGATGGACTAATGGCTTTGACTTTTGGGGGCAGAAAGATTGGTCTGAAAAGTAAAGGTCTAGCTGGTGCTTGAAACTTTTGAACCTTTATTTGCTGGGAGAGAAATGACTCACACACTTTGCTTATCAATAATGGTGGTTCAGAAGATGTCATTAAATTCGATAAGGCCAACAATTTATGAACAGCAATTTAAGTAAATGGGCTTTGAGAGAAAGCCTTTGAGCCAGCCCCCACCATGGGTGGGCTGACATTAGGCAGGTAGATACAGTTCTTTGGAGACTCTAGGAATACTCAGATATTCTCTTACAGACAGATCTGAACTCAGAGGTACATCTCTTTATGGATTAGGGTATTTATATGTGCATTCTTTAATGGAGGCAAAGATATACAGATACAATTTGTTGGTTTGAAAGGGGACACTTCTTTCTGCACAGAGAGGACGAAAAAAGAGGAAGGACGGTGAAACTGAATGCGATTGTGCCATCTTTACTTCTATCTCTATTGCCATAGGAGCTAATTTGGGGGGTGGGTGCTTTTAAGATCAACCTTAGGGCTGCTGTAATATATACCACTTGAGATGACTCCTGAGTCTTTTTTACTCAGCAACTCCCAGGGCACTTCCACAGCACTAATTCTTGAAAACTTCCCCAAAGACACAAAATTGCTCAGTGTCTCAACCATCACCGTGATGATATTTTTCTCCCACCATTACAGTAAAGACAAATTTTAAATGCTACCAGTTTGCATAAAGGTTGTAAAAAATAAGAGAGGCTAAAGAACAAGCAGGTGTGAGTCCAGTAAGGGAGCTCAAAAGATGGTTAGCTCCACAGTTCTCTAGCACTGCACAGTGCAGTGTGCATATACCCCCTCAGCAGCAGCCAAGCACAGCCCCAACGAGCTCATGGTGGCACCTGGCCCAGAACAAATAGCAGCTGTACAAAATTTGTGTGTATTTTTTGTACAGTTCCTTTGACCTGAATATATGTCTCAGAGAATTTCAGGCAGAATCAAAAGCTGTTTTCACTGTCAAGGTAGGCATACCACACGTAGCCTGTGTACCTAATCCTGCATTCCTCCTGCATTCCAGGCACTCACAAAGTCAATGAGAATTTGAGATGCAGAGTGAATACAGGACCAGGTACAGCATTTGAATATTTTAAGGAATGTTCTTGGATTTTTACAGTTGATGTCATGTTTTCTAGCCCATCAATATGGATTAACAATGGTCCAGAGCAGCAGGAACTCATTTCCTATTCATATATGCTAATTGCATGGTGCTGGATAGCAGGGATTTCTTCTTAAACGCAAAGTTCCTCTTTTTTTTTTTTTTTTTTGAGCAAATGGAAAATAGAAAGACTGTGGCTATGAAATAAAGAAGTGAAGAGGATTTAACACAAACACTGAAATATTCGTATTTAAAGGAAGCAAGACCTGAGGTTCTTTCATATGTACTTCCCATAGATGAAATCCATCCTTCCTTAATCTGAACCCCAGCTGACTTTGAGGTAAGTCTGTGTGGTGGTCGACCCTGGCTGGACACCAGCTGCCCACCAAAGCTGCTCTATCACTCCCTCTTCAGCAGGGCAGAGAGAAAATATAAAAAAAGGCTCATGGGTCGAGATAAGGGCAGGGAGAGATCACCCAGCAGTTATGGTCATGGGCAAAAATTGATTTGGGGAAATAAGTTTAATTTATTACCAATCAAATCAGAGTAGGATAATGAGAAATAAAATCAAATCTTAACACACCTTCCTCCACCTGTCCCTTCTTCCCAGTCCTCACTTTACTACCAAATTCTTTACATTTTCCTCCCCAGCAGCTCAGGGGAGATAAAGAATGGGGGTTGAGGTCAGTTCATCACGCACTGTCTCTACTACTCCTTTCTCCTCACACTTCTCCCTCGCTCCAACATGGGAACCCTCCCATGGGAGAAAGTCCTCCATGACCTTCTTCAACATGATTCCTTCCCATGCAGTTTAGTTCTTCATGTACTGCTCCAGCATGGGGTCCCTCCCACAGGGTGCAGTCCATCAGGAACAGACTGTTCCAGGGTGGGTCCCCGCAGGGTCACAGTTCCTCACAGCACACCTGCTCCAGTATGGGCTCCTCTCTCCTTGGAGCCACAGGTCCTGCCAGGAGCCTGCACCAGCATGGGCTTCCCACAAGGTCACAGCCTCCTTTGGGCACCCACCTGCTCTGGCATGGGGTCCTCCACAGTCCACAGGTGGATCTCTGCTCCATCATGGGTCTCCGTGGGCTGCAGGGGCACAGATGCCTCACCATGGGCTGCACCACGGGCTGCAGGGGAATCCCAGCTCCAGTGCCTGGAGCAGCTCCTGCCTCTCCCTCTGCACTGACCTGGGTGTCTGCAGGGCTGTTCCTCTCACATATTCTCACTCCTCTCTTTGGCTGCTGTTGTCTAGCTGTTTTCCCCTTCTTAAATACATTATCCCTGAGGCACCACCACAGTGGCGTGTCTCTCTTGGAGCTGGCTGGCTTTGGCTACATCAGACACAGGGGAAGCTTCTGGCAGCTTCTCAGACAAGCCACCCCTGCTACCAAAACCTTGCCACACAAACCCAATACAGTCTGTTAGTCCCTTAATTTATTTTTCATTTTTGTTTCAATATGTTATTGCATTTTTTGAAATCTCTGTGGAGGTAATTTGTTAATAGTTTCCCAGCTACACACCACTGTAGCGTCTGGCATCTTCAAACAATGCATGAAGTAGCACAAAACCCACTTGCTGTGTGAGAGAGAAGTGTATACAAAATGTGTCTTGTCTTTAAATCTTCGGGATTGAAAACTTTTTTATTTTGCAGAATACTTTATCAAAAGGTATCCTATCTTTGCAATGAGGGATTATGATAACATTTGCAATGCTGGTCCTTTATTTCTGCCTGTCTTAGCTTGCTGCTCATGTGCTAGGCAGGATTGATTTCTGCTGGCTGTGGTACAAAATTTTTTGCTGATACCGTCTGTTACTGAGAAAATAGATGGGAGACGGGTTGTTTCTGTTGGCATAGGCTTTCAACAGTGATATCTTAAAGGCTTTGGAAAAAAGGTGGTCAAATGCTGGAAAAGGCTTTCTAGAAAAGTGGTTGATGCCTCAAGCCTGTTTGCTAAAGAGGCATTTGGATAATGACCTTAATAACATGTTTTAAGGTTTGGTCAGCCCTGAAAGGGTCAGGTAGTTGAAAGAGATGAACATCATAGATCCCTTCTTACTGAAGTAGTCTATTCTATTCTATTCTATTCTATTCTATTCTATTCTATTCTACTCTATTCTGGATTATAATGCCCTTTTATTTCCTGTTTTAAATATCTCCATCCAACCAACCTGCAGATGTAACAACTGGAACTCCAGGGTTCTGTGGACAGATCAGTGTATAATTAAAGATTTTACATTTTCAGATAATGCTAACAATAAACCTTGTTTTCTCTCCTAGTTACCAATGTCAGCTAGGAACATCTATCATCATTTTATAGGTCATCACATCATCATATGGATATAGAATCTGTTTTTCACAAGGTCTTTGATTAGATTACTAGTATTAGATTATGGGGGCTTTGCTGATGCTAAAAGCCTATTTACTTATAATTATGAAAATAGTGCCAGCTAGCTACTAGGTCTCTTGACGTTTTCTCTGCATGCTCTGAATTCAGGGCACATTCTAGTTATCTTTTCTTTCATGTGACGTCTATCACTTTGGTGTCATTCATGGAAGACACTGGAAATTTGGCAGTGGCTCTGACCTGTGTGCATCCCCCACGTAAAACAGAGTTCACAGGGATGGCAATTGCATTCAGCTTCAGAATTCTCAATATATTTAAGGGCAGGCAGAAGGCTTTGTTTGAAAGGCCTGTTGAGACCAGAGTGTCTGGGAAGAAACATGGCCCCCTGCTTCCCCACAGCTCCAGCACTCTGCAGCTCACCCGAGCTGTGGCTGGGACGTGCTGGCCCCTCTGCCACGTCCTGCTCCCATGCTGCAGGCAGCAGGGACAGTGCAATGGCAGCAGGGACAGTGCCAGGTTCCGTCTGCACACTCAGAATATCTGCCATGCTGGAAAAGTCCCCCGCAGGAAACTGCCATGTATTTTCTGCTTGTGCAGTGTATGAAGTGATGTTGGCATAGGAGTCAAATCAGGGTAGAAGGTCTGTCACAACCTATGATTTTTAAACTAGAATAGGGGGACAAACACCTTTTTAATATACATTTTGGTTTATAGGCAAAGTGAAGGGGAGAAGACAGAGTTTAAAAGGAAGGAAATGTGTTTATCTCCTGCATGAAAAACATCTCTTAGTACAGCGACATGGAGAACAATATTACTTTTGTGCTCTGATAAATAATCAGAACAACAATTGTGAGGACAATTGGACTTTGAAGCAAGAATGTGATAAGAATGCCAAATCTGCCACAGCAGCTCAATAGCACCAGCGCCCAGTTGTGGCTCTGTCTGTTTGCAAATGAGCATTTGTGTCTCTCTATCTGCATGTGCAGTGTTTATATCTAATCCTGACAATTTGTATTGCACATACTGCATTTCCCTAGATTTAAAGTAACTTCACTTCTAACTTCTGAGAGGTTATTAGGTGTGATTTTCAAAAAACATCAAACTTTTACAGTGAAGTTCACTTGACTGAGAGCAATACTAGATGGGGATCAGGCACATCAGAAAATCATATCCAGAAATAACAAAACATTTTTGAAGATGCAAAGTGTATTTTTTTATTGACATAATAGTGCCTCTCAGTCTAATTTCTTCACAAGCAGTTGGTAGATGTTTCATATCATGCCTAAGACATACATATTTATCATATTCAAGCTGCAGAATGGTAATCCAGAGAAAACCACATGTTTTTTTACTTCTCTAACTTGTTTTTCTTTGCCTTTACTCTATTCAATCAGGTCCGATCTGATGGCAAATGACCTGTCTTGCTTCAAATATCTGCTGCTTCCACTCCATCCTTACCAATTATTTAACTTTTTTTGGTATCACCAGACCCATCTATTGAAAGTCTTGTCCACAGCCCTGTTTTCCTCTCTCTCCATCTTTTCAGTCACTGTTGCTCTTTCAGGGTTTCATTCAGACCATGAAGTTTCCCACTCTCTCCACCACAGCAGAATATGCAGTCCTCTTTCAGTATCCAAACTGAAATAGTGTTCTTATCCTCCAGATCCATTCCAATTAATGCAGTGCTCCCTAAACCTGGCATTGTTAAATGCTTGTGTTTCTGGAATGTAAATCTTCCAACTTTAAGTTATCTAAAGCCCACACAAATTTGTGAGATACTTGTACAAATTGCATTGCTTATTTCAGTTACAAACACTTCAAATCAAAACATTGATATACAAAATATTAACATCATTTTGGTCACATTACATTCAAAGGCTCCTAATCTTCCTGAAAGTCTGGGAGTCTCAGAGACATACATCTTTTCCATTCCTTGCCCAGATCTCTGTGAGTATTTTAGAGATTGAAGGAAATAAAATACTTTCACGGGTCTATTATAAGAACATTTTGGCAGAGGATTTTTTTTGTTTTTCTCATGGACTTTTGAAGCTAGTGTGTGGGAGAGTGTGTGTATGTGTGTGTGTGTGTGTAAGATTATATTTAAGATTTAGTTGGTCTTTAGCTACTAAAACTTTTTAGCTGCACACGTTCCTTGTGGTGGATCCCGCAGTCTTGTCCAGTATAACCCTGTGGGTCAAGATGTTCCTCTGGACCCAACCGTGAGCAGTCCTCTGCTCCTCCACTTAGGGGACAGAGTTTTTTCTCTCACTCGTGGCAGGAGAACACTGTTGCTCTGCCTTTGGCTCACCACAGGTCTTTGTAAGGTTAGTGAAAGGTTTATGTTTCTGCTGCATGGGCTTGAAGGTCTTGCCCTCTGGCCACAATGAAAAGCATGGCCTTGCAAGAGACTTCTGTTTCTGTGCTATCTGGAGGGAAACCTTTTACTGCAATCTCTTGTGAATCCAATGCTTGGAGGATATTTCATAGGAGGAGATGCCCAGAAACTGAAAATTAAATGTATTACAGACAAATCCTCATCTTCTCTGACTCTCTGTACATCATTTAAAGCCGGTGGCTGCAAATCGTATTAACAGCTACTGAAGAATGATTGGGATGGGCTGGGATGACTCCTGATTGTTCCCTCTAGAGAAATTTGTTCTTGAGTCTTCAAAGTGGTGGATATGTCAAACCATTATTGAACAGTGTACCTTCCTCCTTAGACCAATGCAATCCCCGTGAGAGAAGTGGTTTGTCTTCTCAGGTGGGATGGGAAGACAAGGAATGTGACTGACTCCTACAGTGAAGACCAATGCACCTAAAGCACTTCAGCTCAGTGCTATTTCTACATCAGCCTTTTCCATTCAGTATTTGGTATCCCGGACAAAAATACCTCTCAGTGACCTCCTGAATTACAGCAAACTGTGACCTTTAGAAAGTAAAACAGCTTCATGAAGCAGACAAGAGTTTGGAACCTCCAACTTCAGAGGCTGAGCTGTGGCAAGGTGAAACCGCCAACCCATGGTGGAGGCAATGGACATGACATGTCCCTCTACAGCTACTCATGCAGGTGGGCTGTCTATCGCTTTTCCTTGGAAACAAGTGCTCCACCCAGCCATTTAAGAGAAAATTAGAAATTATTTTTGGAGACAGAGATGCTTGCTTGACTCTTCCTTCTGTTGAAGAAAGAGTTATCAATATCCTAGATGAGGAGAATAGCACCAGGAGACGCTTGCTGCTTCTCTGGGTTGAGCTTTATTTCATTTACCTGACAACAAAAAAGACTTCCAGTAGAAATAGCTTTTCTTATTAAAATGTTTGATTTTCCCAAAAGGATATTTACATTCACAGGCCAGTTAGCCAGTCCAGAATATAATTTTGGCAAATTATTGCACCTCTATTTTTAGATGCAAATCCTTTGTTGACCCCAGTGAGGTTTTACATAAAGGAAAGGGCTCATTCATGGGAGACTAATTGTAAGAAAGGAGCAATAAAGCTAAAATACCACACTTGCCATCCAAGTATAGAGTTGAGTAGTTGATAAAGTTTTCAAAGCAAGTGTTTTAGAACATCAGGGCTAGATTTTCAGGTAATGGTTATCCATATCCATTGTCAGCTGGAATTGCTTGTTCTTGGGACTTCTGGAAAGTAGGGCTTTCGTACTTTGTTTTATACATCACACATTTAAGAATTGTTTTCTGGGGAAGCTGCATGTTTTCTGGAAAATGGGAAAAGCTCTAAAGCAATTTTAGTTTTACTTAAATATCTGTCATAAAAAGAGCTGTGTTAAGTCTTTCTTCTCCAAATAACCACGTTAAGGTTTGCAACTGAAGTTTGGCATCTGAAGTTTAATGTAGTCAAAGTGTACAAGAAAACTTGTACATAATTTAGTAGTCTAATGCATTTGTTTAAAAAGGAAGAGAAGGTTTAATTGAGCATACAACCATGTCAACTTGTCATTCCCAACAAAGGTAGTGTCTGCAGACTGGGGTTGCTAAGTGTAGCTGTCTGAATAAATCCTGAATTTTCAGGGAAAAGGGACTGATCCAGGATTTTTCTGACACCTAAAGGTCCAATAGACAATGGAGGACATTTGGGATATGCAATGGGTTAAAGCCTGGAGAGGTGTGGGGGAAAATAATAAACTTTTATGCCTTTGGTGTCTTGATACTGGAAGTTATTGGCTTATAAGAACACAGGTAAGAGAAAAGACATCAGTCCAGCTTGGTGTTTCAGCTTTGGCCCAGATGATGCAATTGGCTTTCTGCAGGTTGACTCCTGGTGGGGTCATAGTTAACCTGAGGGCAATAGTTTCCACAGGGCTGCAGAAATCCAACCAAGCAGGACTGGTTGCAAAAATCAGAGCCTCAGTTGTTAAAAACGGAGAATTGGGAGCACTCGTTAGACAAAGCACAGCATTTGGGTGAAGAAAGAGAGGGTACTTGGTTTGGTGATGATACAGCTGAATATCTAAACCGCTGTATTATACTTGTCAACATAATTGCAGTTGTTTGTCTGATGACCCTATTAAGTGTTACAATTTCTTTCTCCCAGTTTTTGTTTGTTTATATGTTTTAGGTAATTTTGGAGTCTGTTTTTTAAGTAGTTACATGTGAATTATAAAGGAAATGGGTAAGAGAAATTATTATCTAAGTTCTATTTTGAAGTGGCTTTTTAGACTGCAAACAGCTATGATGATAACCTCATACCTTACTCCTACATGTTTATGAGCACCAAGGGCTCATACTGGTAGTTACAAAGGGAAGAGAGGTACATGGTCTCAGGAAAGCAACATGCATTTCCCAGAAAATTATGTAATAGAGATTGTTGTCCATAGCACAATAACTGTTCAATCTAAAAACCTGGCCCTGTGGTCTACCTGGAGTGAAAGACTAGCCAGACAAAATCAGCAGAGGAAAGGGGCATGAAGAGTCTTGGGGAGGTAAGGTTGTTTTCTGAGATTTCTCAGTATAAGTCAGTAGCAGAGGAGGAAAGAGAACGGAATATTTCAGCAGCAGCATCTCCTCTGCCCTCCGTGTCTGTTTCCGTGTTGGGGTATTTGTTTGTTTATGAACAATGTTTGTTTATGAACATGGTACCCCACTGTCAAGCACAAATGAAACATCTGGGGTACCCAGGAGATGACTGAATCTCCAGCTCTGTGGCAGCAGCATGCACTCACCAGTTGTCCTGATCTCCAGCATCCCTGGGGGCAGCAGTAGACTTGGAGTATAGAGAGCATAGACTTGGAGTATGGAGGAGTAGACTTGGTGGGTGTAGAGGCACCATAGACCCATTCACGATCCCTGCCTCCAGGAGGGCTGGAGCTGCACTCCTGGTGGTGCAAAGGGAGCAGGAGCAAGAGCTCAGGCTGCACCCTGCAAGATCCTCCTTGAGACAGCTGGGAAGGAGTATCCTTCTGCTGCCGTGGAGACCCAAGGTGCTCAGCTTCTGGCAATGTCCAGAAGGACCTGACATTATCACCAAACAGCAAATAATTAGGAGATTTGTGGGTCAGACTAAACGCTTGAATGCTATATTGCAAATACAAAGGATATTACACATCATCAGCAAAAATCAGTTAACTTGCAAATCCCATCTAGACTGGGATTTTTTGTCTCTGTTAAGATATTTGTGTGTTTTAAAATACAATCACAAAATAACACACTAGTAGTTTTACTGTCAAATAAATACCTTTTAAGTATAAGGATTTCTTTCTCCCCACCATCACCACTTCATTTATCTTTTGCTTAAATCCTTCCTCTCCAGAAATAATACAAATCAAGCCTCTGGGGCCTGTTTATATAATGGGGATTTATGTCATTTCAAGACAAATGGCATTTGCTAAGTTTCAGGGAAGCACCTGTATTAATTGTATTTCCTGCTCATGTGCTGCTTTTGTTTGCAATAAAAGAATTCATCTCAGGTGAGTTAACCTTGCTTTTAGAGAGGGCACCTGCAGTTATCTTAGTGCTTATTGTAAATGAAAACATGTTGAGCCTTTAAAGCAGTGAAATAAAGAGGTGCTGACAAGAGGGTATGCCAATAGGATTAGAAGCTTTTCTCACCACTTGTATTATCAGGATGGAGAATTGAGTCACGTTAAATTACAGGGAGAAGAGATATTCCCAGAAGTTCCACAGATCAGAGATTGACTTGCTCCTTTAGTAAACCTATGGATAGGAGGGGCATCCTGTGCTTGGTGAGATTAGGGGGGAAAAAAAACCCAAAGAAGAGAAAAAGACACCTCCCTTTTAGCCTTAGGCATCTATAATTGACCAAGATTTTTCTGCTTGTGATTTGATCCATCCAAACCCTGTTAGAGGCACTTGCCCCCAGCTGAGACCAAGGCTGAGGCGAATAAGAATTAGGTGACTCACTCATATGTACTATACATGTATTCACATCTATTAGGATAAATGACATGTCATTCAATTTAAGCACAGGCAACTGGAGATTGTCATATTTTGAAAATGACAACTGTTATTTATTTATTGAGAATATTTATACAGGTTCTTTCTAGGTACAGAGAATGCATTTTTCAGCAGCTCCTGCGACACCAGTGAATCAGGCGATTACACAGAGACCAGAAAGGCAATTCCACAAACAGAGAAACAAAGCCAGTGGGCTACTGACCAACAGGTGTGGGCCACCAGAGCCAAAATCTGGCAAGATCATTAGTCATTTTCTGTGGTCATTTTTAAAAGTGCTCATCATGATGCTGTGATCCCTGCTAGATTAATAAGGTGCTGAAGAAAACACTGTTAGATGGCAGCAGGAAATGGGATTTAGCCCAGCTTTTAAGAATGCAAAAATTAAGAAAAAACCAGACACATGCTGGTTTACTGGATTCAAGGGCAGGAGGAGAGGGGAAGGAGAGGCTTGCCTTCCTCTGTCCTCATCCCCCTGTATCCTTCTCCCTCCAGCAAGGCTGGCATGGTGCATCCCAAGTCACATGCTATATACTGGAGTATTTGTCCTTCTTATGCCTGTTTGGACCAGGGCTTTCTCTATCTACTATCAGACTGTGAGCTGCTTGTTTTAAAAAAAATTGTTAGTGCTGTTCAAATAAGCATTGATTGAAATTATTTCAATCAACATCCTACCTTTTTATTAAGTACAGACTTGTTTATTAAATAGGTAGGTAGGTAAGTAGATAAAAAAGAAGAATCCACATGATTATAAAAAGACAACATTTACAAAGTGATTCTGAGTTTCCTACTCTTCTACCTGTAAAAAAAAAGACTAGATTTTATGTCCAGATGTCCAATCTTCAGGCTGAACCCTGTTCTAAATAATCATTGCAGCTTGATGGAACTCTCTCCAAAAGGGACACAAAGAGCTCCATTTAGTACTGCTTTTTTTGTTTCTGGATATCTCTATTGTATTTGTTTTCTGACACATTTAACTTTCTTCAGAAAATCTAATCAGTAAAAAGATGCTATTTCTGAATCCTTGTCTTCTCCGTTGTATATTATTTGGAAAACTTTCGTTTCTTTCCATAATCCTGGATTCTTTCCTGTGCATTTTAAACAGGAAGCTAGAGCTCACCACATCTTATAGATACAGCTACTATGCAGTTTTATGTCTGATGGTTCAGTTACACAGTGATATGATTTGTTCCACATTAAAAATTCAGTTTCAGCACAACCTTTGTTTTGTTTGGTCTTTTTCTCACGATACACTTCAGGGAAAGGCACTGCAGTGGTGTGAATCACCAAGTGCACTCCAATGGCAGCCGAGGCCTATGAGCTTCTTGGAGGGGAAACAGAGCTTTTACCTCGTAGCACGTAACACTTCTCTACACTGAAAAGGTGCCATCGAACACAGAGGCCAATGTCTTTGCTTGTGTGTTGGCTGAAGTTTGCAACCCAAATAAATATCCTATACTTCACAGAATCATAGAAAAATTTTGTTTGGAAGAGACGTTGGAGATCATCTAGCTCCAACCTCCTCTGCCACGGGCAGGGATGCCACCCACTAGATCAGGTTGCTCAAAGCCTCATCCAACCTGTCCTTGAACACTTCCATGCTTCTGCAACTCAAAATCAAAGTTGCAGCCCCTCTAGAAACTAGTTATGAGCTGGAATAAATGTAACCAAAAGCCCCTCTCGAGACACTGCCCAGCTTTGAAAAAGGTGTGTCTTAGTGCTTTACGTTACTGATTTTCCTGAGGACATACTTTATAGCGTCTGGCAACCAAAACAGATAAGAAGAGCAAACTGAAGAGAAGGCACTGAATGAACATTAGCAGATCTGGTCTGTTTTCACATGTGCTCTTCCAGTCAAGAACTTGTGAGAAGGATCGAAGGAAGGATGAGAAAACAAGACATTGGATGACGGAATTATATTTGTATACAGGAGAAAACCTTAGGTACTGACAAGGCAAATCTGCTCCACCTTGCCAGGCATGGGAAGAGGCTCATGAAGAGGTCTGGCCATGCAGCTGACCATGTTTTGAGGAGGACAGGGCTGTGGGCTGGTGCAGTGTCTCCCATATCAGGTCCCACAACGTGCACTCCGTGTGACGTGGTACAAAACATGTCTGTCCTGTCACCCACACACCAGAATGAACAAGCAACCTGCTCTGCCAGCTACAAACAGGATTTGCAAAATGTTTTTAATTCCTTTTTTTTTCTAAGTCATCTTGTAATGATGTAATGCAAATGTAATTGAGATCTAGAAAATTTCAATCCTCCCAAAGTGAGGTGTTTCTGAAGCCATGGGCAGGTATTTTTATCCATATGAGAAAAATAATGAGTGGCATTAATTAAACATTCAAAGTTACATTTTATTTCAGAAAGCCAAAGGATTTTATAGAGGGAAAGCCTCATCAGGTTTGGCTTTCCTGAATTTTTCCCTCCCAATATTATGGCCATAGGGGTGCTGAAAGTTTCCCTTGAATTTATTTGAAATTTACAGACTTTCCTTTGCCTAACACTGTTTGTCAGGGAATTTTTTAAACACCCAAAAAATGTCATTAGTCACCTCTGCAAAAGGGGCTGTGGGAAGCTGATGTAGGGATACAAGTCCCTTTTTTCCTCTTTTTGTCCCTCAGCCAAAGTCCTCATGACCCCCAGAGGTGACCTTCACTCATGCTCTGCCTCTGCATGATAATCCATGAGCAGCAAGAGCAGAGAGATCATGGGGAGGACTTTTCTCTCCCATCCATTTCCCATGGACCTTGGCAGTGCACAAGCCATCTACGTGAGGAGTTACAGGGTACATTTGAATTGCATTCATTGCTTAGACCCACAGGTGATGTGCCTTCCTCAAGACATACCGTGAGGTACCAAGTTGCAGCAGCAGACTGCCCTGGTAAACACAGTCCTTGATGGATGTAGGAAGAGAGTAAACTCAGGCACAAATGAAGCAAAAATGGGAGAGGACTGGAATAAGACCCATTGCCTGTGCCCATTTGGTATGTCAGAGACATTCAGGGAAACCAGCCAGGGAAACTGCAGCAGAAGACAGCTTTTCTTGCTATTCCCAAGGTTTTAGCAAGGATGCTACAATTTGTTAACAGTGAGTAGGAAAATGTTAGAAATGGACCAATAAATGCTCCCTCAGCGACGCTTCTAAATAGCCTACTTAATTGTGGAGATGGTAGAAGTTATGCTGACAGTTACAGAGAGAGTTCAATTACTCACAATGTTTACTGAAGATCACTAGCCTTAAATTACAAACAATCAACTCGCTCGGAAATATCAATTGCAACAACAAAGGTGTTTCAGCTGATGCAGGAGGCTCATCCAGTGTGTATAAGTAAGCCACTTACCTATGCAAATTGAACTGCAGTCCCCTGCCCCGTCTTTCATGTTTTGCCCATTTATAACACCTGATCATTGCTTTTTTGGGGATGTGTTCTCTGCTGGCAGAGAACATTTCACCAGGTGATGGAAAAGTGCATACATGATTTATAGGTACCAAAATGATGGGCAGCATCTGTCTCAGATCTCATGCTTCAGGAAAAGTTACATTTGTGGAAGCTTTTGCAAGATCGGGTGTTTAAATCTTCTGTACAACTCTTGGACAATAATTGATGAAATGACCTTTATTAAAGATGGAAGGCTTCAGGAGGAAGTTCAAATTTAGCATCCTGTCAGGATACCCATGCAGGAAATACTTTTCCTACCAGAAGGTTTTGAGGAATATGTATTTCTTAGTGCCTTGGCAACACTCCTCTTTATTCTATTAAGAGCAATACTTGAACAAAAATATACTTTTTAATATTATTAGTTTCTCAGTAATTCACAGCATCTGCTCTCCGGGTCCCAAACAAACCCACGGAATCCCCACAAATCAGTCATCCCCTTAGCATTGGCATAGTTGTCTGGGTATTAAATTGTGCCCTTCCTACTTGTGGCTCCATGATGTGATTGCCTCATATCACCCAACTGTGATAATATCATGTGTCAATGATGTTTTGGGATAACATCATATGTCAATGATATTTGATTATCAGAGAAGATAGACAAACTTTTTGCTTTAATACACACCATCCATGTAAATAAAAAGGTGGAACAATCAGGAAAAATTGATATAAAAATACATGTACTAAAGCATTCTTTAACAGAAGATTATTTGTATGAGGTTCAGAGCTTCTTCTAGTGAGTCTTGCTGTGGTCTTTCTGTAGATTCTGTAGTAAAATCTATAACAAAATTGAAGAGTTTATCAGAAGCATCCTAGCTGCAAGTCCTTCAAAGTGCAGCTGGTCTTAAAAACTCCTGTTTGGCACAAAGCAACCACCTGTCAATATTTCAATTACCACCCTCCCTGCCTGATCACACTTCAATTGTTTTCCAATAATTATTATAATCATGCACCACAAGGGCAACTAGTTGTTTCAGGGTTTTAGGTGAGAGGCAAAGAACTGAAAAAAAACCTCAACAAAACCCAAAACCAGCCCAGTCATTTGTACAGATCTTTCCTCAGGGCAGTTCCTTATTTGAACAGCTGCTGCTGAAACACAAATCAGCCTCCGAGCTAAGCCAAGCCTAGATGGTGTTATGCATCCTGATTTCTGGGGGTAGGGGGTGTTGTTGTTGTTGGTCCTAATTTGAGTCCTGCACATGACCAGTCACTTTCCCTACTGGAAATAATTTCTCTAAATTAAAGGTTGCTGCAGTGTTTCAAGCCTGTCAAAGATCTCTAGCTGGACAGGCTTCTTCAAAAAAAAAAAAAAAAAAAAAAAGAAGAGTCAGTGTCTCAAATCTTAGCCTCACGAGACAGGTTTCACTTGATTAAAGAACTGAAAAACCTTTTCCCAGTCAGGGTAATTTTTCTCTGTTAGATTTCATGGGAAGAAAATATTTCAGCTTTGTTTTTATTTTACAGGAATAAATGGCTTGGCTCTATTGTTATTTATGTGGCTTTATTCCCAAAGGAAAACAGGACGAGTCAGAGCTGTGGCCCACTCTGTTAACACTGCAAAACTTCTGAAATGTTCAAGATGTGATGGAATCTAGTGCAAGGTAACCTAGAAATGCTGAGTATTTCTGACCTGGTCTCTTACTATTTAGCACTGATTTTATGCCAATCTTAGTTCATTTGAATGACTGGAATTTCACTAAGTCTATTTCTTTGGACTGCTGTGAGTTTTGAAGTGGTGTTATAAATATTACAAGGAACAAAATTCTGAAAATATGTTGAAATCTATTAGGACTTCAGTGGAGCTGGGAATTCACATCTGAGGATAAAAATCCTGTGGGGCAATGTGTTGGATATTATTATGCAATAATAATAACTGGCAATAATAATAACTTTCTCTACATGGGGAAGCCAGTGAGATTGCAATGCTAGTAATAAAAAATATCGCTTTACAAGAGAGAAGCAAAATGGCACACACTGGAGTGGGAGGAAGGCAGGCATAGTGACTCTTAGATCCTACAGTGTTAGTACCAAATCTAGCAGCTGGAGAAAGGGAGATGGGCACCATCACGGACAGCATGGGGAAGACTTCAGCCTAAGGGGCAGCCAAGAGCCCAAAAGCAAACAAGTGCTTTGCTGTGCAGGCAACAGCACACTCAGTCATGCAGAGCTTCTGTAAAAAGCAGTAGAGCCCCGTCTGCAGAGCTGGGCAGAGCTCTTCCTCCCAACTCAGAAGAGAAGGGGATCCTGCCAGCCAAGAGACAGCTGCGGAGCCAGGCTGTCAAAACTCTCCCCTGAAGAGAGAATGGAAAAATGAGGTCAGTTTTCAATAAGAGACAAAAAGAGGAGCCACAAGAAAAGGAGGTAATAGAAGAATGTATGTGTGAGAGAAATTACAGTGGGAAAGTCTCTTGTCTCTGAAAATAACCGAGAAAAAGAAAACTTTGAATAAGGGGGAGTACTGAACTAGAAAACACAGAAATGCTTGTTCTAGGCAGTGTGCAGTCAGTCTGCAGAGCTCCCTGCCATCACCAGGTCCCTGGGATGTTATGATACCTAAATTTGTATGGATATAAAACACATCCAGAATAACCAAAAGAGAGGAGGATAAGAATAAAGAGAGAACAGATTTCTTCAAGGAGAAATTAGGTCAACAGGTAATTAGCAGAGCGGAGGAGTCTTAATGCAATTCTTCTTCCCAGAAGCCTGTGGAAGGCAGTCCCTGAGAGGAGCAGCTCTCCTGCCTGGGAAGAGCTGTCAGTCTGCTCAGGCTGCAGGATGCTCAGGGACCATGTACAGGGACAGCAGCAGCACCCCTCTTTCCACTAACCTCTCCCCCAGTTCCTGAATCCCACCATCTTCCTCCTGGCTGTCAGGAGCATTTCCACACTGAAATACATGTGATGTTTCCATCCTCTCTCCCTACCTCTAATCTCTGCTGTCCCAGTGAAAAGAGCACCCTCACTATTGGCGAGATTTAGAATAAGTTTGGTTCTTTGGCTGGAGTTGTCTCCTGTGACAACCTTTTCCCCTTGCGACATATACTTTGCCCTGAGACACAGTAGCAGAACTTTTCAACTGGTCTTTATCATCCTTACCCAGAGTTCGACCTATTTCTTCAACTTGAATATTGGCAACATAAATGCATTTCTCCACTTTTTCTCTTCCACCCCTTGTATCACATCCTCCTGCTACAGAAGCCCATGAAGTGATTGTATTTTGTTGATTGACTCCTGCCCTTCATGAGTTACAGGTATCTAAAATCTGTTGCACTCTGCTTGATATTTGGGAGATCGGTTGCGAGGCCTGATGGTCAGATGTGTGTATCACCCATTCAGGTCATGGGAGAAATGGTTGTCCCAGTATTCTGAGAGCTCTGAGCCCAAACCAATGGATCCACTGACCACAAGCAGTACTTTTTGGAAACTTGTAGCCTGTGTAGAGGACAGCTGGGAACAGACCACCACTGCCAGTGTTTTTAAAACACACCACCACTTGAAGTAGTCCTGTGCATGTCAGCTGCGGGTGTATGACTGTCTCCTGGCTTTTACCAAATGCTCTTCCTTGTGCCTTTTATGAGATTAGGCATAAAACACAGGCAGTAGTGGCAGGATATTTTTGAAAGAAAGTAGGCATAAATACCTATCTAGAAACATATGTAATTGTTGAGGTCAGGAGCTTCATGGTGGCAAACCTTTGCAGAGCTGACTACAGGAAAAACACTTTCAATCCAGGTCCTGTTGGCAGTGCACAACAGCCCATGTTTATAGCACAAAGTCTATAAACTTTTCATGTGCTCAATTTATGTGTTGGTTTGGTTTTTTTTTTTTAAATTCATCTATTTGAAAAAATACAATTATATAAATACTGTATTTATATTAGTCGACATATGAAATTCAGGTTTCCTTACCTAAATTGTGTAATTTTGTGAAGTGCTGCATTTAGCAGGAGTTGTTTAGGGTTATACCGTTAATTTGTGAAGTTAAAGTGCATCTCATGGTAAACAGGTTCCAACCCTTGTTGATTTGCAGCCTACAAATAGGCCATCAAGACTATTTACCATAATCCATTTGTCATTTATCATAATAGCTTATAATTCACTCCTATTGCTGCCACTTTCCTCCTCTGTCATGTTGCACTTCTTCACCTGACCTCTGCTCACCCACTTCTTGCCTACTCTGAGCCATTTTAAAGTTTGCCTCTGCTTTTCTTCTGCTCATTCGAGCTCCTGCTAAGCGACACTGCTCTGTTGAGCCATCCTTAGATTGTTCCTTCTATGATCACTCCAAATTGGCTCGTACTTTGTGCTAGTTATGGTTTAAAATTAGGCAGCTACTCAAGTGCTTCGCTGAACTTGGGCATCCTTCATGTAATTTGGTTTAATCTTTTCCCTGCCTCCCAGGCTCCCCTCACTGCTCTGCCGTGATTAGTACCGTTCTCCTCTGATATAGGCTCTGCCAGCAATGTCAAATTTGCGGTTACATTTCCTGTTGAACTGGTGGGAAAAGGTCATTAACTTGTTGTCTGTGGTCTACTCCTGGCTGCCAATGAACTGTTCCCCACAAACCAAGGGTCAAGAGCTGCCCTAATATAGAGCTGATAAGTCCCTGCTCCAGCAGCTGCAATCTCCGCACTTGTACCACACCATCAAGTACAAATGTACACCCAGCAGCAGGATAATGACATGGAGCCACCACTGCAGTTTTCATCAAGATGAGGTTTCAAGGACTGAAACTAATAGCTATTGCAAAAGCTATCAGAACTATATTAAAAGACACAGTATTGCTCTTTCTACTTAGGTGTTTCATCCAAGGATCCCAGTGCACATTACAAATACCAAGCTGGGCACTTTCCAGTAATGCTGCTTCACTCTCCAAGGTTTGCACCTTTAATGCCACCCATCTCTCCTACAGCTTTGATTTCTTTTCTCATCTTCTCCTCTACTCAATTTCTTCTGGAGCTTACATACACTTTCTCTATTCCTGAACCATTTGCAACAAAAATCCAGATTTCCGTCCCTATCTCTTGGCTTCTTCTCATCTTCCCTGTCCACGGCAGACCCTGCACTCTGTCCATTAACCTCAGCAGCACTCTGAGCACCACCACTGCTGTTTGCAGATGCAGAGGGAGCATCACTCTTTCCATGTCCTGCCTTGTCAAACAATGGAGCCCCTCCTCCTGCTGCAAGTGCTGGCGGTCTCTGCTGCCCTGGCCAAGGAGATCCTGTCCTGCTGGGGGTCAGCAGGGGCTAAATGTCTGCACCTATGGGTAAATCACTTTGCCCACTATTAAAGACAAGCAAATTTTCTTCTATAGTGGAGGCACCGAGATGCTCCGTAAGCGGTTCCTATAGCAACTGTATCCAGGTGAAAACTCCTGCAAGAGCTCCCCTTCCCCCTTCCCTCTCCCCTCCTCTCCTTTCTTTGCAGTGGTTTTTCATGGCAGGGGGTGAGTGAAAGGGATGATAACCAGGATGATTTAACTGCCTCAGTTGCCCACACAGAACGCACACTAAGTGCTGTTGCTGGGAGCGAGTGCCCACGGGATCTCTCGGGCAGCTCACTGGCCAGTGGGGTGTCAGTGGCCATGAATGATAGATAAGTATGGACTGAGGAAACACCCTCATTTTGTGGAAGGAGGATATCGGATAATTCTTAAGGCATTGCCGAAGTGTTTATCTGACACCTTCATTTTATTGTACTTATCATTCAGACACTGCTCTGTGCCCAGCAGCCCTGACATAAAAATTGCCACCTCCTTCCACAGCAAAATTATAATGGAGTGCTAAGCTAGGGAATTAAAAAGGTCTCCTGAGTGCAAGAAAGGATATTCTACAGAATAAGTTGCTGCAGCATCCAAAAGGGGAAAATACAGACATCACCTCCCTGCTGTGAAGGAAAGACAAGGCTGTGCCTGTGTGGAGAGCTTCGCCCAGGACTTCCATTCAGCCCTAACGATGGGGGAATGGCCACACACTGAGGTCCCTTTTCAGGTCTGCTGTGCCCATCCTACTGTATGTGGGTGGAAAGGAGTTATCCTGAGTTCAACCAGCAAAGCTAACTGGGTAAGTGCAGATCAGCATCCTCAGCCCTTTATCCAAGCAAGATGGCATTGCCAAAGAGACACTTCATATGTGCTCAAGCCCTTTCTTTGGCAGCAGAGTTGTAGGACAACATTCAGCAATGTGATGTAGTAACAAACGGCTCTTGGAGTGCAGGCACCATCAACAGAAAAATGGATTTCCCAGCCATGTTCAACAGCTGGAGGAAATCTTTTAGGTGATAACATAGCTTAGGCAGTACTGAGTTCAGTTTGGACAAAATTAGAAGCAAGAAGGAGACACCACATATGTTATCACACTTCTGCTTTGCTGGTGTCTCTGCACAGGTTATTGGACCTCAAGCTTTTGTCTCCAGCTGTAAGGACTAAAAATGTACGCTTCATTCAAACAAAAAGTTATAGTTCTGAAACAGCAAGAGCAGTTAGGAACTGTAAGTAGAACAAATTGTTTTCACAGTCACAATAAATATATAAAAATTGGCAACACTGAATTTGGTTACATATCTGATCACTTTCTGATAGAGACAGTGAAAAACATCCTATGGGTATCAGAGTTTCAACAAGTCCAGAAATTGCTATTTCTGCTAGCAATCATACCAGCTATGCGGTAATCGCAATAGAGGAGCAAAAAATCTCAAGAAGCTCAAACCACCAATTTCAGTGTCATGTCCCATATTCAGACCTGAAGCTTATCAGGGTTTAGATGTCTTCCTTAGCCCATGCTGCTCACAGTAGCTATTTGATGTTGGCAAATTGCTGACATGGTCATATCCTCTGAGAAATTGCTGAAAACTTTGAGCAGCCCCACAGCCAGTGCTGAGGGTTAGGTTTCCCTTTCCTTGCCCCATCAGCCTCTGTGAGGATACAAACACAGCTGTATCCTGTATCCTGCAGGGCTTCATCCTGACCCAGCAGGTGCAGAGACCCGAGTTTCTCACTCCTCACTGCCAGCCTGCACCTGCTCACAGAGACACATGGGGTGCCCAAAGTGCGGCTGTGCCCAAGATGCCAGAAAAGAGGTGCCCGCAAATATCCGGCAAAGCGGTGGTTAACCCTGGAAGGGCTCCATCCCTTCTGCAGTGCCACTCTGTGGGATAACCCTTACAGCCAGAGCAGGGTCTTCCAAAACTCTGTGCCAGTGCTGTGTGCCCAAAACATGCACAGCCAGACTATGGATTATTTCACTATTCCAGGATGAAGAGGGAGAGACTCTGTGTCAACACATTCATTACTTACCTCTCATGGGGAGAGCAATAGATTTTTTCTGGTTTTCTACTCAGGGTTCTTTCTTAGGTCCCAGTAAAGAACCACCTCTAACTTTTTGCAACTTTAAGTAGACCATGCTATACTGACCTGATGTAGTCTATGGGATCACAGGATAATTTAGGGTGAGAGAGATCTCAGCAGGTCTTGATCCAGCCTCCAGTTCACAGCAGGGTCAGCTTGAGACCAGATGAGGTTGCTCAGAGCTTTATCCAGCCAGATTTTTAACCTCTCCTGGGATGGAGACTGCACAGACATCCTGGGAAACCTGCTCCAAGGCTTGATTGAACCTCCTTGTCAAGGACTGAGAAGAATCAATACATTGACATTTTAGAGACTCTGAAAGTTTCACAACCTGTAGTGGAGTAGGTCTAGTGAGAGAAAATGTCTTGTGGAAGAAGGAGGCCAAGAAGACATCAAGAAAAGGATACCTAAAAGTAGCTCAAAATCAATGGCAGTGGGTTTTATCTCTTTGAATCTGACAAAAAGACCAGATACCCTTCCTTTGGACTCCCACTTCTAAATCCTGGTGCCCTGAATTCATAGTTTGCCATTGCATCACTGAAATGAAGAGTCCCCTTGCTCCTGCTTGTAAGAGAAAGTAAGGAGTGATTTTTGCTCTTGACTTAAAAAATCACAAGAGGAAAATTCTTGATCAGAATCTGTAGAATATATAAGGGAATTACTGAATGATCTTTAAAACTAGCTGAAAATAACTCAAAGTCTCTGCTGATCTGAACTGTGCTGTCAGGTCTCCCCAGGGACTGCCACCCTTGGGGTAATTGTGGTACATCACGCATTGCTTGACACATCGTGAAACAGGAGGAGCAGCACAGCCTCCGGAGGCTGAGAAGCAGAAGCCCCACACAAGCAAAAGGCGTTTTTTTTTAAGGAACCCAAAAATAAAAGCCAGAAAAGTTTTTCTGAAAATACCTGAAGAGCTGTGAAGAGCTATGGCCTGCTATGTCCAGTCTTTCTTCTGTCACACTCACCTCTCTGCTCTGCTTCATTGTACCCACTGACAATGTGCCTGCTGCCTGCCTCCTTGCTTCAAACTAATTTTTAATGCAAAAGATGTTGCAGCAATGGAGACACTGTGATGAACCTGTTGTTGTCACAAAATAAGGGACAGTTCTCCAGTTAAGCATGGTTTTACAAGCCATATTTAGAAGACTCATTCTGTGTCTGAGTAGTAGAGTTGGCAGAGCCATATTATGGCTGCAGAGTCCTGACTCCAGTTACAATCCAAGTAAAATCAAGAAGCAATCTCCTGGTGCAGCAAGAAAAATAGGACAGCACTAAATGGATGGTCTGGGAATCTCACTTTGTTATAACATTGAATATGTCAGACATGTGCTGTCCTTCACGTGAGACAAAAGCCCCACTGACTGGTGTGCCCCAAAAAGGAGCCAGCTCAATGTTGTCCTACATGTCACCAGGGTCTGCCCTGTGACTCTTGCCAAGACTGGGGCCTTGAGAAGCAAAAAGGCAAAGCAAAAGGGAAGCATCCTTTTTAGCTCAGTTGGTTAGAGCATGGTGCTAATGATGCAGAGGCCACAGTTTCAATCCCTGTATGGGCCATTCACTTAAGAGCTGGACTTGATGATCTCTGTGGGTCCCTTTCAACTCAGAATATTCTGTGGTCTGTGACATTTTTTGCTCAGGTTTATGGCTAAGACAGGAAATATAGGCAGCAATCATATGCCCTTAGGAAGAAATGCCCTTCTGGCAATGATGTATCTATCTAGACTCCCATGGCTGCATGTGGGAATTGTCAGGGTGGGAAGGTTACAAGCTTTCTGCATAGTAAAATATGCCAGCACCGTTTTCTATTAATGTGGGACTAGCAAAGGGAGGACTGGTGAGAGGGGTGAAGGGGGCTCTCGGGAAATAGAAAACAGCAGGAGAGCTGGATTTTCTTTGCTATGCTATGCAAATAAAGCAAGCGAACATGACTCTGAAACTGAGCTGATAAATCTGATTCTGATTTCTCAAGGCTCCTCTTTCTGACCTGACAATATGTATGTCCATTACAGTGGAGACAAATTACTTTCTACAAATGAAAATCTTGCCAATTCACTTCTATAGTTTACCTGACTTCTCACCACCAATATGATAGTTTGACAATTGAATAATGCTTAGACATGTACAAATAAATGCAAATAAAACATGTCAAAACTCCCAAAACTGAGGCATCAGAATTTTTTTCACATGCAGCAGCCAAGCTGGTGCCAGCGGGTTCATTCCACACAGCGGTGGTCAGTAACAAACATTGCATTGCAAGGAGAAGGAATAACCTGAGTCTTGGCAAACTATGTGCCTGTAAAAAGAGCAACATTTGGATTCAGCCATGCTGGAAGCTTGCCACAGCTCAGGGAAAATGTGTGTGAAATGGCTGGAATCAAAAAAGAGCCTTTAATGAACCTCGGCTTTTCGACACATGTTTTTGGCTTTGGAGCTGAGTAACTTTATTGACTCCGAAGAATATACATAATCATTTTGACATGGAGGGAGCACAGAGTGAGAAATTACCGTATGTGCAGCCAAATATTTGTTATTTCTAAGCAGTTGTCTGTGAACTTTTCCTAAGATGCTGGAAACTGGTCTGGGAGATGTTTTCTGCATGGTGCAGACCCTGTGTTGGTGTTTGCTCAGGATGCTGGGAACAAAAGCCCATTTGACTTTCCAGTCACAGTGCTGGAGATTCCTGCACCACCACAAGACATCCTCACATTCACAAAGAGCACATCATCATCATCGTTTCTCACTGAGCTGTTGCATTTGCTGGCACTTACTCAGTACTGGTAGATCAGTAATGTTTTTTTAATTTCCAGGTGTCTTTTATCATCATTGAAATATTCCTTATTTGGTTCAGGACTGTTCCTTAGTCCTTCCAGCTAATCTGTCTCCTCTGGGTTGAAGGTTTTTATTCTGCTGCACACCTGACGCTGCAACCACCAGCCATCACTCCTGATTCACGGGACAGCACCGAGCAGGTGACCCAAAATTCCTCTTTGATTTTCCATCCAATCAGAGAAAACTGCTGCTGCTCCAACTATAGGTGTCAGTTTTCCACCAGGCCTGCCTCTCAGCCGGCATCACAGCCACTGCCTCCGGGACGGATGGCTTGAATGCTTAGGGATGCTAGCAGTCACACCCTGGAGTCTGCTTAGGGATGCTGGCAGTCACACCCTGGAGTCGTGCTGATGGCAGGGCCCGTGGGGCAGCTCCTCGGAGGAGGGGTCGGCTCAGCAGCACGGGAGGTGTTGGGACATGCAGATGGTGACGTGCATGTCTCAGTGGAAGATGTGCTGTTCTGCTGCCAAATGTTCTGTCTGAGACCACAGCAGCTCAGAGCTCGACGTGATTCACGCTGCCTCTGACCAGACTACACTCTAAAGGTGTTTGTGTGATTTTTGGTTGTTTTGGCAAATACCACAGAGACCTACCCTCAGAAGTAGCTGTCATGTATTTGAGGTCATATTAGAGAGAAGTGAAGAACTAGAATAAAAGACATCTAAAGTTTAACCTTAGTTTTTGGTTCTCGTGTGGCAGGCTTTTAATTTCCATTTGCCTTTTCTCTCCTTAGTTTACTCTGGCATCAGCAGCAGAAATGCCAAACATCACAAAACAAATTGTTCTCCTGGTAGTTCAAGCCCAGAGGGCAGGACAAAATGCTGGAAATATGGCAAGGAAGTCTGCACTATGTCATATCCACAAATCAAGCATCCCCCATTCAAAAGACTGCTTTCCTTCTGCCACAAAAAGTTTCTTATTTTTTGGCATCAGTTGTCTCAACTACAAGTTTTGACCTGGTTCCAACACATCAAGTCTACAGAAATAAACACACAATTCTTACCAGCTCCAAGGTACTTTGCGTCACATACAAATCAATTGCAAATTAGCAAAAATTTGGTGTGGAACATTTAATTATTTTGAGGGAAATTTTGTTTGATTTTAACAATTTAAAGGGCATAGGAATAATTTAGATGTTTTTAGGAATCATGGGTATTTAGGAAGATTTCCTAATCCAAAGTAGACCCAAAGGCTTCTGAATTCTCAACCATGATGAGAAAACATGGCTCTTTCTCAGAAAAGTTTGTAAGCACAATTGTTAACAAAAACCAATGATAAAGCATCAATATTCTTGGAAGAATGTAGTATAAATCAAAATGCTGTACACGCTCTGCAGTTACCCATGTTAATGGGCTAGGTTTCTGCAAACTGGAAGGGCAGCCCTTGGCTCAGACATTAGAAATAAATAATTGAACAGCTTCAGCCCCCACTGAGCCTAGGCTCTCTGGCACAAGCCTTACTGGGCCTTTTCTTTACTCTCCTCTGTAGTTCAGGTTTGCATTTGTGTAAATCAGGTTTTCTTTGTAAAAACATGACTACTGTGCAGATAAATAGACTTTATAGGGAGTCACCCTTCACCTGTCAGATTAAATAGCAGTTCTGTTTTATGAAGTACACTCCGCAAATGTCTTTACATACAGAAAAATAATTTCCTGTGTCTATAAAAAACTCTACTGTGACAGAAGACCCAGAGTAAAGAAGGCAGTACTAGTCCTAAGATTAAGGATACTTGACTACAATTAGATATTCAGCTTTTTTGTTGAGTGATACCCAAAGCACCTTATACTTGCAGTTGTATTTAGCAAGCAGACTAGAGAAATCTTTAGTCTTGCAAAATAATTTCAATTGAAATTATTTCAGTTCTTCAAGAAATTAAAAGCAACAAAAATTAAATTTTTCCCCACTGAGCTCCTGACTTATAAAAAGGTACATGATTTTGGTTTTGATAAATGATCATAGTAATGCAGAATGTTATAGTATCTTTGAAACTACCTGGAATAGACAATATTGCAAGTACTTAGTACAGCACAGAGGACATATTCTCTGCTCTTCATCTGAAATATGAAAGCTATTTAGTACTTCGTAAAACATGTTAAATGGAGTTTTCTCTCTCTTGGAAATAGCTATTTTTTTCTTCACTCTGTGCAGTTGGAATGTTTGAAAATTGCACAAGACAGGCAATTTTGGAACTTCAACTTGGAGGACCAAATGTTAGCAAATCATTCTGAATGGATCTGAAGTTTAAGGCTGTGATGTTATTCTTTGTGACAGTGGATACATTTTCTTTTTCACCTATTTACATATTCACAGTCAGAAATGCACGGTAGTTATTGTGTAAAAGGGGTCTATTTAGGAAGAAAAGGCAGATACCATTTTTGAAAGCTGTTAGTCAAAGAGTACATATGCACCACACGGTGTATAATGAAGCTTTAGCCAGGGATGTTTGTGTGGAAAGCAGAGCTGGACAGCTGCAGAGAGCCAAAGCAGAAAAAAAAGAGATGTCCAGCTCTTCACAGGTGGATGCTGAGTTCCTGTGGGTCATGATGCAGTAGAAAAACATTTGTCATGTAGAAGGTAAAGTAGTTCAGCTCTGTTTCTCAACAAGTCCACATTGCATTTACTCAAGAAAGCAATAGCCCATTTTGGTGAGCACAAAACCTCCCATCCAGGAGTCTCTTTGTCTCTTCTCCATTTCTGTGAAGATCTTAGGCCAAGGAGGGAGTTACAGTTGTGGTGACACTACAGTTTGTGCTACTGAGGTTCTATTTTAGGTGGAGGGTTGTGACTGTCATTATTTCATTCTCACTGGCATTTCTACTCCTAGCTTCCCTACACAACCAGCTCTGCTGCTTTTGGGAAACTCCCTGGTGCTCCTCTGAGTGAAATGTCCAAGTATTGCCACAGGAGCATGTGAGAAGGGCTGGTCTCCACACCTCGGTGGCTCAAGCACGAAACTGTGGATTGTGACTATAAAGTGACAGGACAGAATAAAAGTTATTTAGCTACTTGGTTGCTTGGGTTTTTTAGTATGAGTTTTGTTTTGCTACCAGTAAATTATAGTAATGAGGTAGAAACTGCTTAACCACCCACGAGCACTACATCAGCTCTGAGTTACAGCTCACCCAACTCAGCATCCAGTGGAGTGTGCTACGGATCCAGTCACCACCACAATGACCACACCAGGTACTCAGGCGTGACAGAAACAGCAATGAAAAGGGTACCTCAACTTTGGGGTTGAAATCTAATCTTAAAGGAGTCAAAAAGTACTTTTGGTGGAGGTAGGTGTTGTATTTTCCCATCACCAGCACCTTAGATCTTTAGTAAAAGGTCTAGTAAGGATTACTGCCAGAAACAAATACAGATAGCTGTGTATAGAATTACCTGTGTTTCCTCCAGCAGTGTTGCTTGTCTACCTCAGCTTCTTCTTTACATCCTGGCTGAAGCCACAGACTGCTCACTCTTCTAGTTAAAAAGTCCCAACCACTCTCTGTGATGACTATACTTAATATCCAGAGCATTAAACAAATTGGTCTATGTGAGCTTTGGAAGAAAAGGCAGTTGAGTTTAAATGCAAAGGCCAGTCCTGGATAAACCTGGGGTCTCCACTCATACAGAGCCACATTTGTGATAATTGGAGCTGAAATGGAAGATTTAACCTCTGGGGCTGATGGAGACCAAAATGATGAAAGGATTTTTTAGTTGTGAAAAGACGGATCAAGAGTTTTACTAAATCCTGGGTCGGAGGAAATGTTGAAAATTGCCTCTGCTCTGAATCTGAGACATTTCAGACTGAAGCAGGTGTGCCTCACATCTTGAACGTTTCATGTCTGTTCATTTCATTCCCTCTATTTTCAATTCCCATTCCCTCATATTTTATTTACGTGTTTCTTCCAACAATATGATAGCATAAAACAGCCAAGTTACAAAGCTTCTCTCTAAATGCCTGATTTAAATAAAGCATCCATTAATTTCTGAACCAATAGTGATACAACATAAAATAGTACATTATTTTTCAGAATCTGGTTCTGCAAACATTAGACCATTTGACTAAAATATTCCTAATGTATAAATAAAGTCACTCTTGTGCATTAGTGTTTTCAGGCTCAAAGCTTTAATGCGTTATTTTAGAGTACAAATATTTTCCAAGGTGAAAAATATAAATGCTACTATATTTAAGTCCTCACTAAAATGAAACACAAAAAAAAAAGTGATGAAGGCTTTTCTTCTTGCTAAAGGACTTTTACCAATTTTAACAGAACATCCTTAATATACACCTAGAATATTACGTGTATAGTAGGTTGCTACTCTGCAATTGGTTTGGCTGATTACAATGATTACACTAAGTTGGCACAATAGTAGAGCTACCTGGTGAAAGTACTTCTGCAGAGCCCACAGAAATCTGCTCACTGAAGACCATATTGTGTGTTTGGAGGTCAGAAATTCTGATTTACAAAAATGACAGCTTTTTAACATTGCTTACATTTCTTTCAAAAATAAAATTGACTATCTTCCAAGTGTTTCTTAAAATAAAATTACAAAACCTTTTCCTACGAACTGAGATATTCCTTTTGCCAAACTTTAAGAGATAGTGTCATCTCTTGTATGGGCTAATCCAAGAGAGGTTATTTCAAAACACATTAAAGAAGCAATGCTTTGCTCTCTGCGTGCGAAATGGGAGGTGTTTAACACCGCTGGACTTGCCTGCGATCTGGATATGGCATTTGCAGAGGTGATCCCCTTTGCTGGAGCTGCACTCTGCCACAGAGAGTGTTGGCTGCACTTTGGCAAGCGAGAGGTGAGCTCACACCAGCCGTGACTGCCACCTGTGTGAGGGGCAAACCTGTGCACCTCTGCACTCAGACTTCTTTTTAACACAGAGATGCAACAAAGAAGAAAGTAACGTCACACAGCACCACCTCCCAACACACATCCCCCTCTGCATCGAGGGCAGCTCACTAATGGATGCTGAAGCTGTCATAAAAGCCCCAGCATCCTCTTGAAGGGAGTCTCTCTGTGTGTGAGTGCATTGCACCCCTTTCTAAGGACTGAATGGCTGCCCACTGTGCCCCCTGGGTGCAGGTTGCCAATGGCTTTCTGTTGGCAAGAGGGAAAAACACCCTCACTCCACTGTGGGGAGAGTTAATCTGTTTTTAGCAAGCAATGACTACCTGTAATGTTTTCCAAGAGAGGAAATGAACCTCCAATTAATTATAACACTTGATTAGGTTACTTAAATTGCTGAATTTTCAGCAAAATCAGCAGTGCCAACTCCCCAACACCGTATGTGTGATTCGATGGCCCTTATAATGATGCAGCTCTGCACACCTCCTGTTTTATGGACATCCCCTTTGCTGTTACTCAACTTCCATCTCATTACCGGGAGTGTGAATTTCACAATCTTATTTGAGCATTGCTCTGGTGATCACCCAGTGATTTTTAGGCAATTTTATTTCCTTGAAATGCTAATGCATTCCCAATGAAACTAAACACAGGCCTGTGACTATAATATTGCCTTTGGTCAGTTTTATGTCAATTGAAACAGAAATGCAACTTCAAAGCCATTGAAGCAATGGGTGAGTATGCAAGGGAACATGGGCCTCCAATAAAATAAAAGGCCACTTTAATTGGAAAGTCTCATAGGAATTTCTTCTGATCATTAATAGCATGTAATTTCCTTATTTGCAAATCGTAAGAGCGACAGTGGTAGTAGTAAAGCGGAATATTGAAAGTGGTGTACTGTGTTGTCGTAGTGCTAACCCTGCTGAGAAGCCAATGTCTGTTCTTCCCATCCCAATGCCTTCACCCCCTCTGAGATGGCAGCTGAAGGGAGCCCACAGTTCCCTTCTACTCTTTGGTGTCCTGGAGCTCTGTGCACCTTCCTCCAGCCCGACACCCCTTCCCATAATTTCCCCCATTTCTGAGCAGGGGTTAGTTTTTAATTTGCACACTAGGAATGAAAAATCTGTGGGCAATTACATATACCACATTCCCTGATGGAAGTGGAAGGACAAATGGCAGATTGGAAGATGTAGGGTCCATGGGGGGTGTAACAATATATGGACCCATTTGGGTTGCACTGAGATCAAAGCTCTCCTGTGGTCTGAAACCCTATTAAAAGACAGTTCTGGCAACCTGAGCAAGACTGTTCTGGCAAAAGAAAGCAGAAAATGAGGCATGTTTTATGAGAAGGTACAAATTTCAGATACATAAGTGTTGGGTGATTGAAAATAGTAAGAACAATGCTGCTATAAATTCAGCAAACTTTACCACATAAAAATGACCAACAGGGTCTCAGACTGTGAAAACCTTAAAACAGCAGAAATAGGTGAATAAGTGGTGTGGGATTCAAAAAAAAGGGAGGAGGGGGGGGAATTTCCATACCATTTCTTCAACAAAAACCCAGGAGCTCCTGAAACTCTGCATGACAAGTGACAAAGACCCTGCCTGGCAAATCACTGGTGGCTCTGGCTGCCACTCCTACATCCAGAGCACAGAGCCTCCACCGGGTGGGTGGTACGTAGGGGTGTGGAAGGGGCCCTCCGCCCCAACAGCTACTCCCTACCATTGGATAAGGACTTGTCGGTAACCCTGTAGTCTCCTGCTCTCGTCTGTGTTTATCCTGATCTCAGATCTGAATGTAGCTCAAAAAGATACATTCCTGCAGAGACTCTTGGCTTCAGGAATGAAAGATTTTCTGAAAACCAATCATTTCTGTCCAGAGACATTGTGGCTAACACCACAGGGTGTGCTCAGGTGGGGACATGCAACAGCTTGCACAACAAGGTGTCCTTGGAAAACCAGCAACTATTTCCAACATTTCAGAGCAAGCAAAACCAGAACACCCTCCTGAAGGAGGAGTATCTACCCATGGGAAGGTTTCTCCACAAAGGACGTCCAACTGGGAGCTTGCCATCACTTTCTAAAACAGGTATGTTGACATAGAGAGGCACAGCCCAGGCCCTGGTGCCGCTCTGCATACCAGACACTGGTGAAACACAGCACTCAGTCATGGGGAGCAGGCACAAGTGTTCATCCTGATGCAACAAGTCCCTCCCTGGGAACACTGGATCCTTTGCCTCTGAGGTGGTCACAGCCTGGATTCAATCTTTCTTACCCTCTTCAGTTCAGTGGCTGGTGAGGGGTTCGCCTCTTGCATTTTCACATCTCTCTTGCTGTCTCTACAATTACATTTTTCTTTTTTCAAACTCACTAAAACAATATTTGGCTTACCCCATCCCCTCCCAAATGAATCAATATATTTGTTTTCAAGATTTTCCAGAGGTAGATTAAAGAGGTTCAACTTCTTTCATGAACATTAGGCAGTTTCTCCAATCACTTGAAGCTTCAGTAAGAGCAATCTGTTGTAAGGATTAATGGTACTCACAACAGAGCTGATGCTGAAGTGCCTCAATCACTGTTGCTTGTCACTCATAGCTATAAAAGTCACCAGCTTGGACCATGGACATATCCACACATGAAGGCAAAAACGCTTCTCCACAACCATTTCCCTGCTCAAAACAGGGCACCTGTGTCCACCTGCTAGCAGCACTAGTGGCATGTCTCTGAGGGCAGCTTTGGCTGTAGGGATACTCCTCCCAGCCAGACTCTCCCCGCAGCCGACACCTCTGGGCACAGAGTCTCTGGTCTGACCTCTCACAGTTGCTCCTCAGGCACGTGGCACCTTCACTATATTAAGACGGTTTTGTTCTGTGACAACTTTGTGCTATGTTGTCAATATGCACAATAGTCTTACAGTGGGGAATCTCTCTTGAGTTAGTTCCATGGTTCTTCCTTGACCCCTTCTCTTGCTTTCAAAATCTTTGTGGGAACAGCAAAGGTGAGCCCAGCATGAGACTCTTCCACCTACTGGAACTGGCTTCAGCAAAACCGAGGAGGAAGCTCCCTGAGTGCTCTTGCTAATATGACTTCCTAGATGAGAAATCACTTTTATGTTCTCAATTCACAGAGCCGAAGCCCACAATATGGTTCCAGCAGGATGGACTCCAACCACTGGACTCCAACTCCTTGGAAACATTGAATATTTGAGAATTTGTACATCTTGCTCGGTATTTTGAAACTTCGTATGGAATTTGAATCTAGTTAAGACCTTGTATTTAAATCTCTGTCTCTGCAGCCTTCTGAAGGAAGAGGGAAAGGACACCCATAGCCCTCACACACGGAAGGACCCAGCAGTCCAGTGGGGCCTGGGGAACAGCTCTGTATACACAACAAACAACCCTGTGGTGATTCCTTGCTTCCACGGCTGAAAGATCATTTTTTCCTCATGTTCTCAGGCTCCAGGTTCTGATCTCACATTAATGAGAAATTGACAAACACCCTTGGACATCAAGGAAGCAAAACCAGGAAGAGACAAAGACCTGGGAGGCAAACTGCCTGATTTAGTGCCTTCTGTCAAGGAAGAGGTTAGACATGGCCCAACAAGAAACTCACGTCACACACCATTAATGCACAGCAAAAATCACTGCAGTACGGAGCAAAAGGAAAACAGAAAAGCTATGGTGAGGAAAGACTGGAACACTCGTCTGTCCTTCTCCCCTTTAACATATCCATATTTCCATCCTGCCATTCCTGCATTGCATCTATACCATGTCTCTCTCAGCCATCACAAAGCATCAAGAAGAATCTTGATTACCAGTTCCATGGTGGGCAGACCACTAGAGAGTGGTTCAGTTCAGAACCTGCCGCAAAAATGTACAACACAGATTTGTCTAACTTGAGCTTCCAGTTTCTCAGTCTTGCTCTACATTTATAGTGAGGTTAAAAAAACTATCTCCTTATGGGACAATTTTCTTCATAAAGGAGAATTGCAATTTGAGAATTGCAATAAAATCACCATTCAACTGTCTCCTAAATGAAACAAACTGACCAACTTCCCTATGCCTTTCAGATACACTGTTCTTTAGGTTAGGAAGAGAGTTAATTTCACATCAGCCTTTCAATGCAGATGCAACCTGGATCCAGTCCATTTTATCCACTGAAGCAGAACCAGTGTCCCTTGCTTCCTCCTAACCTCTTCACTCAGGAGACTCCTCTATACTTCCTTCTGCCTGACCCCGAGCATCCACTATTTGTGGTCTTTTTCGAATGGCCATCACAACCCACTCCATCCTCTCCTGCAGAGTATCCTGTGCGTTGTTTCAGTCTCACTGGCAGTCTCAAGGCAGGAAGGCCATGCCTGATGCTGTGCTTGTAAAAGCACCAAGCATGCCTGTTCTGACAGAAGGCTACTGCTAAAGGGTGTGTTTTCTCAATAAACAACACAACCTGCAAGCCTTAGATATCTGTATAACTTCAAAGCTATTTTTAAAAAGAACAGCAATTGCTAAATATTCCACAGGAACCGCAAAAATAAAGAAGGTTATTTATAAATGTAATATATATATTCTATTTAAGATGAGTCATGCAGTTGCTGCAGCTCCATCAAGTTGCAATCAAATCTCTACTCATTGGTTTTATTACTCTTAATTACTTTTTAAACTGCTACAATTCCTCTAAGGCTGGCTTACCCCAAGCCAGACCCTCTTTGTGGTACAGACAGCAAGCACCTACAAAGGGAGCAGACAGGCTCTGATGAGGCAAGCTTCAGCCTAGAAATGCCTAGAAATGACATCCTGGGAGACATGTACAGTACCATTGTAATCTTATTCATGTTCACAGGCAACGAAACACTATTTTGCTCTCTCTTCTAATGGACACTGATCATAGAGCAGCAGAGCAAGGAACAGAATCCAGTGCACATTTTAGTGAAATCCCTTAAATTTCTTAGCAGCTAATACTTCACCTGTGAAATGTCAAGTCAAAGGCTGGGAGAAAGTCACATTCCTAGGCCAAAGTTGAGGGTCCCAGTAGCCAACACATAGTAGTACCCGTATTGCTGCCACCACTGCACAGCCCATTTCTCTTCTGAGGTACCAGGGATCAGCTGCAGCTGGAACCTGGCTCTGAAAAGCCACATCTGGTTGCGGCACTGAGCGCTCAGGACCTGGGCCCTGCAGCAGGAGACCCAGAGAACTGAGGTCATGCCAGTCAGATAAAGTCCGCTTTGCACAGCACCCTCTGCAATTTTAATATGCCCCAGCAACAAAAAGAAAATAATATACCCTAAAAAGCCACTGAAGCAATAGTGTTGGAATGGATCCATCTATGTGACTTGTTACTTTAGAAGTCTTGCCATTTCACATGTATAATTTGGAGTGAATTGCCCTTTACAGTGATTCAACCTGTGATGTGCTCACATACCCTCCCAGATGCTGCTTTCTGCTTAGGAGGGATTTTTACCCTTTCCCATTTTAACCTTCAGAGAGAAAACAGGTGTTTTTTTTATCTTGCTGCCATGGTTTCCTCTTTGCCCCTATATCTCTCTGGGATCCTCCTCCATGGCTAACTGCCAGCCAAAAAGAAAATGTGCTTGGGTGTCAGCTCTGCCAGCTCACGCTCACCTGCACAGAGGGCACAACAGGCAGCTTGGGAAGGGAGGAGGAAAGCTAACACCTTAAATACTTCAGAATAAGATTGATCAAGCTCTTCTTCCAGAGCTTATGCTTCTTTGTGCATTTCTGGCCTGAACCGGATCTCTTTGGCGTAAGAAAGCAGTACCGAGCTGAGCACAAACAGAATGATTGCACCTTTGTTTTCCGGATATGCTGCTACCACCCAGCCACCGAACTGCTTTCCCTGAGGGAGAAGTGGCTGATAGCATCAGTTTGTTACCCAAGTCTTGAAAAACAGGGTCCAAACATTACTGCCAGCTGGACAGTATCACTGAACAGCCCGGTGACTGGGACAATTCCTAGTGTTAATCTTTGTTAGAGGCTTGCATTGTACAGTTCCACCACATCCTATTGGGACACTGCAAACCAATACCCCGAGGAAGGGAAACACAGCCCATCGCCCACCCTCCCCAGCTGCCCTATCTTGCCTTTTACATCTCACAGACTACCAGCTCCCGCGTGAAGGAAGGGCTTTTATTTTGCTCATGGCAGGAGGGACCCAAGGCAGGTGAGGTGGCTGGAGCATTGGCAGGGCTGGTTTCGCCTCCCGGGTGAGTCACCGAGCTGCCGCGCCTCCATCAGGTGCAGCGCAAATCCAGACCAGTGCCTGTTCCTTTTCATTAAGAGCCTTGAGCTCACTGCAGGAAAGATGAAAAAGGCTGGTCATTATCCATTACATGTGACCCATTCACTTGCTGATGGGCTGGTTTTCATCTCCCTGCCCTGCCTGTAGGCAAGCATCCCCCAATACCCTAATCTGCTTTTTTTGTTCTCCACCATTTATTTTCCTAGGAGCCTTGTCAATAATGGCTCCATTCCCTTCCCGTGCCTCCCAGCGCTGCAGATTCAGAAGCCTTAAAGGGTTCCAGCTCACGGTAACAAATTCCAGAAAGTCTGACCGCTTATTATAAAGCCAGTGTAGGAAGGATTTGAGAAAAGCACGATGTAACAAGAGAGCTGGGTAAATGCAGAGCACACACAGCCTGGAAACGCTCGAAGGTGAACGGGAAGGGGAGGCGGGGGCATTTGGAAGCCCATTAAATGAGAACTTATCATCCGATTTATGTAAATCACTTCAAATGCCTTCATTTATTAAAAGTATTAAGCCGCATTACTGTTTGCCTTTGGTCCCCTAATTTGGTTGCTAATGTCTAAAACAACTGTTGAAATTAATTTGAAATTAATGTTCCTATGTAATTACTTAATGAATCTCACATTCACTGCCCTTAGCTCTCAGTTGACAAAGGATCTCACCCGCCGCATGTAAGAGGTTGGAATACTGACTGTGATTTTAAAACGGTTGCTAAATTATAGTTTGCAAATATTTTACATTTATATCACACACTTCATCTTGAAGGATCTCACTGTGTTTGAAATGTTATGTAACATTTATTCTTTAGTAAAATTCCACCACAAAAACTTTCTGGGCATCAATCTTCTTATTTCCCTGCATGCCTTGAAATTAAATCAAATTTAGCTGTATCATTATGCAAACAAAAAATCATACCTACATTGAAAGATTATTATTATTAGTGCTGTAAAGTCAGACAGTTAAAAGATAGGAAATGCTGGAACTGAGACTCTGTGCAATATAAATTCCTTTTTCCATACATATGTATTCTCACAGTCTTTAATTTTATGATCACATATTTTCTTATATGTACCCCGTCCCTCAGGGGACTTATTAGTCCTTGTTAGTGTTCAGGAAAAAAACAGGATGAGAAAAAATAAGGTTCAAGAAAAAGCTAGCAGGGAAAGGTAGCCACTTGTGGAGTCCTTGCCTCATTCCTTACAAAAGCTGCAAAGGTTGTAATGCACGTGCCTCCTTTTCTGGGTGGCTGACTTGGTACCCCATAAATCCTGATCGGCAGAAATGCTGAATATGCACAGCAGTTACTGAAGCTAAAAAAACACTCAAACGTGCAGAGCATTTTACATACTACCAAACCCAGTGAAAGACAAGGTCCTGGGGTCTCACACTTAAAATAATCGTACTCTTCAAAGAGGGGAAAACACTTCTCCCTCTCCCAGGGACAGTGGAAAATGTATTTGAGCAATTGCAAAACAGCCGTACTGCTGTGTTATGGAGAGCCACACTCACTCGTTCTGTACAGCACCACGTGGACACGGCGCAGCAGGAGGGGAACAGGACGCACTGTGACCCAGCAGCAGAAAATATGTGGGGAAGCTGTTGGTGCTGTTGCACAAGCTAGCAGAGGGAGGCAGGGGCTGGGGGGGAAACAGTAAAGGCTATTCTGAAACAAAAGAGCTGAACTGAAGGCCTTCCAAACAGCCTTACTTTGGACTGCTCATCATTTTGTGTGCTTCTCTGACTTTGCATTTCTTCTTAGGTGTGTATGGTTTCTTAAGGATCAAAGCAAAGCACAAGTGCCAAACATTGGCAAACAGGAACCCTCCAGAGCTTTCCTCCAACTTAGCTGAACAGTGCTTTGCCTTGAGACATCCTCAGCATCTAGGTCGTAGCGAGTCAACCCTCCCCAAGCTGCAGAACACCCCCTCCTTCCTCACGTAGAGGAGAGCTGTAGACATGTGCCACATACCCCGGCATGGCTCACAGTAAGGAAACTGGCCAGGAGTTCCACAGCTTGGCTGAGGGATGGGCTAGTTAGGAGGACAGGTCCCCAGACACAGGGCAACATCAACCTAAATCTCCTTCCCACAACAGGGAACAGAGACTACCCAGCAGCCCACGCCCAGCCATCGCCACACGCACACCTCCACACGCTGTCCTATTTTCTTAACTCGAAAGCCCAACCTCTCCTCTGCTCAGATCTTTGCCAAACCTCCCTCTCTTCAACACATTCCCACCCTTGATAGGCTGCAGACCTTCGATGTGTCCTTCCTCACAACCACAAAGTATTCCTATCTCCCACATTTCCTGCATTCCTTAGCTAACAGGGATCACTACAACACCGCCTGGAACAACCTCCAAGGCAAACCTCTCCCAGCAAGGCCAATCTAAAAACTCAAGTCTCCAAGCACACAGGAATATTAGTTCCTTTTAAAGGTGATTAGCAGGTGCATTAGGGTGAATTATACTGTGACATCCTGGCCAACCACCTCAATTTCCCTCTTGAACACCAGAACTGCCAAAGATGAACCAAAATGGGCAAAAAAAGTCTCTAGCTTGTCTCAAAACCAGTTGAGTTTTAAAATTTTTAGAAAGAAATCAGAAGTAGAAAGGTTCCCAAGCCATTTTTAAACTAGAAAGCATAAAAGGAACCATGTGACCACACAATAAACTTGAGGGGGGAAAATTAAGTGGTAAAAAAACCCAGTGATAATTATATAGGCCATCAGCTCCCATGAAGCGTTTGATTTTGCAGTAAGCTACATTCTTGCAGCACTTCGCACACAATTTATTTATCCTTTGCAATATATTCTCTCAAGCAGCCAGCATTACAAGACCATACCATCAAACTGACCTTCAAAGCAGATTGCTCTCCTTTTTTTCCAGCTGGGGGTTTTGTAGCACGACCCAGCAGCTGAAGGTTAATACTGCAAGAGTGCAGAGCCACTACCTCAGCCTAGGCATCCCTTCCAATTCTGCTTTTGTGAAAAAAGAGGGAAAGATAAAGATACTAATACAACCGAGGCTCAGCAAAAACAAAGCCTTCTTGAGGCAAAGATGCTTTTCCATCTCCATGGCTTCCTCCTGCTGCTTGCAATCAATGGGACAAGGCTGCTTTAGTCAGGTTTCCAGAGTCCTGTAATGGAAAGCAGCTGTCCCTATCCAGATTGCACCAGACATCTCCACAATTACTTTGTCATCTTCTTTTGCTCAGCTGCATTACTCAACTTCCCAGTACTGCTGTGTTAGTAACACCAGCAATCCCAGAACAGTACTCCACATACTTTTTTCTTAAAACTCCCAACATTAACCTGAGGATGTTTGTATTGCTATTTGCTACTCAATACACAGATTTTACATTTGTTATGTGTCAAAATATGAACTCCGGGACTTTGTATTCTAATGAAGTGGGCTGCATGAGCCACACATCTCAATGTGAGCAATTTAAATGACTCTAGGGCAAGCCCACTTGAAAAGTCCTCCCTTTCTTTTCCCAAGCAGCACAGAACTGGACAAACTGACAACATCCAACACCATCTGAAACATTTAGTTTTGCAGAATCATTCACATGGCAATGAAAGTTCTCAGTCTTCACACAGCTATCTTCAGTAAGCAGTAAGGGTCACAGTGAATTTTGCCTCCACGATTATAATAGCACCACCTAATAATTTGGGGGAGGGGAAACTTCCTCGCATTTTGCATTAATAAAGTCATTATAACATAAGATACTCAGTTACTTAGTTAACAAGGTTAAATAACTGCATGTCCATCAACTATACCTTTATTCTGAAAGCTCACTTTAAGTAACAATTAAGTCTCTGTTTCTCTAGTGAACTGCTAGAAAGCAAGTAGCTCATTCAAAGTCCATGAGTATGTAACTATAGTTGCCCCTTTATTTAAAAAAACATAATTTAATTTGGAGCCATGGCTGCCATCTCCCTCTGTCTTTGCATACACCAGCTTTAACAGCTCCGTTGGGGAGCGTTCATGGAAGTGGTAATAGGTGTGGTAATTTCCACTTTCTGTTTTCTAGTTCAGAGAGTAATTGAATCCAGTCACTATTGCGATATCTTTCTGGCAAATCTTTGTTGGCCTCCATGAAATGAGTTGGAAGTTTGATTTCCGTTCTCAGCAGGCATGTTGGTGTGATACAGATGAACTGCTGTAACTGGCAAATTGGAGGCAATTTCAGCAGAGATTCCTAGGCTTAAATAAGTGCAAGAACAGAACTTCTTTCACCGCCAGAGAAGTCTCCTCTTGAACAGTCCTGAGAAATGACAGGACCAGATTGAAGAGTTTGGATTTCTGCTGATGCAAGACACTTTGAAGTCTGTTTTATTAAACCAGCACACACACGAAATGACTAGGAAAAAAACCCAAGTCATTATGAAATAAAACGTTGAGGCAAAACAAGCTTTATCACTCCCTAAAACTGCTTTCTATCTCTGCTGCATTTTAATTGGAATACACAAGTATTTTATTTCCTGTGACAGCAACATTCATTAGTCTTCATTCTGGTTATACCTGTTTAGCTCCCCATGACAGCAGCTGGTGCAAGAGCATCAGCCACTGACAGACCATTAGTGGCATGCTAGGCAGGTCGGTGAATTCCGCCACATAAGACATTTCAGAACCAAAATACAAGGTACCAGGTGAGTAGAGGCTGAATGTATGACTAGGCTAAGATTAAAAACTTTATTTTTTATACAAAACAATAATAAATCCAAGCAGATAATGAACTAAGTGTGTCTTCTCATTTTCCATCTTTTCTTCTTTTCTCAATAAAGTCTATCCACAGTTCAGTGTTAAACCACTCCATATTCTGCAAAAACTAGGATGTTTCCATCTTGTATCCATGTTTTTCTAATTCAGCTCTGTATAGGAAAGAGACAGATGTATTGAAACATATACAACACTGTTAGACGTTTGATTTTTTTAAAAAATTAAATATATTACACAATATAGAATCATTTTAGAATAGCAATGTCATACTGCTTTTTGATTCATACCAATAACCTTAACCTCACTTACTCTGTAGTTCTCGGACTCCAGCTTTTTATCTTAGATCACTACAAGTGACTTCTCAGTGAAAACTCTAAATATTTGTTTTAATCACAGTTATTGCCCTCTGACCCACCATATGGCACAAAGCAGCACCTATGCATCTGCAACGTTCCAAACTCATTAGAATAACCAAAATATTATCTTACACATATTCTCAAGAATCTTATATATTATTCTCAAGATTTCCCTAACTCAAGCAAGTTCACTATTCTACTTGATTTAAATGCATGTGCTTCCAAAACAATTGTAAGCTTTTCCTTTGCTTTTAGAATAGTGCACTCTGGAATTTTTATTTATGTCTTGGTGCAATACACCCTGCAGTGAACAATTCTGAGGGAAATGATTGTTGTCCTTAGTCGTAGCCAGAACAGCAAGTCAGGAACTACAATTGTTATCACTCCTGCCCTGCCACCACTTTGCTTCTCACCTGCCTCTGAACACACCAGCCAGGATGCATCCTGTTTTATCCCCTAGTCTTAGCAGATGTGTATCTAGATACGGAAGTACAAATCTCTAATAATATTTTGGGTTAGTTTGCACATTTAGTAGTAGGATTTTAAAAGTGGAGGACTGCAGCACTTGCTTTGTACAGATGAAAGAAACATGCTACAACCAGGCAACACTGCAAACCACTATATGGTCACCTACACTGCAGGCTGCAACTAAGGCCAGTTATGGAAAGTTTGTCTAGATCAACTATGTCTATCAAGAATTACACTATTTCTTGGAAGTCTTTCATTACATATCAAACTGTTTTCCAATATAACCATTTAACTGCCTTTCAACCATATAAGAAATAACTATACCAACAATTTTTTATGCACAAGATACAAAAATAATTGCTTTCTCTGGAGTACAAGGGAGATCAACCCAGGAGTTTAAGCAGGCTGTATTACAGTTTGCTCCTCATGCAACATACTGAGGGATTAATTATAAAATCGGGCTTTGTTCTGAATGCTTGCAACAATTTAAGTTATAATTATGCGTCAGTAAAGGATTACTGAAACTACAAGTGACAAAGAGGATTAAGCAACTGGTTTAGAGGTACCCAAATTGCTATCACTTTTTTTAAAGCATGTAATTAACAATTACTTTGCTGTTGTTGCTCATAAACAGTATGTTCATCACACAGGAAAGAACCTTAACGTTAACACAGACCACTAATCTCCAGAAAATCTGCCCATTTGGACAAAGAACAGCGGTGCTGTTTTAAAGTACAGACATAAAACTGTAACATACTTTGCACACTACATAGCACAAAGGGATAATCTTGGATGCCTTGCCATTAATCTTGGCAGTACAATTCAGAACTTTCACACAGACATAGAAAAGTCATTAGAAAAGGATCTACTCATGTTAAATTGACAGTCAACTGTATCTCAACTTCCCGTGATCTTTGCACTGTTTGCGTAACAGAGCAAAATTCTGTCACCACAATGTCCTAAGGCATATTTCAGTAGAATTATTAAAAGATGAAATGCTGATCAGTACTTCAGCGTCTTGTAATCCCTCAGTCTGGTTCTAAAAGGCTTTAAATAGAAAAGCAGGAAGTAGAGCTTTCATTTATTTCCATTTCAGATCTTTACTTTTTTAAAGTAAGCAGATTTCAAACTTTCAGATAGTAACTAACCAACTCCATTTTAAATATTTTACCTGTCTTCTAGAACAGTAAGTTTAAATAAAATTACCTTAACTGATTGGAGAAATCATCTTCTACGTTGTCATCATCCCAATTGTCTTCCCAGACGTGTGCATCTTCATCTTCATCTAAACCAGTCCAATCTAAAGACAGAAAAGCAGGTCTAAATATTGTATGCTGCATTGCTTTGGTACCATGCCTTACTGACCAATTAGCTCAGCCACAGAGAACGGCAGACTTCTGGTAAATTTAACAGAGAAGTCTGGATCACATTCAAGTGTTTATGAGACAGAAAGATCTAAAACATACCTCACAATTTCTGTAATTATAACAAAAACAAAATTTGGTGAAAAAAAAATCATTACACACTTCACATCCTGGCTTGTGAGATTAAACATTCCTAAGAGATATTTTGCATACTTATGGATAAACTGTAGCATCATCCTTCCAGATGTGTATTTAAACACTTATTTCAGGTTAAAAAAGTAAATATGTATCAGATGCTTTTGCCAAAACACAGACACATTCTCTGTTCCCTTGAATCAGATGCAGTCAGTCTATGGATAAATGACAAAAAACTATCTGTGATGCAGAAGCAAAGGCAGATTGAGACAAGCATCTGCAAACAGCAGTTGACACCTCTAACCAGCTATTTCTGGGTTCCCAAGACAGCAGAAGCTGTGTTGCCTTTGTAAGGAAACACTTTATGTCCATTTACTAACCTTTTTTATATTTTTCCTATAATAAAGTAATCTGGCACATCACCCTTGACAAATTACGGATCACACACTTAATACTTCATTATTAAAAAAAAATTAAATCAAACTGAATAGTTGAGAAAAATAATGAAAACGAAAGGCTCAGAATCACTATGAAAACATAAGTTGGCTTACTAGACCTTTTTTTTCTAGTTTCTTGGTTTATTCCTACTGAAAGACACAGTTTTTCAAATGGTAAAAGAAAAGGAGCCCTCTAATTTTGACACTTGCAACTTTATATTTCTCAAAGTCTATTAGTGTATTTAAAGAGAGAACACTGTTCTTCCCCTTCCATTCTAGTAAGCCATCTGCTGCCCATCCACAGAAAGCTTTGAGGACTAAGGCCTAAAGTAACATTAAGCACTGATGGAGGTATGGAGGGAGCAGGGGAGAAAGTTAGTGGGGTAAAACATTAAAAACTAATTCACTGTGAACAGCTAACTTTCTAAGAATGAAGCCTGGTCTTTGCATTTTCTCCTCCTTTTTCTAACACTGACAGGCAACAAAATTAATATCTGAGATTCACCAGGACAGGAAAATCCATTTGTCACTGATTAAAGACACACGTGTGGAAGGCATTACAATTAAATTTCCCTACGCAAATAAATTATATAATGGGAAAAGATGGAGGAGCATAGAAATTGTGCTGTGAGAGCAAAAGAAAAAAACTGGGGAGAAAAGGTGAAGAAAAAATGCTGCAATAAAAATACATTATTTGGATTTAGTTGTATTGCTAGTTGCTCAAAGGGAAGGGCTTATATTTTACAACTGCCTGCAATAAGCTTTGCCCTTACCAATTTATAGTTCATTGATTTTTTGTCAAAAAAACCCCAAAACTTTACCAATTATATGGATTTCAAAGACAGAAAAAACAAAGCTCAAAGAACTTAACACTAGGTCAAACTTTTCTATCTACAAACATACAAGTAGCTCAGACAGAACTACAAGTTTGAAAACAAAAATCTCCCAGTAACTCGTATCCAGCGCAACAAACAGCAGCTTCAGTCATAAAGGGTCAGCTGGGCAGACTGCAAAAAGATGCTCTAAATCACACTGAGTAAAGAGGAGTCAGGCCCACGTCATCTTCCATGCTGGAGTGGGGAGGAGAGTGAAAGTAAAGCCTAAATTACATTCTCATCTCCGCAGGACACGATTCTACAGCATCTGTATATTGATACTGTTACCCCAGAATTGTGTAATACAGTTATTACTCTCTGCTACATTATATGCCTGTGACTAAACAAAAGCAAAAAATGGTAGAGCATTATCTGGGATTGAAAGTATTAAGATCACTTGAGAGTCCACTACCATTAAGTATTACTAATACACACCAAAATTATAACCTTGTCCTGGCTGGACTTCTTAAAAATGTCTTTTTACATGCTGACCACTAATTGTTTTCTTTTGCACTTGGGAAACAAAAAACCATTTTTAGGATTTTAGGGGTTTTTATCCGCTGCTCTATCACTTTACACATTACATTTTTATATTCTGAAATGCACTGTATAAAAGATTCTTAAGTCACTCATTTACATGTATTTTCCTCTACTATAGCATACTTATGCTATACTTCAAAGTATCCTATAAAAATTGGGCAAGTCTGTTTCTGATACACAACTTGATTTCACAAATTGTTTAAGTAATTTTTCAGGTTGGAATAAACCCCAAAAGTCCATGCTTTCATCCCTTAACATAGATTTGCATTATCTAATTTCCTTTGGATAAAAACTGGGTAATACAACACACAGTTCTGCTATTGCTGGAAAGTGGTGTTTTAATTTGAAAGAACAACAATTAAGAAGGGGTTTGAGCCCAGTCATCACAGTTCTTCCCTAAGTACTACAGAGAACGGTCAAAGCAGTCTGAACACTCAACATCTCAAAACTATGACCCCACTTGAGGATTCAAATCAGCCCCTTTAGAGGTTCTTATTTTCTGCAAGAAAGAACATCTAGAAGCCTGATGATGGTCACTTTTTAATAAGTCTCTGTTCTATCCAGAGAGCCTGTACAGTACTTTTAGCATTACAGCTACAGTCAAGTAAAACTAATTTCACCTTCAGTAACACGGCAATTCAGTGCTCTGGCCAATCCAAGGTCCAGAAGCTTCACAGACTTCCCCTATTGTGAATACTTAATTTACATTAAATAAGATGAACTTTTTTTTTTCCTGTTTAGGAAACACTTATGAAAAAGAAAGTACAGTCTTGTAAGTTTACTTTAGCTATTATCTTAACTATGTCATGAACTTTCTCTATCAGTACATGCAAAAATATTAATTTCAGCAGTACTGAAGGGTTCAGAACACCTAAGGCTTGTAAGGCCACAGAAAAATCACATGCAGTAAAGACATTAGAGAAAAAAAATCCTGACGTTACAGTCATCATGTTATACATCATTTCTCATGATCCACAGCTTGAGACAATCCCAGAATTAAGGACATAAAAAGCCAACATGCCCTAATAGGGATGTTGCCAAGACTATCTCTGTCAAGGGTCACAGAGTTGTTTTATTGAATTTAACTTCCTTATTAAGTATATCTGTACCTATGAAAAGCAAACCAGCATATACGTATCTGTGCTTCAAAGGTAAAGAGATTCAGAGTAACTACAGAGCGCATTATTTCCTTTTCACACATTTTTCCACCTTACTATCAGTTTCCAGCCCTCATCCCTCCTCTCCCTCGCGATTCTTATCTCCAGTGCCAAGAAGCAGTAAATTTCTCCCGCACTTGTTTCCGGCTCTCTCGCACAATGACACAGCACTTCCAGCGCGATGTGCCGAGCGCCGTGACACCGGCACAGAGCCGGGCACGGGCACCACGACCGCGCTCGATCACGGCTCTGACGGGGCTGCAGCCTCTGCCCGGGCGGGGGCTGGGCAGGGACCCGCGGGGCACCGGGGAAGCTTCCGCGGGGCTCAGCCGGGCCCTGCGGAGCGGCAGCACAGCGGTGCCCCGCGGAGCGGCCGCAGCGCCGCGGGGACCCGCGGGCAGGGACGGCGCACACGGCGCCCCAGACCCGCCGCCGCTCCCGCCCGCCGCGTCCCGCCCGGCCCAGGCCGCGGCGGTCCCGCCTGCAGGCCGCGGCCCGTCGTGTCTTGTCGTCCCGGCCCGTCCCGCCCCCGCCCGGCACCTTCAGCCGGGAACTCCTCAAACTCGTCGTCCTCCTCCAGGAGCCCCAGATCCACCGGCTGCTTCTTTTCCGACATACTGGGCCCGCTCCACGTCCCGCCGCCCCGAGCCTGCTGGGATCCCGCGGCCACCGCCGCGCCTGCGCCGCTGCCGGGCCGGCCCCGGCCCCGGCCCGCGCCTGCGCCCTGCCGCTCCCGGCTCCCGGCTGCTCCCGGCCCCGCCCGCCGCTCCCGGGCCCGGGCCCGGCCCGCGGCTGGGCTCAGGTAGCCCGCGGGATGTGTCGCCTCTGTCCTCAGTGCTGTGGGGAGAACGAGCCCGTTCCCTGCAACGTCAGAGCGAACTGCGCAGCCCGCTGCCGCTACTGAGCGCGTCTGTTCTCTGCATTCTTGCATTATTGGTTTGTACTCAGGCGAAACCTATCGAGTATCAGCCTTGTCTCCTTAGTCCGTAAGTCGTGGTGTTAGGGTTTTTTCCCTTCTGGCATTTCAACATAGTGTTTCAAAACGCCAGGGGAGGTTTAGGTTGGACATTAGGAGGAATTCATTCACAGAAAGAGTGATTAGACGTTGGAATGGACTACCCAGGGAGTACCGCCATCCCTGGAGGTGTTTAAGGAAAGCCTGGATGTGGCACTCAGTGCCATGGTCTAGCTGACGAGGGGGTGTTTGGCCATAGGTTGGACTCGATGATCCCAGAGACCTTTTCCAACCTGACTGACTCTCTGATTCTGTGAAAACTTAGAACTAATTTGCTATCTTTTAAATTCCTTGTCCATCACATCAGAGAAACAAGCAAGCAGCTTAAAAGAGAGGGTTTGACTAAGCTGTTCACTAAGAGTTTAGGGTGTTACATGAAAAGTAGAAATGCTACGGGTTTTTATTATTCCAAAGTGTATTCATTTCACTTAAATCTAGATTCTGTTGATGATTTCAACAAAGGCAAAGTTCAGCACTTACTAGCCCAAACAAGTTTGTGTGCATGGCAGCACCAGTGGCTCCTCTCCCAGCAATCACCTTACAACAATATTGCCAGTTTGGTGGAGGGGCTGGCATTTTTGTTCTGTGAGAAGCTGATTCACAAGGCAGTGACTTTCACATCAGGGTTATACTGTGTCCTAGATTTAAAGTCAGGAAAACAACAAAACACTGGTGTGGGAATTTGTATATCGTTGAGTTCCAACCCAGAATAAGCATCTTCTGCCATGCAGCCACAGGTAAGGCGAGGTGGGAAATGAGCCCTTCTGCCAGGTGAAAGGTCTAATCGAGCAGTCACGTTCTAGTTTTTTGTGGCAGAAGGACTGACTGACAGTGATGACTGTGAAATTATGAAAACTCTGGTTCAATAAATCAATATGTGAAATCTAGTTGTAACTTAGCTGGGATTTTCAGCAAGTTGTGCATTTTGGAATAATAGATATATTGCTCTAAGACAGTACAAGATAAAGTCATAAAGCAGATAGGGGTCTGTCATATCAAAAGCTTGCAGTGATCCATGATCGTTCAGTTACTAAGGCTCATATTCAAACCATCTAGTTTTTGCCTAACCTAGAACTTGACTGAACTGTGAAGTCTGGATCACACCAGAGAATAATGAGATACTCAGTTGCACCTAGATTATCCAAGAAAGAATGTAACTTGGAAACTCCTATGGACATGTAGTTTCAAGTATCCCTGAAGCAGGAAGCAGCCTGAACTTGTTTCATAGACTTTGCCTACATATCTGCTGTAGAGAAAAGATGCAACAATCCTTTCCACCCCTTCTTTCTCTTCCTTCTCTGCCAAGCTGCTGGTTAGGAAGCTCTGGAGTGTCCATCAAAAGAAGAATCTGTACTTCCTAAGAGAATATGGCCAGCCACTGCACAGTGAAACAAGGAAAATCGAGGACGACTGAAGCAGTGCCTTACTGATGTAGAGTTGGACCAGAATCAGTCTCGGATTTGAGGCCTCTATGCATTTCCCACCTGTGGAGCTGAGTATTCCTGTATCACCAGTTACCCAGACTTAATCTTGTGTTGCCACAAAAATCTGTAGTGTCAAAATCTCCTCCTTTTATTATAAATCTCAAATTTTTTGATGGTTCTTTTAAATTTGTGGTTTCTGGTGTCTTGTCATTAAATAAAGGGCTTGGCTCTTGTTTAAAGATGAGAAAAGTTTCTAGCTGGAGCAATTAGAAATTAGCCTGGAAATATGAACAAAATTTGTTTCAGATTTACCTATTTTACTTGTAAGATTGCTTTAAAATAATGATTTTAAAAATAAAAACTCTAAATCCATTGGTTTAAATCCAATACCACAGGTTTTTTAAGCCTGGAATTTCATTAGCTTGCCTAGCCTTTTTAGGAGATGAATGCAGACCTCACTGTCATGTCCCAAATGCTTTAACTCTCTGCTAGTAAGATCTCCAAGGACATAGGTATCTGCCATGTTGTATTTCTCTCATCAAGGTATGCCCATCCTCTGTAGCCTGAAGGACCTGATCTGTGAAGCATTCTCCAAGCCAGCCTGCCAGACCTTGCAGAACAAGTTCCCAGAGGGCAAGGCAACAGGCTTACCTTCAAATTTCCACTAAGTCCAAGTTGGATTTGAGCTGGTGTGAATACCGAGTGTCACAACCAACAAACAGGCTGTTTGCTGGTTGTTTGGGGATCAGACTCCTCCAAAGTATATACAGGTATTTTCACTCATGGTGGAGCAGATTTGACAAGTAAACAACTCCGTCTGCAACAGGAAATAGCCTACCAAGGAGAATCTCCTGGCAGGTGGTGGATGGGTATGACATACCATATCCCAGATGTATGTTCCTCACAACCAGACTATACAGTAAGCAAATAGAAAGAAGTTATTCTCCTGCAGGTAGCTGTTAAAAAACACGGTTTTTAGGGCCAATCTTGTGGCTGGGATTTCTTAGCAGAGGCACGGGGTTAAATCATATTTTCTTAAGGTTTCTTACTGGCCTTCTTAGGTAGCTTCCAGTCTGTAGGCTTTGTATATCTCACACTTCACTGCCTCCAGGAAGCGTTTGAGGAACTTATATTTCTGCACTGAGAAAAGATATCTTCAAATTCCACAGAGCATCACAGCATGTAAAAATGTGATGATGCAGTTTATAATACTCAAGCCTTTTGGTGGACCTAGCCCCACGGAATAGTTTTAATTCTTTAAGGAAGATAGCATAAGGATTCAGCTGTCCAGAACAGATTTTCCAGTGTGGAAAATTTGCAGGAGGGTGTCCAAGCTCCAAGTATGATCAGAGTTTGATAGTTTCTGGATGGACCATAAAGAGTAAGAGTTGCCTTTCAGCATCTGCCCTATGCAGTCAGAGTGAGGAAAGGCCATGGATACCTCTAAAGAGCATACTGCCAGTGATTTTTGTTTGATCCTTCCCCTGTCCCAAGACTGGCAGCAACCTTAACAGTCACCAAGCCTGCCTCTCACATGGACACAGGATGCACAGGGCAAGGATTAGTTTTGATCAGTCTAGGGAAGGCACTTCCTACATTCCCAAAACAGCATAAGAGATCTGCTTTCTTGGAGCTGCAGCCCCTGCACAGTACACCAGCTACATGCTGAATAGGTTGGTTTTCCAAGACCAAGAGCCTGATACTATTGGGTGCTTCAGCAGAGAGATCTACATGCCTGTTGCATGGAAATTCAAGGGAAAAAATTCCTATAGATTTCAGTGGTTTGGGATATGACCGTCTCTATTAAAATCTTTACTTAAATATACCCTTAAATGGCAACATGTTAGAAATACTTGAACAAGACAATCCTGAGTAATTCATCAGTACCTCTATTATTCTTTCCAGAGTTGCACATCAGCTATTTGCACAATACAATTTGTTTTAATTTTTTTATTCAGCATGTTTTATGCATTAGTATCAGAAAAGCCTGTCGTTCTCTTGGCAAATGTTACTGCAAGTTGTCTAGCAGGGAGGTGGATTATGTAGATTTATTTATTCAGAGTGTAATTTGCATAAATGAAAAATGGAAATAAACCTTTTTTTTCAGAATTAGAGCCTTTTTTTTTCCTTCAAGGTGAAACAAAAAGTGTTTGTAGTACACTCATTAAAATTTCCAGATTTTTTTTAGGTGGACTATTATTCATTTCAATGCCTGGGCCCATTTTCTTTGATTTGGATGCTTTAATGTCTGAAAGCATATTCTGAGGATAAGATTAAGAAGAGAAAATAGAACAGATTGGAAATTAATTTGCTTATAAGCAGTTAAAGGTGTCCTGTTGAAAAAAAAATCTCAAAGCCATATTAAGGATTTTAGATATACTGGGTAAACTGCTGTTTTGGAGGTCTGCATGGTTCCAGGCTACCATACAGTGCCTATTCAGAGAAACCCTGTGCTGCAAAGAAAATTGGCACAGTATGTGGATGGATCAGTATCATGTGAAATCTGGGTACAGACCTACATCTAATGGTCCTCCAGCTCAGACATCTGTCTCACATCAGTGGTGCCTACAGATCTTATCTGGGTGGGAGAGGGACTGTCTTATTTATGGTCCAGGCTGTTAGATATCCAGGAATGCACCTAATTCCTGAAAAAAACCAAAAAAACAACAACAAAAAACCCCCCACAGGAAAGCTTATTACCATTGTTACCATTCAGAATGTGTGAATTACTGTGCAGTTCAGAATATCTGTCCTGTAGGATATTGGGCTGTCCAAGCACTGATTCATGCATCCCAGGAATCCCTTCTGAGATAGTGTTCTGTGTCTCAGGATAGTACTGCGTTTCATGCTGTAGTTTTTTTGGATTAAGTTGAAGGAAAAAAGCATATCCCGCATTCAGTGCATCTGGAAGTTGGGGCACGGGTTGCCCTGCTTCTTTCAATAGCTCTGCACAACTCTGGACCTATGGCATTATTCCTGAGGTCAGTGCCTTTGGTTTGCCACTATTTATTTATTCATGCCTGCAGAGGTCCTCTTTTTCTCTCCAGCTGCTCCATCATTCACCAGCACCTCCTGGTAGCCCACCCTGCTCCCACAGCCCATCCGTTCTCAGAGCTGACCCTCACTGGGGTCAGGACGCGATTAGGTGGCTGCAGATCATAAGGAATATTAATCACAAGGAACACTTAGATGTTGCTTTACAGACTTCCTTATGTGAAATATGCTGTGGCAAGCTATCGGGTTACCAGTGGATGAAATAGAAACAGTTCTGTCTTTGCCCTTGACAGTCAAAAGAGGGTTTGATTTATTTTCTCATTTTCACTCGGTGTAAAGGCAGCTGGGCAGTATTGCTACAAACCTCTAGCTGTGTGTCATTGTAATAGGGGCAATATGTTTGTTCACTTCTGCTCTCTTCCTCTGTCTAATTGTTCTATTGTCTTTCTGTTTTCTCTCCACATTGGGGCTGACAAAATGTCTCCCTGGGTTTAGCCCTCTAGCCAAAACTTAACGGGCTCCTAATCAAGAACTAACACCACCAGCAGGCTATTTCCTGCCTTTGTTTACCATTCCTGGTATCATCTTTCTTCTCCTCTCAGTCCATCATTACAAATTTTCACTGTTATTTTCCTTTGACTCTTCCTCTATATAGGGTGCAGGACGCTTCCTAAATATTGTTCCCCTTTCATTTTCTGGCCACTTGATCTCTGGCCTCTCAGCTCTACACCCTGGAAGAGTACCAGATACATCCAGAACCAGATTTTACAAAGCCAAGTAGCCCTGGCATAACTGTGTATTCCATGTAGCCGTATCAAATGTTTATTGCCAAACCTTGATGCAAATTGTAAGCATGTTTTGAACATAAAAGGGGTAACCACAATGGAATTAATCACTAGCTACCTTTCACCATGACTTGAATTTTGTTGCAAGTATCAGGATTGTCAGGGTATATTCAGTTACCTAAACAAATATTTCTAAGGTCAGTTGAAACGCCCTAAAACACAGAGCCACTTGATATATCCTGGGAGACCCTGGCCCTTCCCAACTGCAGCTGGAGATGGGGCAAAATACCCCAGGGTTTCTAAAATGGCATCAGTTGCCCATGTTTAAGTGACTGAATTCCTACCATACATTGAAATAACTGTGTTTTGTTCTTAAGTGTCCTGTTCGTGTTACTGCACAACTGACTTCATTTATTCTGCCATGGCTGCCCTGAGAATACTACACTGTGGTAACCTCAAGAGGAGATAGTCACCGGATAGGTTAGTATGACTCTTTAGGAATCAGGTGAACAGAGTAGGCCTTTTTTTCCATCTCAAATATGCTTCTACCTTAACATATCTAAGGTGGGGTCAGGATGAAGTTCAACCCAAATAAAATCAAATGTTGTAGCCTGGGAATAGTTATTAAGTATTATTTCTGATGTTCAGATAGGTAAGCAGGGCTATTCATTAGTAATCCTGGCAAGCTGTGGGACTTTCTCATACTTAGACTGTTTCAAGAGCCAGAGTCAGGCCACTGAACTTGAGGCCACCCTCACCTTAGGGGACTTACTCAGACAGCCCCTCTGTACTCTCAGTTCAGAAAAGAGATAAATGGGCTCTTCAAGGTGGAGATTCAGAGCACCTGAGTTTGAATATCAGCCCTGAAATGTACTTTGAAGGAACCTATCTCATCTCTGACTATATTAGGAGGACTTGCCCCATAATTATGTATGAGAAGTCAAGAGATGGAAATAATCTCTTACAAGTTCAGGTAACAGCAGTCACCCTTGTTGGCCACGTTTCTCTGACAAAATTCCTCCAGAGCAGTTTTACCCTAAATGTATCTGTTTAGCTCACTCAACAGCTCAGCAATCCCCCCAGGAGCTTCTTCAGTGTGTCTGGTGGGAGCTGGCACTAGCAGTGTGTGTCACTCAGACCATGCTGCTGGTGTTGGCTTTGCTGTGCTGGCAGGCAAGAGTGTACTCGCTGCCCTTCCAACCCCTTGGGGCCTGCTTGTCACCAGCCCTGGCTGTCGTTCAGCTGTTCTGCAGTGTCACAGGCAGCACAGCCTCCATGCAGGGAATTTCACTTAATTTAATTTATTGCCAATTAACACAGCCTTTTAATTACTGATTTGTGTACTGAGGGGAAAAAAGAAGACATATACAATTGAGCAAAACACTCAGGGTATTACCTTTCCTCACCTTTCTTCAGACTCTACTTCAGTCAAACACTTCTCCTCCCTCCTTTCTCAGCTCAGCTCCCTTTGTTTTCACTGCTGGTTCCCACTTTCCCTCCCTCCCTGTCCCTTCAGTGAGGTGATGAGCAATTGGAGTCCAGGTATGTTGGTTTCTGCCCCTGCAATTCACTTCTTGCCCTCCACTGCTCCTCGCTTCTCACTGCTCCTGTGCCCCAGCGTGGCTCATCCATGGCCTGTGAAGAAGCGTTGTGCAGTCAGTTTGCTTCCTACGCTTGCGGACGCATCCTCATTGCAAACATGTCAGGAAAACGAGACGGGTGTATTTTATCACATACATGTACGCAGTCAATGAAAGTCAGGTGTCTAAGGCGTGTTTTAATCCTGAAGCCGTGGATGTTGCTCCCAGGAAATGCAACACAGGTGCCTGCAGTGCAGGGCCAGTGCGATGCGTGAGCAGGACGGCCGCGCTGGGTCCCCCAGCTCCTGTGCTGCCAGCTGCTGCGCAGGCAGAGGGGCAGCAAGGCCACCCCAGCTGGAAAAGCAGACAGTGGCATCCGTGGCATGGAGAAGCCCATAGAGCCCCAAAGCTCCTCCTCATCCATCCTGCAAAGCAGAGGATACCTTCTTCCTCAGAGCTCCCCTTAACTTGTCATGTCTTCTTCAGCAAGCACAGAGGTTTTGATGAATCATCTAGTGGTTTTCCACAGAAATGAATGAAGGACTGCTGTGCCACTAGCAGAGGTGTCAATTAATTTCTTTCTAAACGAGGACACTCTTGAGACCTTTTTTATCTTAGTTTGCTTTTTATCTTAGATTACCAAGTGAAGTTGATGCAGTACATCAAATCAAAGCCACAAGGAGCAATTTGGGCAAGTCGTGGTCTTAATTTGGCTCATCTAACCAGCTCTCATGAATGCAGCAGTTGGCCCAGCCAACTCTGGGCCATTGTATGTACAACTGCGAAAAACTGATAGTTCTTTCTGTTTCTGTTAAATAGGAACTTATTCTGAATTATATTTTAAAGAAAACCCTAGAAAACAAACTGTTTTGGTCCCATTCTGCTTTCCAAAGCACATAAATCTTTTGTAACTCTAATCCTTAGTCCCATAGCAAATACAGTAGCATCAGTGACAGCTGGAATTCTTATAAAAACAGCACCAGGGTAAATGGTGAGCATAGGTCAAACAAATCTACAAAACCAATGGTTTTACTGAGTATATATATAAAATCCTTTGGTGTACATTGTGAACACACACGCAAGTTAAAATATTAACTTGTACAGTACTTATTGTACAGATAAACTATACAATTAAGCAGGCTAATATGATAGTACAGTGGTGCTAATTATTATTCTAATATACAAAGTAAATTAAAAGTGGGTAGGATCACCTACAGCAGTATATTACAGCAGAAAAGTTAGATTTGAGTACATTGCTATCGAGGTTGACTGAGAAAGAAAGTAAAAGATCTAAACTGATTGTCATGTGAAGGAGTGCATTAGGAAACAGCACTCTCAGTTTTACTGTTTCTGGCTTGTATCTTTTGTAATACACAATAGGGGAGTCTTTTCTCTGATTTGCTTTTAAGCCTTTAGCACAATCAAAAGCTGGAGGTAAAGAAAATCTGCAAATAGCATGAAAATGTCTTGTGGTGACGTTCTTATTCAGGCTCTGGGCCTGATTTTGAAAGATCTGAAACACCCAGAGATGCCAATGCTAAGCTCTTCTGCAGGTCAGATATTTGAGGTCTGGAATGTTGCTTTATAATCTTGTTTTCGTGTTCTTGCAAATCTAGGCAGTATTTTTTTTCCCTTTGTAGTAGCACAGATTTTATTAAAACCATTCAGAACAGATATCTATGTTTTAAGTCAACAGTCTTTTGCTCACCAATAAGATAGAAAACTTTGGTCAGCAGAAGAAATCCAATCTTTGAGGAAACTGATAATATATTCAAAGTTAAGACAGCAAAAATTTTTTAAAAAACAAAGTCTCAGAAATGCTGGGACTTTTAGGTCCTCTCCATTGCATCATTCTGCCTGATTATGGCACCATCTTCACAAAAGTTCTTGCACATTAATGGCAAAAGATTCATGGGCCATATAAAAAGTCGGTGCCTCAAAAAAGTAGATTTTTGTTCTTTGTGTTACATTGCCTTGTCATCTGGAGGGAAAAGTCCATTTTTGCCATTGTGTTTTCACTCAGAAGTGGTTTGAGGTGGCTGCACTCTGAAGTATAACCAAAACAAAACAATAAGGTTTGAAATTGTATGTTCAGTGTTTATGTAGGCTGTATGTAAGCCACAAGGATAAATAAATTTAAACAATCACATGCAGATCTGAGAGAGGCAACTGAAGCAATGGCTCCTCAATTCCCAAAAATGTGGCTAAATTTAGAATTTTATATCCCAACCAGTTATCACACACGTGATTTAGTGGCACAGTGTAACTGAATACATTCAAATGCCTGGCTCTTGAGTTGTAGGAGTTTAAACCATAACCTAAAAAGAGAATTGAATAAATGTATATTATTTTTAATGCTGAAAGAAAAAGACAGAAGTTGACAGATGTCCCCTATGCTGTCAGATACTAAGAATTCCTAAGTAATATAAGACTATTTAGAAACATCATATCTTTTCATACTGCTAATGACTCTAAGGGGCTCCAAATATTCGCCAAGGACTCATGACAGCTGCCTTTTGGGCATAAAGGAAAATCATCTCCTCTTAAATGCACAAAGGAAGTAGCAATTGGTCTTTAGTTCTGAGGGCAGCCAAACCTTATGTACTGAAGTCCAGATGCTTTGAAGTATTACAATGTGGGTTTTAGCCATCTGGTTTTCACAGAACAACTCCTTGTTCCTCAAAATTTGGGCCACGGTCCTGACAATCCTTTAACAATACTGGTTTCACACCTCTTCTTAAGGCATTTTCAGTGACTTTCAGGAATGTCCCTATAATATAGTCATTTTTCTCCAGCATATAAAATGCTGATTCTATTGCTACAATCATATAACCTACCTTATTTATTTTAAACAAAATGAAAATCCAATCTATTTGAGGCATCCATAAGAGCAAGAAAAAACTATGAATACAGATTTGCTAAAATAATGTGTGTAATCACCTTCATAATAAAATTTAATCACCTTTTAATATTTATTTGTGTATTATTAATATACTTATATGTTGTGGTTTTGTATGTTATATACATATATTACATACATATATATTATATTATATACATGGTGTGGCTAGTCTTTTGCAGATTTGCATCAACTTATTGAACAAGCACATCTGAAACACTTATTGCATGGAAAACTTGAACTGTACATTTTAAATAATGACTTTCAAAGGAAAAATTGTAATCTTTTATGGCTGGTACAAATTTATATTGAAGCTTCACTGAAATGTACAATTTTTCAGTAGAGTTTGCTTAATGTTAATCTATTCATTTGAGGGTAAATGCAGAATTTAATGGTGAAGTGATGTAACTAGAATATAGTCTCAAGTGGTGTGTTAGGTTTATCAATCAGTGAAAATTGTGCACTTGAGTGTAAGAGCACATGTCTATCCATATGATTCTTGCAGCCTCAGTTAATTGAAACCCTTTTCCCACCCTATTATCAATACTTGAAAAATAGCTCCAACCACATCTATTAACCAGTGCCTTAATAGACGCTTTATCAGCTCCGTATAAATTGCACGTATTTTGCTAAAAAGCAATTTCGCTAATACAAGGGTCAGTTCTATGGTTCACTGGAGATGTTCACTCAGGAGGTGTTGGGGCACAACTGGATGGATGGATAGACATGGATAGAGATGGATAGAGCTGTGAGCCTGGTCTTCAAGCCACTGAAACACTGGCAAGGTTGGAGGTCCAATCTGATTAACACTCTCAGTCCTCATTAATTTCAACAAAAGCAAGGTGTGCTCATGATGAAAATTAGTTAGGCATGACCACTTGCACAGGGAAATCTAAATCAGACTAGAAATATGTGGTTTTAAATTTCCTATTTAAAAAAAAACCCTAAACTTTAGACTCAGGATAGCAGAATTATACACTTTAATTATACACAATAAATTATACATTATTACAATGATGATATGTCCTGAACAACTCTGAAATGAAAAATTCTTCTTTCCAAAGCAGCTTCTCCAAAATTTTAATTCATATTGGTAATTTCCTTTCTCCCATAGATCCTTGATTCAAATGAAGAATAAATATATATTTTCTGCACAGCTTGGCTCAGTGTCTCCTGAGATCATGGACAATTCAGCTGTCAATTCAATTTAGCCAATTGTCAACATCATGAATCAACAGTAGAAGAAAAATGAAAGCATCTACAAAATAGGAAGAAAAAGAGGGATATGAGATACTCAGCAGTACCTAATCTGGTGCTACCTAAAGCTCTCTAAAGGCTTCTCTAATCCTTAAAGGCATTTTGGAGCTTTGAATCCATAGGGTTTCACCTCTGCTGAGAGATTACCCGCATACAACGGATTTTGCTTTTGTTTTTGTGGTCAGGCTGTTTAATCAGTTCCGTCAGATGTGAGGATACAGGTAAGGTACAATTATGCTGAGTAATGCTTAGGTTTGGGGACATTCTTTTTCGTGGTTAATTTGACTCCCTGTTCCTCAGGGAAACTTGTTGCCATCACACCGAACATAGCTTTGCAGTGTTGGAGGGGTCCTCTGACAGCATGAATTTTTTTTTTTTGCTACTGTTAATTCTTTGTGTAGGTTTGTCCCTATGATCTTCATGGGCAAACCAGTAGAGCTTTGAGAATTAACATAATAAGGATCTATACTCAGTTGTATGCAGAGGTAATATACTGGAAGCATTTGCATTACAAGTGAGCAAATAGCTTTCCTTTTAGTCTCAAAGTGCAGTTTTATGGGACCATATATTATGTAGGAAGGCAGAGCTGAAACTGGTACTACATTTATCAAGGCATGCATAGTTTAGTGCTTGTGGCACAGATATTCATAGGCAGGAGAAAAGAGCCCCCACCACAGCCATCAGAGCAGAGCTATAGATCTGCAAACTGACCCAGGCCAGGTTAGAGCTCAGAAAGATGCTAAGAAACCTGGTTTGTATAAAGGAAATTAGGGCCCAAAGTTACAAAAAGGGTACAAAAAAGATCAGTGCTTTACCATATTTACAAATATATTGTTTTCATTGTCAAGACTTTATAAATTATACTACAGTGGGCAGACAGGGCAAAAACATAGCTGAAAGCTATCACGAATCTTGTTATGCAATGAAGAACTTCCTTTTACAGTGGGGTATTTCTTCACTGAGAGAAGATCATTGCTATAAAGAGTAGGTATTTATCAATTTTCAAAGGTCTTGGCCCATGAAAGCTAGTGTTAGATTTGGAATTTCTCTTTTGTTGCCAAGGTGACAAACACTTATAAATATACCACATCTTCTAATGTGCTTTTAACTTAGTATTTTTATGGCTTTTAAATCAGATACCATTAGCAAATATATTAGGTAATTTAGCTGAAAGACCATTTTCTACTAACACTTTTTGTTACATTTCCCCAGGTACTTCAGTAAATGTCTGTTGTGACATTGCAGTCCTGCCAGGCTTCTAGCATATAAGGATACATACAGTACCTCTGGTAAGAATTAACATATTACCTTAGGGCTTTCTGGTTTTTTGTATTGATAATTACAAATTGTATAAAAGAAGACAAATACTAAGGATTGGATCCTACAGTCCATTGACTTCAGAAGGAGCTCTGTGGAGGTAATGACTCTGGGATTGGCCAGAGGCCATACTGTGTGTTGTTATTTTTGGCTCCCATGTCCCCTTTTTATAGCCCAGTAACGAGGCTGAAAACACAGGGGAGACCATAATGGCTCCATAGCTGGGCACTTCCCTCTGCAAAGAAGAAGGAAACAAACCAACAAAACCTGCCTGGGTGTTTTCTTCTTTTTCGTAGACTTGAAGGCCAGAGGAGACCTTTGCCATCATCTGGTGTGATGCCCTGCAGGACACCAAGCCAGGAGCTTTCCTGCCAGGAAACCGTCTGGCAACCATACGGGCCACGTCTCGGACAGAGCATGGCTTGGAGGAGACTAGCTTGGAAACTGGTGCTGGCAGATGAGGTAGCAACATCTGCAGGAGCCGCTTGTCCACAGGAGGCAGCTGCACCTCAGGAGTGTCTTGGGGCCATGGTAGAGTGACCTCCCTGTGGGCAGGTGCTGCAGGCACCAGTGGTGGAGCCATGAGAGAGCTCGGCAGCAGGACTGGGGCTCCGCAAGTGAAGGTGTACAGGGCCCCTCTGACTGCACAGAACATTTCCCTGTGCTTTTCCTGCTACAAAACCACATCTGAAGGCAGGGCTCAGGCTGGGCGCTACTCCCAGGACCTCCATCTCATGCCAGGAGTCCCATCCTGCACCGAGGAGCATCCTGGCTGGGAATGCAACCATATGAGCAGGCAGGGCTGGAGAGGTGGGGTGCTGACAGAAAGAAGCTGTCATTTCAAAACACAATTTTTAAAAAATTTTGACAAATCTTTGCTTCACTGAGGATTAAGCACAGTTCATAAACCAGTGAATAAGCTTCCTACAATAGCAGTGTGTCAGATTGGGTGGAAAAGTCCAATGGAGAAGCATCCAGGAAACATCTTTCATGCCTGCATATTAAATTTAATCTTCCACCCCCGTCTTTTAAGACTTGGCATTCATCTACTAAAAAAAGATGTTGATCTGAAAGAAAAAGAGAGGGAAAAAAACCCCATCCTGCTATAACAGTTTGCTTGGCAAAATGGGAGAGACTTGAGGAATGAATTGTGTGTGAGTTACAAAGAGCCATCCCACGCTGTAGACACTGGGCCTGTATTTGTCACTCTCGCCCCTAGCCCAGCACTGTCCCATTGGCCTCTTCATTCAGCACAGCTATCTGTCATGAAGAATTTAAGTTTCATATTTTCATCTGTCAGTTGTGAAAAGGCCTGTCAGCTGAAGCTTACACTACCATTTGCTAAAAGGCCTGTAGCCCATGCTGACAATACACTCTTATATTTGTGCTTCCAGGCTCCAGATAATCCCCTCACTTTCCTCCTCAGCAGTCCAGTTATGATGAGGCTTAAATTGCATATTTTGGGGGTTTTTAAATCCAGATTTTGCTGATAAATGCTATCAGCGGGAATGAAATGAAATACAGCACGGTTTAGCTCTTATTACCAGCATTTTGTGAGGGCTATAGAGACAGTATTCATATTAAACAGGTTAATGTCTATAATGTCTATAGTCGCAGGAACTAAATGTAGGAATGCTAATATCAGCTTTTATCTACTTTGTCTCTTTGCCATCCCTGAAAAAAACCCACCCATCCTTCAAACAGGGCATTTCCCAGTTTGTTTCTTTAATCTGATTTGCAAAGGGAAATAAGATAACCAGCTCATTACAAACCCACAGCCGATTGTTTTATGCTCCAAGATACCACCAAATTACCCATATAATGCCACAGAAGGAAGAAAGTGTCTAAATCCCCAGAGCACGCTTTCAAACCCCAACACTTTTCCTGCAAGACTGTTAATAAAATTACCAAAATAAAAACCTGGTCACCAACCCATCTCAATCTGATGCCTGTTTATGAGGGTAAGGAAGGATACAAGGAGTTGATCCTCACACCTATAACTTTAGGACTGCACAACTTTGATTCTCACACCTAAAGAACAACACAGCAAAAAGTCAAATTGCTTCCAAAACTCCATCTCAGTTGAGGATTGTCAGGGAACACAGCACAGTAACCCAGGTTAAGCATTTGCTGTCTTGTCTCTAAGAAATCAATTTTCCAACCATTATGCGACTACAAAGAAATCATATCTTTAACTCATTATAGGCTTTTAAATTGCCTAATTGATTATGAATCAATTACACTTTCTGAAAAAATATGAGGTCATGTCCCTATGAAGCAGCTTTACCTTTTTCTTCTTAGATGAAACATCATTTTTCCCTGTAGTTCTAAAATAGTCTAAGTACAGTAGTGCCAGAGGTATTTCTGTTTCATTGCTTTATGTTGTCATTTGGAAACTACCTTCAGAGAAACATTTTTCAACCCGTGGTCTGAGACGGTCTGGAAGGAGAAAAGAGAGGGACTCTGCAAAAAGTCCTGTGAAAAGAAGTCTTACTGTTAATGGGTTTCAGCCCGATCCCCTTTTTCCCTGGAAAGAGTTTTCAGGATTTCACATTTAAAAAAAGTGAAAAAATTGAGAGTTACTGCCCTGGAATATCTTTTTCATGAGAAGTAAGATGGGAAGGAGCTTACCCTCAGCTGGCTTCTGTTCAGGAAATGAGAGCAGCTACAAGGCAGTGTATAAAGTGACTCTATGGAAACGTTCCTGCACATGCTTCACATGGTACTCCTGTGATTAAAACAATTTGTGTGTGCAGATTTGAGCCCATAAATGTCCTGCAGGTCAGATATAACACCATAACACTACTGAAAAAGCTTGAAATACAGGACTTCCTTGAATGTCCTAACTGTTTGGGTTCAGGTGTCTTCTACTACAACAAGCTGTGGCAAAGAATTCTCCCAGTGGGGAAGGATTTTCTCACCTCAAAAATATATTTTGTCCCTGCAATATCCTTTGATTGTGTCCTCCCAGTAGGTAAAGAGCAACCAAGAGAAATGAAGCTGAAAGGGAGTGCTGTATAACAGTGTACATTTTTACTTTACTAATTTACACATTAAGATTTTATTAGGATAGTATAAATAAGAATAGCTGACATAAAAATACGTTAATAGTAGTATTAACAGTAGCAATAATTATTAGACATCCAATAAACCCATTTTTTCTGTAATGATAGTGCAATATTGCCAAGACAATAGCAATGGGTCATTGTCTGTTCAATCCCTGGTTCAAAGTAGCAAGTACATCCTGCCCCAGAATATTCCCACACAATGGCTTTTAGAAATGACGTGTGGGAATTAAGATAAATAGGGATCACTCTGAAAGACAGAGAAAAGGGAAACGGGTCTCAGAGGTCTCTGAGGTCTCTGAGAAGCTAATCAGTGAGCTAAAGCATAACAATTTGTGTTAACTATTTTTCCGTCCAAAAGATTGAAATATTTGAGGAAGAGAGGTTTTGTTTTTCTGTATCCACGTGGAGTATTTTAGATCTCACTATGTTCTTACTGTTGTCGCAAACAAGAATTCCCTTAGCATGGCACGTGTGTTGAGTATCTTAGTTTTTTTTAAATGGAAAAGACAAATATATTTTGTTTTGGGAAATTACTCCAGGAGCTGTAGCAAGTGATTTGATTCCCTAAGCAATACAGACTTTTAATGTACGAGTTGCTCTGTCTTGGGGTAAAAATTCAGAAAATAGTTTCACCTCACTGAAAAGCAGGATTTTGCTCCTGAATTCCTGGGAATTTCCCACCTAAGCTAAGAGCCCTCCTTTTGTCTCTCAAGTTACTCATTAGAAGCAGGCTCATGCCTCATTTAAAGAACAACAAATGGAGGAGGCAGATCAACATTTCTTTCTGCATTTCTTTTCACCTGCAATTTGGGAACAGCTTTGGTTAAATCCAGGTTAGTGTCCTCCACAGGCACGTTCAAATCAATATAAGGGTGTCCAGTATATTTGTAGACGGAGAAAAGAGTGAGAATTGCTCTGGTAGAATTTGTTCTCTTTACAAGTTAGAAATACTGGCCTTTTCTACTAGATTGGGCAGTTCTCTCCTCCAACTGGTAGCTTTTAGGACTTTATTCCCAGAGGCTGAGCAGCTACTTTTAACTGCTTTAATTTTTCTGAGCAACTAAGGCCGTACCCTCTGTGAACCCTAACTCTTAACTCAGGGTAATAAACCCATGCAGGCAGCCAGATACTTAACTACCAGGCACAGCAAATACTCGTCTCAGAAGTCCTTTTCAGATCTCAGCCAAACCTTTCTTCCCTTTTCTGTTATTCGTATTGCAATTATTCCTTCTTCCTGCCCTCCAGTCTCTTTGAAAGGATTTGTTTGATTATTAGCTACATTTTTCTACTTTAAGTTTGCAGGTGGGTTTGACTCAACACACAGGCAGATGCCAGGAAAAATCACTTCAGTCAGGTGCAGAGCCCAAGGTAGTGACAGATCTCATCCCCGGTCAGCACCGTAATCCACCGGCACCAGCAAAGCAGCTGCTGACACGAAAGACCCCATGCCCATATCCATGAAAGCAGCGGCCATGTTCCAGTCCTCCTGGTGGGAAGCTCTGGGTGCAGCTCTCCAGGGCTTCTTGGAGGAAGCTGGTTGGACTCCGAGTCCTTGCTTAGTTGGTCCTGGGATAAAAACAACTACATCTTGTCCTGCCCCAATGCAGACACAGCTGCTACCACCAGAGCTGGTGGTAAAATTCCTAACTTCTTTCATACCTTCTTCACGCAAGGTTTATCTTTGGTTCTATGAATATTTTATTGGCATGCCCACATTCCCCAGAAACTTCAGGCCCCTTTACTTTTATTTTCTTGTTTGCTTCACTAGGGAATAAGAGGGCTAAACACCAGGCTTTTAAATTAGGATTATGCTGTTCAATCCTTCTACAGTGTGATGAAGTTATCATGGCCAGCTCTGTGCAGTTATCGCCCTTCTGACCTTCAGGGTCCATATTGGTTTTGATCTGACACTGCAGCAATGAACTTCCTTTGTTTCCTTTATGGGCAGGATGTGCCTCCAGAGCCAGAATGACCCCGAAGGAGAGACACAGTGGGACCTGTGGGGGAAGCAGTGGCAAGAACGTTTGCCATCCGTGTTTTATCCCACTGCTTGGCCTTGCGTTGTTGCCAGCAGTTGTGTGGCTCAGGTCAGGCCAGACTGCAGGAAAATAGTAAGAAAAAAACACAGTAGTATTTCCTTTTTGAGTTACAGAATAGTAAAATCAACAGCATGCAGCTGCTTGTCCTGCTCTGTGAAACGAATAAACGGACTAAGGACAAATAAGTTCAGTCCCCAATTTTCCATCCTCATTGATCCTGGATATTAAACGAGATGGAAGGTTAAACTGGTAGATTTTTTGCATCGTGTGCAGCTGACAGAGCAGAACAGATGAAGGTACATAAGTGCTGTGGAGCCAGAAGATTTCCCTGTTGCCGTACATCCACAAGTCATCTACTTCAAATTACTCACTTCATGAGATGTACCGAGGTGGGGGAATTCAGAGACTCCAGCTGACAAGAGATGAAGAAACAGGCTCTTTTCTTCCCCAGACAGAATGTTTATTATGTTTCTCTCACTTTGTTCTTTGAATCAGTATTTCTTCACAGTTTTTAAGCTACACATCTTTGTAAAAGTCGTGGCTTCCCACAATGTTATTAATTTCAGTTTGAGAAGATTGAAAGAGCAAGGGCACAATTAATTACACAGTATGAAATAGTTAGATTTAACAGGAAACTGTAAAGCTTTATTTTTCTAAGTGTTTCTCAACTCCAGCACTAAGTGAAAGTGTAAAGCAAAAGAGGCTGGACTTTTTAAATGTCAAAGTAATTTTGGCCTATCTCCGGCCCTTCCATTTGCCACATTAAAGCAGCCCTGTTATTCTGTAAACTTTATAGGCTCAGTTGGAATACAACACAGCATTTGCCAGGACCAACTTTAAGGGTAGACAAAGTATGTAGCTGCCTACCCTAACATGGAGCTAGATGCAGAAAAAGAAAGAAAAGGCAAATTTGCAAATATAAAACATTTTTATTTGCCAACAGTGTTTCCTGATCAAATTGTCCAGAAAGTGTAATATAATCCTTAAGGTATTTTTTCAGAGGGTGAAGACACCCGTGGGGGAGGACATGAAAATGTCTTTTTCTCTGACATAAAAGGGGTGAAGTGTGGCACAACCTTCTGCTGCTGTGCTATTTGAGGTGGCCTTTGGCAGCTGATGGGCAAGGGGGCTGGTGGGAGCAGATCTGCTAACCCTGCAGAGCAGAGGGCAACGCACCTCAACATGCCTGCTGCTATAGAAAAACCTTGCCTCTACAAGCAAGTAGTTTTGGAATAGCTTTAGAGGGTTTTTGCTCAAAATAAACTGCCTTGCAGCCATATGTAAAAGTTAGGGGGTTTTTTTGTTCTCACTTTTAGTTTTAAACAGGCTGGTGTTTTATCCCACATCAACTGCAAATTGGACTAAAACAACTGTTCTGGGTTTTTTAACTGATTTCTTTTATCTTTGCAGTTACTACACCGAAGAGAAGCATTGCCATTTTAGGTTTCTAGTTCCTGAAAATTGCAATCTTGGAAGCTGGAATCTTTTAAATGGAAATCAAGACAGAAATGACAGTGGTATGCAATGAAAGAATAATTTCTGGGACCAGATATTCAAGTCTCTTAGTTCTGGCTCAAGCAAGCAAATTAAGGTAAAACCCAGAGGGACAAATATACTGCACAGATCAGCTTGGAAAGCATCCTTTTATAGAAACAAACGGGGAAGTAAAACAGTGCTTTAAAAGTGCATTAAGTATACTTTATTCCTCAGCTCAGAGTTAATTCAAGCAATAAACTCACAGATTTCACACAAGTTAAAGCTTCCTACAAATCTCACAACTGAGTTCCCTACTGAAGCTCAGGAGAAGTTTTATAATGATAACTCCCTTCCCCCACCTCCAAGATGACCTGGAAATGCTTAAAGAATTGTACTCCTGTCCTAAGACTTTTTTTTATTATTGTTATTACCTGTGTTTTTCTCTGAACCAGGTATATAAAAGAGAGGGGATTTCCCCTTGCACCAATTAAAACTCAAATCTCACCTCTCCTTTCTTTCCCCACAACAAGAAGTTAACCCCTGCTGAGCTTTTTCCCCCAAGGCATCTATAAAGCCTCACAGGTGAGCTTGCTGCAGTAAATAGAATGAATCAGCCCCAGATCTTCTAACAGATAAACACCAATCTTTTATTCTAGCCACCTGGCTTTGGACTTATCAGACAAGAAAATGGCTGTGGTTTGAGTTAGGTGGATTTTCTTCTCTTTTCCAATATTCTTCCTTTTGTATTTTCTTTCCTTTAGCAAGCGCTCTTGGGAGCAAATGTGCTTTGGAACATCTTCAAGCTGGGATTTTTCTTTCTGAAAAGCCACATTGTGATGCTTTTTGTTGGAGGAAGTTACCTTGTTTTCTCTAGGCTCAGTCTCTTAAAGTCTTTCAGTTGTGTCAGAACTCTTATTTCACCAAGTCCTTGAAATACGGATGAGTTTGTCACACCTGGACAGAAGTAGTATGAAAATATTTTCATTAACGTAAAAGTTTAATTGTAATTACATCTAGTTCTTATACCTTAGGGAAAATGAAAATCTTTGTGTGGTTTTATAGGTAAATTTGTCTTGTCTCCCTGTGGTTTTGACCATAAGAATGTAGAGTCAAGAATTGTAGTAGTTCACTAAAATATTTTCTATCCTAGATGTGCATGAATCATATAATTGTTTGTCTAATGAAGCACTTAAGAATAACTAGAAGAAATAAAATGCATTAAGGTGTTTAACAGGAGAACGGGCCATTGCACCAAATTGCTTCAAATTTTTATGATTGTTTTCAAGGAGGGAGTAAAGTGAGAGGATGACAAGTCAATTCTCCAGTTCAATTTCTACCTCTTCAATGATTTCATGTTATAAGTAAGTGTTTTATAGGGCTGCGTTCAATTTATTTTCTGGTCCTGGCAGAGGGTACTGTCCTGTTGCCTTTAAATTTCACCCTTCTCTCTTTCCTTAAATGCTTTCAGAAGAGCACCATCAAATAAAGTTGAGTCCTCTTTCTTTGAGTACTTCTAAGAAGTATTTCTCAGTAAAACCACTTATTTAAAATTTTTAACATTAATTTTTTGGGCACTGCTTCTACCCACAATTTTTCCTAAGCCTATCACTGGGGAAATAATAAGGAGTCCGTGTTTTGAGGCTTTAAAGTGTGTGCCTTTTGTCTGCTGCTTTTTTACTTTCTTTGCTCTAAAGGAATTGGTCTTTCTGCAAAAAAACCATTACAGAAACATTTATCATCAGTCTCATGTGCAGTGTGCGTATTCATACCAGATAGCAGCATAGATATACTAGGTAGAGTTCATCTTGGGTTAAATTCTGGGAAAGCCACAGGAGAACAGGCCTCTATTTAACTGGCATTTTGTATCTACAAGGGCGGTTGTGTTGCTAAAATCCAGGCAGGGTAAATGTGTTCAGAGGACTGCGATATTAACTGATCCACTGCTGAATTTATAATGGCCGTCAGTGGTTTATTGGTTTTGTTGTGTTTCTTAACCATTATGATATATTTAGGGGCATTGCTATATGTGTTTGTTAAAATCTTTCTTCTCAAGAGCTGCAATTTGTATTCAGTCCCTGCCTGTGAATTATTCCCTGGAAAAGGAATGTTAATTCCATTGGCGACAATAGATGCCAATATGTATTTACATAAATAAACATTATTCTTTTATGCATAAAGCATTTTTAAAGCAATTTTCTTTTTCTTGGAATTGTCTCATTTTCTTACTTGGTGACTTAGAGTAAATAATTTTTCTACATTGCATTTTGTGCAGAAAGATGGGCAGAGAAATAGCCATATTATTTGTAATAAATGAGAATTAAAAGTAATTAGTGAAACAGGACAACTTAGAGGATTGGTAATAGAATCCAGAGCCTTTTCTCTTCCAGGTGTTCAGACTCTGGGTAATGAACATGTCATAAATACCTCCCTGGCGAGGTCAGCAGTTTCAATGAGGTTGTGTCAAGAGTGGCAGGAAGGCGTTCATGCATGAACACTGGTCACTGGGAGCCCCACACCCCTTGTCTGTGACAGAGGGGCAAAGACCAGGCTGTGTTATTTAGGTCAACTCTAGCCCCGTTGCCATGGGACCTTTTGCCAGGGGAGGCTGTCACCCTGTGCCCTGGCATGGGCTGCAGCTGTTTGTGGTCTGTCCTGAGAGGACCTCCTGGGCCATAGCACTTGCTGTGTTTGCTGTGTGACTTGTGCTGGGTGTTCTTTGCCTCCTGTGGCTGTGCATAAAATGCAGCAGCAAAGGGTCCCTATCAGCCTTATGTGCTGGAAGAAGCAAATTATGGCTTATTTGAGGCAGGAGATGTGCACTAGATGGCTGTGCTAATTCTGGCATCACACTGTAATTCTCACAGTCTGTTTCCATGTAAAAATCATTACTTTAAGGAAACACCACACTTGCTAACCTCAATCCATACTCTTCGTCACTGTAGAGGAGCACGGTTGGATCCTGGGTATGCCTTTTCTGTTTGAGGGCAAAGATGCTCACAGACTTGCTTAGAAAAAAGACATAATCTTTATTTAACAGGGAGTTTGTATTAACATCATTAGAAGTGTAGTTCTTGTTTTGAGCCTTTTGAAAGTGGCAAACAACTTGGTCAGCAGGCCATGTCCAGCACTAAAGAAAATTAATTCCTCTTTTTATTTATATGGGAAATACGGTCGATGCAGTTTCTTAGCACTCCTCAGAGCTGTGAGGGGAACTAACGCTTGGAGCTTAGCTGCATATACCTTTAAGTATTTCTAATTGAAAAACACAAAGCATTGTTTTCTCTTCGAGAATCAGGTCCCACTTTGGATTTAGGAAAGAATGCAACACTGAGATAATCTCACTTTTCCCATCATCATCCTTTCATTCTTCCCTGCTGCCCTCCCCTCCCGAGACACAAGGTGACATATCCAAGTACTTGTCCTTCAACAGATTCTTCAGCAAGCAACAGAGCAGAAAGCCCTAATATCTATTCATTTGTAATCTGTCATTCTTAAAGTATTAAGGACAATTGACGTCACATGTCTCAGGTAATTAGAATAGTCAGCCTTTGCTCCACATTTTTAAAGGAAGTGTCTCAAACTCTTAATCAGTACATTTATTGATGTCTTTCAACATATCTGTTTCTTGTCAAGTGTGTGTTAGATTTTTAAAAAATCTTGCATACTGAATTGTGGAGGAGAATTATATTAAAACCCTCTTTCTATTGCTTTTGCAATTAAATAAAATATATTAGTGACAACGTGGTACTTTCCACATTCAGAGTAATCAATCTCTTTTTTAATATGGAAAACTGCTCAAAAGCAAATTAATAAACATAAATGTCAGGAGTTACATTTACACAAATGTTTTAGTACTTGTTTTCCCAAGTTTATATTTCCACATCAAGCAATATTAACTATGATAATAGCTAATACCATTTTACAAGCTCTAAGGGGCTCATTAAAAAAGGTTGTTGGATTTCTTTAGCTGTTAGTGATCTTAGCAAGAAAAAGCAGCCATTCTTCACCCCAGAAACCCAAGTCCCAACTTGGGTCACTAACACGGGTTTATGTGTTTTTTGTTAACTCCAGGTTCATTTTGTTAGCTTTGGGAGACCTCTGGGACAGGTACACCAAAGTTCAGTGCCCTCTTGCAGCACAAGCAGTCTCAGCAGACAGTGCTTTCCTGGTATAGCAGATTGGTATTTGTGAGAAGAACAATCTTTAGGGTTTGCTAGGGTGTTGCCATTATTCTACGGCTATGGCCATAGGGGCTTATCCACAAACAGGTTTCTGAGGCTCACTGTCACATTGCTCATTCCAGCTGACCTTTTCCAGACACTGTTCCCCAGCATCCCTTTACCAAAGAACAGGTAAGTCTCTCAATAGCTGTACTATTGTTTTGGTCCCTCTATGCTTTAGAGCAGAGGTTACTCAAACCATTCTGCAAACGAATCTCAGTCTGACTTCGTGTATGGGACAGAAGGAATACAAAAGCAATTTGGAGTGGGTTTGGATATGAAGATGGAGTGGGAAAGCAGTTTGGGCAGTGGGAGATTCATGTCTTTCATTGCCACACTTTTCTTCTGTTAATCACAGCACACCAAAAGCAGAAGAATCTTTCCACAGCAAGGATTTTGCATGAAGAACTGCAACAATTAAGTCAGAAAAGTACAAAGAGTAAAGGTGGTCTCTCCATTCCTTTGCCAGTGTTTGACCTTGTGTACGCCACTCTCCAAGACTTTCTGCCTTAGGATGTGGTATATTTCAGTCCCATTGAGGGACTAGTTTGAACTCTTAAACTGAGAATCTTGTCTTTTGGTTCATGTATTTCTTTTTTTTCCAAATTTGACAATAAATTAATAACAAAGGATAGAGAGGAATATACTGTGATAAAACAAGAATTTAGGTATAGCCTGGTGTTGTCACCATCCCCTAGATGTCTCTCAGCCACAGGATCTTACCCTGTGGAACAGGCATTGTAGACAGACTGAGAACAACATGTAGACATAGACTCCTGAAGTGGATATTGGGCAGATCTTTTGCAGATCCAGCTTGATGGAAGAAAAAGGGGTTACCTCCAGTAGCTCTTCCTTTCTTTGGCACTCTCTCACCTGTACATCATCTTCTTCAGTTGTGCAGGCTGTAGCGACAAGAAAAACAGGAGAGAAATTCCAGCGAATGGGGTGAAATCCAGCCTGAGCCTTAGTGCAGCCCCCGCTCCCGTGGGAAAGCTGCTTGCTTATAATAAGAGAACTCTTTATACGCGAGGGCTGGACACATGATTCACTACAGGAGATACAAAGGAATATGTTTGAGGTATGCTTATCAGGAGCTTCCCTTCTGGTGAATTTTTCTTCTCTTTCCTTCATCTAATTTCTCTTTAGGACTTGGATTAAGTTAGAACGGCACTGTGAGAATGCAGGCGAGAACTCCTTACTGAGGAATCTGTGCGTGCCGTGCATGCAAGTCTATGACCAAATACACTGCAGGCATCAAATGAAACCCCAGGTTCATCAAAGAGTGGAAGATCCGTGGAGTGTAAGGCAGTTGGAAGTGTGGTAAGTGCTGTGAGCGCTTGCTCTTGCAAGACGTGTGTATTTGTGTCTCTCTTTGCTGAGCAGAATATCCTGGTCACAGACAGACCATTAAGTCTGTCCAAGCAGCAAAGCATTGTGGTTGTTTTGTAACAATGACAGCTCTCCAGATCCAAAAAGCAGAATGAAGTCTTCCTGTGGGTGGTTATCTCCATCAGCCAAGGAGATATATCTCAGTACTGCAGTAATGCTGGGTACCAAAGTGATTCTGAATTGTAAATTTCAATGGCTATTTACTCATAATGGAGGAATTCTCTGATTTACCCTACTTCTCCTTTCCTTAAGAAAGCACTTGTTTGGAGATGAGACAAACTGCTTTCCTTAAGAAATTAATTGGATCTGTACATACATAATAGTTTCTCCTTTTTGTAACATATTACTCAACATGGAATAACTGGGAATGAAAAGTTGCACTGAGCAGCAGAAGGACAATACTTGCCTCCCACTGAATCATTTCTGCCTCTTTAAAGGATTCATTTCCCAATTACTAAATTTTGAACATAATATTTAACCTTCACCTTCTTTAGTTTGCATGCACTTTAAATAAGCCTGATAATTAAGGACTGTTGCTGCATTTTGAAAATACAGGGCCCCATTCTGGAAATCATTACTGTTACAAATTATCTCAGAGCGGTAATTGATGTAAAAATAACTGTGATTTTAACATACCGACGATTGGACTTACAGTGTTACCTTCATTCATTTCATTGGAAAGTACCTACCTGCATCCCTCTGACTGCTTTGAAATTATTTTATGCGGATATCTAAACATGCACACAGTGATGTATTGCTATGTTTATCGCTCTGTTAGTTCACCAAGATACACTTCCACTGAGCTGCAAATTCAAAGTCTCGCCATAGGAGAGGATAATTGACTTGTGCTTTTGTGGTTTATGGTGTCACCAAACCCTTTGACACAATTCCAGCTCTCTGTTGAATGGATGTTAATCTATTCTTACTCTAACTGTTGATTTAATGTTGATATAACATCTATCTATACTTCTCATTCCCAAGAAGACACTTTAAAATTCAGTTATGATGGTAAATATTGTTTCAACTTGAGACTTTGTGACTCCATGGAAAGTAACATCTTAGTGAATTTTTTATAGATTTTGGCTTTCTAAAACATATAATATTTTATCAAGAGGAAAAATATTGATACTGGCTCTGTTCAAACTTTTATTTCAGGATTGGGACAAAAGAAACTTGGTTTCATAAAAATGTCCAGTGCAATTTTTTCATCTATTGAAAGCCATAAAATATATCTAGATTATCAAGAGTATAATAACACATATAATCTATATCTAATCTATAATAATTTATATCTAGATTATTAACATATATCTAGGTTACACTTTTTCAAAACTGAGATAGCATAGACTGGATCTCTTTTTCTTCAGTTACATAGCAACAAAAATGAGTTATTACATGCACTACATCTTGTCAAAGTTCAGAATGATATTGCTCTGAATCCCAGAACTAGAAAAAGGGCCAAAATGGAAGCCAGAGAGAGAGTCAGGCCTTAGCTTTATCCCAGTATGACTCTGTTGGCTTAACAGCAACTCAAAGCTTTAGAGAATGGACTCCTCCTCAGGCAGAAGCTTTTTCACATTGAATTTAGGAAGGAGGTAGGATGGGAGTTGGAAACCTTCTATCTTGGTTAGGGAACTGGTTGTGTTTGAAGGTAAAAGGGACACTGTTCTTCACTCCTGGTCTAGAGGGCTCCTGAGCAGAGCAACCAGGTGCTCTTAACCCAAGATGGCAGAAAGCTGGCGGGAGCAATTGCTGTCCTGACTTAACTCCTCACCCCTCTCAACTGGTGAGTATCTCTGAAGCAGAGATTGGAAAAAGTTAAGGTGCCAGGTCTGAATCTGAGCTTTATTTGGCCCAGAAATAGATTTTAGGCTAAAATATAGTGCTGTCCCTTTGACCAACCACAGGTGGTATGGTAAAAATGAGCAGCTTTATGGTATGTTACAATTCACGTTCTTGCTGGGGCAGAGCCAGCTTGGATGTCTAGAAAGCACAAATCACACTGGAGCTGTAGCCACAACAAATAATGAGTGGGTTGGTGTGAACATTTTTATCTGCAGTATGTATTAATTGTTTTTTACTTCCAGACAGGAGAAGATGAGCACAGCTGAAAGGAGAGGGATGTTAGGGTATGCCTGGGGAAATGCGAAAAGCTGAAAGGCAAGGCCTTGTGCTCTTAATAACCATTATAATAAATTAGCATATGCTACAAATAATGCATCAGAAAAAGGAAAAAAAGAAGCTGTCTTGTAAAGCAGGACATAATTCTGCGACATGTCTACTCTTTCTAGATAAAGGTTTGAATGGTTTTCCCAAGAAGAAGCTTTATGCAAATACATACTGTCATGTGAATCAGATTAAGGGAAGAAAGACTATTTATGCATGAAATCCAAACATGTTTCTGGGGAAAGGAGAAGAGAAATAAACCCTTTCTTTCACCTCAAATACAATATATGTGCAATGACTAAAAAGAAATGAATGTGTCACCTCTATTACTGACACTAAGTGATTTCCCACTAACAATTAGCATGAATCATAGTGATAAAAAACTGAGATGGAAAAGATCTATTAGAACACCCAGTCCACCTCCCTGTAAGTACAGGAATCTCCCTGACAATTTCTACATGAAGCAGTTCACTGCTCAATACTTCATGTTTTCATCAGTGCCACTTCACATAGGCATTTGCTAAGATGACTTTACAACTACCACATCTGTTCTTCACCTGAAAAAAAGAATTACATCAATTTTGCTCTTCCAGAACAACATCCTTCTGGAGAGACTTGTGGTCCTGGAACTTTAAATATAATGGGTTGTCTTTGCTTTCATGAACCAGAGATGATGTACAAATTGTTCCTGTATTCAACAGCAGCCTAGAAAGCAAGCAAACGAAGACACTTGGCTACAGTGAAATAAAATAATGTAGCTGAAGAATTCTGGGTAACACCAAACTGGACTCCACTCAGTGGAAAAGGTGCATATGGAGGTGTTCGTGGTTGCCAGGTTTTGGGGATTGTCCTATGCCATGTTTACCCAAAGGGTAGACTAGAACAAGCTTAGGCTTCCTCAGATTGCTCCCATTAGGGAATAGCCCCCCAAAATAATTTGTTCCTGCTCCGTTTTCTGCCCCGCCTGTCTCTTCTGCTGGTCTGCATGGGAATCAGTGACACATGTCTGACTGTGCTGGCTCTGCTCCCATCAAGGATCCCTCAAGCAGAGGGCATCTCTCAGGCAGCAGCAGAACATCAGGGCTGTAGACCATAGTCTGGCTCTTTGTAACCAGTGGGCCAAGCTTCAATATTAATTTAGGATCAAGTTTGGTGCTAATTTCTTTTTTAATAGTGTAATAGAGATATACCATTAGAAACAGAATTGTCTGGGAGTGCCTTTGAAGGTAGACAGTGTCTGAAGCAAGCCTGGAAGTTAACTCGCAGCTTGGCTTGAAAATCCAGGTGATTGGGTTCGTTTCAGTGCAATCTCGGTGTACCCAGACTAACTGCTTTTTTATCTGAATCTGTTGGTGTTTACACCAGTGTGGTTCTGTAGGCATATTCCATGCACTTGGAAACTGCCTGACCACGTTTTTAGCTGACGTCTATTGATTTTCCCCCACTAATTTCCACAGAAAATAATTTCTCATCCTGAGCATTTTGCATGAATCTGAGATGCTAGGCTGGAAAATTTGCTGGTCATTCTCGGGCACATCATTACAGTATGATTCATTTCCCATCAAAGTTGACTGGAAAACTGTCTGCTGACCCCAGGGGCTGCTGAATAGACTCTGTGGAATAAAGGCTGCAAGCATGTGTGGAGATAGAGAGCCAAATGCTTTTGTGGGAGGTTTTTGTCTTTAAAAAGGTGTGTTTCAGATGTGTGGGGATTCTGTGTTTGTGGCATCCTTCCACATCCCTGCAGAGGCAGCAGCTCCTGTGCAGGAGCTCTTTCTGTCCCAGGAAAGGAGGAATGAAACAAGCCCCCTGCATGGGTAACATCAACTACAAGTTTTGCTTTGATGCCTGTGGCTGAACAGAATTCATGTATACGCAGCCTGGAACAAATGCAAAGGCTGATCAGATGATTCCAGGTAGACAGATTTTTAAAGGATATTGTTCCTCTGAAATGCGTCAATTTGCCCCATGTGAGCTAAAATAGTTTAGATAAAACTGATCTGCTCATGGCTTTTCTGATTGCTTGTAACGATTTTTCTGGATTACAATGACCTTTAAGTATCACTTGTAACAGCAGCTCTTACAAAATTTTCAGGCAGAAATCTGATTTACTTTTTATTTAAAATAGATAATGGGCATTTAAAAATAAGAGTTCCCCAGTCCTGGCACAGACCTAGTCACGGGTGTCCTGATATGTAATTCAGCACAGATCATTTTAAAGACAAGAAGTTTGCTGAACAAATATAAGCTTCCCTCAGCCCAGCATGTCTGTCCCCATGGACCAATGAACTTCCCCGTGACTCAAGATATTTTTAATTCTGCTCTGGACTTTCTCCAGGAAATCAGTAATAATTACTAATTGTATTTTTGTAAGCTAAATGAAAGGATGCATTCTTTCTTGAAATTCTCCCTTAGCTTTTGCAATTAATTATGTTGCTCTTTTGTGTGATTAATCTTTGTCTTTGTATTACAACTTCACTTAATCAAATAGTACTGTGTAGCACACCAAGGGTTCTTAAGTGTAAAATATTTTCTCCTACTTTAGTGTCATTTTTTTCTTTTCTGTGCTACTCACATCTCTGCTAAACTTTTATCAAAGTGATGCTTTATTAAAGATCTAAAGAGTTCTAAAATCATCAGGGGAAATTTGCATGAGATTATTGTGTCTTGGCAAAGCCCCTCTTCCATGTGTGGAGCTACAAACAGATTTTTGCCAGCTGAGGATATGTCCTTACATCACCAATACATATTAAGGCAGTTTTCTGATAAAACTGTTTCAACAGAAGGTCAGTCAAAACCCCTAAATGACCTCAGGTTTTATTTTTAAACCTTTACTACATGAAATATGGTAAGAGAGACTTGCTTGACCACCTCAAATTATATATTAAAATTATCCTCTTGGAAAATGCCCATGTTGGAAACGTCAGACAGACAGGAGCTGGTTTTGAGTGGTTTAGAGAAAGTCTTAAACACTTAGATTGGTGTGCAATTTTGTGGCAAATCTTACTTCTTCCTTTGCAGTCAGGGAAAGTTTTTCCCATGGTAAAAGGGGAGCATGTCTGTCATTCCAGCCTAGCATGACTGCAATATGGCCAGCATTAAAAGTCAGGAGGCTGATTTGCACAGAGCAAGGTTCTTACTTTAAAATAAATCACTTTCTCTTCCAGTTTCTTATTTTTTAGGGTGCCCTGGGGTCATATTTCCAAGGGCTCTCCTGTATTAAAATGAATAAAAAAGCAGACAAAATCAACTTTATAAAAGGTGGCAACCTCTTTGGTCCGGGACCTGGGGCTTTTAGTGTAAGGTCTTACCAACCTTGCAGTGGAAAAAGCCAAACTGGCTGAAACTGCAGGGGAAATGTTGCCCTTTTATCACCACAGTGGTGTCAGTGGATCTAGGATGATCTGAATATCTGTTCCTATGGAAACCCTCTCTGCCTTGAGCATGGCAGATGATGGGCATTGCCCATTTAAGCTCCAGCAATGTGAGCTGGGCTGGAGTGCAGGACAGCGTCGGCTGTTCGTTAGGAAAGCACTGAAGAGGCTCCTCACCTTTTGTGATGGGATCACTCTCACAGCTTAATAATGAAATAAGTGAAGGCAGTAACTGAAATGTTCTGTGCCAGTGTAACTATAAGTGGTTAGTGAATAGATAAGATGCTAAAAGACTCAGTGCCATCACTGTAGGATGAGTCAAACTTCTCGCAGGTGAGGGCTACAGTGGATTCCTTTGTGAAGCTTTTTACATAGAGTGCCTAATTGCAAGGCGAATAAGCAGACAGAAGAGAAGAAAAAGTAGAATTAATATCTTTCATTAAGCACTTAATAAGTGCTGAAAAGTAGCTTTGAATATTCAGATGACTGACCTGCATGAGCAGAGCATGGAGGTGCATGCTCACCTTAAGCAAAATTGTAATCTCATGGAAATACAGTACAATAAAATAAAATAAAACAAATAAAAGGTACTGAGGAGTTGTAGTGCTTCTTGAACTGGGACCTTTATGCAAATAGTAAGTCACAAATGTGGTAAGGATTTATTTTATGTTCCTTCAAATGAAGATGGGTTGGCTGTATTCAGTATATTAAATCCTTCCTGCTGTTAAGCTTAAAGAAACTGATTCTCTTGTAGCATATTTTGATTTGACTACTGTAGCTTCCAAGTGCTATAAAGCACTAGAGTAGTTTGCCTTGGCCTCACACCTAGTTACAGTAGTGCTAACTTTAAAATTGCCGAAGAAACCCACATCTGGAGTCAATTGAGTGAATTTTGACCAGCTTTGGTGGTAATATGCAAGTAATATTTCATCCTCGTGTGTATTTCACTCATCTTATAAAAAAGATGCCTCATTCCAAGACTCCTAGACATATTTCTTTGCTGTCTCATATATCAAGAGTATCAGACTAAGCAGACCGCTTAAAACTGGATATGTCCAAACACTCTCTTACCCTAAACAACGACGAATATTTTTGCCAACACTTCCATTTCCTGCAGTGGAAAAAAAATATATAACCCCAAAGCCTTGGCCAGGTTCTGCTTTCCTTGAAATGCATGGCAAATTTGTCAACAAAACACTCTCTGGCTCAGTAGTGGGGGGAGAAGTTTAACAGCTGGAATTAACCAGCAGGAATAATGTGAAGCAGGCTGAAGTTTCGTATTAGGTTTAGCCTAATGCTGGGGTTCAAGGCTGAGCTTGCATTCTGATTCGCCTGTGCCAAAATCACGGAAGCGACATCCAAAACCAGGACCAGAGAACAGCCCCTTTCAGCTCTGGATTTGGCCCAAAGCCAGACCAGGGCTGTGGGCACTGGTCCAGGAATCCAGCGCTGAGACACCCGCAGGCCCCAGATACAATGGCTGGAAACTCCAGTTTTCTACCATCAAAAATATTAGCCTGGTGCACAGAAAGTACTTCTATTTACAAAAATGTTGTAAACATAATTAATTCCCATTTGCACGGACTCTGCTTCCCTGACAGGTTGCAGGGAGATGACCAGCCATATGGGAAACAGGCATTGAACTAAACAAGATCCCAGACTAGTTTTATTCTTCTTTTTTTTTTCTTTTTTTTTTAATCTGAAGGGACCACCACTGGTGCAAGGCTCATTTCTTGTAGTGCCTTGAACAGCTATTAAAGGCAATTGTCATGTTGGACAGGCTGAGTTGAAATCTAGGAGTACCATGCTATTGGTGCTCCCAGTGTTTGCCTCCTCCACCCCTCTCTGACATGAATTTAATGCAGGTGCAGACACAAGCCTAACATAAGGGAGCAATTTTCTGATTCATTCATGTAAGACCCTGAGGGAGAGCAGGAACAAGATGTACAAAGGTAATGTAGCATTGTTAAAAAATTAACTTTGCTTCCATTTTATGGAGCCACAGTGCTGTGTTGCTTAGTTACGTGGATCAGGAATTTAACTGTAAACAAGATATTTCACTCTTCAGTCCCTAGGGTTTTCAGCTCCATGTGAAAAGCAGTTAGAAATGAGCATCTTTTTGCCAAATCCTTGGGTTGCTTCTTGCCATTACTTGTACCCTTTGTGTTTGTTGCTGCTGTTCTAGCAGTGCGCAAAGATGGAGGTGGTGGCATCCATGCTAGCGTGACCACTGTCGGGCTAGAGCCACACTCCCCTCTGAATGCTGCACTTGCTCGGAAATGAGACAGACTGCTTACGACTTCTGTTTTGTTTTTTGTTTGTACAAATCCTGGCTGCACAAGTTCCAGGCATCGGGAGTTTGCCAGCTGGACTGTGCAGTTATTCAAGCCATTGGAAGTGGAAAAGGGGTTAATTATGTCAGTATATTGTTACATCACTGATGGAAATTCTGGTTTTGCCCTCAGGATCTCCACTGCTGTGTCTGCTCAGAACTGTTAAATATGACAAGGTCACTCACCCTGCTTTAGTAACAATGAGTGCTAACAAATTTGGGTGTTGCATGCATTGTCACTGCTCAACAGGGTCATCCCTGTAAGCACAAGCATTGCCTATGCCTCGTACCCAGCAAACCTCACAGAGAGTCAGATGTTAGGTTATACTGTGTTATGTTGGAATCTGTGACACAAAACTTCTCTATTTACATTCTAAACAAGATTAGGTAACTAACGAATACAGAAAAGATGGGGAGACAAGTGGTGAAGAGAGGTTAAGAAGTGGTGCTGAAGATATGAACAAAATACTTTAATTGATAAGGCAAAGTTTCAAAATATTTTTCTCTTCCCTTTTCCTTCCGGCTCTGCAGATGGCTGGGGAGAATCTGTCTTTTACAACACCATGTACTGAAGCAACATGTTCTTTTGAAGTTTAGTCACCCACTAATTAGTAGTCTTTCATTAACAGCATAGGCATAAATGATGCAGCACTTGCTTATATCCAGTAGTCTCTATTGTTGAGGATTAAAAAATTAAATCATTAGCTACATGCTTGTTAAACATGCTAAGACTGTTTATGTAAACTCCCTTGCTCTTATTTTGGCTCACACAGATGGTTAAGATATGTCAGCTAATATTTCTTATTTTAAAGAGAGGGCTAATTGCCTAAATGTCAGATGTGCTGAGTATTATTAGTTGTCTTGGTGAGAATGGGAATGTAATGTGTGCACAGCTCATCCCAAATGTGGGTTCCTACTAGCAATTTCTTGTCTGGCTACCAGTTGGTACAAACAGCATTGTCACAGTTGAGAAAAACCTCTGTGGTGGCAATGGCCAAGCAGATCTCTCAAATCTCATGTTATTTAGAAACAGTTTTGAGTTTCTCCACCAATGGTGCTCTTCAAGGGAATATCTGAAGACTGAGGCAAACATTAATAAGCAATGCACTTGTTTGGTTAAGGTTTCAGCCTTGACCTCATCTTTAAGCCCTTGTTTGTTATTAATCACGTGCTTCCTGAATCAAAGAGAATATTTTTGGAGAGGGAAAATTGTTCTGGGACTGGAGTGTTATGCGCCAAACAGACTTGCCCAGATGACAAATAGCCTTCACATGATAGCCAAGGTTCATCCAGCTGCTCGGCCCCCGTACCAAGTGATTGATGGTGTTGATGTTCTAAATAGGCTTAAGATATGCCAAATATCAGGGCTGTAACAAAGTCCTTCAGATATATACTGTAAATAGGAAAGAAGGCATGTTCCCAGCATATGGCAAATCTGAGAGCGGTGTCAGGATTATAAGTAACCTCGCAGGGTTTGTCTGGTTTCTTTCGAAGTGAGACAAAAACAGTTTTCTGTGCTGGAATGAGCAGGGTCATGCGAGGTCTGCACGAAGCTTCCGATTACCACCGATTTTCTCTGTAACTGGACACCCTTCAGAGTTATAACAACATTTGATTTCTTAGCAGAGATCAATAAACTGTTTTTCTACCACAGTTCTGAGGAGGAAAGAAGAATAGGATGTGCTCAGAAGTTGCTGTCAAGAGTTTTTTATGTCTTTACGGAATGGTAAATTCACACCTGAATAGTTTTATCTTGATAACACAACAGTGCTGGTTCTCTCTACTAATCCACAAAGGGCTGTTCATTGATATCCCACAGGATCCAGCAGCTGCACCACAGAAGAAACAGTTTCATTGATCATTCCTTTTCCCCAGAGAAATTTCCTTTATTTTGTATTTTGTATTGTCCCTCTTCTTCACAGTAAATACTGCATGCCTTCTAGGCAGGGAGCAGAAGCAGTCTTGTAAGTGTCAGGATTCTGGAGGACAAGCTGCCCTCTGCTCTGGCTGTGGGACTGGCAGAGGTGAGAGTGCAGGGTGCTAAGGTTTCTCTCTGCTTGGTCATGCGGAGGGGATAGTTAGCCTGCTTTAGACTAACCCCTCCCTGACCGCTGGCAGGATTTCAGACCCCTCTCTATGGGACACTCTCTGTTGCAATTCCCTGCTTAGCATTTCACATTTTCATCTGCAGCCTGGTAGCTCCACTGGAAAATGTGTGTTCCTGAGCCGGCAAGGTCTCCGCACAATGCCATAATCCTGCTTTCTAAGAGATTAACCCGTCTCGGTTTTGAGAGTGTGTTTGAATGGTTTTCTAGGAATGACACTGAGGAAAGCATCTTTTGTGAAAAGGCCTTGATGGTGTAGATTATTTCCTGGATAAAACCATTTCCTCAGTAATTGGAAGATGAGTCAGGCTCACATGTGCAAAGCCAACTTCTGTACTGACTCACTCCAGTTTGCGGCCAGCAGTTCTCTACTGGACACTGCCATGAGAAGTGGCCAAGACAGCCTCTTCACTGCACCAGATCCATAGAGCAAATTGGCCAGGAACTAGAATCAAGCAACTTCAGAGCATTCAGATTTAGCCAAACCATACCAGTAAACTCAGATGAGTCATGCCCTGAAACACCAGCTGAGCAACAGTGAATGGTGTTTCATAATAACCTGCTCAGTTTGGGGCCACAACATGGAGCAATTGGCCCATGCTCATTTTCCACTAGGTCTGGCTAAAACCAGCTTCTTAAGTGATCAGAGGTTTCAAACTTGTCTCTTCTGTCATCTCCACAGACTGGCTGGAATTAGCTGAAATCCCAGAATCATGTATCTTTATTTATTGCCAATTCACTTCTAGTCGGCAGTTAGAGCATTGCCTACAGAGCCAACAGGATGTCAGGGGGAATTAACAATTAAAATGTACACCGTTTAGGGTTCTGTGGTGCCTCAAGTGATTTTGTTCGCATTCATTCTGGAAGCAGAACAACAAGCCAGATTTTAATTCACATTGTAATTTAAGTGTGAGCCTGTCTGCTGATGTTCTTATCTCTGCACGCTCCATTTCAATAGAGCTCAAGCTCATTCAAAGTCACTCAAGTTAAAACGATAGTGAGAGTTCAGAGAATGAATGGAAAATTAATAATCATACAATTTTCTTCAACTAATTCAACATATAAATGAAACCAGAACTAGCTTTTTCAGTGAATTCCTGTTCATAGGAAGCCTTCAGTGTGACACATCAAATGCAATGCTAAGAGTAAAGCTGGTCATGGTCACAGTCATACTCTTGACTTTCATGTCATCTGCTGTTGGGAGTGTTAAGGCCGTAATGGAACACCAGGGGTACACACTCTAACCTGCACAGCACAATTCATCAAACATTACCCAATAATTTGGGCATGGGGCCTTTAACTTCTGCTTGAATTATAGCCTGCACTTCAGAAAGACAGACAATCATGACTTAAAGGCTAGAAGTCACTGAGACTACCCCATTCCTATCTGACCTGCTCTGAGGGTTAATTACCCTTCTTAAAAGAACTCCTCTGTCTGTTCTGTAGCCTTTTCTCCAAGTTGCACGTATAAGTTGTAATGACAATGAACTGTGATATTCCTTACTTTTGCTGATTTTCAGTTGTTGGGCAAAATAAACCAGCATCCCTGACTTTGGCTGGACTGATCCTAGTAGCTGATTCTGGCTGGATAGTTCAGTTCAATGAACACTTTCAGTAAAATTACATTTGGGAGCAGGAAAGCTAGCTTTGCCAGACAGCCTAAATAGAGGGTGATGATCTTATTCCCCTTTCAGTCAACAGCCAGGACACTCTTATGAGCTGAATTGAACTCAAGTTCACATCTGCCTGAGAGGGTAACACCATGCCAGTCCCTGGCACGGCTCTGACATAGTTGTGTTGTGTTTCCAAGTAGGGGCTCCGGCATATCTTTCTTCTGACACTGCTCTTTGCATGGGATGCTGCCACACCATGTAGCCAGAAGGCGTGGCAGGTGGACACGTGTTCTGAGGCTGGTGGGGAGAACACTGATTCCAAAGGTGGAACACCTTACCCTACGCAAAAACTTTAAATACAAACATAAAAAGCGGAACTGTGCCAATAAGAAAAATTGGCAGTTTCCTTGCCTTGGGATGCTGGAGCCTTGCATCCCAGGAGTTCCACAGCTAAAAACATTGCCTCCTTCTCCCTCCCTGCAACTTTAGTCTCATGCACTTCTTTTAGAAGTGACCAAAAGGAATATTTCATACTGAGCAAAGCAAAATATTTTTTCTCTCATATAGAAGAATTGAAATATTTTAGAACATCATTTAAACTGTTCCTTAATTTTGGCTGCTAAGTCAGAGAACCAAAATTTATCTAATAACCCTGAAAAATGCTGTCTTTCTAGAAAGGACTTGTGAATAGGTTGTACACAAGAATTGGTTTATCTGATAATATGACTTTCTTATATGGCCTTTACTGTAAAGAAATAACAAGGGTTTTTTGTAGTTGTGGTTATATAGGTATAAAATTGAATTTGACCTAAACTCAGTCTCTATTTCTACTATGACTTGCATACATCAATATTAACTCATTGATCTGCCTGGAATCTCCTTCAGTTATGAAAGAGCTGAAGACATGATTGAAATCTACAGCAGAGCTAGAAAATAAATCAAGCTCTTTGCACTTTGGTCCCATGCCCTGGCAACGCTTTCTCCTCTTAGTCTTTGTAACAGAATATATTTTGCATATTATTGTAACACTTGTAATTCAAACTCTATTACTTATTCTTCAGGCCCTGTAGATTAATGAGATTAATCGGTCCCTCCCTTCTTTTCTACATCTAGATATATTTTCTTACTCCCCTCAACTCTTCACCAGCCTGAATTTCCCTAGTCACTTAGGCTTTCCCCACATGGCAGGCTGCACAGATATCTCATTCTTGCTGCTCTCCTGAGCTCCCCCCTGGTCTCAGTGTTTCAGGAAGTTCAGCGTCCACCTCATCCTCCCTTGCTACTACGGAAAATTGTTTGGACCTGTTCTCACTACAGAGCAGATTCAAATTAGACTTCCAGAACTTAACAGCTGCATTGGGCCATTGATATGACAAAGCTGGTTCTAGTTTGCAAATTTGCAAAGTTTTTAAATGCACCTAATGAAAGTTTGGCTTTGGATATCCCCTGCCTGTGGGCAGTTGATCTGCTCCGCAGCTTTGAGTCTCCCAGTTACTTACAACTAGCTATTTGTATACTCAATGGGCTCCACTGTGTGAGGAAACTGTTTAAAAATACATTTTAAAGAGATGTTTTCACTTCATGTGGTTTTTTGCCAGCAGTGTGGTTTTTAAAAATGTTTTTTAGAACCTGTGTAGCACACAACTAGGAAGCTGTACCTCAAAGGGCGAAGCAGGGCCCTTCACTTGCCAAGAGTGCTCAAGGGATCTGCTGTTGGAGCACATTGCAAGCCCTGTGCACTGCTTGAAGGATTGGTGGGAGTTTTGCTTTCTTGTGTTGGAAAAACAGTGATAAGGTTGTGCAGAAGCAGGTGGGAAAGGTTACTTAAAAATTGCTTCAATATGGCCGTTGCTATAACATTATCTGAATTGGCCTGGATATTTAGAAGAGAATTAGCCATAATGATCTCACTCTGTCGCTTTTCCTTTTGTTTCTACTTTTCGTAGAAAAAAAAAATTAATTTGATTTTTCTACTAAGTTCAGCTAAGGTTTCTGCTTGGATCTCCTGTGTCCAGCCCATCTCTCTGCCATGCCCATGTCTGCCCGGGAAGGAGCGCTAAGGGCACTTCCAGAGATGGAAAGCCACATCAACAAAATTGCTCCCATCTAATCCTGCTGTCTTGATTAATGGCTGCTACACCAAGAGAGGTAGCAGGTCAGCCAGGTCCAGCTTCAAGGGGAGCTGAGTGTGCCGGTTTTCCCTCTTGCTCAGTTGCTTCTCTGTTACTGCAAAGCAGCCTGCATGGAGATCCCATGGGTTGGGAAAGGGGTGATGGTTTCTCAGCTGGGTGGGAGCAGTCTCACGAAGGACATTTGCCTGCTGCAGACAAAATAGCTGTTCAGGGAGGCTGAAAATTATCAGACTTCAGACAACCATCAAGCCCTGAAAATATGTTCACTTGCTCAATCGCCAAAGTAGCAAATGTATCACATTCTTAAAACAACAGTAAAATCTCATTTTACAAAATTTATTTTTGAGCCATGACAGACTCAAGATTGTTTTAATAAAAGAACAGAGCTCTTTTTCCCTGTCCTATAAATTAAAAGAAATTTTCAGCTTGGCGCAATATTTTTGGTCAAGTTATAAAACAAAAGTAATCAGAGAAAAATGTGGAATTCTTATGGAAATGAAGATAGCAGTTTCTATAATTCTCAACAGCAGACCAGTATCTGTAAGTTTTATCCATATGTACTTCGCATGTAACGGCAAGAATAATTGGTGGCAGAGCCCCTTGTTTTCAAATGACATGCTAAAAGCAGGTTTTTGGCCACATGACAAGAACAGTTTCAGTTATTCAAATTAAATTTGCAAGGAACCTTTCTACTCTGTCATAAATTCTCTTTGCAAAATGCTGTGACAATGAATTCCTTAAAAGCAAGTACAAGTGGGGTAAGGTTTCCAGGGAGAGTTAATATCTGTTATTTGACCAGCTGATTTATCCAAAGGCACGTTTCGTTTTTTACAGTCAGATTTCTTGGTTCGCATTTGATTTGTATAAAATCTTGAAACAACATATCTATTCAAAATATTCATGATTGATTCAAAGGTTTTCAAATATTCTTCTCCAGCTTGTAGAAATTTTAAAAAATTATAACCCTCAGTTGCTCCTGCTGAATTTTGGGTGCGCCTCACATTGAGCAAAATTAGCTTTGCTCTTTTTTGCCATTGGCTCCATTCAAACAAAATCTTCCAGTTTTGCATTTGCTGTCCAAAAATTCTTTTAGTCTCCTTTTTCTCTACCTTAAAATCCCACAAGTATTAAATCCCATACTGAAAAAATTGTCTTCACACACTTCTGTACAATTTGATACCAAAGATGTTTGGAAGGCAAAAACATTCCAAATGCTAATAATCATCTGAAAGGGGACAACCAATTGGAGTAGGGAGAGCTTAATTTTCTCTTGCCCCCAAAAATAAAATTTAAAAATAAAATTTAAAAAGCCCCAAAAAACAACAAAAAAAAACCCAAACAAAAAAAAAAACTAACCCCACCAACACTTCTTTAGCAAAAAAAAAATTGCATAAAAAAATAAAGGAGCTAGAAGTGGCTGGGAAAAGATCTTCTGAGGAATTATTTTTTTTTCCCCACTAGCAAAATAGGTATGGAAAATGTAAGTACACACAGCTGTGTTTATTCCAATGATTAGCCATTCTATTTCTCTGTGACCTCTCTGCAGTGAGCTGGCAAGACACCTGGGTATGCTTAGAACTGTCTCATTCATACATTTACATTTATTCAACTTGGACCTTTCTTTCTCCCCCTCCCTGCCCTTTTCTTCTCTAAAAAGACCACAGAAAAAAAATCAGTTGAATCTGGTCCACTCCTTCCTCTCTCTACTTTTATTGCATTGGCAAGGTGTTGGTTAAGACTCTACCGATGCCTTTACACATTTTAAATGACATAATAGAGACTATTTTAACAGTGAGCACAAAACTTTCTTTTTCAGGGCTTCTTCAGGCTGAATCAGAGTGAAGAGGTGACTGCAGTGGATCATGTAATACGACTGCACACATGCTGTACCTGGAGAGCAATAGAATCTGAGTCCCAATGTTTGCATCTTCCATGCTCTACACCTGCACTTGCATTTTATTTACGCAAAATATGTGTGCATGCAAAATCTGAGCTATCCTTGCACTAGTACCTGGCAACTCTGATATTGATGGATGCTTAGTGGATGTGGAGAAGTTCGCTTACAAAAGAAGAAGGTCAGTATAGAAATGTTGCAGTCCAGACTGTGTTACTGATGCAGAAGTGACAGAGTGGGGTTAAAGGGTTTCCTCACTGTTATCGAAGAAGTTCGGTACAGAGCTGAAATTCCCTCCTCGGTCTTCTGAGTCCTAATCCAATGCCTTACCTGCTCCTTCAACCTTGCTCTGCAAGTATGCATCAGGCTGGGAAGCAGGGCTTCCATATTTATTTGTCTTCTACTGTTACTGAAATCAGAAGCAGAATTTCCAGAAATTGAAAGTTGCCAGATAAATTCCAGACTATTTCCCTGAAACTTGTTATAGTTTGTCCCCCTGCTTCTTTGGATATCTAGATATTTCAGAGCACTAAATACTGATTGCAAACTGTAGATCCAGTTCTTTTAATAACTGCATCTTAACCTATTGTCATTTTCCTTAGAGTTACTCTAAGTTTGAACTGCAGAAATAGGACTGTATATACACAGAATTACAGTAAATGAAATTACAATGAGAAGCATCTGTGTATAAGGCACTCATTTTCTTTTCCTTTCAGGCTACCTGAATTCATTATCTGGCCTTCACACTGTGTGCTGTATATAATACAATGTCTCGTTTCTCCTCCATTCTGTGAAATCAGCTTTCTATTTTTTCTACTTCAAAACCATAACTCAAAAGCTCTGGATTGCTATTAGGCGTCAGTCAAAGGTGCATTTGACTTGCTGTTTTGGTAAGTTTTTTCAGGAAATGTTTAGGAAGGGGTGATTCCCTTATATATATTAGTTTTTACTTTACATGTGATTAGGATGTGCCCTGTGCAGGGTTGAGTATCCAAAACTTTCCACTGGGATCAGTAGCAGTAGTTTATGCTCAGCACCCAGCTGGAGTACCCTCCAAATACAGAATTAAACTGTATGATTATTATTTAATGTATTACTGTGTTTAATTTTTTTTGTTTATTATTTAATTTATTATTGTATTTAAACACAATCTAAAGAGATAATTACTGGGTGATTTCTTGCACCCTACTCCACAGCAAGGCTGAAAGTCTTGAAACTCAAATGCAAGAAAACTCAACATGGTAAGCCACCTCTTCATGTGCCCCCCAACATCATCCTTCAGATCTGGAGAAATGTAGACAGATCAAAAATATTTCACAACAAAGCAGTCCTATAATTGGATTTGTAGGGAAGTGTAAATAAAAAACTCTGTGATAAAGGGTTTCTGTGTATTGGTTTGCCTGCCTTTGGCTAGCCCGTTAATACACTGGAATCCATAGGGCCACATCTTCATAGTCTGTCTGTGGCAAAGGGAGGTAAGTTTGGCAACACACAGGGTGGAAGAAAATGAGAGGAGAAAATGAGACTAAAAGTGAGGAATAGAAGCAGCTAGGCTGGAAACAGAGAGAGACAAAGCATTGATGGGGATGCAGTATGAAATCTTTTCTTTGTACTTGACTGGAAGACTCTTCAGGTAGAACATATAATACGAAGTCAGACAAAGTGCTTGCTTATACAGTCATGTTACTAACCCTGTGTTTCACAGGAATGAGCCCTGCTGGAAGGGGTAGCTGCATGGAGTCGTTTCCTCTGGTGGCAAATCTGATTTGGCAGGTTTCCACCACCTTAATTTAACTACTTGAGTTAACAAAAAGGACAATTATTTTTTCCAACCCCTAATATTTTTAGAACTGGGATATCTCACTTGCCCAGTTTTAACATTGCCGTGAAGAACTTGTTCTGGTGAGCACAAACTGAAGCACGCCAGCAGAGTGGGGGTGCTGCAGGTGACGGTGATAGGGGACATCTCCTGTACCGTCAGAGAAACAATATGCTTTAAATACCATCAGGAGCACTATAGGGATTTCCCTCTGCTCAGAGGAGGGAGAGAGAAAGGGGATTTGCTGTCCAGAAGCACCTAACCCCCCAGTGAAATGTAATGGCAGTAGGTAACTGAGTCCTTCAGACCCCAGAGGGTCACAAGTTGGAGGAACCCAAGAAGAGCATCTCCCTGGGATGGGATGAGGTGGGAGCCTGGCTGCCTTGCAGTGCCGATGCGGCTGAAGCCACGTCAAGGTGGGGGGACCCAGGGAGCGCCAGGGGAATAAGTTTATGAGATTCGTTTGAGCTCAAAGCCTTTTGCAAGGGTTGGGGAAGGCCCGCCTCCCCAGAGCCAGGTTGAAAGGAGGGCTGGAGGGAAAGGGTAGGAACCAGAAGCCGTCTGTGCCCTGGCCCCGAGCGAAAAGGTGGTGTGTTTGCCGCCTTCACCCCTCCCACCTTCCAGCCACATTAAAGCCCAATTATTCACGCTTGATGTCAGCAAGGCTGGGCCCCGCTACCCGCTGCTCCCAGATCCCTTCCCCGAGGGGCCGGATTACCCCGGCGTGCACCATCGGGGTGGGGTTCGTGGGGCGCCCAGGCGGGCGGCAGCCCAGGGCCCGCACCCTCAGCTCCACATGGCGCCTGCTTCATCCCTCCCCTGTGCCTGGAGACATCGCTCCTTTGGCCTCTGGGGTAGGACGGCGGCTGTGGGTGAGAGCCCTGGGTGCCTCTGCAGCGGCGCACGGGCACCACGGGCTCCTCGGGCACACCAGGCCTGCTGCTGCCAGCGGAGTCTGCCTCGGACCAGGAGACAAGAGGGAGCACCCAGCGGCCCCACGGAGCGGCCAGAGGCACCAGGGATGATCCGAGAATTCAAGAGGAAGGCAATTGCGAAGGGAGAGAACTGAGTTGACCCTTTTTTCCCCTCACCATTCACATGCTCACAGATTTTTATCAGGCTTTTTAGCTGCAGGGCAAAGTGTTTCTTTATAGCTCCTTCCAAAGCAAAGCTGCTGCCAGATCTAGGCTGCGGCTTCAGCAGCTGTATCCCATCCCCCAGGCCTGCACAGCCCTGCTCAGGAGGACCTGGGAGCCTCGCACAGGCCTGGCAGGAGGGAGGTTTTTGGAACCCAGTAAGGGCTCTGTGCACACAGTGCTGCTGGCATTTCGGGAGGGCTTTTGCCAGCTTTCGCCAAAGCATTTACCAGAACGCACGTGGGCGCGCCAAAATCGCGCTGCGGCGACGGGACTGTGGGGCTGTGCAGCACAGCCAGAGGCAGCGCGGGCTCCCCTGAGTGCGGGACGCAGGATGCAGGCTCCTCTCCTCCCGGGGCCACCCGACAGGAACCACGGGCCGCTGGCGCTCGTGCGGTGCCGAGGGAGGAGGGCCGGGTGTGAAATCCACGGCGGTGGGAACCAGTACTTCTCCCTCCTCCCGCCAAGCCCGAGTGTCACATCGGTGGCATCCCAGGACAGGGGCTGTGCAGCACCCACGGATGGGGAGGGGCACAGGCAAGCTGGCACGCAGCAGCTCTGCCCTCTCCCAGGGCTGACGACAAGCTGGTCACATTCTTGAAGCCAGAATAAGACACTTTTATGGTCTGTCTGGGTTAGTTTTCTCTCTTTCTCTTTTTTTTTTCCCCTTCCCCAGCGGAGATTTACTCGTTTGTAATAGGAAGGTTCATTGTTTTCACGTCTGATATTTCTTTGATTACTTAAAAAGAAATCCCAGAGGCTTGTTTTCACAAAATAGTGATTGCATAATTGATGTGATTATGATGTATTTTGCTGTGTCACTGCAGCTCAGTTGATTATTTTGAGAAGCTCTGAGCACTGTTAGTGCTGCCATGTGTTGTGCGTGCGTGGCCGAGGCTTTCATCCCCCTCCACATGTGTACAAGAGCCTTTCAAACACTGCTTCCTCCAGCAGGGACTGCATGAGACCTTCCTCTGCACAAGGAAAATGATGCAGACCCACAAAGAGCTAATATGGGGAAATGACAAACACTGTGGGGTGAGTGACATAGTTTTTTCTGAATAATGGCTGTCTGGTATGAATAATCACCCTAGAATCAAACTTACCACGTGGATGAGCACACAAGTGAAATAGTTAGGCCAAATTCTAGGCTCTTTCCCTGGCTAAAAATGTACAGATAAAGAAAATGCAGACCAGTCAGGTGTACTGGAAATAAAATTGTTCTGAAAACAAAAGTATGCAGCAGATCATTAGTGATAATAATTAGTTAGAGCCTGAAAATATATCAGCTATATGCAGGTAGAAGTGTTTAAGAGCTCATTCAGAGAAGCCTTTTGAGAGCGGATTGCCTTCCCTTAACTTGGCTAGAACTTTTTAATTATTTTCAGCTTGAGGCTAGAGACCATTCTAAGAGTCCTTTATTTCTGCTGGTAACAATATTTTCATCTCTTTGCTGTATTTTTCTTTCTTTTCTTTTTAATTCAGAGATGAAACATTGCCCCCAGTAAAGCTTCTTGGCCAAATTTCCAGATTTCTGAACCTTTTGTTTTTCTCAACATGTGTGCAATTTTCACTATTTTTGTCCAGCAGTGACCTCTGGAATTCCAGAATAATTTTCCCTCCCCTTCCTGGTGCCCTCACGTGACCCAGGAACACAAACATCTGAGAGACCTCTGGGCATCTTCACATCTGCTGGTAGGTAAGATCAGAGCCATTGTGTGATGTATTTTTAACAGCAGGTGTTGAGCTTGGAGAAGGGTGTGTTGGGTTTTGAGGGGTTGGGCAGAATCTACATTTAATTCTTAGTTCCCAGGCTATTTAGGAACAGCTTAAAAAACACACTTAATCTGTTTGTACAAATTTAACATTGTAAAACCACAATAAGGAATTGCTAATGAAGTGCAAGCCTGGATTTAGTTTCAGCTTTGCACCACTGCTGTCCTAAAAAAACAAAAAACCCACCCAAACCAAAAAAAAACCCCACCAACCAACTTTAAAGCTGAGTCCAAGACTCTCGTTTACAACTTATTTTCATGAAATACTATTGATTGATTACTTGAAGCCTGTTAATTATTATTTAGTCACAGTTTTCAACACAAAGTCCTTACAGCAGCAAAACAAACACTGTGGAGGTTTTATCTTTTGCCAATTAACACAGTTTGAACATGAATTAAAATAGGCTGTTAGCTCAGGGTCTGATTCACGACTGCATCTCTCCTGGTTGTGCTGCTGTAATCCTGTTGATTTCTGTGGCAATGCGGGAACCTCGGTGCAAAATGAGAGAAAAGGTTTTTTTAATTGACACCCCTCCCCCAGCCATGTTTAAAGGATCTTACATGAAAGCCTCACACACGAGTCTTTCATGGTCCATTAGTAGAAATTTATCATCTAAATTAGAGAAACAGTATAAGCAGAGTGTTTCTCCCAAAATATCATTGAAATCCTATTTTCACAGAAACCTCTCTCAAATTTTTTTATCAGACAAATCTAAAATGGTGCTTAGTGTTCAGTTATCTGCCAGGTATAAATGGCATAAATGGATGATTACTTTAAATACATCTTCTCTGAGAAGGGAGTTATGGGACCTCACAAAAGCATCAAGCTGTGACTACTTTCAGGAAATCACCTGGAAATAAATGATGAAGGTTGCTTGCATGTCCTTACATTCTCATTGCCTTTTTAGGCAGATAATTGAATTCAGTATGAGCTGCATTTCATTTCTGGTATCACTAAGGAATAAATTATTTAATATTTGGGAGAAGAGACTGAATGACCTTTTAGTCACAGCATCTGTGATTATAAATTCTCATGGCCCCTGTCACATGATTGTATCCATACCAAAATAAAGAGGGAGATTTTAGCCTTGTTGAAATCGGAAAAATTTTGATAGTAGTTCCACCAGTAAGATGGTTTCACCTGTTGGCTTTTCTAGGCTACATTTGAATTTTACCACATGGCCTGTTGAGTTGTCTCTGATCAAAGTCAGAATAGCTATTTTCGAGTCGATATTTTTAATAATTCTAATAATAATTTTTAATATTCTAAGGAGAATAAGAACTTTTCTGTTCACTTCGGTGTAAGTAGAATCAGAAACAAAGGAGAAGAGACCTCTACCTCAATAGAGGTGCTACTGATTGTGGTAGTGGATGGGTTTGGAAAACTCTTGGTTAATGTGCTCAGGATGAACAACCTCTACAGGTTATGCAGGCTGCGGCTGCCCTCTTGCTCTTCTCCATCTGGGACTGTGGAGTGCTCACTGTGTCTCAGGTCCTACACCCTGTAATGAGATACAGCAATGGACATCTTCCCCAAGCATATCGGATGCAAATGCCACTATCTTTAATGTGGTTGGAAGTAATTTGCAAACATTTCTATTCCCAGTTAGCTGAGTCCAGAGGGCATTATGAAATCTGTCCTGATTGTGCAAATTTGTTTTACACTGACTGGTTCCATAATTATCTGAACTGTCTTGGAATGTTTTTCAATAAATATTAAAATAATTATTACTTGGATTCCAGAGATCAGTTCTCATACAGCTTGGTCTTTGCATCTTTCACAGCACAACAAATTTAACAAATAAAACAGAGAATCTGCGGGACAGTTATCCAGTCAAAGTAGTGGGGAAGTCACAACACACATACAAGGCCCTTTCATCTGCCCTGTGATGTTTTCAAGCTTCTGGAAACTTGCTTCATTCCACTTAGAATGCAATTTGAGTTAGGGTTCAGACACTGAGGATGCTTTCAGACAGTACTCAGCAACCTACATAGCTGTCCTGAAGTGACAGAGAAAACTTTTTTTCCTCTTTCACCATTCTCAAGAGAATGAAGGCCAACCATCTCCTCTGCCATACTTCTGCAGTTGCTAAGCATTGTCTCTTGTGCCTCTGCCCTCAGAGCAAAACAGCCAGAGAAAGAGGGTAGCTCTCACTTCAGTTCAGTAAATCCACTGCTAGAGTTTTCATCCATGCTGATTGCACTTGATTTCTTTCCTACTTTTCTCCCCACTTGACCCCATGATTACCTCCTTACTGGCTCTTCCACAGGGCCATTTTCAAGAGCAGGAGTACCTTCAACCACAGAAATTACTTGAGACTAGAGCCTGCAAAACAGACAGGCTCCTCTTGCTCAAAGGGGAGGAACCTCACTCCACATATGCTGCATGGATGTTCTGAGCCAGAGATCCACCACCATTTTTCTTACTGAGCTTTGTACTTTGTGTGATGCCTGATCTGGAAGGTGTTCTCTGCAAATGCGTGTCAGGTCAGGCCTGGAAGCAGGGGGTAACACTTTGTTTGCAAATCCCAAAAGAGCTTAGATGTGATTTAGGTGCTTGGAGGCTCACACTGGTATGACCTTGGCAAGTTCAGGGGCGCTATTTAGGAATTTTTCTGGCATGGAAATAGGCACCTCCAGGCATATGCAGCAGCTCAATGGGAATGCAAATGGTGGTGCTGAGAAATACAGTGGCAGATAAGTGGTGCTAGGTGAGTAAACCTTTTTGTGAATCTAGTCCAAATCCACTGCATATAAATAAGGATAATATCTGAAATGCTGGAACAGTGATCTGAAGGAAGTGTGGACTTGAAAAGAAAGAGGCTGATAAAGCCAGGAGAGATCCAATTGAAGAGAAAAAATCTATTTATTGAGCTTGTCTAGTGAGGATTATGCAGCAGTATTTAATCCTCTGTTAAACATTGGACCCTCTGCACTTGTAGACTACCTTCAGTTACAGAGAAGGGTGGCTAGAATGTGGCTGTCAGAGTCGTTCATGTCCTGAGGGTGAGCTGAACTCTTGCACTGTGTTTATGTAAAAACACAAGTGGTTGTTTTCCTCCCTCCATACCTTGATACATAGACTTGCTGCAAGCAGGGTAATTAATCTGGTCTGTGCCTGCTCATCAAATCTTTCTTGTGGTAAGAACATCTCTAGTCTTTTTAAGTGAAAATCATTTCATTTTGGAGAAAATGGCCTTGTGTTTCAGATTTGGGGTTATCCAACAGGATAGGGTAGAGGCACCCTGCTGCAGCCTGCTGCCCACTTGAGGGCCAGAAGCAGTGCCTCCTGCACTCACTTGGCCCCAGGCGTGCAGGTGGGCATGGGCAGCCAGAGCCCTTGGCGGGAGCTCAGCCCTGCTCAGCTCAGCTCATCTCTCACGGCTGCATTGGTGCTGCCCTGACATGGCCAAGGGCCACCACAGCCTGGCTGCCCTGAGAGCTCCTTGTGTGCCTGCGACCTGCCTTCCCTCCTTCCCCCTTGCTGAGGCTCGGGGCAGTCCAGCTGGGCACCCTTCTCAAAGTCCTTCGAGTCTTGATTCATGCAGCCAGCATCTGTTATAAGTCCCACGGTAGGAATGTTATACTTTATATTTAGAGTTAGCTGAATCTGGACAAAATACTGTATCTTATCCATTACTAGAATCTAAGCTGCCTTTATTGTTGTTAGCAAAACATGTTTTTCTTCTTGGCCTGTCTTTTGTTTTGTGTGGCATCTACATTTTGATGTGGAGATCTTTTACCATGCAAATACATCTAACCTCATCAGAATGGTTCATGTTTGATGCAGTATGTTTGTGCATTGGTGTTCTGGAAGAAAGCAGATTTTCTCCATGATATATGGTTGGATTCACCTTAACCCCAAGAATGGATGCTATTGTTGTTGCTTTTCTCTGCACACTGTAGAAGAAACACAGGGGATGAGCAGACACAAACCAGATTTTTCAAACAAACTCTTGACAGAACAATGGATGAAATGAGTCTCTTCAAGATTTCTGTGTCATCAAATGTTACTGTTGACACTCTGAATGTAGCAATAGTTGTTACACTAATTAGAGTGGTGTAGTTCTGGAAACAGGAACTGTGAAAAGACTGTGTCTAGAAGGTACTAATAATCTTTTAATACCTGTATTTTTGCCATTCTTTATTATTATAATGAGAGTGTTAATGTGCAAGGGAGAAATCATGTGTGTCCTTAATAAAGAATGAAGCTGCACAGTTGTTATCATCTTGAGTACCATATTCATTTAAAATCAAGTAGACAACTCAAAGGTTAAGAGGTTTAATGTTCCTGAACTGTACAATTGAAGTACTATAGTCCAGGTTATTGTTAGCAATTATTCAAAGTGCTTGGGGATTTTTAATGGAAACTTCATTTTCCAGAAGAAAGTCCCCTGTAACTTTAGCCAGCATTGCAGTGTGACCATTTAACTGCACAAAGTGCATCACAAGATTCTGTCATGACATATTTTGCTCCCAGCCATTTATATGCTGTTTGATAACCACCCTCAAACAATCTTCAGCCTCTCTTTTCATGCCACATATATTTCCAGTGAAAATGAGAATGCTTAAGAAGTTCTGTACTTAGAGATTAATGTGATATTCCACATGCATTCCTCCCAACATAAGAAATATGCCATTTGTTTGCAGCTTTTCCAAGCACAGGAAACAGGCTTTACAAAAACAGAGAGTGTACCATAAGCATATTGGACTGCGTGAGAAAAAAACCAAGCACAGAATAAATGCTATGTCAAAGGAGTACTGAAGGAAACCAACTAATTGTGGGAAGAGAGGAAGCTTAGAAAGGAATTACAGATAGTTTAGGAGTGTGTTAAATGCAAAGCTGAACTCCACATATTAAGCACAGGCTATCATAAAAACTAATTGATATAGATGCAGATGATTATAATGTGGCATTCACAATTAACCTTTAAAAATAGGGTCCCCATAGTGAACCAGGGGAGTAGTCTACTGCTGGAAAAAAAGTGTGTATAAGCCTGAATCAGCCCAAGGAACTTGAGAAAATATTTTCAGGAATACTGCAAAACTTAGGAAATGCACCAGCAAAAGAGTGACTATTTACTGAAAGGCAAGATTCAGACTCTCTTGCCTACTTTTCATGTCTTTAATCCCTTCAGGATATTCTAGAAGCAACAAAACTGATGGGTGTTTTGTATTACTTCTCTTCCACTTGATCAGTCACAGCTGTGTTGTTTTCTTTGGTCCCTTAATAGAGGCTTATTGCCAAATACATGTACTATGGGATGGCTGTTCCCAGTCAGGTTCTTAAACTCACAGCCCTCTACTTCAGTAGCTAATTTACAGTCTGGTGCCTACAAATCAAGACCTTTCAATTGTAACTTTAATCTGCGAACATGATTTATGGAAGCTACAACTTAGATTCAATTTAAGCAGCATCAGTCTGGGTCAGCCCTAGCTGAGTTTCTTCCTAAACTCTAACAAAACCCAGCTAGAGAGTGAATTCATTCCTGTTTAAGGATTCTCCCACAGCACAGAAAGACCACTAAGCCAAGCCACATGGGCATAGTTCCTTGCCTTTATATGATATTGATATGCACATCATTCCAGTTTTACTTTTTTAGTTCAGAAGTTTAAAGTTTCTTTAAACTTTGCTGTGATATGTGTTTGTGTTCAAAGCACTCTCTTCATATCAGTATGCAACAGTCTTTCCAGATCCTTTCAAACCCTTGTAAGAGAAGTCACCAGTACCTTCTTGCACATTGTGCCCCTTATGGAGAATAAACAGGCTTCGTGACATCATTTGCTGGTCAACAAATCATGGAGTTTAGAGAACTGAAACAAAAATTTATCTCCATAGTACAGTTCCCTCACTTTGCAACAGAACATCATGTCTCGAAGTCAGCAGTTGAAGCCTCTTTGCTATTACACAAGGAAGGACACTATCTGATGAGGCTGAGATACAGTTCCTTCAGGATGGATAAAATAAAGTGCAAAGAAGAAAATGGGGCAGAGCCAGAACATGGAATGACAGACATCACCTTTGCCAACATTTTTCCTGATTTTCAGTTGCTTCAGCAATGGAGCCATGTAGGAATCCCTTAAAATGAGGTCCTGGCCTGTCTGCTCACGTAATGTAGGAAACCAGGGTGGCTCCCCAGGCTTTGACTGTCTCTTGCAAAGAGTTCCTTCAGGTCCCTGCATTGGCCCTGATGAAGGTGAGGGTTGGAGGTGCTGGGCCCCAGCAGCATCACTCCAAGTAACAGGGGTCCATGATGATGAAGACCATGCTGGGGATGCTTTTTTCATTTGATAAGTGTCACAAATCACCAGCATTAAAAAAAGAAAACCTGAAGGAGAAAATAGCTGTCTGTGCTCATCTAACTAGCCGGTTTCCCTGACCTCTGGCATGATCCCATCCTTGTCAGATTGACTCACAACCAGTCCTGCTCATCCAAGCCACAGCTGCGTCAAGGCATAGTGAGAGCCAATCAATCCCACTAACTTCATCTCTGTTTCATGACAGTTTAATCACTGAAGACTGTCTCTTTGTTGAAATATTTCCCCTTGGGGTTTTGGATAGCAGAATTATGTCAAGGCAAACAGAACCAAAAAGTGAAAAAGGCACTTGCACTCATCCAAATTCTTTGGAGTTGATACAAAAACACCTCTTCTGTGCAAGCATGCATACGTGCCATGAGCCCTTAACCTCATGCAGTCATAGCTCACAATTCAGCTGAAATGGCTGCATTTTACATTCTTCATTTTGTTGACGTCAGTTATGATGTAAGTTGGAGGACACAGCCTAGAAAGATAGTCAGTCTCATCATACACGTCAGCTGAAGTGAAGAAAAGGTAACAATCAGTGTGAACTGATGGCAAATATATCATTCCCTGGGCCATATTCATTCCGGTGAAAATCAGGAATTACTACTGAGGTATTCAGAATTAAATTGCTCTGTAACCAGGCTGAGTGGGAACGGGGTCAGAGGAACAATTTCTATTCCATTGGTGCCTTTTTCAGGTTATAATTCTGAGTACACACTGTCATATTTTCCTCCTCATCATATTTTTATACTATTTGGTAGTATATGACTGATGTGGCTCCAGTTGCTCCATTGAGATTCACATAAACAACCAAAATGGTGAGATAATAGAATCAAGTACAGAACACTGCTAATGTGGGACCTGAGTGTTTTCACCCTTCACTGAAAGAAGCATCCAGAGATGCTTGTTCACAATTCACAGTTTTGTTAAAAATAGCTAATCAAACCAATATTATTAACATGTACAAAAAATCTATCCTGCACACAATTAACACTGCTGTAAGGAAAACACTTTTTTTCAATGGTGTTACAAAAATTATAGATCGTTGTGCCCACCAAAGTTATTTTAGCAGAGTGATGTTGTTAACACTGGAACTAAGCCATGTTTTCATAGTCAAATGATAGGCCTTTTCTAAGGTCGTGCCCACGCAGTACAAAGCCCACTAAGTGCTTCTTTGTAAAGGCTAAATGGAATTCACACTTCTACAGGCAATCATTTTATTATGATCATATGAGTATTCACAATGTAGTTTTTAAAATCTTGTAAATAAAGCAGGCCAGTATCTAAGGACAGTCATTATGTGTCAAATTGAAAAGCTAGTGATTTCTGGCTTTCACTTACAACATGTAACATACCATACAAGAAAATTAACATTTGTTACCTTACTCTGGCCTTTCAATCACATTTCTGGCTTACAGTTTTGCAGAAAAGAAAAATCCACTTAAACATAATAGAAATCAAGGCATCACCTTTTCATAGTGAGAACTACCAACTCTCACATAACATTATGCGTTATATAAGTGGTGTGGAACCCTTAAAGAAGGGACAGCGAAATGTCAGTGCCTGAATTGAGGATACTGCTTATGCTTCACTGGGTGTTTGGTTTTTAGCACCTGTCTTAGATAAATCTAGACCAAAGCATGGTCACTTCCATTATCCACAACAAGTGGATATTAACCCAATTAATAGATGACCCATGAAAATGTATTTTTAGGTAATGCTAGGCAGGGTGTCTGCTCTACCCCTCAGCCTCTAGCCAGCATCAGGCTGAGTGAATCAACCCTGTCACACGGTGGCAAAGAAGTCTGACTTCATGTTGGGTGTCTGAAGAATGCTCCTCTTGGGGAGCACAGCTTGCTGGGCATCTGCAGGCATCCTTCTGCTCCACAAAGCGCTAGTCCAGCTTCAGGTGCAACAATGCACTTAAGTTTGGCTACTGCACATCAAGGAAAGTGAGGACCTCTCAGAGACATCCCAGAGGCAAACAATCCAAAGTGTCCTTTGAGGAGGAACTGAAGAAATGTCAAGAGTTGGGCTAGGGACTCCAAAGGGGAGCTACCATCAAGTGTGTAAAAGGGCTTTGCCAAGAAGTGAAACATCTGACCGCTGTTTTTATGGTGTCAAGAAGCACCAACATATTTTAATTGTAGCCAGAAAGGCTAAGCACTTTAAGAAAAATCTTTCTAACACTGCAGATAGTGGGGCGCTCAGGTTTGTTGGCTGGCAAAGCAGTGAAGCACCTGTTGCTATAAATCTTATGGACCAATTGAACAAATGTGTCTCAAGGACAGCATGGAAATGTTGACTTGGCCTTCTAAGTCCCTTCCAGCCTTTTGTTTTGATTATCTTGGATGTGGATCTTATCCATGGGGGTTTACTTGATGTACAGCCTTTGCAGGACAGCTTCTCAAACTATCCTGGGAAAGCAGATGCAACAAATAGGCAGCAGGGTTATTCCCAATATGTCTAACAGGGACGAAAAGCAGCTCTGAAGGACAGGAGCCTTGTCCTTCAGATGGGCCCCTGGACTGGTTCATTCTTCAGGTTTAGCCCATCACTGGAGTTAAAGGCCAGCTTTTTAAAGGACTTTCATGGTATCACAAATGAGAAAAAACCCCCTTTGCTTTCCTTTTATTTTTGAACACTGTAATTCATTAATCCTGCTACCACAGTCCACTGGCTCCAATCACATTGCATATATCAGTGCCATCTTCACATGAAATTTTTTATTATTTTATGACTCAAAATAGCGTCATAGCAATCATGCTTGTTTGTATCAGTGCATGCCAGGGAAAGTGGGGAGACATAATTTGTAGTGTCTCCATTACTATTTTTACAAATCTCATGTTTCATGGCTGGGAAATACAGAATTCATACAGATAAGTGGCAATGAACCGTAACTAAAGCATGAAAACGTAGGTCCAGAGTCCCTGGCACCATGCATTAAGTGTCAATAGTACATTAAATCTGACCCAGGAAGGGAAAGGTAGGGCCTGCCTTCTCAAAAGGGCTTACCATTTTAAAAGAATCTCACCATCTAAAAGGGATCTTCACAGCTAAATATGCCATTTTTCATTTTGTGCACATACAGGTCAAGGGAAGTCTGCAAGTCCATGACTCATAAATATTTCTTAATCTCATTTTTTTTGGGAAGTGCTAAGATCTGGTCTCCTTTACTTTGCCTTCTTTTATTTATTTTTGAACCCAAAGCCTCAGTTCTTTAGAAACAGGAAAAGTTGCTTTGAAGTTAATTTTATAAATAGAAGCAAACCCTGACCATAAAAATGCTTTCAGAAGGTCACAGCACTGTCAGGAGATTGAGTTGTGCTGACATTTCCTAATATCGGGGATAAGGCAAATTCCTTTCACCTTTATGTGAGATATTAAACTTACTCAGGTTTTATGGGTTAAAAATTGTATCATACAAATTAAAATTTGGGAGGACTTTTTCCTTTGCTATTATCAGCAATCTTACACCCAAATTCTCCAAGTGTGCCTCTGAACGTGCATTCACCGTGAGTATGGCTTTGCATTTGTGGTGTTACAGCTTGGACATCACACAGATGGTTTTATCACTACATCCTATATCTCGTTCCCAAGTGATTACAGGACCACCAGATCCATTGCCATCTGAGCTGTGTTTTCCCACTAACCTCTCCCTTTTGCTGTGCTCTCCTTGCAGCAGTGACCTCCAGGAGCATTTTGGTTGTGCCAGAGCAATGACAGCATCTCTGCCCCAACACCACCAGCAGGAGAGCTGGGTGCAACCAGGAGCTGTTTGGTTTCCTGAAGAAAAAAGAACACTTCCAGTAAAAAGAAAGCTGAAGACAAAACCAGGCAGAGGGGGATGTGTGAGCCCTAGCAGCCTTCACAGCAGGCATGCTCTGGCCCTGGAGGAAGGGCAGGTGAGAAAAGCAAATGGGCCCTGCTGTCTGGATGATGCCACACAAAACTGTGGAGGATATACCCTTCAAAGTTGACAAACATAGCATCCAGAGGCAGAGCAATGGTAAGCCTTTTGGTACAGAAAGTTAAAAATATGCTATATTAATATTTTATACATGCAAACACCTATGCAATATTATCAAAATAGGCCTGTTTATGGCTGGTATATCTAGTCCTATCACAGCTAGCATATGTGTGGATGTATAGGTGTATATATGATATAACACTCCAAAAGGGACTTACTTGCACAAGTATTGATGTCTTTTCATTACAGGTTACAAATGCCCTTGCAGAATCAGACACCCAAAATCACTCATAGCTGCTTCTATGAGGCTTGATCAGTATTGCTTATTCTTATCTAAATTTTTACTTTAAAAATTCATACTGTCTTCTTCATGATGTATTTTTCACCATTTCAATTTCCATCTTTTTGGGACATCCTTAATGCATTTGCTGAGATGCTACCAAAATTAAACTGAGTCATATTTCTTAGCACGGTTTATAAAGAAAAATGTTTAATCTTACATGGTACACCTTAGAGCCTAACTGAAGAACAGCCTCAAACACTGGTCTTTTGGTAAAGTACAAGTTTTAGAAACAGTAATTTAACACAGTTATGATGCAAACACCTTTCTTAAAACTCCACAATTTTCTGGCATTTCTCTGAGTTCATTGAATACACGTGAAGTGCTTGCACCCAGATCAGCAGCATGCCAGAAGTGAAGCATGTCCAGTCCTATCTGGGCCAAATCCCCTGTCCACCTTTCCTTGGGAGTGCTAGTCTGAAGGTATTTCCCTAAAACTCTCACTTCTGCCTTCAAGTCACGTTTTCCGACCAACCTGACACAGTGGAGAGAAGGGTGGGTTTCTGACTCAGTTTCCTCTCCCTTGTAAAGAAAGAACCTCTCAAAGCTCTCTTAAATAATGTTCATAAGCTTCCAAAGATCACGTTCACATTTTACCACCTAACAAGTGGCTATTAAAAAGCGATGTTATCCACACATCCCATTCCCCCACAGCTCCCCACTTGTATCTCCCTGTTGGCTGGATGCACCCATGCCCACCCATAGCCACACCACAACCTCTTCTCCAAAAGTATGGTCCAGAATATTTATCCCTAAATGTGTAATTTATAGGAAGCTTTTAGATTCCTTGTCAGATTCCCAGAAGGTTAAAAGGATATTTGGCTTTATAGGAGGGATGAGGTGAAAAAGGACATCCAAGATGGCTCAGACCATTGGAGACAGCAAAGATCTTGGCATGATCCCAGTTTAAAGGGTCTCTCACAGGGATAGACCTTCCTCCTGAGTCTGTCTAGGTGCTCTAGCAATGATGCAATCAAAAAAGCATCACAATTTAAATTCAACCAGTGAGTTAGAGTAGCAGGACCATGGCAAGGTGAGGGTATTGACACCTACTTTGGGGTGAGAATGCCACGTGGTGTGTCTGTGTTCGCGTGGAGAAGGGCTGTGGTTTCTGAAGCTTTGGGTGGGCACTCAGAGGTACTATGACTTGCACTAGGAAAGACTTCGATGTGTTGTAATTTGGTTGCCTTCAGCATGGAAATCCTTGTTATGGTGGTTCTGTATTTTCATTTGAAGGTGCATTAAACCATTTTATTTTTAAGATCTATCAGATAAATAGTAGAACAAACCTTTGAGCGAGCTGGTAATGCATGCTTTAGGTTACTTTATCTCTGGGAATGGGCCAAAGTGGTTTCTGCGTGCGTGTGCCTGCGTAATTAGCCCGCAAATTCAGACTCAGATAAAAATAACTAGGCAATGAATGTAAATAATCAGGGCCATGATACACATCACTCCCAGAACGTGATTCCCATGCACTGAGAACACACAGGGACTGTAAAAAGCTAGAGAAATCTCAACTTTCATTTCAATCCCTGGAAAATGCTCTGGGGGAACATAGATACTCCCTCACTTTAGTACTTTTTTAAAAAGAGAAACAAAGCAGAAAAGCTGGATCAATTTCCGTGCACAAGGAAGTGCCTCGGACACTTCCCTGTGCATGGAAAAAAGCCGGTGGCAGAGTCCAGGCAGATGTTGAGAAGGGAGGCCATGGGTTGCAGATGTTGAGAAGGGAGGCCATGGGTTGCAGATGTTGCAGGTTTGGAAGCAGCTTGCTGCCATGGAGGACACACCCAGCAGAGTGTGTGACAGCTTGCACCTCCTATCTCAGGCTCACCAGCCAAGAGGTCAAGAAAAGCCAAGCTCAGGTCATCTGCTGACAGAGAAAACTTTTATAGCCCACCTTTCTGGACTGCATAGCTGAGAGCCTTATCCCACGATGGGGAACCCACGATGGTGAGATGGGCTCCGGTGAGAGCGTGCAGCTCTACGTTTCCTCCACTTTGACACTGCCCAGCGCATGGTACAGGTTCTTTCCCTCCCATGGGAAGATAGGCTGAGTCCCAGACCAGCTGGGTGAATCCCTGACCAAGCTGGTTTTCCACTTATCCTGTGTTTCTACAGCAGACTGATTGCTGACATCAGGAACGTCAGAGAAGTCACAGCAGAGCAGCCCTGTTCTGCTGACTGGAGGAAGTGCCAAGCACAGAGAGGCTGGCCTAGTCTTTCCAAGTCAAACCTCTCCATTACCTCCTGTGGGTCACAGCCCATGTCACGCTGGGTAGCGTGGTACAGCAGATCTTGTGGGAGGATGGGACTGTGCATGACTTATGGCCTATTCAAGGGTAGCTTCAGCCCCAGAGAGTGGACGGGAATAGTGCTGAAATCCTTTTGCATCATTTGGCCTGTAACAGCCTGGCTGTATCTCACTTTCCTAAAGGAGAAGAATAAATAGATGGGACTACTCAAAAACATCCCAGAATTTTGAAAGACATTCAGTTCTGGGCTCTGAAACACAATCCACTTAATCAACCATTTTCTACTGCAATGACACTGGGTCAGTCTGATAGTTCTTGAGGTTTACACTCAGCTGTAGTTTTGCTTGGAATGTAAACATGACTAATAATAGAATGGACATCCCCAGCTAATTTCTGAAAGGGACAAAATTATTTGTTTTTCCCTCTAATGAATACCTCTGAGCTCCTGGACTGAAGGGGAAGGCAGGTTGTAAAAATGAAATTAGTTTTCTCCCTCCTTTTCTTCCTGCCATCTCCAATATTCACACTCTCCAGTGCCAACAGCATGCCACAGCATTTATATACTCAGTCACCTGCTTCAGGAAGGTGACATTTTGAAGCACCCACTGCACTTCCCACTGCTCAGCTACGTATACCTTCATTTATGAGGCGTGATGTGGGATGTGCATTTGTATCCCGACACAAACATGTTGAAGGTCTCCATGTGTACTTAACGCTTACCATCCACTTACCACTAACTCAGGTGAGCAGGGAACGGAGTAATTTGATACCCAGTACGACCAGCACTGCCAGGCAATGCCGGAGCACTTCTGATTGCTTGTTCACAGAACCTCGCACCGCATTCAGGGCCCCAGGCAGAGCCATGGAGCAGTGACTCCCTGTGTGCAGAGTGATGGGATGTGCTGCGTGTGCCATGTTGGGTCCTCTGCACCCAGGCCCACGGACACGGCGCACCCCGGTCTGTGTGACAGTGGGGCACAGGAGCTGCTGGCCAGGAAGGATCTCTTACGAGTGGGTGCCTGAACAGCAGCCCGTGGGCTCACGCCTCAACACATCACTGACTGCCCATGAGAAAGCAGCTTGCTGCCTTCTCCCACTATCAACTGTTCTGCTGCCATGCAACTTAGTAATGCTTACTGAGCCAAGGTTTCAGCATGGCTGTTTATGGACACACATGTTTTATCTCAGGTTCTTAGGTTATTACTGGTGTCACCAGCTTTGCTGACTATAGATTTTTCAAGAAGCTTTATTGATGGTGCCATCTGAATAATTGTTATTTGACCATTTTAGATGCTAAATATGATCAAGGCTTAATATCAGAATGATGATAGAGATATGTTATTGTTCAGTGCATTGTAATTTAAGTAACAAGATTTCATCTACCCATCTTTTGAGTACTTTTGAAGTAGAAATATTGACAGAAAGCTAACTATTCTCAAATGCCACAAATTTACCCAAAATATCTATGTAGAGTTTACATTTAATTTCACAGTCAGCTGCAAGCTGACTCCAAATCAATGATCTGATTTGTTTTCCACCTGTTTGCAGATGCCATATGAACTAGTGGCTAAAGGACATAAGGATGTATTAATGACATTTTACAAGTCCCTGGTGAGAGTTTATCTCAAATGCTGTGTACCACTTTGATGTTCCCCTTTCATGGAGGAACTTGAGTTGGTGCCCACTATCAAGCAGAGTTAGAATCAGTGACCCTGGAATTACCTTTCCAGTCCTGTTGTCCTGTGTGCCAACTGGCATATGAGAATGAGCTGAACTGATTTATTTTTCACAACTATTCGAATAATTGCAAAAGCCCAACCTCACTTCAAAGCATTCGCTGGATTTAGCTGCAACTATAGGACATCTCATTTGGGTTAAAATTACTGACTGGGATGCAGACAAGGACACAGCTGTGTTTCTGGCATCTGACACGCTGGCATTCGAAAATGCATTGCACTTGTGTCTTGGTGAGGTGATTTCTCAGCTCCACTGAATCATGGGTAGTTTTACCGCTAGTTTTAATGCAAGATTATCACTTCTATAATTAGTTGGAATCAGTGCTATTATCCGTGTTTGCAATGACATTGCTGAGATGAGAATCTGGTCCTTGTTTTCCTTTTTGGTGAATGAATATATTTAGAAGCAGAATCTTAAATTCTTGTAAAAGTTTGTAAAACTCACATCTCCAGGCCCTTCTGCAACATCAAATTCTCTGTTTAGCATCCCAGCTCTGCCAATGAGGATTTCACTTCCTAGCCTTCTGCCTGAGATCCTCCCCTGAAAGATTTATTCCTGTTCAGGATGGAGTGCATGGAGCGACCCAGGGTGGAGCAAGCTGCCTTGTGCTGTCTGATCCGCAGTAACCTCCATCCCTGCATATCAAAGGTACTGGCTCCTGTCAGTGTGCTGAGAGAGGCAGCAGTTTTTGCAAAGCAGCTAATGAGAGGCAGCCTGCCAAGAGGGATGCAAGGCACGGAAGACACAGGGTCCCAAGGATGCCAGAAGCACAGGACCCAAAATAACCACCTGGAGTTGCTTATGTCTGTGTCTGGCCTTGCTGGTTTTACTCTTACAAGGGCTCTTGGGCACGAGGAGTGTTTGTAGCATATAACCCTAAGCATCTCACCTAGTGACCAATGTGACCAGCTATCATGGTCATTTTGTCAGTGTCTCCCCAGAGCACCTACGGCAGGCTGGTGCTGCCAGGGAGCCTTCCCTCCTCGGGCTCTGTGCAGCAGAGCCTGCCTGCCTCGCTTCACCCCCTGCGCTGCGTGCCTCGGGTTGCGCTGTGCACGTACCCATGCACACACACACATCCCTTCTCCCCTTTCACCGCCTCCCCTCGGGTCCAAATGTATCCATGAGTCACTGGGGGAAGTGCACCTGATGACCTCACAGCCATAGAACCAAACATGAAGCATCAAAAAGCAGCCTCATGTGGGAGCTGGGGACCAAGCCAGCTAAAGCCTAACTGGTCAGATACTCATATCTGGGGTTTTATCCACTTTCACAGTGTCTTCCAAACAATAGTAGTTCTTCGCTGTAGGAGTTTGACAGATATTCAAACTTTGAAGAGGTACATAAAAATTTACATCGTTATGTGAAAGGTCTGAGTGAACAATATGCAAATAACTGAATTGTCATAAGAGAGATGAAAAGGTTATTTAAAGCTTAAAGGTTGCTTTTAATCTACAGATGTATCTGGCATTGATTGGAATAGAGAAGTTTAACATGATCACAAAGCAGAAGCATGGACTTTTGCTATTGGTGCTGTTTGTGCACCATTAAAAGGGACAGAGAAAGTCATTAAGGAAAAATTAAATTGTCATAAATACCAACGATATTTCAGTGTCCATGTGAGGATGCACGTAGGGGTATTTAAATTGGTCAAGATTTTCTTCAATGTTTTCTGAGGCAGGAAAAGCATTTCTTTGCATTTATGTACCTTTTATAAAGTAATGCTAGAAATTATTTTTAATAACACAAATACTACCCTGTATGGGAGCAGAGCTCTTGTGGTGCATTTGAAGGCAGTAAATCCTATTTTCTACCAAGATTAACAGGTTTTGCAGGCTGAACATGCCTGAAGGCAGCTGTACTCTACACACCCAATTTTTTACAAAACACAGCAGGACAGGTTCACGTCTGGTGTAATCGCTTTGCCTCCAGAACATTTCAGTCTTGGCAAATTGGTCTTAGAAGAAAGCAGTATGCTCCAGCTTTCCACTCAGGGCCAGTTTTTCTTCTATTCCCCCTAGACCAGATCCACTTCCTGGACTTGGACCTTTTCTTCACAGGGGCAGGACGCTACAAGGTCAGCTGTGTGCAGTGCAAGCAAGAAAAATAATACAAATCTTCCTTCAGTGGAGAAATGGTGCAAAAATCAGAGATGGGCAGGACATCATGGTACAGACCTCATTCACAGGCCCTGTATGGAAGTGGTTTTGGCTGGAATCTCACCAAACAATCCTTTTCCTTCCTTGGAAAGTCCTTGGAGATCCAACACCTTTCCACTCGTGCAGGCGATCTCTTGTGCATCACGGGATGGTGTGCGCCAGACCCGGAGCTTCACACTACTTTAATGTGGTGGCCTCAGGTTTGGATTCAGTTTGGGATTTGGAGCAATAGCTATCAGCTCATCCACATGAAAATGCGGCCAAGTTTGCTGCTGTTTCCCTTTGTTGCAACAGCCGTCGTTTGTGGCTGTGCATCCACCTCACTACTGTTACACCCATGCAAACGGTGCCTCACCACAGGAAACGAGCTGATCCAGTTAAAATTCTCCTCTCTCCCTGTCAACACGCAGAAATGAAGATAGAAACTGCTGCCTCCATGTTGCTCAACAGGCCGGGCATTTGAAAGGGCTTTTAGGTGAATGTGGAGCCAAAGTGTCTGTCTCCGCCCACTTTCCTTTTGCCAAAGAGGCAAGAGGGAAAAAAAACCCGTAAATATAGTCCCTGTCATTGTTCTCTGATTTCAGTGGGTTGCTGGATGTGTGTGTGTTTAGCAGAGTTTCTGCAATAAAGCACCTCCCTATTCTAGAGGGGAAGAAGTTCTTTTCTGTGTGTGCAATTGACTCAGAGACTTGTTTGTCCTGCAGGAAGAGTTACAGGATTAACTTTAAATACTTTGATATTCAGTGATTAAAAAGGACACACCAACATTAGGATTTCGGGAGGCTCAGTCTGTCCTTCCTTCTTGCTTTTTACACACCTAGAAGCTGGCCATGAATGACAGATTGCAGCTTCAGTCCTGGAAATAGTCTCTTGAGGCTTAATCCAAAGAGCAACAATGACATCACAAAACCTGGTCCTGCTCCACTGAAAAACCAAGCAGCTGGCTGCAGGTGTGACTGCAGTCAGACTCTAATAGTCAAATTCACAGGGGAGAGAGGCTTCAGTGTGGTCAGATGAAGCTGCCAAAGACAGAAGCACTGTAAAGCAGTGTCCTTCTCCAAGGCAGCAGCTCACCCTCCTCTACCGGTGCATGATTCAGAAATGAGGCAGTGACTTGGATGGTGCACACATGTCTCTTTTTGGTGACAAGAAAGGAAGAGGAAATGCAGATAGCATCAGCCTAGCAGTCTCCCAGGAAAGACCTAAACACCAGAGCTTCCTCAGTCTGAGAAGATTTAGAGCTCCAACCCGGTGTAAGCTCTCCAGAGCACCTAAAGCATCTCAGGAGAGTATCACCTGAACACTAATTAAGCTCCATAGTGTGCTAACTTGGATATTATCCCTAACCTCCAGTGTGTAACCTGTAAGTACTTAGTCATTCATTCTGCACACATTCAGAAATTACAGATCAAAGCTGTGGTTCTCAGACTGCTCAGCACCAAAGCCAATCTTTTCGGGAGGGATGATAAGAGATGGAGTTGTAATGGGGCAAAGGATCCAATGGCACAGGGTGCATTTCTTTTGCTCAAGAAGCTGATAAAAACATTTGTCTCTAAATCTTTTCAACAATGGCACTTCTGATACAAATAAGTTACAGTGATTACAAGATAAAGTATTTGACAGTGGAACCAGAGAAAGAAACAAATCTGAAAGGCAGCTGTTGCTCTGCAAGATCAGTGTGATTGCCACAGAATTTCTCTTCTAAACCTTCCAGTAGAACATCCACACCTACACACATGCTTGGCATGAAACTCTACTGTGAAAGCATTATCTCTGTAGAGGAGAAGAGGTAGGTATGACTTTCTCTTTCGGAGTCTCAAAGAACAGTATATACCAATCACAGAACTCTTACTTTTTTTTTTTTTAAGCAGTTCCCTCAGCCTGGCTTTTGAAGTCAAGAAGTACCTTACACCCCATCCTTAGGAACCATCTTTCTGTTCTTCAAGTCACTGGAAGAAAATAATTTTCCACCAGCTACCAAATCTGTGGAAAATATAGGACTCATCCTATCTCAAAATGAGTTTCATTTCAAGGAAAGTAATCAGTGTAATTCCAAAACATAAAGAGAAAATCCTGAAGCTTTTTGTAAGTTGCATTGCACCTAGTTAAGAGGCTAATGGTATAATTATGTACAACGAAGTGGGTATGCTGCAGCATCTTACATTTCTTGAGTAGACTGGGGTTTGTACCCCTCTGTAAGGTCCTCACAGCTGACACATGAGAAGGGCTGAGTGTCACAAATCTAAGGCTGCGGTGCTGTCCTTCCAAGGTTCTGTGGCACCAGCAGGTCTTTAAGGGCAATGGGAAACCAAACTGCCTTTAGCTAAACTTTGGTGACATCAGCTGATGGTTAACTGTCTCACTTTAGAATGTGAAACATTTTCAATGACCTTGCATTGGCAGAAAACTGTCCCATTACTTTAGAATCCAGTTTGAGTTGCATCATTCCCGCAGCGCCAGTGCAACCTCGGTAGCTCGCGGTGCAGGATGGCTCATCCTGGCTTTGCACACAGTGATATTTAGAGGCCTCTCCTGATGAGGGCTATCTTCCTCCTAAGGAGAGCTTTGCATTTGCCTTCAAAATATAAATTTCATTGAGAAAGGGAAGGAATGGCATCTGATTCATGAAATTATGGACCAAGTAGAACAGGCAATATATTTTCACCAGGACTCTGCTAGATGAAAAATGCAGATTTGTCAACACTAAAACTTTCCAGGAATGTCCCACTTCACCAACTTATTTTCACATACAAAACTGAGGAGAAATGCCCTCAAAATTAAAATCTTTTGTTCTAACATTTTCAAAAATAAAGACTTAGTGTTTCTTTGCAAAAACAACTTTTTGTTTTGAGATGCCTTTCAGCTTACTTTGAAATAAAATTGAAAACATTTTTTAAAATCTCAATTTCAAAATAAAACAGTTCATTTGGGGATCAAACAGAATATTTCATTTAAGTGGTCAGAATGGCTTTTTATTCTTTGGAGCTGATGATGAATCAGAAAAATTCTTTCTTTCCATGACTCTGATATATGCTGTTTTGAAGCTGCTTTGATATTTGATATTTATTACCTTAATCTTATTTGTGCCTTAGCATTACTGGCTATAATGGCTCCATCCTTGCCTGATGTTAGATGCTTAAATGCTGTGGGCCTGAACAGTGCTGGAATGGAAGCCCACTTAGGGATCATGAGTACTGTTGACATAAACCAAGCAATTATGATGGGACTGCTGACCTGGTAGATCCTATTGATCACTGACAGTCACATAAATAACATGTCCAAGTCACATAAATTTATGTCCAAATAACATGGACATAAATAGAGGATATTATAACCGTGAATTTTTAGAATATAGAAGAATTTGGATGTACGAGAAAAATCAACTCAAAAGAAATTGAGAGATCTCATGGCATTCAGATTTACTTTGAATCTTTTTTTAATTTAGATCTGAGAGCTGATGAAGAAGTCATGTTTTCAATCACTAATAAAAGTAGTCTTCAGACAAAACTGACCTGAATATAGGTATTTGCTTTTAGCAAATAACATATGTTAGTGCTTGAATACGCTGACTTGTGACTACAGGAAAGCTGCCCGTCATCTGCATTTTATGAGTACATCTCTTTTTTTTTATGCAAACACTAGGGAATGTTGTTCTTTGTGTGGCTGGTTTTCAATACATTAAGAAAAATACTTTTTTTTGGAAAAGAAAAGGAACTTTTTGCCACTAGAAACCCAGAATTATCACATTAGGACCACCCTGGTTGGCTTCTCTAGGGAGTTCTAACTTCAAGGAAGTAGCATGGACACAGAAAGTTATGTTTAAACTGAGAAGGCTATATAGGTTTGTTCTGGAGGTTTTGTTTCTCTATTTGGTTTTAATATAGTAGTCATTATAAATTAATGAAGTATCATACACATTTTATTCTTACTGTTTAGAGAAGTATTATCTCCTGATTGCAGAGAGAAAAATGAGTCTGTGCTGAGGATAAAGCAATTTCTCAAGGTCCAAATGTTAGGAAAGGTAACCAAGGTCTTTGGACCTCCAGTGTGCTGTGACAGCCACAAGCCTGCTCTTTCTGGCAAGGGCTGACACCGGCATCAGAGCTGGAAATCTGCCTTTTTCCTCCTAATTTTTTTCTGTGGGCAGGGCAACCCACAAGAGTGACCAGCCATTAAATTCCTAGGCAGTTCTAGGTTTGGATCCTGAAACTGCCCTCAACTAAGTTTCACAATTTTGATTCAAGCATTTATTTCAGGGTTATTTATACTTAGACAATGAAATCTGAGCATGTACCAGCTGAGCCTTTGAACTGTATCCCTTTTTCTTAGTGGTCTAGTCATCCTTCCACAGTAAATATGTTAGGTAAAGTGATCACTGTTAGAATGGGTTCAGCCAATTCCACATAGAAAATACCTTATGTTGCGACATCAAGAAGTGTAACACTTTTAACTTCAGCAGGACACATCTTTGGAAACAGGCTTTAATCCTAGCTACAATGACAAGATGAGACTGTGTTTCAAGTGCTACAAATAGTGGTTTCAGGTCCTCAGGCCAGATTTTCAAGGTCAGATATCTATACAGGCAGCTGAAAAAATTATCTCAGAGAAAACATGCACAGAGAGGACATGTAAGAAGAAAACTTTTCTTCAGTTTACTCCTACTTGTGTTTGTTTTCCCTACACAGATGACCCTTAGCAACCTTCTCTCCATCTCTCCATCTTGTCAGGACATGTTTATGCTCTGAAATTCTGCCAAAATGCTTTGGTGTGCCATTGGTGTCTTGCAAGATGGTCAGCTCCTTCTGGAAAAGAACCCACATTTTGGATGCATCTTCATGCCACATCTCAAGACCGCTCCACCCAAATGCAGATGCCACATTGCTCTGTCTGTGCTTGAGCTTTTAGCAGTGCTACAGCACGCTTGAGTGTGTGCGTCAGAATGACCAGACGGGCAAGGGAAGAAGACCTGGAGGGTCATCCAGGTCACCTGCTGACAACGCTGGAGTTTTCCCTCATACATTGTCCCTGCAGACTAGGCAGCTCTGATCAGGTGCTCTGGGAAACAAGGGGGTCAGACAAAAGACTCATGATTTGGAAATCTTAATGGATTCCTCTGCATTGCTGTGAATACTGCCTGTTTCAAAGGTATCTGGTAAATGTTTTTGTCATCGTATGTAATGACCTGCCAGAAGAGAAAGGAAAGACAAACAAAAGTAAGCCACATCCAGGAGTGGGTGGCCATGCCATGCCCCTCCAATTTCCTCACAGGCAAATTGTGATGGCTCTCCTTTGTGAAAAGATTCTTTGAAACTTCACATCCAAAATCTGATGGTTTCCGTACAGTATTGTTCATACAATGTTCATCTGGAAATGCTCTAAAGTTTTAGTTGTGCCCCAAAAAAACCCCACCAACCAGGCTTTATTCTCAAATGCATCTTTTGATTTAAAAAGCAACCATTACCACTAGAAGAAAAGCAATTCAGTTAGATGGTAGCTATTTGAAAAAGTTTTGCTCCAAGTTTTCCCTGGACAAAATCAGCTCATACAAACAGGAGTCGCTACACCTGACACAGCTTTCCCACATACAGCATTCAAATTCTTTACAGAGTATATTCCTACTGGACTTGTCCAAGCTGAAAATGAACCCCAGCCCTTCTATGAGCCAGACAACCAAGCAATGTGCTGTCCTTCTCTGCCTCATCTGCAAGAGGAAGGAAGGTGAGGAAATAGTACTTTTCCCTCTGTCACGTTCAAGAGTTAAGTTTTGCTCTCTCTGATCACTGGACATGAAGACTCACTCATATCCATGTGGAGTCACTGCTTATCTTCTGCAGGCCTGCATGGCCTGGTGGTTCCTTTGGAACAGTCCACCTGCACTGTGCTTTTGTCACTTCTTTTTTTTTAAACTGTCTTTCTTTTTTTTCCTCTTAGATTTTGTAGCAATAATTGAGCCCCTTTGGTTTGTCTCTGAGGAGGGGAAACTCAATGACTGATAATTACCTTGCATGCCATTTAATGAAATTGAAGGAGCACAGTAACATCCATAATCTAACTCTTCTAGCTTGTTAAGCCCTAGTTCTGCATATTTCCAAGTGTTAATATTCAGACATAAATGGAAAAAGGTTAAAAGGATTCAGTGAATTTGTAACAAATGTGCCCTTTGTGTATATGAATTCTGAGTTGTCTTTACTGGACATGGTGTATTGGTTAATCTTGCTATGAATACCAAAATTACCTCCTTGTTAGCAGGACTCATTGCTGTTATTACTGTAGCCCAGTGAAAAGGGCATTGACTTAGGTGCTAAGAGACTCAGTTTCTCATCACATCACTGCTGCTGTCCTGCCATTAGTCCTAGGACAAATTTCTGCATCTATTTATTCCTCTGTTTCCTTTCCCAGCTGGTGCTGTCTTGTGTATCTAGAGTTGAAGGTCTTTGAGACAGGGACCTCCTTATATACTCAGTGTCAGATCTCAGTTAATTTCTTAATGAAGTAGTAACAAATGACAAGCAGGTAAATGTTCAATGAAGAGAAGTTCCATCTAAAATTAATGAACAACTTAAAAATTGAGCATACTTGGTATGAAATTTAAACCAGCTTTATCAACTACAGTTTCAGCAGCCTTATATTATCTGGTGCAGGAAGTGGTGTGTCCTGCAGAAGCTTCTTCTACGTTTTAAATACAGAGGCTTTTAATAAATAAGCACTGAACAAAAGCCAAGACAGCTGATCCCATGCCTTTTCAGCTTTACCTTGCTTCCAGTTGGCCTGCTTTTGTTGTGTCACTTTCCACATAGATTTTTGCACTGAAAATGAAGAACTCGAAGGGAGAAGTTATTACAGAGGAAGATTGAGAGGTGATCAGAGATTACCTGGAGTGAAGGTGTATGAGTTCTGCAGCTGAACTGAGAGCAAATGATCAACAAGAAAAGAAAAAAAAAAGAAGTGGGGAGCAGAAGAGAAGAGAGGCAGCACTTTATTTATTAAGTGCCATCAATGTTTCAGACATAAGGCAGAAATTCCTGAACAATGTAATTCACAGTTTAAGAGTAAAATTGTACCTTTAAGAGGGAAAAATCCCACACTGAGGCCAACAAACCACTTACTGAGATTTCTCAGAATGTTTTCCAGCAACACTGGGGTCTGCTTTCCTCCCAGCACTCTGGCAAGAAAGGAGTTTGTCTCCATAAATCGCACCTCCCTTAGAGACCAGTGTCTCCCTCACAGATATCCTATGTTCCCCCTGTGGCTGCTGTTCAACCATCAGAGTTGTGTCTCTGCAGCACTACATGCTCAGGAAAGAATAAACAGCAAGAAAAACGCAGAGAACAGAACACTGCCAACCTAGTGAAAGAATGTGTTGTGGTTTAACAGCAACTAAGCCCCACACAGCTGCTCACTCTCTCCCCCTCACTTCATCCCTCGATGGGATGGGGAACAGGATCAGAAGGGCTGAGATAGTTTGATGAGTACAGCAAAAGCCACACATGCAAGCAGAGAAAAACAAGGAATTCATTCACCGCTTCCTATGGGCAGGCAAGTGTTCAGCCATCCCCAGGAAAGCAGCACTCCTCACGTGTAATGATGACTTGGGAAGACAAACACCATCCCTCCAAACATCCCTCTCTTCCTTCTTCTTCCCCCCAGCTTTATATGCTGACCATGATACCATATGTTAAGGGATATCCGTAGGGTCAACTGTCCGGGCCATGTCTCCTCTCAACTCCTTATGCACCCACAGCCCACTTGCTGGTGGAGTGGGGTGAGAAGCAGAAAAGGCCTCGACTCCGTGCAAGCCCTGCTCAGCAATAGTTAAAACATCCTTAAATTATCAATACCATTTTCCAGCACAAATCCAAAACACAGCCCTGTACTAGCTACTGTGAAGAAAATTAACTCTATCCCAGCCAAAACCAGGACATTCTCCATCCCTTATTCCATACCATTTATGTCCTGATCCCACACCATCCAATATATCCTCACTAACCACCACCCCCCTTCCCATCCTTTGATAGAATACACAGATATTATTCCCTTAGTCTATGGACCATCCCTGTAAAATGTTCCTAAAATGCCCATAAAGTGTCCACAAAATGTCCAACAAGTTAATTTCATCCATGACTTTGGGTTCCATCTGTCATGGGGGTCACTTAGGACAGGAGAGGTGGTGTTTTGTTCTCATGTGTCATTGGGCACCAAAACCAGCCCAGGTGAGCTCACTGCTGCACTTGAACTGCTTGTCCTAAGACTTGTCCTCCAATTCTTTATGTGGTTCTTGCTATAGTAATTCCTATAACATAAAATTCAAATCATGGGTGACAACAGCTTCAAAGTATATCCATTACAACTGTCACCCCTGGTGCCCTGGAGCCAGTTTATAGGTTTTAACATGATGAACTCTTCCCGTTGCTTTCAGCCTGGCTAGCAACCTTAAAACCTCCCTCAGGAAGAGGACCAAGGCTAGCAAGTAGCAGAGGGTGCAAGCATAAGGACTACTAAAGAATCCTCATAATCTCTAGCTAAGCAGTCCTGTCTCCAGCTGGGTCTGTCATGTTTCCATCAGAAGATATCTGTTGTTTCATACAGCGTTACTTTTGGTTGTCTTGGATTTTTTCCATGTTTATGTGTCTGTAGCTGATGAAGTTTGGTCATTGCTGACCTCACCTCAAGTATCTATGGCAAGCCTTGGCTATTGCAGCACAATGGCCCTGAGATCATTTGAACACTTTGTGATCCCATCTTAGCGTGCCTGGATACCTAAGGGTTTCTCTGAAGTGCAACAGTTTATGTGATGGGACAAAGTATAAGAAGGACTTTGTATTCCAGCAAGCTGCTCTGTACTAATATCGTGACCTCTACAAAATCAGAAACAACAACAAACAGGGTAACCCTCTCACTCAGATGTAGGGTGGAAATGTGATGTGTAAAACCCTCTGAAGGATTCCCAATGTCATTCTTGAGCATGGAGCCTGTGTGAGGCACAGAATCCTAGCTTCTCCCTCTCTCCCTCCTTGGCACTCTTGTATGCTCTTTGGTATTTTGCATGTGCTAGTGGTGAAGAACTGACTATTGTTATCATTTAAAAGTACTATCATGTGTTGGAAGCAGAAGGAGAAAAGACTAGAAAACCACAGCTCCACAAGTGAGAAAGCTGCAGAAAGGTAGTGAGCCCTCCAGACAGAGTTCTTGGAAGCTTGTTCTCCTACCACTGAAAGCAGATAAAATCTAGCTGAGGACAATCATATTTGGCCTAACATGACCCCTGCATTTAGAGTAAGAATCAGAAAGAAATATGTGGCCTTGCAAGCACAGAAAGGTATTAAAGTCATCCACCCTAGAAAGGGCCATTAGGTTAAAAGGCCACTGATTGGAGGTGTTTGTTTTCTGTACCCATAATTTTCATACCAGGAAATGTAAGACTTTTTGTTCCCTTTTCAGAAAATACCAAGGCTATAATATCTACCATGCCAGAGTAAGAAACAAAAAGAAAAAAAAAGAATTTGCTTCTGGTTTACAGCTGTTTTCCCAATAGTTGTATATGCACCAATAAAGTATTACAGTGGTCCAGAGAGACTTATTTGCCAAGCCACAAGCACATCAGGCTGCAGAAATAAACAAGGGCCAAGAGAAAAAAGTCAGTCCTGTTGGAAACCAAGTATGCTATTGCCAATCTCGCGATACTGTAAAATGCTACTCTCCCACCTCCAAAGCATTAAACTAAACATATGTATATATATATATACACACTAGTTATTTTTATTTGTCTTCTAAAATCCCCGAAGATTCAAATGTACAATCTTCTCCCCACCATCATGAGGGCTTAGCACATTTCTTTTTAAACAAAAGCTGAGATTATCATGCAATTAAGTGGCTCTAGGCACTGAGCCTTAAAAAAATACCCTTTAGAGATTCCCTTTCAAACAATGAAAGATGGCGAGACTGCAGTGAGAGAGCTGACAGAGGAAAGGAGATCATGGCAAAGGCTAAGGTGAGAGTGGCCAAGCGGGGTTAGTGACAGTCTCAGCTAACCCACAAGTCGGGTCTGACCCAGGAGTCTGAGGAAGAAAGCAGCAAATACACAAACCTCCAGCCTTGGTGTTTGGCTGCAGCTCTGCTGCGCTTGATCTGCAATTCCTCCGGGAAATCCTACTGAGATTTTTGGCTGGGACTTTGGAACAACTGGAGAGGAAACTTCATCGAGCCCTCTGCCTGTTTGGAGAGCACTTTATGAGTTTATGCTGTGCTGACTGAACACTTCTGCAGTGCAAACACCAGCCTTGTAGCTCATGACTTGTAGCTCATACGCACGGCAGTCAAGGTTTGCAGAGGGGCTGCCAGGAGAGGACAGTCCAGTGAGCAGGGGCACAAGGCAGCTTCTCTTGGCACAAGCTCCAGCAGATCATATTCTTTCCCTCTGCAGCTGCAAGTTGTGGTAGTTTCCCGATGGGTAGATGGAATCTGTTGTTTTCTCTCAGGAGAGTTACTAATCTTTTCAGCTACATAAATACACTTCTATTATTGTCTGAATAAATTGCCTTAGAAAACTGTTTCTTCAGGAAAAAAAAGTTGAAATTTCTTAAAAGGAAAATGTCAGTATATTTTTCATAATTATTCCCCTACTTTTTTCTACCATTGTTTATGGTAAAATCTTGATAGTTTGGAATTAGCATATATACTCACGTTATCGTATCTGCTTAAGAATCTGAGTTTACCCAATCCCAAATAAAAAGTGAGACTCATGCATCCCAGTCTCCCTTGCTCCTGTCCAAATCTCACCCAGATTTCTTCCCAAATCATTGCCTGCCTGCATTTGTTTGTTATTACAATTCCAATTCTTGGATGGTGAAGAGCTCTGAAAAGAAAAAGATTTTACAACCCCAGCATCAGCATCGCACTTCAGTTCTCACATCCAGCCCTCCCCAGAAAGATTCCAGTTCAGCAGGATATTTATCCAAATGCTTAATTCTGCACACAGCAGTCTGCACTCACTCTGCCCGCTCCAGCATTAAGATGAAGGGGGTGCTGTAGGAGTCAGGGAAGCAAGGCAATGTTTAGCAGATTCAGATTTCAGGTGGTCTGAACCCCCTGAAAATGAGGGCAATGACGGAGGAGGGATCTGCTCTATTTTATACGCAGTGTTAGGTGTTTGTAACGATATTACCCGAATTAAGAACTCTTTCAATACTTAAAACTAGACAGCCTTATGAATAATTTCTTTTGTAAAAACAAAAGAAACTATGCAGCAGACACTACCTAGATGTAATATCCAAACAAATCTACTCTGTGATTTTACCAGGATGTCTGGAAGTGGAATGTAGGCAAGTCCACAGCAGATTTGTTGAGATGCCTATGAATGCTGGTCAAATCTAACTTTACATTTTAATAAAAGGTTCAGTTAGAAAAGAAGCCATGCCTAAGCAGAGTGCACTGGAGAAACTGCAGGCAAATCTGTACCTCATTCATGTAATTAATTTCAGTATCTGATCCTACAGCTGAGGAGCACTTAATGAATAGAGTGAACAGATGCAGTTTGGCTGTGTCTTCAGCAGGTACGTTTATTTGTTATCGGAGGGCTAACAACATCACTATAGAAATTTGCATGGAATGTGCAGTTATTAAAATCATAATAGTGGAAGAGACTGTAATAATTTTTGAGTCTGGTCCTGAAATTACCTGCTTAAACAGCAATCTTACTGTTGCAGCTACATGTGAATGTTTTGACTGGTCTGTGGGCCTACTTATGCTGTATCTCTGGTGATTTTGTCACAAATCTTGGAATATTTTGCCCTGCAGAAATCCCAGCTCCTGGCAGAAGTGGTCTGGCAGAATATCATCTTTCCTTTGTTTACTTTTTGAAGCCTCAAATCTTCTTGGTTACAGAGCAAAGCTCAGCCATGTAATCTTCTAGAGGCTTAAAAATCAAAACTCAGATAAAACAAAGTCCCTGTTTCCTAGACCTAAAAAATCTCCTGATTTTTAAACCAAGCTTATTACTCCAGGGATCTCAGCACTGCTTTTTTAAAAAACTGGGACTGCAATACTGATTGAGGGGCTCCCAACATCATCAGCAGCACATCTCTCCTAGCTTTCAGTGGTAGCAGATCTGACCTGATGTGATTTATTAATCACAGAGTTTGTCAAAAATACATTTCAGCTGGCAGTGTTAGCAAAGAGGCAAGGAGATGAGAAGCAGGTGCTATGTTTTAACAGAGAGGACTGTGCCTGTTTACTTCATAATCTAATGTTTTTACTTTATGGTTTTAAATTTCACATAAAGCTGTCGCTAAGCCACTTAGTAAACAAGGGAGGGAGCAGCAGCACTGGGGGAGGTGGCAGCTGCTATCGCTTCTGACAGAGGCTACTGTGCCCAGACCCACATTCCTGCAGCTGCAGGGCTCTGTCAGCTTCAGATCCACAGCCTAAGGAAACCACTGTTGTCCTTATGAACTAACAAAAAGAAAAAGTGACAAAATAAAGGCAATGTTTACATTCCCACTCAGCATTTCATTGCAGTAAAAGGTGTCTGGGAGGGCCAGGGGTGTCTGAGCTTTGGTGATCCCATGCATCTCAGGTTTCTGTCCATGCTATGCCGGGCACCCCAATAGCAGCTGGAGGGGTCTGACAATTTTTCATTAGAAATTCTGCACCCTAGCACTTGGCAGCCTACAGTAGCTGCTGATCCACCATGCCCTTGGGAGCTGTGATCCCTCAGAAACATGGGTTTTGCAGGGGGGACCCAGTTTTTCAAGGAGTTCAACCCCCAAATAAACATTGTCACAGAAGAACTGCAGGGGGATAGGGACCCTCCCTTCTGTATGGTCTCAGCACTTCCTGTGTGTTCCCTCCTGACCCCAAAAGGAATATAAAACTTCTGCCATGATCATGAGGATTTCTACCTCCTGGGCCAATTATTGCACCTTTTCAGTCAGGGTTTAAGACAGCAAAGTGACTCCAAGGTGCACTGTGCCTGTGAGAGGAGGGGGCCCTGGTCCCCTCCATGGGAAGGGCACGGGGGCCAGGACGAGCAAAAGCGGCAAAAGATTGAGTCCTTCTGACTTTCTTCCAAAAAAAATACTTGCAGAGAAACCTGGAATTATATATAAGTAAAGTTGCCTTTTGATATTACCACGTAATTTCCACTTCTGGCAAAGAGATTTTTGCCCAGGCTAATTTGGAGACATTTCCCTTCACCACATTGGCACCGCCGTGTCATTTTTGATAGAAGCCTCATTCATTGGGAGAGCCAAGGCAACCCGCTCCCCTCTCTCTTCAGCAAACAGGGCTGTTTGTTGAGTCTCTTGAAAGACTGTGCGAACAGATAAACACGCTACACATGAAGTACGTTAGGTGGAGGTGAAATACAGATGATTATATTTAAGGGCTTACAATAGTCGTTAAGAGCTTCTAACCACAGGCCCTGGCAGGGCTGGTCCTCGGCTTGCAGTGCATGTCTTGGCTACATCCTCAACTGACTTTCTGTTTGTACCCTTTGAAACAGGGCCAATCTTGTCAGTCTGGTGGCAATGGGAAAAAAATAAAAGAAAAAAAAAAGGGAAAAAATCAACTCTGTTAATAGGATTATAAGGTTTGGGGAATATAGTGTTGCTGCAGATCATTTATTTGGAAAGCTGATTTCATTTTAGTGAAAACAAGCTCAGCCCTGCACACTGGGGGTTTGCAGCCATGATGCCAAACACAATCACTGCTGGTTTGAAAGATGTGATTGCTTTTTAATGTTGAAATTTCACAAGGTTACAAAAGAGGAAAAAATTAAACTCCTTTCTTATAACAAAGTCACCCTGGGATATGAGCTACAATGCCCTGACAATGTCCAGATACTCTGACCGCATTGCACATCAGAAAGGTGGATGAGTGTGATTTACGCCATTTTGCAATTGGGTTTTTTTCACACAGCTGAAAAAGCTGGAAAGTTTTGAGCGAAAATAAAAACAGCACTTTGTAAAATGCATTTGGAATTGCACAAACACAACCCAAGGGTCAAGGAAGTAGAGAGTGGATGAGAAATGTGTCCAGAGGGATAAATGAGGAGATAACATGATCTCCCCTTCATTCCTGACAGCTGCGGACCCACAGTGGCAGCCCACTCGATGTATTGAAAACTAAGCTCCTCCTCAGAGTAGCCGACAACTTTTATATTTTGTTAGACATCAGAATTAAAAAAACGATAGTCAGCATCCCTGGCCTTTTCAATAGCAACCTCCCAAAGGGCTTAAATATATTCTAGAAATAATGGCTAAGCCCCATTTTCCTGGGTGTTAGATGATGTTCTGTCACCATCTCAGAAGAACCATTGTTGTGACAAAAGCCTCATGGCACAGCCCGGACCGGGCTGAACAGGGAAACAGGCACTAGCAGGAATGTCCCAGTCAGACGAATTCATCAGGAGGGACCAAAAGGAATGAATTTTTCCAATGTGCTCTTAAAAGAGCAATGAAGAGGGTAACAAAGCTGCCACTTCCTGAGTTGGGGGGGAGGGAGGCAGTACGGACTCATGAGCTCTCTCCTCCTTTGTAGTGAAGATGCTGCTTTTGATCTACAGTGCGGGGAGTGCTCTCCCCAAAGGCAGGGGTGAGGGAGGGGGTAGATCTGGAGGGAGACACAAAGGACGGAGCTGAAGCGCTGCCTCGGAGCTGGGGATTGAAATGACATGTGCGCCGCGGAACCTTTTTCTTTTCAAAGCAATTTGCTATCATTATATTGCCCGTGCATTTCCAATACATGTCAGCCTGTTCTCTTTTAACTTGGCGGGAGGGGAAGGTGCTTTCATTGCAGGGCTCCTTGCAGAAGCTCACCAGACATTGTTATTATTACATCTGCCGGGCAAAGCACAGAATGATGCATGTTCATTAAAGGAATGGGGTTAGAGTAGAGCAAATTCATTCAGTCCCTGTTAGAGAATGCTTGGGTGGGTTTAGATGTTTTCATATACAGAAATATTCCAAATTTTAAAAGCAGGACAGTTTTTCCCTGTAACTTCAGTTCAGCTTCTATCTGGCATTATCAAAATCATTTACCTTTGTTTGCCTGGATCCTGTCGGTGATGAAAATCCAGAAAACTGCTAGAACGGCATTTATTAAGGATTTCATAAAGTTGTAAATGACAAGGTTCCCATTAACTATTTCAGTTAGGGTTCCTGTTTAACTATTTCAGTTAGGATTCCGGTTCTGGTCTGACTCATGTGCTTCTCTAAATATTGGGGCGCAGTGTGTGGTTATAAATCTTCATGTGTGAAAGGAGAGGTGGGGCAAGATTTGAAACAAAAATTCAAATTACACATCTTCAACCATATGCTTTCTCATTCACATGCCAAGGGATGGAGCTGACAATCATTCCTTATGGCACTGTGCCTGGGCTGATACACTCAACTGAGGCTTAACATCCATAGGCAACACAGATTAATTTAGTATCTGTTTCTGCATTTTCAGTTATTAGCACAAAGAAAACTATGCAGAGCAGAAAAACGTCATTTTGGTTCCCTCATCTAATGTACCTTGGTGTTGGGTCAACCCCAAACTGCCTGAGTGTGACCAAGCCCTGCCTGAGTGTGACCAAGCCCTTCCACCAAACTTCTTTTCCCTCTGTTCTTGCATGGGAGGTTGGTAGCTGGGAAGGGCCTTTTTGATGGGAGAACAGCCAAACCCAGCCATCCCTGGCTGTTCAGCTTTGGCGTCAGGATTCCTATGGACACGGAGAGGCTCTGCAAATTCTTTGGTTTCTTCTGCAGAATTATGAAGATGACATCAGTCAGTTCCTCCAAAGACATAGAGGAGAGCAGAAGTTCTGTCCACTTAGACCCACATCCAGCAACCATCACTTATTGATAATGCAAATACCTGAAATCATTCTACAACATGTGGTGAAGGAGCTTCAGGAAGGAGCATCAGCAATCGGTTGCCATTGATTTATGCCTGCCCTTTCCTCTCTTGGAGCCATTGATGGGGCATTTGAAAAGGAAGGTGATGCTGCTGGGTGGTGCTGATGCCTGCAATGCCTCTCTCCATAATGACAGTGTCAGAAAGTGCTTTCAGAGGACTTGTGCAGCAAGGCCAAGAGGTGGGCTTGGGAGATAAGATGCCTAAAACTTGCCCTGTGGTTCTCCATGGTCTCCTAAAGGAGTGTTGAACTGTGGGGAGGCTCTCGCCTGCTGCCTCTCTTTTTGCACAGAAACCTGAGTAACAAAATCAAAAGCGCAGCTTGAAGCAAACCAACTGCACACAGGTTTCCTTACGGCATAACAGGCTATCGCAGCCTTGATGGTAGGCTGCTAGACTTGAAGCAGTCTTTCATTGAGTTTGTCTTACTGAGAGGAAAAACTGCTTTGTGTAATAACTTTATGGTAAATGTTGGCAAAAGATTTGCACTGCATACTGAAAGGGAGACATTTCTGACCACAGCTCATGAACCACATTTATTTACTCTGGCATTTGTCCATTATTTGTTCATAGGCTTTCTGTCTCTGCTAAATGTGTTCCAATTTTGGGAGCTAAATCATTGCCAGTAGTTTCCAGGACATTCCGCTAGGCTAAGCAAAATTGCCCTAAGCAGTTGTCAGAAACCACTGGAGTAGTATTTTACATACAGAGTATTTGAAGAAAAGAAAAGATACCAAGTGTCCTATCTGTCTGGATCCCAGATCCGGTGTGCTGTAAAAAGTTAGGGAACAGAAGCAGAAGGCTTCAAGAACTGCCTGACTTTCCTGAACCATTTTCCAGAAGCAGCGGGCTTAAAGCAGTGCCTGTCTCTCCTGAGCCATTTTCCATCATTTACTGAACCAGTCTGATTTTAAAATGAGGATGGTATTTAAAAATATGCATATGTATTTGTCAGCAGCTCATCAGATAGAAATCATGCTCAAAATTTCATCTGGAAAATCCTGTTTATTAACTTCTTTATAAAAATGAACTACAAAGTACAGGAGGAAAGCCATTGCTGTTGAAACTGACAATTGCTATCAGATGGCCTAACAAAAATGCATATTTATAGTTTAGAGAGGACAATAATATGAAAATTGCTTTTCTAGACCAGCCTGATGCATCTGCTCACTATTCCATATCTGATAGAGCTCAGAATAACATGATGTATTACCTGCCCTGACAACAGTCCAAAGAAGATTGCAAAATAATCCCTAAAACAATGAGTGCTGGCTTGAACTATGAGCTCCTATATTTTTCTCTAATGTTATTTTTCTTGGCATTAATTATTGTAATTGCAGATAGCATCATTGCCCCAAAAAAAGCTCAGTGTTTCTTCAGACTTTGTTGAGTTCCTGTTGTTCAATTCTGGTATCCTCTGGCAAAGCCAGAGTCAGTGTGAGACCTCAGGAAGCAGGAAACTTGCCTGCTAGTGGTCTGGACTTAGCTGCCTTTCATTTTCATCAAGTGTCCACTTTTTGCTGTGTGTTACAGGGAACAGTATTTTCTCTACTTTTATCATGTCCCTTTCTTTTTCTCTCCATTTCAAAGAGAAACAAATCTCAGCTTCCCAATTTCTCCACCAATGAGTCAGAGTAATTTCTGAGTTCATTTCCAAATGCACTCTCTTTCTGCAGACAGAACAGCCAGTCCCACCTATGCAGTGCTGGGTGAAGTGGTGGTAGTGATTTACGTAAGAGCACTGTGCTGTTCTGCTCCTTACCCATCCCATTAAATCCCATCAAGGGTTTTAACCCACACCTTCATGTTAATAGAGCATCTCAATGAACTGCCAAACAGGATTCCTCTCTAAAACAGTGCTTGAGAAGTCTTTGAAAAAAGGTGGATGTATTTTTCCTTTTTGGCTACATAAATATTTTATCAACACTGATTTTAGCTGCCATTTTATTAGTTTATTTGATTTATTAAATTATTGATCCGTTTGCAACCACATGATCCTCTTCAAAATGCTCTTTTCACACCGCAAAAAAAATTAGGCTATGTCCTAATATTTTTCATCACACTGCCCAGCTGTATAGTAAACACAGTAGTAATAGCAACATAGTAATAACAGAATAGTAAGTAATTACATTGATCCTAATAAATGGAGCATCTCAGTGGTAAACCTCTTACTGTGGCAAAAGCTGGCCATTTAATCTCTATGTGAGTAATTTTCATTCACTAGCTATAAAGAGTACTTTACTTCCTATGTTCCAGACGGTTTTGATTGATAGAAATATTCAGCTGAACTTGCATGATGCTGTGGGGTTTTTTCCTTAGCTTCATGTGTGTGTTTTGTTAGAGGTTCGTGGAAGTCTAGAGAAATGGATTTCTGGTTCACCTCTGTCCACCCTTCTGTGGACATGAGCAAAGATTCAGAGAGATTTGGGAGGCAAAGTGAGATTTGGCAAAATCTGCACCAAACTATCTTCTCACATATTCCTGCTCACTTACTCCTGTTCCTATTTTATTTTTACTTGCTATTTGATGAATTTAATGGGTGCGGATAAGATTCCCACTGGTTCACAAATCCCAAATTATCCCTGTATTTTTAAATACTGATAGTCTAAGCACAATCCTAATGCTTTAAATATTATGTCTTCTATCTCCTAGAGTTTTTCCTATTCCCACCAGTAATAAGGAAATGCAAATCTACTTGGCAGTGGTAGATTTATACTGTATGGTAGTCATTTGCTTTTAATTTACTGCTCTGCTTCAGTGACACCTTTGTTTCACATTCTGTACCATTACTACTACTAGAACAGAGGACATGAAGAATAGATAACTTTCAAAAACCTTATGTAATAAAAATCTTGCTTAGCTCCCCCTTTAATTCCTGTGAGCCCAAGCAATGCTGTGATTCCCTTGAAGCCTTCAAGTTTGTGATATATTCAAATAAAGCATTCTTACTCTTTTTGAGACATGCAGCTACTTGGGACTGTAAAAAGCTATCTTGACTTCTTAATTTTCCTCTTGCTTGTTCTCTGCCAAAAGGCAGCACCATTATCACTCATGCATTAAAATACATTTTTAACAAAAAAAATAGTAGAAGGACTACAGTGGGAAAGCAGCAGCATCTGGAAAAATCAAACAATGTGAATTAATACATTCTTTGTGGGCTGGAGGAAGCAATGGAGTCAAGGAAGGCCTTTGGATGTTATGTTTTACAATACCTCTGGAGGCCCAAGCCCCACTATAGGCTGTTTTCTTCCTGCCTCTGGACAAGTTGAAATTAACTGGTAATAACACACAATTAAAAGCGCATGTGTGTGTCTGTGAGGGGGTGTGTTACTTTGCTCTAATTCCACTCCTTCTGTGCATTTTAACTTTCAAACTTAGACAGCGGTGAAGAGGAGACAGACAGGTATACATAGCAGCCACATCAAAATCTTGGTGGGGCAGGGGGAACATTTGACACCTCCTTGTTTCAATGCCCCCTGTCTGTTTTTAATTTCACTAAATCGCTCCCGTCTGGGGATTGTATATTTTCAGTGGCCTCTCCCAGCAATGCAGAGGTGGAGCATTAGTGTGCCAAACCCCAGCTATGCTCAGGCACAGGGCTGCACATTTATGGGAGGCAAGAAGGGAGTCAGCTCATGGGACCAGCCATTCACCCAACTTAAGGCCTAAAAGTGATGCCAAGAAATTTCACTTGCCCTTTTGCCTTTATAGTCATTTTATGAAGGAAGAGGTGGACAACTTGAGTAACAAACTGGCCAATAGTCTTCTCACACTGAAGCTTTGAAAGTATCATCAAGGTTTGTGTGTGTGAAAAGTCCCCTGTTACGAGGGGATACTGTACTGCAGTTGCTGCTCCAGACAACAAGGATTATGTTAGCTTGGGTAGGGGGTTCGCTTGGTTTTAAGAGGCAAGCAGGATCTGGTCCTGAGCACTTCCAGGGAAAGGAATGGCTTGTAAGGGCAGTTTGAGGAGGATTTCAGTGGACAGCTATAGGCACAGTGGAGCCTGGGCACCCTGTCCATTGCCATGGAGGCAAGTGGAGGTTTGCTCCTGGCTTTGTTGAGAGAAAAGTTCCAGCCCAACACAGAAAGCTGGTGTAATCTTGGGAGGAGCTGCCTCATAGCAAGGAAAGTGAACAACAAGGCAATACTGAATAGGGAAAAAACAAGAGCTCCTTAGTCAGCTGCTCTAAGGCTGAATATCACTGTCATGGAGTACGTGGGGTACAACCCTACATCCCTCCTCCTGTCAGCACCTCACCAGAGCAAACCCCTCACAGGCACTGAATAATGCACAGCCATTTTAAATGCTTATGCCTGAGCAGAAGCCCTTCATATACGAATACATCAGGATGTAAAGCAAGGACATTCCCTCTGGTATTAGTCTGCACAACTCACATGTCTTCTTCTGCTTGTGCACGGATAGGGGCATGGAACGAGGTTGGTGTGAAGCTCTGGGCAGACTCCAGGCCAGTGTAGCTGCTGGGAGGGTTGCAGAACTCTGCCTCTAGGAGCCAGGGGGCTAAAATAACCCTCAGGAGAAAGCCAGCCAAGACACATCATTAATTACTTTGGCCCACTGTAGCTCGTCCTGAAAGGAGCAGGATTTGGCTTCAATACAGTGAGGAAACCAAGGTGGTAAAATGGTGCTTTGAGAAATCCCATCGTGCCATTGCGTGGCCCTGAGGATGCAATGAATGAGTTACACAATAAGCTGGTAAGAGCATGAAAAGATAGGATACCTGAGCCACTTCCACTAGAGCTTTGTTACATGAAAGCACACTTCTTTGAGATCGGAAGGATTTTTTTTCCTCCCCTTCACTCACTGAGTTCTCTGAGAACTGAGCATTACAGTGGCTTTGACTGTAACCATCATAATAATTTTCCAGTGCTAATGTTGTGGTTTTAATGAAAGGAAACAGCAAATGGTGTATGGACTCATATACACAAATCTGCACTTCATTTGCACAAAATAGCTTCTGGATGGCTTTCCTCCATGTTTTTGGTCAAAGCCACTCTTTTTGAGAAATGATCAATGTCTACACTGTTTGCTCTTCCACAGATAAAGCAGATGCTATTCATTACTGCCTTTGCCATGCATATATTGCTACTTTCCCCAAAGCAGCCACAGTGGGTCATGTGTTTATTTTTCTTTAAATCCTTTTGTTCTTAAATCACTCCACTTTTGCTTTCAGGATATGATGAATGATTAATGCTGTAGTAGCAGCATTATTGAATTAGGAAAGTCACTGGCAGCTTCCAAAATCATTGAGACAACCAACAAATAAATACAAGCCACTTCTTTAGAGTTAGATGTAGTGAAGCAGTGTGATGGTGTCAAGATAAGAACAGACGAGGCTGACTCGAGTACTTTTAAAGATGTAGGACACACTTATTGTTGCTGACATGTAAATCATAGCAGCTCTGATAACAATGCAGATGTGTTGAAAAATTTGCATTGGAGTAAAGTAACTGCAATGAAGAAAAATGCTAAGGAAGAGTCAGAAGTGGTAGGGGTACTTGGAGGGAATTCTGTTATATAAGTCATATGATAAAGAAAAGAACTATTCATGGGTTTATGGTTTGGGTTTATTCAAAGAATAGAGATTTGGAGTCAGATGCTGAAAGGTAGTTGTTCAGCACCTCACAGGGATTACAGCCAACAGCACCAGCAGCTACTCACCTGGAAAGGAGAGAGATTATAGATTTCTGGACTAACCCTTTGCAATCACCATTGGAATATCTGGTTTGCAAGCACTTAGCCTACTGTTCGTGGTGATCCAAGACTATGACTTACGGTAGTATTCCAGTTAAATGGGAGTTTGTGTGAAACAGGAAAGCAGGATTAAATTCATTTTCTTACATTCAGACACAGATAGTTCTCTACTGGCTTCCTAGCAAGGCCCATCAGGTTTTGATGTGATCCTGTCTCTCATGTATTTCATCATAGCACCACGGCGGACAGAACAGCCAGTGTGGACTGAACCTTTAAAATTCCTTTATGCAGAAGTGAAGGACTGAAGAGACTATGGAATGGTGAGAAATAAGCCCTAGCATCTCCAACTGCCTCAGTTTGCGATCTGAAAGGAAGAACTTCTGTGGGTACGGCACTGCATGTTGTTTGACAGCAGTAATTATCATGGCTTTCCTCAGCTGGGGCTGTCCCTGAGCACACTGCAGGCCTGCCTAATTCTTCTCCCTGCACCTCTGTTTAGGATTTCTGTAGATATCAAGAGACTCATGCTAGTTACTTCTGTGTACTCCTGAAAATAAAGGGCCCCTTTATTGAGTGCTGTAGTGCTATACACTTTCCTGGCCTTAAAATCTTTTTTATTTTTCATTGACCTGTTCCTTATTAGAGCTGGGTAGGGAAAATGGTTTCCCTGCAGAGTGAAAGATCTCACAGTTTCAAGATGGTCTCGCTGCTGTTCTACTTCAGGATGCTACTAAGTCCTTTCAAATAGGGCCTTCTCTGAGCAGCCAATAGCCAGAGATTAAGACTCTCACTGGACCTACTGAAGAACTGGGTAAAACATATTTCTATAAAGAAAAAACAGAATAAAAATCTGCTGTAGTCCAGGATCAGCTCAGTGTGCTGGAAGAGGGTGGGATGCTTTTGCTCATTTCCCTGGCTGAAGCAGTTTCACTATACACAAGTAATGACATGTCAGCCTGGGAAGAGACCTGGACTTCCATCTGCTCCTCTCAGCATAGTGATGTAATTCCTGGACTGCCAGCTCAGGCTCTTTCACTCTCTTGCCTAATGAGTGCCTTGGCATCTATGCAAATTGGAGCATCTCCAACAGGAGAAGTTCCCATTTTTAAGCAGACAGCAGCCCAGAACCCACCCAGACTGGGGTGCTGACTTCTGTGTCCCTGGGTCATCTTAAGGAGACCATAGTCCTACATGTGGTCTGCTGTTTTGAATCTGAATATCCTATCCAGAGAGTTCTGGCTGCCCTGAGACAGCAAACGAAAGTCTTTTACCTGGACCAGAACCTCGTTGAACTTACATCCATCTTCCCTTTGAAAGTTCTGAGTTTGACGAATCAGCCTTTTCTGATTTGAGGATTTTATTTCAAAGAGCTTCCAGCCATCTGTGTTCCCTGTCACCTTTACCTGTACATTTTCAGCAGGTTCCTCTACCTGCGAGTCTTCATTTTTCTAAGAAGTTTTTGTGAAGCTGATTCAAGGAAAATTATTGAAGACTAATCAGCCTTCCCATAGCATAAGCTCTGCCTTTGTTTTCACCATGCTTTCGGTCAACTTGTATTTATGCTCACCCAGGTGCAACCCTAGAGAGTTCTCTCTCTTCATCCCCCACCACTGGTAGGAAACAAATTGCTAAAATCCTTGACAGGAGTTATACATATGTTACATCGCACCAGCTGAGCAGTTGTACCTGGGGTATTAAGGGAGAAACTGGAGGTCCCTTTCCATCTGATTAACTGCATGCAGAGGGTAGGCACTGTCATGGGCAGGTGAACAATGGCCCTGCCCCCTTGAAAACCACAAAACCCATAAGAGAATCAATCTATTGTTACTATGTCTGTTACTCTATAACAGACCCATCCACCTTTCCTTTATTTCCTCCCCTCACATGGCAAAAGCGGTATTTGGAAGTCTCCACTCTTCTTTTTCTTGTGTCAAAAAGAGAGAGGTCAGGAGTCCTGCTAGAGCTTAACCACATTCACCCCCTTCCTGCCCAGGATCACTGCTGTTTTGATGCTCCAGCTAAAGAAAATCTCTGCAGATTTTTTTTGTCCTCAGAATGAAGCTTCCCACTGCTAGCCTTGGGAGACACAGAACATCCTGGCTGGGCAAGAGCTCTTTATGGGTATTTCTAGTGCTCAGAGGGAGAAGGGGAAAAAAAACAAACTACAGCAAGTTTATGGTAATTGCTTTAATGAGGCAAGCCCTTTAGAATGCAAACACGCTCAACAATACACAAAGAAACAATCAAAAAAAAGTGTTTTATACAGGCTGTTTTATAAGAAGGTAATAAAAGCAATTGTATGGCATACTCAGTTGCATAAACAGGCTCACCATGGAAGGTGTTTGTGTGAGAGCACGACTATGAATACTTAATTGCTTTCTTATTCTTATTTTCAGTACAAAATACTGCAATCAAAACTTAATCTGTGGCTTGATTTTTAAATAAAAATGTTATATTCCAGTTCCATTGTTGTAAATATAATAAAGCATGGTCTTTCTGTGAAGCGGTATTTTATTTCTTACTCTTTGTAAAGAGGTATAAGGGTGATTAATGTCTACATCCCTGGCAATTTCAAAATGTTTTTCAAATGCAGGATCATTATTTCCCTTCATATGGAAGGCGGAAGACCAAAATGTTCAAAAGGTCTTCATTAATGGTGTAACTGAAAGCCATGGTAACCTTTGGTGAGATCCTTCTATGGCTGCTAATCCTGTTTGAACCAAGCCCCAAAAGCAATGCAGATTTCAGATCTATTTTCATTCACATTTTCATCATTCTTCTGACAAATACAATGAGTACAAAGGAAGAATGTAAGGAAATATGAATTTGGGGACCTCAATAAGTTGCAAAGTTGAAAAATTGGCACCCAATTTCCCATAACTCTCAGGAGAGTAAATTACTCAGACAAAAGGCTCGTATGAATTGGAATACAATCTGGTGTGTCTGGAATGTTGTATTCTGCATCTGGTGATTTCTTTTTAAATATGTACTGTGACATTTTTGCCTTAGTGGAATCTAGATCAGAGTAATTTTCAAATACTTAGGCATAAGAATTCATTTTTATTTCCTCTTGACTTTTAGCTTTAGGAAGAAATACAGAACTGTCAAAGACCTGTTGTGCATATAAACTGAGTGATAGGTCTGAAAAGATTTAGGGAACACGACTGTCTTATACAAGAAAATGAATACGTGGATGAAAAAAATATATTCATTAATGGTTTGCACTGTAAAGGCTGAGCACATTGCTGAGAAATATATAACAGCATAATACCAGAAAGGCCACAGTCACTCTCAGTGAAAATGGATGTCTCTAGGAAAGAAGTGACAATCTCTGGTTTCAAACTGATGGCAAATAATGGCTTTAAATTTGATATCTTAATTAACATATTTATTTTAAAGAATCTTCTCCTATAATATACAGAAAGAAGTAGCACTTTTTCAGTTTACTAAGCCTATAAGAATTTCTATTCTTGAAATTGTTGTTAATGCTACAGAGCATCTGCCAAATTGGAAATGCCTTTTTTTTTTTACCTTTCTCATCATTGCAGACAGCATAATGCTGTCAGGAATCAAGCAGGTACCATTAAATGTTTCCTGCTCACAATTTCATGATCACATTTTAATACATTACATCACTGATGCCCAAACACTGTTCACATGAAGGAAAAAAAAAATTGACAAGGCAGAAGCTGTCCATATGCCCTATCCCAGGGAAAGTAATTTTAACACTTTCCATCTCACTACAGTAGAACTACTGCCTAGGAGAACTTAACTAAGTTGGTGAATATTTTGAACTACCGATGAATTGCACGAAGAATGTAGACTTTCCTATAACCAAATTCTGATCAACTTTCATGCCTTATGGCAAAATCAGCCTTCCCAGGCACTTATTGGCAGGGTGTCCAAGGGGCCAAGAACTCCCAAACACCGACTGTTGACCTTTCAGCAATGTATCTTACCCTCTTGTTAGACGTCAAAACCAAATTGTTTGTTGGCGTCTATCAGTCTCCAACAATTAAAAGTAAACAGCTTAATGATGGTGCTCAAGACCAAACTTTTGCTCAGAAAGTAAATGGGTATCTAGGTTTGGATTACATATTACACAGAAAGACCTAGCACATTAATCTGAAAGTTTTGGAAGGAGTCCAGATCATGCTTTCCTTTTAGTATCTAATTCTTCAAGGATCAGAAAGCAAGTCTGCAACCAGAAATCTAAACACACCAAGAGAATCTATAATATGCTAGAGAAGCGGAATTGAAAAGTCAAGTCATTCAGTCTGATGAGGTAGATGGGTGTCTGGAACCATGCTAAATGTTGTCTGCTATCAGCAGCCTTAACGATCAAGGAGTCTAGCAAGGGCAGACTGAAAGTTAGTCACAAGGCAACATCTGCTTACAAGGACATGTGAAGAACAACCAGGCATTAGCCATGAGGAACTTTCTAAAAAGATGTGTGAGATTAACCAGCCCCAAAAACTAACCAGAGAGGCTTGGTGAGATGCCACCATATTATTATCTGACTGATCCTAAATGTATTGGCTCTAGGATCTGAAAGCAGAGCTTTGCCAATGTATGTTTTTTGTCATAGGGGAGTTGCCAAATTTTCCTCCTCTATCCCTTGACAGAGGTGCCTCATTACAGAAATCAGGCTACAGTGAAGGTAGTCATAGATAAACCATATACTGCTCTTTTGACACTCTCCTGCTTTGGTTTCCCCTTTTCTAATAGGAAGCTCTCTGTACTGGGAGCTCAGGTGAGTTCATCCTCCTGCAGAATATCCACCTAAGCCACCTAATAATGGTCCACGATTCCCTTGGAGAGGCCTCCAACTCTCCAAGCCAATGAACACCACCCCCATGGCGATGCTTCCCAGGGCCTGGCACCTCTCCCTGCCACAGCAGCCTCCCCATGTGCTGTGCAGACTGAGGACGGAGAGAAATGCAAGTGACTGCCACGTGCGAGCACACTGAGCAGGGTACTGACTGCAGGCAGCAGCCTGCTGTAGTGCTGCATTTTCATTAAGGGCCTCAAAATAGCAAGAATCAAAATAGAGATGCCAACACACTGAGCTTGGCTCGTTTTGCATTGCTGGTTATGTATGTTGGGTAGCAGATGAGATATCACTCTCTGGATGTGAACCTGCAGTCAAACCAGGTTGCCTGGTTTGGCTCTATGGGATGTAACACATTAGTGACCATATATCAGTCACAGGCAAGATCTCTCAACCTTACTGACACTGATCAAAGCCATAACAAGGGCTTTATAAAGCATTGTGATTCAAGTCTTTGGGAGGTGTAAATGGGTGCAGTAGCTATGGTCAAACCCCATTTCCAACAGCTCTTCTCCTTTACCTCTGTTTTCATCACACTTGCATTGGTAAAGTTGCTTACTGAAGAAAAAAAAAAAGCTGGTTTCCTTAGAAGAAATGTTGCCCAAGAGCAGTTTACATCATATGTTATCTGGAAGCTGTTCTGTGAAACATCGTAATAATTGCTTTTCCTGGACTGAGACACTTATTAGTAGCAGCTAAACTTAACAGATTGGAAGATTGCCTGAAGATGATGGATGGGTTTTCTCAGATAGTAGATTTCTGGTCATTTTCCATGGCAGCTGTAAATTAAAAATTAATACAAAGTTAAGCAGTGTTAGGATAGAAATCACAAATACTACACAGCTACTGACTTGATCATTAATCATCCTAAATTAATGTTAAAGTGTTTCTGTGATGAGCCAAACTTTGCCCTGGGGTGTGTGCAGAAGTTACTCATTGATTGCAAACGGGAAATGGCCCATGTATGTGAACACTGAATTTAGCCAACTGCTTGTTTGATTTGCTGGGGTTTTTTAATTACTGCTTGAGGGAGGAGGAGACATTTCTGTTTTAGGAATCCCCCTTCATAATAGTGATCTGGAAGAAAACTATCAAGAGCCATCCTCTGATGTGCAGTCAATACTTCAGGTTATTGCAACAATATCTCTGTGTATTTTTAAAGCTGAAGACCATTAATTCCCTCTAGAATTTGGGAGTCATTTGATCCGTCTGATGTTCACTTTTAAGGTTGCTGCAGTCAAAAAATAATTTATTTTTGGACAGAATGAAGATTTTTGTCCACAACTGAAATTCCTTCTAAGCTAAACCACAATTTTTTGTAGACTTTGTCCTAATTTACCCTGGCACTTTTAATGAAGTCCTGTGTCTTCTTCAGATGAGTAACTAGAGAGGAGGTGCCAGAGACACACACATTGAAAAAAACTCAAACCACAACAATCAAATCTGATGCAAATGAAGAAGTCTTGCACTCAGAGATACCATAATGATTCCTTACCTCTGCATAATCTGAAGGTCAGAAAACCTGTAACGGCCATAGCAAGGTCATGGAGACACACAGACCTTTACCTTGTGAACATCTAACTCCTCTCAGCTCCTTTTGCACTGCTATACTTATTGCTTAGGCATGTTTATGTTATACATGCTGTTAGTATTCATGTATATTAGCTATAGGACATTACTTAGTCTCGTATTTAACGCCTTTCAGACTTCAGGTACAAATGCTCCACAGTAGTTGCATTGAAAACAATTTAACTTGAACGCCAACCGCAGAATACTCTTACGAGCAGGTTTTCTCAGGGCGATTTACTTCTGTTTATCCACAGGGTTTGGTAATAAATACATATATTTTGGGGCCCTAGGTACATTAAACATACTGAATAGTCAGAGCTTGTAGAAGCTAATTTCTCTGTCATTGCATTATAGCTAAATTGGTTGCGCACGTCTCATTCAATTATGCAACTTGAAGAATACCAACAACACAGACTCCTGATTTCAATAGTGCATATGCTTGTTTTAGCGCTTACAATGGATCAGCTTTTAGCATGAGACACTAAAATCATCATGCTTTGAATTTCGGAGTCACAATTTCAAATGTAACACTGTCTTTGTGTGTGCGTCATTAATGGCTTTTCTTTTTCTGCTTTCTGGATATATACTATAATATTCAGCACAAATCAAAGTGAAGACTGGAAGGCAACTCACAATGGATATTTGCAGTTAAGCATTTACACCATCAAATTTTTTATTGATGTTGGCTTAGTCAAGTAGTTATTCAACCAGTAAAAAAACCATGCACAATAGCCAAATAAAGTATTTGCTGTTAAATCCTGATGTAGAGGAAGTGCCAGGTATACTATCAAGCCTCTTCAATGAGACTTCCTTCGTGGTAGTTATTCTACGTGGAGGGCACTCTGCTAGTACAGTAGTACAGAAGGAACAAGGAGAAAGGAAGGGTTAAATTCATATCCACAGGAATTGACATACTATTATGATTCTAGTATTTTATAATAGCAATAAAACACATATCAGATGGATTAAAAGCTGACAGATCTCAAAAAAATAGGCATCAGCTGGAATTTGCAGTTGAATGGATGTTCCCAATGTTCCTTTGAGTTCTGTACAAGGCTTCACGTTCTTTAATAACTTCACCAATGGCCTTGTAAACATATCCCTAAATACAATCTGTGAATTACATCAGTTTGGCAGGATGGTACACAATGACGAAAACTGGGCAGCCAAACAGAAACCAGGAACGGTAAAGGAAAGAACCACAAAGTTATTCAAAGAAGAATTCCTTGCAGTAAACAAAAATCAAACTAAAAAAATAAAGAATTCCATGTTGCTTTTATCAGGAGGAAGATGGGAAGATGTTAGTTGTTCACAGGAGAGACTCACAGCAGGGAAATACCAGGTTAAAAAGCACTCTTCCATCTAGGAGGAGCACCAAGGGCAGGAAACGTAAGCCAGACAGACCGAAACTAAGGTGCCTTTCTAAGAATAAAGGTGATTATGAGTTGGAAAAAAATTTACCAGATACATTTTATGAGCTCTTAAGGCCAAGAGGAATATATGCTTTAGCCAAAACTAAATTTTTTTTATTTAACATAAGAAGAGATAGTGGAGATGGTGTAAAAATATATAAGCAAATTGATCATATTTTATGAGTATAAATATATGCAAATTTGCCAGAGTCAACTTTTTCTCATCTACCTATGATATGTCTCATTAAGAAAATTTCTTATTAAGAACTGTCTTCTAAAGAGATGGATTATCATTGTTAAATCTTAAGAGATATTATGAAATAAAAAGTTTATCAAACATTTTAGTACAGTTTAGAAAGTATAGTACAGTCTAAAATACAACTTGTCTTGCAACATTGCAAGTTGCTGGATAGAGTAGCCCTTATTTTTTAGATACAAACATGAGGTAAAATACAGTGAAGAAATGGAATTCATCTCAATTTCACAAATCTTAATAGCTTAATCAGGAAAATACTGCCACCATATTTGCTTCAAACTACATGTGTGCCCCAGTGCAATTTTTAAAATAATTAGGATCATAATATATCTTCAGATACTTTCTGCTTCTATCAAATAACAATTAATAGCTGTTAGCATCCTTCCTTCTTCCATTTTTTAACATGTTATCTCTTCCAGAAACTTGCTAGGCCAGTGACATCAGTGAAAACAGAGAGTAAATCCATTCAAAACAATGTGAGTAAAAGCAGAATCTGTCTGTTTGCTTTTGCATGGTTAGAACAAAAAGCTCCATTGCTGCTTTTACAGCTAAAGAACATTTTATAATGAGCTCTGAAATTTTTGGGAAAGTCGGATTACAATGTTGGTTTAACATCAGACAGTCCATTGTTTAGATGTAGGATCACTGTGATGTCCAGTCTCTGAAAACTTTAGTTTTCCTTTTGATATTAAAAAGACCACTGAAATAATCCACAAAGAGCTTGGGCCTCAGGAAAGAAGTCTGAAAAACAAACACTGTTAAAGATCAGTAAGACACGATTATGTGGCTGACAATTACATGTGATAACAATTAAAATTATCTGATTCCAACCACATGGCATCTTAATACAGCAGATCTCCAAGTAAATAACATGTCACATAATAGGTTTTGATTGATGTTGTCAGCAGCCTTTTGAATGTTACAGATACCTTCCCATCAATGCCTTAGAAATCAGTGGAGACTGCTGACCTCATCCTAACCCGAAATTATTTGCATGTACCTAAATACCCTAGTTCTAACTGCTTGGTAGCCTAAAATTCTTCTTTTACTAGATAATTGGATACTCGTACATGGTGTCCACCTCCTTACTTCCAGTTGTAAATAACTTTGCTAATATATGCATTCATGGTTTTACTGAAAACCCTAGATGACTTTTGAGAGGTCTGTCAGTTACCTGCCAGTACAGATCTGGGAACACAAGTCTGATTGCAAGCCAGCTGAAGCACTCCAAACAATCTCTGAAGTCCATGGCTTGGTTGGCATAGGGGACCTAACCAGGGAGAATACAGAGCTGCCAAGGAGCTGCCACCGAGCAGCATGAGGTTACTTTGCTGCCAACTTTAATTTGCGTTAAAAAAAATAGGGATGAGTTAATGATTGCTAAACCAACAAATCATCCTCCTATTGGAGGAGCCCCAGAGGACATCCTGTCTCCAGCAGTGATGTACCCAGTAAGAAAACACATTGTCACATTGCCTAGAATGGGCATACAAAAAGCAGAGGGGATTGAAGCAGGAATTTGGAGTATTTTCATGGTGGCAGTCTCCACACATGTTCTTGGCTTATGCTCCCTATTTTCCTCTAGACCAGCCCAAGAGCTACTCTTCAGATCTGTGATGCAAGTTTTATTGTTTCCTTCTGTATACTGTTAAGTGGGAAGTGAAACAAAATGTCTTGAAAATGAATTGAGGAATAATACCATACATTTGTTAGAAGGACAGTTTTTGCTACCATTGTTGTTTTTAAAAACAACTTTTTCTACTTTGGCATCTAAATCAGGATTTCAACTTCATAGCTGGAAAAGCAGCTGTCTTTTCTAACCAGAGCTGCCACTAACACAGTTCTCCCACTGTAGGATGTAGAGTCAACAGCTTGTGGAGACTGAAGCTTTAGTTGAGATATTGCAGCTGTTTACAAGGTGTTGCTGAAGGTGAGCAAAAACCTTATGAGTTATTCACATCAGTTTCACTAGTCTGACAAAGCATGTGATCCAGCCAAAATGCAAGATCGTGCCTGTGATATAAATATATTGGAGTTTTAATGAATGTGTTGTAAATTTCCCCATTCTTTATACCAGATCACCCTAATGAGAAAGAAAAACATGAAGCAACAAAACTCACGAGCAGGCAATGCAACTCAGCAGTCATACCTGACACCTCAGGCACAAATGTGTTTCTGTCCTGAGTAAAAGTTCTACAGGATATGCCACAGCTTTCTCTAAATGGCCTTCCCAGTAAGCAACAGTCATTTGACTGCACGATGGATGACATTTTACTGTGAAGGAAATATATTTGGTTTCCAATAATAAAAAGAGAAGAATTATCTATATGGTCCATGTTAAATTAGAATCACATATTGCTTCTCTGCAGGAAAAATTACATTTGCTGTAGTTATGCACCAAAACTGTTAGCAGCATGGGAGAGCAGGCTCCCGGAAGAACAGCGAAGCACCTGCTCACTGAAGTACACCGGAAGTACGAAAACTCTCCAGATTCACACACCTCTAAACTTTCAACACTAATCAGACAACCACATTCCTTGTCCTGAACTGCAGAGAACGCTCCAAAAAATCAAGTCACATGGTACTTAGACTTTACAGAGACAAGATCTCAATGCTGTGCAAGAATACATCAGACAAAATTATCAAATCATTAAAGAGCCATTGATGGACCAATGATTAGAGTATGTAAACAAGTCAAATTCTACAAAACCAGATGTACTCATGCATCTGTAAAGATGTAGCCATGGTCATATTCTCTGAAGAACTGGGAGAACAGTATGACTGAGGTAGTTCATCTGGTATGTGTTTTCCACCCCTGATGTCCAAGACTATACACTCAGAAGCTACTTTACAAGTGTAACATTTGCGCAGCTGAAGCATGAGCAGAGGTGATTAGCATGGGAGCAGGGCCTCTCATTTTTTCATGCAGAACATAATACAAAGGGACTTTGATCTTTAGGGGGATCTCTACCACAGCGCAAACTAATGATGATGTTAACACAACAGTAATAATAGGTACAGATAGCAATGCTGAACTTTAAACATGTATCCATTATAAACACATAAATATTCAGTTGTCTACTGTAAGAGCACAGGTCATAGACTCTTTAGCTTCATTTCCCTCTTACACATCCAAAAGTAGGCAGAAAAAATACTGAAATACATTTATTAGTTGGTAAACAGTATCTTTTCAAACTGGCGTGGCAGAAATTTGGAGAATCAGGCTGCTACTGTGTACCTGAGAATTTATGTAATATTAGAAGCAAACAGAATATCTGAGCTGCAGAAGAATCTCCAGAAATAACCAAAACAGCAGAGACTTTCTTTTAAAGTTGTACAGGACAGGTTGTGAAAAATCTAAATTCCCTGCAATGTTCTGAAAAAGTTAGCATCTACCTACAAATCTGCTGAGGGGCTCAGATTATTATTCTATTGATTCTATATATGACTTTCTGGTTTTGGATGAGGTTTTTTATTTGTGTGGGTTTTTCATATTTGGGGGTTTGGTTTGGTTGGTTGGCTTTTGTTTTCTTGCAGATTTTTTAGGATAAAGGATAAACGACCAACCTATGGCATCCAGGCCAGCTTCCAAAGGCCAGAATAACTTATCCAACCAATAGCTACATTTTGCTGTCTTGTCCTTTACTGAGGCCTTCAGTCAGAGGGAAAAGCTGAATTGCAAGCTGTTAATTTGACAAAAAAGTGGCCAGAAGCTTGGCCTTAGCATTGCTTTTGCCCAAGGCACTCTGGCCTCTACACCATTACAAAGCAGGAATTACACCTGTCCTAACTCGGGCACATCCCCACCACATGACCAACAGGGGATGTGACAAGCCCTGTGATAAAAGTACGAGAGAACCTCAGCCTTGATACAGGCACTACTTGAACTCCTCATCCATTACTGAAATAAGCATTTTCTGAAGAAAGGACTTGCATTACAGATTTCTAATGGATATGCCTCCCATCGAGTTAGAGGTTGGAGCATAAATTTCTTCCTTAAAAATGACACAATCTTCCAAACCAAAAGGCTGAGACTGACACAGGGAATGTGGAGTACATATCTATGGAGTAAACACAACTATTATTTGTTGCCAGATCTAATGTACCAGAACATTGCTTTGGACGTATGTATCAACAGCCTAGCATTTTCCTGAAGTTGTGTGTAGTTGTCTTTCTGTCACAATGTTTCATCCATGACATCCATATTTCAGATGCATGCAGAGAAAGAGCATCCCTGCCTTGGGAAATAACATTCCAAGAACAGAAGGGCTAAAAAAGGCCCAGGGAATAAAACATTCAGAAGATCATCAACAGTGACATTTTCTGCAGACATCGTAGCAAGAGCATAGGTAGATAGAATGTGGAGAAGGTAGTGACCTGGTGAAAGAATTCAGGGACACTGAATAATACCAGTAGGGCTGCAGAGAAGAAGCCAAGTATATCTGTTATTTTCTGCTAAAAAGGAATCAGTTGAACTCCAAAGTGACAGAAAAGTGATGAGCTAGTGCTTCAGAGAGGGGTTGAAAACAGGAAGGTGGGGCTGTTTGCATAGTTTTGCTTGGCATGGTTTCATTGTTCACAAAAATAAGGCGAAAAAACAATATTCCAAAACTCTTTCTGGGCAGTTAATAATTATTTTTCTCCCTTGGATTACAACACACATAAATATCAACAACCCTTTTGGCTATGTTGGCCTGGAGCCCTGCTCAGTCTTTCCATGTGGAGTTCTTAAGGAGCTGTCCCACTTGATGCATGTTGAAAGCCTCTCGCCTTAGAAACGCACTTGGGCTGGTGCCTTGAAGGGACATTTGAAACCTGCCTATGCTGCTTTGCTTTTTTTCCAGTTCTTGTTGTCAGGCTCATCATGCTGAGTCATATCTGCAGCTCGATCATAATGATTATCCTGAAATGTCAGCAGCTGCTCTTTTTCACCCCCATATGGTGCCAGATTTAGGATGAGGTTTCCCTAATGCATAAACAATGACTATAATTGTGGTTTTTGACAACCAAGGTATGGCAGAGATGTTATTCTGGTGTAAAAAACTTGCATTTCCACAGTTGTAATGAAGGGGTGGGTCATAATGACCCATATGTTTCTTTGTATTTCTCTCCAAAGAAAGCCTATGACAGAAGTGAATCCCTGTCAGCATGGCTTTTGGCCATCAGATGTTGTTTGACAAGGGAAACATCTAAAAGCTTTAACAGCTAATAGCTTCCTAACTGTAAGAGCATTATTTGCCTAATTCCAGAGATGGTTGTTTGATAGACAAAAAACTGGCTTTAACCTCTATTCTCTTAATTTAGATGTAATTTCCTCGCTGTCCACAGATAGTCTTATCCCTTAGTATTGCTTAAAGTTACAAGCTCTCTTTAAAAGCCAGCTAAAAAAAAAAGCTGAGGCATCAGAGAAATAAAAAAGAGAACAAACAAACAAACAAAGAAAAACGCTAGCAGCACTTGACAAAAGTAATGAAAAAACCAAAGCTCTATCTTTTCTTTCATTTATGGATGTACATCAAAAGTATCTCCAGTATCTATTATCTGTGGAGACAGAAGATAGTAGAACTGCCAGTGAGAGGGGAATTTAGTCCCAGCACGTCCATTCTGTATTTTAGTGCCAAATAAAGCAATACAGAGATAAATGAAAGATAAGCAAGTAGAAAATCCTGTAAGGGCAAAGACAGGGTGAACATGATGTACTATTGTTCAAGACCGGGAGAAGAGGCATTGAAGCTGATGGAAGTAACCATCACCCTTCATCTGAGATAACAGAGCCAAGTAGTTCTTTGATGAGGTAATACAGGTTTCTGAGAGAAGGCGAAAGTACACCCTAAATCTTGAATAATGTAGGCAGATGGTACTGATGGTTATTGCTTTGGGTAAGGGTGTATTTGTGTGTATGCATGTACAAGAAAACAAGGTAGCTGAAACAGAAAGAGAAATAAGCTCTAAACACAGCAGCTAAAAGGAAACTCTCTGGGCATAAAGCCTAAAGGGAGAACTTACTGGGGATACTGAACACAAAAAAAATGTGATGCTGTAAACAAAGATACTGTCTTTGGTGGTTTGATTGCATCTGCAGGCAGAGAAAGGGAAGTCGGCATGTCTTTGTAAATAGGTGGAACTGAAGCCAAGAAAGGGCCTGACTCCATCAATGGTTTAGCTTCCTAACCAGAGCAAGCTCTGATGCGTGACCATCTGTGTCAAAGGAAGAAATATTATAGATAACAAAGCTGACTAAAGGAAAGACTACAGACAAACCTATGCTGTCCTGAGAAAGCTAAGGATGTTATAATGAATTAAATCTTCTTGTAATGAATCAAAAGTCACATGTACAGAAATTATTGCAATACAAAATGCTTCAACATTTAGAAACACTGATGCTCTCAATTTTTAACTAAAAGAAACTGCCCCGAAGCTTAAATTGAAAGCTTAAGCCCTCAAAAACTTGACTGAGAAGATGCTATTGCTCTGCAGGACGAGAGGTTCAGGTTCAGTGAGACAAAAGTGGGAGGCAAGTTCCAGGTCAGAGTTCTTCTCTGAGAACAAAGTCCTCCAGGCTCACTATATAGGTGCTTAGGCCTCATACTCAAAGCTGGCTTAGACAGCTGAGCCCTAATTAGGTGCTTAAGGTTCCATCCACTCCTTCCTCCAAAATAATCAATGACACCAGCTGTTATGTACCAAATGGTACATAAAATGGCAGAGAGGGGTCTACCATTTTGCTGTTTTCAATTCTGCTTCCTGCTGAAGCCATCAGAGGAGATGAAAACCAGCTGGAGAGATGAGCACAGAAATTATCTCTGCAGTAACCTGAAGTGTACCTGCTCTGCTCTTCCCGTGGCACCAAGCAGTACACATCACCCTCCTAAAGAGCAGTTAATTTGGATCTCTAGCACTAAAACCATACTGCACTTCCACAGCTGTAACTGAGAAATGAAATTGGTCTGATTGGAAGCTATTCTGATTCTTCACAAACCAGGCACAGAACAAAATTTGTAGGACGGCAAACATCCAGTCACAGCTGAATTTTTGTACACATCTTTACTTTCCCTCTGGGCATTGTTTCATCCACTTGGATGATATCTACCTCCTTAGATTTAGCTGTCTAAGAATTTGGCCTCTAGAATAAAGCAGTTGTCTATGCCTCCTTTTTAGTTATGGAGGTAGATGTTCACTTCCAGAAACATGTCATCATACCCTAACAGAGAATTTAAAGTTCGATATCTCTGAAAAATACTACAGGATGTCTTTTTCCTTTTACTGAAGTGAGAGCCTAGACAGCTAGTCAGTCTGGACACACTGCTTTGGGACAGTAGCAGACAAGGCCTACACAAGTTTTTGTATACTGGGCCTTGATAAATCAAAATCTTTCTCAAGAGCATCTGTGGTTACTGGTGTAACCTTTCTTGGGTGTGTCAAAAAAGACACTGTCAAATGGAGGAAGCTCATGAAAATAGGAGATCCAACAAGAGTTCTCGGAGAAGAGAGCTATTAGACAGGCTGCTTGGTGGGTGTGAGGAACAAACCTCACATGGCTTCTTTCCATGAAGGAGTACTACTTGTCATTCAGTATTCCTCTCTCATAAAAAGTTGTGTGGTGGGAAAACAAGAGCACTTGTGCTGTCTCAAAAAGGAGTGGCTTGCTCAGGTTAGACTTCAGAGCCACAGTTGTCTGAATGAGGACTAGTAAGAGATGAGAGCATTTTGATCTGTCTGCCACTCTGTAAGGGATAATAGGCAGTTGTTTTATTATTCCTTCAGTGTAATGTACAAGGATGATTTGTAATGAGGCAGAATCTAGGATAAATAGCTCTTGCTATAATACTTTGCCTTCAGATATCTCAAGAGCTAATCTGCGGTGGGTATGCTTGCTGTAAATCAGAGGCTACGTCTTTGCATTTGGAAGTCACTATTATTATGTTAAAGGGTGTACCCTTTCATAGTTCAAGTATGGCATTTGGAAAGAAGTAATTTCACCTCAGAGTGGAAGCTTCCCTGGGGCACAGATCTTCAACAGTGAAATTTTGTGTGTGTACTTTGACAAACGCATGCCCAGTGGGCATGTGCCAAATTATGCCTTTGAAGCCATGGAAGCCTTGCTGTGGGAACCTAGAACTTTGAAGAATTTCTCAAGGGAGAGGAAGCAAAGCCAGCTGGACTCATTTTCTATAGACAAAAATTTAATTGCTAGCTAGCAGCTACTACATTAGAAGAGAAATCATCTCAGAGATGTGGAACACATTGGTGTGAACCCTTGTTAGAGGAGTTGGGAGGCAGCTTGACTGTGACCCATCCAGATCCCCCTCTTTGCACATTCTTTTTAACTTTAGTTATTTACTGTCATGGTAAAATGTGATCATAATTATAAGAACCAGCACACCATCATCATTACTCAGCACCTAAGAACAAATTGTAAATACTCTGCTTTTGGGTGCAAACCAGCTAAGCAAAGAACAATTTCTTTGGAACTAATACATATCAATTCAGCAGATTACAGACATGAAATTAACTTGATACAATAAAATGTATGTACAGCCTTTTCTGCAAGAAGTGGTTTATTTTCACAACCCACTGACTTAATCTTTCTTATTCTCTGAGACATAACCTTGCAGCTCCTGAGGAGCAGGTTCCTCTTTGCGGTAGCAGATACCTGTCCTGCTCTGTGAGCTCTTTTTTGACTTCATCCTTCTTCAGTGCTCTCAAATAGGTCCTATGTCATCCTTAACTCACACAAATGCACACTATTTTGCCTGACCATCAAAAGACAAAACTGCTGTAAAATATTGCCCCAAGAATAGGAAGTGTATGTGCGTGTGCGTACGTGTGGTGTAAAATGGTAATTCACATGTTACTGTACTATTAAGATAATGTTTCTCTACTAAAATAATTACTTTATAAATAAAGCACTTCAGATAATAATTAAAAATCTTACTGAGGTGTTGCCCTGAGTTTGCAGCTCTTCGATGTTTTCATTTTCTGTAACAGTTTCTCACGCACTTTCTGTAAACATGGCCATGTTTTGTTAACCGTACTTTATTGTTTTTCATTCCATTCTCCTAGGCGGAGACGTTTGATGGACTTTTCCTTTGACCAGTGTGATTGAGGGGTGGTAATTTCTCCCTCCAATCCACGGTGGTCTTTAAGAACATATATAATAAAGCTCGGGGTCTCTGACCCCCTCTCTTTTCTGCTTCTCTCCTGACAAGGTGTCTGCGTGGTTCTTTCATGTCCAAAAGCGACACTGAGGGAAATTGCATAGTGAAAGGAGACTCAGGATATACCTTTATCACTACTCTGAGGTTAGTGCTAAATGGCAGACAACAAAGCTTACGAATTCAGAGGTTGATTGTTGCCTTCTGCTCTTCTCCACTGACAGGTGAGCACACCTCTCCCTCTTTACTCTCGTGATTTATTTGTGCTTGTATGCAGACCTCTGATAAGAACACTCCATCGCTATGTTGGACTCTGTACCAACATGGAGTGAGAACATTTCCACTGTACAATTTACAATCTGGACAGAGAAAGAAGAGGGAGGTAAAAGCTCCTCCCTTTTTGATGAGGAACAAACACTCTGATTCACAGAGACATTTAGGTGCTTTGCTGATTGGGACCTAACAGGTTAGACCCACAACAACATTGAAATATCTTCAAGCACCAGTTGATCTGTTGTCTCCATGCATGTCCTCTTTCTTCACAGTAAAGGCAAAGTAACCAGACCTGTTTCACTACAGCAGCACTGCCACTGTATGCCCAACACTGCTACCAAAAAAACTATTCTTCCACTGACATGCACTGGGGAACTGGTGAAGTTTGAAAACCACCCAGAAGAAGTGAAAACCATCCAGAAAAAAAAGTAAAGCAAACCAAAACAAAAACCTCACAAATTTTAAACCAGATTAGTTGCCTTCTCAGGGATACAATCTCATGGCAGCAGAGCTGGTTGCACTGATTTAATTTGCTCATATAACTACACTTTGGGTCACATCAGCCTATTTGCTCTGGGTGAAAGTGCACACGAGGACAGTCACTGCTGTTCAACTGAGACACAATAGCTTGTTAAATTGTTATAAACTGATCATAAGTCTGAGTCCCAAATGTCTTACCCGAGGTCACCCAGCAGTCTGAGACACACCCAGCAACAGAACATCCCCAGAGTCCAGCCTAGTGCCAAATACAATGGCACTTTTCCTCTCTAATTGCAACCAATTGTCACTGTCTTCTGGTGGGTGTAACCAGGAGAAAACGGACATGGGAATGAACTAGGACTGTCCAGTGAGCCCTTCCAGTTTCAGCTGAAGCATGTTGGCAAGACTTCATCAGGAGAACTCCATGGTTTCACCAGGTCTTGTTTCTTCATAGGCAATAAGTGATTAGATATTGTTGAGTAACTCAGAGAAAAGTTCTTGTAATAGGTGTAGGTGTTGTGCTGGACAATATGTTTCAGGGAGAGTGGGCATCAACTGCAGAAATAAAAAGTATTTTTGACCCTAGAGAAGCTTGTTCAATTCAATGCCTTCCTTTCCTATGCACCAGAGCAGCAGAATGTTGTGGTTAGTGCTACTCAGTGCATAATGCATGAGCACTGTATTGATCTGAAGAGCAACTAGCACGGGAGATGTAAAAATGAATAGTGGGGCAGAGGGATCCAGTGTTGGAGGAACGCTGCTTTCCACAAGGCATGTAAACCCTAATTAATAGACAAAGAGCTCTATTCTTCGCCTGTGTTTAACTCCTCCCCTCTTGCTTCTCTTCCCTTTAACTGCACTCCTTTTCCCCCTCCAGTTCACAGTAGCATATATAGGACCTGATGAAAGCCCACACAAACAAATGGCAACACTCCCATTGACTTCAATGGGCTTTGTAACAAGTAAAGACATAAGAAAATAGGTGATTCTTTTTTCCTTTCCAAATGACAAGACCCTCCCCCCCCCCAGTAAAACAATCCATACAGTAATCATAAGTGCCTTATATTGGTGCAGTGCAATGGGCATAATTAATCCTACCCTGTAAACCACTAGTAGCAGTTGGTGCCTCTAATGCTTGGAAAATTATTTTAAATAGACTTCATACCTACAGAATAGGATTTTTTTAGATTGTAAATACCTAGAATCCAATATCAGCAGTTTTTAGCAGCATGTCTGTGCTGACTTTAGAAAGTATAAAATCAGTTCATACATATAGAAGAATGGAGCCCAAACCAGCATTTGCTGAACAGTCAAAATCATTTTGATATCCATGAGCTGCTCTCTCAAAGCTGTAAATGTAGGGTCAACCCCGCTGTTGCTCTTTGGCCAATTATCTAGACATGATCTTGATTAATGACTCACCTGGCTCTTCTTTGGATTCAAGCAGACAAATTTCCATCTGTTTTCTCTACTCTACAACCAAACACAAAAAATATCCTCCCCCTCTTCCTCTTGATTCACTGAACTGAGGACTTTACTGGTAAGAGCAATAATCCTAGGTATATTTAAAAAGTTATTTTCTTTTCCTCATTGCTGCCTGCAAGTTTGTCAGTTTAACAAAGGGCTATGATACTGGGCAGGGGGGAGGGGAGGGAATCCATCGCTAATTTAGTGTCCTAGCATGCTCTGGATAGATGAAATATCTTTGTTCTGAAAAGCTGCACATTTTTTTGGCAACACTTGGACAAAAAGGTTCCAACTGTATTGAAGTTTAGGTCATATGCAAATGCTCCTATTCAAAATGGTGTAGGCAACACTGTCTTTCTAATCCTACCACTAAAATATGATTTGTGGCTGTTCTTCAGAACGTCTGCCTGATTAAACATCCTTGGAAAAAAATGCATGGGATTGTAATAAAGAATTATAAAAACGTTTCTTTTAATCAGTAATTAAGTAGCAATTAAGCATAATTATTACAATTTGTATCTAATTTATAATATCGGTAGAATGAACAGATGTAATTCATCCTCCAGCAGTCAACAGTGCTTGGCTGAAGCAAAGCCAGCTCACACTTCCCTTCACATTTGCAACACAAAAAGGACACTGTGGATGGTGAGCAAATGTGTCTTCCCCAAGGGGTGGGAATACTCAGCAGTGGGGTAGGAACTGCTCAGTCATCTGAAAGCCTGTGAAAATACCCCTACAGACAACATAAGGTTTTCCTACTGTCTTCAGCAGATTACAAAAATCTTCAGGTTTTTAACCTCATGAGGAGCTCTCACTTTTGTGTAGCTGGTACAGTAATTGTTCAGTGTCAAAACCAGCCACTGCAAAACATAACCACAGGCATGCTTTTTTTTATATGAAATATTATTAAAATTGGTCAAGATTTTTTTCATGCGGTGGTCAGGGGAAGTTCTTCACTAGCAGCCTAGGAAAAATTACATCGTTTACTAAGTAACTCAGAGAGAGAAAAAAAGTTTTCATTACAAACTCTAGGTAAATTTTCCTGAACTCCAAGGTTTTTAGATGCTTTAGAAACGTGTGTGATCTTGGACTGTCTGGAAGCGGCCAATCTGACTACTTTCTCCCATGGCTGCTTTCAAATAAAACTACTATGATTCTTTCTTTGTTTTCTGACCTTGCTTAAGGTTCACATGAGACATACATGACTCGATGGTAAAACATCAGTCTTCACATGTAGCTGATTACCACGGAGCTGTGTTTGGAAAGTTACATGATGGGGGGGGCCATTAAAGCACCTTAGAGAGTTCTCTGGAATCACTCAGTATAGAGCAGAGATACATTTATAGCCCAGAAGCTTTACCATCTGTGTAAAAGTAGCAAAATCATACAACAGGCCTCTGCCAAGGTAACCCTCTGCATCTGATTCAACCTGTAAAAAAGTAAAAAACATGTACATTTGATGGATCTGGAATGTTCTTCAGGCTCAGAAGTCTGAATGTGTATGCCCTGTCCTCACTCTGATCCCATACCTGGCTAAGAGTTAGTTGATCCCCTAAGCACTTCTTCTGCTTGGACGATTCCTCAGAGAAGGTGCAAAGATGCCCAGAGGGAACTGGAATAAACTGGTATACTAGTATTGAATCTGACCAGCATGAATCTAGAATTATTCGGCATTTAAAAATGCAAAAGCACTTGTTGAGAAATTAAAATCTAGTTTGCTCAAGCCAGCGTTACTTTGGAGAACCAAATCAGGTCTGTGGTTTTCTCAGTGACAGAAGTCTCACACAGTTTGTGGATCTGTAAACTGAAGATTTCGTGGATTCCTAAGCCCTTAATTAAAATGTAAGTCTGTTAAAAATATTCTTATATAGCAAAAACTTTATGGTTTTAAACTGAAGTTAATGCTTTACTGGTGGAATGTACCATTAAGACCTAGCCATTTGAAAATGGTAATAAGGAGACAGATGCATATTCAAATGTTTATCTCTTTAATGTTCCAAAACCTAATCTCTTAAATGAGTGTAATCAGAAAAGAGGCATTCTAATTCTCTTTTGGGGAAGAGGAGGCGCCAGAGATCAAGTGATAACTGGGCTGTGAGTTAAAGCCATTCTCACGAAACTTTGGCTGCGTTTGAACCCAAATTGGAGAGGTTATTTTAGGTACTGTATCTGCCAGAATTCAAAGAGAAGACAAACTTCTGCTTTCGGGGCACAAAACCAAACTATGGACGACCTTCATCCAAAAAAGAAAAGGAAAAAAAAAACCCAAAACAACAAAAAGCCAATTTTATAAAAATGTCAGGCTTGATGGTTTTGCTTCAGTTTACACAAAGATCTTTCTCACACACCTATACCTCAAAGCTAAAAGAACAATAAGGTTGTGAAGTTAGTCACTCAAAAAGTAGAAAGTGCCAGACATGAGGTTACATATGCAACCCAAATTCAGTTCCTTAAGTGAACTCATGATTAGACATGCTTTAATCACATGGCCACAGACATTTTTTCCACAAGACAAAGACAGTGTAAGCCTGACGACTTAGAGGAGCAAAGCGCAATATTATGCACTGTGTTGGATCATTGTGACAGAAGAGAATTACCGGGTCTGTATGGCAAGAAACGGGTTGAGACACCCAGCTCTGCCCAGAGCACTGGAGGTGAGAGGCTGTGAAGTGCCCTGCTGCCATGTCAGCATGTCCCTCCCCTGTGCCAGTAAGCCCCTGCACAGACATGTGAGGAGAAATGGAGCAAGGGAGGTAGCAGGCTGGGCCTGCAGCAGCACGGCCTGCTGCCCATCACCAAGGAAATTACTGCGAAAAGGGGCAGACTGCGGCCAAGGTTGTTCGCTAGTCTATGACCCATTCTGTTTTCTGCAACAATCTGGTTCACATTACTACTACACTACTGGCAAAGTTGTGGTGGGTTTTGGTGGAGTTTTAGTAGTTTGTTTCGGTTTTTGGCTTTTTTTTTTTGGTGGTTCTAGCACTTTCTGGCAGTTCCATGGCTTTTGTCATCTCTTATCCACATATTTCTTCGTTCAGCCTTGTGCCTTTGAAACTTTACACCCAGATCTAGGTCTCTTTGGGTTTTTTAGCACTCAAAAGTAGTCACTATCTTGTAAGCAAGCATGGACTCATGTAGGCCTGAAGTTTTCCTAAATAAAAGACCTACAAATAATTGCTACAACTAATCACCAGCTGCCTGAAAATGCACTGGCACCCTCTGAACCGCAGTGGGTATTACAGATATTTGGGTTGACACCCACAATCACTTCAATGTGCAGGCATTGACTTCCTTGAGCCCAAGTCAAGTCCCCACATTAAGGATGGCAGGAGGAAGCCCAGACAGAGGCTCTCATCTCCCAGATAATAGCAGGAGACTAGGCCAGGCTGGCTTTAATCTCGTCCCTCGAATTATAATTTATCCCTTTCTACTGACAGTGAGGCACCTGGCAGGGGGGAGCCCGGCCCCCTCCGGTGGGTCTCCCCTGCAAAGCGCTCGTTTCGCTGGCGGGGCGACCCGGGATCTGCTGGGATGGCCCGCCAGGCATCAGGGCGGGACTCGTGCCATTGCCCGCCGCCTGCACCCGCATGGCAGAGCTCGGGGGGCCGCGGTAACCGGGCGGAGCAGCTGCAGCCACAGGCGCCGGGCCGGGCCGGGCCGGGCCGGGCCGGGGCCGCGCTCAGACGGGCCGGCGCAGCGCGGCCGCCGCCGCGGGTGGGGCCGCGGCACCTTCCCGGCGTGGCGGGCTCCCGCCGCCTGCCCGGCGCCGGCCCCGCGGGGCCCGGGAAGTCCCCTCAGGTGCGCCGCTCCCGGAGGCCCCGCGGCCGCTCCCGCCCGGACACAGCAACTTGGCCGCCCCCGGGTCCCGGCGAGGGACGCGGGGAAGGGAGGCCGTGATCCCCCGAGGGCCGCCTGCTCCGCTCGCCGCTCCCTCCCTGAGGTACCGCACCCCGGGGCCCCGCGCTGCCCTCGCCCCCCGGAACGGGGTTCGGCGGGCAGCGGAGCGGGGGATGCAGCCCGAGGGGTCCCACCACCGCCGGAGCTCCCTCGCATCGCCCCCGCGGCACGGAGGGCACGGCGCTGCCCAGGCGGATGGCGGGGCCGCTGCCCTGGGCGGGGGGAAGAGCTGGGCACGGCTGGACCCCCGAATCCCCGTGTTTAGCCTAATCTAATAGCAGCAGTGATTAGAGTTTATTATTATTTGCGCGCTGAACTTTTCAGCTGAAGAGAGATTTAAAAATCAATAGTAAAGTCACATGCCTGACTGCTTGGACACTTATGGAAAAGCTGTTGGCCAAGGCCAATAAATCAATCCTCCTTTTTCAGTCCTGTTTGTTTCTCTTCCAGAATTTTCTTCCTTGCAGAAGGGAACCCACATCTAACAAGATGACACTTTGAAATACATCATGCTTGAAGCCAACGTGCTAATTATAGATTAATAGGAAGTGAAACTCTGTTGAAGTGACATAGTGAAAAAAATCCAAGGTGATCAAATATAGTATGTCATCAAACATATTATGGTCGCTTAAAATCCTGTGTTTAAGAGAAGGCTGCATAATCATTTCAACCCCATGACTCACTGGCACCGGCTTTTACTCAGAGAAGTGAAGTTAGAATTCACTTAAAGTTATTTTGTGGTAACCGGGCTCTCAGACCTCTAAGGGTTTTTACAGCCCCAGTCAAGGTATGTCCAATATTTCCAGCCTGACACAGCAGCAGCCTACAGACGGAACAAGTAAATGAAATGGAAGTGTTTAACAGGCTTCACACGTTTCATTTATTTGGATTTGAACTGAGGAGCTGAGCTGAGCCTTGAATCACCAGCGAAGGAAGAGCATAATTACTTGTCATTATATTCATTCCAATTTATAAATAATGTTTCTGGCTTTATTTTATTCAATGCTTAATTTTAAAATAATGATTAAATATTAGCCCTTGGGCTGCGTGCTGGATTATAGCCAGATGCGTTATTACTTCTCCTTGGGACTCCGGAAATATCTAAATGGACTAGGAGGGAAAATGAAGATTTCCCACACAATTAGTTACGATGGAAGGACAATGCTATAACTTAAGCATAGATTTTAATTGTTTTAAAACAACGAGGTATTTTACCAGAATCAACAAATCAATGTTCGGAGAAATCACATTTTCTGTAAGGTGGTGGTGCATGTCCTTGGTATCCATGCAGAGCAATACACAGCACCGAGTTTCTGGGTCTGGCTGTATATACACATGTGTAAGGAAATCGTGGGCGCCTGCATATCTGCACACACACGTAAATTTCTCTAATATGTTTATATGTTCAGTGGCTGGAACAGCAGCAAAATAAGTGTTCCCTGATTTGGAGCACTTTCCAGGTGCTGCAAACACTGATGAACTAAAATCCTTATGTAGAAAATGAATAGGTCCCTCACACGTACACACATACACACCTCAGGGAAAAAAAAAGAAAAAAGGAAGAAAAAGAGAAAGAAAAGAGAGGAAAGGGGAACTCGATTTATTCTCATTTGTTTATCTCTAGATTTTCCCCCCTTTCTGCAAATTCATTTGAATAGCTTTCAAGCTGCAAAATGGAAATGTGGCTCCTGCCCTCTATTTCAGCAGCAGCGTCCTGGCAACAGAGCAATTTTCTATCATCAAGGATAAATGGCATCGAACAGAACATTCTGATAAAAAAGAAAAAAAAGCTTTAGCCCAAGAAGCCCATGATTGCTGCCCTTCCTGTCTATCATCCCTTTACAAAATCCTCTCCTCCAAACCTGAGCTGCATGCTGTCAGAGCTAATAATGTCTTCTAAAGAAAAGGGGAAGAAACAGCATTCATGCACAATGTTCCCATTTATTACATAGAGTGCTTATTTAAAAATTGCAGATATCTTTGTTTGGTTCACTGCAAATTAAAACCAAGATGTAGGAAGTTACACGATGCAACAATTATTCATGTCACAGCAGAGCATCAAACCGGCATATCTGGCTTTTCTATTGGTTAATGTGTGTGTATGTGTGCGTGTGTGTGCGTGTGCGTGTGCATGCGTTGTGTGTATGTGTGCAATGCAGGGAATATCCCTTGTTGTGAAAATAAAAACCACTTCAGGTAAGTCTGTGTTTTGTTGTTTTAGAACAAGCGGGGGGGGAAGTCATTACCGATAGGAAGTAGGCAGAGGCTCTGTGCGTGCTGTCTTTGCGCTTCCACGGGGGTTCAGCCCCAGGACCCGTGCGAAGCCTGTCAGGAAGGCTGCTGTGGGAGCGGGGTGCTCCTCTGGGGCAGAGGGGCTCCCTCGGTGCACCCGTGCCGGAGCCGCCGCTCACCCCCGGCCCTCGCCCCCCGCAGCTCCCCGCAAACGCTGGCGCGTTCCCGCTGGGTGCCAGCGCCGGGAGCCGCCGCTGCCCGGCTGCGAAAGGACCCTCGATAACAAACACAGCTGCAGGAACAGCCCATGCCAGCGGATCTGAGGCGTTCAGAGATTATTTTGGGCAGGAGCGTGGAGGGCGTTTACCCTGTAGGGAGCTGTGGTCAGAACCCCCGCCGGCCCTGCCCGCCGAGCAGAGCAGGGCCCGTGTGGGCAGCAACAAAAGGACGCTCCTTAAGGTGCCACAGGCCGGGGAGAGGAAGGGGACGGCGGAACGGAACCGTCACAGCCCGGCAGCCGGAGGCAGCACCGGGCTGGGAGAGGAGGGCAGGGGCGAGGCCGCGCCGGCTGGCGGGTGGGGACAGCCCCATCGGGAGGACTTAGAACAACCCGTCGGGCGGGACGGCTCCAAAGGCTGCTTCGCCGCCGCGGAGCTTTCCTCAGCGTGGGGACGTGCGGCCTCGCCGGGCAGGCTGCGGGCCGGGGCCCGGCGGAACGGGCAGCTCGAGGCCGCCCTCGGGCGCGGCCGTCGGGGGCCGGCGCCGCGCGCATGCTCCGCGCCGCGTCACGTGCGGCGGGACCGGCGGTGTGGGGAGGCCGCCGGGCCCCGCCGAGCACCCGGGGAGCCCCGCCCAGAGCCCCGGCTCTCGGCCCAGAGCCCCGGCCACGCTGCCCCGAGGCTCCTGGAGGCAGCAGGGGGCGGATTTCTGTCTGGGGGGCACCCGGCCGAAGCCCCGGGCATCGCCTTCGAAGGGCGGCTCTGGGCTCCCCGGAGGCCGCCGGTGCCCTCGACGTGCGCACAGGGACAAGGGCGCACCGCTCCCCCGCCGCACCCGCGGCTCTTCTCCCCTCGGGGAAGTTTGCTCGGTCCGGCCACCCGCGGCTGCCTGCTCGCCGGGCGCGGCCAAGCAACCCAAACCCACAAACGAACCGACAAACAGCGCCCCGAACCACCCATTTGAAAAGCTGGGGTCGGGTCTCATGCCGGAGGCCTGGAATTACTCCTTTCCTCACTCTTCCACACCTAGGCTGCAACGCCAGTGACTCTTGCTTTGCCCCGTGGACAAAGCAGCTAGTCAGAGCCTTTGAAGTTTAGATTGCTGTACCAAAAACTTGTGTAAAACTTATTTTATTCACGGACCACAGGTCACCTGACGAAAAAAAAATAAAAAATCCGAAGACAGAAAGAATGTCCCCACTTTTAACCGTATATATATACACAGAAAATTAACATTAAAATATCTTAAACGGGTCGAAATCCATGAGAGACTTTTTGCCCTGCTCTAACTGAGGGCTGTAGTCAGGCCGTTTGATTTATTTTCGTTTTTCAAAGGAATGGAGAAAGTCGTCCGATTAGCAGTGGTATTATTATAATCTCCATTCTTAAGCCTTGAAAGACCCTCGTAAACAATCGGCTCCTTCTCCCAGTCCGGTTCCCATCGCCGCTTGGTAATGACTGGAAGATTAATGACGCTTTTTTAGCAACACCTGTCTTTTTAAGCTGTCGACACAACCAATTAATACTTTTAATTACCACTACGAGGAAACTAACCAGAACCTTTCTGACTTGATTTCGCCTCTGAATTTTATTTCCTCTGAAACGAAGCAGCCCCAACTCGAGGCAGGGCGGCCGTGGGGGGCGACTCGTTTTGCTGCGGGTTTATTTTGCTTCGGGCTGGATAGGGAGATGATTTATTTAGGGGAGAAATTTGTTTTGGGTTTATTTCACATCTCTTTTCCCCGCTTCATTGGAAGTATTTTGCCATCCCTTTCGAGAAGAAAACAAAAGTGCTTGCTGACAGGACGCCGAAGCACATAAGTCCCTTGGCTCCCCGAGAACCAACCCTTCGCACCAGCGGCCCCGGGGACGGAAAGGGAAAGGCGGGAGGCACCAAGCACCCGCTTAGACAAAAGTTACCATAGAGAAACAGTGCAAGGGGGGGCCAATTCGGCTCTCGCCGAATTCAGGGCAGTTTTACCAGTGATTTCAAGGAAGAAGCTAGTGCCCCATCGACGGAGCCGGGAAGGACAGGGACAGTCGGCACCTGAGCCCCGCAGACCATGGGATATCGAACTGAACCCGCTCTCACCTTGGGCCTGGGCTATTTCCTTCCTGCACCCCCATTTCTTCGAGGGTCCCCGATCTTCATCTGAATAACCCAACAGTCGAGCAGGAGATGGGGCAAAAACTTGAACAAAAAGTGTGTTTGTCGTTCAAACGGTATGAGTGCCATAAAAAGTTCACAGATGCCCGTGAACAGTGCCGGCAGGGTGGCATCCCTTCTCTCTCCAGAGTTCCCCCTTTGGCCGTAGGGTGTGTGAGTCTGCATGACCGCTTCCCGACCAGCCCAAAATGCTAGGAAATGGGGCTACCACGAGATCCCTGGCGTTATTCTGGGGAGATGGCAAAGTGTGTGAGCAAACCTTGTCCCCACACACGTATTTCCCAAGGCGACATGAAGTGGGCAGCAGCGTGTGGAAACGAAGTGGGAGCACCGAGCTCGGGATGCTTAACCCGGGCCCATCCTCGGTGGGCTTTTCCCTCTCTTCCCAGCCCCCAGCTGGTGCATGTGAATTGCTGGGAGTTCCTCCGACCGAATGTAGAGAGCTGAAAAGCAGAAAGCGGTGGTGTTTGCGTTAAACAGACACCTCTCTGCCTGGTAAAGCACCCCGTGCTGTTCCGTGCCTGCTCTCTTTTGTGTTATCTCTCATGCTGCCCAGGCCTTGCAGAGTTATGCCGTAGAGGCGATGTCCCACGTTAAAACAATATGAATTCGAGAACAGATCCTGAATATGAATGAGGTATGTGGTCGTATGACTGCTTTGAAGCCGTACTTCTCCGAATATGGCTTTAATTAAATGTCTTCCGGCTGTAAAAGATTACATGTTGTGCAAAATATATCCTAGCATGAAATTTACTTCCACGATACGAAATTAGGTTACTTATAAATGTCTTCATTTAAAAAAGAAAATCGCTTCTCCTCGTTCTGTTTTCTGTTTTGTTGAACAGAGATCTCCAACGAGGAAAGAGGGTTGGGATAATATATTTATAGAGGCACGTGTAACAAAACCTGCCAGAAGCGGAGTGGGTGAGGGCTGCTCGCTCAAATGCAGACAATTCACAAAACAGGCAAGTTAATCCAGATCTGATTTGTTTCAGATCCAGCTGTCAGAACCCCGGAATACCTCCCGCGCCTCACGCCGCAGATACCTAACGTGCTCTTACCGCCCACGTCCCCCAGCGTCCCTTCCTCCTGCGTTTATTCCGTGAGAATGATGGTCGGGGGGAGAGGGGTCAGGGCAAACAGGTGGAGAAAGGTGACGATCTCATCTCGCGAAATATAATAATAATTCTTGTGGGATGGAGGATAATGTCGTGGTCACACTAGGACCAGTCAGTCCGGCAAAGCAGTTTCACTCTGCCAGTGAAACCGCGCTCAGTGTCAAGAGCTTTCCCGCTCCGGACGGTGGATGCGGGCGGAATTCAGGTTGCTGGAGGCGATGCTCTGTTTGCATGTATCTCTTTACGCCTTCAGATACGGGACCTCACCTAGCTAAGTTTCTGCAGAGAGATCAGATAATGCATCCCTCCGGATTATCCTTCTAAATTAACTTTTAGGTTTGTTTTTATAGTCCGTTGAGACCCTGACAAAAGAGGCTGTAGCTAGATACAGATGCGAGATAAACGTATAAAGCAAGCTCATTACACAGGAATAAGTGAAGAACTCTCCTTGCAATCTACTCTAGGTAACGAGTCTGCCCGAAGAAACAAGTAAAGCCGAGATATTTACTTCTTTTCCTAATAAATAAACCTCAATAACTGCATTGACTTTGCGCAGTGTTTACTACATTTCCATTCATTGCTTGGGTAAATGCATCCCTAAAGGCAGAGTAAATAATTGCACTGATCTCAACAAGGGAAATGTGTAGACATTTGAAGTGTACTAAAAATAAACGGAGGCAAAGAGACTGAAGAGAGAGGACACCGCGCTCGTTTGCCGTAATTAAAGCCTCTGCTTTCTCTCGCCGGAATCCGAGACTTCCAGAGCGCAGCCGGGGTGACACGTTCCCCGCTGGTGTCACCGGCTCAGCACACGAGTGGCCGTGGGGAGCCGAGGCTGAACCCGGCGTGTCTGCGCTCGGGAGGGCTCGGTGCGGCGCCTGGCTCGGGGTTGAGACCGGACGCTACCGCAGGAGAAATTACAGCCTCTGTGATGACTTAAAAGAGCCTCGAGTTTTCATTCTCCTCTGAGCTCTTCCAAGATGGGCACTTAAGAGCGGTGGTGGGTTGGGTTTTTTGTTTTGTTTTGGTTTTATTTTTTAATTGAATTTCATCATCTTCTGCCAGATAAAGGTTTTTTTATTTAATTGTTGTTGGGTTTTTTTCTTTCATTGGAAAAGAAAACAAAACAACATAAGTCTCCGCTAAAACAAACGTCTGCTTCTGCAGCACCCGGGCAGGCGGGGCCGCCTGCCAAGTGAAAGCCTCACAGGCGGCGGTCTGCAAACCTGCGGCTGCGTTCGGGGAGGTCCCCTGACCCTCGGAGGGGAAGATCCCCCCACGCCGCTGCCGCGTAAGGCTCCCAGCGGAGGGGCGAAGGAGGCACAGCCACCCGCTCACTCTCTTTACGGGGATCACGCATGCCGAGGCCAGGCTCGCCGTATGGGCAGAGGGGGAGAGACCTGTCCGCGGGATTTCACTTAAGGCGGTGTGGATGCACACCTGGCCAGGTGTGGGGAGAGGCGGGCCAGGGCCTCCGCGGGGGTTCCGTCCTCCAGCTGAGCAGCCACTCGCTTGGAACCTAATTGCATTTTAAAGCAGGTATACACCCCCCACGTACACTTACCCCCCATCGGGGACAACAACCAACGACAACAACACAACAAAACATTAACCAAACAAAAAGCCCCAATCTGCGACTCTCTACAGAGCCACACATTGAATGAATCTATCTGTAAGGTTTTAATCACAGCCAAGGCTTCTCTACAAATCTGTACAAGAGACAGTGGCTGGTTCCCTCTGGATCTTTCCCCTTCTGACTCCTATTATTCTGACTCAGGCTACAACATAGAAAGCGGCGTGTGTGATCCATCTGCAAGGCTGGGCTGGGGTTTACCCCCCCTCCGCTTCCCTGCCACTTCCTTCACACTCGCGGTATGGAAAGCCATTGACGCCTGCCTGTCTGTTATAATGTTAGTGGGTTGAAATCCAGAGGAGCCTCCGCTCCGCTCTTGCTCTCGCGCTGGCAGCGCTCAAATTCCGCAGTCTCTCCTTAAAATGGATCGCTTCCAGCTTGAGGAGGTGACCTCCTTTTGCGGGTCCTTCCCTCACCACTCAGCTGCTATTAAGACGATGGCAATAGGACATACTAGCAGAGGGAGAGGAGGACGTGTGTTTTGGGGTTAACAGGCTTGAGAGACCGGGGAAAAAAATATCATCGGCAGACGCAAGGAGAGATATTTTGCTGAGCTTCTGGGAGCTGTAAATAAAGTGGGCAAAGCTGCGCTGCCAGGGCAGAACACAGCGGCTGACGAGCCGTACTGGGCAGCTGCTTCTCACACTAGCGTCGTGCGGCCGCGGACACCCGCGGAGCGCCGGCCGCGCGGGGCGGGGCACACGTTTGGCGGCCGCCGCAGCCGCGCTCCAGCGGGGAAAGCCCCGTGCATCCGCGGAGGGAGCCTCTCCGCAAAAAACGCATCTGGAGCGGATCGCCGCCAGCCGGAATATTTTCTGGCTTTCCGCTTCTCTCGAGATTTTCCGCACACCACTCTGCCGGAGACCTCCACTCTCTCCCCAGCACCTTTCGAATGCTTTGTGGATTCCGTACTGTTGCTAAAAAAACAGGAGATCCCTCACTAATCTTTGCCTTTTCCCTCCCCTCTCCCCCGCCCCTCAGCATTTCTCTGCCACTTTAAAAAAATTCTGTTGCCAAATCTACTTCACGCGCGTACATGGGCTTCTCGCTCAAAAACACACGAACCAACCTAATTCCTGAAATAAGTTTCTCTCGGACATTCCCAGCTACTCTGACCCGTGTGAGACAGAAAACATTCCCTCGGACTCTGGTGTGAATTGGGAAGAGGGGGTATATAATCCCAGAGCGCGTCCCTCAGCCCCTGCACACTCCTTCTGGAGGAGCCTCGCCTGAGGAACGCCGTCAGCTATCGCACCCCTCCCCACGAACCAAAAAACAAGATAAACCACCCGAAAGAGGGACTCCGCTTGCGGAGCCCACCCTTGCAAACACCTCAGCAGGACTTCCCGGGAAGGATGGGATGAGAAACGAAACGGGAATGTTTGTTTTCCCCCGTTGTTATTGTTGAACGCATGAATGAATGAATGAAAGAATGAATGAATGGAACAGAAAGTGCTCGGAGGCATGTAGGAAGCTTCTGACCGCTTACATTAACTTCCTATTACACCCTAAAAATAGAACCCCGTTTCCTGTTGTTCGTCAGCTCCTTCTAACTGTTGTGTCTGCTGTGTGACATCTTTCGACTCACAAATGTGACTTTAAACCACGCATACACGCTTTGGCCCTCTGAAAGTGTTACCCACAAACATCATTAAAGCGACACGGTTTAAGGTGACACCGAAGACCGGTCGCACGAAGTCACCCAGTCCTGGGGCACAGGGAGCCCGGTGCGTGGTGCCACGCTCTCCGCCCGTCAGCGGAGCAGGGGAGGACGGCGGGGGAGGAGGGAAGGGAGCGTAGCGTTGCCCCCGCGGCTCTCAGCCAGCCCGGGCGTGGAGAGAGACTGGCCCTAATCCCGCTCGGGATGCAAAGGCCTCCCTGCTCTCCAGACGAGCGAGGGTGACTTGCGGAGTGCATTCCCTGGGAATATTATACCGGGGGGTGAGGAGAGGAGAAGGCCGGCCAGGGATGCGCGGGCAGGGCTCGGTGGTACCCACGGTCCGGAGAGAATAGAGCGCAGAGCAGCGCACAGGGCATATCCCCATCGCCCTCGACCAGGGCTGCAGCCCAGACCTCCGGGAGCCCGGGCTTGGCCGCGGAAAGAGCGGGGAAGCCAGGAAGGGGGGATCTCATGCGGTGAATTCCTGCTGCATTTTCCCAGGGATGGGCGTGTGCTCACAGGAGGCCGTGCAGGAGCTCCCGCCTCAGGACAGTCCCCAGCCTCCCCCTAACTCGCACGTTGCCCCGTCCGGCCGGGCTCCTGGCCCGTTCGGCCCCGCGCAGCTCCCAGGAAGCCCAGCTGAGGCAAGGCAGCTTCCCTCGTGGGCTCCCGCCCTTCACTCGTGACTTCTGCCTGCTCGCTTTCGGAGGTACTTCAGGGCGAGGGGACTAGGAGGTGTGGGGTGCCCGTCCCCACCCCTTTTTCACGAGTCACCCACCCTGGGAAATGAGCACTCCACTGTCCCGATGCGTCCAGAGCTACTGATTCGGGTCTAATTTCTCCAGAAAGAGGCCAGTGACGGAGGTCGGCTTCACGCAAATGGGAGCCAGGGGGGACCGGTGCCCGGCAATGAGGTCTCCCAGCGGGCGGGGACCTCCCAGGCCTGCCGGCATCCCCAGCCAAAGCGCGGGTCCGGGGCCTGCCTGACCCTCGGAGAAGAAATATCCGTGGAGCTGCCGCTTCTGCCAGGGCACGGCTCGGGCCCCTATTGCTCCCCATCCCCCCCGCCCCCCCCCCCCCCCCGCGACCCCCGGTGGGCCTAATTAAATTGGGGGAAATTATCGGTGTGAGGTTGGACGGAGTCAACTGTCTTGACGACAGACGAGGATGTCTGAGCACCGCGGGGGAAGAGCAGCGCCGGGTTTCCAGCTCTTCCCTCCGGCCGGCGCCCACTGACGGCTCGGCGGGGGCTCCGCATCCCCGCGGCGCCGCCGCTCCCCCCGGCCCACATCCGGAGACGCTGCTTGTCCCGCTCGCCCCACCGCATCTCGTCCGTCAGCTATGCTGAACGAAGAGATGCATATGCAACTCCGTTTGCTGCCTATCGCAGGAAGCAGTTCCTGCAGATTCTCCCTGTCTTTTCTTCTTCTCCTTTTTGTCTGACTCAGACGCCTTAATTCCCTTCGCCAAGGCGGCATATGGGTATTATTTCAAAGTGGTCTCCTCTTCTGCCCAACTTTCCCCCATTCCGGGGTTAGCATCCATTATGCGGCAGGAATTATTTCGAAACAAGAAAGCAACGTGTTGCAAACACTCCCCAGCCTATTTTCTGACATCTTTTGTTATGCATGCTCTTGCTGCTGGAGAAAATGCTAGTATGTGCACCTGCGGAAAAAACGCCTTCATGATGTTAACAGCAAGCTGGAGGGTATAAAGCAATAAAACTGCCAAATGTACCTGTTCCTGTTGAGTACATTACCTACACCTATGAATAAAGAGTCTCAGTAGGAATTCTTTCCTTTCTCTTCCCCTTTTCTCTATATTTTTATTCATTGTAGATTTGTAAACGCCTAGATCGGGTTACCCTTTCGCGTGTTAAAGTGGAACCCTTGTTAAAAGCCGGAGAACAAGGCAAGACACTTACAACTGCATTCAGAGTTACTGAACCGACTCCAAGGGCTCAAGAAGTGAAACAACGATGAGAGGGTGGCTAAGGGGGCTCAGAACATCCCAGCCACACAGGAAAAAAGACATCCCTCCCCCATGCCCCCCTGAAACAAGCAACATGAACTACAAGCGCCGAGAGACTGCGGGTTATGCCCTTCCACCGATAGAGCATCGCTTCGCATCCTCCTTCCCCCTCCTTCCTCCCCCCCCCCCCCCAACGGTATGCGAAGAGGGGGTTCGCATCCTTCGGCTTCCCAGAGCTAATGATCGGGCTGTGGGGAAGCACAACTCCAAAATAAAGGAAGAAATGAAAAAGAGAAAAAAATTCCGGAAAGAAAAATCAAACCCCTCTAAGTATTTCCACAAGCGACGCGTTAAAAAATAAATAGTATATATATATGCAGAATCTGAAAACCAATCCTCAGGGAATGTCGCAGTGAGAGGCAGTGTCAAGACCTGGGATCGGTCTGGGGTCGTCTCTGGGCTGCGCGAGGTTTTGGAAGCAGCGGCTGCTGGTGCCGGTGTTGGTTTTCAAAGCCCGAAGCCTCCAGCCCCTTTCCCCATCTAGAGCAACTTTCGGATTTCTCTAGGCTTAGCGAGTTCCGCAGGGTCCTTCCTACCTCAGTCCTCTCCGGTGGGGTCTGTCTCTGAAGTTCATGCTTAGCTGGACGCGAGGAGATTTAAGCGAGGGAAAGGGGGAAAAAAAAGAGAGAGGGGGTGAGAGAGAGGGGGGAGAGAGAGGAGAGAGGAGAGAGAGAGATCCTCCGCCGTGCTGGATCAAACTTAATGTCTTTCCCTAGTCCATCTTTGAAAGAGAAGTGGTAATACCACCTGGATGTTCGGATATAAATCCCCTTGCAAATAATAAATGGATTAATAATAACAAGGTATGAAGTTCTTTTTATAGAAAAAAGGAGAGAATTGAAACTAAATGCGGCAGTTAGACAACCATTTTGATAAGAGGATAATTGAGGCGACACTGGTGTATAATTAGAGGATAATTTATGCTATATCCACTTTTATTCCACCTCCCAAAATAAACCCAGTCCATAATCATTACAGGCAAATTGTTCTGAATTTTATAGCAGCAATTTGAACAAAGTACTGCAGTTAATCATGGGAGATTTTTGTGTATTCCTGATTAGAAGTCTAATTGCCTCCTTCCAGAAAGTAAAAATAACTGTAAAACGACTCTATTTTTATCATTAACAATGTTGACAATAAAATAAAATCAACTGGAATTGTAATCTAAAGACAAATTTAGGGCGCAGGCACTTTTTTTTTTCCTTGGGTCGTTTATATCCTAATCAAGCTTTTTGCCAAAACCGCCAACCGCACGTAGCCATTTGCATATATTTGAAAGCCATTACGGGAGCTGCTGCCGCTGCGTTCAGCGGGGAAAAATGCGCTGCGCGTCGCTTCGCCGCAGCGAAAATACCGCGCAAGGAGGCGGGAGGGAAGGGGGATGGAGGGGGTCGCGTGGCGGGGGAATATGCGTGGTTCGGGGGGAAGGGGGCGAGGGGGGATGGGGACAGACGCTCCCCTTTTCCCCACCCGCGCGCGGGGCGCGCAACGCGCGCGGGTGTGGGGGGGGGGGGAAGGGGGGCGGGCGCGGGCAACGCGCGCGCTGCCGGCTATGACGTCAGGGGCTGAGTGACCAATGAGGGAGGCGCTGCCCTCCGGAGACGAACCATTCGACTTGTGCGCGTCCCTGCCCTTCGAGTCGGAGCGCCGGAGCCCCAACTTTCCCGGCTCCCACCTTAAACTGCCCCCACCCTCCACGCTCCCCCCCACCCCCAGGAAAAAAAAAAAGAAAAAAAAAAAAACAACACCCACCCCACGCGCCGGGGGGATGAAGGAAAAGAGCGGCGCAAAAAAGCGGCGGGAGTAGCCCGCCCTCCCCCTTCACACACCCCGCACACCGCCCTCCCCTTCCTCCCCTCCCTCAGTGAACGAGGCCCCTCGCACAACGGCTCCTTGGAGAGGAGGGGGGGAAGAAAAAAAAAAGGCGGAAAAGAAAAAAAAAAAAGAAAAGAAATTAAATTAAATCACCGCCGCCTCTCCAGCGGTGCCGCGGCGGGTAAGGGGAGCGGCGGTGGCTGGGCAGAGAGGAGGCAGAGCGCGGGGGGCGAGCCGGGGAGCACCGCGCTCTCCCTCCCAAACTTTGATGATGACCATGACTACGATGGCTGACGGGCTGGACGCGCAAGACTCTTCCAAATCCGCTTTCATGGAGTTCGGGCAACAGCAGCCGCCGCCGCCGCAGCCGCCGCCGCCGCCTCACTCCCAGCAGAGCTCGCCGGCAATGGCCGGAGCCCACTACCCGCTGCACTGCCTGCACTCCGCCGCCGGCTCGCACCCGCACCACCAGCATCACCACCACAGCTCGCCCTACTCCGGCAGCGCCGGCTCCTACAACCACCGCTCGCTGGCCGCCTACCCCTACGTGAGCCACTCGCAGCACAGCCCTTACCTCCAGTCCTACCACAACAGCAGCGCGGCCAGCCAGACGCGGGCGGACGACGCAGGTGAGCCGGCACCGCTTCCCGAACCCGCTGCCAGCTTCTCCCCTCGCTCCCTCCATCCCCGGGCCTCTTCCCGGCCCCCCCTCCGGGCACCTGCATAACGACCCCCGCCGTGCCCCCCGCTCCCGCCGAGGCAGGCGTCCTCCCTGGGTGCGCGGGACGGCGGGGAGAAAACGCGGGGGGCTGCCGGTTCCCGCGGCCCCTCCGCGGGCCTACTGCTGCGGTTCCGGCAGCGGGGCCGCCGCGCTCCCTCCGCGCCAGCGGCGGCTGCTGGCGGTACCGCGGCGCTGCGCACCGGCGCCTTCCCCGCTCGCCCCGCGGCCGGCGGCAAGGGGCTGCACTCGGCGCTCCTTTGTTACGGCGGGACCGGCTTTAGGCAAAATTCCTGCTAACACCTGAGGAGTGAAAGTTTCCAGGCGAGCGGGTCGCATTCCGCTCGGGGGCCGTCTGATTTATGTATTTATTTTTTTGCAGGGAGACGTACATATCCATCCAGAGGGGCACGGGAGGGGGGCGGGGGGGAAAAAGCATTGTTAAAAGTCTCGGACTGGTGATTCACTGACCACCAAACTGGCAACGCGAAGTCAATTAGCCGAGTAAAACCTGGATGGCCCTGGAGCAAGGCATACCTTCGCAAAGCCAGCGCTGCACTTTAAATTTTTAAAAATATTTTTATTTTTTTTTCTTCCCGGGAAGAAGGAGAGCGTGCCCACTATGCCCGGACAGCTGTTTTTTCTCCCGGTAGCTCCCAAGCAGCAGCCTGTGCCACGCACGCCTGTAAGGAGACGCAGGCTGTGCCTACGCCGTGGGGTTGAACAGGCGTCGGGACAGGTTTTGGCGTTTTTAGGAGCCGTGGCTGCCAAAATACCCGCGTTTAATAGCTAAGGAGGGTGATGTTTCAGCTGTGTTGTTTTGCTTGCAGATCAGCAAAAAACCACAGTGATTGAAAACGGTGAAATCAGATTTAATGGAAAAGGGAAAAAGATTCGGAAGCCTCGAACCATTTACTCTAGTCTACAACTCCAGGCTTTAAATCATCGCTTTCAGCAGACTCAGTACCTGGCACTTCCAGAGAGAGCTGAACTGGCAGCTTCATTAGGACTTACCCAGACACAGGTAATTACTGGGAATCCCAAATCACTGAAAGCCTGCTCGAGCAACAAAGGCCAAGCAAAGTATGATGCTCCCCAAACATTTTGGCCGCTGTCGGGAACGGTAGAAAAGGTAACGCCACACAGTTCCCATCTCTCTGTGCTAGGACTTACCTAATGCTACCGCAGAAGGAGCTGAAAGCGCCCTTCCCTCAGCCGTCTGCGAGCAAGCTCTCCCTTTTTGATGCCACACATAACGTTTTAAAATTGCCTATATTTTCGGATAATTCCAGCACCGAGATGCAATTTCCCAGCTGTGAAAAGGAGAACAAAACAAAGGCAAGGAATCGCTGGGCCTGAGGTAGAGCTAAAAGCAAAGCTGCCTCGTAGCAACGTATAGGTAGAGGGGAAGCAGGAACGCGTTAGGAAATACCTGTTAAATCAATAGTTAATTCACCCTGGATGACTAACGCAAATGCAGTGGTTAGCCTTGGGCAAAATGTACGGAAGGTGATAATAGATCTGAAGATCAAAGACAGCCGTGTACAAAATTATGGCAGGTTAAGCCATAGTTAAGTGTGGTTGGAGTAGCTGTGCCATTCTGCTAATTTAAGCTTGAAAGACATATGAGGCATTACAGGCTTACCCAGCTGGGGTTTGTGGAGAAGTGCATGGATAGATGGGATCAATTCGGGTAAAATGTTATCATGTGAATCTGTGAGCTTAACAAATAACTTCAGGATTTTGTCATTGTCATTGGTAACAGTCGCTTCCAGGCAGCGATTTTTAAATACTCAGCAAACATTAATGATGGGAATGGGCCTGATGGCTTTGCAAATGGGGTTTTAGTATCCTTAGCATGCACGCTCTGTCTCACTGTTGTCTCGCTTTCTCTCTCGTACGCATAGATTTTTTTTAGGGGCCCGATCCTGAGCTTGTAGCTAGAGGAGACCCCCTGCTTATCCCCTAACATTATGATTGCAAAGTTTGAGAGGTCAAATGCGCATGGGGGATTTGTTTTCTTTGTTTGATTGATTTAAAATATATATTGTGTATACATGTCTTACCTAGATATAATTTCTATAGTAATTCTGATCTACCAGTGGGCCTGATCCTTGCTCACCTTATCGAGTGCAGGCTCCCTCTTCGAGAGTTCTGCTGGGTTAGGCGCAGGATGAGACCCAAAGCAATGTTGATATACTATTACTCACAGAGAACATAAAATTATTCTTTCTTTAATAATACGTTTTAATATAAAGCCGCAATACTGGTCCCATTATGCCTCCTCCCCCGCCACATCAGCGTGGACTGCTTGATCTGATCGTGAGGATTTTGGATGCGCGATTTCTTTGTAAGATGCCCTTTGTCTATTGGCTCTTGTCTCCTGGCACAAAATCATATGATTGCCTATGTTTGACAACAGTTTGCCCGAATGATCAAATGACCTCCAAAATTCTGAATGAGGCGCTAAAAAAGGACACCTCAGAGCACGTAGTCTGTTTCAGCCATAACAATCTGGCCTGCCGAGGGAAAACAACGTTCCAGGTTAAAACCTGCATCCCTCTCGCTTTCCATCTCTGCTCTCTGCCTCCCCTGTTCTCTCCAGCTGCATCCAAAGCCCGAGAGCAGCCGTAGCTACCCCTCCTTCCCCTCTCCCCATCCCCAGCTCCACACCCGACTGGCGTGTGCCCTCAAGACCTTCTCCAGATTAGACCCCCGGCCCCCGGGGTCTTCCCTGCTGTGCCCTGGGCGCTGACGGCAGCCTAATATCTAATGCGTTTCGGTTTACAGGTGAAGATCTGGTTTCAGAACAAGCGCTCCAAATTCAAGAAGCTGCTGAAACAGGGCAGTAACCCCCACGAGAGCGACCCTCTGCCCGGCTCCGCTGCCCTCTCCCCTCGCTCTCCAGCTCTGCCTCCAGTCTGGGACGTTTCAGCCTCTGCCAAGGGAGTCAATATGCCTCCAAACAGCTACATGCCTGGCTATTCTCACTGGTATTCTTCTCCACATCAAGACACAATGCAGAGACCACAAATGATGTGAATTGTCCAAGAGAAATAATCTCCCAAGAACGCCTCGTCTCGACATGGCAAGAAGTTCCCCTGCTTTGCCAAGCCGTGCCAGCTAACAGGCTCTGTGTGAACTTGTAGATGCGGCAAAGAGACAGAGTGGCTTTATTTTTTTTTTTTTTTAAGTAACCTCAGCGATTGATCTTGAACAGAAAGACACAATTTTCATTCTGGCGCACAGAAGACACTTCTCTTTAGGATATTTTCCTTTGGACTCCAAGGCACCAGCCTCTTTCTCTGTGGAGTATACGTCAAAACAAACTTTTTACAGACTTTGCCCACAAGAACCTGAATCTACCATGGCAGCCGTTTTTACTTGTTTAATGAGCTAAAGACATTACATGATGAAAGAGAGACTAGTCAAAGCTCCTTCATTTTTATTCACCAAATCCGGACTGGGGAAAGGATTAAAAGACAGAAGAAGTGATTTTTAAAAAATTAAGATGGGAAAAAAAGAGGAGAACTGGTTGAAAACTGCAAATATACTGTAAGATTAGAACATTACCACGAAGCAAAATCTGCATGCTTTCTCAAAATGTAATGGGCTGCGGCTCAGAAGAAACCACCGTCTCTCACGCGAAGAGCCCCCTCATCCGCACAGACCCGCACCCGCACACAGCCGGACAGACTCCCGGAGACGAGCAGTAAAGACAGAGCGAGGGATTCGCGGCCAGACCCGCCGCCGCGGGCTGGGGAAGGAAGGTTCAGCGCTGCCCGGCGGCAGCCTCAACCACTGAGCGAGAGGGACCTTTCCCCGAGCAACCTTTCTGTATATATTGTTGAATTTTAGCTGTACATATACTTTGTATGTTTTTGTCTTCTTTCATATATAGAGTAAAAGCCACAAAACGCCCGCCTGGCTCGTATTTCTCTTCACCTTAGCGGATCCCCACCTGCCCCGACTTGCCCCCCAGATCAGTCCGGGCAGAGGGATCCTTGTGCCCAGCTTGCCTGAGTGCACAGACACCCCTACCAAAGCATATATCTGCCAGCAAAGAAAGAAAAGACGAAGTGGGGTGGGGTAGCTGGTGGTTTGGTTGGTTTTAAGGCTACGATTTAAAGACAGGAGATACCGAGTCCACAAAGATACGCCTAGACGAAGTTCCTAATCACCCGGCCATTTCTGCTGCGATTTCACTGCTCCGCTGCTTAGCTGAGCTGAGCCTTCTCGCCGAGGCAAAGCTCAGAGCCCTGTCTTTCTTCCCAAAGGCTGGAGACTCCAAATTATTAAGAAAGGAGGCGCCCTCCTTTGTTTTAAAGAGCAGACAATGCAAGCTGAGGAATGTTTTGCAAAGCCCTGAGAGGTGCCCAGGCACACAACACGCTGTCCAGCCAGCTTCAGCCGCACCAGCTTGTGGAAAGCACAGCAACTACTGACAATGAAAAGCCTTTTCCTCATCCAAGCTGGGTGCCCCATACTGCGAGAATTAATGGCTAGAGACCTGGGCATCCTTCAAATTATGAACCTTGAAACCACTGAGCCATTTATCAGAAGTCAATAGAGATCCTCAGAGTGCTCCATATAATGACAGCTACATACAGTCGTGCAAAAGGACAGTCACTATAATTAGACACAAAGCAAAGACTACTTACCAATATACCAGTTTTTTGGGGGGTGTTTTTTGGTTTGTTTTTTTTTTTTGAGCAACTTCCACGCTCAGTCAGTCTTCAGAGTGCTTTAAAACCGATCAGTCTTGTCATTTTCTACCATTCGTATTGTTACATTAGGAAAAATGTTTTCTTTTCTTTTTTTCCCCTTCCCACTGTGAAACTTTGGGTTCAGAGCTCCCCAGGATCAATTCTGAACAAAGCCTCCAGCTGCAGTGCCATCCAATTTGAAGCAGACATTGGGGACAATTTAAGGTTTTTATCCACAAGAAGGTTTTTTTCCATTCTCTTAAATGCAGCCATAATTAGAGTAATTTTTCATGTAGCCCGCTGATTACAGCGTTTTTACCGTCAAAGATAATTACCTGTAATTTTCTTCCACTTTTAATACTAAAAAGCCATCTTTATTTAGATTCAGGAACAGGAAAGGCGAAACAAAAGAGGAAAATTATTCTGTTATTCATACACAAATTGCAGAGACGTAGGGCCTAAAATTGAAAATTAACCAAAATTATAATGCTGAAAAGAATGGAAGAGGCTTCAGAAGTACAGCTGGTAGTGGGGCTCACTGAATTATTCAAATGACACTGGAGAGAAAGCTACCATACATTTAAACCAACAGCATTGTGTGCATCTTTCAGAAAACCCCGCTTTACACCCCCCCGCCGGCCCCTGAGCGGGCTCACCCTCGCCTCGCAGAAGGGCGGCGGATGCCCCGGTGAGCGAGTCCCGCAGCCCGGGGAGCCCGGCCCAGCCGAGCCCAGCCCGGCGGGTCCCGGCCCCCACGGCCCCCGCAGGCGCCTTAACCCTTTCGCTGCACTCGCCCAGCGGGCACGGAGGCGGGCGGTCCGCCCCCGCTCTGGCGGGCCCGGGGGGCGGGGGACACGGGGGCTCGCTGCCTCAAGCGGGCTTGCGGGGGGCCCGTCCTCCCCTGCACGCCGCGCGTGGGTGCCGGTGCGGGAAGCCTCTCGATGCGTCGTGCCCCCCTCCCCCACGAGTGATTCCTCAAATAGGCTCAGAAAAAGCCCAGACAACAAGCAAGCAAGCGAACAAATAAACGATAATAATAATAATAACAATAATAAAAGCCCCATTCGCTTAGTAGCGTGGGAGAAGGTGGGAAAGGTAGGCCTTCCTGGGAGCGGGTTGGGAGCGAATGGCAGCAGCGGCTCCCACTCGCGCGGCAACCGCCCCGGGAGACTCTCGTGAAACAGCGTCATCTATGGATGGAGCAGCGGCAGCTCCCCACGCCAGAGCCAAACCTGCCGCCGCCGGGCTGCCAGCGCCGGCTCCGCCACCGCCCGCCCGCCGCCGGGCTCCACCGCCCCGGGGCCGCGGAGAGCTGCGGGAAGGCGCGCTGCCGCCGCCCCGCTGCGGGCACGGGCAGACGGGGCCGGCCCGCGGCTCGCACGGTTTCTCCGCCGGCCGCCGAGTCCCGCGCCGCCCCTCCGGCAGCCCGTCGGGGCTCCCGCCGCATCCCCGCCCGCGCCGCCCGCCGCCCCCGGCAGCATCGGGGAAAGGGGGCGCGTATGCGTCGGGGTCCGGCCCGGGGAGGGAAACCACCGGCGCGAGAATGACCGCGAATGTGGGGGAGCAAAGACGGAGCGTGCCTCGACGGGCAAGGCGCGGAGCAGTCACAAACCAACCCCAAAACCAAGCGAGCCCCAAAACTTACCCCTCTGAAAATCTGCTAAGCAAGGATCGGGGTCTAGAAATCTATACTGAACAGAAGCAGTGGAGAATATTTTTCTGAGTCTCAGGGCAGAAGCTCTTTCTCTATATTCTTGGTTGAGTGAGCACATCCAGGTGTGAAATTGTTTGCACACCCCAGCACCTCTTATATTGCCAGCAAAATTAGCTGTTATTACTGTCACTGTTTAGTGATGGTTAGCTTGATAAAAAAAACCTGCTGTAATCAAGACCTGGCGCATCTTTGCAAATTACAGATAATTGTAAACGTCCAGATTATGATAATAGCATCCTAATCCAGCCTGCAATATAATTATTACAGAGTGTTACATCTGAAACTGTCCAGTAGGGCTAATTCAGCCATTATTTAGACCCTATTTTTGCACTGCAAATGGGTTGCTGAGTTGAAAATGTACGATTGTAATTTCACGGGGCACTCAATGAGTAATGGTATAGGGAGGGAAAAATACAAAAGTGAAATGTGAACAGTAGCGATCAAATCAAACTCTGAAGGACAAAAGACTGTTTGATTCATAGGGAATGAGAAGAGCGGGAATTAAGAAAATAGCAAATCAGTGGTCTGCAGCGTTACGTGTCCAAATCTCAACGAGTGCGAGCCTGATGTGCAGTCAGGGACTGCTGGTTCGGCTCCCGCCTTGCATCAGTCTGCCTCTCGGCTCGGCTCTTCCCGGCAGCCTCTCCCCGGCACCCGCAGCATCCCCGAGCTCCCCACCCATCCTCAAAAGAGGGCTCTCCATTGTCTTGTGCCTCCTCTCAGGTGACTGAACGTCACTTTCGGGCAAGAAGCCTCGGGAGCTTCGGAACCGGGCGGAGGAGAGTGCGGGGTGCGGGACGCCGGCTCCGGGCACTCTCCGCGGCGGGCTGTGGAGCTGGCGGCCTTTGGCGCTCCCGCGCACCCGCTGGACCGGTCCTCAGGGGTCCTCAGGGAAATTATCACAGAACCGACTCAATAGTAATTAATTAACCAAAAGAGCCTGGCTAACAGGAGTACCTGCAGCTAGCGAGGTTAACTCACTGGGTTAGTTGGCTTTCGACTCCTGATTAACTTTTATTAACCCTGGGCACGAAATACACAAACCTGCTTCGTTTTTTAATGGCCTAAATCATCAAAGCGTGGTTGCCGCCCGACCGGCTAGTCTCCGCAGGGTCCAGATGACAAGAGGCAGCGCCCGGGGCTGGCCCCATGGGCAGGAGGGCTGCCGCCCCGGCCCTTGCTGGCCTCTCCCGGCCGCAGCCGCTCCTGGAAGCCCCCAGGAGCCTTCACTCTGCGCCCTTTTCTCCACGCGAATTAGGAAAAACCAGGCGAATACAAGAAAGCTCAGTGGATAGGGAGAGGCGAAAGCCCTATAAAACGCGTTATATGGTGCGTATCGAGGAGACCGTAAAGATCTCCTGGAATGAAGGGCCAGCTCCGCAACCAAGCAGAGGATGCCGCTGCAGAGCACGAAGCCAGGTCAGGATCCGGCCCGGCGAGGCTGGCTGAGCCACCCTGCAAAACCCAGGCTGAGCTTTAGACAGCCTCTGTGGGAATGCCGAGGGGCAGGCGGCAGAGGGAGAGGAGCGAGAAGCCACCCCCAAGCTCGTCTTCGCCAAATGCTCAATCCATCGCACGTTCTGACCGGGGCCGGCACTCTGGGCCCTCACCTGAAGGGGAATAAGGCGGTGAGGGAGATGGGAGTTTTACCCGCGGCCTTGAAGATCGAGTCAGTGGAAGGTGTTCTCATAGACAGCAGGGGCGTGGGTGTGTGGTGGGATTTATCAGGTCTGTATTCCAGGCAGATAAACTATTGTTTATCCTCCTCGAATCGCATGTAAATAGACGCGCCACCGAACAAAGAGAAGAACTATTTAATTGATGCAACACGGATTCTCCCTAAAAAAAAGAGAGAAAGGGAGGCTTAATGTAAACTTTGCGTTTCTTATTTTCACGGCTCTTATCTGACCTATAAAACAGGTTATTGAGTTACTGCAAGCAATCGCTTAAATGACTGAAAGCCAGAAGAGGGGGTTCCCACACACCCCCCCGCCCCGATTTTCCTGAAGCAATAGATCTGCTTTCCGTAATCCGCAACCGAAACACCTAAAGTCTGTCAGTCGCAAAATTGCGTGGCAGAAATCTTTAATCGATGCCACATGTGGGATGCACTCCGGGGACACAGCGCTGCCGGCGGTTGAGCGGGCAGAGCGCGGAGGCCCGCGCAGGTAGCGCGGCCGCGGGGGAGCGAATGCACGGGGGAGACCGAGGGGAGTAAGAGGGCGACAGGAACGCCTGACAGGCGGGCTGCCCTGCCGCGGTGACAGGTTGGAGGGGGTGTCTTTTCTTTCCCTGGGAAGGAGCGGGAGGGAAACGGAGGCGCTTGGCGAGGAGGCAGCGCTTCCCGGCTGCAGGCTGTGCCCTCGGGCGGTGCGGGGATGCCCGGCAGGGACAGGGGGGCTCGGGCGGAAGCGGGAAGGTGCTCCTTCCGCGTCCTTTGGGGGGGGTGGCGGGCACTGTGTGTGTCTGGGTGTGGGTGATGTAGGTGTGCGGCCCAGCCGGGGGCTAGCGCAGCCGGGGGTGGGTGTGCTGTGGGTGTGAGAGCCCCAGGGGTGCAGGCAGTGTCAGGAGCTCTCGATCTGGGGCAGCGGGGGCTGCAGGCTGCTCTGTGTGTGTGTGTCTGTGTGTCTGCGCGTCTGTGTGTGCGTATGTGTGTGTGTGTCAGGCCCTGTGGCTCAGCCCTGGAGCCGCTCGGCACCCACAGGAATGTGGCTCCTCTCGGCTCCCCGAACTGCCCCGGCTCCACATGGAAGTGGCCGCCAGGAAAACAGAAGGGAGGGGAAGAGGGGGAGGGGCGGGGAAAGCCCCGAGCCAGCAATCCGCCGAGCCCAAACCCAGCATCAGACAAAGGACAGTTCATGCCATCCCTTTCCCGGGGAGGCAAGGGGGAGGCCTGGCCAAGCTAGGCTCCCTCCGGCCGCCGCCGGAGCCCAGGGGGTGCACCCAGGCGGGAAGAGGCGCCGGGGTGTGCCTGCTTGTGTGTGCGGGGACAGAGGGGACAGGAGCATCCCCCTAGGCCCGGGAGGGGGGGCGGCCGTAGACTCCGAGTGTTCATCGAGGCCGGGGCCACGCGACGGGGAGCCCCGGCGAGGGCATTTCTTATCCTCTCTGGGGGAGGGATGCCAGGCTTTTCCCGACCTGCCCAACACCAACCCGATCTGGGAGGAGGAGAAATTAAACAGAGAGAGGGACCGGCATGGAAACCGAGCCGAGCTGACTCGGCTGGCTTGGAGAGGCGAGCGATGCCTAGTCCAGCGGCCGCAGTGTGAATTCCCATCTCTGTCCGGCATGCTGCCTGCCGGCATTCCGCCTTCCCGGAGCTGTTCCTGCGCTGTCCGCCCGGGCCCTCACGGCCCCGGCAGGTTACCGTAACCAAACAGCCCGGCGGCAGCTCCTCAAAGAAAGGGGTGGGTGAACCCACCTGGGAAATTGACTTCCACCTCTTGTGTCCAAACCTTTCTGCAAAGGGAAGTGACCTCGGGGAGGGGAGAATCTCTTACTGCAGGTTGAATGGTTGTCTAGAGGGAAATGAGGAAAAGAACCGAAGAAAATGAAAAGGTCGAGTTTTTACAAAAATTTTTGCACAGGATTGAAGTGAGCAGAAGAGATAAAGCCGAGCTTTTCGTCAGCCCCCGAGCCGCGGAAAGTCCCTGAAACCTTGCGAGCAAAATGAACAGGAGACGGTCACCAGAACCGCAGAAGAGATGGGGAGCGGCGGGGCACCGCGGCGGGGCGGCCGCTCTCCGGCAGCGGGCAGGGGTGGGCAGCCGGCGGCGGCCGCGGCCGCCCTGCCTCCGGCACCCCCGCACCCTCCCCGGCGTGCAGGGAGCACAACCGAACAAACTGGTCTATTGTACTGCAAGACATTTACCAACCCCCAAACCTGTTACAAAACAGCAAACCCGGGCTTCTTTCTTTGGGGAGAAAACTACGCACACCACACTCACGCACACGCACAAAACATGGCAGGCAGGAGAGGAGGGAGAAGAAAGGAGGGGGAGGGCAGCGGGGAGGAAGACTGGAGACAGGTAAGTGCGCTCCAGGGCAGGAGCGTGCCTTTTCAGGCCTCGCCTCTCCCCCTTCCCGTACTCTCCTCGCCAGCCTCGGCTGCCAGAGGGGCATCTTTCATCTCGGGGATCCTTCCAGCGACGCCTTTGGCACATTCGCTGCTGTCGCCGTACCCCGCACGGCCGTGAATTACCGCTGCCCCCCAGGATAGGGGTCCCCGTGGGAACGTGCTCCGCCGCGGGGGCCCCGCGGGCCTGGATTTCTACTGGAAGAGGGCCCACGCTCCGTGCGAGTGGTCCGCGCCAGTGGGCAGTGCTCCGGCCATCTCGCCCAAGCCGTGCCTCCAGCACCGAGCAGAGCTAGCGACTGCTCTGACGCAAGGGTTTTTCCCCTAAATCGTGTAGAGATAAAATAAAAACGATAAAAGTACCTCTGCAACGTCCCTCCTTCAGTCGGAGCGGCCCCAGGCTTTTAGCAGGAACGAGGGGAGCGGGGCCCTCATTTTATCCTTTTCTCATATTTAGTGGCTCCCTTTGACGGAAACGTAATTTGTATAATTAGCCGAGAGCACACGGGCGACTGATGGGCTGTGGAGTGTGCAGCTCTCGACGCTAATTGCTCTCAGGAAAGGATTCGGGGCGGCTTAAGGCGAGAGATTTGCTTTCTCGCGCCAGGATGGGCAGCTTTCCCTTCAGCTTAAAGCACTATGCAGTAAGATGTACGCGGTCTTGTCAGAGCCCCTTTCCCAGCGGGGAGAGAGCACCGCCGCCCTTCGGCTCCCCTGCGGGTACCTGCAAGGGCCAGATCCTGCCAGAACGCCCGGACTGCGGTGGCACTGCACGGCACTGGAACAGAACGTGAACTCCCAGCTCCCATCCTCTTTCCTCACTTTCTTTCTGCAAGTAAATTAGTATTATATTTTTCCCCTCTCATTAATAGAAGAAGGGGTAATTTGGAAACGTTTCTCGTGGTCGAAATAATTTTATTTTATTCAGAATATACAGTTTAATTCCTCTATCTACAATTATTTACAGGGTTAAAATAACATTGAAAAAAGTCTCTGGAAAAGTTGAGGTCATAGATTTCAAGGCACCAATGATAGTGTCCACAGCTGAGCCAAAAAATGTCCGTATTGTATAAAAAAGGGTTTCCTTTGAAATGCAATAAGTTACATGCACAAGCTTTACACATTTTAATCTTTTTGTTTGTTTCTTTTCCCTTTTAAAAATTCCCCATATGCATTCCTTTCGTTATTATTCCTTAACAGTAAAACACAGGAGTCCAAGGAACAAAACCAAAAAAAATTAATAAAATAATAAGAGTCAGGCTCTAATAAATCGTCCCAGAGGCCAGCGCTAACGGGTGCTGTAGGGAGCCGTGGGGTTGGAGGTGGGAGTTGATGGAGTTGGCAGCGGGATACCAGGAAGTGGAGCTCTCCAGGTAGCTGGATGCAGGGGACGGGTTGGAGTTTGGAGGGTGAGCGTGTGCGTGGGCATGGTGGCTGAGGGAGCGGGACGAGCCCTGAGGTTCCCAAACCGCAGGTGACTGTGGAGAGTTGCAGGCCATGGGGTCGCTGGAGCTGGGGCTGTGCTCCGGAGGCATCTCCCCGTTTTTCATGATCTTCTTGATCTTGGATCTTTTATTCTGAAACCAGATTTTCACCTGGGAGCGGGGCGGGAGGAGAGGAGAAGGGAGGAAAGAGGGAGTGGGGAGGGAAAGCGACACCATTAATGCCCGCCTGGCAAGCCAGTGCTTCGCGGCTGCGGCGCCCAGCACCCCGCCGCCCTCCCGCCCCTCCGCGGGGGCCGATCCAGCCCTTCCCGCCGCGCCGGGCTGAACCCCGGCTTCTGGACCCGCCAGGCCGGGCCGGGCCGGGCCGGGCCGAGCAGAGCCGCTCGCGGTACCTGTGTCTGCGTGAGTCCCAGGGAGGCTGCCAGCTCGGCCCGCTCGGGCAGGGCGAGGTACTGGGTCTTCTGAAACCTCCTCTGCAACGCTGCCAGCTGAAAGCTGGAATAAATAGTCCGGGGTTTGCGCACTTTCTTTGGTTTGCCGTTCACCATCCGCACCTCAGGCTCCGCCACCTCCTTCTCTGCACGGGCGCAAGAGCAGGAGAGAGACGCAGACGTTAAGTTCGGGACAGGCTCCGCTCCGCGCCGCGCAGCCTGCGCCGCCGGGGCGGCATCCCGCCCGCGGGCCGGGCCGGGCAGCGGCGCCGGCCCGACGGGCCCCTGCGGCTTCCCCCGGGGCTCCCGCAGCCGGGCGGCGGCCCCGCGCAGCCTCCGCCGGCTCCCCACGGTGAGACGGGGGGGGAACCCGCTCCCTCCACACCGGCCTCGGCCACCCCTGGCCCTCCTCCGCCTCCCACGCCCGCCCCGGGCATCCTGCCGGGCGCGCAGCGCTGCGCGGGCGGGAGCGCAGGGCATGCGCGGCCGCCGCGGGCGTTGGGAGGATGGTTGGGGCCCTGCTGGGAAGAGCTCGGTCCGGAGCGGAGTCGGACCCAAGGCATCGACCACTTCCTCCGCACGCCCGCGCCTCCCCCCTGCCGCCGCCGGCGTGTCCCCAAGCGCCGCCGCGACCGCACTCGTCCCAGCCAAGCCCCAGCCGCTTGGCTTCACCACGGGTTTATTTTCTTTTTCTTCCTGACCCCTTCTGTTTTTTCTTTCTTTTTATTTTTTTTTCTTTCCCTACAGCAAGTTACAAATAAGTAAAGCACTCAAACCGCGACGCTTTCTGGTGAAAAACTCTCCCGGCTTCGCAGCCCCGCCACGGCTGGGCTCCCCCTCCCAGTCTCCTCCCCCGCCCCTCCAGCGCAGGGGGAAGGAAACTTTCTTCAACACCGCGAACCTGAGTTTGAGACACGCAACAAGGCTCGGCTATTTTCTCCCTCTTCCTGCCGGGGGAAGGAGGAGGGAGGTAGCCGTGGGGGCCCGGCGGCAGCTGACAGAAGCGCTAAAGCACTAGTCCTACGATTTGTAGTTTAGATCATGCGGGCTGGTCAAAAAAAGTAGACCAGTAGACCACCTCTCCACTTTTCCCCCCCACCTCCCAATTTTCTTTATTTTTTTTCCTATTTATTTATTTATTTTTAGTTTCCCTTCTGGTACAGGGAAAGTCGCATCTCCGTGGTCCGTGGGTCAGGGATCTGCCGAGACGCGTTCCCCCAGCCTCCCCAAAGCCGCGGCAGCTTCCCACACGCCTCCGGCCCTCACCTGGCTGGCTGGCGGAGCTCTGGACGCGGTTGTAAGCCCCGCTGTACTGGTGGTAGGGGCTGGCGTAGCTGTAGTCTGCATAGGCTTTGGCAGGATAATTCCCGGCAGATCCGTTCATGCCGTGGTACTGATACTGGTAGGGGTTGAGCGCTTTGCCGTAGGAAGCCGAGGTAGGCGAGCAGTAGCCGTGCGGGGCTCCCCCCGTCGGGCTGTAGTAGTCGGAATCCGTAGCCGAGGACTCGGGTAAAGTGGGAGATTCCTGGGACGGGTGGTGCATGGCTGCAGCCGTCTGAAAAGGAGCTTGGAAGTCGCCGGATCTGATGTTGGGGACCCTTCTGTCAAATACTCCTGTCATAGCTCGGAGCCGGCGGCGGGCTGGGGCTGGCGGCGGGGCTGCTCGGGTCTAAGCAGACATGTCTGGGGGAGGAGGCTGCGGCGCGGTGTCTGTCTCCGGCAGACTGCTGGCTGGGGCGCAGCATAGGCTTGGTTAAATCCTTAATTGCGCTCTTACGCACAGCAGGGTGGATCGGGTTCCATTGGCCAGAGCAATCGGGAGCAGCGACACCCTAACTCGTCCAACTAGTTTAGCACAACAAAGCTTCGGCTTAAAAAAAAAAAAAAAAAAAGAGGGGGAAAAAAAAGAGGAAAAAAAGTCCCATTCAACCTCTTTTTTAAGTGAATACCAACAGCAATCTCCGAATCGGAGCGTCGCGATTGGGAGGTTTCCGGCTCCCCCCACCCCTGCAGCCGGCGAGGGGGCACGGCCAGCCCCACCACCCTGCAGCCCGGTGCCCCCGCACCTCCTCCCGCAGGGCCCTGGGGGAGGGCTGCAGCCACGCCGCTCGGATTTGCTGTCCGGTCCCCCTTGGCTACGTTGATGATTTGGGAGCACCGCACCGGGCGCTCCTGGTTCCCAGCTCGATTTCTGATCTGGTGACAATAACCATTAGTCTGACCGTGCTGTTTCCCTCGGATCGTCCTCCTTCCCCGGGGGAACGCTGTCCGGGACCTCCGCGCTAAACACGGCAAACCCTATTACCACCAAGTATCTTGAATTTTAGTTACACAATTTCCTGCATTTCCAAGACCCTAGCACGGCCCGGAGCCAGGCGGGAGACTCCCGGCATGATGCCCTGCCGTGGGGCTGTGAGGGAGCTGCTAGTGGCACCATACGGCCTAGGGGCACCCATGCCGTGGATTTTGCGAAAGGCGACCTGCCCGTAGCGGGGTGCCCGAGAGCGGAGAGCCCCCGACTCTCTCGCCAGCTCCGGCGCCGCTCCGGGTGCGTGCACTCCTCACCCCCCCGGGGCGATGCTCACCATCTGGTCCGGCTCCGGCCCAGGGTCAGAAGCCCCTCACGAAGGGAGCTCAAATCACCCTCACGCGTGGGCAGGACCATTGTGAGGCCGTCGTGGGGCTTCTCCAGTTGGAGGCTGTCGCAAGAACCCGCTTTCCGGGTGACAGCCCCCCAGAAGTGGCTGGCGCTGTGCGGGGGTCCTCCTCACAGCACTCTGGCCAGCAGCACCCTCCTCCACCTGCACCCGTTCTTTCGCGCCCATCTACGCACCCAGGTCCCAGGCAACGCGCTCTGTGGCTGGGCCGGGGAGAGCCACGGGCTGGTGATGCCCGTCCCTGGTGATTTTACAGCAGTGTTGCAAAAAAAAGAAGGATCAAATTTTACTAGACACTAAGGAAAACAAATAAAAGGCTGTTTTCAGTGACCTGGAGTTGTAGATTTTTCTGAAGTTGTTTACCCTCCAGATTTAGCCTGTTTGCTCACCGAAGATCTCCCAGCCAGCTGAGTAACACTTGTAACACAACTGTGCATGTTGTACTTGAACTTATTGTTTGCTTTGGAAATGTCCACAGCTCATATAAAATCACATTAAACAAATCCCTAAGCATTTCATTATAGGAATCACTTACTTAAATCCATTGGAAATATCTCTCCCCCCTCTACTTTTTTTTTTTTTTTTTTTAAAGAGAGGAACCGGAGAGGGATATATGTTTACGATTGGGGAAGGGGAGAGTAAGTTTATTAAAGCTCCCAGTTTGCATCCAGTTGGAAGGGACGGTAGAGGTTTTAAGCAGATGAAGAGGGGGAGAGGGGGAGGAAAGCCCATTTGTGTCATAAATTCCAGGGCACTGCACTTCAACACGTCCGGGCAGGAAGGTGCCGTTTTAAAGGAGAGAACGGGAGAGGAGCTGGGCGCCGGCCTCGCACCCAGCCCCGGCAGCTCTGGAGCCGCGGCGGGTCCCGGCCAAGCCGTCCCGACAGGCTGCTTGTACAGCTCACCGGGGAAATCTGGATCGGTTCCTGCAGCAGGGAAAGTTTGCTCTTGTTTTATTCAGTAGCAAGGCAGGGGACAAAAAAAAGTTTCGATATTAAAAGGAAAAAAAAGGCAGAAGCCCACCAGATCCAACCGCAAACCCCCCAAGCGGATTTTTTTTTTCTGAAGGCATCCGCCGACGTTGCAGTCCGTGCGAGGATTACCGGGCTGAGGGCACACAAATCCGCCTGTTTGCGGGTTTCCTGCCCCCCGTCCTTCCCAGCCCGAACCCGATTTTCTTGCCTTTCTGCTGTTTTCCCCCAGCGGTTTTTATTTAACACATCCGGTGGGAGCGGGCGGTTCGGAGGGAGCCGGAGTCTGTTTTCCATTTCACAATATGGTCATTGTTTACCGGCACATGCCCGCCGCGTCGCCTGAGCGGCTGCCCGGGGCCCCCGCGGCCCGTTCGGGCCCAAGCCCCGCTGCCCCCCGGGGGAGGTGGGTGGCTGTGTCCGTGTGTGCCCGGCAGTGCCGCCGGGGCCGCGTCGGAGGCGCGCCGGCCGTGCCCGTGGCAAGAGCGCCCCGGCGCGGCCACGGCCTCGCAGCGCCGCCGCGCTACCTGCGCGCCGCCCGCCCCTCCCGCCCCGCCGCCGCCGCCGCCCCCGCCGGGGCCAGACTGAGCGGCGGCGGCGGGCGCGGAGCCGGGCGGCCCCGCCAGCGCTGTCCCCGCAGGGCACGGGGACCGGGGCGCGGGAGCCGCCGGGCCGGCGGCCGCGGCAGGACAACGCGGCGATTGTTCCCGCCTGCGCCTGGGAGCTGCCGCGGGGGCGGCGCTGGGGCCCCGACCGAGCCCCACGGCGGGCCGGGCGCTGCGTCCCGGCCGGTGCCCGCCGGCCGCCCCGCCCTTCCCCGGTCCTGGCTCGGGAGTATCCCCACCGGCTGAACCCTCCGCCCGGGTTCGCAGAGGGCTCTCCGTCCCCTTTCGCTCTGCAGCGCTTTGTTTCCAGCCAACGAGCGAAATATTTCGGATGAGCCTTTCAGACTTTTGGATAAAATCTTGCAATTGTTCACAGAAAATCTTTCACTTTCTGGATAAAATATTCTCTCTTGGGCACCGAGTTTTCGCTGGAAACTTTATTTGCATGGAAATTGCTGGCAAAGAATGAAAGGAAATTTTTTCCCTTCCTTAAAAAAAAAAAGCCCCAAACAGCCCTCCGCAGTGGAAACACGGATTAACTCTTGTTTTACAGCATCAGAAAATGGTGATTGCCGTTCAACAACTTCAACAACTGAGGACTTTCCTCACCTTAGGCTTAGGACTTGTTTACCTAGGGGAGTATTTTCAGAATGAAGAGGCAAAGGGACTGAAAGTCCTTGTGTTCTCACCTAAGGCCAAAAAGAAATTCTGCTTCAAAGTAAAAAGTCTTGTAATTTTCAGTATGGGCAAAAGCTATTGGGGATCCAGTGGAGAGCGCTAGTGAACTGCCCAGAAGGATGTTCACAAGACAGTGATAAAGGGAGAAATGCAGGAAAGGATTTTGGGAAGCAGCAATTGGAAGCAGGTAAGGAGAAATAAACCTGACAGAAAACTCAGGGAAGGCATCTAGGACTTTTTGCTCACATTTCAGTAGCTTTCTGAAGAGCCTTTGGCTTTGGGTGCAGCTGGTTCAGGGAGAGGAAAATGGGCATGTCTCCACCTAGGCACAACATGCTCTGCTTTGGGGAACTTAAGTCACTCCTAAAGGAAAGGATATTTGTGTTCCTGTGAAGGTCACCATTTGTGTTGATGGAAGGATGCTCATGTAAACTTGGGATCAAAGCCTGTCTGGTCCCTCAAACACTGGTGCAGGCATTGTTTTAGCCCTCCATCCCAAAGTGTCCACTAGGCTCTGGTCATTTCCCACCCCCGGAACAGCGTTTTCTCTTCCAGCTTCTTGTGCATGCCCAAGAAACTCTGGGCCTCCAGTTAAGGAAGCGAACCTGTCACTTTGGCATTTCCATAGTTGATGGACTCACTGCCAGGCTTGGCCACAGACTAGGCTCTGCTGGCCTCGCTTGTCCAGCCTGTAAATTGCACAGCGCATAAAAACCATAACATATAATGTTAGGAATTAGAATTTGCTTTTTAGGGCAAACGGTGACTGTCTCAGTTGCCAAGGAGCTGACATGACAAGTGTGCACATGCACCTATTTCCCCCAAATTGCACCAACACGGGTGAAGAGAGGAGCTAGGGGTTCTTGTTAAGGTCAGCTGTAGCAGGCTGAGCCAAAGGTGGGGGACAAGATGACATTAAGAGATTTCCTGGAGACGCAAGACTCCTGCCTGCATCCCCCCTTCCCTTCTTTCTCAGGGCATGCCTTCCAGGGTTGCTGAAGGGTTGCTTAGCTGTTTCTTGATGCATCACAACATTCCCAAGGCAGGCCATTGCCTCACAGTCCCAGTTGAGGGATGGCCTGCTCCTCCAGAAAGGGAAATATTCAATTAACTTGACCATTCCTTTACTTTTTGGAGCTCTGTTCACAGGAACTCATGGGGCAGATGGGGAACTCACATTATTCTTCCATTCATGGGCTCAACATGGATGTGACCCATCTCAACAGATATGGAGATCTGCTCTGGGCTGGGCAGGATGTTTCAGGAAACGCCTGTCCTAGTCTTTTTTTCCCATTTCCAGCCCATGCGCTTCCATTGCAATGTAAGGCTGGCCTCTTTCTTAGATCATGGAGGTCAGCAGAGAACCATCATCACAAAACCCAACCTCTCCCAGTGGAGTTGTTCTACCTGCCTGCTCCTCAGGTAGCTGGGTGTTGTTATTCCAACAACTGTAGGTGCTTCCACTGATGTGAAGCCCAGATGTTTCCAAGAAAGCCAAGACACGAAGCGGATGGAGCCCTCTCCAGATCTGCAGTTTGGGGCAGCAGTGAGAGCTGCAGAAGCATGGCTCCCTGCTCAGTGTCCTCAAGTTTCCGTAACAGATGTTTGAGCATGGATCTGGAGCCGCATGGGCAAAGCTGCTGCTGGAGCTGCTGCTCTGATGCAGACATGAGCCAGCACCACTGGAGAGCTGAATGTAAAATCTCTCTTTGCCAGAAACACTACAGGGAAAATATTTGCTCTAGCTGCCCATGCTGCCCAGCAGCAGTGCCACAGGGAGGGCACTGCAGACGTCTGGCACGGCAGACGGTGATGGCAGTGACATACTGGGAAGGGCCTCCAACCAAGAGCAGAGGAGGAAAGGACCTCAGCTGTGGCAGCAGGAGGGGCAGGCACGAATGACTTCAGGAAATTCAGCATCCTGGATGAGTGGGCAGCTGGGCTGGATGACTGTAATGATCTTTTCAGGCCTTAAAATTTATTACTGCAGCTTTTAGCTCCGGGTAGCCAAAGGCAGTTGCTCCTCGAGGAAGAGGGTTGATTCATCTCCAGCACAGGCATTCACTCTGCTTATTCTCTCTCGCCTGTCACATCTTCAGCTGTAACTCACTTGTCGGCCTCTCAGATAGGAGCAGGGTTGCTGCCTCTCTGCAGGACTTCAGATGTGAGATAAATCCCTTTGCATCCCAATGCCACAGGAATGCTTCCCTAGATCTCTGACATCCCTGTTAAAAGATGACCAGCCAAAGAATTTGAGGCACAGCTCTTCAGGCCCTTTGGAGTGTTTTCAGCGGGGCAGGGCAGGGCAGGGCTGCTGGCTGAGGGGCTCAGGGAAGCTTGCCTCCGGGCCCTTGTGGATTTTAACTTACAAATCTCAGGAATTAAGCTTGCTATTTTCCTTTTGCTCTTTTAATAATGATCTAATACGTTGTTTTCCTACAGAGGTCAGCCAAACTTTTATAATTTAGACCTTGAAGGATTTGCAGATGATGGCAGCCTTAGGAAACGAAAACTCCTGCTTGGCTAATGCCTGTGCAATCAGCTCAAGTCAGGCAGTGTTAAACCATACAAATCCGTGAAGAAATTTAATGGTGGGAGCAGTAAACATGGGAAGGGACACTGAACAAGGGACAAGGACACCTTGCAGGTTAAAAATCAAAGTGGCAAATGCACATCTCTTGTCATATGGTTCTATCCCTATTACTTATTCCTTACACGGTCTGCCTGGTCTTACCTATTAAGTTTATCAATATGCACTCACCAACAGTTCATACTCTAGCTAGCAGTACAATATATCTACAAAATGACTTAATAACTTGCATCTGTCATAAAACCCACCTTATGTCCAGTTCTTCGGTTATAGCTTTGCTTTTTAAATAATATTTAAAAAGTAAATATATGCTTGGCTTTCTTCATGTAATTCCAGGGCTGTATTATTTTATTTCATCTCATTTGCTGCCTTAGGTTTTATGTCCTTCACTGAAACATACACTACCATAATTCAAACTTTGTCTCCTAAAAGTTCCCTATGCAGTACAGGGGAACCTTCTTCTCTTTCATCTTTCACAACCCAGTCTGCAGCTGCGAGCAGCCCTGCAGGGAAGTTGGATGTCACTGGCTGCGTTGTCAGTGCTGTCTCTTCAAGGGGCTCTGTAAGGTCACCACCATATTTATAAGCATAGAGGAAAAGACTTTTCTTTTTCTGGTATCCATGTTTGAATTACATCTTTGTCCTTGAAAGAGGGCCTGCTGCAAGAAACATCAAGATGCTCTGCTTTGAGATTCATTTTACATTCCTGTGAAGATCTTAATTTATTGGAAAAATGGAGGTTATTTTCTTCTTCAGCTAAGATTTCTTCATCACAATGTTCTCTAGTCAGTGACTGAAAAATAGTACTTGGGGCTGTATTATTTTTGCTTCTGCAAGCCTGCTAGTTCTTTTATTATTAAGAAAATGCCTTGGTTTGGGAATGAGAAATAAGGTGGTTTTCTTCAGAGACAGATTTTGAATATGAAGGCACATATTTTGAGGAAAAGTAGCACCTGGGTGGATACCTACAGAAGGAAAAGAATTTTCATTAAGGATATTTAAGTGAAAATACATTTGGATTAGAAATAAGACATGTTTTACAATTTTTCTTTCTTCTTTCAAAAAGCATAAATTAATCTTTGAAAAAAAGTCCAAAAGGTTATGGTGGCTTCTGCATGACTCATCATACTCTCTCATGAAGAGGCCTCCTTTTCCAAGTGACATCTTTGGATCAAGCAGAAGATGGAAGAAAGATGGAGACATGACCAAATGAGGTTGTCATACTGCGCAGGAAACCAGAGCAATTGATTGCTGTATTCCCTTCTGGTCTTCACATCTTTTTGTCAGTTTCATAAAAAGTTCCACTTTTTCCTCACATGCTGCCAAATAATGTCACATCACCCTGATTTGGGAATTATTCTGTATTAGAAATGGTGCATGTGTGATGATGCCTGGCTCTGGGACTTTTCATCACTCGAAAGAACAGCAGTTAACCCTACAGCTCTTTAAAACAAGGTGTGCATGGCCACATCTTCCTTTTCCCCTGATGTCCACGGGGAACCCACCTGACACAAACCACCACCATGATCCACGTCCTGCTAAACCAACAGAAAGGGTTTCCACTGGCTTCAGTGGGAGTAGATGGAAGTTTTGTGTGCCCAGGTTCCCTCTCCTGGTTCAATACCTGGAGCCACAGAGCTGTAGCTTCTGCCTTACCCTATTCATTGCAGCCCTTGTGCTTGGCTCTCAGCTGTTCTCTCTCCATCCCACTTTGCTGGAGGACTCCACTGTGTGATGGGTTGGACATAAAACCTTTTCCTCCTCTGGCACTTGTTACAGAACTTAGGCAGCTAAGAAAACCTCATCATGCTTGCTGTTGCTCTTTGCCTCAGTGAACTTGCAGTCTAGAGGAGGTACGGATAGACTGGTGAGTAGAGAAAGCCATTGCCCTTAAGCCTGTCCTCAGCCTTTCTGCTGTGTTGTACAAAAGATGACACTTATCCTCTCTGGCTTTGGAAAAGAAGCTAGATAAAATGCAGAGATTATGAAGGGAAGCAGTCATATTCCAACAATTCTGGGCAACGAAATAATAGTTGTGGGTGGAATGAAAGGATGGTACAGTGTCATCCAAAGGCGCACTGGTGCCAGTGCGAGTCTTTCCAGCCACAGGCAAAAGAACTTTATGCAGCCCTTTGTTTGCTTACACACTGTGATATGAAAGGTGAAATCTTCCATAGACTGAAGTGACCAGGATGCCATTAGTGTTATTTTACACAGGATTTCAGGGCAGATGGCTTCAGGTGTTCGTGCACAGGATTTGGACGAAGGATCTCTATCAAATCTAGTTCTTTTTTTGGTGAATTAATTGGTGATGTTGCAGCTTGAATGGAGCAGAGCTCCTTACTGAGGGCTTCGCATTTAATCTTTTCTCACTAGGACTTCAGAAACTAATAGAGTGTTAACAAAAGAGTGAGAATCACATTTTTCTGCACATTTTGTTTTTATAATTGTAATATTACAGTGCTGTTTACTCAACCAATATAAACCCAGTGCTCTTGGCAAATACTTACAATGTGTGTGCTCTGAATTTATTCTTTGCAAAGCAGACTTTACACGCCACAGATGAAAACGCTTCAGCCTCATTTAAATAGGAAATAAAAGGGATTGCATTACTCTATTTCTTTGCAAGCTGAAAAAAAAAAAGCATTGTCCTCTTTCAGAGTTCAGATTTCATTTTCTTCAAATGAAGTTGTGGTGGTTAGATTTACAAAACCTCTATTCTTTTTTTTTTTTTTACAGATCTGCAAATTTCCTATCTTTAAAGTGTTTGCACAGAGTCAAAAAGGAAACAATAGAAACACAAATCTTCAAGATGGCATGAAAAACGGCAAGAACAAGATTTGAACATTTCCTAATACCAGTGTAACTATGAGACTACTTTTAAATTCTTTTTTTTCTGAAAATTCTGTTCTTTATTTATGAGCGCAAATCAGAGTGTAGAGAAGACATTTCTAAAGATTTTCTTGGACTGTTTAAAGCTACATCTGAAGACATATAGACATATAATAGAAACACATAGACTAAACTACTATTGTGTTTTACACTTTGGCGTTTTTGCAAACTTCTGTAATTATGTCTTTTTAGTACATTAAAACAAACAGCAAGGAAATAGAAAATACTTCTCCCACAGCTGTGTTTACTACCTTAAAGGTGTTTTTTTTCCCTGAACCAGGCAACCAGTCTGAGATAAGAGGTTTCCCTGCTGTGTAACACAGCATAATCAGAAGCACACACAGCACCTACCTGGAGTATTCCAACACACGAGTAGTGGAAAATTAAAGCAATAGAATGGAAAAGTCAATAGCTTTTTCCAGTGAGACACATTTGACATAGCAATAGACATACTTTTAAAATATATGAATGTACATAAGATCTCGGAGAATTCCTTTGAGTGAAAATTCTGTTCATACCGGAGGGAAAGAAAAGAATATTCAAACTTTCTTGAAGAAATCTGAATTTTAATTGAAAAATTTTGAAACATATCCCCATTTTATCATGATGTGAATCATGATTTTCCACTTTCTTTACTACTTTGGGGAGCATATTTTAAATGCAAGTCTAATGAGCTATTCCTAGTAAAATGAAAATATTTTGTCAAAATTGCAAATATCTGAAAAACGGTTTTTAGTTGAAATCAGCAGCACCTTCAGAGATTTCCTACAGAGTTTTAATCTGCTTGAATATCTGTTGAGAAATGAAATTGAAATTTTTCTTGCCGCCATTTCTGTAGAAGAAATAAGTTGCAAACTCACTGCAGAAAAGTACCTTTCCCTTGAAATTATCAATACTGCTTCTGATTTTCGGCCATTGCTAGTATGATGTAACCACTTTTCAAAAAAATTCAGATAGTTTTAGGTGCTGATGTGATGTAACCAATTTTCTAAAAGCTCAGACATTTTTATGTAGGATTTTATTTCACTGTAAAGTTTGATGGATCTTTCAAAAACTTACTTTGAATTATCACTCAATAATTATTCTGAATGCTGTAGGAATCAGACATTCTGACAAAATTTTTGGGTCACATAAAACATACATTTTTCCTGACTAAAATGAAATATTTTATTTCAATTTTGAGTGTTTCTTTCAGTTCTTTTGTTTTGTATAAAGGAAATGCAAGAAATATTGTAATCACAGAATGAAAATGTGTTGTAAAACATCAATGTGGGTTTTTCAGGCTTCCATGCTATTTTTTTTTCCTCTCATTATGGACGGCTGAAGATAAAAACCTCAGAAATCTAGTGATGGAATATTTCTGACTAATCAAATTTACGGTTTTTGTTAAAAAACAACCTTGGCTGAAAAAAAGTGATGAGAGCCTACTTTCTTGTTTAAATCAAGCACTGGCCAGTGAAGCGTAAGCCCTGACAGCAGACAGGCACTTAGAGAAGGAGGGCCACGAAGTTGATAAGGGGACTGCAGCACCTCCCCTGTGAAGACAGGCTGAGAAAGCTGGGGCTGTTCAGCCTGGAGGAGAGAAGGCTGTGCAGAGACCTCACAGCACCTGCCAGTGCGTGAAGGGCCCCACAGGGAAGCCAGAGAGGGACTCTTTGTCAGGAACTGTAGTGACAGGACAGGGAGCAACGGTTCAGACTGAAAGAAGGGACATTTAGGTTAGATATATGGAAGGAATTCTTTACTTCCATCAAGTGGAAGGGTAGTGAGGTACTGGAACAGGCTGCCCAGAGAAGCTGTGGCTGCCCCCATCCATGGAAGTGCTCAAGGCCAGGTTGGAGGCAGCTTTGAGCAGCCTGGTCTAGTGAAAGGTGTCCCTGCCCATGGCAGGGGGATTGGAACTAAATGATCTTTAAGGTCCCTTCCAACCCAAACTATTCTATGACTCTGTGATTCTAAAAGTTCTCAGCAGCTGAAATTTTAAGCAATCTCCTTTGTCTTGTTTGCAGGTTCTGCCCATGAACGTTGGGCATAATCTGGTCAGTAACCTTCATTAACATGGTCTTTGCAGATTTCCTTATTTTAGCCACATAAAATCCAGGTTTCAAGTCTAGGCCAGTACCCTCAGCTTCCACTGCTGACACGAAGAAGGACTGGATGTGTCGCAAGGTGGGATCACTCTCTCCTAGGAGAGACATTATGGGACAGCTGTGTGGCTGAAACCCTGAACTTCTACCAAGAATATGGTCACACTCAAGTGTTTAGGATACAAGTGGGTGCTAATGTAAGCTAATATAACCTGTCAGGAGCACTTTCCACACCACCTATAATACAGTCTGAATATTTAGCACTGTAAGGGCATATAATCCAGGACAACCACCAAGAACCAGCAAATAAAGGTGGTTTTCCTCTGTGTGCACATTTTCCATGAGTTTAAGGTTTGACCCTTCAAACTCTTAGTTAAACCCATCCTCTGGCATGAGTGCCACTCCAGACACTATGGACAGGTGTTCAATCACAGGGACAAGTGTAGTGTGATCTCAGGAGAAGCTGAAGTCAGAATGCTCCAAACAGAAGTGACACAACTCTTCTTAATAATGACGATAATTAAACCTCAGACACCACAGTCTAAGCAAATGTCAAGGCAATTTCATTACCATCAGCAAATCACGTCAAAAGTGTTTTGGAGCCAGGCTGCTCCCACTGGTGCCAGGGGAGTTTAACCATGGGCTTTCCCAGAAGCCAAGTCAGGTCAGCACCCAGCTTCTGCAAATTCTCAGCTTATCATCATGTGCTCTAGTTTAGTCATTGGATAAGACAGGGGTAAGAGACACCAGATGAAATTTTGTGTCTGTGCTGCAGCAGATGAAGCTGGCTGCTTTCTCTTGCAGCATGTTATTTCACCTTTTACTACATCCTTCACAGCACCTGGTTTTAAAGGGGACTTTAAAGAAGTGTTTAGAAATAGCTTTGGTTATGAGAGAGCTTAGCAAACTCTGTGTCACAAACTCAATAAGGTAAATACAAGCTGCTCCTGAAACTTGGGAGGTGTGTGTTTAATTCAGCCAGTTCACATCCCTGGTGGGCTGGCCTTGTCCAGCATTTTGGTACCCACACTGCTGCTCACTTACTTCCCCCACCCAGAAGAAATAGGAAGAGTAAAAAGAGCAAGAAAACTCCTGACTTGATATAAAGGCAGTTCAATTGGTGAAGAAAAGAGGAAAAAACAGCAAGCAAAGCAAAGGCAACCACCCACCACCTCCCAAGGGCAGACTGATGCCCAGACAGTTGCTGAACTTGGCCACCTTGGAAACCAGCTCTGCATCCCTCCTTCTTCTTCTGGCTCAGGTTTTATTGCTGCACATGATATTACAGGGTAGGGAGGTGAACAGCTGCAAAACACTGATCCTTCCTCAAAGGATGTGTGAATTTCTAGGCACTTGTAACCATTAAAAAGCAGAAAAAATAGATACAGGGATAGAGTTGTCCTACCTGTGATGCCTAGAGAGTCCTTTCTTTAGGATGGTATTTGAGACATGGGATGTGAGTTTACTTAAGGAGGATAACTGGATAAGAAGCATTTTGGTTTTCTTTCTCTTTCTTTCAAAAGAAAAATGACTGTTTATTTACACAAACAATGCAATGAACCTTTCTATTCCCTTTCAGAAGAAACCTGGAGTTGCAACTAGTTAAAAACCACTTTCTGCAACACAAAGTACTGTTCTGCTCACTGAGATATTTATAGAGGAAATTAGCACAACTTCTTGATAAATCTGCTGGATTAAAAAGTGATGTGGCTGGCAAACACAGTTTCCTTTTTTAGCTGCTTGAGCATTTCTGTCATAACAAACATTGTCCCCCAGTTGTGGCACCCTTTCCTCTCACAAATTTTTGAGTGGTGCTGGAACACACTCTGATATGATTCCCTTTCATTTCTGACACCGTTATGTCATTTTATGGATTTGTGCTGACAGCATTTCATTTTGACATCATTATAGCATCTCAACTGACTTTCCACACTGAGCACACCAAGAGGCTTTTGTGATGATGCTATACTAAGAACAGTTAGAATAAATAGGTTATTAACATGATTACAAATAACCTTGCTAAAGAGTAATTATTATGCATGAACATGGACAGATTTTCTTGCTTAAATTTTCAGCTGTTGCAAAATTCCATATTTTCTATCTTTTACAAATGGTCAGGAGATTCAAGGTATAGGTAAAGCTACCTTGCAACTGGAGGATGCAGAGCCTGGTGGGTTCACAGATTGCTGTTAGGGCTAGCAAAAGTGGCCACAGCACTCACCAGGAGTCAGGAGCCAGTTCATTATGTTTGGCTCCTTGGAAGTCAGGTGCCTGAGCTGGGCAGCAAGGTGCCCAGGTGTCTCAGTTCCCACCACAGAGAGCAGGAGGAACCAAAGGGGGTTTGACCTGTCAGTGTTAGACCAGTCTCTTAAGGTGTGATGGGATTTTGTTGGCACCGTGGTGGTACCAACTGCAGAGGGAGACTGGAGAAGTGAAAGATGTCCCTGCCCATGGCAGGGCAGTTGGAACTAGATGATCTTTAAGGTCCCTTCCAACCTAAACGGTTCTATGTTTTTATGATTCTGTGAATTAGCATCACTGCCTTAATTTAAAAAAACTAAATTTAGGAGAGTCTAGTTCTATCTAAAGAGGTGACAAAAAAGGGAACTGGAGAAAAATACCACAACAGAAAACAAAAAAGAAAAAAAAAGAAGAACCCCTAACCTCCAACACATCTCTTATTTCAGTGCTATGTCTTAGAGATTCGTGGCTGCACAAGCCAGGGGGTGCAAAGGAATCCCAGGTGACAAGTCTAAGCCAGATGCCGTTCTGAGGCCTCTGTGATTAGAAGGAATCGATGGTGGCAGAGGTGCTCTTGAAATGACATCCACGCAGGCTGGCAGTGCAGCCTCCTCAGGATCAGGCATCTCCCTGGCTGCCATGGCCGGAGTCTCTGGTTCCCTGAGTGGAGAAACACTTCTCATCCAGGTAGCTGGGCTTGCAAGATGCAGATTGAGATGCAGATTGAAATGCAGATTGAGCTCTGGGTGGGAGCCTGAGAAAAAAGGACTGCCAACCTTTGGGATAACAAAGGCCACAAAGATGGGTGACGACCATCAAGGTGAACGGCCACTGAGAGACACTTCAGCAGCTGGGAATTGCTGACCTTTTGGATAACAAAGGACATGAAGATGGGTGAAGGTCCCTGTGTTGAGGGTCCTCCTCAGAGACACCAGCTCTGGCAGTTTCTGTGTTACTGCGCTGTGAATAAATGGAACTAGACATCTGAGACTCTGCTATGGGAAAACTAGAGCCGAACCGGTAAGGAAACCGGATCTGACTGTGTGAGCGGGGTGTGCAGACAGTCAAGCAGGGCTCCCATCGGCTCACTGGAGCTGCCTGCTCTGAAGGACCTTCGGTCCCAGCAGTGCAACTCTCTGGTCTTGGGAAAGTGACTGGCCGAGGGTCTCAATGAATGGTCAGATTGGGTAGTTTCCTTAACACCTGAGCCCTGCTGCAAAACCTCCACCTGTGCCTGAGTGTTCCCAGACTTGGATTTGCTCTAAGCAAGAAAAGATATGCAAACTCATGCACAATTACAATTACAAGTTATAGAATATTTAAATAGCAGCTGAACCAAATACAGCAAAACTTAGATTTATAAAAATGTGTGATATTCAGAAAGCCTTCATTCATCTCCCTTCTGGACGTGTGTTCTAACACAGGGTCTAATTATATCATCAACTACTATTTTTTTTTTAATAAATTGGAACATTTGTGTCAGTGAGGATATCCAAGGCATGCTTAGGAAGTGAGATAGGTCAGTATTTTTACTGTCATTTTTAAATTAGTGATCTTCTTAACTAATGCATTTGGTACAAGTAGAATCAGTCATTTCTTCTTGGTCTTTTGCAGGAGTGGGAATTTTCTAGTTTCTGTAGTATGTAAATGCCTTAACAACCTTAATAATGTTTTTCCTAAGGTGAAATGAGATCATGAATAGCATTACCTCCGCTGTTTTAGATGGAAAAATGAGACAGAGGACACTTACTGGAGTCCATATTAAAGTCAGCAATTTGGGCTCCCACATCCATCTCGCCACTGTCTCCACCTCTGTGCAGATATCCTCAGGCAGATAGAAAAACAGAGATCCATTTTTTTCTCCTTTACATTTTATCCTATACATTTCTCTTCTCCTTTACACTTTCACACTGCAATGACATAATAGGTTGCATGGAAAAAAATGTGCACCTGAAAGAATAAAAATTTATGGTGTGCTTTTACTCATCTAAATCCTCAGATAAATGTTCCAGCAAGCCCTGGCTGCACGGGATAGGGAGCAGGACTGAGAGGAATCAGATGAGGAAGTAGTGAGCTGGGAATACAACTATTTAAGACAGTGCTGCATATTTTTTATTTTATATTTATGGATCAGCTGATGTAGATCAAAAAAATTACCAGGGGGCAGTTCTAAATTATCTTATTCGAATGAGAAATCCCAGGTAAATGTGAAAGTCTGGAGGCACAGCACTGGGAGCTCAGCAGCGTGAGACTGCTCTCAGTTGAGTAGTACAAGGTTTCCTCCACGTGCTTTGGAAAGCAAGTAGCCATAGCATGTATGACATGAATGTGGAGTGGTGTGTAGGAAATGAGTATGCCACCTGTAGCCTGACCCATGAATTATTAAGCTGATGTTTTGTCACAAAATTATTTTTTTGTAAGAGATGACTTTGGAATATTAATAAAGACTAGTTCTGCACCATGGATGGCTCTAATTGCAGGTGAGTTTATCTGTAAGATAGCAGGTGAGGCTGCTGTGATCCTTAAACATGTTCTGTCACCGTACAGCCCAGAGGACGCTGCTGTAGTACCTGTGGACCTCTGTCTGCTCATCCAAGTGCAAGGGTTTGGTGGCCTAGACAGTCCAAGGGGACCTCATTTACAGGACCTCTGTGTATATATCATACACCTCATATCCAAACTTGGAAACAGCCACAGTTCCCATCCATACTTGTGGATGACCCACGGAACCACAGAATGAGCTAGGTTGGAAAAGATCTTTGAGACCATCAAGTCCAACCCATGCCCTAACACCACCTCATCAACTAAACCATGACACTGAGTGCCATGTCCAGTCTTTTTTAAACATGTCCAGGGATGGTGACTCCACCCCCTCCCTGGGCAGATGATTCCAGTGCCCAATCACTCTTTCAGGGAAGAATTTTTTCCTAATGTCTAACCTAAACTTCCCCTGGTGCAGCTTAAGACCGTGCCCTCTCGTTCTGTCAGTGGTTGCCTGGAAGAAGAGACCAGCCCTCACCTGGCTACACCCACCTTTCAGGCAGTTGTAGACAGTGATAAGGTCTCTCCTGAGCCTCCTTTTTTCCAGGCTAAACAATCCCAGCTCCCTCAGCCATTCTTCATAGGGCTTGTGTTCCAAGACCTTCACCAGCCTTGTTGCCCTCCTCTGGACGTGTTTGAGCATCCCAACTTCCTTCCTAAACTGAGGGGCCCAGAACTGGACACAGCACTTGAGGTGTGGCCTCACCAGTGTCAAGTACAGGGGAAGAACGACTTCCCTGGTCCTGCTGGCCACGCTATTCCTGATACAGGCCAGGATGCCGTTGGCCTTCGTGGCCATGTGGGCACACTGCTGGCTCATGTTCAGTTGGCTGTTGACCAGCACCCCCAGGTCCCTTTCTGCCTGGCCACTCTCCAGCCACTCTGTCCACCACTGGAAGTATTCAAGGCCAAGCTGGATGGGGCTTTGAGCAACCTGATTTAGTGAAAGATGTCCCTGCCTATGGCAGGGACTTGGATGTGATGATCTTTAAAGGACCCTCTCAACCCAAACCAGTCACCTACCTGTGCAAAAGTCTCCCAGTCCAGGAAGAGTTTTAGATGTTTCCATGAGCAAGCAACAGGATGAGCCACTCTCCTGATAGCTCCTGTAGGCATTGCAAGGGAAGAACAGAGTTTCTCTTGTGCCATCTCAGGTTATTCCTGAGCTAGTGAAGCCTGAGCAGAGACTTGTGAAATGAAGCTTGTCCTTTCAAATCCAAGCCTGTGCCTTTCAGCTGCCTCACCCCAAGACAGATGTGTTGCGGCAGCCTCCAGAAAACCTGATTCATGGCTTCATCCATAGCCCATTGCCAGCAAGCAAAAGATTTCCGTTGACTTCACTCAGTTTTGTGGCTGGCTCCTGGGACTCAAAACACATTGCAAAAGGCCAGTTCTCTGCTGAATCTGTCAAGGGTCTCCTGTGTTGTTAGAGCCAGCAGGGCCTCACTGGTTGCTGCCAGCAGAGAATTTGGCTGTCCATGCCATTTCCAGCATGGATGTTGCAAGATGATGGTTAGATGATGTATCTTGAGTTTCTACTGATAAAAAATATGTTGGACTTTCTGGAAAACCTTACCTCTGGTACTACTGCCAAGTGTTTCCTTCTCTATTGCTACCAAGTTTTGACTTCAAATGGAACTTTCTAATTACATCACAAATATTATATCATGCAAATTGGGAAGATGTTAACATAGTCTAGGGTAAAATAGCTGAAAAATAACAGACCACAGCTTCTTTTCATTACACTCTGAAGGTCTAAAGATTTCTGAAGTATAAATTCTCAATCCTGTCTGAGTATTGAAGGGCAGATGACCTCACAGCAGAACAAGCTGTTTGCTTAAAGAAGCTGGCTAATCCATGAGACATTATTTCTGTCTTCTTCTGTTGGCATCTTTTGTAATAGTTTATTAACAATGATTTGTGTCCTGTTGAGTAAGCTGTGTTTGTATAACACCATTGGCACTATATTAGCTGAAGCCAAGGGTATTCTGGCTAGTTAGTCATAGCAATCAAATGCTTGGAACTTAATTTTCACTGTTTTCTGGCTAAGCATTTTTAACAAATATTTTGCTGCAGGGTAGAGAAAATCCTAAATACTAAACAGTATTGTTTGCAGGACCAGACAGGCATTTGCAGCCAGATGAATATGCTTGATGTGCTTTTGCGGTGGAAACACAATGACATCTACTGGCCGATGAAGACGGCTGTCAGAGTGTCTGCTGGAGCAAAACAGCCCAGAGTCGACTCTGCAAGGAAAGGGGATGACATTCTTCTGAGACGCAGGATGACAAATCAGAACAACACCCATAGATATCTCAAGAAATACAACAGAGATTGGAAAACAGAAAATATAAGGTCTTTTATTCATGTACCACTTGTTTATTGTTTGTTGAAAAACAAACAAACAAACAACACGAATCATCTGATGGTGTAAAGTTTCTCTGTTGTCCTCAGTAGTGGCTGTTAGAGTTTAAAAACAAGTTAAAGCAACTTACACTGGGTGTAACCAGCTAAAAATCACAAACAAGATCCAGAATGCACAAGTGCCTCCTCTCCTCTTAAAAAAAAGGGATACATGTAAGCAGGACTTTCTGATACCCTAAAATGACAAAGTCCTGCACAGCACTACTATTAGTGCATTTTTTCTCTTAACATGATGCAATCTCTGTAAGTCTTGTGCAGAAGATTACACCTAATCAACCCCAAAGGCACAGTGCTTCAGCAGTATGGTATTTCTCTTGCAAATGGTGTTATTAAAAATAAATAAAGGAGGCAATCAAAACATGTCTGTTTCTGAAACTGAATGCCAACGATAGCAATGAGAATAAATTTCCTACCAGCTCGCACTTCTTGTGTTCAATGTGTATAATTTTAAAATCCGTTTTCTTCCATCAACTCTGCTCCTATAGTTTTTAGTTGTGTTGCCTCAACAAGATGATGCAGTTCAGCAGAACAAGCACCTCTGAAAATCATCATGCTTGCTTTCTAAAGTGGATAGGCTGTGTGATTTACTCAGTGAGGGGCACTGGGCTGGAAATGTTATACAGCTGGTGTATCAGTGTAGCATCCAGAGGAGGAACTGTGTGGAAAAGAAGGCTTTGGCTTCCATTCATGGAAGCAAATCAATCCAGAAGTAAGGAATACAGCACAGACAAGATCCCGTCTGTGGTTGTACAGGCTTCTAGGTGGTGACAAGAAAATTGAGGCTGTCCAAAACTGATGAATATTGTGCATGGAAGTAAGAGCAGCAAATATGAGCAATGCATTAAATGCAGTCACGGTAATCCATGGAGACTTGAGTACCATCTCACATTGGATTTAGCAGGAGTCAACGTGCTTGAACTGAAGCAGCATCTTGTATAAGGTAGGTCAGCGCTTCAAAGCTCTGTACAATTTTGCACGTCACTCCCTCACTTGGATTTCATCTCTTACAGAGGAGATGAGGGAATGTGAGCAAAGGGATTTGACCCTAACGTCACAACCCTACTGCTCAACAATGGACTTCTCACAGTGCTGTTGCAAGGAAGAAAAGAAAAGGGGAGAAGGGAGATAGCATAATACAAAGAAGTAAAAAATGGTAAGGTGTTACTTGTTCAGTCTGTGATTATAAAGATCTAAAAATGGTTCTCCTCATAGCAATAAAAGAGTAATCTGTGATAAAAGTGGTCTGACCATCAAAACATTGCAGAAAGTTCTTACCAGACCATATACAGCAGATGATTCCTTCTGTACATTGTATAGCAATGGGACAACTGTGAGCTGGATTTCCCTCCTCAAATAATTTCAGAGCGTCAGAATTGGCATTTGATTCCTGACTGGCAGCATTCAGGATGCAGGACAAAACAAGAATGTGTATATCTGCAAAGCTGCTTGTTTGTGTATGTCATCCTGGACGTGGTTCTGAAAGGCTACATTGTATTGAGACAAAAAAAAAAAGCAAGAGCAAAGAAATGTCTTCCGTATTTTCCTGATATGTGTTTTATAAACAGAGCTCTTATGGGATATAAATTGTCATGTTAAACATAGTGACACCTAACAATGAGTGAAAAATAAACCAGATGCAGATTTCTGGGCTGCTGTCCTACGTTGCCACACCATCCATGACTTTTGCAAGTGGACATGTATGTTAGTGGTTTTTGCACTGCAGTAACTGGGATGCAGCCTGAAAATGTAAGTGTGGTACTCGTGTCCCTGTTCAGTGCTAATATAAACCCTCTGTTTCTTATGCTGGCAGGCGGGTGCACCATGTGTCCATGGGTCTGTTCCACAATAGTTCTGGGTAATAATCACTCTATGGAGTCTCCCTAGTTATTGTCTTCCCTCATTTGACTTTTACTTACATTTCCCATGAATGTTCTTATATAGAAATATTAAAAAGTATTTGTTTAGATAATAAAGGGTGGGCTTTGTTTTTTTTATTTCCTTCCAAACCCCAAAAATCTGCTGACTGTCTTGACCAGCCAAGAAGATGTTCACTGGTAACCTTCATTCCCCATCAAAAAGCATTGCACTTCCTGGGTTATTTGTTTAAAGATATACTGTGGTGTCAAACTGGGACCTAAAGATAGCAACTGGAAATACAATTCTTTTAACAAACCAAAGACTCGTGGAGACATTTCTGTGTTTATAATTTCCAGTGGATACAGGGGATTTTTTTGAATCCTTATTACAAATAAACATCTTCCACTCAGCCAATGCATCCCAGACAAAGCAGCCTTATGCTCGTGCATGGGAGTTAGGGAGTAAAAATTATGAGAAATTCATTACTTAAACTTGAAATTAATCAGGTAATTTTGTTTAATCTGGAAGAGTGAGGAAATACAGCGGGGCACTTAAATACTTGAAAAATATTGATAAAGTCTCAGAAAGTAAAGGTGGGAGGGTTAAGCACCCTGGTTAAAAACACAGTTGGAAGAAAATTTGTCCTCAGGTGTGCCAGATCACTGCTATTTCCAGTTAAAGTTGGGAGGAGCCTTTTACATAATTTTCTGCATTCTTGTCTTCAATACAGAGATCCATTTGCATATGTGGATGCATAAATATGTACCTTCTCCACATATATATGTAGAGATGAACCAGAGAACTTTGCATGCACAGAACTGCAGTCTCCATCTGGACACACTTCAGGAGTAAACTGCACTGCTCACTTTGTGTGCTCACTTTGAGACATCCTAGAAGACCCTGCTTTTTGGGAGCAGAGAGCCTATGCCATCCTTAGGACACTTAAACTAGACTCTAGATGTAAAGAACACTTCGTTTCCAGCCTTAGAGCATTGTCTGTCAAGCCTGAAGACAAAACTCCTCTGGGACGTGCAAAACTGGACACAGAACTCCCAGGGCGAGGGGTGAAGCCAAGAGAGGCAGGTGAAGATGCTGATGTTGAGGCTACTCTCATCTTGCCTTGACCCCTTGTTGGTCCTGGGTAAATCTCTTTATTTTCTTCAGCAAGGAGATACCCAGTGAGGAAGGGATGATTACTAGACAGTGAATAAGCCAACTGTGGAATGGCTAAACAACATAGCCATGCTAATAATTCTTAGCAGTTTTTAGTCCTCATCTCCTTTAAAATACTTTTTTTTCATCCTGTGGCAACACTCATCTGTCTTTATCTGGTCCTGCAGTGTGGTACAATGCTGAGATTTGGCTTACCACCATCTGGAGATGAGACGGATAGAATACAAAACTTCCACTTTGCTAAATGACCAAACACAAAGAGTTGTCTTTGACCACTTCCTATCCTTCTCCACCCTGAAAAGACCAACCAGAAAATGGAACAGGATGAATATAAAATATCCTTAAGCTTGTGAGCATCTCCTGGTAGTTGGTGTTCATATAACTTTTGAATGTTTCAGCATATCTTTAGTTCTCTTTGATTCTTCTGAGGTTATATGGGTGGTTGCTGGCAGAATTACACAAATACAGTCTTCACAGCTCAGCAATCCTTGGATCCAGATTTGGAGCTCAATGTGGGTGGCATAGGAGTAAATGCCAATAAGAAGGCTAGGACAGTGTTGTTACTCTCAGAAACTAAATGACTCAGTACAGAGCCTTTGCAAGCAGCAATTAAAGAGCCAGAAGAATGTTTTGTAACTACTAAAGAGTAAGAGGGAAACCTCATTTTTTTTGTAATGATGTTTTATTTTCACTCTTTAATGAATGTTTTAATCTTGCCTTAAGATATATTTCTGTTACTGAATGTCAGCTAGAGACAATCGTGTCTTTCAAGTCTTTTGCTGCCAGGGGCATTTCCAGCTTTGCTGTGGGAACACCTTTCAGTTCATTTTAGGGTTAAAGCTTCAGATCTCAATAGCTGCATGTTCCTTTTGTTGAGTGAGCCTCTACAGGATATATAGAAAGCATTTACTAAAATCTCCATAGAGTTTACATTGATTTGTATGGGTAATATATCATATGATGATGATGATGTATTGTCCAAAAAGTTTTAAATAAAAACCGATGCATTGACACAGTGTGGAATAATACAAAGTTGTGCAAACCTCAGAGACAATATCAGCTATTGGCTGAAGCGCTGAATTGACACACAGGAAAGCGTGTACCATCTCTGTTGTACCATCTCTGACACTGTCTTACTGAATGCTAGGTTGGCATGATGCCTCAGTTTCTCAAGTTTCCCATATGTTGAATGGCGATGTGGTACTCTCAGACAATCTCAGTGTACCTGGAGGCACATTTTGATAGGCAAGTGTGCCAAGCAATTGGTGAGTGTCAAGTACACATGCACAGGACACAGTTTGTATTGTGGGAAGTACTGGGATGAGCTACCAGAAAGAAAAAGAATGGCACCCTATTAAAAGCCTTAAAAACCTGATTACAAAGTAAGCCAGGAAAATATAGTTTTGGTATGCTACTTCAGAATGTTACAGTAACAAAGCAGATTTGTGTGCACTTGTGTATGCATGTGTGTTCATGTCCGTGGACATACGTATGTGAGTTTGGAGGGGCATGTGGGTGTAAGTATATGTATACACATTTAAATAAAAAACAGGTTTATGCATATGTAGTGCATACTACTGTGTGGCTTATCTGTGGCATATCTATTCCTTTGCTTGTACAGCAGCACATGTATCACACAGACAACACTTGAGAAGGAACTGAAAGTATTTACTGACAGCAAGAGAAATGATTCATGTTCTAGTATCAGAAAAGTAATTTTCAATTTTGTTTTACTTTTTCTAAACCATCAGTAGTGTTAAATGTTTCTCAGCTGGCTGTTTACCAAATTTCAATAGTCAGTTTGGTTAGCTGAAGAATTAAGCTTAGGATCAGTCTGCAATATACACATATTTCATGGGTTTCATACCCTCAGATTTCTCTGACTTGTATACAAATAAAAAAAAAATCAAGAATCAAAAATTGCTAAGCAGCTCCACAGGGAGGGAGGAATTACTCCAAATTTACAGTGAAATGTTCCACAGTTATTGTCACGACTAAGTTTTCAAGACAATCATCATATCCCAGTGGATTTCCGAGCATATAAAATGCAGTCCTCCTGGGAAGGCTGAAAAGAAAGGGTATTATCTGAAGACCTGTTAGACCAACTGACTTCAGACCTGCATGGATAATGTTGCCTCTGGCTCTGGTGAGGTGTAACAATTTTCAAAACATGTTGGAGATGCCTGTGGATTTCAGAGCACTTTGAAATCCAGGTCTTAAATGAGAAGTTTTGCTCCCAGGGCATAACTTTGAAAACAGAGTGCAGGAAGACAGTAAATGAGTCCCAGCAAAGCCCTCTGGAAGCTGTGAAGAGTACAATTTTGACACATGAAGCTGAACAACAGAAGGGGTAAAATTCTTGTCCTTTTGAAGAATTTCTGATGTACTGATCCCCTCAAGTACAGCTTTTGATATCACAACCTGATATTTGAAATAGAGACTGTACCCTAGATCTGGATGGGATTCTCCAGTTTTTCAAGATGACACAGCAATCATTTGAATTTTAGAGCTCACAGAAAAATCATCTGTCCTACAGAATGTTGTTTTCACCATAAGCTCCATTGCTGCACCATTAAACAGTTTGCTTTCAAGATTCATTCTCAATGATTTTTAAATATACATTATCTTTATACCCTACTAGTGAATACAAAAAAAATATAATTTATATATGGTGGGAAAATAACACTGGAGAATTAACAATGCTAGGACAATTGTAATTGCTATACCCCATCAGTGAAAAGTCTCCAACATTTTTCCTTCCAAGAGATTGTGACCATCCTACTGTCTAACACATTAGACTGAAACAGTTGCAATTTTTATCCCTATATCTTGGTCTGTGCTTTCTATAGCACTTGGAGCTGTATGCTCCATAGCATACAAGAACAATTTATCTTTCAACATCTCAGTTTAAAATCAAATCTCATAGAAATAAAAAACCAAATGCCACTTCCACAAAGCAGCAAGGAGTTTGTGATCACTAACTTGTTTTTCAGTCTAAAAATTGTTCCTGTGGCACCTTGCAAATAACTTTTGGTTTAGGAGAAGTGAAAACCCATAATTCACAAAGCAACAGCAATAAACTCATTATTAAAAACCATATCTCACAGAGGTGATCATTTCAATACTAACAAATGCTACATGTCTTTTGATCACCACTGATCCTGCCGTCAGGTGGTTTGAGGAGGGGGCGGAGGGAGGAACTGATTAACAGCAATAGTGATGTTGGATAGAAGGGTTTAAGGAACCTTGAGTGTTTATCTAAAAGCTACCTTTTTTTTCATGTGGTATCCCATAGTGCCATCCTGAATCTCAACCGTTAATACAAGATGTTATATCAAGAAACCACATAGGAAAATCCTGACTATCAGGAAATGTAATTACGAATATTACCAGATCCAGTGAATAATAAACCTTGGATGAGTAGCCATCCAGATACACCCCCAGTCTGCAGTGTGGTGCTGAGTTTCAGGGCAGGGAACACAACAAAAAGACACAAACAGTTTCAGAGCTACACAGTTTCATGTTGAATTTGTTTTCCCGATTGATTACAACATCAGAAACTGGATAGAAACAAGAGATGCCTATCCAAGGCTGCACACCAAAGGTGACGCCAAGTGCTTTTAAGTGAGGCCGGTCAAGTATCCCAGAACTTGGCCTGCACGTTAAATTGTCCTGGACAGACTGGATGCATTCAGAGGGCTATCAAAGCACTAGAGACCTGAGACGGAACGTGTGCTTTGCTGATAGCATATTGTTTATGCCAAAATAATGAATGATGTTGGATTATGCATGCTTCATTTTAAACAGCAGACAATTATCAGGATTTGTGAAACAATAACAGTGTTATAGCAAAGCCTTGAACCTGAAAGCCTGTTACCACTGAGGATGGTAAAAGGAGAAATCCAAACACTCTCAAAGGTTGACAAAATTTATGTTTGGCTTCAAATTTTGTGGGTTTGCCCTGCTTTCTGCTCTGAAGTGTGCAGCACTGCCCGGGCACTTGCAGCTGCACATCCCATGGTCAGTGCAGTTAATGGCTTAGTTTCTCTCGCAGTAGGAATGTATGGGCTCCCAGAGCAGTATGAGCCACAGAGCTCAAGCTTTATTGGTGACATGTATTCTGTTATCTACATATCTTAAAAAAGCAAGAAGGGATTTCCAATTGGTCTATGATTACTTGGTGAAGGGAGGGAGAAAGAGAAAGCATAGTCTTCTTCCCAGTCCCCTTCGGCTCAGTACTAATGCCAAAACTGAAGCAGCCACACAGAGAGCAGAGGAAACTTAAAAAAGTTAATTAGGGAAGAAAGCAAACAAAATAATACTATGGTGTGTTTACTTAGAGCTGCAATGCTGCCAGAGAAACCACAAACCTTGCATCTGTAAGCTATGCTTTTCATATAAGACATATTTAATTAAAACAGGAGACGGGACAACAAGCTTTCTTCTAACTTCATTTAAACACATTCATGTTGCACTTTAAATTCCTCTTGGGTTAATGTGAAGCTGGGCTAAAAGTTTGGAAGTGATGTAGCGTAGCTAGATTTATTCCCTGAGTTTAGACTTCAGGGCATGCCAGCATATCATCTGGAGCTCCCAGGACCCATGGACACCACCAATCACAAGGGGCTCACTTGTGCTCCCCTCCTGATGCTTTGAGGCTGGGCTGTGCTTTTGCAGTCACATACATATGGTCTTTTCTGCAGCTTTAAAAAGTATTAATTTTTAAATTTGATCATCTACTAACTTTTTCTGTTTCTCTGTTAGAAGCATCAACATAAAAATTTCTGCACTCTTTTTGTGTTATTCTGGAAGGAATTTTAATGGATTTGTGGAAGCATCTTTGCATGGCTTTAAGTTTTACAATGACTTAATAAGTAGAATAGGAAAACAAAGCCTTACCTATGAATGGTGCACAATTTATATTATATTTGAAATAATAAAATGTGTGCTTTCAAATTGTATTTATTTCAGCATCAACATTCTGCTGTTAATTCACTTACTACGTGAATTAAGAGCAGAATATTGCATGTCTTACAGAATCTGAATGCAGTTAAACAGAACAGCACATGGCAGATTAACCAAGTGAACTAGTACTGTATTTACCAAAAAGATTGTTCACAAGAGGAGAAGACCCACAGCAATTCAAAATACTGCCATTTTCAAATTCTGTTTGAATTTTCAAAAGTAAAAGAATTGTTTTGTAATATGGGCAATCTTTGGGGCGTTTTCTTTGAATGTTGAAAACAATGATAGCTTAAGGATCAAAAAGATTTCCAGTTCACAGTCTGACTTGGCACCATCTATAAAAGAAGGTGTAGGATTTTCCCCCTAAAACCATCTTGCCTGCCATTACATTGAGTTTTGATGCTCTTTAATCATTCTACCCAAAATTTTAATTTTGGATCAGTTCACTGAGTTGAACTCTTTTAGAAAATTTCCACTGAATACTAGATGTTTCTGAAATGAGATTAAAGAAAACCCTCACAAGGTTAATCACAATCCTTCTCTCTTTCTTTCACAACACTTCCCTGAGACGTGCTGGTGCATGTGTGCTTTGAAATCCAGCACTGGACTAGGGAGAGGAGATGAAGGTGGGGAGATGGTGAGCAGGGGGGTCTGCGTGCAAGCCTGGAACTCCTCTGGGCTGATGTTGCCTACACTTGGCTTGCTGCAAAGCTCTGCTCACACACATTCAAGCAGAAACTTGATAGAGTTTGGTAGCTAAATTCTCTGAAGATTTTAACACACTTGGCATATTTCATGTCTGCAACAGGCAAGCAGAGCTTCCTCAGGAACTGTCAAAAATTTGTTTTGGATGATACCGATCATGTGCTTCAGATGAAAGTACAAGAAATCCTGCAATGAATGAGCAGCTCAAGCATAAGCTGAACTTCCTTTTAATATCCAAAAGCTACCAGCGTGCCAAGCGTGAAATTGACTGTAGTCCAAAAACAGCTGACTGCCTCTCCCTTCCAAAATCGTCATGTGCTGTATTTATTTCATCAGAAATACATTCTATTATTTGTTTTCATCCTACTATCAGATGCATGCGTGAGTACCTGAAGCCATCCTGATGAGTTGCACCAAATTACATTTATTATGGCATCTTTTTTCCTCACTGAACTGGAGCTTTTGGAAGAAAATCCCGCTCTCACTACCATGCTCTGCTGACCAGCCTGGAGCATACCAAGCACAGGCTGTGTGAAGAATGCTGAGCCAGACATGGACAGGCAGTTGCCTCTGCCGCCAACAGCAAACATGACTGGTATCTTCATCAGCTGCATTTCCCCAAGCCCTGGGGAAAGAGCTGGTCCATTTTTAACAGCATCCACTAGGTTTCATGTCCAACTTTTGGGTGGGTGTTGAAGCAGACAGTCCCTTGCTAGGACTGATTTTGCTTCTGTTGAATCAAGGACAAAACTCTACTCCACTTTGACAGAGGCAGAAGCATCCTCAGAATCTCTAAGTACCCATGGCTTTTTCTAAGTCATTGATGGAAGTATTAATTTTGCAGTTGTCTCCCACAGAGCAGGGATAATTCCGTGTCTTTTTAGTTTATGAAGCACATTGGAAGATGCCACAGAATGTTTAGCTGATAACTTGTGCTGTCATAACAGATCTTTGGCTTGGTTTTTTAATCTGCCTTGGTCTGGAATAGCATGGAAAAAGAAACTGTCTTGAATCTATTCAAATGCTTAGAGAGTTTATTAAAAACATCATAGTTCTGAAGTAAGAGATGCAATTTTATTGTGATCTGCACAATGCAAAAAACAGAAACATGGGACAGGGCTATACTTTTTTTTTTTAATAGCAGGAAATTAGACTGTACTTTAACGTTTACCCACGGTTTATAGAAGAAGATTGCAGATTATTCTGTGGAGGCTTTTTTAAATATGACAATACAATTTAGCTTCATCAGGACTACCAACAGTTCTGGAAAGAAATATCACATCATTGCATTCTATATTTAATCATTTATTTTGATTCACAAAAAGAACTTCTCTCAGGATGCTCTCGATAATTTAAAAAATTACAGCAATTATACCAGCTCAATAAATACTTCAGCTTCACCTTCTTTAGTCAACATAGCTCTGATAAAAGGAAAAAATAAACATGGAAGTGTTCCTCCAGTCTTTCTACATTTGGAATTAGGACTGTAGCAAACAACATGGCCACTCTGGCAGATTCACAGGGTCAAAAGCTTGGAAGGATGGCTAAGAAACTAGACCACTTTGCATCCATGCTTTACCACAGATTTCTTGTAAATCCTTGGGAAAAGGCCGAGATGCTACTCACACAGTTACTAGCCATGCAAATAGAGATTTAATATATTGGCTAAGCCACTCCACCTGCCTTTGTGCTGGCCTATTGCAAAGCTGACACTGCCTCCCCAGACCCAAAGGCACTATGATGGAGTATGGCACACAGACACTCTGGTAGGATCCACACCAAGTCTAGCATAACAAACACTGAGCCAGTTCTCTAAAGCCCAGTCGGATACAGAATAATCCTAAATGGGTTGTCTAAATCACATGTACCATGGTACATCCTTCTATCGACACTTGAAAGGAAGTAGTGATTAATTGCCTCCACTTGCCCAAAAAGGAGCAGGGTGGACCACTCTCCTGAGGTGCCTCTTTCTTTGATGCAAGCTAAGAAGTGCTCCCAGGCTGTGGAGCACCAGGAGCAGTAGGACAGATGCCCCAGTGCCCTGCACAGAAGCAGTGCTGGGAAGCAGAGGCAGGAACCAACAAGAGGCAAGCAAAGGAGCTGCACTCATGCGTGTTAACTAAAATTGTGTCTGGATTCAAAGTGTGGCACAGATATTTTGAGTACTGATGATTGAGAGGTCATTATATGGAAATAATGCCTCTAATATCGTATCATATCCTAATGAGTTCTGATGGTGAGACCTTTTGGGTCCATACACAAAGAATAACTCAACTCCTCTGCTGCCTCTCCAGATTGCCTGATAGTGCAGAGACCTTCGAGGACTTAGGCATATAAAAATTGTTAGTAGACAAAGACTGGCAACTTAGACTGTTATCAGCAGCTTGATGAGCTTATAGCTCTATCTTCTGCTCCATGGGGAATTCACTGGTAAATTATTCACTCCTCTAGCAGCACCTAGGGAAGGCACAAGGAAGAGGCTCAAGAGCTGCAGCTGAAGCAGCCTGGAGGTGCAGAGGTGCTGCAGGAATCCTCCTGGGCAGGAACAACCTGCCCCACAGGATGGGCAAAAATGGCTTTTGGTCTCTGTGGACAGAAAGACAAGATGTAAGAAACGCTGAGGGTCACAGATCTGCCTGAGTTGGTATTTGAGCCTGGTGAGTATTTGAGTGGCAAAGTGAGTGCCCAGCAGAGGGCTTAAGCAGGCCATGGAAGGAAGAGGATTCCTAAAAACCACACACGGTGGATATAGCAATGAGAAAGCTCTCAGTGTGCAACATGAGGTGGTCAAGATATAATAAAATATTTAAATAATTTCTCCAAATGAATGCACCCTGACATGATTCGGTGGAATTGCATCACTGCAAATAAGTGATACAGCAAATCAATTTTTTAACCTCAATCCTTTTAAACTGTGAACGTATTGAAGGACATACGGTAGACAAAATGCATTAGGTCCAGAAATCCTTCCTCAAAGAACTGTCTGCAGAAAATACAGTTTGAAAATATAGCAAGAACAATCAATTTTAGGATCAGGCCACCTCTGCCAGGGCCCGACTGCTCACTCCGACGGCATCACCAGCATGAAAAGGACAGGAGACTGTCGTTGAGAAAAAGTGAACCTATAAGCATTTGCTTTTATTTCAGTAACTTTTTGTTACTGGGAACTTCAGTTTTCCATCAGTGAAGTGCTTAGGACAATAAATAAGCATAAAGAAATAGTAGTCAGTAAAATAGCCTGTACTTTGCTCTTTACTCTGTTGCTCTCGTATCATGACTTGGGCTTTTGATGAGGCAGTAAATTTTTATGTAATTTCCTAGTATTTTAGTAAGGCTTAATGCTCCCCGGTCCTATGGAAATGTTTCCTTTTTGTTTTGAACCGTGAGTAATTTGACTGGCTGGAAGGACCTTAGCACTCACCCATAATGAGGCAGGACTTTTGCCACTGCTGCCACTGCCTGACCGCTTTTTCCACAGTATCTATGACTGCTGACATTTGAAGGTTTTTCCACATGGGCGAGTTGGATGTGATATTAAGCTGCTGAAAAAGCTTTACGGAGAGCTAGGGAGCTGGAGCTTGGGCTGTGAGTGGGAGGTACGAGTGGGAAGCAGGAGGTCGGTAGTGTCAAGTGGTGGCACAAAGTCCCCAGCGGCCCCATGGAGGCAGTAAGGTTTCTTGCTATGGCTCCTCTCGTCTCACAGTGAAAATGCAAGTAAATAAAATTTAAGCGTATGAAGCTTGGGCTTAGTGGCGTAATTAATTTGTGCCACATTCTACCCTGGTGCTAAGTGCACAGTTTGTTCTTCTGGCGGTGAACCTGGAGCCAAAAATGAACAGTTTCCTTTATATATCGTGATCCCTGCCACCCGCACCCGCCTTTTGAAACAACATCCTCCATGCATTTTTACACCTACTATTTCCAGCTGCATTTCTTGGTACCGCTCTAACCACCACGGGCAAGGCGCGGCGCCCAAGCTCACGAGCGGAGCCGCCCCGCACGGAACGCAGCCGAGCGCTGGCGCGGCCCGGCGGCCGCGGAGGAGGCGCGGCCCGGCCCTCGGCCCGCCCCGCACGGCCGCCGCCATGGCGGGCGGAGCGCGCCGCCTGTACCGCCGCATCCTGCAGCTGCACCGGGCGCTGCCGCCCGCCCTGCGCGACCTGGGCGACCGCTACGTCAAGGAGGAGTTCCGGAGGCACAAGGCGGCCGGGCCTGCCGAGGCCCAGCGCTTCCTGCGGGAATGGGAGGCAAGTGCCCGCCGCCCCGCGGGGCAAGGACGCGGCCGGGAGCGGCGGGGCCCGGCGCGGTGCAGGGCAGGCCCCGGCAAGGTCGGGGGCGCCGGGCGGTCGCAGCTGTTCAGAGGTTGGACTCGGTGATCTCAGAGGTCTTTTCCAGCCCAGCTGATTCTGTCTCCTCGGGCATGCTCCCCTGAAGGGCGAGCTCCGTACAGAGGTGCAGAACGCCTTGTAGCTCCATGTCTCTGGGCAGGTTATCTTTTATGGTTCTCATTGCCTTGCCTCAAAATACGTGTGATCGTAGTTATGGACACACAGGTGTATGTAACAGAGTGGCAACAGTTACATAATTAGGTATATATAAATATACACACAATTATCTGTATGATCTATAATAATACATTATATAAGTCTATATACATATTTATAACTATATACATAACTAATTGTATAATTATAATTAGCTAAGTACATAGCTTCCCTATGAACTTGCATTTTAGTTTTGAGTGACATTTTTTCAGTGTTTCCTAAGGAAACAAGTCTTATGTGAACATTGCTTCTCTGCTTAATGCCCCTTCCCCTGAACTTAGTGCGTGGTTTCACCGAGGAGAGAAAAGCAGATCACTCCCGGGTGATGCGGTTGTAACAAGTTTCACAAGCAGCAGAGGAGGGAGACCCATAAGGTGCTTTCCCCACATGCCTGGGCCCCAGTAGATATTAGCATATTAATAGGTCCCCCAAAAAGTCCACATGGCAGGCAAATGCATAGACACTTCACAAAGAAGCTGCAGTTAAAGCATGAACACAGCTGCAAGAGACAGATGTATAGACAAGCTTCCCGTTAGTTTTCATGCTCCTTGAACTACTGGTTTGGTAGTATTTTTGACTCTCAAGACTATTTTCCTTTCTGTGGAAGGAAATTCTCTTCTGCTTTGCAGTGGGAGGTGGTTAGCATAGGTAGCATCCATTGCCTCCCAGTTTACCAGTAGAAGGGTAGTGGGGGAGAACTGACTCATCTCTTCTACCTGCAGTAGCTGAAATCTTTTGGGTTAGAGTAACTTGGGCTGGGGCATCAGGAATAAGCAGAGAGAAGACTGCCTGGTATTCTTTACGGAGGAAAGGATTAAGTGTATTTTAATTGCCTCTTGCCAACTGATAGATCCTCAAATCAGAGAAATTTTTATCTACCTCTCAGATGCCTGATGCTATTGTAATTCTCAATTGCCATTTACTTGATATTGCTAAAATGTTTCCGCATCACTGCTTTTAATTTTAACATGAGCTAAAAAGACAAGTTACAGGTTACTATTTTCAGTGCTAAAATCTTCCTTAAAATAGTTTCAGAAAACGAAGTAAATGTTTACATTGAAATGTTTACATTGAAATATCTTTAGTCATGTTTAAAGTGAAATAAACAAATAGTGAAAATATTTCCCAGTTTTGAAATGTTTTAAAAGTAGATTATAGGGAAAATTGTGACAAAAATTAGACTACAAGTAACAGAAGTTGGATTTTGAAACCTGACATTTAGTGCTATTAGCTATGATATGTTCAAGGAAAGGAAACTAATTTAATAACTGTTTTGAGTGTGTGAGTATAAAGAACTTTGCAAATATGTCTGTCTTCTAGCAAGATGCTGGGAGATATTATCACATAGTTAACATGTCTCTTCTCATCTTTAATTTTTGTTTTGTTCTGGGATCTTTTTCTCCCCAAATGATAATCTATTTCAAGTGTGGAGTTTAAATCAGACTTTCACTTTTTTGACCTGTGAGAGTAGCTTTGCATCTTACGTTATGCTGTGGTTCCCAGCCCCATGAAGACTTGAACTAGGTAATTGAGGGAAGTGGACTGTGGACAAACATGGATTAGGTAACTCTGGACTCTAATTACACGCTAATTCATGTTGGTGTCAGTCATCTGACACGGTTTTGGCTAAGATAGAGTTAATTTTCTTCATAGTAGCTTGTTCAGTGCTGTGTTTTGGATTTAGTATGAGAATAATGTTGGTAATGCACTGTTTTAGCTGTCCCTAAATGTGCTTACTCTAAATCAAGTATTTTTCAGATGCTCATGCTCTGCCAGCGAGGAGATGTGCAGGAAGCTGGGAGGGAGAATAGCCAGGACAGCTGATCCAAAGTGGCCACATGGATATTCCATACCATACAACCTATAGTATGTTCAGTATATAAACTGGGGGAAGTTGGCCATGAGGGTTTGATCACTGCTCAGGCATGGGCAGGGCATCGGTCAGCAGGTGGTGAGCAGCTGTATTGTGTACCACTTGTTTCCCTTGTGTTTTATTCTTTGCACCCTTCCTGGGCAGCAGGACACTCTTTTGACCAGAAACAGGCTGGAAGCTCCAGGACAGTTCCTGCAGGACACACCAGCGTAGCTGTGAAGTGCCCGGTTCTCGCCTAAGAGTCGCACAGGTAGCCCCGAGTGAAGCTGAGATAATGCTAATTTTATTAAATGAAACAAAAACCAAACAGACCAAACAAAAAAATCCACCTAAACAAATCACTACAACATTAATACAAACTGCTTGTTTAAATTTCCTGTTAAGTTTCTTTTTTTTTTTGGAAAAATGCATAGTTACAGCTCTGATAACAGTATTTTGGTGTGTCGCATTTCCAACATTTTTCTTTGCAATTTGCTTGTTCATTAGGCTAAGTATATACCTTGCTGTATGCACTTCAGTGTTGTCAATACTCATCTTCCATCTGAAAATACTCTTTCCTCATGCCTTCTGTTGCATGCAGGGCAGGGCATCTGGTACAGAGTGGCATGATGTCTCATGTTACAGAAAATTAGTATTCTTAACTTTATGTTAAAATAATATATCTTGATGTATATTCATCAGAGGGTAAAGATTATGGATATGATGATTGCAGTGATGTTTCTTGACTGTGAATGAGGATTTCAATATGCAGTGTAATCTTAACAAGTCATCCCAAATGCTTTTTGAATGAAAATTTCCAAGGATGACTTATTTTAACATGAAACTACTTGACTATTGCTAAAACTCTTCAGGTTCTTTCTTTGTAGTCAGACCTTCTGGGTGTGCTTGAATACACTAGTTCATAGTCTGTGGTGTGCTTTCTTGTCCTCCAATTTGATTCATATTAGCTAAATGGTTAGGAAACAGGCCTGGCATTTCAATCACATTATGGTTGCCTCAAATGGTCCCCCCGCCTCCCTTGCTATTAAATTATGCTGATTCAAGGGAACTGGGCATATTAATTCGAGGTAGTAGCCAGATGGGAGTCGGCCTCTTGTCCCAGGCAGCTTGTGACAGGGTGAGAGAACACAGCCTCCGGTTGTGCCACGTGGAGGTTGAGGTTGGACATCAGAAGGAATTTCTTCACGAAAATGGTTGTTAAGAACAGAGTACCTGGGGAGGTAGTGGAATCACTATCCCTGGAAGTGTTTAGGAAATGACTGGATGTGGCACTTAATGCCATGTTTTAGTTGACAAGTTGTGTTCGATCAAAGATGGGACTCAATGACCTTAGAAGTCTTTTCCAGTCTGAATGATTCTGTGATTGTGTCTCACAAACTGAACAAATTTCCTTTATTTCTTGTGAAACATGGTGGAAAACCAGTAGGGAGGTTTCTAAGATCAGCTTTAAAAATAAAGGGGGAAAAAAAGAGGTAAAAAATTATATTTGAAATTATATTTGCTGTAGTATGTGAATGGGTCATGTTGTTTTCCTGTAAAGAAGATGAGAAGGGATCTGCTTGTTTAGAATGCACAGGAATTGAGGGAGTTAGTGTTAGAGCCAACCATGTAGATGGCTAATGTAGTTTTGTAGGAAACCTAAGCTGACCTATTTGCATTTATAAAATAGGGAAACTATCCATTGAATATTCTTGGAAGAGTTCTTAAGTGGGTATGACCAATAATAGATTTCAAGTCCATATGTATTTATATAAAAGTAGAAGAATACAAATATTGTGGTTTTCCTGTCGTTGGTATTGGATTGCTAGTTTGTGTCTGGAAACCTGCTGGAAAATATTAAAGGGGGATACAAAGAAAGTAAGCTTTGTTGTTCAGGAATTATGCTTGTTCAGGTAGATTCAAATTAAGCATATAAATTATTAATATATGTTCCTATCTATTTTCTAAATATTTAATATTTTAATTAAAATAATTAGTACTCCTTTACAGGAGACTGCTGATATAATTAGATTGATACTGATTATTACCTTGGAATGCTACTGAATTAATGTTGACAGGTATGATAAGTCAATTAGTTCAACAGTCTTCTAAATCATATGGTAGCTGATGAGAATGCTTACATAAGATATGTAATATAAGATAGTATTGATTACTGTATTTCAGGTTGCAATAGGTACAATATTCAGCTAAATAATTTCAGTAACAATTTGTTTCACATTTAAGCATTAATTTTGAAAATTACCGTTTTGTACTTGGCTTTTTTAAAAAGCCTGACCCTGTAGATGAGAAGGCCTGGACTGCCTCTAAGATGAGCAGAGTCATTCTGCAGAATTACACAGCGTTTTCTCAATCTCATAGAGTGAATAAATTGCCTTGGAAATTCTTTGGCCACTCTTGACCCTGAAAACCTTTTTACAAGCTTTCAAATGAACTGTGTGGGGAACCTCGTCACGCAGCCTCTCAGGAATGACTAAATTTTTTGAATCAGTGTATTTGATGCAATACAAATAATTGTCATTCATCAAATTTATTTTCAGTTGTCTGCGTCATTTGCAGTATTTACTTTGCTGGGATGATTGTGGGAGGCTGTCATATTTCAGAGAATATAGTTGTTCTGATATGTCTTTTTCTGCTCATGAGTGGATACACTTACAGAACTTTTTGATTCTTAATTTTCTGGGCGAGTATGATCTTCCCTCTTGATTTATTTTTAAGCTACTGGCACTCAAAAATATGTTGAAATGTTGAATGGAGAATTTGAAGAGCAAATAGTCAAAGAGGGTGGAAGAGGAAATTGTGGCCAGTACTGGAGTCAGACTGAAATGGGAATGGGATGTGTGGGTTGCTCTTTGGGCTGTCTTTCAGCAAATAATGTAGGTTGTATAAGTATAAAACTGCTGCTGGCGTTCTGAATTCTGCTCTCAGTTTCAGTGAAGTACATTATATAAGAGATGTTTTCTTTTCCTGACAAAGAAATACATTTTTTTGGAAGTAAAATACGTCTTTAGGTTTTTTGCCATTTTATTACTTTTATTAAAGTTGTGAAATAGGATTTTAGAGTAGTATTTCATTTTAACATTACCGGATACATTGGAATTTGCTTTTAGTGATTTTTATGGCTATCTGGATGAAAACCTTCTTATTAAGAGTAAATTCCTACTGAGTCCTATGTTTTTATCCCCCACTTAGGGTGTTACTAGTTATTAATTTGTAAGAACTAAATTGGAGTCAATTTCCTCTATTTTCTTTTATATTTCTCAAAAGGCAGGAAGGAATTTTGCACTTTTCTGAGAGCCAGGGAGTTGTGGCTGATGAACTGAAGAGCATGTGGGATTTGGGTATGAATGGCCGCAGGAAATCAGGCTGCTGCTGTGACCTAGCATTCCTGGTGGCCTGCTTGGTTGTAAGATTTGAAGTCAACCTCTGATGAAATTTTGCCTTGGTGCACCCATGATTTGGTGGGTGTCCTGAATTAGTGTTTATGTGCAATTGCAAAGGCTGACCATGTGGATCTCTCTTGTGAAGTTTCAAATAACTTGTGAAGTTGCAAATAACATCTTTTTCATATTATGCCATCTCTTCCATCCTTTCAGTGCTCTTTCAGATTTGGGTTTAGAAGCAGGAGCTGGTGTCTGCTTCTCTTCCACGGAGAATCCAGGCAGTCTGGAAGCTTTCTGAAGTGGTGAGGCTTGGGGTAGCCTGGTGGATACCCACTGGCTTGTGCATGATGCACATCTGTTGCAGGAAGGGGCATTTGTTGCTTCTCATCTGGAAAACAGTATCATTCTCTTTCAGGTTCATCTGCCCACTGCTGAGGGCAGTGAGTTCTAGCTGGGCTGGTTTTTTTTTTCCTGTGTACATACTAGACCTTTGCTGTATTTTCCAAATCTAAAATTTTATAAATTGTGGCATCAGCATTCTCAATGCTTCTGTCATGTTACCATAGCAATTATCTATATGCTGTCATACCTATGACTGCATGTAGCTAGTCAGATGGCTGTTTTGATAACTGATTATCTGCTAGTTGAAGTTTTTATTTACAAGTGTTTTGACACAGCAGGAAGTAATATCCAAGTCATAGGGGTCACATCCGACAGTAATGTCAGTCACCTCATAACAAGGTACATTGCAAGTATAAATCCATGATGTGCAAGTAGGTTTGTAAATTTCAGATGGTTTCGTAGCATGCCTTTGATATTTAAAATGTGGCATGAATTGAATCCCTGAACTGAAGTTTCGTGGCAGAGTATAGCAATTTTATTCGTTGTAACTTAGACTGAGAAGTTTAAATTGCTGTAGAAGTGGGGTGCATCTCTAATGAATGTAACAGTTTATTCCTTGCATTGAGTAGCACTGGCAGGGCACATTTCTGTTAATGCTCTCAGGGTTGAAGATACTGTAGAAGTTTTGTGAATGTCTGCCCCATGGACACCTTCCTAATGAGTACAGGCTGGTGACAGCCAGTGTGAGAATAGATGTCTAAATAAGAGAACAGCCAGACACAGTAGAAGCAGAACCAGTAATGGAGCATTTACAGACTTGTCAGTTTAAAAGGTAATTCAGGTTTCCATCTACTGGTGGTATAAAATTCTGTCCAAGCCATTTGAGACAGCATGTGCATAACCATGCTAGCTAACATACCATTGTACTTGTGTATGTGTGTGAAACTTAGGGAATCAAAAGCCTTTATTATATATAAGTTGTAAATGTAATAATGCATAATTCTCAGGACCTCCAGATTTTTTTAAAATTAGAGCTGCAATGATCAGCAGTCTGTTATTTTGTGCATTCATATATCCAAATACTCTTTGACTGTAAGTTTATCTTATTTGCTGTGAATTAGGCTGATTCCTCTTTTTCAGTATTCCTTGACAGCCATTTGAAAAAGTTTAACATGACACAGGTTACTGAAAGCAAATGGGTGTCTGAAATAGGTTTTCTTCAAGTTGTGTGTGTGCAAGTATGACTGTTGTTAAGATTTCTTCCTTTCTCTTACATGTAAACAAAAAAAAAAAAAAAGGAAAGAGGAGCAGATGGGTATTCTGATTGTTTTGCCCCCAGTGTTAAAGCCCTATTTTTAGTATTTAAAGTATTTTGCAGTAGAATTTAGAAAACCTTACCAGGTTAGGTTTTCAGATGAAGGTATTGAGGTCTGAACTTTGTTGCATTTTAAGACAGTGTAGTGGGTCGAACAAACAAACAGAGTATGAATTGCAGTTGCAAAGTTATAAGGATTTCTGTTTGTTTGTACTTTATTGACACCTTCCTTCTAGCATTTGTTTGGTACTTATGTGAATATTGTCAGCATGTAGTGTTTTGTAAGCATGGTAGGTTTTACCGCCTTGTCAGTGCATTTCCACTGTCAACACTATAAACACTGCCAACTTTCTACAAGTGCTGTCAAGTACCATATTTTGTAATTACTGCAATAATATTATGAGTGCTGTAATTGCATGTACTGTATAGATGTGCCTTTCTGTCCTGTGTAGACACAAAATTGATATTTTCTGCAAGTTTAAATGGCATCTGGAGCACATCAGAATAATTGTTTGGAAACTGTTTTGGGTTTTTTTCTCCTTCTTTCAGCATAATGTGAGATTGCACAAATAGAGTTATGCATATTGGAGGATTTTAAAGCCCCAGATTTTTATATATAGAGCTATACTTAGGACATACTGACGTGTACCCATTGAAGAATGAAAGATTTTTTATACAGTTCACTGATATTAAAGTAATTTAATTGCGTATTGTTTTTTGCAAGAAGCCGAACCTCAGATTTTGACCTCATAATCTTGTATTTAGTGGCATCTTTATCACCATTCATGTTGCTTTAGCTGTCTTTTGTAATGCCAAGAGCTTTGGCTCTTTTGAGGCTGAAGCTGACTGTACGTACAACCATACTTAGTCTTCTTAGTGATATCCTGCTTTTTGTGCAGCTCACTCCTGGGAATCCATTGAGCAGAAAATTTCTGGTTTTTGTTTCTGTGACTCAAGGCTGCTAATTTCAAGCTGTATTTTTGAAGGATATAATTTTGAAAATATATTTAATCATAGTATCTGATAAAATGTTTGAACTTACAGCTTTTAAAGGTAATTTCCAGAAGTAATGTATAGTAATGAGGTATTTCTAGTGAACAAGTTAGAAGTCTTACTAGAAGCAGAGTTACTGAATGTTGGATTTTAGGCTTATTGATATGTGGGGGGGTTGAGTCCTGTTAATATGCTGGTTTTTATTGTTTCAGGGATATTAGTGAGAGACAGAGCAGTCTAAGATGAAAGAGAGCACAATGCACTTTTTTCCCCACTGCAGCAACTAGGTAAATCTGTAAAATACCTTCTAAATTGACCTTGCACCCCTATTTCAAGACTGGCTAACAACAGACACAATGTAGATGCATCTTCCCTTTCGCTGTGGGAATTACTGAATGGTGTAAACTTGATAAACTAGTTTTATGCAACTTAATAGTATTTTTTTTCTTCTTGCTGAACTATTCTATTCCATAATTTAGAGGAAATGAACATTAGGTCACTGCAACATTCTTTTTTTTTGTTTGTTTTTTTTTTTTTCTTCCTGAACCAGAAGAAATGTGGTGGAAGGATTTGAGTTTTAAGTCCCCGTCACCATTGCTTCTGTGGAGATGTCATGGCTGAAGGTATTGGGTGGTGTTGGAAGTATTGATATTTGCATGGAATAAGCCAGAGCAACTGGTTTATTTTTTTGTGGGCCATCAAGTACCATTTACTGATTTATAATCAGTTTCTTGCTTCTTATGATTGCATAGTGAAAGCATGTGGTCTTTGTAATAGAATTTGGATTATAATAAGCAGTCTATATTGAGGTAAGAACTCATATTACATTAGCAATCCTTGAAACTTCATCACCTTCTGGCTGAAGTCTGTAATGCCCTTATGTGTACTCTCATGGCTGATTTTTGACCTGAGGAAGGAAATGTATTGCTCATAAGTTTGCAATTTTTAAAGTGTACACATGATGGCAGCAAATACTTAGCTAGGGAAGCCTTGTTCCTATGCTAGAAAAAAGTAAGATGCTGAATTTTCTAATATAAACTAGAATTCCTACAGATTCAATTATTGTTAAATTATTTATTGCAATATATATTGAGAATTGTTAGCTTACTGCTGCAGATTTTGAGAAGGCTTTTCAATTAGAAAACTTTACTGTGGTTTCCACCTGGTTTAGTCATAATACTGTCATAATGTGCTTTCTGGTTTGGATTTGCATTGGTAGAGTGTTTGGACAATACTCTTGGACACAGGGTGTGACTCTTGTGGGTGGTGCTGTGCAGGGCCAGGAGTTGGACTGATCCTTGTGGGTCCCTTCCAACTTGGCATATTCTGTGATGCCATGGTAGTCCCCAGGAGAGTATGCCCAGAGCAGATGGAGCCTCAGCATGTAGATACAAAACTCTTTAAAATTTTTATTTATTTTATTTTTTTCATAATGGATTTGTTGAGTTTTTAAGCACTTGTATTTTTGGAAGTGTATAGTAATAACCCAAACACAAATGTTTTTTTCACCAAATGGAAACCAGCACAGTTAGTAATGTCACATTTTAGATGCTGTTACAAAATATGTTGGTACTACATAGTACTGTTTTCTTTAAAAAGAAAATTTTCTTTAAAAATGAAAATATAGTATAAAATATTATTTATTCCTGCTTTTATTGTGAAACAGTGAAACATTTAAACTGGATCTCTTTCTCTTTTTTCTGTCCCTTTCAAAATGAATATGGCATATGTCAGTGATTCACCATTATATTTTAAGCCAAAAAGTTACAGTTTGCCACAGTTCCAGGAATAAAACCTTGTGGAAGGTGTAGGTCAGCTTTTGGCTGTGGTACAAGCAGGCTGCTCTAAAATTAAGGATATTTTGGTTCATGTTCCATTACTTTTTCTGTCTATGTACTTTATTTGCAGTAGTTTAAACTTGATTTTATGCTTAGAATTAATTTTAAGGTGTTCAGCAAATCATGACATTCAGTTGTTTTCTGGGCCTTTTAAATTCAGTTTATTGTTCACAGTGAAGTACCCTGGTGAGCTATTTAACATCCATTACAGTGAGTCATTGTAAGAATTTATTTAAGAGATCCATGATGTGAAGGGTTTTAATTAAATGGCAAACGTGTCTTTTGTTCTTCAGTTCAGCTGCTGATTGAGAAGTGAAAAGAAATCTCATTGGTAGAGCTAGCAATGTTGTTCTGGTTCATGGGCAATTCAGTACCATCAGTATAACTGAAAGGAGTTACACTGTTGAGAAAAACATCATCATCCTATCAATCAAGCAGGAAGTGAGAGTTGCTTTGTGAATAATGTGAACTCTGATTTGTCTTTTAAAAAATTTTTACTATTTGTTTTACTGGTGAATCTGATTTTTGTGGAGTGCTTGTCTGCCAGCAGATGCCACTCCTCAGCAGCAGACTAGTTTCCCAGACTTAACCAGATAGAGGAAAATAGTTGTGGTAGACCCTTGTTTTTAGAAACATTTGATGGCAGTTTGCCTAGGATTGTCTTTGTTTTCCTCAATAAGAACAACCTATGCTATAAACAATTAAATATTTATATTTTACAATAGAGCTGTTTAAAGGTTTGTTTCCTGCTGATGCATTAAACCTCAGGGCTGCAAAAATGGTAGTATGTGGGCTAAGATGCCTTTGTTGTTCAAAGTTTTGTGTAGAGCAGTGTTTTAGTTGAATAGAGGATGACCCAGAAATCATTTAGGACTCAGGGAGCTTCATTACAGAAGGTGGAAAGATGTCTGTGTTGGAATTGCTGAAGAGATGTAATGAGAAAGACTTAGAAGCTGAAGTCTCAATGGCTTGCAGTAGGCCAAGTCCTTGTAAAACCTTTACACATATGGAAAAACAGATGGCCCAGTTTTAAGTGTAAGAAGGAACTAAGAAGCTGTGCAGTGAAAATAGACAAGGAAATCCTGGTAAGAATATTCTGTTTGTCATTTCTAAATTTTGAAAAGACATTGTCCTGTGATTATGTGTCCTGGGACATGAATAATGACATACTGCTATCTCTAAACTTTAACAGCCATCTTTTTAACAGCTGATGTGTTGGATACGGGCAAGGCCTGTCTTGGCCTCTGTAGACATCTGCAGTAGAAGACTATTTTGAAAATTGGTAAATATGGTTAGACCACCAGACCCTGGACTGACATGATGGATGTCACCTTTCCAGCCTCGACCCCTTCCATCTGTCTGCCAGTAATGGAAATACTCCTGATATAGCTAACAAGTTTTTGATTTTTCACACAGAACTGCCTGTGTGTGTTGTTGTTTTGTTCTAAAGGGTTTAGTTTTATATTCCTGGTGAGAGAAGATCTGTTATATATATGTGTGTGTATATATATATGTAGATATATAAAAAAAAATATATACACATATTACGCCTCCTCAACTTCAAAAATAATGCAGACTACTTTTCTTGTGGCTGGTGGGAAACCTGTGAAGATCTGGGGATGCCATTTGAGCCCTGGAGAATTAACCATGAAAAAAGCCATCAGTGGCAATTTTATTGCCTTCCTGCATGTTTCCTGGGAAGTTCTTCTTTGACTTCTAGTTTGTATTCATCAGCTCTTCCTTGGAAATCATATATTCTGCATTTTGTTTTATTCCCATCACTTTCAGGAAAAAGTGTTTCTGACTTCATTTGACATTAGAACAAACTTGCTTCTCCTAAGGATGTTTTCTGTAGCATTGATTAGTATCAGTTATCCAGTGTTAACAAACTTAAGTGTTTCACAGACTTCATTTTCTAGGTGTTAACTGTTTCCAGCCTATTGGGATTCGTTTTTTTCTGTACTGATATATCTATAGCTGTGCAGTATACATGCATGGTGTATTTCAGGGGTTTGGCACCATCTACTTCATTGAGTGTTTAATGGCTTTGACTTGAAGCAAAGCATATTGAAATCATAGCGTGATTTCAGTGGATTCTTCTGGAATTGCAAGTGGGCTGGACAGTGTCCTGAGTGGACAGCAGCTGTGGGTGAAGTTGAAGTTCCTTTCAGATCTTTTACTGAAGTATGAAGGTAAAGCCATTCATGTATCAGAGTATTTGGTTAAGAGAAAGGAGTTGGAATTTTGCAGTTGGAGAACTTAAACATTTCCTGTTTGCGTGCAAGCAAACCTTTGTATTAATTCTGCTTGACAACATTCCAAATGTTGTACTCTGCCATGCAGAGTCTTCAGAGACTTCACAGTGATGGGGTTTTAGAAAAAGTTATCCCCATACAAAAACTACACACCACAGAGGAGATACTAAGACAAAAGCAAGCAGTGTATGAAATAAGCTCTTGGCTTGGGAATACACCTCTTGCAAGGCGTGCTGGGGTCTGTTAGGCTGCAGCATTGTCAAGCTAAAGGTGGGTCTGTACTGCTGAATCGATGTACCTGGGCTGCTTTGCAACTGGCAGTGGAACAGCCCATTTCCATGCTGTTAAACTCTTGTGCTCCAAAGTAGGGTGGCCACACTCAAACTCCCTGTGCCAGCTCACTGGCGGAACTTGGGAGTTGTTTCGCGGAAAGATGGTTATCCTTGATCAATACCTGTGCCAGGGAATGTGGCACGAAGCTCCCAGGGTGGGTGGTTGAGTTCTGGTACCTTCTCAAAGCATTCCCTGGCAGTGCTGTAAGTTGTTACTGCAGACAGAGCTCTGACTCCTCTGCTGTCAAGTGCAAGTGCTGCTTTTGTTCTGAATTCTGTCACCCATTAGCAGATTATCAACAACTGTTAGATTTATCTACCTTTCTCCAAATCAGGAGTTGTCATATCTGAAATCTTCATGGAGATTGAGCTGAGAAACAAGCTCTGAACTCTCCAGTGCTGTTCTGCTGCCGGTCTGGTGAAATAAGAGGAGACTCTAGGCCATAATGAAATTGCATGTCAAAACTGGGTGGTGTGTCTGCACAGTAGCATTTGTGAATGTTCAGCTCTGGGCAGGTGGAAAATGTATTCCTGGAAGGAAAAGAAAGTGAAAAAACCCACCCTTGCTGTCTTTGTAACCAGGAGGGATTGCCAGATGTGTCTTGTTATTCTGCATCCTAGATCCCTAAAATATTATTTGAATACTAACATTTATTTAAAATTTCATTTCTGATTCAATTCAAAGAGAGCGTTCACTGCTATTTTAGAGGCCTCTGGAGAGCATAGGTCAGCTGGTGTTAATAGTTGTGCTTTGTGTTGATAAGACAAGTAAGCACACACTTTTTCATCATTCCCTTTTACTGACCTGCTTCTGAAATGTCATGGGCCAGGTTTACACTCTCATGGGCCACGGAGATGAGACTGAGTTTGGGAAATTCGTTTTGTATGGTGCCTTTTGGAGAGTGTCATATGGGTGAAGGAAGAGCTGCATGAAGAAGCCCTGTTAACTTGTTTGGATGACAATGGGTATAGAGGAACTCCTGAGTTCTCTGGAAAAACTAGAGCTACTATCATCTTACACAATACCTCAAGGGCAAGCAGGCAGAAAATAAACCTTTGGGTAATGCCAATTTGCGTATTAGAGCATTTCTAATTATCCTTTGCTGTTGTTGAGCCTAATTTGGTGAACTGTTAAGATGCACTGCTTGTAAATTTTGATCAGATTTTTTTTGAGTGCTGTTGCATAGTGTGTATTGTATTTCAAGTGGAAAGGAGGTTTTGTTCTTTTCACTTGCATATTGAATAAGTAAAACTTCAGTGACTTTGGTCTGGTGAGGAAAATTATAAATACGGTCTGTTTCTTCTCTGAAAAATAGCTGCTAATGACGTTTTGTGTTGGTTATGAAAGAATAGGATGGAATCTAGCTTATGTGTGTGTTAGTAAAAGCTTGTATACTAAAAGAGTTTGAATAAATCAGCTGGTTATTGAATAATGTCAGTATTCTATTACCGATCTCTTAAGTATGTGAACTTGTCTGTCTTAGTGAACTTTGTAGTTGATTTAGTTATTTTGAAACAATTGCCTTGGAGGAAGAAGAGAACTGTTTGATATAGTATGATGTCTTCAGTACTGAAACATTTGAAAAAAATCTAAAATCTGGTAGTCCTCAAAACATAATGTCAGATCTTACCAATAACCTGAGATTTGTATTTTAAATATTTTTAACTTGAGGCTAGTCATTAAAATATAACTTGGACTAATCTTGGGGTTTTAATGAATACAGTAATAAAGCAGAGGTAGCCTGGAAGACCTTGACTGGAAGGGCTATTTTAGATCAGGTTGGTTGTGGCCTCATCCAGTCCTTCACACAAAGCCTTTTGGGTTTTGCTGGTAGAGGTTGTGTAGAGGATGCGGAGAAAAGATTTGACTTAAAGTATAATTTTCAAATGTTAGCTGAGAAGGTTCCCAAAGTTTCTTATGTTCAAGCAAAACTAACTACAGTTCTAAAAGTTGGTTGTAACCTAAGTCGGATTCACAGCTGAATGGTACTGAAGTACGAGTGCTGACTCAGCACTCTCACAGTACATGATCACTGACACACGTTGGTATCCCTTGTGGCACATTTAATAGCTTGGTTTCAATCCAAGAGTAGTACGTCCCCAAAAACTGGAAGTCGTACTGTGTTGGGTTTTGCCTAATAATTAGTTAAGTTTATATATAAATGTAACTATGTAGGTGTGATGTTGGCAGTGTGTTTATGTTTCAGCAATATGTTTATGCAGAGACACAACTCAGCCGTATAAAGTGCATGTGTCGTTGAAATGAGGATTAATGTGCTAGACAGTGTGGAGTGTAACTGTGATGGAACAACTTTCATGGTAATTAGCAAGAGCTTGGAAACCTGTATTATACTGGTGTGAATGCTGTCTGCATAATTACTAATTTTTATTGTATTGTTTTTGATGGATTGTTTGCGTACTTATTTGCACAAATACACACTTTTAATGCACAGTAACAAGTATAAGAATAAATGAAGCGTATGAGTTTATGCATCTTTTTCTTTTGAAAATCAGTGCCATGGTATCTAAAAGACTTAGTTCCAGTCTTTCATGGCATTAGATTGATATCTAACAGTTTCACTTGAATTTATGTAGTAGTCTAGCAGAAAGCATGCAGCAGTGTGCGGTGGATTTAATTGCAGTGTGAATGAGCGCTTTGAGTTTGTTTTATTTGGCTTTGTCTTTTTTTTCTTTACCTTCAGGTGTTCAATTCTGTTGTGTGAGATGAAGTTCTCATGATCCCTTGTACTATTTAGCATATCCCATTTGTTGATTAAAGCTTTTGGTACAGTGATGCATCTGTCACTGAGTACTTACCAAGTTACTTGCCAAAGGTTTCCTTTTTCCTGAGCAATGGGACTTTTTTGTTTTCATTTGTGATTAGATAGCTTGTAGGAGCATTGTTGAGGGAAGACAGATTCCGAAAAACATTTCAAATAGGTATGATAATTTTGACAGCAGTTGTAGCAGAACTTTCCCGGGTAAATTCTCTACCTGCCTGATGGATTAAAGCATTACCAAGCTGGGTTCTGTAAAGGAAGATGTTTTGCAAAGCTGTTATTTTTAAATTCACTGCTATAGTGGATATAGCAAAGAGTGCAGTGAAGATGAAGAGATGTTTTATTTTTCTCCTAAATGTAGTAGAATACAAATGATCCCATCACTTTTCCCCAATGCTATATGGTCTTGTTTTCAGTGTTTTCGTCTTTTGAGAAATTAAAAATTCATGTTAAAATGTTATGCTTTGACACAGGGAAGTTACATTTTGTTCCAGTTTTCTAGGGCAGCAGTCAATAGTCAAGGCTACTCCTGCACTATAGCAGCAGGAGGACTTCAGGCTGAATTCACTGTAGTGCATGTGCATGTGGGTCAGAGGTCCATGGGGAGCTTTCAATGTCTAGCCCATAGGGACATTTCACAGGCAGCCCACAAGTGGGTTTTAGAAGAAGTATTTATTCTGGTCTACCCATGTCTTCTATGATAGAAATGATGCACGTGCTGGGATGGCAGAGGAACCCTTGCAGTCTGATGCCTTCCTGTGCGTAGCCAGTGCTCCGAGCTGTGACCTGAGCAAATGTGTGCTGTGCTCCCCTGCTGCATCTCATGATACAGGTGAGGGGGAGGGCTTTCCCCTACATCACTAAACAGATGTAGTGGGACTGGTCTAGGCTCCCCTCTCTGCTGGTGCCTTCACAAATTACTTTTTTTCACAGGTACATGAAACATTCTGCAGGACAGCAAATCATGCTAATATTCATCCCCCCCTTTAAGACTGAAATAAACCCCTGCTCACAAAGACCCCATAAATTGCCATTCAGTGGGATCCCTTAGGTTCTGCTCTGCTTGTGGGCAGATATACACAAGATTTTCTTTTCCATATTTGTATTTGGCTAGCAAGCAAAATCCATTAAGACGTATAAACAACTCAAAAATAATCCAAGTGTTTATTGCTCAAATAGCATTGCATTGCTTGAAATAAGTCCAGAGTAATTTTAAAGCCATGCAAATATAAGCTGAGATAATTCCTCAGTGTTGAAAAGTCTTGAAACACAAATGAAACCTCTTGAATAGCTTTAGTATTCTCTGACTGGTAGAAACCTTATTTATTGCATCATCAGTGGATGGCAGGCAGAGATTTTTTCTAAACTTATTATATAGCCTGTTTGAAAACTCTTCTTGATCATATACAGTAGAAAAAGAACTTGGTTCTTAATTCAGTATAAACAAATAGTGCAGTGGTTTGACATTGATGCTAATGATAGGAGTATCATTGTATTAGTGTGGAGAGAGCAGCTGAACAGATGGGGGTGCACCATACCAAAATGATTAAATGGTACCACTTAGAGCAGAGGTGGTTTGTCATGGGAGTTTTGGGCACAGAAGTAGAACTAGTATGTGACACTTCCCATTCATGCTGTCTTCGCCACAGGCAGGCTACTTCTGCTCCAAATGTTAATGCTTTCTTTACCTCTAAGTGAAGACCATGGCACTTGGCTGTGGAAGCACCTGCGAGGCTGGCAGCCAGAGCACAGAGCTGAGCTTGCTTGACCAGTCTGAATGTGGTGCATCCCCATTTCTGAAAGGTAGCCCTGGTATTTTCCTGGCTCTGGTGTTTCTGCATACTTTCCCTTTAAAGTATTGAGGTAAATTAATTTCTGTTCCAGTTCAGCACATCTGTTTGCTTGGGACCTGTTTTTGCACAGAGCAAAAATAGAGGTTCTAGGTGGGTGAGACTTTTTGGGAATCTGTAGGCAGTCTGGATTCTTGTTGTGAAATCTTAGAGCTTTGTTAACTGAGTGTTCACTTAAAAGTGAAGTACATACAGGTCTAAGCTATTTGACATAATTGATTTCCATCCCTTTATTTTTCCCCTATCCTATTTTCCCTGTCATTTGCTAATTGAAAGCAAGCCCCCTTTAATAGCTGGAAAACCTCTGGCAATAGCAGGAAAAAGAAAGAAAAAAAATAGAACAAGATATAGGTGAGTTAATTGTAAAGTATTTGTTGTGTAGAGATGACAGGAGAACGTGTGGAGGCTTGAGTTTGATATGTATTTGATCTCCCTAAGAACAGTACAGAATATTTGATGGATTTTTCATAAGTATGTTCAGATTAGCTATGTCTACAGTACTTTATTGAATTTTGAAACTTGTTTAGCAGATGACTGAATTTTCCTTTTTCATTTTCTGCTTAATCCCTCCAGTCTTCTGTGACAGTGCAGCCTTCACTTGCTGTATTGTGACAGACACTATAAAAATCCTCTTAAATGTGAGAGCTGTTGGATAAACGGATAGTGACTTGCAGATGATTGCAGAAGTTTTTTGGTTTTTCAGATTTGAGGGTTCTGATGTAGTCCATAAAGATTCATGCTCCGTTTTAGCAGCTCTTGACCATACTGATGACACATTTGTTTTCTTCAGTTAACTTCTGTGGCTAGTTCTGAAGTAGTTCAGAACTTATATAAAAATATCCAAGTTAAAAACCCTTGCTAAGATACATAAATATGTAGGCTTTAGAGTTTTTTAACTTATGAAACTGCTGAAAGAATAAGCACAGTTTTAGAATTATGTTTAGGATGGGAACTTTTCGTTTGTCTGAGCATCTTTGTCTGCAGTTACACCACAGGACTTTCTGGCTACATATGTTGTATCACAGTGTTTTAGGAAAAAAGAACAGAGTAAGGAACTTTTTGGTGTAATTTTGAGAGCAGTAAAACTAAAGATGAAGGAAATGCCGTGATTTATTCTATTGCTTGGAGGATATGGAAGACTTTTTAAACAATACATGTTATTAATTTCATTTGACAGAGTGTCGTGGTTTGACACTGGCCCAGCGCCAGGCACCCACAAGAGCTGCTTGCTCACCCTCCCCTGCCACAGCTGGGCAGAGGAGGGGAGAGGGAAAAAAAGTTAACGAAGGCTTAATGAGTGAGATAAGGACCCAGAGAAACGCTTCAAGGCAAAACAGGCTCAGCTTAAGTTGCTAAGTGAATCTATTACTAACAGAATCAGAGGAGGATAATGAGAAGTAAAATAAGCCCTTAGAACACCTTCCTCCCCCCAGCCCCTCCCTCCTTCCCACCGACAGCGCAGGGGACAGGGTGTGGAGGTTTTGGTCAGTTCATCACCGAGATTCTCTTCCACTGCTCCAGGAGTGGAGTGTTCCCCTGTGAGGCCGTGGGGTCCCTCCCACAGGACACAGTTCTCCATGAACTTCCCTGGCGTGGGTCCCCTCTCACGAGCAGCAGCCACCCCGCACCTGCTGCAGCGTGAGCCCCTCCCTCGGGCACACAGCCCTCCCAAAACTGCTGTGCTGTGTCTCTCTTTCCACGGGGTGCAGTGCTCCAGGAACAGGCTGCTCCAGCCTGGAAGCAGGGCCGTCTCTCTCCACCGGGTCTCCCACAGGACCACAGCCTCCTCCAGGCATCCACCTGCTCTGGCACGGGCACATCCCCCACGGGCTGCAGGTGGATCTCTGCATCCCCCATGGATCCATCCCCATGGGCTGCAGGGGCACAGCTGCTTCACCATGGTCTGCACCATGGCCTGCAGAGGAACCTCAGCCCCGGCGCTTGGAGCGCCTCCTCCCCCTCCTTCTGCACTGACCTTGGTGTTGCCATGCTGTTTCCCTCACATGTTCTCACCTCCTCCTCTTCTCTGACTAGAATCCAAAATCTTGTGACTTTGTTTTGATTTTCTTCTTAAATATGTCATCACAGAGGCGTTACCAGCCTCTCTCATTGGCCCAGTTTTGGCCAGCAGCATGTCCATCTTTAGAGCCATCACAGATTGGCTGTGCTGGACATGGTGGGAAGCTTCCAGCAGATCCTCACAGGAGCCATCTCTGCGGCCCCCCTGCTACCAAAAACCAGGCTGTGCCAAGCCAATACACAGAGGGAGGTGTATGTGTATACAAAGCATATGCGTGGTCTAAAACTTTAACGTCATTTAACATATTTTGCTGCAGCAACAAGAACTTAAAAAATTTGCACTGGGTCTAGCACAGAGAGTAATAAGTTAACCTTTTTTACTAAGTACTGTGAAGTAAATGTTAATTGCAGTAACAAGCTTTCTTTCCATAGAGTGAGTTTACAAATATAGACCAGCATATTGTTAGTTGTCTTAAGGAAAATGTCAGTTATATCAATTTGCATTTCTTTTCAAAGGGACATCCTATTGCTGCTATTTAAAAGTAAGAAGGACTGAATTGCAACCAAATGACTGTGGCCAAATACACTGATTTATTTTTATAGAGTAGGACCTTCAGAAGTTCCAGACTAAATGTCATACTTAGATAAGTAACACCCTTATAAGAATTCACCTGTGTTTCCCAGTGGCAGTATTTTTTTCGTTTTTTAAATCATGAGTCTGCCTGTGGGTAGGTTTTCTTTTATTGATGGCCAGTCTCCTAGGTAGTGCTCTGTGAAGAGCACACCTCAAAATGTTTTTGTCTTGTTGAAGAAGCAGGTAGATAAACTTCCATGACTCCTTGTTTTTCTGTTTTAAATGCCTCCACAAGCACTGAGGTAGGGCTTGTCTCTCTCCCCTGTTACTGGAGGCACCATGGTAATACTAGCAAAAAAAGTCAGCCTCTGATTCAGTGTTTCCTGATGCCAAATTTGCTCTGCTAAATTAGTATCCCATGTATTGTGTTGGAACAGGTAACATTGACTATGTTCATTTAAAACTGGAGAAGTTTCTGTCTGTCCTAAGGGGTGACTCTGACTTCTATACTAATGACCTTTTTGTATGTTTATTAAATATTGCCCATGACTTTCTTCTTCATTCATTCAAGCACGTATTTCTTCTACAGGTCCATTAAAGTAAAAAATTTAGCACACCCTCAGCAGAAAGGTTATTTGTGGTGTCATGGAAATCAATGTAAGATGCCTATTAGTGGATTAATTTTTTGTTTATACTTGAGGTTTTCTTCGTTGCTGTATTAGTTTTTGTTTCTAATGAGCATATAGAAATGTGTGGAATGGAAAAATAAGAATGCCAAATCTGCTTTGGATATATATGTGCACTTTAAATGCATCATTAGAAGAACATGCGTGGAAGTCTTTGAAGTGTTATCATCTGGGATATATAATCTTCTGCATGTTAGTATCTAGCGGTCTGGCAAATAATGTGGTTGTCTTGGAAACAGGCTTTATTTTCCTTTTGTGAATATCTAGATGTGAAATTATCATCTTCCTTGAAAATCTAGAATACTTCTGAAAGAAATAACTGCAGATTTAAGATGCTTGTCCTCTATTTAAAGAATTGATACAGGAGTCTGTGAGTGATGTTTGCATTGTGAGCTTTAATTATAGTTGTGTGCTTGTGTTGCTAAAACAGTCTTTAGTGGTTTTTTTAGGTAAAATGCCTGTACTTAGTGTCGATATTTGCCTGGGAATTATCTGCAGTGAAACACTTTGCCAGGATTTCCTACGTTAATGTTTGAGTAGAAATATTACAATGTAACTGATGCGTTAGAAGTGAAATTTCTAAAAACAAACTGATACTATGACTTCCAGTCTTTTCCCTTGCCTTGTTTTAAATTAACAGCATGTGATAAATCCTTGGATGTTCTGTGGGATTATAGCATAATATTTGCCAGACAAAACATCAGCTGTAGACAAAAGTGCAGAGAACAGCTTTTTTATTAGCCAAAGAGCTGCCATGCACGACATAAAATGCCAAAGTAAAATAGAAACTGAGTCAAGAAATATCCATCTTTCAAATTGCTAGATTTTTATTAGGAATTGTATGAAAATATGAAATAGTGTTCTTGAAATTTATTTTTTCTGGTCTGTAGCTTATTTGTCCAGTCACAGCAGTCTGATAGTTTGGTACTAGCAACAGTGCAATTTCCTAATTTTTACAGATGAAGGTCCAAACTGAAGAATTTTCCATGTTTTGTTCTTAAATTTTTATGTTTAGTAAGTTTTTAGTGGAGTTTTTAATATAGTTCTCTTCCAAGTATTTTTGTCTCCAATACCAATATAAAAGGCTTTCAAATACTGATATGTACTTCAGAGAAGAATATTTTTTAAAGTCTCTCATAAAAGAACTGGTTTTTTCAGTGGAACTCACACTTTGAATGATACAACCTGTCCAAGGATAGAGAATCACGGCAAGATCTTGTTTAGCCATTGGAACCCAATTGTGTGACCATTTCTTTCATTCTACCTCCCATCTCTTCCTCCTGCTTCATTTCTTGTGCTGCACCCACATTTCAAATTGATCTCTCTTTCCAGATCTTAATTGGCCATTTTATTTTTGCTCAAATGTTCAAGTATGTTCCAATTTTTTTTAACTTCCTTATTCCATAGAATAAGATCAAGCTTTCTATATAAGGCCTGAGATGAAGCTTACTGACCTAAGTGGAGAGAATCTTAAAGACTATGGTTGTTACCAGATGATGCAAAAAGCTTTTAGTGACCTGTACTTTGGCCCCAATGTACAATAGTGGTGTAAGTATTCTGCACCCAGAAAGAAAAAAATAATCACAGCTTGTTTTTCCACAAATGACAGTAGTCACTCTGATGTATTCTAGTAGCATTGTGTTCCATTTTGGATGTAATAGCGTTTATATATGTTTACCTTGATGGCCAGGCCATAAACTTCCCACTTTCACCTCAAATTATGATCTCGTAAATCTTAAAGGACATTAAAATAACATGTTATTTAACCTACAAAAAAAGCTGAGTTAGTCCTTGAGCTTTTTTCGCATTCCTCTAAATAAATGTCATTTCTTCCAGTTTAACGATATTAGTTAACTGTGTTCAGAAAAAGCAGTCCATTTTATACCTTCCTGATCAAATAATAATTCTCCATACTGATTACTAAGTATTACATAATTATATTCCCTGGCTCCATTTTAGCGGAACGATTTTTCATTCTTTGCTCCCAAACTGCGAACAAGCAACCAACCCAAAAAAAACCCCCAAACCCCTTATGGTAACAATTCTGTGTAGTTACAGTATGTGCATCTTTGTGTTACTGTGATCAGTTCCCTGAAACTGGCTGATAGTCACAGGCTCTAGCATCCTTCTTGGATACCCTGGGAAAACCTGATATTGTTGAAGTGCTCATGGCTTTTCCTTTCAGATTAACTTCTGGTAAACTTCGATGTTTTCTTGTTCCTATTCTTTATGATACAGAGATGTAGTCCTGGAGAAATCTCTTTTACCTCTGTGCATTGTAATTAGAAAGGGTGACATAGTCTTTCATCCCCAGAAATGGAATTATGCATAATTCAAAGTTAGTTCTAAGGATAAAGAGGAAGTACTGTTTTTTCCTCTCGTATGTTTCACTTCAGGATGTTGCCAAGTCTGGTATCAGCAGCATTAGAAAAAGATAAAACAAATTCCAGGGGAAAGATTGTAGAATCATTTAGGGAGAAATGGTATTTTTGTTGCCTTTTGTAATTAAGAAAGCACAAAACAAAATAACTAATGAACATTTCCTTTTACCATAAGCGAGGAAGTTGGTTAAATACGGTCATTTACAGCCAGAGACATAGAGACATGTAGTAGCTTTCTCAGTGATGAGACCCACATCTCTGGAGGACAGTGTATCCAGTCATCACATCATGTTTAAGACAGAAGTTTCTCTCTCCAATGCCCAGCACAAAGACAAGCTACATCTCTAGCTTCACTTAGGCACGTGATATTTAGGTGTAGGCAGTCCCATTGCAAGTGCATGATTTGGCTTGAAATGACCTCTGCAAATCTTTCCATCTAATAATGGACTGAAATACAAAATAGCTTATCCAAGCTGCTCTTCGCATTACTCGTTTTAGAGCTTCTCACAAATTACAATTGGGCGTATTTGTTAGAAAAGGGAGGATTTTGTTTCATCTGCATAATTTTTGGGGGGGTTGGAGATGTATCCTGTAATGAGATGGATTCTCCATACTCATGATCTCATAGGCTGCTCAAGAAACCAGTTTGCCCTCTGGCAAACTGTGTCAATTTTGTACCTTTTGTGTTTTGCATTTGCTTAATAAAACCTGTGTGCTGCTCTGCTGTTCCTGGCTTTCCTTCCTTTTCTGGAGTGCCACTCTAGTGGCTGCTTCAGCAGAGGGGCAGGGACAGTGGCTATGAGTTACCAACTCTGATGAAGCCCCATTTTTGGATGTTTTTCTCTTTGGGGATTCTTCAACTGCCCTGCAGTGGTGCACAGGGGAGGAGCAGGGAACTCATCCTGGGAGGAACGCATTTTTCATTTGCTGGATTTGAAAAAAATGCTTGAAATTTTTATTTTGTTGTTCTTTCATATAATCTGAAATTCTCTAAAGTTTATATGAAAATGTGCTTTCCTTTAATTTCTGAGAAGAATGCTTTTTTAAAATAAGAACTAGTAATGTTTCAGCATTAATAAAAATAAAGTACTCTTTTTATACCTTCTTTGATTCTTATTTATAGGCATTTTAAGTTTCTTCATAGTGTTCTTATGACTTAAGCTACTCAGTCTAGTTTTTAAGTGTTTGTAAATAAAATGTATCTGAATAAAACATACTTATTTAATATGTTGTATCCTAACTTCTGCTTAATTGACCCCTTTATTATAAGTGGACAATATCAAGGGTGGCTGAAATTTGAAATGTGACGGATTTTGTAGCTTGTTTAAGGCATATTCTTTACATCTAAGAGCTGTCAGAAGGTGGCAAACAGATCTGAGAACAGCAAGTTGCTTTCATGAGATACAGATAAACCATTCAGCAGGCGAGCTAAGTATGTCTGTAGCCTATAGCATAGCCACAGGTATCCTGGCCATTAGCTACCTTGGTGCTTCACTCAAGCCAAAGAGCTTGTGTTTGCAGTGTGTTTAATTTGAACAACAAAGGTTTGTGTGTGAATCCAAGGAATATTGGAATATTATTTAAGCAATACCTCAGGATAGGAAGTGGTGAGCAGAGGACATGGACATCATTTTGTCGCTTACCTCTGTTGTTAGAGCCTTTGTGGGCTGCAGCACCATCTCAGGTCTCTGACTTAGGAGCACTGGCCACCTTAGCCCGAACTGCCCTGCTGAAGGCTCTTGTATGGCTTTCTTCAACATGTTAGTGCTGGGTTTTGAAGCCAGAAAACTTTGTGTTACTTTGCACAACTCCGCCTCCCGTAGTAGATATTAAAGATGATGTTGAAAGACTGCGTGCTCTGACATTGTTAATGAAAGAGAAGCTAGAACAAGAAAACATGGAGAAAAACATTGGTTTCTGTCATAAATAAGCTTGTCTCTTTTTCTTTCTTGTATATGCTTTGTGTGTTGTTAAGCATATGATGGATGCTGAGGTGATTCAAATGCCACAAGAGAAAGTTGTTTTTTCACCTTCTGTCAGGACTTGCAGTAGGAGCTGGACGTCTTTATTCCTTAGAGGTCCTCTGCTGTGCCAGCTACCTCAGAGTGAAAGTCTTGATTCTTCATTCTGTTGCCCTTTTCCCAGCAATTACTATTTTAATTATTCACATAAGAAACTCTACTAATGCTCTCATATGTCATTATCTGGTATCATTCAAATACCATTTGATGGGTATTTTCAAAAGCAGGGGGAAGGCTTACTCAGAACCCTTTGTAGTATATTGATTTTTCTTTTTTTAGGTGTTAATGGTGTGACCTTTACAAAACTGAAGGTAATTTGAAATTTAAATTTTGAAATTGATAGTACATTGCTTTGGATGTGTGGTTTTACATAGCTGTTTATTCACATAGGTTAATTAATTTGGCAGTAATTGTATTTTATGCAATTTTTAAAATGTTTAGGGCTATTTTAAGTGGTCTTATCTGGTGAAATATAGATTGTTATGGGTTAATGTGTATGTGAGTGCATGAAAGTATTCACTGTAGTGGTGTATTAAGCTGAGCTTAAATGTGGTATAACTTTCCTGGGTTTATGACTGCATTTCTAACTATACTTGCAGCTTCAGGTAAAATGTATGAAGATACTCTGGAATTTCATGGGGTGTAGCGCCCATTTAAAAATCACTTCTGTAATACTGTGTCTTTTTCTGATTCTCAGTTTAACATCAAAACGGTTTTGCAGTAAAAAATATAGTAAATAATTTGCAGAATTCTGTCTGAATGAATATGAAATAATTAATTCAACATATCTCTGCACAATAATAAGAACAGGTTGCTCCTTGCTGTGCTGTTCATTCACAGCTGTTTCTTCATGCTGCCACCCTTAGCAGCATGTGTTTGATTTTGCTCTGAGTAGCAGCAGAAACATTTGAAATGCTGCAGTTTGAAATTAACTTCCAGGGAGCAATGAGGGTGGCCTGTCAGGCCATGCTAATTTTTTTTATGTCACCCTGAGAAAAATAAATTTAATCCGATAGCATTTTTCTAGTGCCTGACTGTGCCCTGTTTGTTTAACACATCTCAGAGTAGTGTTTTCTGATCTGGCCACAGTAATGTTTTTTATCAGTGCTGTCATTAATTTGGCTGCAAGTGGAGATAGTCTTTTTGGAATGGATGAATACTTCAGCTTTATACTTCAACTGCTTAAAGGAGATAAAAATTTTAGACCTTTTTTAGAGAGAAAATCTGACTAGAAAGTGAATTGTACAGGTAGTTACCATGAACAGATATCTTTCTGAGATTTTTGGAGCAATTGTCTAAAATGTAGCATTGTACATGTTTAGGAGGATGCCAGAGAAAATAAAAATTATGATTGCTGGTCTTTCCAGTGAAAATGAGAAAATGGGCTCTTAACCCATTTAAGTTTATGATTAAATCATAAATATCTATCAGCACTTTGTATTAGCATATGAGATGTGTGTCAGTGTGGAGTAGACCTGGTAGGAGTCTGTATATCTGGCAGTCAGGGAGTGGGGCTTTTGGCTGTGTGATTTTTGCTTATATTTTTCTGTTTAATTCTTTTCTCGACTTGGAAAACAAGAAGGCTGGTGCTCTTTCTGTAATGTGTGGTATTTTAAACCTCAGATGTTACCCCATCCCCTTGCCCTTTTAATGAATTTTCGCATTCTGTGAATGCTTATGAGTCAGAGAGCAGAGGAGAACTTAGTATTTGCTTCACTTAGTGAATTTAAACAAAAAACCCTAAGGTTATTGATTATAGCAAACACTCACCTGTTTTTTGTATAAATCATTTAGAGGTTCAAGCATTTAATTATATCATAGGATTTTGAGAGAGCCTGGTGGAGCCTGGTGCTCGGGTTCAGCTTGCATGCTGTAGATGCCAGTGATCTGAGGCAGGACCATCACGGGTGAGGAGTGCATCAGACCTTTCAGGGGAGGGATCTGCCTCCGCACTGGTGATGTGGAGAGTTTTGGGGTGTCTCTGCGGTTGCACACACTGATGGCAGCGCAGTGACATGACCAGTCTGCACCTTGGGACTGTTGCCTTGGGCCTCCTTTAAGATGAGGAGAGTGTCTGTGATACGGATGGACAACAGGCTGGGATTTAATACGGAATAAAACAGCCATCTTTTGATGGTAAATGGTCAGGAGAGGTTGTTGTGACTTGAACTTGATTCTGGTCCTCTGTATTTCTGGTGGCAATCACATACAAGGGGGGAAAAGCTTTTACCATTCAGCTGGTGGTTTGGGTTTTGTTTGCTTTTTTCATGTAAAAGCCCAGGAGGTTTACAGCTGGTGCAGGCAGAAGATCATTGCAGTAAGAGCTACTTCCAAAGAAACAACCAACCAACCTAAAAAACTGCCAGGGAGGAGAGCTCCTGTGTCCCTCTGCCATCGTTGTGTATGTTGAGCCTGGCTCTGCGAGGGTGCAGGATTACTTGTGTTCCATTTTGTCTCCTGTCTCTGTTTTTGTGAGCACAGTGTGAACCATAATTGAAATAAGATGCTCTTGAAAAGTCTGCTAAGGATTTGTGTCATGATTGACAAAGGAGTTTTGTTATATTTGGAAGATGCAGTTAAATGTAACATAAAATGAAAGGCAGAAGCGAAGTAATTTCCCTTGTTTGAGGAAGCTAAGCAAGAGTTTGTTTCAGTTCTGCTGGTAAGGAAGATGACACTCGAAAATAGTTAAATTCTGTATCTATTAGGTTCTAATGAAAACTAGACCATATATGAACATGCTGTTCCTTATTACCTGAGAGGGACTGTGGTCACTGTATTTTATGATGAAAGTTATATTATTGAAAGAACAAATGTTAGCTCCTCCTCCCCTTTTTTTTCATTGTGCTTTTAAACCTATTACAGAACTTTGGAGTTCAGCGCATTAAGTTCATGTGCTGTTAGGAAAATGGCACATTTTCTGTATAGAAGCTGAATCTTAAATTACTATGTACCATCAAATCATGTTAGTACCTTTCCACAAATCTCTGATCACATAATAATAGTATTAATTTCTGAGGGAACAGTAATGTATTAAACAGTTAAATATCCCAGGCTTTGTTCATTCTTCATCTAGGAACACAGAAAAAGTGAAATATGCCATAGAGATCATGTTTTTTTCAGCACTTTTATAAAAGCTGAAACATACTTTCTTTGGTGCATCAATGACTTTTGGTAAAGTGAGGTGAGAAAGCTCCATTTTCTGTCAGGAGCCAACCAGAACCCAGCATGTTTCCAGGGTCCAGTTTTGAATTTCTGTTCACGTTGCAAATCGATGTGAAACTGCAGCCATTGAGGCTTTCTGGCACGTACAAAACATTTGTTCAGCTAGAAAACGAGTAGGGGAAGAGAGCCAGCAGTGGCAGTCCAGATGGGAGCCCATTGGAGTGCCGTGAAGCAGAACACCTGGTATGAGGAATAGGGGATGAACAGTCCATGACCATGTGTCTGGATGCAGGGCACCTGTGAGAGTGGGCTTTGCAGCTTTGTTAAGGACCAGCACTTCCGAGATCTGGATTCTATAATGCTGATGGACTGTAAAATGAGATGCTGTGATGTTAGATTAAAAAAAAAATTGCAGACTCTTTGCCAGTAATTATTTTGGTATTTTTGGGAAACAGTCAACAGTTTGTAAAATTGTAACTGTTCTTTAAATGGACTTCAGTTATTTCTAGGTACCAGAGCTCATGCCTGCAGCAGTAGCTGCAGGCTGCTCCCAGGTGGTTGTCATTAGCAATGGGGAGGACTTTTCTCCTGCTGTGGAACCTACACTGTTAGGACATTGCATGGAGGGGTTTTTGGGATTTGTATGTTCAGTCACATCTCTTGGTAAGATGTGGAGAGTTTTGCATTGCTTGCTTTCAGTGTTGTTTCTGAATTATATGCTGCGAATGTTTTTGTTTGGTATAATGAGAGCGGTGTGGAGTTTGTTTGTTTGTTTGTGTGGTTTTTTTGGTTGTTGGTTTGGTTTTGGGGTTTTTTTTGATGTGGGTTTGTTAGTTTTCGGGTTTGGTTGGTTTTTTTTTTTCTCCCTAGTCCAGAGTCAGTACTGACTGGATTGTTCTGTGCAGAAATGTGAAGATAGAATAAAATAGAATTAGGTGTAATAGTTGATGTGTCACTGTCAGTGTGTTACTGGTTTGCTAATAGCTTCAGAGGTCACATTGTCCATCTGCCTTGATAAGAAATTCTGTAAATCTCAAAGTTGAAGAATTAACCCTTTGTAATTTTTTATCATCATTACCACTTGATTGTTCAATCATTGGGAAAAAAACCTATTTAGTACCTTTTAAACCCTATGCCAACTCTACCATGAGGTAATACCACTGAGGTATATAGGTTTACCACGGGAATTAACTGTGGTGTCACTGTTCCTGAATGCCTATTTAATGTAAAAGCAGGAGAGGTGATGTTGGGAAGAACTTTGAAGAATCAGTTTGGTTCAGAGTCTGATTTGTTTGCCCCAGTTTGTTTTGCTATCTGTTTTCTTTAAATAGCCATGAATTAAGGCAACAGGGCTGGTAAGATCCTGCTGACTTCAGTGAGGCTTGACATGGTCCATTAACAATGTAATGTATTTATGTTAGCAAATGGTGTCATTTTGAAATTTATCACAGGCTCATCTTTCTTTCTTCTCACCCACTTCTCTGGAATTATTAGACATACAGCTGAAGTAGTGGCTTTAGTTACTCTGCTGGTAATCGGATTAACAGTTTACTATGCAATGCCGAGGTTTCTTTTAGCTGAAAATTGGGAATTAATGCTTATATCTCATTGCTATAATGCTGTGCTTTTGAATACTCCTGATATTTAATCCTTTCTTAAAAAAGTGTTATCAGGTAACAGTCATCATTTTTATTATTCAGAAAATAGTTTTTTTAGTTCCGTTTCTTACATTGTATTCAGAGTTGTGCTTCAAACTTAAAGGTACTTTAAAGGATACCGTATTGAAGTAGGAGAGAAGCCTGTATTTTTTCAAATTAAAAATTAACTTTTGAAATTAATTTCTTAATTGTGGAGTTTGTTTTGAAGTACCTCTCAAGAAAAATATAAGTTTAGGCTCCCTTCCAACCTGGTGTTTAAACATGTACTTAACTTTTAAACACCCGAGTAGGTTCCCTGACTTTGTTGAGTACACACACCACGAGGCTTTTGAATTCACTCACTACAGCTTCTTGAGAGCTGCTGCAGTGGGGCTGGTGCTGGGCAGAGGGAGCTGGGGAGTGCACAGCATCCGTGTGTGCGGGGACCTTGGGCACAGCAGTGTCAGGGGTAGCACTGCCAGCAGAATTAATTTTGCAGAGCTGCCCTCCTTGCAGAACCTTGAGTGTTGTAATTTAGAGAAGTCATAATGGTCAAAGATTGCTCCAAAGTGGTGAGAAAGCAATTTTCCATCTGTGCCCTCGTTACCAGTGTGACCCATGGGCCACTTGCATTTCTGCCCTTGAGAAAGTTTTGCTTTTCTTGTGGTGCTCAGCCTGGTATTGCTGTAATACACACTGACTGTGTTGCCTGTCCACCAACATAAATGCTGTTACCTAAGTAAATGTGGTCCAAATGATTTCTGTTACAACAGGATTGTAAGTAAGTCTGAACAAACTTAAATATGTTCAAAACAGTGTGGGAAGGGGGTTATCCTTTTCTTCTTTTCTTTTGGGAATAAAAATGTGAAGTAGCCATCTGTCCTTTAAGCCCCTTTTTACTCTCCTCTAACTTTTAGTTTTGTTAACTAATTTCTTCCAAAAAATTGAAAGAATGACAGAAGTTTCACAGTTACTGAATTTCTACTGCCCTTGGAGCAGTCCAGGATGGATGCAAATGACCTTATCAGTTCTGAGAGAAGCAGACTGGTTAGGCAGAAAGGCTTCAGGGCTGTGTCTAATTGTAGAATGCTTTTTCTAATACATTTCTTCAAGAGTAATACTTTTTTGGATGTATCAGTTTACAAAGTGTATCCTATTGATATCCTGCTAGATAGGAAAGATTATTTCAATAAATATATTAGATCTATAATTAAATTTTGTTTTGTTTTCAGTAGTAGTATATAATAGGACATTAATCCGTACATACATGCATTTTAAACTAGCTACATAAAATTGACTGTAGATACTAGAAATGCTTTAATAATGTTTCTTTCTTATAAAAAGTGTAATTTTTTTTAGTCATTTGTTATTGATTAATAGACTGTTGTAGGAGATTGTGTAGGAGTATGTTATTACAGTAAAATCCTATTAAAAAAAGTTGACCTGAATCTCGCATTTGTCAGTTTTGTGACTTTTATATTTCTTTCTCATTAGAACTATGCAGCACTGATCCAGCAACAAATTAATGAGGACAAACAAAACGTGAGAGAAAAGGCTGTATATGGAATTCAGCTCACAGAAGAAAAGCTTAATGACTTCCGTGATGAACAGATTGGGCAGCTGAAGGAACTGATGGACGAGGCTACCAAACCTAATAAAAAAATCACCATTTCTAAAGACTCGGAATACAAAACCTAAAGGATTAAAGAAATTATTTTAATGCGTATGGAAGCATTTTGAAACTGCTTTTTCCAGTTGTACTTGAACGTGGTTTCTCTGAAATAATGGACGCAGCTGATGCTGTAACTTGTCTGAAATGGATGTGTTTGGCTTTCTCTGCAAGAATAAATGGAAAAATGGAATAATCACAACACTTTTATGTTAATTGCATTATTTTTGTTTTCTCTTTTTTTTTTTCCTCATAGTGGGTGTTGAAAACTGAAAGAATTGGGGAAAAGTAAATTGACATTTTTAAAATATTAAGTTGTTAGTTTTGGGGTTTCTTGTTTTGTAATCTTGGCACCTAAAGAGCAAAACATCTTTCTGTTTGTCTGTCATCATCTTCCTTAATGGAAAAGATGCAATTAGCATTTATTTTCTCAGGTGAGGATTCAGTAGACAAAGGAATGGTATTAGAGTGGGTTTGTTTTCATGGAAAGAAATGAGCAGTGTTAGAAAAATACACTGTTGGTGAAAATGGAAGTTGGTTTTCTTCTTGAGCTTTATTGTGAAATGGATAAAAGATGTAGCTCATTATTAAATTAACCTTGACTCACTATCTTCTGCAGAAAATTCTGTATTTTTTTCAAAGCTAGATTCAGATTATTGTTAGTATCTAAAATTTTTAAAAACCTTTCATGAATGGGTTGTGCTGTAGTTTGAATTCAAAGGTTCTTAAAAAACTTGGGATCCCATATGATCCAATATTTTGTATAGACCAGAATTTGTAAATGACTCGATCACAGAAATTATCCTGTTGATAATACTGTATGACAAACATTCGTAATTTATTTCTAATAGGCTAAGTCTGCAGTAAGACAATGTGTGCCTGTTGTAACATATACTCTTGGGACTGAAAAAAAAGGGGGTTTTATGTGTTAAGAAAAAACACACCCCTTTCTGTGCAAAAGACAGCTTTCATTTAATCTTCCAAACCTAGTTTTATATTACTAGTTTTGTTCTATTTCTGGACCTTTCCCTATTTCCCACAGCATGTTCAAGACAACAAAATTTCTTTGCTCTTGGGGAATAACAGCTTTGACAAGGAAGCACATTTCCATCTGTCTCGATTTGTAACAACATGCTGTTTGCCAAAGCTGCTCGCCTGGATCCTAACAGAGTGGGGAGCAATTTGGGGAGCAGCCTCTTTCTTTCTCCTTTACTTCTCTTCCCAGTTCTTTGATGGGGTTGTAGGCTGCAGGTTGCTCATTTCTATTAAAAGTTCACTTTCAGGATTGCTGTGTGAGGAACATGAGGTTGCTTTGCTGCGTTTTCCTCTGGCACCACAGCCTTTGTTGTGTGTGCAGTAGGAACATCCTGTGGCCTCAAGCACCCAGTGCAAACAGGATCGAAGGGCAGAGATGACATCCAGACTGCAGAGCTGTTCACAGGTCCTGATTCTTGGTGCTTCAGGGGCATGGTTGGAGAGAAAGGCAGCTCCCTCCTGGCCTGCTCCATACCGAGGATGCCCCAGCATCAAAGTGGGAAGCAAATGTCATGTGCATTGTGTTGATTTGACATGGGCTGGTTTTTGGTAGTGGGAGAGGGCTACAGAGGTGGCTTCTGTGAGAAGCTGCTAGAAGCTTCCACCATGTCTGGCAGAGCCAATCTCGGATGGCTCCGAAGATGGACGTGCTGCTGGCCCAATGAGAGAGGTTGGTAACACCACTGTGATGACACATTTAAGAAGAAAATCAAAACAGTGCCCACGCAGTTTTCTCCAGAGGTGGCGAGCGGCAGCCGCCGGGGCATCCCCGCGTGGCCCGTGATGAGCCTTGCCTGCCTGGCCGTTCCTAGCCAGCTGTGCCGCGGCAGAAGGGCAGGGGCGGCAGTGGCGGCTTCTCCCTCCCGGTACCCCGCGTGAAGAGAGGCGTTAAATAGTGCCAGTGCCGCGGTGGCGGCGGGGCCGTGTGGTTGACAGCGGGAACATGGTGAGCGATTCCCTGACGTGGAGCCTAGATGAGATCAACCTCTCCGCACTGTGAGATGCTGCAAAAATCTTTGAATTAGCAGAACTTGTTGGCAGTGGTGCTTAGGGGCAGCAGGTTTTTTTCTAGATAGAGAAGAGGAGGAAGTGAGGACGTGTAATAGAGAGCAATATGGCAGCACCAAGGTCAGTGGAGAAGGAGGGGGAGGAGGTGCTCTAAGCGTCGGAGCTGAGATTCCTCTGCAGTCCGTGGTGAGGACTATGGTGAAACAAACTGTCCCCCTGTTATTCATGGAGTCCATGGGGGATGCAGAGATCCACTCTCAGCCCGTGGGAAAAGTGCTCATGCCAGAGTGAGTGGATGCCAGAGAGAGCTGTAATCCAGTGGGAAACCTGAGGAGAGAGAGGGCCCCTGCTTCGAGAGATAGAGAAAGAGGGCCCTTGCTTCCAAACTAGAGCAGCCTATCTGTAAAAGACTGCGCCCCATGGACAATTGACCCACACCACAACAGTTCCGGGAAGACTCTTTGCCTGTGGGAGGGACCCCACGGGATAGCAGGAGAAAAACTCCTCTCCCTGAGCGAACTGAAAAAGATCTCGGATGACGAACTGACCAAACTGCCATGCCCTGTCTCCCTGTGCTGTCAGTGGGAAGGAGGGAGGGGCTGGGGGGAAAAAAGGTGTTTTAAAGGCTTACTTTACTTCTCGTTATCCTCCTCTGACTCTGTTAATAATAAATTTATTTTATACTTTTAAATTTAAACCTGTTTTGCCCTTAGAGTATTTTTCTCCCAATCCTCATCTCAACTCATGAGCCCTTTGTTAATTTTTTTCCCTCTCCTCTGCTGAAAGCAAGAGAGGGTGAGCAAACGGCTCTCATGGGTGCCTGGTGTTTGGCCAGTGTTAAGCCAAGACAGCATACAGGAAGCTTGAAAACTGTCTCTGATACTACCACTCCCACATTCCTAAAGCTTTGTTCTTTTTACAGTTTACAGTCTGCAAAAATGTAATCCAACTCTGGAGTGTAGGGCACTTCTGTCAGGTTTAGAGTAATCAGTAATTCCATCACTAAATCTATTTGGTTTTCATAACAAAAGTAATTTTTGGGTTTTGACAACAGAGTTTGTTTCCAGTCCTTGATTGGTAGTAGACCTGTGCCTGCTTTCCAGTCAATATCCAAGTTGCTTCAAATTTATTTCAAATACTGCAATTTAAAGCACTGTTACTGTTATCAACACCTTTAATTAAAGTTGTTAGTTCAATGAAACTAGTTAAAATACTTGTTTTGCATCTGTCTACTCATGGGTGCACCTAGATTTTTAGAGGCTAAATCAATTAATAATGAAAAATTGCTATTTGATATGCAAAACTTAAGCTTATAATGAGACCTAAAGGGAGCTGGAGGTGAGGGTAAGCATCTTTACATCCACAGCCCTTTTTCTAGTAAATCAAACAATTTTTTTCTTTCATTCCCAGCAGTAGTTTCTATTTTGTATAATATTTGTGTTCTTGTTTAGAACAACTCTCACAAAAGCCAAAATTCCATTACAGGAATGAAGCATCTTTCAAGAGTGCTGGCTTTAAGACAGCCAATGCTGATAGTAAGGCGTGCTGTGGTCTGAGCAGGGCTTATGCGAGTGGTGGGGCCCCACAGAAGCTTTGTGATGCCAACAATGCATTAATAAAATTCTTTAATTTACAAGTGTGGTTAATGACAGTTAAGTTGAGGAAAATGGGCGTCTCATCTTGGCCACAGAAAGATAGAGTGACACAGACGCTGTTTCTTTAATATTTGGGTTTTTTTTAAGGTACAGGCTACTTCTGTGGGTAACTTTACACTTGGTTTGAAAGACAGTGAACAGAGGAAAGCCTCCATCAAAAATACTTCAAAACTTCAAGCAGTGTGCTATTTCAAATGGCAGGAGTTGCCTAGAAAAAAAAGATGCTACTCACCTTATGATGAAAAATAGCTCTGATCACTTCAGAAAAGAGTACAAAATTTTGAGTTGTGTTCTCTGTGTTGGATGGATTGCTATTATACAACTCACCACTGAAAAGCTTCTACCACCTTTAAAAGACTTCTCTCCATCCAGCTTACCCATTAAGAAAGATCCATCATATTTTGTTGATCTCTTCTAGAGTTAGAAAAGTGATACAGTTCACTGGTTGGCTTGGCTGAGCCTTATCTGTGGTAACACTTTATGCGATTGCCTGGCAGCTGGTAGGAGCTGGAGGGAGCTGAAGTTTTAAGTAGCTAGAAAAGGCACAAGCTGAAGTTTTATCAACAAGTAAAGAATTTTCAGAAATCTCTTTCATTAAAAACTACCAGTTTTGATGTGCAAAGTTATACATCTTAAAAAGAACAAATGCCATTCTTTCAGTGTTTTATTATGCCTATGATGTGGGTTTATGTTTTTTTTAACTAACTGCCTAAAAAGAGCTATTAGGACATATTTCTTCCTTAAAAATAATTTAATAATGTAACATCTTGAAGGTAGGATTTATGAAGAAGTTTTATTCCTTAGTTATTTTGAATTATTAGTGGATATTCTATTTCTTCTTCTTGGATACGTATTTGTGAGATGCTGACTATTCACTCATGAGTCAGTGGCCAAATTTTCATTGGCTTCTAGGTAAAAATATTGGACAATTAGTGAAGGAAACATGCCTTTCCCTGCCTGTTATAATGTATTTTAATTTCTACTTTCTGTAGCTAGACTAATAGCAGAGGGAAGGCTGAATGTCTCAGCAGACTGATTTACCCTAGAGGGACCACGGAGGGTCTGTGTATCTTTGATGAAGGGTGAAAGCTGAATCACTGTAAAAAACAGCTCATGTTCTAGGGCAGAAGAAGTCTCTATGTGCTATCCTGCTTAATTGTTGATTTTCAGACCTCTTGGGGAATTTCAGGATAAATCCTTCCTGTTGGATGGCATAGCTGCAGGAGGGTGTAGATGCAGCAGCACAGGTGCTGTGGGGCTTGTTTGATAAACGGGACTGCCTGACCCACTTCCTACTGCTCCATGTCCTGGTGCTGGACCATTCTTGGTGTGCCTGCCTCACAGTGAAGAATGATTGTACTGGTTTGAAAACAAAACAGCAGGAGATTCCAAGTCAGAACTACAGTTTGATAGGAAAGTTAAAGGCAGTATTACAGAAACACTGGCTTTAACTGAGAGAGTCAGAATATGACCTGACACCCTGCCAGTCAGGATGGTGGTAGCAGTCTGATTAAATGGTGGCTGCAGTCCTGTTGGAGTGATGGATGTGGTGTTGTCGAAGCAGTGATCCTGTAGAAAGATCTGGTCTTTCTCTTGAGGTCCAGTAGTGGATATCGAGCTCTTGTTCTCTGGGAATCCAGTGGTAGATGCTCCTCTGGTGTTCCAAGCCTCAGATTATATCCAGGTAGGAATGTCTGGTTCCTCCTCCTGGGCGGGGCATCTCACAATGGAATGATGTAATTTTATGAGTCATGCTGGGACACCTTGATGGCCCATTACCAGTGATAGCTTCCCGGAGGGAGTTACCAGGGTGACTCATGGAGAAGATAAAGAACACTGCCCCACCTATTTTAACATCTTATGAAGATGGTAATAGAGCACATACTTTTGGTTACATCTTACGTTTTAACCTAAGACAATGGTGTACAGAGAGGTCTTCCCCACTGAGCCACATCAGGCAGTTGGCTGCAAAGACTGGCGCAAATTAAATGATGTTTGAAGTGATAACATTTGCACTTATAAATGATCTGTTCTTGTTCATGGAGGTTATGCATCTGCTGCAAAACCACTGGCTTTGGTAGCAACATTTTCAGTAGTTTCAGTGGCCACAGCTCTGCTCTGGGAACAGCCTTGACAATGCTGAGTCCTTCCAGCTTTTCCAGTGGTCTGTCTACCAGTCTGTCTCCCCTGGCACAGTTTCATGCCAACCTCTTAGGTCCTCTCACTGGTCACCAGAGAGACTGGCCAGCAGAGCACCAGTCATGCTGTTGGTTGCTGATTTCATATGGGGGAACTTAGCTCAGACTGTGAGAGAGGGGGAATCAGCACTTCCAGAAATGACTCGGATGCCTAATGATGTGTGACAGACACGTTGCTGTGGTGTGGACAGGAGCATGGCACACACAGCTGCACATCTGCAGTCCCTGCCTGCTGCTCGCTGGCAGCCCCTGCCCAGGAGACTGGCAGCCAGGGAAGAAAAGATTCAGGAAGAACTGGCTTTACTAAAAAATAAGTCTTCCAAGCATCTCTTGTTACTTTAAGGTACTTTCCTCTGGAGAGCCACGGCTGAGCGCTGATCCATCACACAGAGCACCAAAGCCACGACAAGGTCTTGGTGCCAGACACTGACTCAGACTGTGGGGTCCAGTCTTCCTCAGGCTCAAAATTCCCCAGTTGTCCTGGAAAATTCAGTTTTCCCACTACAGGAAGAGAGCGGTCATGGATGTCTCTCGGCTCCCCTGTGCTCAGGAGTGAAGCGTTGCCTGCATGCCTCGTGCACTCTGCATAGGTGTGGCAGGTTCATGGCAGTAACCTGGGACAATTACTTTGTTTTTGGTGCCAATATAGCAACGCAGCCCCATATTTTCTAGGGATTTAGTGCAGTGTTGCCTTCCTGATCCCACAGTGGTGGAATGGCCAGAGGAAGACTGGCACTGCTTAGTGTTAACATTTTCCCTTCTCCATTACTTTCTTTGCCGTAGGCAGTGTGCGTTACAGCAGTGTGCTTTACTGCATTCAAGTCCTACGGAGGTAAATCCAGTACTTCCTACCTAGCCTTCCCAAGCCCCTGCCTCACACTCCAGAGCTCAGGAAAGCTTTTGGGCCTAATTTGGCCCATGCTACTCACCCCAGTAGCCTGCTTTCAAAACTGCAATGAACAAGTAAGCTAGGAAATATTTTAACCTCTTGCCACTCTCCCAAGCCTCAGGTGAGAGTATAGGATTGGAATTGTAAAACTGAGGAAGGGAAGCATTTTTCATTGTTGCTATGGAGACTGGAGTTTATGCAGCAATGACTTGTTCTGTTTTCTATCTCCTTGATCTTAGGCCAAAAAAAAAAAAGAGAAAAGGAACATGAAAATATCACGGACAAAACCTCTGGGACACGAGATTACAATTTGAATGACCTCTCAGCAATATCACAAAGAAAAAGAAAGATGACAGGAATAGGAAAAAAAGTTTTTGTGTGTCAAGACAGTCTCTTTCTGCAGAGAAGGAACTAGCAGGAAGTTAGAAAAGGAACTAGGGCCACAGTGAACATGAGAGTAACCTCCGGTTACAGATTCTTTGGAGGATCTGGTGTTTCCTATCCAGAGCCACTGCTCCAGCCCTGCAGTTCATGCACTCTGGTCATGGTCAGATGCTCAGAGAACAACATAACACTTTGAACAGTAAGACCTACCCACATTTTATCTGTAATATGCATCTTTTGACAATAGGGATATCTGGGACTTTACCTCCTCCTAAAAGGCTGTGGATGAGGTCTTCCCTTGCTAGTCCATTACCTGAAGGAAAATCTGCTGTAGCGACTGTATGGCAGCGTAGTGAGGAACAAACATGTACCTGTTCCTTGTGAGCACATGATCAGTGAGGGTATGACAGTACATGAAATCTGTACCAGGCTCTAGTGCAGATCAAAGCATGAAGTGTGTCTGATCACATTGCTATGGTAAATAGATTATTTCCAGTATTTGAAAGCAGCTCTGAAGCTTCAAAACATGACACATCCTAAGCATAATATTTTGCCCTTAAAAAACCCCCCAACATATCCATACCAAAAAGTGAGATTCTGCCAAACTAAAGGTATTTTGATGTCATGGGATTTAAGCCCTGGAGTGGAGGCAAAAGGCATCCCCAACACAGTGATCAGACGGGTTTCAGAGCACTGTGGAGAAATACCCCTTTTGGTTTATGAGCTTTGAAATCCTTTGCTGAAGGAGCAAAGAAGGTGGCCATATGGCCCCATCCCTGACCACTCAGATCCATCAGCAGCCTCTTCTGGTTGTCATGACCTGGGACATAACTGAATCCATGTGCTTTTCCACAGTGATGCATGTGTCAGTCCTGAAACAGCAGCCCAACAAGTGGAAATGCTGCAGGACAAGTAAATCAGATGGAATTAGCTTCTCCATTTTCTCTTCTTTTTCACTGTTCAGCTCTGCAATACTGCAGCTGGCTCCCAGAGCAAGAAGTGTTTCTTCTGGCTATTCCTAAACATCTGCATTGCCTCTAATCAAGAGCAGCCAGGTGGAGGGTGTACAGATGTCTGTGCTGACTGACGGTTATCGAAAGACGGGATAATGGCTTTCAGTGTAAAAAAAACCCAGAAATGAGATGACAGGGGACATGTTGCAGGAATTTACTAGTTTGATCCTTAATGTTGAACTGTTCTAGGAATTCTACGGGATATCACAACAAAAGCTCACCAAAATCTATACAGTGAGACATAACAAGCAAGGAATATTGACCTGGAATGCCAAGGGGGTACTTGGAGCTAGAGGCAATCCTATAAAAGCTATTTCAATGTTATACAATGTGTATAGTTATTTTGAAACCAATTTTCAGCAGGTTTATAAGCCAAAATATTATTCTGCTCATCTCAAAAGCTGGATAAATTTAAAAGTTCATGTGAAAATCAGCCTTAGAGGGAGAGTAAAGTAGCTCCTGAGAAAACATCTAGAAAACTGAAAAGGGGATCTGGGGGTTTGTTTAAACTCAAGAGTGTCTTCAAATGCTAAGTGCAAGTTAAGAAACTGATACTAGATTGAAGTCAGTTCTTGCCTGGTTGGACTCTGTGATCTTGGAGGTCTTTTCCAACCTTAATGATTCTATGATTCTGTTCTTTACTTTCCTCTGTTTAATTCATCTCTTTATTACCATTAGAACTACTTGATGAGTTAAAAATTGGAGCTATTTGTTTTCAAGTTCAGAAATAAATACAAAAACTGATGGCAGGGGTTCTTAGCACCAGTGTAAAAAGTTCCTATAAGTAACTAAGACTTGAGAAATTTGAAAATGCCTGGGCTATACTCTGCTAAACAACCAAAAAGCTTAGAAAATTAATAATGTTATTAATTACTCCTGAACATAATATGAGTAATGAGATACATGTGAAGCTCTTTGCATCACATGAACCTTATGTATGATTTATAATCACTTCTGGGTCTCATCATTACCTCATAACCCCTTCTATTAGAACTAACTGATCACTATGTAATTAGTGATGGTATAGTCATTTGAAAGAGCAAAATTTTGTTCCCTGCACAAAGGTGGCTGGGGAGAGCAATAAACATGAAATATCTAATCATGAATTGAACATGAAATAATCCCACAGTGCTACCTGTGGGATTAAATTGCTGTTTTCCAATAGCTGCAATCCTTAACAGCTGTTGCTGTAGCATGGATGTTTCAGAAATGTGAGGCATGATACGCAGCCATGATTAGGTTAAACCACACTCTGTCTTTCATTTGGCTACCCTCTAAATCAGGTAACACTGAGTGTCACATCCTCTGGGGTCCAAAGGAGTACTTGTGCTGGTGGGAGCCAGGGAATATCCTCCTATGGAAGGGGGGAACCCATTCTCAAGGCCATTCCCCACAGTCCCCGCTCCCGCCTCCTCCCCAGGCGGTGTGATCAGCTTCAGGGGGCTCAGGGCTGCCGCCTCCATCCTCTGCATGGTGAGGAAGGGCACTTCTGACACAGCACAGCAAACCTCTGAGGGAAATCCTGACATTATGCTGCCCATTGCTCTCAGCAGGCTGAGGTTTGGACTGCAAGGGGTTCACTTCTTCCCTGTGAAACACACCAGCAAAGCATCTCTGGACTGTGGTGGCATGCCCACAGCAAACCTTTGCCTTCCCCTTGTAGGGAAACAAAATGGAAGAAACTGAAAATTGCATCAAACCAAATCTGGTCCCAGCTGTGTTTGTTCTTACTGGGATTTTTCCAGTCCTGAGGTGGCATTTCTTTACCAGAATTGTTTGCTTTTCAGCTGAGAAAATGGAAAGCCTGGCTTGGAAAAAAGACTTCTTAGCTCTTCCCCTTTGCAGGTAAGAAAAACTGCTTGAGGTTTGCAAACCTGTCTGAGACTATTGAAATTGATGCTATTTTACTGAAACATCGGAAGCTTCGGGAAGCTCAGGACCCACTGCACTGGCCTCTGCAATAGAGGTCTCCTCTGTGCAAATGCGCAGGGACTTGTGTCGTCACTCCAAGGAATCTGTGTGGATTTTCTGAATTAATTTTAACATGCCACAGAGGGGATTAGGAGGGAACCTTTGTACCATCTGTCCTGGACTGCAAGTGAGCCTTTCTAGAAATTGGTCAGATGCTTTGGTCTGGACAGGCTGGTTAGATGTGTTTTTCAGCCTCAGGGCACTGCATAGAGCCTGAAATACCAACCTTTTAAAGAGCACGGCCTTCAAATGCCATGTCTTGAAATAAAAAATGAACTTTATTATAAGCATTTGCAATAAGCCCCAAAATAGGCTGCTTGTTTTATTTTTTTTAGAAATGATTCTCACTTCCTGTGCCAAGTACCAAGTATGCAGCAACATCTGCTGCATAAAAAGCACATCTGCTCAGCAGGGGGAGAGGGGGCAGACACAGAGGTCATCTTTGGAGGGCATGGTGAGGGTGGGGATAAACAGATGTAAGAGGCTGTGGAGGGTGTGAAGAAGCACTTGGTACAGCTGTTCTCTGAGCCTCGTGCTGCACGTACCACTGCCCTGCCCCCTGCCATCCCCGGTCAGCCTCATTCGCCATGGAGGAGAAGGCTTCCCAAGCCCTGGGAACGTGGCTTGTTGCTAAACTCAGCCTCTGCCATAAATATGAAGGGTTTTTTCTACTCTTTCTGACATTCTGCCTGGATTGCATGCTGTGAAAATTCAGAGCTGTCATGGAGCCTTGACACGCCAGTGAACACCTTGTCCAAGAAAGATTTTTAGTGTATTGCCTTCCCAACAGATGGGACAGGCAGCTCCTCCCAGACTTCGGACCACAGGCCTTCCTAGGCCTTTGGTGTGCACCGTGCTTCCATGGTGCTTGGGAGCAGGGTATGAAACCATTTATAGTGCTTGGCATATTTCTGTGAAATATTTATAGAGGTACTGTATTCCAGTGGATTTTATTGCTGGCTCATGCAATTCAGATAATAAAAATGCCCTTTCTAATCCACAGAAAATAAATCCATCAGCACTGTAGAAACAAGATTTGCAACTGGCAGCATCATCGACTAACTGGAATCCAGAACAAGGGGAAGCACCATTCCTTCAGTAAGCCCCAGACACAGGGGAGACAGTGGCAAGGTTCACCTGTGCCCGTGACGCCAGGCTCCTGCTGCTTGTGTTAGAGAAGGAGATTTGTCAGCATCTGGGCCTGAGAAACAGCGTGAGTTCCCAGTCAGGGCAGCACAGGTCATGGCTGAGGAGCAGCATTGCTCATTGCTCACCCTCATGCAGCAGGCGTAGAAAAAACCCAAAGCTGCAGACAAATTCGTAGTCTCAGGTTGTCTGCTGAAAGATAGAAATTGCAATGATCCACAATGTCTGTCTAGAGGCAAGAACAGTATTTCATTTGCTTAAGGGGAACCTTCCCATTCCCTGAGCACATGCATAAATGCTGGTGCAGAATAAAACCCACCATGAATGAGTTTTCGTCAAAAGCAAAAGTGAGTTATGAAATTGTGTTCAATATAGTGGTGATTTTCTCTCTTCACTGTGGGACAGACTCCAAGGGATGCAAGACAGAAAAGCTTGAAATTAAAGTCTTCCTTTTCTGTGGAGATTTTATTTTAGCTCTTCCTTTGTCCTCCCTTATTTTCCTGCTTGGAAGTAAGTTGTCTCACCAGAGTCTCTGGCCCTGGCAGCCCCACCCCACAAGAAAAGGAGATGGTGGCAGATCAGAATCCTTGCTGCTCAGCCCTGCCATGCCCTGCTCCCAGCACACAGCTCTGGGGCAGAACTGACTTTGGGGGAGACACTGGATTAAGAGAGACAGGAGCCAAGAGTGGCAAGCATTGGTTTCATTTGCTTTATATTTTCTGCTTTTTTCCCAGAGTTCCTTATTTCAGGGTAAAAGTGGAGTAAGGGATTAGATAAAGAAGAACTGAATGAAGAGGGCTTGGATCAGTGGTGATGAAGAAAAAAAGGGCTGGAAAAATAAAACACATACTTTGTCACAGGACGTCCATACCCACTTTGAGGGCAGCAGGCTGCTAGATCCACCAGAGACCACTGGGTTATCAGGGAAGCATCACCATTTCCTCCTCTCCATGCTCATCCGAGTTTTCTCAGCTGTTAGCAGGACGAACTCCTAAATGATATTTCGGGTAAGAAGGCTATTTAGAAACAGAAGTGCAATAATTTCAGGATCATCCTTATTTTAATGTAGCCTTATATGAATTTGCCGTCAAATCCTTTGGATGGCTAATTCTTCATTGCACATGGTGATTCATCATTAAAATAATAATCACCTTACTGGCTGCATAGCATTTAATCTTTCAGCAAATAAAGAAGTGATTGAAACTTGCTCTTATCACACCAGAACAAGTTTGTTCAGAAGAAGAAAATAATTATGTTATTTTTGTACAAATTGGTATAATGAGCTGTCTCTGTGCTATTATCTCTGAGCATTAACTGGCTCTATTATGCAGGATAATACTCAGAATAATTATTACTTATCTGCGTGTACATACACTGAATAATAAAATAATTAGGCCTTTTAAAACAGAGTATAGAAAAGATTCCATTTACTGTAATTCTGACTTTCTGATTATAAGGTTGGAATAAAAAATGTGATATTTTATCAGTGTGTCAAGCCACTAAATGCTGGATTTGTAGAAATCAGTGCAGGCTTTGCATAAGGTATGTATTTTGTCAGTCTAGACTGAGCAGAGATTTACATAAGGATGTGAAGGATCTGGGCTGTTGAAATTCAGAGATGGATGAAGCTGCTGAGCACAGCAAGCTCCTTGTAAGAGCAGTGCTCCTGCTGCGTGCAACTGTGCTTTGGTGCAGGGGCTGGCGGTGCCTGTCCCACGGGAGCCTGCACATCTGGAGAGCAGGAGGAGCTGGGCTCCTGCAGCTGTGGAGGCTCGTCTCTTCTCCGGGTGAAGGCTGCTCCTTTCCCTCCCAGCTGGCCAAATTCCTCATGTGGCAGAGTGAGCACAGTCTGCCTGGCAGCTCAGGCTGATGTCTCGTGCAGAGCTGACCCAACCGTTGCATCTCAGAAAAGTTGTCTGGGCTCTTGGGCAGTATGAGCACACTGGATCCTCCTGAAATAATGCACTTCTATGGAAGGTTACCTAGGGAGCCATCATGTGCTCAGACTGCCAGGGTCTCCCATCTGTCTGATGGGGCAGCTTCTGCTTCACCTGAGTGCTGGGAAGGCAAAAGTGATAACAGTGTTAAAAATGGTAAAGTCTTACTGTACAAAAAGGTAAAATGCTCCAGTCCTGGTATTTTTTTGGACATATCTGAAAGACACATGTCCTTCAGAAATGGAATCATAGAATAGTTTAGACTGGAAAAGACTTTTAAGACCATGTCTGTAACTACCACATCTGCACATCCTTTAAATACCCACAGGGATGGTGACTCCACCACTTCCCTGGTCAGGCTGTTCCAGTGCTTAACACTTTCCATTAAGAAATTTTTCATAATATCCAATCTAAACGTCTCTTGGCAGAACCTGAGGCCATTTCCTCTCATCCTGTTGCTTGTTACTTTAGAGAACAGATTGACCTCCACCTCCCTCCTACCTCCTTTCAAGTAGTTGTAGAGCGACAAGGTGTCCCCAAGGACATCCCTGCTCTCCATAGGAGAGGGGTGGGGAGCCCGGATGCAACCCCCGATGGTTGTCAGCAAGGAGGTGGATCTGTAGGGTGGTGTGAGGCAGACCCCTCCTGCCCCAAAAGGCTCTTCAGAGCCAAGAGACAATCAAACATACACTTAGGGATTAGCTTTTAATGTGATTGCAGAAGTGATCCCAGGGATCATCAAAACCTTCTTATTGTACTGGTCCAAATGAAATGGAATCAATGGGAGATGGCTACTGCAGAGAGCAGTATTGAAATGTTGTGGTGGGGAGATGAGTGGCACTTTGAGCTTCACATTTTTGGATGTTGCTCATTATTTTCAAAAATGGCATTTCTGTATGTCATGCATCCAATTTTCTTGCCTTCACTCACAGTCCTTCATGAGCAGGCTGACCTTGCCAGGCTGCTTGTGTGCTTATTCTTGGTCTGGGATTGAATTTGCTTCATTTGCCATCTCAAGAGCATGACCTTCTGACTTGCACATATGCTACACAGTGGTCCTGAGGAATGGCAGGGGGTGTTATCCATTTCTTGATGGATAACTAGTTAAGGCGGAATTTGCTTGGCTGCTTGTTTTTTTAGGACACCTCAGGAATAACTGAACTGTGTCAGATAATGAAGAGAAACCAATTCATCTCATACTCTCTTGCAAATCCCAGACACTGGGTTAATCACAAAAATGATTAGGAATTTGAAGCAGACTGGTGGAACATTTTAATTCTGTTTGTTGAGAGCTGTAAACATAATTGATTTACATTTCTCTGCAATAAGTTAATTTGAGAGAGTGCTCCCATTGTGAATAATATCAGATTCAAGGCTGTATGGCTTACAAATCTCAGTGGCTCCACTGGAGAAAATACAGATCACTCCTTGCTGTAAAGGATGAAAAGGATAAAGACTAATGACTGGTAAATGTTGGCTTCCTGTAAACAGAAAATTACCAAATCTGATAAATGCAATACATTAGCACTGTAACACAAGAAGCAACATGCTCTCCATTATCCCTGATAAGTTAATGGATCAGTGCTGAAATTTAAAAAAAGAAATTAAAGAAAATCTTTGGATGTCTCCACTATTCAGAGTAGTTTTGTATTTAAGAAAAACTTTGTTTCCTGGAAATACTACAATTAACTGAAGGTATGATGTATGAAACATTTTTCCACCACAAAATGCAGATTAGCTGAAGACAAAGATCCCTACAGAAGGACATCCCTTGAGATAGAATCTTTTGCTTTAATTGTGGTGAGTCAGAGAGAGGGAGGGAGTGAGCTGAACATGGAAATGCAGCAGACCCAGATTCAAACTCCTGCTGATGCTGCAAATGTTAATCTTCACTGGCTTTTCTGAACACTTTCTAATGTGCCTTTTTTTTTTTTAACTTTTCTCTTTCCAGAAAAATCTCTGCCATTTCTGCATGGAACCAGATCTTATGTGATTTTTTTTTGTCTGAGTGAAAGAGAATTCTTATATTATGGAGAGCTCTGTGGTCCTCCCGTGTGGGCAGGACAAACACAGGCACTGTGAAAAATTCCTTGCATACTGTTGTTACTTCCTGTTTCTGCAGCAAAGTGAAACAATTCAGAGATTGGAAAGGCTCAGTATTCAGTTTAATCAAAAAGACACTAAAAATTCCATATCTAGTAAAAAAAACCAAAACCCAAGCCCCACAACAAACGGGGACAAAAGCCCCCTTATCAACATGATGAAGGCAATTGGGTGAAAAGAACAAGAGAGAAGGCCTTACTCACGGTGAAATGCAGTTTAGTTAAATAATGCTTTAAAGCATTTCAGTAAATATTAGTAATTGCCAATATGGAAAAAATTTCCTTCTGACACAGCCTAATCCCAGTGACAGGCAAAATAATTCCCCTTCTTAACATGATTAATGCAGGTAGAGGTTTGCCATGTGCTTTTGCAAGCATGGCTTGCATTAATCACATGGGTGTTGCAGGTGCCTCTGCCCTTGCCAACACTCATTTTCACAGCTCCTTGTTTTTGGCACAGCTTCCCCAGCAGCTGGGCTGGAACACTGAGCCTTATTCACCTGTCCAGGTGAACTCCTTTGGTGCAGGATGCTTTGGGTCCCAAGCCTGCCTTGTTAGGGAAGAAATTTTGTTGTCACCCCTGGGTAAAATATATGAGGAATGCTCTTTTTAGCAGCAAAATTTGAAAATATTTGGGATGTTTGATACCAGATTCTTGTTGGTACTGCTGCAAAAGCAGCTCACCTGCATATACATTTTATATATCCCTAGTAATCCTAACCCTTTCAGAGTTCAAATTTACATCCAAATCCCTTTGCTAGCAACTGAACTAAAAAATGAATTTTTTATGAGGTTATTATGAAGGTGCAATTAACTACCACTCTAAACCTGAGTCTTTCTGGTCTCTGAAAAGAAGGAAAATAGTAATTTTCAAATGGACCTAAAAATTCTGCTGCATCACTAGAAAAGACAGGCTGGATATTTTCTACCCCATCCAGGGAATTTTAGGGATGCCACTGTGGATGCTACTGTGCTGTTAGGATGTGTAAGACAGAAGTTGTGTGGAAGGTGCTGGGATAGGTGCTTGGAGGGTGGGCAGTTGTCATACCTCCTTCTCCTCTGCCAAAGCTCCGGTGAGAAGGGTGCTAAGATCTCCAAACGTCAGTCCTTCCAGACATGGAAAACACTAATTACTTCTTAGCTCAGGGGTCCTGGCCAAGACACCCAGAAACACCTAACCATGGGCTGTCATGAGAAGTGAATGAATATTACATGTTTGCTGGGAAATGCAGTTAACATTCATGAAGTGGTAACATTTTGTTAAGTTACAAAAGAAACAGAAGAGGACCTCGTGCTGTGAAATTGTACCCAAAGTCAGTAATGACTGACTCTTAATCACAGAGTTAGATGGGGTGCAGGTGTTAGAGGCAAGGACTTGTCCAATGTTGTTGTCTTGAGACAGACACAGGCCCCATCCTTTCCTATTTCTTAGCAGTTTCCTCTGATTTGTTTTGAAACCTGAGTTTCTCAGAGAATGAGAATGATTGCCCCAAATGATCATAGATTTACAGGAGCCACTCTGGCTCAAATTAGCTAGAGAAGGTTCTCCATAGATACAAGCCTGAGTGCATCCTGTTTTTCTTGCTATGAGTTTAATGGCACATGATCTTTATGAAACATTCCCCAGTCTTTAAAAGCATGGTGTTTTCCCTATTTCAGTCTCATTTTTCACATCTGCTTTACTCATTAAGTGTATGACAATGGCACATATGTTCTGAATAGGTCCCTGGTAATCTCTGTTTCAGATGAGGAACACAGATCTGACCTAATTTCCATTGTGAAACCTTTTAACGCTCTTGAAAAACATGATCCTGATTTTGTAATGATTGGCTTACTTAGAAACAGGTTTACAGCCCTTTGCTTTGTTTGACAGCTCCGAGCTCCCCTTGAGCAAATTCTTGTTGCACCTGATGATTCTGATGGCTCTTGGAGCACACTGCACAGGGAGCTGCTGGCTCAGCTCTTCTAAAGCCATGCCAGCCAGAGGCTGCTGTTTTGCATCCTTGTCTGCACCAAAGTGCTGCAGAAGTGTCCTGGTTCATGGATGGGCTTGCTAAGCCTCACGTTGCATTCCCTGGGAATAGGCAGACTCATCTTGCCAGCATAACTCATTCATCAGTGTTTTCTGATGGGACAGTATTTCATCGACAGAAAAGGAAAACATTTTTAAAACGGTCCTTCACAGGATGAGCTGTTGCCCCAGGCTATTCATCACAGTGATTCATTGCAATTTCATTTCTTTTGGGAAGTGCTCTCACTGCTGCTCTAGGCCACTGTGTACCGGTATCTGTCAGCTTGGGTGGACTGACTTGCTCCATGGGGAACCTGGTGTCGGTAGGATACTGAGATGTATAAAAATGTGGAATTATTGATTACTTTCCTCCCCAGATTTCACATTAATTGCTCAGACTGATGAATGTTGTGTTTTGTTAATCAGTTTCTTATAAATATTCCAGTTTGTCATGGCTGAAACCACTGTGTTGACTCGTGCTTGGTTCAAGAGCGGCTCTGAAGGATGCTGGCTGTCATAACAATATGAATTTCAACCTATGCCTCAGAAATTCTGGAAATCTGTTAATGAAGTAGGTGTCATATTTGTGGTTACTGTAGCTCTTCAGTATCTGTCAGCATATGTCCTCTCTAAACCAGCTGTAAATCCCAGAAAGAATTTGGAAAAAAATGCTGGAATACCTGTCCTGTCATCCCCTCCTCTATTCTTTCATCATTAAATTACGCTGTGTAAACTCAGCCTTGAAGTTTAGCTTGCACAGAGAGGTGCTGAGGGACAGCCATGTCCTGGGACTGAAGGTGTGTTGGAGAAGCTGCTGGGAGCACCAGCACAGGCACCTAGAGCTTGGAGGGAGCCTTGGACAAACGGGAGAAGCCCCATCTCCAAGCTCACCACATCACTGCTTCTGCGTCTCATCTGGCTCATGGTGGGGGTCCCACAAAACACAGAGTTCCATGGATTAATATAGCTTGGGTATATGTGGGAACTCCCAAGCTCTTCCCCTGCAAGGGAAGAATTTTACACTGTCTTTATTGTCCTAACTCGTGACCATAGAGGCCCTGAGAGGAGTGTGCAACTCAGGTTCCAGGCACGGGTCTCTCTCCTGGTGGTCTGGCGGAAAGCAGGGTCAGAGTGACTGGCACAGGGTGTTGTCAGAGTCCTCATGGCACTGCTGGTGTGCTTCTCTTCTTCTCCTTGGCCTGACACACCAGGGCTGTAGGCTTGCCACACTGGATTTTATAGCTGGTATGTAAGTGAGTGAAAGGGGGAAGTCTACTGAGCATTCAGGCCGATGAAGAGACAGCGAGGTGAGAGCTACTGTGGTGTACCTGGGTCTGGAGAAAAGGGGTACCAGTTACTCTAAAATCAATAGCATGAAACAAAGCTGAAAGATAAATGTGCACAGTGGAACTTGCTCATAGCAAAGTCTGATATTGAGGGACCTCGTCTGCCATTGATAAATTACTTCACTAAAGAGTTGTACAGAACAGGTACTTCAGGAAATTTGTAACTGGTGTAAGAATGAAAAACTTATCCCAGTTAGAAAATTACTTGTATCAGATGCAGGCATGTAATGATCCAGGGGAAAATTGGCGTGCAAAGCCAGGCATTCCACACCAGAACACAGAGGCTTGAGACCTGCCTTGCTGTGATCTAGAGAGATGAGTCACTTACCTACAGTCTTAAATATCAACCACCTTAGCAAGATCCAGGCAGCCATACTCAATTTTTGCTAGTATTTTTAATTCCTTTTTTTTTCTTTTTTGTCTTTTTTAGTAATATGAGTCCAAAATTACCAAACCCCTTGCAATGTGGCCATTCATGCCCACCTCCCAAAGGTGCACTTAAACAGTTCTAGCAACATTTGTCTACTTGCTTAAAGTCAGTAATCAAAGTCAAGTCAGTTTTTAAGGTGATTATCTCTGGGCAGTTCTGTTTTGAGGAACCTGAGATTAATTCTGTTTTCCAGCACAATGACAATGACTACATCCTCCAAAAATGGTATGTATCTATCAATTTTTTTTTAAAGATAATTGCATTTCTCACTAATCATGAGACGTAGTGAGTAACCTGCAGGATACAAGCCATGCTCTGTATTTAATGAAGTCTAAAGGAATAAATAATAAACCTTTTATGAGAGGCTACTCTTGAGTAAAGAAGACATATTAAAAGGATTTCTTCATCCATTTTCTAAACAAATGTAGCTACCAAAAATGGAACACATCCTTTTAATCTAATGCATTTTGAAACTTTTCAAGTGTGCTTTGTTTTCTACTGTCAGACAGTGGAAACAACTTAAAGACAACATGAAAAAAGACTTTAATAAAGAAATCTTTGAAATACTGTGGTATTAGCTACAAATTATTTTGTGGGTTTTTTTGCACCCAGCCTCTTCTACTCAAGTTTTCCATGGGAAATGGTGGGTTTCTCATGCCATCATGAGAAACAGCTTTATCTTAGTCTTAAATAGAGAGCTAACTTTTAAGTGACTCCAGCCAAGATTTGCTGACACAGGCAGGGCACCGCTATATATTAGGATCCTTAATTGCACGTACTTAAGCTGGTATCATAAGCTTCCATCCAATAAGGTATCCATCAATAATGGATATTAATCACTTGCAGATGCCATTTGCTAACAGCAAGATCTCATTCAGATAAAAACTCCTCTAATTAAATGTGATTAAAATACCTGCTTCATGTAAAACCTGCATTTACATCTGAACAGGGATGGTTTACAACCCATCCTTGGCTACATTCCTTGAGTGTGACTGTGGTACTAATGTGTAGTTTTGGTTCTTGCTGGAAGCAGTTGTACCAGCTCTGATACCCTAACTCACACTTATTCTAATTGCAGGTGATTCCTTGGTATTCATTGCTCCCATTTCTGAAACAATCTTTTTGTTGCTTCTTCTCATATGGAATGATTAATAGAATTAATACCATGCGTAAATGGTGGTTAAACAGAGCAAAACCATCATATCCTGAATCTCAATCATCTGTATGAACCTGCTTTCACCTCCTTCCTCTCCCCCATGCTTACTTCAAATCACGTTCAGATTTCTCTTGTATCAGTGTGAAAAATTTGGATCTTTTCCCATACACCCTTTCCTGAGATGTCACGTCTGTGTGAGCAAATGCAGTGAAAGTAAAATTAGACAAAACTACTTAAGCGAGTGAAAAAAAAGCATCTTTGTACAATTTTTAAGAATCAGAAATAAAAAGCAATCCCTTCAATCCAATGTGTTTATATAGGTTGAATATCAGCAAAATGGAGTAACCTGGGAGCTCTGTGAGCCTGTTTGTACGTGTTTTGGGAAGCGTGACAGTAAAATGTATTTCACTCCAAAGAAGTCAAAGATGCACTTGGAGAGCCTTTCTCTCTGCTATGAACTGGCATCTTGCCTCTCTTTCAGCAGCCTTGCCAAGCATCTGCTTCACCAGTGTGCACAGAGCAATTGGTTCTGAACCAGCAGAACCAGATCATTAGACACTGACCAAGCACCAGCTTGAGTTTTTCAGGAGATTTATTTTAAAAGATTTTTCAAAGGAGCAAATTCAACTGCATTTAAAATAAATAAAAGAAACACTTATATTGAAAGGCCTGACTTACCATCTGTGGGACTTGCATTGCAAACTCAGGGGTCTGAACAAATACTGAAGCAGATCTTCATGCACTTCATTTTCTCCTCAGTCTGGGACAGTGAAACTTTTATTCTGGTGAGGCACGAGAAATTCCATGAAAACAGGACTGTCTTCAGTAGAAAGCCCTTCTAGACTGGGACTTATAGAAGGAGAAGTTTCTAAAATTATTGCCTTTCAAGGTAATAGAGCAGCAGGGAGCAAAAGTAAAACTAACACTAGTGGCATGACAGCAGGTGATGAGTTCAACCTTTATACGAATGAGTTCAGTGAGAGCAACAATCTAAAAGTTCAGGGTGAAACATATAGCACTGATAGAACTGGCATCCCGGTGGTACACGATAAAGTAAGTTATACTTCATTATGTAGACCAAATTCAGGAGAAAGACAGGTTGGGAAGGCCCTTCTCCACATAAGACAGTGGACCTTCTTTTCTATTTCTATTTTGTCGTTCTTTGTTATCAGCATTTATTTTTATATCAACTCCTACAAATACGTATTTAGTGTCACTTTTATCCCACACCATTTTCTTAAGCTTTTGTAAATAAAAAGATATGAATGAATTGCAAATCTATGCACTCTGAAGGTTTCCTATCACTAGTTTATAGGGAGCACAGAACAGAGGCATAACAAATTCTTCTCCCCACTCTGGAAGTTTTGGTTGCCACCAAACATTTTATTGAAGGTCAAGCCCATGAGCAGTTTCAGCTCTGCATTTTGTTATGTGAGCTATGTTCCTAAAGTGCTGAAGATGCAGCTTTTTTGCATTTGGCAGAGTACTCCTGTTCAGTCCCTTCCTCTGCCTGCGGGGATGTAGATGTGCATCTTCCCTCAAGGTGCTCCTGTGTGGCTGCGGGAGAAATGAGGAGCTCTCAGATCCTCCTCATAGTGTTTGCCTTTGTATAAATATCTCAGTGGTGAATAAAGCAATACATGGAATCAAATTCCACACGATGCCCATCCTGGAGAACCTTTCCCCTGTCCTGGCTCAAAATGATGATATCTCAGGCCATCCTTTGGCCTCTCAGTGAGGGCACTCACTGCAGCGCTGGGTGATCAGGTATCCTTTGCTTAACCCAGGAAAGGATCTTAACCAGGAGTCACTGCTTTTCAGCCACTGTCTTATGTGGAGAAGGGCCTTCCCAACCTGTCTTTCTCCTGAGTTTGGTCTACATAATGAAGTATAACTTACTTTATCTTGTACCACCAGGATACTATCTTATGTGGCCTCCTCTGGGCTCATTCCAACAGGTTCATGTCTTTCTTGTTTGGGCAGCCCCAGATCTGGACACAGTACTCCAGGTGGGGTCTCACAAGAGTGGAGGAGAGGGGCAGGTTTGTGAAAAGTACAAGTGCAGAAGCAGAACACAGGCTAAAGGCCACTGTTTTGCAGAGGAGAATCATGCAGGTTATGAACTGGGGTTGTTTGTGGCCTTGTGGAAATAACTTCATACTTTCCCAGCATCAGAGATTATTATGTAGGGTTTAACAATGAGGGAGAAAAGGAAGGAAGAAGAGCTAAAGGAGTCATTAACAGATTCACATACTGTTTTAAAAGGTAACACAAAACTGTTTAAGGTGTTAACTGTTTCATTACATAGTCAGGTTTGACATTTCTGATATGGTGTTCTGATGAGCATGACTGGGCTGAAATGAACCAGTCAGATCTGCTTTGGACTACGGTGGAACCAGGGTTTAGCTCAGTTTTCCCCATCTCTTTTAATTTGTTCCTGAATTTTTCACTTTAAAAGTTTTCTGTTCTGTTACAGAACAGTTTATAAGAATTCTGCTGAAGTGCCTGACATTTGTTGCAAAAGTTCTGGGTTTCTCTTTCACAAAAAAAGCATAAAGCTAACTAAACTTCCACAAAATGCCTTCAAAGGTGGTGATTTCTCTGTTAATGAAGCTCCAAGGGAACTGAAGCTGCAGAAAACAGTAAAGTTGCTGATGGCAGTAGAGATACTCATGGCTTTTCTGCCATTGCTTGTGGCTTGAAGTTACTGCAATATGGATTTATGGAATTGTATGGGGCTTGCTTAGTGGGAACAACCCACTGACTTGCAGGGCAAGTTTGGGTCTCCCCTTGTAATCCAATTGCACAAGGATTTTGGAAGGAATGCTATTATTGTGGTAGAATGCTTCATTTTTTAAGAAATAAAAATACCGAAACATTCAGATAATTTATTTCTGCTCCCTCATTTTCTGACCAGAATTGTTATTTCAGTGCAAACTTTGGTCACCAGGATGTAATACCTCCATGCAAGCATGCTGTAGCAGGAGGTGTAAAAATCCCAGCCTAGAGAAACAAGGGCAGAAGAAGCCTTGAAGTGATTTTGGTTTCCGTACTCATCTCCTGTGGCTGGGAAAGTGGGGCCCAGAGAAAGGATATTGGATTTAGGCCATGACATATTTCTTTCAGACTTCAGTCAGGGTGGTCCAACCTCTCCCTGGAGGGATACCAGTTGTAGAGACTCCGATTTATAGGTCTAAAGACTCAGCTGCAGACAGTCAGGGTTTTACCTGCTGCTGTAACAAACGGTTCTCATCTCCTCAGAGAAGAGGAGTCATCATGGTCATCAAAGGTGGTCAACTTCCTTGAGATGGATCCTCTAAAAGGAACCAAGAATCTCAATGAAGAGTCCTTCATAGAAACCTGAAATTTCAATTACCAGCGTTTTGTGGGAGTTTCACAGCACAGTGAAATCTCATCTTTGCAGTTCAGTGGCATCTTTTAAAAGCCTGTAACAAAGTTCAGCCTGGAAAATGGCAGGCACAAAGAAACCTGTGCTGAATGCTGATTTGCTGCTATTTGCTATGGAGCAGCACAGCCTTTTGTGAGCGCTCTGGGAGAGGCGCTGGGTCGTGACTGGCCAGATCCATGGATGCTGCAACAAGAGCATGTGCCCACGTCAAATTTACTGCAGGTGTGGGAATTATCCAGATGGGTCAGAGCGCTGAAATTTCTGATGTAGAACAAAAATAATAACCAGGTAGCTTCCTAAAAGTCCCCTCTGGTTTTCTTCCCAGAGAAGAAGATGTGCTTAAGCACGCAACTCGTGTGCCGTGGTTTCCTGCCAAGCTTAGGTATAAGGCCCCATACCCAGCCATTACTCATATATGCCAGTTTTCCAAATAAATTCATAAAGGTAGCCATTTTAGGAAACAGGTACTTTCAAAGAGTATTCAGCTTAACCTGATATCTAGAAAAGTTTTTTGTTCTTTTCTTCCATCTTTGAAAGTTTGTGGAGTTCTCAACTACGCAAGAACAAAAGATACTGAAACCATGGAACCTATTGGAAATTCTGCAGTTCATTTGGCATTGTTAGTCCCCAGTAAAAAATTAAATACCCCACACAATCCACGGGACAAAGCATTCTGTAAATTTGACAGGAAAAAATATAACATTGTTATGTACAAATTGATTATTTTTGGCTCTTGAAATTAAAATTTTGCATTACAATGGAGCAATTGTAGGACTTGAGAAAGAAGCTGATCTCATTAGCAATGCTGCTTAGTAATGAAAAAGGCTGCTTCAGTTTGAAGACAGTAGGCATACTCTCACTAAATTGTAAACCACAGAGACTACTGTAAAATACAATATCATAGAAAAAAACCCCAGAAAATGTAAAAATTCTAGCCCTTGATTTGAAAAAAAATCACATTTTATCAATATAAATGCACTCTAGCAGGATAAGGACTATATTAAATTAATTCAACTGCCAGGTTTAAGCTGGCCAGTCTGGCTGTTCCCTCCATCCTCCATTCAGGCTGCCACCCCAAGTCTGCTCTGGTTGCACTGATACTTCTGTTGCACAGCTTGTCACAGCAATTCCTGACCAGAACTGGGAAGCAGAATGAGCCCAGACAGCAGATCCAACAAGTCTAGACCAGATGCTGATTTATTTTCCCAAAGGGCAAAACTGGATTGTTCTTACTGAAGACCATAATTCCGCATTGTGTCCTCTTTCATGGTTGCCTCCTCAACACCTGAATATGTATTGCTGGTTTTGCTCACTTTTGCCAGCTTGCATTACCTGTGCATTTCAACTGCCTTCACATTATCAGAAATCTGATAGGTATATCTGGCTTTTACCAAATGCTGTAGGATTTTATTAAAAAGAAAAAATTCCTCAATACGTTGCATACCTACTATGTGATCTTGATCCAGGTGAAGACAACACAAAGGAATTTTCCAAAGGATTTATTTGTGTCTTGTCCTGTGACAATTTGTATCCTTCATTGCCTCTGGTTTCTCTTGGCAGCAAATATTTTTCACATTTAGATGGCTCCTGACTTGAAGTACGATTCTTTGTATTTAAGAAGAATTTAATCAGAGTCCCTGAAGGAAAAGATGCAAGGCCTATTGGAATATACTTCATAACATAAGTTAGCAAAAATTCTCACTTATCTCCTTGCTTCCTCTTCTCATACATAGCTCTGTAAATGGATGCCAACACTGAATTTGAGAACAGTGATTGGCTCAGTTCTTGGTGGCAGCAATAGAGGATTTATCCAGAGAGAATAATATCTTTCAATAAATCCTTAAATATACCAGTTGGTGTTCAAAAAGAACCAACCCAACCAAAAAATTAAAGAAAGAAAGAGGAGAAAGAAGATGGCATAATCAGGTTGCACTAGTCTGATCTGAAGATCTGATGTAATAATGTCTAACCTGAATCCTCTGTGGGGGACACATTTTGGTTTAGGCTTTCAGTCTAGTTCAATATTGTTTATGACAAAAACTCCCACAGGGTTTAGAGAAAGAATCAGTCTTTCTCCACCAGAATGTGGTCTATGTTGGACCATCAAGGCACAGCGACAAAGCACATTTTAGTCACATTGGGGGACTGTGCATCATGTCACAAATGACCTTGTCACAGCAGCATTTCTGTTCACAAGTGACTTCTGCCATTATCACATTGAGAGACAGGAGGTGAGGGCATGTGGAAGGATTTGTGAACCTACAATTCTGCTTGTCAGAAGAGCCAGGCAGTCTTTGACTTAGAGAAGGATTATGATCCTGCACAGCTGCTTTTCATATTACCTCAGTTTGCCCAGGATTGTGAATCCTTTGTTTTTATTTCAAATATGAAATTCTGAAATTGTTTGTGCAGTGTGCTTTTTTTGGTATAACATGGTGTAAGTCCCTGTAGGTTTCATGCTTTTGCAGCCAAATTCTATTCTTTAATACTTGTCACATGCAGCATGAAGCTGTGGTTTATGGCTATGTCTTTGACATCTTTGAATGTAAGAGTGGAAATAAAATTGCAATTCTGCACTACAATGCATGATACTTTACTGTGGCTTTCAGCAGGATCCAGACCAAGTAACAGGCTGAGGGCATAGACCCCAAACAGAGGGAGATGTCCACTGTCTCTGTGGATACTATTAGTGCTTGGTCTCTCTTTAAAATTTAGTCAACCAGTATTCTCGTAACATAGCAAGGAATATACAACAAAAATATGTGGACCAGTTATATAATCACTTGGCTATGCCAGTACACTGATTTTATAGTATCTTCCAAATTATCCTCGAAGTTATCTGTGTACTTATTTATCTTTTTTTTTTTTTTTTTTTTTTTTTTTTTTTTTTTTTTTAATAAGGATAGTGCTTGTTGAGATTTTTATTGTTACAGTGAGCTTTTACTGCCAGGAGATTTTATTTTGGTGATACATCCTTGTCATCAAGTGCAGTATGGTAGCAGTTCTATCCAGAGATCCGACCCAGCTAGCCATGGCCAGTGGTGAAAGAAAACATATTTCAGTATATTTACGGAAAAATATTTCAGTATATTTAGTGTTGCTTTGAGATAGAGTCTTGGGGAGTATGTTTTAATGAGGTCTTTACAAATATAAATTTGTTTTCTTGATTTCATCTAATTCTGGGGAGGCAGTCACTCTGGAGTATCATCAGACTATAAAACTACAATTCTTCACATTTTCAAGCTTCCCAAGCAAGGTACTTCATCGACTGGACTTCTCACATATGCACATTCAGCTTCCTAATACTTCGTATTTTAAGTAATTTAACAAGCTGAATTTCACTTTGGCTTATAGAAAAAATATTCTTAGGCATGTTTAGATCTGTAATTTTGGCTATCAAACACCAGAACAAAAGGGAAGATGTTTTCTGCAGAAGAATATTTACATATCTATCCATGCTGTATATTCTAGAGCTTTCACAGCTGCATAACTTCCAAGGGGAAAAGGGAGACCTCAAATGACCTTAAATTACCTCAAAATCACAGAGGACATTTATATTCTCCTATGAAATGTGCAGTAGAATCACAGTTCCTCTGTGTGCATAGATAAGGCTCAGTTTGTACTACAGACAGTTGCCTGTTGTACCAATTTTCTGTCTTTAAATTTGACTGCTGTTCAGGTAGAGAGAGAGTTTGCATTATTTTCAACATAAAAGTAATAAAACTCCCTATAATTCTTAACATGAAATTGACTCTTACAATCCTTTGAAAAATACAGTGACCAAGCACATATCGTTTTTACAGATTTCACAATGTGTGAAAAGGAAAATGCCCCTTCCCACTAAAAGAAAAGTGTGACATTTTTCTCCCTACAAGATGATCAAATAATTCACCACATCTATGATCACAATAATGTACACTGTAAAGGGGCAAATCTATCTGGAAAAAAAACAAGAGTTAATGTGAGCCGACAGCCCACCTCACTCCTTTGCAGCAAAGTCAATTCTCTGGAGGACCTGAGGACTCTGCCTTTAGAGTTTGAAAATACCTGGTATATTATCAGAGAAGTATTTTTGGTACATTTCTTCTAGGACATGCTGGGAAAGTCAATTAGTCCTACGGGTTGATCAGTGCAGTGCCAGCTCATGTGTTTAATTCAGGCTGGGTTTAGAGAAGGTGTCGCTACAGCATTTAAGAGATTAATCCGCCCTAAAGTTAAATGCAGTAGAAATATCACTCTGAGAGCACAGACAAGCCGAAGCAAGGTCTGGAACAGATGCCAGCTGAGGCCAGGATTGCATCCTTAGAGAATTTCTTGGACCCACAGGCAGAGAGGCCCCCACAGCTGCTGTGATGCCCACATGGTGAGGCATGAGCCCCTTCCCCCATGGCTGCAGCACCCACAGTGATGCCCAGGGATGGGGCTGCCCCACTCCTGGACAGGGTGGTGGGATGAGCCCTGGACTTCCAGAGAGGCCCCATAGCTCCTGGTGCCTAGAGAGCCCTGACACCCAAACTCTGTTCAGTCTTGTACGTCTCATTTTCTGCATTTTTTCTTGCCTTTAAAAAGAAATCATTGTAGAACAGCTATGATTCATGAATAGATATTAATAAATTCATGTGGGTAAATATTTGGTTCTCTCCAGCTCTGTGGAAAACAATTAGATGATGAACAGATTGTGACTAAGTACAATTAATAGTGTCAGAGTGTGCCTTCACTGGGGAATAAATACAAAAATCAGTGTCTTATTTTATCGGTTGTGTAGGTTTGTTTCTAATTATAATGGCATTCACAGAGCAGGCTAATACAATACATCAGCTGAATACAAAACATCAGCTCCTCTCAAATCCCAGGAGTGTTTAACTTGGGAAGAATAAAACCTACTATGAAGCCAAAACTTTTTCTGGACTGGTGCAAAATCAGAGGCCATCTTTGCTTTTTAGAAAACGAAAGGATAGTTGATCCAGGAAACTTTGGGCTCCAAGCCTGAGCTCCAACCCAGACACCGATAACCATGAGCTCAAGTGACTGGGCTGTGCTGGGAGTCAGAGGGTGCACAAGAGAACACATCACCCTATGGACCCAGCTGCAGGGCTTTCGCACTGCTGCTGGCTGTGCCTTTTCCTGCTGTGCCACAGGATGGAGGTCAGCTTCCTCTGGGCTGTCTGTCAGAACAGGTGCTGGGAGTCAGGGACAACAGGTTAGGATGCAGGAAAGCAAAACTACAGCGTTAGCTGCTGCAGCTGCTCAGTGTCCTCAGGTGCCCTCTGTGAGGTGCAGAGCACCAGACACCCAGGTAGGGAATGCCATACAGCTGCAATTGGCTCCTGTTTGGCTATGCACTATATCTAATTTTAAATTGCAATGTCACACTTCATATGGGATAACTTCTGTTGACTGAAGCTTCTCAACTCTGCTGAACCCCAGCAGATATTTTCTGGGGTGAGAGAAGAGACATCCTTGCCATGTACAGTCTCTAGTCAGATTCCTTGGGAAAAGTTTTCTCAATTCTCAGAAAGGCAAACTAGCTCTCAGGAAGGGTCATACAGTTTTCATTACAATTTCTGCCCTCCTTCTGCCTGTGAAAACCTTGCGACCTTTTAGATGAAAGGGTTTGCTGAGATGCTGATGGCTGATATCAGGCTGTTACAATGGAGGGCTCTGGATAACCTCAAAGGCAGGTTTCCACCTGCTACATCAATAGGTGTGGAGAGGAACATTGGTGGGTAATTGGTCATATGTTGCTCAGTAATCCCATATTAGCTCTTGATGTCAGTAAATTTCCTTTTATTATTGGAAATAAGGGCTGTCTTGGTTCTTTGTTATGGAGACAGAAAACATGATAATTTCTGAGTTCTCGACGGCTCTCTGGCGCTGTCAGAAGCACACGTTGTTGCATTACTCAGTCTCAAATCGATCCCTACTTTAATTGCTCTTGCACTTTCCTGTGCATTGTTATAGCACTCAAGAATTACTTCAAAGGTGTTATTGTTTTTCTAAAACGTATCATTGTTAAAAAGATCTGAGGTGTTCTATGCAAATGCTGCCATTCATCTTTTACTTTTAGCTGGATTGTTTTGAGCAAGGTTAGCTAGAACTTTAATAACTTTGCTACTGTTCACGTGTAGATAAATCCAAAATTTAAGGTGGCAGAGGGTGATTTCGGCTGAAGAGCACAGCAACAAACAGACCACCAGCTGCAAAGGCAGTGTCCCTGCCACATGTCCTGCCAGCTTCAGCTGCCTTGGGATGGTGCTGTGAGGAAAGGATGTGCCATTGGCAAAGGAATGTAAGTCGTGTCCCCTCTCTGAACCCACTCAGCATATTAACATCTGGAATACAGACAAGGGGTCTGAAGCCCCTCCTTGCTCTTGCCCTGAAACCAGTCTCTCGTGGGATATGCGGCAAAAACAGGGCAGAATTGCATGGGCCTGACCCACGGCATTTGCCTCCCTCTCACACGTGGTGGTGATTCATCTCTTCTGGGAGAGTGAGAGTTGAGGGAGAACAGACTCAGAAAAATATCGGGTGTGGTGTGAGGCAACAACAGAAAACTCAGTTTAAACAAAGAAAGAACGTTCCAGAACTTCCGTCAGAAGTAGAAAGAACATATATGTATACATTTATGTCTATTTTCTATATATTGTAATGATTCAATGTGCAGCATCCAGTAATGACTTGAGTTAGTTCTGGACGTCACAAAAAACCCACCTTGAATTGTATAAAAGTCTATTGTACCAAAGGTGATATTCAGACTGAAAGCTGTTGCTCAACCAGAAAGGACCTTCTGTAATTTAAATTAGTCTCAATATGCTTGAAAAAGCATATGCCCTAAAAAGATTGGGCTTAGATTATTTTCTTGAAGGCACACAAAACTTCAGCTGATTTAGTTTAAGAAATGCAGATTTTTTTTCTAAGGCTAATTTTCATGGAGGCAGTCTTCTGTAGCCCTCTTCCCTCTTCCAAATACGCTTTTACAAATGTTCAGATTGGTTATTTGCATCTGTATTTTCTGAAGTCATTACGCGTAACTTCCTTATGAAGACTTACAGAAGTTTTAAAGCAGTGCATTGCTGGAACATAAATTGATAGAAGGCTTTAAATTTCAGGTGGAATTTTAATAAATGATAAAGTTCTTTTATTTTCTACAATAAAAGCTGCTTTTTGAGGTTGTATGCATACTACCAGTGCTCGTCTTAAACTTTTTTGTCTATATCACCTTGGAAGAGAACTGCTTCAGCTCTCCTTTACCAGAATTTTCTTTTAATCTCCTTAAATTGTCTTTTCTCTCATTGATTCTAGTATGTTGATTAGATTTATAATGACTATAATGAGTGCATGGGCTAAGACCAGACTTAATGTTTGCAGAAAACACAAACCAATCCAGAAGTATGTCACATGCTGGTGCTCTTACGTATCTCCTGTTGCTGGCCCCCAGAACAAAACACAAGCAATCCTTCTCTTCATGTTAAGCAAAGCAATTAATCAGTAGACTGCAAGCAGATTCCTTATTAAACTTCATCCACAAAAGGGAACAAGCCCCCACAATTTTCATTCTGTCCGGCCTCTTCAAAGATCAGTGTGGTGGTTCAACATTTAAATTGGCTCAGGTAGTAGAGCTAATTCACACCAGTAGAGACATAAAAATGAAAATAAAATAAAGACAGATGAATTCTAGATTGTTTCCCGAGCCTTTGTTTGCCACTGTAACCCTGCACCAAACACCCTGGATGCTTTGCCCGTATGTGACAGCAATTCCCATCACCACCTGCTGAACAGGTCTTCCTCCTGCCAGAGGTGATTTTGTGCTGTTGACCCGATGTATCTGTGCATGAAATTTTTAATTGCAGAAGTATTCTGCCTTCCCAGGGACTATAGAAGTAAACACTGTGAACCCATTAGCTTTTGCTGAACTGCTCTCTTCTGTTGTCAAACGGCCTTGGGCAGCCAAGATCCATTCTACTCCCCCAGGAACCACTATTATGCCAGCATAAATTCATTTGACTTCAGTGAAGTTCCTGTCCTTACACAGCAGAGAGAGATCAGACTGGACCAATTGTCTTTACCAATGTTTCTCTCTGTTGCTGGATAGACAGCATGTCCAAACTTTAATTTAATAAAATCAGTGTATCTAGCATAAACCAGATGGACTAAGGTTTGTTGACAAAATGGATAGGTTATTTTCAAGGACACTGATTCACAGTCTTCCAAAGAAAAATAGCATTTAACAGACCTATTGTTGTTGAATAAGCAGTAGAGAAACTGGGGAAGGTCGATCTACCTGATGTTATTTTTATATTTTAGAAGTATTTTGCTGGGTATGAGGATACGTTAGGCAAAAAGCAAACCTTTTATTATTTTTTTTTAGAACCATAGAATTGTATGGGTTGGATGGGATACCATCCTTTCCAAGCCCCTGCTCTTGGCAAGATCAAGGGTCAGGGTGTCCAGTCTGTCTTTGGATGCTTCCAAGGACGAAAATTCCACAACTTCTGGACACCTGTTCCTGTTCTTGACCACCCTTGTGGTGAAACCTTTTTTCTTGAATGCAGTTGGCCTTTCCCTTTCTTCAGCTTGAGCTTGTTTCCTCTTTTACTGTGCTGGTCTGAGAGCAGTATGAATTCATCTTCTCTGTGATTTCCTCTTAAACAGCTGAAGAGAGGAGCAAAATCTCTGTTTAGAATTCCCTTTTAAAGCAGACTCAAATCTCTCAGTGTTTATGTGTGTGTCCCAGGACCCTGATGGTTTGGGTGGCTGTAACTCTCAGGTACACGATGTGATTCTTGGTGTGTCCTGTGCAGGGCCAGGAGTTGGACTCAGTGATTCTGATGGGGCTCTTCCAATTCAGCATATTCTGTGATTCTGTGACTTTCTCCAGTATTTCAGTGTCTTTTATTGCAGAGCTCCAAACTGTTTACTTGTTTCATAAAATTCTCTCTCTTTTAATTTAATTACCCCCCCGACCCCTGCCCCAGCTGACATTTCCAAAAATTATGAATTCAAAAAAAGTGCTGCATTTCTAAAGCTCTTCCAGTCGCTAGCTTCAGGCAGCTACTCCTCTGCTGCAACTGAGATGATACTTCTGGAACTTTAGGAGTTCTGAATCTAAGTGTATGGGGTTTGGGTGGCAAGATTCTTGTAGTGAGGGGGCTACAGGGCTGGCTTCTGTGAGAACCTCCCAGAAGCTCTCTCCATGTCCAACAGAGCCAATCCCTGGAGGCTCCAAGACGGACCCACTGCTGACCAAAGCCAAGCCTATCAGTGATGGTAGTAATGCCTGGTGATGACACATTTAAGAAAGGAAAAAGTTATTGTACAGATGTAATTGTGGTCAGAGAAGAGCGGAGTGATAAGATGTGAGGGAAACAGCCCTGTTGACACCAAGGTCAGTGGAGAAGGAGGCGGAGGACGTGCTCCAGGTGCTGGAGCTGAGATTCCCCTGCATCCTGTGGTGAAGACCATGGTGAGGCAGCTGTGCCCCTGCAGCCCATGGAGATCCATGTTGGAGCAGGTATCCAGGTATCCCATGCTGGAGCAGGCTCTTTGCAGGGACCTGCAGACCCATGGAGGCAGGAGCCTGCGGACCCATGGACAGAGAAGCCTACCAGGTTTGCTGGTAGGACTCTCTTCTCCCTCCTTTTTGGGATGCAAGGAGGTTGTCTCCAGTTCATGAGTCTGAAGGGTGCTTTTTTTGTCTTGCTACTCAGTGGTGCATCCTTTCCAGTGTGCTTGGGCAGGATCTCAGGAGCTGAGACTTGGCTTATTCATGGGATATTTCTTTAAAGGCTCCTCTTAGGAGTCTCTTCAGCATTACACAGTTCTCTGAAGCTGTGCAAGCCCACACAGCTACTTGGGTTTCGGCAATGCAAGCCAGGGCAGACTAGGAGAGGGTGGGATGCCGTGAGGCACCCCAGCTTTAGCCCACATCACATCACTTTGGATTTGGCTCATAAGCCTGGCTGTGAGCAAAAGCACTTCTGATAATTAGGATCAGGAAGGCAAAATGAGGTCTTACCGCAGCAGCGAGCTTCACAAAGCAGGTGCTGCATGGATGGTATTCTGCTCCTTGCTTATTATTAATATGCATCTTGCTTTTCAAATCTAATATTGGTTAGACCTTCACAGGAAAACGAATGAGATGGCTTCCTCGCAGTAAAAGCCTGAGAAAGGCAGAGCAGGGCATTAGCATCTGTATGCTGTTTTGCTTGGTTTGAATATGGTCTCCGAGCACTGGCAACATTATTTGAATCTAATAATCAAGCAATTTTAGAGTCGTGATATTCTAGCAGTTCCATCTATCTAGAAGACAGGCATTTCGAAGGAGTCCATTTGGTGGGTTGGCAAAGCTGCATCTGTACAGAATAAGAAGAATGTAGGCATGACATACTACATTATCTCTTTCTTTTTCTCTATTAAGGCAATTTCAGTCCATGCATATGAAAGTTGCATATGCCAGCGAAGCCCAAGGCACTAGATGAATAGAAATTATTTCAACCGTAACACCTCACCTATCAGAGAACTAGCACATTTACACAGGTATTTTTCATCTCTCATCATTTTGTCTTTTTTTTTCCAGCAAAGTGCCAAATCCTGCAGGCATTGCTTGACGTCACAGGCATTCTGCAATGAGAAACTAAAGAAAGACAAGCCAATGCAAAATGAGAGCTGTAATATTCACAACAGGGAAGAACTAAAGAATTTGTTCAGCTTTCCTCAATATTAGTTCAGCTATGGCAGGTGTGTTTTAGTCCCATGGTCCTGATTCCTCCTTCTTTATCTCTTTCTTACTCAGACAGCTTTATTGCTTTTGAGAACTGGAATCTTGAACTCCATCTCCTCTAATCAACAGAAGAGACAGATACTAATAAAAGCAAGAGGGCGAAATGCCTGCCATGGGGGAGTGCTACATTTTGTGTCAGCTTGATCAAAAGCAAACTCCTCCTCTAAAACATTTGATAGTTACTAAAATATATTTTAATTAGTTATTAAAGGACTTTAAAGGGCTTTTGTGAAACAAAAACTGACAGAAGAGTGTCAGTTTTTAGAAGCACTTAGAAACTCATGCACTGCATAAATGCTTTCAACACATATACATACATATATGTATACATATTAAAAGAGCTTTGAATATTAGCATCTTTCCCACTCTAGGATCCTCACTATAACAATTTCCAGATTTTGCCCACAAGACATTCAGGCATTATGGAGAGAGTGCTGTGAAAAGATTTGGGCAGATGCACCAGTTGACACTTCTGTTTCATTGTGCTTCAGTGGCTTGAGTTCCTGCACCCTCTCTGTGGCGGAGCACCAAGGTAAGTCCCACGCCCAGTGGAGCACTGTGTCGGGAGGGATGCAGGCTGCAAGCCAGGAAGCATGGGTGGCTTTTCCACAAAGTGCAGTCGGCACTGCCATGAGCAGTACACAGCAGAGCTGATGGCAGCAGAGTTTGCAGAAAGAGTGTTGTGCTCAGGTAACTAAAAGTTGTATCATGATGTGTCCAAATGGGTCTGGCTTTAAGTTACATCGGCATCCTTAGCTGGTATTCTCTGTGTGATTTGCTGTACAACTGGAATGGTGGAGTTCTGGTGGGGTAGATCTTGTGAAATTAATCTGAGTACTTGTTCCAAAGCATCTTCTACGGATGTTGCAGAAAACAGAGCAGAAAGCCTAGCCCAAAGTATTCTGAGCAGGCCACGGTATCAGCTCCTCCTACATGAGCATTAGCAAGGAGATATGGCTAAATAATCATGCATGTTTCAGCTTTGAAAGAAAATAAAAATAAATAGGAAAGAGACCACAAACAATCCTTTCTGACAGAAGAGGATGATTGTTTAAGTTTGTTTTGATTAAGCACTCTATTAACCAAAAATGGAAATTCAGACAGGTTAAACTGCAAATTCAGCTGGTATTTCTCATTTTGTGTCATCTAGAAAGAAAGAACTAAAAGTAGAAAAAGGTAGGCAAAGACTAAGCGTTTTGAATTATGTTAAAAAGAAAAAAAGGAAGTTGTTTACTTTTTGCTTAAGGAAGCAATCACTGGAGAAAAAAAAGCTGCTTTGGCTAATGTCTCAGCTGGGATCCTTGTAGGTGGCATTACCCCTCTGCAACCTTGCTGTTGTTTTAGAACTCTTTGATTAACAAAAAAAATGCATCTTTCATACCAGCTCTACGCTGGTAATATATTTTGCCATGGACTGTATAACATTCCCTTATAGTTAATAAAAAAAAATTAGTGCAGATTATAAGGTCAAAAATGCATTTCCTTTTACTGTACAAGGTAATGATTTCACCTGGCTGCGGAAGCCCCTTACAGGGAGCACTTTGTGGTGGGGCACACAGTCTTTGGCACTGTTTGGAACAAATTTAAGTTGTACCATAAGATAAAATAGTGGTTTGGCCAGGACTTTTCTATCAGGTATGCTGGTGCTCACAAAGGGGCAAACAGTAATGCTGAAGTGAGAGCAGTGTTTTGGAAAAATGTTTTCTTCACAAGTCAGTAAAATTTCAGTTTCAGAACTATTTAAGTTTTAAATGTGTTCCTGAATTCATATAAAATTGTACATTGAAATATGAGCAGAAGTGCTATAAAAGTCAGAACATTTATTTCATCATTGTTAGATAAGGCTGTTTGATTTTTTTTTTCTTCCTATGACAGCTAAATAAATTTTGAAAATTCCACCTTAAAATTGAAAAACATATATTCAGTTTGAGGTTGAACAAACTGTTTCTTCAATCTGGACATGCATTATAGAGTTAGGGAGGAGGCTGCCTCCTAGAAGACATAAAAATAAATTATTCATGCAGCCTAAATACGATGTATCTATTATTTAGTATTGCCCTGTTGTTTCAGTTTCACATTACTCACACAGCAAAAATGCAGGAAAAAACCAAATTCTGTGAAGGATAGTATAGGTTCATCACATTTGATCTCATAATAAATGTAATCCTCTAACAAATTGGTGTGCTGTAAAGGAGGGTATGAGTAATTAGAAGTGCTGTATGATAAAACAGGAGACTTCTTCCCTGCAGTCCTGAAGAAGCAGCACTTTAGACTTGGTGAAGCTGTGAGCTGCTCTCACTGATATTCCTGCTGTCAGTCCACGACAGTTCTGTTGACAGGTGCCATTGATTTTTCTAAAATGCCAGCAGGCTGACTCCTGACTGCCTTGTCTTTGTTCTCCCACAAAATGCAACCCACAGAACAGGTCAGGAGAAGGCATCCCAAAACCGAGGAATGCAATGTGCACTGAGGGACGTTGGCTCTGGGGAAAATGTGTCAGAACTTGCAGCAGAGGCAGTGCTTGTGGGGAGAGACTCAAAAAGATAATAAACTGTGTCTATTCTGATTTCTATAGAGAGTCAAAAGAAAGAAATTTTAAGTAACGGTCTGCTGAGATTTACTCTCCTCTGACTTACAAATTGGAGAGAACAACCTGTATCCTTCTCAGAACCTGGTTCCCAGTGGAAATACATACTAATAGAGGAGTAATGGGTTGTCGTGTTCCCTGCCAATCTCTGTCTTTAATCCATAGATTTTTTTATTATCTCACTCACTTCTCTTTCCACCATTGCATTCAATCCACTGCAAGTACTTTCATGCCAGGAAGCCAGGCATACATGGAGCAGAAATGCCTCGCCTACATATTTTATGAGGGTCCTTAACCACACGCATGGAGAATGTTTATTTTATAAGTGCAGAATTGTCCCCTGGGGATGTTTTGCTGCGCAAATGAGCCTAATGAGCATTAGAAGAGCAGTTTTGTTCAGGAAAGTGGTAGGTTTATTCTTCCTTAATTTTTTAATTACAACCCCTGACCTGAAGGACTAGCACGAAACTGTAAACAGATCAGGATTACAAGCAGCATGTCTTTTTAATCAGTGCCACTGAGGGGAGTATAGCAATGTGTATCCCCCATGCTGCTCAGGGGTGATGCAGGGTGAACTCTTGCTCTGCTCTGTGTCATGCTCCTGCTCCCCTGGGAGCCCCTGTCTCCTCTGCTCTTTGCCAGGGACCTGCCTGGGCTCACAGGTGTCTCCCTGACACAAATCCCGTGTAAGACGGACACAGCAATGGAGCATGTGTGAATGAACAGACTTTGCCTCCCCGAGGAAGGGAGCATCATGCAGACACATATCACGCAGCTCACAGTTTTCTCATCAGATGAGATCCGTGGTCAGTTGTCAGCACAGATTTGCAGAGATAGGAAGAGATGAAACAGCAAAATATGTTCTTATGGTTCTACTTAACAAGGAAAACTCATCTCATCTGATTGGTGGGCTGTGCCCATTGCCAAAGGTAGTGACTGGTCCCTCCTTATCCGTTTTTCTTCCTGTTATTCCCTCTGACTAATCACAGGAATAGTATCTAATACCACCTTAGAAGATTATATAATTATTTCATCCTGCTCTTTTAGGTTACTTGATTAGCATGCCTATAGTGTACTGTAGTTTTTCCTGGGTGGTACAAAAAACTGATCAGCACCCAAAAAAATTGGATTTTTCTCCTCAGACATGTTAGCAATTTCTGAGCAGTGAGACGGGTTGCACCCACGGGTACCATCAGGGTGAATCCCTTTGCAACATCCCCAAATCTCCTGGCAAATGTCAGTGTTGGCAGGTTGATTCTTTTGTCCAGGCACCACTGTCCTTTTCAATCGAGATCTTAGAGCATATGTCAGGCTGCTTTTCACCACTAATCTTTTGAAAAAACCCACCCCAACAGCTTTATATTGCTGCTCCTGCTCATGCTGAGAACATGTCAGCAATGGCCATGTACTCATATATGGTATATCTGTTATCTGGGTATACGTACCTATATCTGTTTTTTGTATATCTATTTTCATCAGTGAGAAAAAAATAAAGGAAATAGATTTTTTTTAAAGCTGTGCTTTTATTTCATGTTAAATTTATTTTACTAGAAATATAGCAAGTGAACCTGAAGCATTCAAAAATGGGAGCCCAAAAAACCTCTGGTTACATATGCATGAAAATATCTATGTGTATCTGTATTTTGTACATAGAAACATACCCAGGGCTAGAATCATCTGTCTGGAGCTGTTGTCCTTGTGTATTTTTTATGCTAGGGATGTGGAAACGCTGAGACAAAAGTGAAAAAGTGAGTGTGTTCAGATGGGGGCCAGAGGCTTGGCTTTCAAAACAATTGAAGCTCTTCTGTCAGGAACAGCACGGCAGCAGTCAGAGCCCATGCCAGAACACAAGTATACATGTTCTGCAAAAACAGTCATTATCCAGAGAACATCAGATTTCTGCAGTATAAATCCATAAAAAAGAGTTTTTAAAATGGAAAGGGGAACCCAGATACAATTGTGATTCTTGCTGGTGTCTTGAGAGTCTTTTATAATGTGTATTTCTGAAAACAGCCCATTTTATGCTAGTAGGAGAATGTGTTACCTGGTGCTGACTTCGCTCAGTGTTGTTTGCAGAATAGATGCCTTTTTGTTTGGCACTAGCTGAGTATACAGAACACAGAGAAGGGTTTGAATTGTGCCAGCTGTTAGCAACACCATGGTAATGTATCTGTTGCTTGTCCTAGCGGAAAAAACCTCTAACCCCCAGTGGTTCAAGGTGTTCCTATTTTCTCTTCTACTTCTGTCCCATTCCCTTTCATAATCAAAACATCACTATGTTAGGTGACATAGATGAGCTGAAAAAAAAAGTCTGATTTTTGCAGGAAAAACTTAGTTTTCAAACTAAATTATCTTTACGGAAGGCTGTGGAAGGGTGGTTGCTGGCTCACTGAATCTATGTACACATCCCCTTCCCAAAACATGATGTTTGGGAATCAAGTGCATGATGTGTCCATAAAATTTTTTGGTAGTAATTATCTTCTTAACTAAAATCGAGTAGGAAAGCACATGTTTTCCCTGAGAAAAAAAGAAAACTAGTTTCCACAACATGAAAGAGCTCCTTTCTTTGGTCAGAGGACATTGCTTGTAACAGCTCAATCACCTTTTACTGTGCAGTTCTCTGGCATGTGGATCCTGCTGGGCCCCAATATGTAGGAAGACGGTAACTCTTAATATAAGAGCCATTATAATTGAAATAATATAGGCTATTACACTTTAAGAAGAAAGAGCAGATAATTTTAAAAGAACATTTGTTCCCTCAACTGTAATTTTTGTATCTTTTTCTTTCTTAGAGGTGAAAATCCTCATAAAAGGGTATTAACAGTTCCATGTCATAAGTGCCTGTTATCTTGCTTATCCTTAAGTGATAGTAGGAACTTTCAGTATTTCTAAGACCTTCCCTGTTGTGAAGCAGTTAATTCTGACATTTTGTCAAAGATGGGTCGACCCCTTTGATGACTGCTAATAATAACTAGTAAAAGTAACTATTTTTATTTTAGTGTAGCGGTGGCATTACTTCCCTATGTAGTATCAAAGTGTGAATCTCAGGGTGAGACACATTTAACACAGCAGGTAGTCTTGATGGGATATTGGTTGGAAAAATTGTTTACATTGTCTAGAGAAGAAAGGAGTTTGGGGAAAAAAAGGTGAGAAACATTAGGCAGCCAGGATTGCTTGATACCTTCTGACACTCTTGGTTCTGTTGCTCCTGAGAACTCGAGGAGCAGAGTTAGTGAAGGACCTTAAATACATTTTTATGTGTATTGGCATTGCATGGCCTGGTTTTTGACCACAGAGGTGGCTTCTGTGAGAAGCTGCTGGAAGCTTCCACAACGTCCAGCAGAGCCAATCCCTGGTGGCTTCAAAGACAGACATGCTGCTGGCCAAGGCTGGGCCAATTAGAGACGGTGGTAATGCCTCTGTGAGAACAGATTTAAGAAGAAATCAAAACAAAGTCTGTGGCTCAGTTTTAATTCCAGCCAGCGAAGAGGAGGAAGTGAGAACATGAGAGAACAACTTGCAAACAGCAAGGGCAGTGGAGAAGGAAGGCGAGGAGGTGCTCCAGGTGCCAGAGCAGAGATTCCTTTGCAGCCCATAGTGCTGCCCATGGTCATGCAGCTGTGCCCCTGCAGTCCATGGAGGTCCACAGGGATGCAGAGATCCACCCGCAGCCCATGGAGGAGCCCCACACCAGAGCAGGTGGATTCTTGAGAGGAGGCTGTGACCCTGTGGGGGACCTGTGCAGAAAGGGGCCTTGCTCCCATTCTGGACTGAACCCCATGGAAGAGTGACCACACTGCAGCAGTGTGGGGAGGGCTGTTCCCCATGGGATGGACTCACGTTGCAGCAGTTCACAAGGAGCTGTTGCTTGTGAGATGAAGTCACGCTGGAGAAGTTCACAGAGAACTGTCTCCTGTGGGAGGGACCCCACGGTGCAGCAGGGGAAGGACTCCTCTCCCTGAGCAGTGGGAGAAGCCACAGGTGAGATGAACTGACCATAACCCCCATTCCCTGTCTCCTTGTGCTGCTGGGGTAGGAGGTAGAGCTGGGAAGGAGGGAGGGGTAGGGGGAAGGTGTTTTAAGGGTTTATTTTACTTCTCATTATGCTGCTCTGATTTGGTTAGTAATAAATTCACTTCATATCTCTAAGTTGAGCCTGTTTTTCCCTTGATGGTATCTAGTGAGGGATCTCTCTCCCGGTCCTTATCTCAACTCCTGAACTATTTGTTAAATTTTCTCTCCTCTGTCCGGCTGCGAAGGGGAATGAGCAAGAGGCTTTCATGGGTGCCTGGCATCCAGCCAGGGTCAAATCATGACATGATGTCACCTGTAAATTTCTTCTTACAGTGCTGAAATCACAGTCATATTACATTTCTTGCTTCTTTATCACTTCATTTTTACATTATCTCCATCATCTTGTGACTTAACCATGTGGCAAATGCACACTTAGTCTGTAAATCTGTTAATTGCAGTGTGTTTTGAGAAGACCCATTACGAAAATGCCTTTCAAATTATGAAAGATTGAAACAGACTTGGCTTCTCCCAGTTAGTGAGATCAGTAGATCTCTACGTGGCTATTTAAAGTGGTTTTGTTTCTCAGAGGTTAGCACGGCTAGCTTCTTTGGTGGCTGAAAGCTGTGAGTACTTTTTACTCTTCCAGTAAAAAGTAGCTGTGGTTTAGAGGAGGGATTTGCAAGCAGCTCATGTCTGCCATGAGCTGCATGTTTTGTGGGCAGAAAAGGAGCACTATAAATAACACTTCTTCACAATTACCGGGGGGTATACCTAACAGATGTACCAGTAGTTGCGCTTCCAAGGTTGCCTGAGGCTCATACAAATTCAGTGTTCGCTCAGTATTCAGTATTCAGTTATGTTTCACTGAAAAAATATTTGTATCAGCAGTGAGAAAAATAATAACAAACCCTGAAACTTCAGCTACCAGGCGTGTGCTTCTTCAGTGTTCTCACTGAAACATGTCAAGGGACATTCAGAATATTATTTGCAGTTGCACATCTCAAAGCATGGATAGTCACTTCAGGGCTGATGCAGCCATGACACTGTCTGCTATCCTGCAGACATACCTTCACAAAGGAGCTCCAGAGCAAGATTTAAAAGCCAAGAGCTGTGAACAGTGAGTCTTCTTTTGACTTTGGGCTGAACTACAGGCTGATCACCAGATAGTGTACCAGAAAGGGGACAAGTGGCCGAGGAGAAAGTTGGAGGAAAAACAATGAAGAACATAATGAAGGCTGTGCTAACACCTGCCCCCTCTCTTTCTTAATATGGGCTGGGAGCTACATTAGAAAAAGAAGAAAAATCACAGAATCGCAGAATTGCAGGATCACAGAATATGCTGTGTTGGAAAGGATCCACATGGATCATCGAGTCCAGCTCCTGGTCTAATAAACCTTACTGGGACTCCACCTTGCCTTCATCACATCATCTACGGGATGAACTTATAAGGGATTGATAAAGCATCAGTAAAGAAGACACAGAAAAACGAAGATATGCAAAAGTACCCTTTCATAAGAGAGAACCACATTTCTTAAGGTATTCTGTGGCCACCTCTCATTTGCTGTACCACCCTAGCTCCTGTTGCAAACACACTTTATTTCTGAGTCTGTTCCTTTGTCTCCTGGTGTTATTAAAGGTTCAAACCAGGTCCAGGGCTCTGTTGCACAAGGGTGTGTGCAGGAACAGAAAGGAAGATAAGCACAAAGGTATTGATACACAGAAGTACCTTCTCCCACTTCTTGCTCTTCTGTTAAGTTGAATTTATGCTCTCTGTTTTATTGAAGCTTACCAGCACTGTAGGCTGTCACCATGGGGCACTATTAAAACTCTGAAAATTTTCAGAACTGTGTCAAAATATCCTGTTTAGCAGGTAATACCTAGGAGTTAATTATCCATAGTCTCCCAGGCAGTGATAGCAGAAAAAGATGTGCTAGATACACATTGCCTGCTTATCAAAAGAGAGTATCCAAACACCAAACTTTCATGTTTTTGTTCCATATAGGTTCAAAAGACTCAGCAAACACTGCTCTGGGGTAAAAAAGGAAATCACTGAGGATATTTTCACAGCCAACTGTTCCCCTCATAAGTTCATTGAAAGTAGTTTCTGCTACCAGGATGCTGTTCAGAGAAAAAGCTCTTTGCAGTATTGATTCAAAACATTTTGTGCTTTCTGACACTAGACTGGCAATAAAAAGTAATTACACCAGTTAATAAAGTGCACAAGGTAAAGCATCTCAAAGTAGATGATGAACAGAAATTAAAGAGGATGTTGGGATTTCCTCTAAATAAACTGTATTCTGTTCTCATATTTAAAACCCGTGAATAAAGCTTTCTGCTGTGATGTGTTAGAGGAGGCAAAAGCTTTATAAGAAATAAAGTAGCAATGATGACAGAGATTACACTTGCTCCACTTCAGAGTACAATATTTACTTTTCCCTTCTGAGGACACCAGCCTGAAATACATTCTCGCCTGGATCCTCATCTGATGTTTGCTAAAAAGAAACTTTTTAAAGAAATTAAACTCAAGAATTCAATGTACTAAGAAATCTTTTTGTTTGATTTCCTTATGGCTGGGATGTTTTATATTTCCCTTAAAATGTGTACTGAAAGTCTGCCGTTTGATGTACTTGATTGGAAACAATGCAGAGTTTGAATTGTTTTTGTTGTCCTAAAATGTCATCACCTGCAGAAGAGAGATATGTTCATTACAGCTTAGCAGTAGCAGACAAAAGTTAGGGTATCTTTCTCTCCTCCAACATCTGTTCACACGCTGAGGAAGAGCAGGTTATCTCCAGAAAGGCAGCTCTGGTGAGCTGTTCCTTCTCCAAGGTAGTCATGTCAGGAAGCTGCCTGCAGCTCTGCCCTGCCTGGGCTCCAGTTACTGCACACTCACATGCATAAGTCTTCCCTCAGCCAGTCAGTATCCTTTTGGAACTATTGATACTTTAAAATAAATCCACAGATGAGAATAAATAAATTCTGTCCCCTACAAGGCAGGTAGACAGATGAGGCTATGGAGGATCAGCAACAGGGAGGCAACCAGGAGAGAGGAACCTGGCATGGGCTACAGCAGCTCTGCAGTGAGTTTCCCCTGGCATTAGCTGCAGCAATCTAACCAGCAGTGCTGTAGAGAGGCCTTTTTCCACGAAGTGCTTCTGAGCATATCCACGAAAATGTATTCCCCCTACTTTCCCATCCTCCTGTTACAGAGCACAAGCCCAAGCTCACAGGCAGTCCAAGCTTCACGAGGTTTCAGCTCCCTTCCTTATGGCTGTGTTTCAGTTCTGATGATCTTTTCCACAGCAAGAAAAGTAGTACATCTGACTGATTCAATCTTGTGCTCTATTTAGCCGATGAACACCAGGGTGCAATGAGTGGGGGTGATTCTTTTGAGCTCTCAAGTCTAAAATGGAATACAGAGAATATACCTCAAAGGTAAACAATCCCCTGGTGATGGACCTCCTTTTCACTGTGCTGGTCCTGGTGAAAAGATTTTGCAGGAAAAGGATAGAAACATGAGGCCTCACAGTTTTAATTTGGGTTGTAGCTTTGGGTGGCAGGCAAGGAAGGACAACCAGTAAGCACGAAGGCAGGAAAAAAGAAAGAGAAGAATTAGCCTCCAAGGACTAAATGCACCCATAGTTCTTTTCCCTCTATTTCAACACTGAGATGTAAATCCATGGATGCAGCTGCTCATAGCAGCTTCTCAGCACATTAGAAGTAAAGATTGCTGAAGTGTTCTGTTATCTCTGAATTCCCCATACATTTGGGCTCATTGTGTAAGAGCTGTGATTACATGAAACAGGAGTGAAGAAGCATTTTGTTCTATTTCCACCTTGCTCTTCCTAGCCTACTTCTCAATCCTCTGCCTATACCGTGTTACAAATGTAAACAACTTTTGCTTTTTAAAAGTACGAGCACAGTTTTTGTGTGTCCTTCCAGGTCTGGAAGCCCATGAATGCACTGAAGGGAGAGCATGTGGAGTCAAGTAAGCACTCCTGAGGGCAGTGAGCAGTGGGCACTCGGATGTATGCTGTGGTAGAGTGCCTTCTACACTCAGTGACTGCACAAATCTAGCTCTGCTGGGTTTCACCCCCCTGCAGTTTTGACCCCATTGATTCTGCGTGGCTGACACCTCGCTTGTGACCAGGTATTCCTGCATCTGAGTTTGCCGGCATGGACAGAGCCCCCAGATCCCTTAGGTGAATGAATAGGGAGCAGCCCACAAGGTGGTGTGACTAGGATGCATCTTCCCCATTACACTGAAATTCAGGAAATTTTAAGGTAGTGCCAACAGACTGAAGCACTCTAGTGGTGATACACCATAAAGATTGGCATAGAATCAGATCCTTTTCTGGGTTTGTGGGCATCTGTTGAAACAGAGATATTCAGATGCTATTGTTACAACAATTTTGTTTGCGGTTACTATTTCAATGTTAGAATGGAAACACCCTATTTCATCTTTGAGTGAATCTGAGCATATCATAAGCTTCAGTCCTGGTACACTGAAGACTTTATCAGAAGGAGCAGATCTCTAAACAGCATTGAAGGACATGGATTGGGATTAACAAACTACTTTTCTGTTTAATAACTTGCTTAACCTGCTTTTCATATTGAGCTTCTCTGATGAGCTACTCCATTCCTTCAATGACACCCTTCCGTCTGTATCTGGTTTCAGACCTCCCCCTTATTTTATTTCTGGCCATTGTATTTAAGCCCTTTGGAGCAGGTCCTGCAGGATGCCAGGCGCTGCAACATGCTCTGCTCGTGAATGGCAAGGCAAGGGACTGAACGCTTGAACACAGCTCCGAGCAAACACATTGTGTTTTCAGGCTGATTGGGCATTTTGGCTCTAAGATGTGTATTTAATAAAAACCTCCACTGGCCAGAGTTTATTTCTTTTCCATTATTAATGTCCACTAGAGAAATGCTGCCTGAAGAAGGCTTATTGGAAAAAAATTGTTTCCCACTGGTATGCACAGCATATGAAACTCTTGCAAGTGACAGAGGAATATGGAAACAAAGGCCTGGCTTTAAGCTCTTTTTCTTTTTTTGTTTGTTCATACTGAACAATGTGATGGGATAAGATGCTTTGTTCCTAAACAACAGTTTTAAGGCATCCCAGTAGAACAATTAAAAAAAAAATTTATTAATTAATTTATTTATTATTTCAATTTTATTTTTGTTTTTTGTTTGGGGATTTTGTTTTTTCGTTTCTTTTTTGGTTTTGGTGGGTTTGGCTTTTTGTTTTTGGTTTTGTATTTTTTTATTCTTTTGGTTTTTTTCTTATAAGTTTTTGTTGTTTTGGGAGACACAGATGCCCTTGACTAGAGATCCTAGGAAGCCAAAGAGATTAATGGCTGGAAAAGATAACCTGAAATAGTGAAGATTATGTATTAATACACCAGTTTCACAAACAAAAATGGCAGTGGCCTGCCCAGGGCCATGCAGAGTAGGCTGAGGCAGGAGCAGCTCTTGGTGTTAGGTTCTGGACAAGTCCTCAGAAGGCACGTGTTTGTTACTGTCAATTTGATGGGCCACGTTGCCATCTGGGGCTGTCGCCCAAACATCAGGGAGAACTTCAGGATAAAATCTTGCAAATCCTGTTGTCGAGGAGTGTTATCAAGGTGTGTCTCTCACTACTTCTTCTGTCTTTATTCATGCACGAGATGCATGCTTTCTTCAAAACCTGGTGTTTGCGCTCCAAGGAGGCAAGAAGAGCTGTGAAACAAAGCTCTGTGTGGTGCTTCCCAGAAAAACCTCTGACAAACTAGAAAGGAGGCTCACCCTACAGTGAACCAAAGCTGTTTCAATGCATGGTGATACATCCATTTTCTCTTGCACAGGACATGGAGTCTGTCTCTAGAGACAATGCAATGTCTCTGGGATGTGGGTTAGCAAGAGCATTTGCAATTCAGGCTAAAATCTCTAAATTGTGTTACTTAGAGATAGAGTACAAGGTTTCTTCATTAAGAGTTATGAACTATTATTTAGTTTCTAAATAATTTTGAAACTTCCACAAACCAGAAAGGTCACATTTCCTGCAGGTCCCATTAATTTCTTTTCAAAGTGTTCACATTCTGCAGGTCTGAAATCCAGGTCACTTTCAATTAGAAGTCAGTTCAGGAGTCTAAGTTTAGGTATTCATTTCAATCTTATACTGTACAAAAGACAAATCTCTCCCTCAAAATCCCTGGTTGGCAGTCAGATGATGCCTCTTCCTCTAAAGTAATTTTCTTTTACACAGTGTTAGAAAAGGTCCTTCTCTTCTGACCAGAGTTCTATAAAAAGGGCAAGCTCAAATGTAAAGCACTCATTTCTCTATATCAAAGTCAATGAGACAAGAGAAGATATCATTCATCACTGTTCTGGGTGAAAGAAGATTGTCTTTGCTAGTTTGAGCTTGGTCATCTTGAAACCTCTGGAAGAAATTCCAATTTACATATAATATTTTCTGCACATATGAGTAAACATGCAAGCTACTAAAAGTGATTCAGAAAATATTGTTAGCAAGTCCACAGGAGCTGTTATTCAGCATGATCTTGTCCAGGCTGCGTGCACATAAGGTTTCAGCTTCTTCTCAAATTCTGGGCCTCAAGACCCTTTACAAGCACTAATCTCTTCATCAATATTTTCAACATTATCTGCCCAATACATTAACATGGCTTTTTCTTATCCTGAAACTTTTTTGTAGAGAAATATCAGGTCTCAGTCTTGTCTGTTCAAGCTTTTGGCAGCAACAAACTGCTAATAAACAAAATACATTAGAAGTATATTCTTATAAATTCCTAATAAAGTGACCAACTTGTACTCTCTGTTGTGCACATGAAATTACAGATGCAACTGGATTAATTCTGGTCTGCTGTTACCATCTGCTGCATTGAAAATTTAAATTTCCATAGCCAGTCCAGCTCTTCTTATTCAGTAAACACTGAGTATTTTTAAGTCCTGACATTTGAGTAACACAGTCCTCTAATCAGGCACTCAGGGAAAGACATAGAAGGTTCAAAGTTTCCAGGAGGCTTTATATCTGACCCAGAGATGACCTCAGATTGTTATTTTAAGACAAGATGCTGAAACTTTCCACACATCTGGTGCAATTTGACCATTTGTTTATCACCTGAATCAGACATATCTATCCATTAATTCATGCAAATTCCCCAAATATCAAGTCACTGGGTAGGAGGAAATTATTTTAATAATTATAGTTATGTGACAGTTTTTGTTGATGCAATGGCTGGGCAAAAGATATAGAAAGTGCAAAATAATCAAGGATTGAATATAAACCCCACAATTTAAAAAAATAACTGAAGTTTCAACTAAAATAATATTGATTACCTATAGCAAAATAAAATATATTTCTTGTCAGTTAATCTACATGAGTAGCAGAGCCTAGGGGATAGAAGCATTGCCCACAGTAGAAGGTAATTAAATTAAGGACCACTAAAGCAAATTAGATATGTATGGGATCATCCAAAAATGCTGACCAATGTCACTCTGAAACATTTCTCTACCAGCTTTGAAAGGTCATGATCAGGGGAAGGTACTGATGATAAGGAGAGGGCAAATGTTACATCCATTTACAAGTAGGGCCTAAAAAGGGTTATAGACCAGTCAGCTTGAGCTCAGGCCCTTGAGAGCTGAGTCCAGGCATAGGACAGACAAGAAGATAATTTGGACGTCAAATATTGATTTATCAAGGGCATATCACCCCTGACCAATCTTATTGCCTTATTGCCTCTGGATGAGGGCAGAGTAGTACATGTTGCTTATCTTGACCTTTAGAACATTTTTGACACAGCTTTCCATAATATGACCAAGGCTAAGCTGGTGAAATAAGATCTGCATAAGTGGATGATTAATTGGGTGGAAAATTGGTAGGACTGCCAGTCTCAAAGGGTGGTGTTCAGACATAAGAAGTCCAGCAGACAGATTAGTGACTAGTGGCATCCTTCAGGGAGAGATACCAGGGCTGCAATGGTTTGGGATATTTATTGGTGATCCGGATGAGAGGATGGAGAGTGCTCTCAGCAGCTCAGTGTACAAGCTGATCCCAGGGAAGCTTTGTGCCTGGGAGCAGGGGAAGCCAGCTACGCACTGGGCTGTCTTGGCAAAAGCATGGTCAGCGGGTGCAGGAAAGTGGATCTTCCTCTCTGTTCCGCCCAGTGAGACCACACTTAGTGCAGTTTAGGGCTACCCAGTAAGAGAAAGACATTGCCATACAGGAGGGAGTCAAGTGGAGGACACCAGGATGGGGGGCTGCAGCACACGAAGGGTAAGGAGAGGTGGGGAAGCTCTGAGCCTTTTCAAGAGCTGCCAGTGATGGCAGCTCATTGCCCTCTTCAGCTGCCCTCTTGGAGAAGACACGGAAGAGGGACCATCTCTTCCCAGAGGTGCATGTGGCAGAACAAGGAGCAGCAGATTGAAATTGCAGCAAGGGTGGTTCTTGTTAGAAAAGTATTTTTGCAGTAGGAAAAATAAAAAATCACTATGAGGGTGGTCACGCACTGGAACAGGTGCCCAGAGACACATCTGAGGTACCTTGGACGTACCTTGCCTGGACACTGTCCTGAGCAATCTGATCTAACTTTAAATTTGGCAGAAGGCCAGAGGGTTTTGGGCAGAAGGTTGGACCTAGTGATCTCCAGAGATTCCTCTCAAAGGACAGCATTCTGGATTTTACACACAGCAGTTCCTCAGGTATCCTTCAGGTGTCTAGACAGGCAACATTGTGTGGCAGTGTCATCAAAAGAAGGCTCTTGGCCAGGCTTGAGAAGTAGGACACAGTGATCATGTGGATGATTATGTTCAGATTTATTGCCAATACAGTATCTAAATATTGCCAGTGTGGTATCTAGATCAAAACTCTATCATATATTACAAGAGATTATAGTATAATCAGGTCATGATCCCTCCTGTTGGGTCAACAAGCTTCAGTGAGATCCCCTTGCTTTCTAAACTTCTTAGAGAAGTCTAGGTGTGGTTAGGTCCACTTAGCCTCAGATTTGGTCAACAGCCTATGCCTAAAGGGTTATAATGTAAGCAGATTTGGCTAGAAGTGTGGGGAGGGCAGTGTGTGTGTGACGGAAGTGAAGACCTGACTATCTGCTCCATAGAGTTCAGAGTCTGTCCTGTAACCAGATGGTGCTACATGCTCCAGAAGCAGGAGGGAAGCAGTGACAAAGGCGGGGCTTGAGCGGAAATGTCTTCTTCCCTCCTTCTCTTCTAGGGGAAGTAACGCTGAAGAAGGATGAAAAATCGAATTGGAGCTGTTTAGCCAAGCATCAGAGCTCGGGAGAGGGACGGAGAGGCCTGGCATCGGCAGAGTGGGTGAGTGGGTAGGGGAGCAGGAGGCAGGGAGGGCAGCCTGGCAGGTGGCCTGGATCTCAGCAGCTGCTGTTCGTGAACTGGGCACAGCTGGGTCCAGAAGAGCCCTGTGGATAGTCCGAGTGGCTCACACCTAGTACATAATGCATGCACCCCACCCCAAATGAGTTGTCACAATTACACAGCAGCAGGGATTTTAATTCTTTTGGGCTATCTAATACTACAGTTTGAAAGCCAAAAAAAGTCTGGGTTTTTTTTCAGAAGCATTTCAGAAGGCCAAAGGACTGAGAACACATACTGCTGAAAATAAATTATGGACATTTCTGTGGCCTGTTGGGGGAATCTCTGTGAGTTACTTGTCCTTTACTTCCTCTCATACTCTGTGTGTTTATATTCTGGGTTCCTTCTACCAGGCATTTGTCCAACTGCTGTGATGTTCCCTGCTTAGCCTTACTGAGAAAGAGAAGTTCTCCTCTTCTTCACCATTACCATCACTGCAAGGATGTATGAGGCCTTTGGCCCGGGGAATCTGGAGACCTGGTGTCTGGTCCTCAGCCTGTCACTGATGACTGGGGTGGTTATATCTTGTGCAAAACACATGCAGACTCTGGCAGAGATTTCTGCCTGCAGTGCTGCCCTGTACCGAATAGAGAAAATAAAGGTGAAGGCAGGAGTATGTCAGGTGGAAGCATTTCTCTGTGTATGGGGGGACATTACTGGGGCCTGGGGACAAGTGAACCCACATTAAAAATGAGGTGGGGATCTGCAGTGGTGGTTACCCGTGGCTGTGCAGAACAACAGCTCCTGTAAGAGTCCGGATGGAGTGACCTCCCGTAAGAGCAGTGGCATGAGGCAGGAACACTCCCCTGGCATGCTTCTTTGGAAGGCAGATAAAATCAAGTAATAGGACTATTTGGGAGACGTGACAGGAGAGTGAGGGAAGTGTGCTCCTTGTTTGGGATGCTAGATAGCATGGTAAAATAGCAGGGTCAATAAGAATTGCTAGAAGACACAAAAGGATAAAGTTTCTGGCAGATGTTTCTTCCTCTGCTTGCCATGGAGCTAGTTTATTATTAATATTTTGGGCCTTTCTGTTTAATTAAACATTAACTAGAGCTCAAGGCACACAGCCTCCTGAGCGTGCATGCAAAGCAGGAGCCTTGCAGAGTCAGAGGGCAGGGCTGCTGCTGAGGGTAGGGCCACAGAGGGCAGAGATGCTCTAAGGAATAATGCAGCCTCATCCCTTTGAAAACAGCATCCAGACTGATGAGAGTGGATGTCAGCATGGCAGATGTTCTTACCCCTAAGATAACTAAAACTGAGGAATCTGTGAAAAATTTTCCAGGGAAATCGCCAGCATTCCAGAACATGATGTTATTAAGAGATGCTCTCAAAACGCTTATATTTGTGCTGAAACAAAAATGCTCTTCTGCAGAGGAATTGTATTTGTAGGAAACAATTCCTGCATTAAAAATGAATGGTTATTTTTACAAGGAGATGCTTCATATTGTGGATGTCTGAAAGTCTAGATACTGTTTCTGAAGTATGTCTGAAAAGCTGTCTAAGAGGATTTGAAGCAGTTGGACTCAGTGACTGACCTTTGGTGAAAGGCAATGCAGGAGTATCAGGTGCCTGAAATAGACACAGAATTTTCCTAATGAAAATACCTATTTGCATGTCAAAAGCAGTATGAACATTTATGAAGCATGAGCACCTTTGATTACCCAGAAAATAAGAAGTATCAATATCTAGGCAGAACATACACACATTCTTTAAAGTATTAAAACCACGGGGGAAATACAGAAAAGCCTCAAGCTTATATGTCTGCATGGCTGTGTAGGGAAACAAAAGCCATGTAAAAATAATAGATAGAAGGATCTGTGCAGAGAATCCAAATACTAAAGAAAAGAGAAAAAAGTATATTCTTCTGCTTTATTTAACTTTCAGACAGAAATTCAAGGGTTCACAGAGATACATCCATAATTCACAACTCATGAGGATAGTTCAGGAAAGTTTTTTCTGCTCCTTGAGCAGGAAATGTGATGATGCCAGTATGGGCTTACAAATAAGTTGATCAGAACCACTTCCTGACTTCCAGTCTGTCTCACATGGACACAGTTTTTACAAACTTTCTAAAGAATATTGGCTCTTTTGAGAGACCTTGTTCTGCAATTCGTATTCTACTCAAAGCAATTCTCAAAGGAATAGATTAAAGCAGCAGTACAGGATGGCTGCTCAGAACAAGGCCTTGAACATGTCTATTTACTTTTGCTGTTGTCAGATATGATCATGTTTAATTTTTCCAATATCTGTACAAGTTATTTTTACCGTTTGCACAAAACAGCTTTAGTATTAGCTGCAATTAGTATTTTACTATGGTCTGGGCTTCCTGAATGATCAGTGGAGAAGGAAGAGTGATTCATCTCATCCAAAGTGGGATGAACTGCTTTGTGGAAATACCTGTCTCCCTTCCCCGGCCAGAAGAGAGGACAGCCTTTCCCTCAGTGACAAATGGGTGCTACGGCTCCTGGCTGGCAGAAGCAGCAATGCCGGTGTCCATGGCGGTAGGATCACTGTCTTGTTGGAGGTCTGATGCTGGTCAAGCACCAGTATGCCATGGCCTTCCTAGAGAGAGCACCTTGCAGAGAACAACTCTTCTAGGGGCGAGGGCAAGCCCCCCTGGACAGTGGGTGATCCCAGCAAATGTAGCGATTTCTCAGCTGCAAGTGATTCCAGCTCTTGTGATTCAGCTCTTTGTGAGATCACCCGAGGCAAACTCGGGGACAGAGAGACAGGAGCCCTGTATGGCAGTTCCACAGAGGCAGCTTTAATTGTCCAGCAGGCCCTGCGAAGGGAGGCCAGGGACAGACCTCCCTGGGTTCAGGGTGGACTCAGGGCTCTTTTGATGGGGAAGGCAGGGGGTAGAACCCAATTAGCCAACTGGATACAAGGTATTACCATAGGGGAACACAGCATGCTGGGGCTGGTCGCTGTAACCTAGAAGTGAGTTGCTGGAGAGAGTCCCTTTGCCCTCAGGCCTCTCTTCTCCAAGGAAGCACAGACGGCTCCTGTGCTAAGAATTGACAGCCCTCCACGAATCACCCCACACAGCGGTACTCAGCAGTAGCCCCTGCCCTCGGGGTGCAGCCTCGCCTCCCGCCTGGCACGAGTGCCACAGGGTCATTTGCAGATCCCCTGTCACTGTGCATGTGAGGGGTTTGGGTGCCTGCTGAGGTGATAGACATTCAAGGAACCAGTGATTTGGACAGCCTGCTGGGCAGAGCTCCCGCGCTGAGCTTCCCAATATGATAGCCTTGGCTGCTAAAGGAAAGGAAGAGTTTATCTTCTAAATCCTGATTTCTAAATAATTCACTCTCTGACAGCATTAGGTATCAGGCTAGTCTTAATGGTATCTTTCAAGGAATACTCTCACTGCTCACCATGCCAAGACCATCAAACAAAATGCTTCTCAATTTCTAGTTCATATAAAGGATAGTTTATGGCATTTAGGGCTATACACTTACTATTTTGATGTCATTCTCAGTGTTACCGGTTGTCGGATTACACAGGATTCAATTAAACTTTTTTTAGGCTCATTTCTGACCAGTCACTCACCAGCCACTTTTGAAAGACCATGGGTTCTCTCTGGCATGCAAACAGACACAGCTTGCTCTATTACTTGTGTCAAAACTGATCTCTCCTAGGAAGGCACAAGAAACAATATACTTTCTAGCTGTTTGTCTCCATGCTCACAAACTTATTCTTTCAGCTTGGTGAACTGAGTCCAAGCTTTGAGCTTGTCGTTAGCACAGGCACATCTGCAAAGAACCTACCCCCATATATACCTAAAGTATCCACTTTTACAAATGCATAGTGCAGGCAACTCCTAATTCTTATTTAACTGCATTGAAGTTTCTTCTTGTAACCAAGATTACACAGAGGCAAAACTCACATAACATTCTAAGGAAGCAAGTTGGCTTCTTTCATACTCTATGCCCCAACTAACTAGAGCTGGCAAAAGGATTCTGCCCTTAATTCAGTCACCTAAGTCAAATTGGAAACCTCTTAAATAAATAGACCTTGCAGGGCTTACTTTCCCATGTTTGCATTTCTTCGAAGTTGAACATGGCTTGATAATACCAGGGATATGTATGCACGGGCTAAAAAGAGTAAAGCATTGCACAGGGACTAAGCCAAAGAAGTAGTAGCTCACCAGTTCATGAAAAGACTATACTTTGAGGTCTCTGTTGAGGTAGCACATGCCAATATGTGTAGGCACATGAGGTAGTACATGTCTGGCACTGGTAGGAAAGGATATTCAGAAGAAGATTATTCAGACTTCAACAATATCCAGACAAAGGTGTGGAGCTGCTGCCTTTTGCAGGATCTTCTAGGCCTCGTCTGTTTCCATGCAGTGAGAGCAGGACCAACCCTGCTGCAATCAGCATCCCGAGATCCATCTGGTCTCATTTGTGACAGGTGATGCCATGAAAGTAGGCAAGCCCTGCCATTCTTTCACACCTGGCAGAGCCACACTGCTGCAGGTAGGCATTTTCTCCATGTCCCTGTTGGGGAAAGCCAGGTGGTGTCCTCGAGGATGCCTCAGTGGGGATGTACTCCTCAGCTGGGGACAGTGGACAGCATCCTGACAGCAAAATCAAAGAAGTCAGACAGAGCTTTTTTAATGGCATCAGCCTAAATAATTTCTGTATTTTTTTTTTACTGTCATTCCTCTAAGTTCTGGTACGAAATGACAATTAGAGTTACATGATTTATCTCTTCTTCATTTGTCCAGGAAGGCTTCTAAAGAGCATTCTGAAGCAGGTCTTTCAGTTTCCTGCATTAACTCTAATGTTTACAGCTATTCATTAGCTAGTTTTAGAGATGTAATTAACATCATAGCTGGAACATGAAAACCATAAAGCCCATTGTTTACTTCCCCATGTTTACAAAATAGTAGATATTTGTCTCCCTTGAATCCCATTTTATCATTGAAAAACTTGTTTTGTTAACTCTTCTGTCAAAGGAATGTTTGTTCACAAAATGTCCAATTACATCTTTGTGAATAGGTTTGACAAAGCATGCAAGTGAACTTTAAAAGAAAAAAAAATGAGCCAAGATCTCTGTGGATATAAATCCATATTGCTCTTTCCCATTCATTAGTGACATCTTTATTCTCTCCTGTGTTTTCCAAACTACTCCACCAACATAGGACTGTGTTCAGAGATTTTTTGGCCACAACAACTGGGCAAATGCATCCAGTTTTCTCCCACGTAGGTCTTTTGTGCTCTTTAGTGCATTTTCAGTCACCTTGGTGTTTCCTTCTCTGTTGTTGTTTGTGTTTGGAAGGATCTCCTTCTGAATATGTGCTGAGTTGCTTTCTTCTTCTCCATGGAGGTTGTCCTGGATTAGGAACTCTCCATATTCAGGAAGAACACACATCAGTATTTCCTGTGCAGTGATATCAGTGCCTTCCATGGCAATTAAACCTGTCCACTGCTTTTGTGGTAGCTGTAGCTGCAGGTTGCCTCATGTCCATGTTTTGGTCTTGGTTTCAAGGGAATGGGATTGATTATTTCTTCAGCTACTATGCAGAGAAGGCCTTAACCTGCCATTTCTAAATGCTAAAGTGATATGAATTATATGTATCATGAACAGGTTTGTAAGACTTAAGCTTGCCCCAGTCACTGTAAACAATATCCACAAACATGAATGAAATTACAAACATAATGATTACTTAGCAATAGAGAGCTAAGAAACGGTTATTGACCTGCTTAAGTGCTTTTTTTTTTCTTGTATCTTAGTATGTGTGTGAACTGTTGTACCCACAAATAACTTCACTTCCATGTGAGAATTCACTCTTCGAGATTCCTGTGCCCACTTCTTGCTTAAATGTCTTCATAATAATAATTTTTCCAACTCTGAAGGTATTTTGACTGTTTCAAATATTTTCAAGACTGACAACTTCTTTTCAAAGGGTATCTTCAACGGGGAGTCAGTAGATTTTTAACATCCTTAATTTTAAGACATTCAGTATTTTATTTTGAATCTCAATAGTGCTAGTATTACATAAATTTTTTCAAATATAGGTACCTTAAAAATAATTTATTTTGATACTGTAAAACAACTTCAAAAGACTACTTCTGAATGCTGCATTTCATGTCTAAACTGTCCAAATCTACATGATCCCAAATTCTCTTTTGCCTAAAATCTTCAGGGAAAAAACCGAAAAACCAGAAGAAAATGAAAGAAAAAAAATAGCACTGTAAAAAATGCAGAAACAACTCATGGTTTAATGATGCAATGCTAGACAAATGCTGTAGAGAAGAAAAGTCAAAATGAGCATGCTTAATACTTTTCTGGCAATAATTCTTTTTAGCTGGACTGATATGAAAAATCAATCTTGGCAGAAATACCCAAGGTCAAAGGTTCCCCAATTTAAAGGCAGACATTGCATGACTGAAAAATGCATTCAGCTTTTGTCTATGCAATGCTACCTCTGCTGTCCTTAATCAAAATGAAAACTAGGTAAGTGAACAGAATTTTTACAGGCTAATGCTGTCTCAGGGAGGACATCCTTTTATCTCTTAATGAAGTAGTTCGTCATTTCTCACTAGCAAAATCCCTTAAGGCTTCATAAGAGAAATACACATCCAATACTCATAACTCTCAGAGTGTGCATGATACATACAGACTGGAAAATGTTCTTTGCTTCTTTATCATTTGTAGTCAAAGGGCAATTTTTTTCCTCTAAAAAAAAAGGAGGTAAAAGAGAATGGAAAGGAAAAAGTACAAGGGGGGAAAGAAACAAATTTTTTTGCCAACTGTTCCACTTTTTCTGTCCTTACTAAACAGAAATTTTACAGCTGTTCCCATTCTCCAGTGGCATTCATTGGGACAGATTTTAATATATGTTCTGATAAAAAGAGTCAAAGAGGGATTGGGCCATATTCAGAGGAAAAACAAAGAACTACTGTGGAGACATAGACAAATCCAAAAAAGAAACATCTTAAGTATATTTTCACACTAAAACACCTGTGTCTTTTTTAACATATTAATTGCATTTGATTTCCTTACTTTTAACATAAAGTTTATCCCTGTGGTTGATAGTCAACCATTAGTATCCTATTTGTTAATCAAGTGTAGACAACGTGAGGTTTCATGGGTCTCCTTTGTCTGGTCTAGCAGTGAAACACGTTCTTTGCCTAAGATGACAGCTACTAAAATACAGGTAATTCCACATTGCGAGACATTATTCAGACAGGCTTCCCACCATGATCCAACTCTTCCCCAGTAACAAAATCAACTTCTAGAGTTAAAGTTATTATGAGAGTCAAAATCATCTCCAATCAGAGTGGTGTGTAGATTACGCAATAAAACATTTACTTGGCCTCCTTCTCTGGCAGCCTGCAAGTGTTCCTCAAGACCCATTGTTTGGGCAAACATTGGAGTTTTTTTATTTCCCTTTTTGTGTTGTTTTTCTGGCAGATCCCCTTCTAGATGACTGTAAGCCAGGTCCCTCACAGCGCAGAAACCCAAAGGCATCCTCACCTGCCATAGGCAGAGCATTGCCAGCAGGTCGAGGAAGGTGATCCTTCCTCTCAGCACTGGTGAGACACATCTGCAGGGCTGCACCCAGTTCTAGGCTCCCCAGTACAGCAGAGACATGGGCAAGCAGGAGTGATCCCAGCGAAGGGCCACGAAGATGACTAAGGGACTGGTGCATCTCTCCTTGGAGGAGAGGCTGACACAGCTGGGACTACTCAGCCTGCAGAAGAGATGGCTCAGAGGGTTCTTATCAATGAGTGTAAATATCCAATAAGAGGGTGCAAGGAAGATGGAGCCATGGTGCCCAGTAATAGGCCAAGAAGCAAAGGGAACAAACTGAAGTACTGGAAATTCCACTTAAACCTAAACCCCCTCCTTTTTCCCTGTAATAAGGTTGGGTGAAGATCTCCATGCTTGAGTATTTGGAGATACTCAAAGCCCCACTAGGTATAGCTCTGAGAAATCTTCTGTGGCCAGCACTGCTTTGACTTAAACTTTTTAGGATGACATAGATAAAGTTCGCAATGATCTGAAACAGCCAGAAAATCCAACAAATCTCAGTCTTCATTTCCTCTAGGTACACAGCATGTTGTCCAAACTTTGCCAAATGTGGAGGGGAAGCCTTAGGAGGAGCAGCTGAGGTCAATTAGTTTGTCCAGCCTGGAGAAAAGGAGACTGAGGGGAATCCTCATCGCAGCCTACAATTTCCTTAAGAGGGGACGCAGAGGGGCAGGCACTGACCTCTTCTCTGTGGTGACCAGTGGCATGATTCGAGGAAACGGCATGAGGCTGAGTTAGGGTAGGTTCAGGTTGGATATCAGGAAAAGGTTCTTCACCAAAGGGTCAGGCTTCACCTGGCACAGGCTCCCCAGGGAAGTGGTCACAGCACCAAGTCTGACAGAGTTCAAGAAGCATCTGGACAACGCTCTTAGGCACTTGCGTGACTCTTGGACCTGTCCAAGGCCAGGAGTTGGACTTCATGGTCTTTGTGGGTCCCTTCCATCTGAGCATATTTTATGATTCTCTGATACCATGATTCTATGAAATATGAACAGAAAGAGCAGCTGTGATAATAGAGTGAAGGTTTAGTTAATCCAGAGTTGAACATCAGCCAAAAAGGATGTGCAGAGAGCAGTGCAAGAGCATAACAGTTTTGCAATACTTTTACTGTATACTGAAGTGTATCTGCTTTCCCAGAATACCAATTTCCAAGAGCTGGCTGCTCAGTAACTTGTGAATGCAAAAAGCCTGGATGCAGAGAGACTTCTCAGTTTTCTGACAGTGTCTGTGTGAAAGCCTTGCTTTCTCACGGATGCTACAGGAAAACAGTTGAGAGATTTTGTAAACTATGGCATTGTTATGATACCAAGGAGAAAATATCTGAAGTAAGTGTTGTTGGGTTCAGCCAATCCCTCTGGGGGGTGGTTGGTCAGTGAACCAATAACCTTATGTCAGTGTCCAGCGTGCTAAGGTATATAAGCGAATTTGTAAATTAATAAAGGGTCGGTTTCTTCTCACCCTAAACCGTCCATGTCGCTTTATTCCTCGGTCTCTGCTCGCTAGCGACAGTAACTCCCTATTTTGTGTTTAAGAGAAGTCCCCAGATTTCTCTTCAACTAACTTCTCTGGTTGCCACTTCAGCACCAGCCAACATTTAGTATCCAGAACCTCCTGTGACTGGGGGTCGCACAAGTTAACTGAGCATGGTGGGTGAAACCACCCACCTCTGGGAATCAGAGCATGCTTAACAGTATCAAGAGAGTGAGTAACTCAGTGATTGCTGAGCTGAGATTCTTTCTTAGCCCTCTGAAGTCAATACGAATGTCAATGCACTCTTTCTCGTGATGTATTATGGTTTTGTCTTCTGTTTCCTATGTCTTGTTTGTTTCAGCTCTCTATTCTTTATTATGCCAGTCTCCTTTTGAGTTTGATGGTTTTTGTGTTCCACTTTTTCTTTTGATTCCTCCTTCTATTTTTGCAATAAAAATAACCTCTCAAAATAATAGTAGTTATTGAATTATAATTTTCAGTTCACATGACCAAAATTTAATTCAAAATCAGACAGAGGATGACTCATCAAAACATTCGGCATTTTTTGCTCCTTCTTTTGCTTTCCTTATTTAATGGATTTATTCTGAAAAGGACCTTCAGTCTTGAGGCCTCTCAATGAACAGGAACTTCCCTCTAGTGACAAGTACTACACTGAGTTGTATTAGCAAGATTTTATTTCTGAATAAGAGGAAATAAGGATGAAAATACGAGGAAATGAGGCCAAAAGTAAAAATAATGACCATATAGTTACTTGTCATAATTACCACAGAATTTTTTGCATCTAAACCATATTAAGCTTTGTCTAGCAGATACATCCAGCTACCTTTGGCTGACATTCATCCAGGCTCTCATGCGGCGTGTACCAGTGATTTGGTACTGCTTCTCAAGTAGTCAGCCTGACATAATACTGCATGGCAGTCTTTCACTTTGTGTCTACTTGAATGCATCTCCTAAAACCTGGATTGTCTGAATTGGAATAAAAATTATCCTCATGTAGACAACAGGAAAAATGGCCAACCGTTGCATAGTATCACTACAGAATTTAATGTGCACAATACTATCAAGGAATAACGAGCTATTGAAATTCCTTATTTCTGCAGACAGAAAATGCCAGAACTAACCCCACAGATATGTACCTGCTGCTCTGATATGCCAGTCAGAGAAATTAGAACTGATGAGTGTGCTGCAGATTTCCATTAATATAATGAAAAAGTGATACCAGCCCTACCAACCACAGTGGGAGGAAGACTCCTATGGGACCTGAAGGGCTTATAGCAGTCTGAACACATTGCTCAGATACTTGATTTTTGGTTCTTTGGGGCAATTATGTGCACATACTAAGGCTCATGTTTTGAGATGTCTTTACAGAAGTGGAAAATGTGATGATTTTAAACAGTATGGACTACCTAACTATCCCAGTGAGATTTGATCAGGTGAAATAATACAGGAAGGCAACTGTTGGTTAGAGCTGATGATAGCACCTCGCAGTTTGGAGGGCCCAGTCTAGGAAGGGGTGGGTGCAAAGCACCTCCAAGCCCAGGAGCATTGGGGTCTCCAACAACAAGGAGATGAAATTACATGAAATCAGACCACCTCAGCGGCATCTATTGTGCCTGATTTTTGTCCCTAAGTGCGAGGCTAGGCTCACGAAGTCCCATGTACAATAATACAGACCAAAATACACCCCATAGAGTTGTGCAGGACCCCAAAAGGGGGCCCTGACCTTGACCCTTATGGAGACACCACTCTGTTCCCAAGAAAGGGCTGCTGCCATGTTGCTTTATCACTGGGAACCCACCCAGGCTTCATTTCCCTCTAAAGTGCCCTTCCCAAATCCACACTGCTCCCACCTAAGACCCTTCCAATCTCATGTTTCTCTCTGCAGAGACAGAGGCTGAGCTAGCTGGGCTTGAGAGATTGCTGAGGCTAAAATCAAAGTAGCCACTTTCATGAACTAAAATTATGAACGTGAATCGCATTTGACGCCTTAGTTTTCTGTTATTTGACTTCTGTTTATACATGTATGACTGAGCAGCTCACTTTCCATTCAAGATGCACGTTTCCCCCTCAACTTCGAAGAAGAAACCCACTGATGAAGTTACCAGCTTGGACTTACTTGACAGAGCCTGTAAGAGATTGTCAAAGTAGCAGGCCCCTGTGAGTAAAATCTGCAGAAAAATAGCAAAACTTTGCAGTGCCTGGAAGCCTGGAAAGAAAACACATACCCTCAGCTTTGGAAGGATGGGGACATCAAAACCTCAGCAGTTCCAGTGGGTGTAATGACACACCCCAGGGGATTATCCCTGTGACTTGACACCTAGAGGAAATGCTGGATAATTGCCACCCACAATTTTGAAACGGTGGATGACTAACAAACTCAACTGCCACTCAAGGAGACAGTTTAGTGGGAAGGATGATTCACATGAGAACATTATCACTTTTTCTTCTTCTTTTTTTTTTGGCCTACCAATGAAAGTGGTAAAAAAAACAGGCAAAATAGTCACTAGTAGCTGAGACAACCATGAGTTATAAAAGGTCATCCCAGACTTTCTTGGTGGCTGCTGGTTATTTGCAGTCTTACTGGAAAGCACAGAAGCTTTTTGAGTCCTCAGGAGAGAGTAATAAGAGCACAGTGCAAATACAGTGAGTAATGTGACTCCTGGGTGTCTGGTATTTTACTTGGTTTTGTAAGGACCCATATGATTTTAAGATGGCTGTGTGCTTCCCACCATGTAACTTTATCCCACATGGTGGAGCATGCCCAAGTCACGACTCCTTGTGTGTAGCCAGCATGGTATTGTTTTGAAGAAGTTGCTTTTGTGGTAAATATGCAACAACCTACGCCGACCACTGTAGCTAAAACTGGAGTAAATGACTCGTTCGGGTTTTGAATAGCCTTCAAACTGCCCGCAAGAGGCCTCAGCAAAGCACCACCAGTGTGGCTTTTGGATACAGGCAGCCCCCTGCCCAATCTTTTCCAGTAGTGCTGTCAATTCACATCATCAACCCAAAGGAACCCCATCACACTCTTGATTTAAAAACTTTGAAGTTTCATGCCTGTGACACGAAGTGTTTTATTGAATTTTGGCTTTGCCAACATTTCTAAATATTGGGGTCAAAAGCTGGAAACCTATGCCCATGTTGAGATGCTGAAGTAAATTACAATCTCCACTCTTGAGAGGAGTTTCAAAAATCACGCCATTTTTAAGAGGTGGGAGAATTTCCCCCAACTTTAACAATCTATAAGCACGGTGTCTAATCTAAGATAATTGGCCGCGTGGGAGGAGTTGGCTCTCAACGTGCCCATTTCTGCCTTGACTATAAAGAGAGCTTGCGTGACAAATTACATCAACCACCTAGCCTGTAGCAGAGAGAAATCCCACACCTGCCTTGTAGGCATGGGGATGCTTGGGGTATACCTTTTAAAGTGTTGACTGCTGCATTCACCTGCTGCTAGGTAATAACAGGAAATAATATATTTTAAGCCATTTGCAATGATGTATCACACTGAAACCACAGTGTTCCCTCTGGTTTGTGATCACAGCCATAGGATTAGCTGTATCTTTGACCCCTCCTGTAATACCATTTCCAAGTAAGGACCTTCCCTCTTAGCAATGCAGTTTCAAAAACGGCTCCTGTGCTAGAACACGCAGACAAGTCTTATGCTCATAAAAGACTTTTCTTTAGGAGCCATGGGCAATAAAAAAATCCTCTAAGACATGTAATATAAGGAGTATATTCCAAAGGCTCTAAGAGTCAACAAAGAATATTAAAATGGGAAAGGGCCTACATGACTTTTTGTTTTACTGAACTCATACTATGTCCTTACGATTTATGCAGGTACTTCTTCGTCAATTATTGTCAGTCATGGTGAAGCCTAAAGATTTTTGCTTTTATATATGTATTTAATATACTCATAGTTTTGTAGACTGTTAGCACATAGTTATATAGCTTCTAGCACTTTTCCTGCTCTTTCTCTCACATTTTAGAACAATAAGCTAACCCTTCCTAACACATGCTTGAAGTTCTGTTTAGTCTCGTTTTCAAGAATGGAGTTTTGACAATGACATCTTGTTTTCCACCAGAACTTAAGAGACATAACAAGAAATAGGGCAAGGAAGCCCCTGGACCAGCTCCAAGGGGCTGACCCGAGGGCAACTGATCTCCTACTGAATGTGCCTGCCAGATACACTAATCTATTAACCCTCTAAAAACTGTAGAAGTCCTGTATCATGTGTGCACAGAGCTACATTTGTGCACCTGAAAGCTTTCATTAAAGTGTTGCTTTTTATATTATGAGCCTTAATACCATTTGGAAAGTTTTGTGGTTTTATTCCAGGCAACGATGGGACACAGGGTTCTGCCCATTTTCCTGCAGATTCTCTGCCCAATGTCTGCTGGTCACTAGGATTGAGGTTTTCTTGGTATCTGTGACAGTGTTAGGTTTATGGTTGAACTTGATTATCTTAAGAGTCTTTTCCAACCTAAATGATTCTATGGTCATCTCCTCATGCTTTGATCCCTACATCAGCAGATAAATTACACCCATGTTAAGGATAATATTTCAGAGGCCTGTGAGATCAGCTAAACATCAAATTTCAGAGTATTTATAAAACTACATAAGAGTCACTCAATTTTTAAATGTCTTTATTACACAACAGATGAAGAGGAATGAACCTAATCGTATGATAAAACTATTACTGATATCTCCTACAGTTTTTATTATACTTTTTCCTAGTCCCTGATCCCAAATTCCCATATTTACTACTCTTCCTTCAAGTGAAATGTGTAATCATCTCATAACTCAATGAGACGATGTGATTAGAATGGGAGTATGAGAACTTAATTTCTTCTGAGTTTCAATTATCACTGGTGGACAGCCAGATGCACACAATCTGTTATTGAATATAAACACTCTATTCATTTCCCTCTCCCAAAATTATTTGCATTACACTCAGAAACAAGAAATCAACTTTTCAAACAGGGAAGTGGGTATCCTAAATAGATGTTTTAATTTTAATTTTGATTAAAACTACAGAAGAACTACAAGAAGTCTAACAGTCAGCACTACAGGATATAAAGAATCTGATGTTATGCTTTTAGTAAAGCAGAGAAGAGTTCTCATTAAAGTCAATTTGCATAAATTACTTGCTGGGCAGATTGATCTTCACTACTGTGTATGGAAATAAACATTCTCTGCAATTAAGGTATTCTGTTGACATCTTAGTAAAGCCATTAAATTCATGGTGAAATCCATATTCTCAGATTATATCCATGTAAAGAATGGATTAAGAAATGTTTTCAGTATTTAAATATGAATATTTAAATGTCACATTGATTCAAAGCTTGAAATTAAGATTTAGCATCCCTTGTTTCAAACTAGATAGAGTCAAAGGATTATTAATATTTTTATAACCAGTGCATTTAAGCTTATTTCTGTGAGTTTAAAACCATAACATTTCATCTTTGTATGCTTTTCATTTTATTCTCTTTTTTTCTCCTTATAAACTTGCTAGAACCATTCAAATATATTAATAAATTTGTGGTTAGCCCCTTTTTATTTCCAGTGCAACATATACAGATCCTACCTATTTGTTTAGCAGGTCAATATGTTTGGTAAATTCAGGACGATGTAATATGGCAATTGCACAACAAGGAGTCAAGGCAGCATACCTATCAGGATTAGGAGAGATGAGGGAGGAATGAGAGAGTTACAAAAGACTGTCCTCAGCATGGGGTTTGTGGTTGTTTCAGTCTATTTTAAATCTTTCAGTCTTGAAGTACAGTGAAGAAAAAAGGCAGCACAGCTTAGGTAGGAAAGGATCTTTTAGCCGTACTGCATCTAAGCTTGAAAGATCCTTGGCATCCAGAGAGTGTAGTGCTCTTGAAGGAAGTTGGATTCAAGGATAATTTGAATGTTTGTCTTGTCTAAGTTTAATTCCATTAATGCAAGTCATATACATTTTTTAGTGTGTCACAGAAAGTATTTCAGTATCTGAGAATTTTCTGGTGCCATTTTTCTTTTCCAGTGCTTGAAATAAAATTAGTGGCTGAACAGGCCATTTACCAGGTCATTTCTATGGTACTGTTGTCATTCTTAATACAAAGTAAAGAGAACTCTATTGTTTCCAGCATCTACAGACTGATAAGAGTAATGGACTGAGATTAGTGATTTGGCTCAAAAGCAGAGCACTGTCATTAGGAAGGGGCCATTAGCCAGCCTGCATTTGCCTGTTAAAATCAAACCATTCTTGCTATCCACCAATGGATCTTCTGCTTTATCCCAGGTGCACTCAGTGCCTATTGCTGACACCATTAACCTGCTGCTGCTTGTGCCATCCTCTGACAGTGGCAGCATGGGAAAAAGCAGCTGTGTCCTAATCCTTATAAATTGTGACTTGTGGGAATTCAGGCATTTGGGCACTCTTCAGCAAGCGTGTGGATAAGTTTCAAAATAGCCTTTCCAGATGCTCAAGAGAGGAGGGGTTCTAGATAATTTGCTCAAGTAGCACAGATGTCTTCCCTTCCCCTTGTCCCTGGGTTCTGATAATGCTGGTACACGTAGAAATGTGCATGTAAACCAAAGATATACGGTTGCCTGGTGCAGGCTGCAGGAAGTAGTTTGGCTTCTCTTCAAGTCAGATTAAAGTGAACAGGAAGATTAAGGCTCTCCCCCTGGTAGCAGTAACTCTACTTTTCCTCCTTTGAGATGTATCCAGTGATATTAGCTAATACTAACCTGCTGGGTTGAATCTCTCCCAGAGCTGCAGTCCAGAAATATATGTTTGCTGCAGTAGAAACAGAACAAAACAATTACAAGAAACAAGTTTAAAAAAAATGAAGCAGGGAAAGCACAGAGAGCACAAAAGAAAACTTACGGTTTTTTCAGCCTTCAATGTCAATCTAACGTATGGAGAGCCCGTGGGGAGCCGACCTTCACCCCATCTGGGAAAAACCCCATAGTGGTGGGTGGCTTTGAGAAAAGCAGCACTCGATACTGCCCATGATGGGGTGGTGCAAGGACTCTCTCTGATGAAGCCCCCTTCTCATTTGAGACCCAGGTAGCCCCCAAGGGTGGTCAAGAGCAAGGTCTTTTCCCATCCCAGGGTATGGAGGGCACTGATATGGGCAGCTTGAATTGAAAACTGCTCCCCTTGCACATGGAAGATCAAATCATGGAAGTGCTTTATTTTCAATATGATAATCAGATGGAGCTCTGGGAGAAGGCAATCATATATCATGTACTGCTTGCATTTGTGGCCTGAAGATAATAAAGCTGGGTTTTTGCTGTACTGTTCCTAGCAGCTTCTGAGAGAGTACTTCAGTGCACTGGGAACCAGCTGGCTGATGCATTGTAATAGCACGGCATGGGTGTAAGTAGGCATCCAGCACCGGCTGTACAAGGATGGAAGAGGTCACAGGGTGCCATTTGTGCCATGATGTGCTACGTTTCTGAATGCACTCTGTATGGAGCAGAAACACGGTTGTCTAGCAAAAGACATCAGCAGACAGAAGTAAGTTTCAGATATAATTTCTTAGGGTTTAAGGATCTATGCATTAACTTCAGAATCTGACCATACAATGCTCCCCAAGATTTTAGATGTTTCCTAAATTGCTTTCAGGCACTTTTCCCGCTAGTATTGTATTTCCCAGACTGAATTATATTACACTGATCACTGATTGCTTGGAGGCTTTTTCTCCCTCAGGGAAAACCATTCTTTGAACAGTTTCAACATGTAAAACTGTAAGTGAAGTTAAATGGTACACCTTTTACTAGCTGTATAACCTAAAAACAACAACTGTGGATGATGTTAAATATAAATTAATAGGTGATTTCCAGAAATCTTTTCAAGTGAAGGACAATGCAGATCACTGTGACTTTTTCATTTAATTCAGGGCTTCTATCTTTGCTACAATGTAGGTAAAGTTTGTGAGCTTCTGATTCGTTCAAGTTTCAGTCAATATTCTCAGCTCTGATTTGGTTTGACAAGTCTTTTGACACGCAAAAGATAGGAAAGTATAGGGATCACACACTTTCATTTAGTATTTTAATTGCTGAGTCTATATTTGGCAGTGTCTCCACCTTAATGGAACTTAATGGTGCTGTAATTGCTTGGTGGTGTCAGGGAGAATCGATTCCTGATTATGTTCAGGAATAGCACTTTTGAGTCTCCTCTGAATTGAAACACAGAGACACTCTTGCCAGTGAAGAAGTAAGCCACAAAACACCTCTTAATCAACCTTGATGATAAACAGTGGCACTAATGCCTTGAAAATAACTTTTGTCTTTTTTGCAAAAAAATATTTTCTTTATATTTTAGCACATTTGATTAAACTGCTCTCTGGAGCCAGAGAAGCAATCTTATGTTTCTATAAGAGTAATTAGCCAGCATATAGTGTTAGAAATTGTGTGTGTTTGAGAAATTCTTATCTTTATTACAGCATACATAAATTGTGTTTTACTATGGTTTTCTTGCAAGCAGAGTAATTGCTTATGAAACCAGCTGCTCTAAATTATAGCAGTCCCTTCCAGAGGAATTGCCCCTCAGCAGATGCACTGATTTGCTCCACAGCTGAGGAGGGCAGTGAATGTTAAAGCTGAGACCTACCAAGGGAAGACTTCTGACCACGAAAAATCTATAGTGTTGTTTACACGGAGTCATGCATTTGGTAGCTTGCCTTGATTTGTGCCCAATCCAAACATCCTCAAATGCAGTCAGAAAAGGGTTCAAGCATCTGAAAGTAGCCTGAAATCTCAACTATGTGGCACTAGTGGTGCTCTCGGTGTAGCACTGACATTTTGTAAATCAGTATCACTGGTTGCCGGGACATGAAGGCTCACATGGGGTCTCTAAGATAGCTCACGTGGGCAAGTCTCACAGGCTTCCTTCTTCCCAGACACCAGGTCCTTTCCTAAAGAAATGCAGTGTGTGGTGTTGCTCTAGTCCTCTGAACTGCCTTAACAAAATCTAGATCTGACATATTTGTCAAAAAGTGGTAGACGGAAAGGAAAACTGCTGGTGCAGAAGGGAAACCAAGTAGGTAGAAATCTAGTTTTCTCTTTCTAGTTTTTCTTTTTACAAGCCAGAAACCAGACATCTGAAGACAAGGTCAGTTCCTCAGATGAGTGTACTAGTCCTTGGAAGCAGCTGAGATCCTGGAAGTAGTTTCGAAAGGCAAACCTGGCATTTCACGTGTGCAGTTCCAACATGCTTTCTCTTGATGACATGTCTTCAGAAAAGGGGGATAAAAGACGGAAAAGAACACAAAATCGTGTGTGAAGTGCTTCATGTCTCACACTCCTGCATTCATCTAGAGATGTGTTTGTTCCTTTTGATAAGACTAGTAACTGAGATCAGGTATCTCCTGTGTTCAATGAAACAGAGCTGATCATATCCTCCAAGATGAAGTTATCACTTCTCATGAAGCCAAAGACACATTCCAGCATGACGATCTGGGAGTCTTTTAGCACTCCGTGTTGGAATCCTGCTCTTTGACTTCTCGTTGAAATATCTTTATTGTCTCATCTTTCCAAAATGCAGCTTTATGCTCTCTCATGAGATGCTATCTGCAAACCATGCAAATTCTGTGCTTCTTTGGTAATTAGCTAGTGTGTGATCAGAGGCCAAGAAATAGAAAGGTAAACCCTGTTACAAAGTGAAAAGAGAAAGCTAAAGTGGAGTCACAGATGAGCACTGGAGACAGTTCTCAGCTTCCTGTGATGGCTCCAGCTTCAGTGCTAGTAGACATTTTGAACCTATACTGACTGAGAATCTGGTCCCTAAGCTGTGGCAGAAAGGATGGGTGGAAATACTTGGGAGCTGTTTTTTCTCCTGGGTTGAAAAGCACTATCATTCCTGTGTTCTCTGGAAAGATCTAGAAGATGGACATGACTTTGTGGAATTCATTGGCTATCTGACATGAAAATGCTCTGTCCCCTGACTCTGACTACCCTGTCACTGATTGATATCCTTCCTCCTGTGCCTCAGGATGTTTAATTCTGTTGCAGTCCAGGTATCAGAATTGCAACACAATATCCACCATCTGACCTATTAGATTTGACTTTGCTCAAAACAAAGCAAGATCTTCATATAAATGAAGTAAATGGGATTAGTCCTGTGGACTGAATTGCAGTCAAACACTTTGATCTAAGTCTAAGTTGAGAAATGGATGCCTCTAGGTTCATAGGATTCTGGGAGGTAGTTTCTTGTGCCAATAGAGTTTATTGAATTTCAGGGGCTAAATTTAGTCTTGGCCCAAATGGACGTAATTGCAGTCACTTCAAAGAGTCAAGGGAGAACTTTTCATTTAAAATTAGGTTTTTAGCTGGCAGAAGAGAATTAGCATAGATCACTACTGATTCTTATACCATGTAGTGTTCAGAGCATTTTCATTTATCACTATTAGAGATATTCAGGTATTTCAGATGAGAGGAAAAAGGCAAACTGAAGATAAATTATGTTCTTTAATTCACTTATCCATTATATGTACATCTACAGAGGCATTTGTGCATGCTTATTCTGCTCATTAATTACAAGTATTAATATAAAACACAGTGATAAACTTTGCATTTATTCTGATCCTACCATCCACATTCAGATGGAGAAGGAACTCCTTCTCTGTAAAGTTCCCCGGGAGCTGATGATTTGAATGAACTCCAGTCCACCCACCTGGAATCAAATCTAAGAGAGGCAATTACTCCGCAGATGGTGATTCAGAGTGAGAGCCGTGGCCTTTTAAATTTCTTTTTATGATATGTAATGAGAGCACCAAGACTAAGACAGGTAAGGTCTTCCTGACTGGGTTTCTCCTTCTTAGGGCAGTGTGAAAAGTCCTTCCATTATATCAGCAGATTTCTAGTACATGGGGGTTTTTTTAAGTGGAGGAAAATTCATTGTTACATCCTTGGACCACAGTGTTTTCATTGTGGAAACAGTCCTTCCCTCTCTGTACAGTGCCTCTGACTACCTGTAAGAACTCTCTCCTGTAAGAGCCAATTAAAGCCGCTGGAGATTTTTATTCACAGAACACAGATCCTTTTCACAGTAGTCCCATAGTGGAACTGTACCTGCAGCAGCTAATCCTGAGGAAAAGGAAAGTGTACTCTCCCTCTACTTGACTGCCACTCTTCTCTGCCTTACTGATGTTGCTCTACACTTCAGCTATCCTCTTCATTCTGAACAAAGTCATAGCTTGAAACACATGCCAGACCTACTTCTCTTTGGTTTTGCTTTTGTTTTCTCCTTTTTTTTCCCAAATTTTAGCTGTCTATGTGAATATCAGTACAAAAACAGCAATAAAGCACTTTCTCACTATACTTATGTAAGCTTTATTTCTCAACATTGGGAAAAAAAGTGAATATTTGCAAACATGTCTGCAGGTGTTCTGTCAGTCTGACTGGTTCATAGCCAGCAGACAAGTGTTAGTACAATCCTTTTTACAGACCTTGCATGTCTTCAGAGAGTGCATTGTAAAGCACCTGAGTTGTCAAGACAAGAATAGCCTCCAATCCTGATTTTTTATGATCTCAGATAGATATGGAATGCTTGAGAAAGAAATAGGATGTTATATATACTGCAAAGCTCCTCCTCTATGGATGCTGAAAAAGCTTCAGCAGAGAATTTCTTCAGCTCTCTGCAGCATTTTTGTGAGAGCTGTCTTTCCCATGCAAGTAACTCAAAACATTATGTTACAGTTTTGTAAACTTCTTGCAGCTGCAGGTTGTTTTGCAGGATTGTTATGGTTCTAACCAGAAAAACTTTCAGAAATGGGTGTCTTAGAACTTGACCAATCCCCTTAAGGGGTGGATGGCCAAAAACCAATTACCTTATGCCATTCAACACACTTTTGTGAACTAACAAATAAAAGCCTTCGGAAAGATTATTAAATCGCTTCCATTTATCCCTGAGCCCGGACTCTTGTGTCGTTTCTCTACTCGTCCGCGGTGAGAACAGCGACAGTCCTCTTTATACAGAAATTGTAATAATTGAATAACTGCACCATTGCCTTCAATGGCTTTGAGTTACAAGGAGCTGTCAGCATGCAGGCAATGCCCTGTGTGGATGCACTGTCGTCATTTACAAGACAGGCATCATGAGGATTCAGCAAATGCTTTTTTGCTCTTCTACATCTGTATTGCTATAAGCATCAGAACTTTCCTTGGAATGAATAAACTCAGAAAAGTAATGTGGTTCCTCTCTGTGGGCTTGGTTAATTCTGATAATTTAACAAGTTAAAGCACTGTTTTGCAATTACTGTTGAGTAAAGATTCTAAGTCTGGTCCTATTTTTTAATCACTAAAAAAATTCAAAAGCAGACACATATCTTACACCAACTTGAGCATGATTAATATTTCTGTAGGACTTGTTTCTATAACTGGGAATTGTCAAGGATACCAAATCACTTCAGTAGAGAATATTTATTAAATGGAGACCAACAGGACTTGCTCCACTGATGGTAGTTGTCCTTAAAATTTGCACCATTTGGAGATAGCTTCTGTCTAAAAAGAATTTTAATTAACATATCCTTTGCAATGAATGTTGTTAAATGTTAGTCTTTATGAAAGTTCCTTGAAGTTTCTCTTGGGAACATATCAAAAAGAGCAAATCTGTTGTAAAAGAAAACACCATGTCAGTTACTTTCTTAAATGTCTGATGTTGATTGTAAATGGCAGCTGAACAATTCATGGACAAGTCATCAAATATGCGTTTATGAAACTTTATACTTAGGCTGTTGCCTAATTTTAAGTGTATATAAAAGCCCCTTGAATCACAAATCAGCAACTCTTTCCCCTTGATTGTACAAAATGCTTACAGGAACATTGTTGGATTTTCTCTGTATAGATTATTAAGTGTGATTCCTGCTATAAGAAGTTGTATTGCAAGTCCCAAAGTAGAGCTGGATGGAAATCTGATCATTAATTTCATAATGCTGCCATGATTTGGAATATTTCCGTTCCTAAGAGCAATTAAGAAAATAAATGTACCCCAGTGAAATGAAGGCCTGAACAAACAATAGTGAAGACTGAACTAAGTCCTTCCTTTGAAAGGACAAAAAAAAATCATTCCAACTTTGATTTATGTCCTGCACTATGAAATCATAGAATCTGAAGATATAAAATGGCCTGTTATTTTAAACAAAACATTTAAGTTTTTTAGAATGTTCAACTTCTTTATGTTCCTGGACAGAATTTTTGAAAAATTCAACCTGTTCATGCAAAAAATTATTAGCTTTCAGCAAAAAGTATTTTTCCAGAAGTAAATCTAAATTTTTAGGCAGGTGGTTTAAAGTTCTGTTCCAAAGAATATTGTCTAGGAGGAAAAAAATCTTTATTTAAAAATTCCATTCATTAAAAATTTACCATATAATTTCGCATTGCTTTACTTTGCTGTGATGAGTAATTTACCTTGTTTCCATAACTATTTTATCTAAGTTTGATATCTCAGGGTTTTTTATTTCAAGCCAAGTTTTCCGGCAGAAAGATAGTCAGGAGGAGACAGCAGAACCAGCCATAATATTTGTATAATTGCCTTGTTGATGCCATTATTACTGTTGATATTTCCCATATTATTATTTTTATTATTAATAATGTTAATAATAACAATACCCACAACAACAGCACTGGAATGTATCTGGACATTTGGCCAATTCAATCTACTCCATATAAAGTGATTTTTGAGTAATAATGAGATGAACAAAAGAAGCATTTAGAAGACCACCTGTTTCTTTCAAATCTTATCCAGACCTCTTGAGTCATCGAAATGGATCCGGAAATATCATCAGAATGTACTCCCTAGCGCAATTTTCAATCAAACCTGAATGTAACATCAGCATTAATTAGGAACTTTCTTATGATAGCATAGCATTTCTGGGTTTGAGAATGCTGTACGAGATAGAAAACGTATTTTGTGGTTAATATTTTGAATATCTATGACGAGCATATTTTAGTAAAGGACTTGGGGAAAAAAGGGTTTTTTATCAATACCCCTTTTCTTGGGTGACCTCTGATTTGTAAGACTGGATCCATATGGTTAATTTTACTAAAAGAACATTAAAATGTAAGGTTTTCATAAAAAAATAAGGAAAAAATGCTTAGGAAAATCCATTGGGCTCATTGGTTTCAAATTTGATTTTTAAATGAATCTTGTCTCCTTCATTTTTCTCAATTTTTCCAAAGAGATAGATGGAAACTCTAAATGCAGAAGAAATAGCTGTTTTACAGTTCTCAGATTCTTCTTCTTCTTAAAAAATAAAAAAAGCATCAAGCAGAAACCTTTTTAAAAATAAACCATGTTTATCCAGAGACAAGCAAGTAATTACACCCAAGCATCTCAAAAAGCAATGTCAATATATTCATTACAGTAGACCAACAGTGAAACACAGACTCCTACAAGGAAAAGTATTCACAAAGGTCTTGCTGTATTTGTTTGCTAGAATGAGAAATACACACTGTACTTTAGTTTAATTAGTCTCAGAACATGCATTTTCAGTTGTAATGTATATTTGATTTAAGAATTAATAACTGTGTGTGAGATTTGGAAAAAATTAAAGTCTTTCATCAATAACAATGAAAGTTAATGAATCAAGCCTAGCTTTGGTGCGTGTAAGGGCCCTATTATGATTAGTGAAATAATCTGTTGTAAACATTCATCTTCACTGCATTTGGCTTTTCATTCCTCAAAGCCATCTCATTTTTTCAGGCACCCTGCTCCGGCTTAGGAGAAGCTGCATCTTTTTCAAGAGCTTAATAATTAAACAAAAAAAACCCCAGTGCTTTTAGCATTCAGCACAGAAATAGACTATGAAAAAGCAAAACCCTGATAGCCATTTGGTGAAATAATCTTCTCCCTTGTTCTGGATTCCCAGCCACGTAATGAACTACAGTGGAGGTAGTCTGGTCCCCTTGCTGAGTCACTGCCTTGCCTTGCCTGGAGCTGAGACATTCACCTCTGAACTCTGTCTTAAATCACCAACAGGAATGAGATGAGCTGCTTTAGGAGGCTGTGATGCCAGATGGGTTTTGGGAGTCATCAAGACCCTGCAATGCACGATGTCAGGATATCATGGGATAGGCTTCTCCTGCCTGAGTGCAGGAGGTTTGCTATGTCCCTTTAACTACTCACCCAGAGAGCCTTGTGCAGGGGGGGACTAACGATCTAATGAACTTTTTTTCAGTAATCAGATCGTTCATCTGCAGGCAGGCTGGTGGGAATCTTGCCACACATTTATTACAGTGGCTTAGTGTAAGTGTGCAATGATAAAAACGTGAGAAGGGCAGCGCCTGTGGAGATCAGCCAGCACATCACCTCTGCTGCGCTCCAGGACGTGTGCCATCCCAGCTGCCCTCCAGCTATGCTGGCACCATTCCCAGAAGACATGGCTGGGGAAACTCCTAGCAGGAAGTGAGTCAAGGACAGAGGGATTTTCTGACATGCAAGAATTGGGGCTGAGAGAAAGACTGACAATCTTTTGAGCAGTTTCATGACATAGTTTCATGACATTTGCTGCAATTTAACTGTTAGGTCACAGCATTCTGCTGAAACTAATGTGCATAAATCTTGAAACAACAAATTAAATAGAAAAAAGGCCTGTCTTAGAACATCTTTGATAAAGTTTTAATTCTTTAACATGTTAGAATTATGTAGGAAGTTTAACTTTCAGTAAGTGAAAAAAATAAAACATTTTCAGCGTTGAAGAGTTAAAAAGAGAATCTGGAAAGATGAATAATACCAGCAATAGCAAGGGAGTTGATCTCCAGGTGACATTTTCCTTCTTGCCCTCGTTTATCTTTATTACCTATGCCACCATTAAATTTTGCCCATTGTATAACACATAACATAACATAATAATATGCGTATTATTATGGTCTGACACTTAGCGTAACAGTAACACAGGAGAGAAGAGAGCTCACAAGCCTTATGCCTGGTTCTTAACCTTTTGCTTTCTTTTCTCTTATTGGAGAAGTACTTTAAAACACACACAGCACATACCACTTCTTCCTCCCTGATTCAGTTCCTTCCTCCCTAGCATTTCCAGCACATATGGTCTGTAACAACATTTTTCCTTCTTCAGACTTTCTTTGGTATCTGAAAGGCCTCTGTGACCATCTCCTCTCTGTGGCCAAGCTGAAGCTCACAGTGATTTATGGGAAAGAAAGACAGATGAACACAAAGAACCAGGCTCTGAAAGCACAAGCAGATGATGTCTTGCTTGAAGCCACATCTCATGAGCACTTCAACCCTCCTTTGGCACCAGAAACAGAGGCAAGTGCTCTATCAGCCTTTAGAAATTACTTGCCCAGGTATAACAACTTGTCGTGAGGCCTTTCTAGTCCTCTGAAACCTGAAAAATTACAGTTAGTGGGTGACCACCCTTGCTTCTTGCTCTCTAAACATGATGATGTCGTTTTGGCCTTTCCTCCTACTCAATTTGAACTGTGCTCAGCTGAGGCAGAAACTGGACAGAGGGAAATGGCTCTCAGCCTTGATGCTCAAAGCCATGCCACCTGCCCACCATCTTCCCACTTCATTGTGATTTATCACTTATTTTCCTTGTACGTCCAAATCTTCTATTTCTTTTACCACAGTTTCTAATTGTCTGTGAGTTTGAGTCTGTACTTTTGAAAAGAATAAATCCACGAACGGCTTTATTCCAGCTGTCAGAGCTTTTATTGTGAAACATAAATAAAAAGTTCCAGAAGAGTACTTTTTTCCTGCTTTATAATGTGAGACAAAGCTGGAGTGAAGCAGATCTCACCCACTGGAAGGCAGAGCCCACACACTCATAATGATTCATTAAATCATCCATCACACTTTCCTGAGAGAGTCTACGGCCTTTCAGCCACTTAAGTGCTTATCCACCTCTCACCTGCTTGGTTGGGAGCTAAATGTCTTATTCATAGATTCATGGAGTACTTTGGGCTGGAAAGGGTGCTGGAGGTCACCTGGGCCACCCCAACTTGCAGCCCAAAGAGAGCTTTTGCAGGGTTGGCAGCAGAAGATCACAAATCCTTCTGAAGCGAAGCAGACTGTCAGTGCCTCTGGAGATCATATTGACCTTGGGAGCAAGTTGCCCTCCTGACATTGAAAAGAAGAGACACAAAGGCAATGCTAAAGAAAATACGTCAAGAAAGGATGACAACAAGAAGCCAAATTGCAGGGAATATCACTTTTCATTTGTATACTAATCAAAGTGTAAAATGTAATAAACCCATGATCCTTCAAGTTATCCCACCTCCGGGCCTGTCTTCTGCCAAATGCATCAGCAGCATCATCACTGTATGTGACTGTCATCTGCTCCTACCATCTCAGGGTCTTCTCCACAAAAAAATTAGTGCTTATTTCTTGTATGGAGGGTACTGCTTTCCTCAAGAGCTGAGTACCTCATTAAAGCCCAGGATGAGACATTTAGCTGGGTCTTCACAGAGAGCTCAGAAAGGGCTAAAGCTGGTAGATTCAATATCGGCTGTTGCAACTTGGTGAAGATCCTCTTGGAGGATCCAACTTCTGAGAGTTGGATCCCATGGGCAGTGGGACACTGCTTTATTAGAACCAGTGCAGCTGAAAAGACAGATTGCAAAAAAAACCCCACCCCGGATCAAGGGAACAAAAAGTCCTTATAGCCAGATACTAGAGAGCAAAACAAATATTTATTCAGTTTGAGTGACCTGGGTTTGCTCCAGCAATAAAGTGAGGCACACACACTTTACATCTTTAAACAGCTTGAACATTAATTGTACCAACACGTTTCGGCACATACAGTTATCATGCTGACATCTCTTTAATTTTCTTTCACAAGGCCACAATTAAACTCTGGTCTTCCTGAGCTGGACAGCTTTTAGGGATCTTGCACAAAGGAGAGATGTTATGGTTTGACCCCCATCAGCAGGATCATGACAGAATTGGAAGAGTAAGAGCTGGAAAACTTCTTAGTTGAGATAAAAGCAGTTTAATATGGAAAACAAAAGTCACACATTCAAACGAAAAAAAACAAGGAATTCACTGCTTTCCATGGGCACAGAAGTGTGCAGCCATCTCCAGGAGAGCAGGGCCCCGTCACACACAGCAGTTACTTGGGAAGACAAATGCTGTCATTCCAAAAGTGTCCTACTTCTTCCTTTTACCCCCCCAGCTTTACATACAGTGCATGATGTCATGCGGTCTGGAATATCCCTTTGGTCAGTTGGGTTCAGCACTCCTGGCTGTGCCTCCTCCCAACCTCCCATGCAGCCCCAGTCCCCTCGCCGGTGGGTCAGTATGAAAAGGAGAAAATGCCTTGGCTCCGTGCAAGCCCTGCTCAGCAAGAACAAAAACATCCAGCACAAACCTAAAACACAGCCATGTTCCAGCCACTGTGAAGAAAGTTAACTCTACTCCAGCCAAAACCAGCACAACAGGGAAAAACATAAGATTAATGGATTTCCTTATCTACATCCATGCTGTTCCTCCATGCCAGCTAATTTGAGTGCAACTTTATGCAGAAGATAATGTCACTGACAGAATTACAAAGAGATCGCCTGCTTTGTTCTAACTGCCTTTTGAGTGCCAAGCAGAAATACAGACTTCTTCCCCTGGCCTTTGAAGCTCATTAAGATGTTGTTTATGCAGCTGAAACTCACAGAGACTGTCAGTGTTTCAGCAGTGAAGCTATTTAGGAGAACAAAACAGTGCTTCCACCCAAGCTGCACAAATTTCATATATCCATACTGTACAGTAGATATTCCCATACAGTGCTGCGGACTCCTGCAGCAGCAGTCTGTGGGACAGATTCCTGCTGCTAAGCCATCCCACCAGCAACCCCACTGCAATCAATGGAGGATGTGTAAGGGCTTGCTGACTGCAGTGAGTAGTTCAAAAGGCTTTTGCTTGATATGAACTGCTGTGCTAACCCTCCCCATTCAAATGGCTCCTCTGAAAACCATGGATCAGCTTACCCTCTGGTAGCTCTGTTGGTGCTGATGTTCACTTTTGCTTCAGGATTATCTGTTTTGGATCCACAGACTCTTCTCATGCTCAGTTAACAGTCTGTCTGTTAACAATCTTGGTTAACTCTGTCCCCCTCTTTCTTTTATTTGGAGAATTCGAGTGACTTTTTTAGCAGTATTTTAAGACTGCAAACTCACAGCTGGGAGCAGACTTGGCTTTTGCAGGGAGAAGCTGGCAAGTAAGTTGCTAAATGGGCTAGAAGGAATAAAATAATTGTGAATGGGGGAAACAATTCGTCAAAATCTTGTTTTCCAAAGCTGCTTACTGAAACAATTCAGCTTGTCTGGATTTTATTCTCTTTCCCCAAACCACTTGATGGTTTTAAACTCAGTTCCTTTTACCCTTCTATCAAGGCAAAGGAGTGCAGGGTCACAGAATATCCTGAGCTGGAAGGGACCCACAAGGATCATCAAAGTCTAACTCCTGGTTGGACTCCATGGCAGGTGGGGAGGGCTCCCAGGAGAACCCCAACAACTCTTGATACCTCGATGCCTCTTGCTGCCTCTGGCTCCCTGGCACCAGCCTGGGGAATGAAGGGGCAGGTGTGGGGGCAGAGAGCAGGTGGCAGTGGCAGTGCAGACCTTGGATGATCTCTTTCACTCCTGCATTCTGTCAGCAACAACAAAAGTTGTGTGAGGACAGGGAGGAGAGCACAACCTAATTTTTCCAAACAACTCTCCTTGGGCTTTTATTTCTTATTGAAAGATAAGAAATACTAATAGAAAACATTTTAAAAAAAACTCCAATCTCATAACCACTACATTTTAAAAATGCAACATTCTGACCCATTCTCCAAGATGGATTGAGCTAATTTGGGATATTTGGAGACACATTAGAAGAAATGAGAGATGTCTGAGTCAATTTTTCTGATTTCTTATCCTTCTTCTATGTGTTTTTGTGCTAACTCTGGAAATGTACTGAGCATAGATGGGAAAAGCATTAGAACACCTTTTGCAAAAATCACACTGTCCCCTGGGAATGAAGATCAGGAGAAGACCTAAGAGAAGAAGGAAAGAAAGGAAATGCACAATTAACTTAACGTCAGAATCTGACCTGATGCCAATTAAAATCCAAGCTCAGAGGTTACGTGGAAATTCTTCAATCTTCTTTCAAGTACCTCATCAAAACCGCACAGAATGGGAATGCTGAAAATAAAAAGAAAACTACCAGCAGGCTTTTAATACAGTGAAATATTTACAACAGCACATCACTGGTGAATCCTGACACAAAAAAAGCTGTTGAAAAATGTCTGTCAGGGAGAATAATTTAGAAAGCTGGAGTCACGGGCAGTGTCACACAGTCTGAACACTGTAGGGCTGGAAAGCACAGTCCATAGCTGAGAGAGTGAGGTGCATTTGTACTGAATGTGTTGACAGCTTTGTGGGCGGATGCTCTTAAAGGTATTTGTGCCTTTGTGGAAGATGTCCAAAACCCTAGCAGGCAAGGAAGTTACCAAACACTGGTAATGACTGAATTTACTGGAGAAACCAGGTCTTGCTGCAGGGGAAGAGGGGAGAGGGAGGAAGGGGCTGGGGAGAGCAAAGGATGCTGTTTGCCAGGTGGTTTCCCTGCAGGGAAGGCACCCAGGGAAGAAAGGCAGCCATGTGGGACATGTTTGGGGTGCTGTGGCCACAGAGGGTAGAGGCTGGTGTGTGTGGATTTGCCCAAGGATGGTGGGATTATGGCCAGGTGAAAAGCTCATGGGTGGACATTCCTGTGTAGGGTCATGTCAGCACAGATTTTGTCAGAAGCCATTAGTGGTTCTTTTAGTAAGTGCCTAAGAAATGATGATAGATCAGTTTTTCACATTTTAGCCATACAGGGGAAAAAAAAAAGACAGAAAACATAACTTTCTATTTCCTACTTAGAAAATAAATTTTGTACGGAATTGACTTTTGGAGTAAGGCATAAACTATTTGCTGTTTCACCTGCTCAACTTCATGTAACTCCAGATATAAAAACATGCTGAAGCATGCTAAAAACATTCTATGTGTCCATCTTCCATATGGAGATGATAATTATCAGCTCCTATGAACACTGATTGATGCAAACTACCAGTGGTAAAAATAGTACCTATTTAAGTGAGCAGATAGCTTTTCCAGAGTCTTACTGGTTTTTGAAGTAAGCATTGACTCAGAGTAGAAATATCTGATAAAACCTGTCTCTTATCCATGCCAGCCAGTTATCCCAACCCTCCCAGCTGCACGGGGTCCCTGGCTCTGGGATCAGTGTTGCAGGGTGTGCCTGCACCAGCCACAAAGGCTGCCCAGGCCCCTCCACACTCAACAGGCATTGTGGTTACAGCAAAACTTTTGCAAAATGAACCTTTTTCATGTGAAACACCTCATATCTGAAGAGGTGGCATCTCCTGAAGGAAAAACACTACCAGGAATATCCCAAGAAGTTCCACTACTCTCTGCTCCTTATGAATACTCCTTATGGACCTCATTTAAAGAAGCTTAAGGCTCCCCATTTGCTTGGAGAAACCATCTCCATATACAGCTGTCCCGTGCTCTTAGAAACAGAGCTGTAGCTTCAGAGGTCACCCAGACCCTCTTCATTACCCTGGATTTTCTTGAGTGATGTATCAATGTTAAAGTGTTTGAGGAACAATTTACATCTATTGAAAACCAAGGAAAGATTGATTTTGATGGTTTTTATTCAAGTTCAGTTTTTTACTCACCTGCCAATTTTGTTGTTACTCTTTTCTAAGATGTCTATTAGCATTAAAAATATTTTTGAAAGATTCATAAACCCATTCTGGCAATGATGTTGCCTTCACAAATGTATCAACACAGCAGTGTGAGAACAGGGGAACATTTATTTTCATGGTGATTGACTTCCTACTTTATAAAAACCCAGTGAACTATGTTCCACTTATGTGTAAAAAAGTAAATAATTTAAAATTAAGTAGGAAAAATTGTCGTATTTATTCAACACCATTCAAAGCTACCTTATCTGTTTTCAGATCCAAATTTAAATGTGATTTGTGTTGCTTAAAATATTAATCTGCTCTACATCTATGAACAGGATAAATAGGTTTTGGTGTATTAAATTTGAACTACTGAGCAACTTTTCTACTATACTGACGACAAGCAGTTTCACTGGCACAGAAGTTTTATGGGAACAGAAGTGTTTGTTGTCTGACACTGAGTCTCCAGATATCTGCAGTTAAGTACCACAGCAGAAACTGAAAACAGGACATCACTTTGAAGTTGTTCAATGACTGACACCACTGTTTTGGCACACAGGCCTGTGTAAGCAATGCTCAAGGAGCAGTCTGTATTCTCACTCCATGACTAGGACTTCTGGAAACACAGCTGCTCTTTGCCTGGAGCTCAGCTGAGCTGCTCTATCATTCCTTCAAAGACACGTCTCTCTCCAGCCTGTGAAGGCTGCATGAGGTTGCAGGATGGTGCTGGAATACTATCACTGGCTGAGAGGTTTATCTTACGTCCTCCCAGCCGTAGTGATGCCTTAGGATTTAGCTTTTATATTTTTCAGATCCTGTACTGCTTTAGTGTGTAACTCTAAAACTCCATATAGCCTGTTAACTACTGTTCTCCTATCCTGGTGAGACATAACAAATCCTCTCTAGGCCTGAGACTCAAGGACACCTTGTTGTCCCAGGCCCCAAAATATGTAAACAAAACCTCTAAAAAGGGGGAACAAACTTGGGGTAATGACATCATTACCTGAAATTGTAATTGGAGAATTAACCCTGATATGCAAATGGACCCAACTTATAAAAGTGTGAAAAACCCGTGACCCATGGTCCATTTTGGGTGTAGCCCTAGCCCACAGTGTACCTTATTGAAGGCCCTTCAGTAAATACCTGCTTTTATCCTCTTAATTTTGTCTAGCCTCTGTTTTCAGGTAGCGCCTCCAAGGCATCAGTAGGAGAGCTGTCAGCCTCAGGCATACTCAGCCAGACTTGAGTATTAGAACAACAGGAAAAGTCCCACTAAGTCATGGGCTGTATGTGGAGTTAGTAGTAAGGACAACATGATCACTGAAGAGAAGCCAAAGCTCTTGCTGCACTGGTGGCAGGCTGTCACCTCATCACAGAGCTCTCAGGGGAATGACACATAAACCATTATGCTGGTTGATGAACAGGAGGCCCATTATTTAAGGGAAATCCATCATTCCATCCACCCATGTGCAAAACGACTCTGCTGGCTGAAAATGTGCCAAGTTTAGGGGCTTATACAACTCTTCCATGGCAGAGGGAGAAATCTCTGGGAAGGAGAGGGCTCAGGTTAAAGGTTGGATTGTGCCTACTAATGAAATAACCGACTTCTCATTGAAGTAATTACGCAAACCAGCTCATAAACTGTGGAAGATGCTGAGTCAAAGAACCAACTCCTCCAACACCTGCAGGCTCAGTTAGCAGTGGAGTCATAATTTCTGTGCTTCCAGGGCAGAGCTGAGGCCACTGTCCTGATGAGCAGAGAGGAAGGTTCTCCTGGCTCGTGACATACAGAGGGAGCAGACAAAATGTCAGGAGTCTACAGCCAGTTTCCCCAGGGCCAGGTGGCTACTCTGTTGGTACAGCTTTGCTGCTGATCCCAGGAGCAGGATTGCTGCCCCAGAAAGTTCAGTCCACATGGCTGGAGCTGGCTCACAGAAGAGAACCGCCAGTCCTGAGCCACCCTGACACACTCTAGTGTGTCTAGACACTCTAGTGTAGTTATAGCCCTTGTAATGTCTTTGCCCAGTGCTAGGTGATCCCAAGCAATGTCTGAGGTCAGAGTTCTGGCTGTCTTCTGCATCCCACACGTGTGCCATCAGATGCTGTGCTTGTTTAAGATATGGGACATCGTCCTCTGCCCTTGAGGCAGATGCAGCTTTCTGTGTCATGCAGCACCTGGACCAGCAGAACATCAGGGATACCAATAAAGCTCATAATCTAATAACAAAAAAGCAAGGGCTATTTTTTGATCTAATTCCAGTCCACAATTTCTCCAACATCCTGGGCTGAAGGAAGCAGAGTCCCAAACTCAGTAAGCGTAAAAACTTTGTGTGCCTCAGCTCTTGCCTCTATTTCTATAACAACCTTAGCCAGCACTTTGCATCTGAAATCTGCTAACTACTGGATAGTGTTTCTGAGATTACAAAGCCTTAGAACATTCTAAGTAAAGCCTAATGTAAATTGCAGCATGATTTTCAGAAAAAAAAAAATCTCATTTTGACTAAAGAAATTTCCAGGAAACTGCTACTCCCCTAGGAGGTCACTGCAAAGGTGAGCTCCCTCACTGATAAAAACTGCACTTAGTCTCACTTTTGCTCCTAGCTGTCAGCTTCTACATCTTTGTTGACTGTTTTGAAACACTGAGAAAAAGCTTTCCTTAACCATGCTGCAGAAACTGCAACTGAGACCATTTTCAGTCTTGTAATTTTTGGGGTTTTTTCTTATTTCTGTGCTATTTATTAGCATGTTTCTTAAACAGGGGATGCTGAAACTAAACAGCCTTAATGCTTATTTTCCTTAAACAGTTTTGCAGAAGCATGCATGGACACCGTAATTTTCCTGGGAGAGCTACAGGGAGATCACTATCCATTCCTTAACATTTTGATTTATCTTAAAAGATACAGTATCATGCCTTTTCAGCTCTGCTTCTTCACTTGAATTTCCTTATACTCAGAAGAGCTATCTGTATATAGAGAGTGTTTCCCTTCTGCTTTCTCATTCTATTATAAATAATATTTGGCATTCACTTGAACTGACTGATTTTATACTTAATTTTTTCTTCATGATTTTCTTAAAAACACTCTAACCTGAAGGAAAATATTTACCTTGCGCATGTCAGTGTTTGTAACATGTCAAATGAAGGGATAATTATTTGAGGCTCCCTTATCAGGAGCTCTGTCACATAAGAGATCAACAGATGGATTTTCTATTTTTACTGCTAGAAAAACATAATGATTTTTAGCCACTCTCAGAGCTCCTTAAGCTTTCATTCACAGATTTATGATTATTCTTTCCCTCTGAAATAGAAAACCAAAGCCAGTAAAAGCCAAAGCTCTTGAGAAAGCCTGCTCACTAAAGAACCCCATCTCCCCTGTAGAAACCGCTCTCTTCCATCCCCAGCCTGGTGGGTCTCTGAGGGCTGCTCTCACTTCAGAATCATGTTTTGTTGGTTCCACCAGGAGAAAATATGATAAAAAGAATTGTCCTGTGGTATACTGAAGGAAACGGGGGGAAAAAAGCACAGGAATTTTGTTAGCAGCATTGCAGAATTTGTATAAAAATTAAAGGAAAGCAAATTCTGAGTTACAGTTCAAATCACTACCATTTTTCTTCTGAAAACTTCACACTGCAAAGTATAAAAAGTATACTAAATTATAGAAAAATCATATAGCACGAAGACAATTTTATGTGCTATTCAGTTCAGCCAATTGTACAACGTGACATTGAGGTTCTGTTTCTTAATATTGCTTGGTATTCCAGCTTCACCTTTATACATAGATTTTTTGCTTAATTTAAATAAATGCAGACATTGCAGCATTTGGTTATGCATTTGATTTCCTTTATTACCCGAGCAGACCTACTAATCTCTGCGCTTGAAGAAATTCCAATCTTTTTCTTAATTTTGTGTTACAAATAATTTTTGGGGGCATATCTGGAAAGAAAAATTCAAAATCTGCATTTGAATAAAAGTTGCATGTTTGTTTCTTTCTTTCTAATGTCTTGCTATAATAAGATTTGATCTGGCAAAGTACATAGTATGTTTTATCAGGAAAGGCCCCACATTTAAAATTGAGCTATGCTAGATTATTTTTCTGGACTCATATTAAAATAAGCCCCAAATATTATTGTAATGCTTTTTCTATCTTTCTTCTATGCTTAACATGATTATTACAGGAATATATTTTTCATATTAAGAAATTATGATTCTGTTAACTTTTCTGCCTTATTCATTCCAAGTCTCAACCTGCAGTTCTCACTTTATGAGAGAAAGAATCATGTACTCTAGGCAAAAAAGAAAGGCACACTAACTGTCCTCTATTTCTTCAGAATGCAGTTTGCTAGAGGTAGAAATACTGTGTGTAACAGAGTACAACTGAGCAGGAGACAGAGTGGTTAGACAGATAAGTAACAGCTGGAGAATAATTTTGTGTATTTGTATCAACTATTATTGCTTTAAGCATCCATGGTTACAGGTATTTCTCTTCTTTCTCTGGGGATGATGCTCCAGAACTGTGAGGAAATTGTTCTTTCTTGACAGTTTGCATGGTTATTTGATTAATTTGCTTCCCTGGAGCACTGGTGCCAGCACAGTGCTGCGGTGGTGGCCCCAGGCAGGGCTCAGCATGAACTCTGCTCAGCTTCCTTGTCCAGTGCTCACACTCATTAGGGGACTTCGGTGACTGGGACTCTTTTGGGCACTTTTGATGTTTTCCTGCAGGTCTCTCCATGACAGGAGTTGGGGACAGATAGGTCTGTGAACAATGAACTGCATGAATTTGCTGGGCTGTGATGCACTGCCTGTGCGCAGCAGACGTGATCAGTGCATCAAGATCTCCATCTAATTGGATCTGGTTTTCCAGAGCATCAGTTTTTCTATTGATCATTGTCATAACATTTTAGCATCACCCTTTAAAGCTTTTTAGCAATGAAATTTCCTGTACAAATAATCATAGCGGAGACCATTCATTCCACTGCTAGGGAAGGCAGCACAGTCCTCCTCTGATTGCATTTTCCTGACAGAAATGCAGAGACAATTGCTTTGAGGAAGATGTGATTTGGCTCACTGTGGGGTTTTGTGATGAACCCGTACAGGCTGTCATTTGGGGAATGCTGTTAATCGATTTCTTTACAACAGGACACAAAATCCCAAGTTTTTTTCTCGCGGATTTTACTAAAAGACAAGGAGTCGCTTCAAGCAAATTGAAGAATGGATTTGTTGGTTTGTTCTGAAATCTTTCACGTAATATACCTCTGAGAAGCTCTGCTAGCCCCACCTAGTCTTCTGTTCTTCTAGAAGCTGGATTCCACATGTGACAGGGCGGGTGGGAATGATGCAGGCAGGGTAAGAAAGCTCCCTCCGCTACACACAGCTGCCAGCAGTTGTAGGTGACTGTGCTCAGTAGCACATTTAATGGGAGAGACAAGGGTGCTGTGGTGACACTCCCCTTAGTGGCACCAAGGCACATCTAGAGCAGCAACACACTGAAATACATTGTCTTCAGGCATTTATCTCCCCACTCATGAGTAGTAGTTTCAGAGGGCTCAGTACTTTGCAGAAACAAGTCCTAGAGAATGAAGACTTCATAAAAGAAAAAAGTTCCACTTCCAGGAACCCTTTTTACATATTCTCCAAGCTGAGCTTAGCCAGGGTGCAGAAATGAGATCTACAGTTATTATCTCTTGGTTTCATTCTTGTTTCTGATACCCAGAATGCCTACTGTCACCATCAAGGAAACAAAAAGAATTAAACAAATTTCTCTGTAACTCACATTTTAAGCAGTGACAGACATCTAAATCAACTGCTGAGAACTTTGAATTTCCCACTAGATGTCAATGAGAGGAAGCACTGAGAAAAAATCATAGCTGTTCAAGTCCATTGCAAGATGCAATATAGAAAATTCCTGTTCCACTTCAAAGTTCACATTATAATAGCCACCAAAAAATACTACTCTTTTGAACAGGATTTGCTGTATGTTCATTGAACAGTGCTGACATAAAAGGTATCCACAATAAGATATTTGAAATCATTTGTCACTTTTAAAAATTCAGAATAAAGTATTTATGCCCTTAAAGAAGGTTGCACTTAGAAGAAATCTAAATTAAATTCATACTTTTAAAGTTTTTTGCTGTGTTTCTTTTTCTTTTTGAGTGTGTGTGAATTCTTTTAGTTTTAAATAGTGAATTGGGACCATATACCTCATACCAAAGAGGCCTGAGAGTCATTCAGGAAATTGTAGCAGCATTAATTTTATAATGAACTTGGTACATTGTACAGCTTAGCAAACAGGCAGCAGATCTTCAGGAGCGCAGTAATTGAAGGGATTCTAATTAATTAATCAATAGAAAAATAAATAGAAGAATCCTTTATGCCTATGTCTTTTTTCGTCAGTCACTTCCTGTTTTGCCAGCACTTTTCTTCTGCAAAATGTATTTGTTTTAACAGCACCATTAAGCAACCTTGTGAAATTAATTCCAGCACTCAAAATAAATAACACGCTTGTCCAAAGGTAGGCTCTAGCCTTCCAGTAGGTTAAATTAATGTTTGATTTCTTTAAGAGTCATAGATACATCCATCAGTTGATATTTTAGGTATTTTATGCTGTACAGATTTTTATTCTCAGAAATATTTGACTGAAACACCTAATAATTTTGCACATGTGTGTGCACATGCACACATGCACATGAAAAGACATAAACCACATGCTTCAAGTCTCTCTATTTCATAGAATTAAGCAGAATGCTTCCCACAAGCTGTAGGACCAGAGGAAATGACCTCAAGTTGTGTCATCCCTGATTTAGATTGGATATTAGGAAAAATGTGTGCAGTGAAAGGGTTGTCAAGCACTGGAACAGGCTGCTCAGGAGAGTTGAGTCATCATCCGTGGAGATATTTAAAAGATGTGTAGATGTGACACTTAGGGACATGGTTTAATGGTTAACAATTAGATTTAATTATCTTAGAGGTCTTTTCCAACCTAAACTGTTCAGTGATCCCATGATACACCCTGCATTAAGTAATCGTGGCATATCATGTTATAGCAGTTCTTGTTCTCTCAAAATGTGTGGGAAAAATGCAAAAACAACCAGAGAAAAACCAAAAGAATTTGAACAGAGGATGCTGCAAATCATCCAGGTATGTGTGTGATCAGGGGAAACTCTGACTTGCACAGGGGGCTCTGGTGATGTGTGCCCAGGTGTTGAGCATAAAGATAAACAAATGACATCATATTGTTGGATCGCTGTAATTTTAAGATTGGCCAAACTTTAATGCATTTAAGGTGCTTATTGATAAAATTATAAGATTTTAAGTTTAGTCACTTTTTTCTTATGTGACAACTGTTAATGGATATGTATGGTTCCTTCCGCTCCAAAGAATCGGTATTTTTATGTGTTTGAAGGTCTGCCTTCTACAACTGCTGATATTAATATTTTCTAAAGTGTAGTGTAATCTGTTCATCTGCAGCTAGTCAGATACACTTTTCAGAAGAAATCAATGGCCCTAATTCTCATCCGCTGAGAAGTGTGCTGGGCAGCAGATCCACAGACCTTGTGCAGAGCCAGGAACAATGCAGAAATGTAAAACTCATGTTTTATATTCTTCCTCAGCCTCAAAACCCACCTTTACACCTCCCCATGGCCTCCAGCGGTTGTTTCCACACCAATCTTAGAGAGACCCTGGATGAGGACTTCAGGAGATCTGAACTTACATATACCTGTCATGGTTACAGAGGAGCAAAAGTGAAACAGTCATTCCAGCCAACAAACAGGAAGAATTACACAGAGAAAAACATTCTGTAGGTACACATTGGCTATGGAGACCAGTTTCTGTGCACCACGTCAAAACTACCCAAAATTTTTGGAGGAAGGGGTTATGCAGTGCTCTCTGCCTTTTGACTCAAACATTTACTTCAGATGCACAGCAGGAGAATGTGTAACTCTTAGAACAGAAACATAAGGGTTGCCTCTGCATTTTAATAAACTACAGGTGCACACAAAACTTTGATGTTGAGCAAAGCTATCCACAGGTCCTCTCACATCGAGAGGATCAACCTCTCTGTCTCCTGGGTGTGAAAATGAGGTGGTACTCTCCTTGTCTTGTTTTGCTTTGGGTTTTTAACATCTCACTTCTTGACTCCTCTGTGTCTTGCCTAGCTTACACAGGAAGAAGAAAAACTGCTTCACGTTCAGCCTAATCACAAAAAACCCTTGTGATTCTATGATTTGAAAGCTGATGTCATTGATTTTGCTGATGTCATGTCTCCATCATAGACCCAGGCATGTGGCAAGTATGTTCATACTGAAAATCTGTTCTGCAGGAACTGGGAAGAAAACCTTCATTCGAATCACATGTGGTTTTACAGAGATAATCCTGATGATTACTCCTGACCACTGCTACAAGTAACATCCTGTGATCTCCTGATCTCTTGTTAATTCAATTTAGCTCTGCGTTGTATTCGGGAATAGACCGATGAATGCCACAATTTCACCTGATGGATTGCTGCTTTGTGGAAAGCAGTTTTCTGTCAAAAGGCAATAAATTATATTCTTGATGCCCTATAATAATTAAAAGTTTAAAGGAGCTGATAACAGGGATTGCAGTAATTAAATCACAGTCACAAACAAATGAGAAATTAAACCAAATCATTTCCGCACCAGCTGTGCTATAATTACAAGTTTATCTACAAAAACAAATTGGCTTGTCTTTGGGCAAAAGCAGACTGGTTGGTTGTTGGGTTGGTTTTTATTTTGCTTAGCCCAGCAAATTTTTTTCAGAGATTTGTCTTTATAGGAAATCATGGAGACTTTCAAGCACAGATTTCCTGGGGATTTCCTGAAGACTGAAGACTGCCTTCCCTCTTCTCCCCCCTAAATCTTGCCCAATCCATCACAAGTTCTGTGTCATCTGACACGGGGAAATCTGGGAAAACACAGAGCAGCTCCCTGCCCTCTCTATTAGCCCCTGACTACACCTACCACGTTTCTCCAGGGCAGAGGCAGACACACACTCCTGTGGTTAGTGGCCTGGGCAGCAGTGACAATACGGAGTTACACAGGAGAGCTGACATCACACCACTTGTTCACAGCCCCAGACTGGCTGTGTCTGTTTTAAAGCTACATCTACTGCGCAGGTAAAAGCAAGGCTAAATGCAGCCCCTTGGTACTGAGAAGGGAAGTGGGTGGAAAAAAACCCACCAAAGCCTTTGGATGAGGATGGAGAGGTAAGATAGGACACCCTGAAGTACCCCAGAAAGACAGGGAGAGCAGTGGTGCAGGCCAGATCATGGTGAATGTGGCAGCACATTCATACTTTGTCACTCCTGCTTTGCACCACCTCAGGATGAGCAAACTTCAGTCTCTTCAGTGGGGAGCACACAGCTGAGGTTCCCTAGGCACACTGGGGGTGCTGAGCTCTCTTTCTTAGTGCTGAATTTCTGACTGGGCACTGCTTGCTGCACAGGGAGGAGGTGCTCCCCAGCCCCTCCAAGCCCCAGGACCACAGCTGAAATTCAGCCACCTCCACACCAGGGCAGGCTGGGTTGGCAGGAGATCCATCACCTGCCCGCCCACTCAGACCTGCTCACAGAAGCCAAGCCCAGGCACAGAAATACATTTTCTATATTGAGAAATAAACACAAACTCAAGAACTCCTCATGTGTAGGAAAGTTCAGGAGCCTCAAGCCTCTTAAAAAAGGTTCACAGAATCCCAGGATGGTTAGTGTTGGAAGGAGCCACAGTGAGTCATCTGGTCCAACCTCCCTGCTCACGATAGGGTCATCCTAGAACATATGGCACTGAATTGTGACCAGATGGTACTAAGTTCACTAACAGCAATCTTTTTTTTTTCTTATGTCCATAAAGTGTTTAATTGGAACACTGTCTTTTAAGCAGAATATGTACAGCATGATTAAATGTTTTGTGATCAATGGAAAAAAAATTAAGAAGCTTGAATTTTAATTTTCTCTTTCAGGGAAAGAAATGGGAAAAAGCAAATTTTTGTTCAAGTCCTAAACCAAAGTTTTTAATCTAGTTCCACAACTATGTTTTCCTAATGTTGCAACAGATCTGTACTGCTGTTCTTTAGTACACAACCCATCTTTAATTTTCTAAAAAATATAAAGATATTAAAAGACAGAAAAATAACAAGAAAAATAACACTTTAGACAAGCTTCTGTGTTTACCAATAAAAGTACCTGGTTAAGCCTATTTACTATCCTCGTCTAACTTGCGGCATAAGTAGCTGACTCACTGCTGAAATTATTACAAGAAAACCCAGTAAAACTTCCGGAAAACTCTGCTAGAGCAATCTCACAGGTCCAGAAAGGCATTGACTTCTATAACATGAGGTGCATTGACCTCAGCCAGTAGTTAAGCTAAGCTGATCACTCACTTCTTTAGTGGGATAAGGGAGAATCAGAAAAGTAAGGCAAGAAAAACTCATAGGTCAAGATGAGGACAACTTGAAGCGAGGGAAAGAGAAAAAAACAGTCAAGTGATGCAAAGGCAATCACTCACCACCTCGCACAAACAGACAGCCCCTGTTCTCTGAGCAATAACTTCTTTGGAAAGACTAAGCCCCCAGTTTTACTGCTGGCCATGATGTTATAGGGTATCCAACATCCCTTACATGGTATGGAACATGATTTTGGCTGTCTGAGACCCACTGTCCTGGCTGTGTCTCCTCCCAACTCCCTGCCCACCCTCAGCCCACTTACCATGGGGGCAGAGTCAGAAATAGAAAGTCTCTTGGCAAGTACTGCTTGGCAATAGCCAGGACACTGGTGTGACACCAACACTCCTTTGGGCACAGGTCTGATCCACAGCACCGTAGGGGCTGCTGTGAAGAAGGTTAGTCCATCCCAGCCAGCCCTGGCACAAACTGCACTGCAGTTACCCCACTGGTTTCTCTCGGTAGCTTGCTCTGTGCACATGTTAGCTCTGTCTCAGCACGGCAGGGAGTCCCGCAATGACTTGTTCCGCTCCCATTCGAAACACGTGAAACAGATGCCTGGGGTGGCAACCTGAGAAGCACCACCTGCACCCCCTGCTCTGGCTTCTGCCTCCATGAGCCAGTGGGAAGCAATGTGGATGCTGGTGAAACCAAGGACCTCTCTGGATTCACAGTGGCCAGATCCTCACATACCCTTTTTTTCGTTCAAATAGGCATGATGGGTTTAATCTACAAGTAAGTGCAGAATAGAGTGAGAAACAGGTTGCCAAATTGCACCAGGCCTGGGGAATCACCTATTGCAATGACTGAGAATGGGTGGCATTAGATGCCCTAAGCAGAGATGCTGCCTGCTGTGCTTCCCCCCTGCAGAGCCTGGCCTCCCTTCAGCCAAGCCATGGCTCTGCAGCGTTATGGGACAGGAGGCTGCTTGTGGAGAGAGCAAACAGCTTGTGCACAGGCCTGTCCCATGGAAGAGAGGGATGCAGTTCCTGGATATGCTCACTTCTTAGAAGAACAAAACAGAATCTGTCTAAAAGTAAAGGATCCTCATTTGTGAATTCCATCCTCTGTTTCCCACTCCCTGTCTAGGCCCATCACAGCCTGAATCTATAATGTTGTGAAGGTTAATGGAGGTTGTGTAATGTAATGTACCCATAGTGTCTGCTAAAATTGTAAAAAAATAGGAAGAATTGCAAGTCTAAACCTTTGTTACTGCAATAACAATAATCTTCTGCAGCTGAAGGATGATAGGAAGGAGCCATCTGAATTTTTCTGAAGTATTACTCCTTTCTTTGGCTGTCCATAGATCGGGTCACTTCTGTTCCCTGACATCTCTTGCATATAGTGGAATTACTTTCAGCTGCCTTAGATAAGTTGTTCTAAATCTGATTATTGCAGAACAAAGACTATCAGAGAAAGCAGCTAAGGATCGTCTTCTAACCCCCAATCCATCTCTGACATTGGGAAGATGCTTTACCCTTGTTACAGCCAGTCATCGCTCTTACTTTCACTTAGCATAAAAGGTAATTCTTAAAAGCATTCATTTTGATTCCTCAGAATTAAAATGTGGAACCTGCCATGTTTCTTACAGCAGAGATAACATTAAAGTATAAAAATTGCCCCGTGATCTTTGGACCATTTTCTCTTGAATCATTTTATCTTGGTTGCTGTTTCTCCTAAAAGGTTCACAATGCTTGGAAAAAGGAAACAGAAAGAGCTAATTGTTTGCCAAGAAAGCTTCATAATCACTTATTTCAGCCAACAACATAATTGATCCAATTTGGCAAGAGTTTCACACTCTAAATTTTCACTGAAAGTGAGGGATTAAGTGCTGTGCTTTCCCCTAGACATACTGACTTCCAGCTATGGCCAGGAAAATGAGCCCTCTTAACTAGTTAGTACCTATAGGAATTATCCCTTGCTGCTCAAAAGTGCTGTATATTTTTGCACTGATGACAGCACTGCCTTAAGAAATAGAAGTCAAGGACACTGGAGAAGTGATCCTGGCTGTGCCACTGAGAGCTGCTCAGCCCTCCGTGGGATTTGCAGAACATGTAAGGGGTTTAGAGGCTTCAGCTGCACTGGGAAGTCTGCACAGGTGTCTGTGTTGGTTGCTGCTTTCTCCTGGAGTAGGAAAAAGAAGGTCAATGATCCTGCAAAGATGCTCAGCCCATGCCTGCTCCATGGCAGGGAGCCCTCTCCTTCCTGGGAGCTGCTGCCCTTGGGACTGGGAGTACGAGCAGCCCTTGGCCAATCACACCCAGCCAAGAGGTACAGCTGGAGAAAGTTGAAGGTTTCAAGAAACAATCTCTTGTGAAATGAGACCAGAAGCAGGCTTCTCCCACGCAATTCCAACCAAGCCTGCAGGACTGGGGCTAGGGTTCTATCTGGAACAGAGCCCGAACTCTCTATCTGGAAATGGACAGGGCCAGTCAGGGGTGCTGGAGCTGCCACGCTGACTCACTGCAGGCCAAGCAGAGCTCTGGCAATGCTGCACGAGACCTTCCAGCAGCTTCTGCTCCAAAACACCACACCTCTGCTGTGACTGACTGTGCAAAAATCAAACTAAAAAAGGCACTTCTCTCTTGTAGCAGCTTGATTTAGCACTGAACGGCTCTGCAGAGCATTAAGCTAATTTAAGTCTGGCTTTATAATATTTTCAAAATACCTCTGTGCATAGTTTCGAAGGACTTACAAAAGTCAGTGTTATGACACACAGAAACTCAAACGAGGTTTGTCAGGCTGGTGGAAATACAGTTTCTTAATCTCCCATTAACAAAATTAAAGTCAGGACCATATTTCTCTCTGGTGAAGTAGCAGAGTGAGTGGTTACTATGGTTGTTAGTCTCCATTAGCTCTGCTTGTACTATTTCAAAGGGACCAGTAATACTCTTTTCCCTTTAGGTTCACCAGTGCTTGTGCTGCAAAATGACTTTATTAGCTCTGGTGAATTATTTCTTCTCAGTAATGAAGCCAGAGACAGGGAAAGAGAAAAGATGAGAAAGAAAGAAAACCAGTGCTACTGTGTGCTGCAATTAGAGAGACAAGAGACTCAGATCTCTGCTGAGGGCACTGGAATTAAAGCCACTGGCACCAGCAAACCACTGGGACACCATCAATTAATCCTGTTCATACAGCAATTTGGAGTCTACGTTGTTTCTTCTTCTGCCTCCTAATAATAACAGGCCAGAAGCTGGTAAAAATTTATCACAGATGTCCTTGGCAATCTAATGGCAAAGGTATGCCTGACAGGCCCGACACAAGGGCTTGTATTTTTGGTGAAGTAGCATGGCTAATACAGACAAGGAGTAATACCACTTGGGTTCAGACTGCTCGATTTTGAAAATCCTTCCTTCCTTCCTTCCTTCCTTCCTTCCTTCCTTCCTTCCTTCCTTCCTTCCTTCCTTCCTTCCTTCCTTCCTTCCTTCCTTCCTTCCTTCCTTCCTTCCTTCCTTCCTTCCTTCCTTCCCTCCTTCCCTCCTTCCCTCCCTCCCTCCTTCCCTCCTTCCTTCCTTCCTTCCCTCCTTCCCTCCTTCCCTCCTTCCCTTTCCCTAGCAGGCAATACTTGAACTGCACATTCAGTTCAGAGATAGAGCAAAGCCACAGCTGTCTCACAGTCAGTTAATCCTCTGATCCTCTGCCTTTGCTCCTAACTGCTGCTGGGAAAGGGGGGACATAAATCTTCCTCTCCAATCGAATGTGCTGAGCAATAAGTATCAGGGCTTGGAAGCAGGATGGGGGTTCCTCAAAGCAAGGTGAAATATTGTCTTCCCATTATGGCTGCAGCAATTCAGTCTGGGTTTGAAGGTAATGAAAGAGCTTCATTCATTTAATCAGATACTGATTGATTGCTATAATATAGTATGTCAACAATTTCTACAAGGGAATGAGGGTTGGTTGAAATAAATCAGACTCCAGCAGACTCAGTTAGAAGAAGCAAAAATTATGTCAATATACTAGATGCTTGATTCTGGCATTGAGCCAGAATTGTCCATCATTCATTTTCAGTACTGCTAAATATTTTGTTTCCCAAATCCAGTACCATGCATTTGCAAGAGGCAGTAACATCTCAGTTTTCCTCCCATGGTGTAATTGTACTTACATAAAAGCCCTTCAGATGGCCTTGTTTTTCATGCTCTCTAGAGAGCACAAGAGATGAAACAAACTCTTTTCTTTTAGGAGTAAAATTTCAGTGTGTTTCAGTTGCATTCAAATAATGTGAGTTCAGTTCTTGGCTCTATCATAGCTTTTAGAGGTAAGTCCTTTTCCATTTACACATTCTGTTGTCTACCAACCAAGTTTGTGTGACCATAGTCACCCTTTTGTTTCACCACTTGTCTACATGACGAACCTTTTACATGAAGCTGCACATGTGGACACACCTAACACTCTGCAGTTCAATTCTTATTGCTCTTAAAGTTTACTGCAACATAGATTGCTATAAATAGCAATATTCTGAGGGTTTGGAATTGGAAATGAAGCAAATAGTAGCACCAATCTAGATCTTCAGTTGTGTTGCGGAACAAATAATTTTATAAAAATTTACATTTTTCAGATACTTTATGAAATGGATGTAAATAAATTTATTAAAAGCATTTTAAGTGCCTACGCATAGAATCATAGAGTAGTTTGGGTTAGAAGGAACCTGTAAAGGTCATCTAGTTCAAGCCTACTGCCATGAGAAATAACCACTCATTTTTGAGTTTAATAAAGAGTAAGTAGCTATTTTTCAAAATAGAGTTCTTTTCAACTATGCTTTTAAGAAGGTAAGCTTTTATAAAAAAGCATAAGTAATTTTATTTCATAAATAAGTTCTTTCAGTTCTATGAACTTACTATTTTCTAAACATATCAATTGAGATATTAATTGTGAAACTTAAGCTTCACTTTGTAACATCTGGATGTGTTCATCTTGTATTTAAGCTAAGGCAGCTAAAGATTGGAGCAGGCAAAAGTCCCCTGAGCTTGGTGAATCAAACTAGATGAGAATCTCAGTGGAAGAAGTAAGCAGCTGATTTAGCCTTAACTTCATTCAAAAACCTTCTTAACAAGCACAAATTCCTGCATTTGAGAATATCTCAATTGTCTATGAGCTACGGTACAGTGGTATTTTGAAAACTTTAATTCTTGCATTACTCACAAAATTGTTTTGGTTTCATTATCATTCTGCAGCTAAGGAGAAGAGTTAATAGGAAAATAACAACCAGTTGTCAATAGCACATTCAGCTGATTTCTTCTATGTAAAAATGTGAGGAATGTAAAATACAGGGGTGTGGATCTTGTATCCTAATATTTATGAGATAAAGTAGTCCCTAGGAAGCACAGAAACAGCCCTGAATGTCAGCAATTGCACTTGCCATGACTATTTCTGTCTGAAAATGATCCCTAAGTTTTTCTGCAGTATTACCTCTGGGGATGGGTGTGATGGAAGTCCCATCAGAACTGCCTTATCCTGGGAAGAATCACAAAATCATAGAATATGCTGAGTTGGAAGGGACCCATCAGGATCATCAAGTCCAACTCCTGGCCCTGCACAGGACACCCCAAGAATCACACCATGTGTCTGACAGCATTGTCCAAACACTTCTTGAGCTGTTAGGTTTGGCGCTGTGACCACTCCCCTGAGGAGCCTGATCCAGTGCCCAGACCTTCTCTGGGTGAAAAACCTTTTCCTACCCTGTTTGCAGCTGGGCTCTGTGATGAATCCGGCCTCGGGAATGTATCTAGCACTGACTTGGTTCTGGGCTCCTGCTCAGCCGCTCTCCTGCCTCCTCCACACGTGGGCCCCCATCCGATCACGCTAGAGGTGGGAACAATTTCCACTACAACTTTCAGGGGTCAAAGATGTCAGAAATCATTGTCCCAAACTGAAGAGATATAACAAATATTATCAGCTTCAAAAAACCATTAGCATTGTCTTGACTGAGTAATGTTCACATACTGTAGTATTAGACATCATTGTCCACCTTTGCTAGGTAGATCAGATAATTGTAAAAAGGCTATAGGAATTTTCTCTATGCAAAGGTATGTGAACAAGAAAATGTCATTGAGAGCAATTAATTGGAAGCTATCACTGCTACAGACTTCAAATCTGAAGTAATGAAAAAGCTTTCCTAATGCAGGATGAGATGAATTAATTCCTCTCAATATTATTCTGACCATATCAAGTATCTTTCAAATGCAAATGAAATCCAGATCTGACATATTCAGAATATTAAATAAACTGTGTAGAAAATCAATGTGCTACTTAAATGCTCGACATGACAAATGTCCTTTGAGCCATGTATCTTGCAGCATTCATTTAGCTGGTTTTGAGTTTTCCCAAGATCTGAGCTTCTTTCTTTTGTTTCCAGAGAAGTTCTCAACAAGGAGGACCTGCTTGTATTCCTTTTGTTCTGACAGCATGCTACCTATAGCTACTATAAGATTTACAGCCTCAGTCTGACTGTAGATTGCAGGGGAAATGGACCTTCAAAAATGGTACCAAAGTGCTTATATGAACACCTTAATTAATGGGATTCTCCTCTTGAAGATGATTGGCTATTCTATCCAAATCTATTCAGGTGTTTTTCAGCAAAAATCCATCAACACAATGTCTGTGTCTATGACCTTGCAGGTCTTTACCACTCTAAATGTCACCTGTGCATCTTTGGCTTTGTGCAGTTGTTGGATGGCTTTGGGGTGGGACTGGAGTTCTGTGGAAAGCAGCAAGCCCTGGGTCAGTGCGAGACAGAGGTGTGCCCTTGCAGAGCAGCTCACTGTGCTAGCTGCACAGGTCAGCTACAGGAGCTCTGAGGCAGCAGCAGCACTACAGGATGTTTGGGATGTTGGCTGGGGTTTCTGGTGGGTTTTGTTTGTTTTGTTTGTTTAAATGGTTTTTAGAAATAATACTTCTTTGCACTGTGTTAGGAAATGTTGCATTTTCCCCATTTTTTCCCCAGACATTTCCCTGTGGGCAAAAAAACCTGTCTGGTTTGTTAGCACAAATACAAGATAGAATCAGGTTTGCACTATGTCCCCATTAATCTAATTCCCGGTGGTTCTGCAAATCAGTAGAAGCATAAGGCCATGGTAAAGAATGATCTTCAATTGAAAAATAAAGTAAATAGAAAAAACAGTTTTGCAACAAAAACCCCAGGTTTTAATTGAGAGTGGATTATATGCATTATTAATTTGCATATGAGACAAAAATGAAAGAAATTTCTGTTGGTAGATGAGGCCCCCAAATATCAATATTTGTTTGGCTGCCAGAGAAAAGCAAATAATAGCAGCCAAAGGGGATGCATTTCTTGAATTACAGCACTTTTCATTACCTAATCCCCGGGAGGATTCTTCTGGATGTGGAGAAATGCTAACTGCGATCATGTGAGAGCAAGGAATCAGAGAGAATTAGCCTTTATGCACCCAATAGAATGTCAACACCTGGACAGACAAACAGATGCCATGCTTCTGTTCCTTTTCAGATCCAGAGGGCTGTTTCCAAATCAGAGGGGAAATAACGTATGATGCTGCTAAAACCTTTCCCTTGAATTATAATTAATTCATCTCTGCAATGTATTATTTTTAGAAACTCAACACTGTTTTGGTCATCTACTGTCTGTGACTGCCTTTTCTCTCAGTGGAGTTGTATGTGACTCATTGCAGGCTCTGTATTACCTGCTGGGGAAGAAAATGATGACTCCTGTGAAAGTGCATATAGATGGCACAAGCTCTGTGGTCTTTGCAGTCTATGCTAGGGGCAAAGTATTTCAGAGTGGAATGGAACATGATGCTGAACATGTTGAACCTGACATACTGATAAAATGTTAGGAGGCTCTAATTGTTGATAATCCAGTTATTGGCAGTGTTCCCTCATCCCCAAGTATTATTTGTCAGAAGTGAGGCTTGAGGAGAAATCTGAAAGAGGAAAATACGGTCTTTCCAAGTACTACAGAGGGATCTTTGAGTCGTAGGGAAGGGGTGATATGAGGCAATGATCTGGACAGAGAAGCAAACAGACAATTGTCATTGCTCAGGGTTGTGGGAGTCCAAAGTGCAGGGAATATTTCTCTGCCTGTTTTGAAGAATTCTATCCCCCTGGACAGCACCGTCTTTGACCTTCGTCCATGGAGAAAATTGCCTACCCTTTGGGAAGAAATAGAATCTACACTGGTGTGAACTAGGTGATAGAACATTATGTAAGAATGTCACAGGGTGAAAATTTAGAGGTGTTGGGTTTGTTAATATAGTAAACAGATAAAAAGCAAAAACTTCAAAATGGAGGATTGTTGTTGTTCTTCAGACCTTCTTCTACTACTCCATGTTCTGCGGTGAAAGTGGATTGAGAGGATTGGGTGAAAAATTCCGCAGTTCCTTTCATGTGACAGAAAGATTTATTGAACATCGGTAGAAAAGTAAAAATATCTTTCATTTTGGGTTTTCATTGGGTGATTTACCTTTAAAAGGCTGTGTAATCTTGATAATTCGCCTTTTCTCTCGCATTCTCTACTGGGAGCCATGTCTGTGGCTCAGCTTCTCTGATAAGACTTAATAAACAACTATCTGAAAGCAAGAAGCATGAAAAGTCCCGTTCGTCTGCAGAGTCCAGGCAAGGACTCTAGAAAATCTCCCCGATCCGGGGAGGCATAATTAAGGCACAGTAAAGTGTCAAGGGTGAAGGAGAAGAAGTGAAAATGGGAAAGGATATTGAGGTGGACTTCAAAGACACCACTTCAAGGAGTCCAGAGAAGGGCAATGAAGCTGGTGAAGGGTCTGGAGCACAAGTCTTATGTGGAATGGCTGGGGGAGCTGGGGTTGTTTAGCTCGGGGAAAAGGAGGTTCAAGAGAGACTTTGTCACTAACACCCTGAAAGGAGGCTGGAGTCAGATGGGGGTCAGTCCCTTCTCCCAGCTAACTATCAACAGGATGAGAGGACACAGCCTTAAGCTGCACCAGGGGAGGTTTAGGTTGGACATTGGTAGGAATTTATTCACAGAGGGGGTGGTTGGGCATTGGAATGGGCTGCCCAGGGAGATGGTGGAGTCACCATCCCCGGAGGTGTTTAAGGAAAGCCTGGGTGTGGCACTCAGTGCTATGGTCTGGTTGACAAGGGGTGTTCAGTCATAGGCTGGACTTGGTGATCTCAAAGATCTTTTCCAACCTAATTTATTTTGTAATTCCATGAAAGAGAGCAGCCCTAGTTTCATCAAATCAATTTATATGTCAGAAGGCTACATGACTCAGACAGAGCATCCCTTTCTTTACATTTCCCACAGTTCTCTGCTTTGAACTGGAACACAAATTTGAACATTAGTCATTCAGTGCTTGTTCAAATACAAGCTGCATGTTTTTCTGGTGTAGATAGTTTTACACATGCATATTTAAATGAAATCAATGATTTGCAATACAGAATAAGAAAATGTGGTTATTTCCCGCTCACCTACTGGGTTATTTTGCTGCCTCATTTATAGGTAATATTTCTAATATTCTTTGGGACCAATTTGTTTAATATAATGCTCTTCTGCTCAATGGATTCATGTTTTCAAGAGTCAACTTGCACTTCAACAATTTTGTGCCTGTACTTTTCTGTTTGTGACATTAAACAATCATTATAAAGGCTCAAAGGATAAGTATTAGACTGTAAATTGAAAATTCAAGACGTATGGTATTATAGAAACGGAAATAAATTTCTAAAAAACAAGATATTCATCTTACTGCTTTTTCAAATGCAAAGTTATCCTTAACCAAAGTAGGAACTAATTGCAGTGAATCATAGTAGTTTAGAGCATGATAACAGCTATTGTCAGCCAAATGTAAATGAAATTTTGGGTACTTGAATCACCTTCCTGGTCAAGAAACATAGAGGTTATTTAAATACAAATTACTCCTCCTATCATATACTGATGCAAAGCCATGGCTGATAACACTTGGACACCTATCATCTGAATTATCTGGACACCTTTCCTTTCTTGGGTAAGAAGGATATACAAGATAATGAGTAGTCTGAACCGGTGCAAATTCTGTGTTATGAAGTTGCAAGAAGAAATAATTTTAAAATGTGAGTACTCCATTCCACACTGCTGATAGGGCTTTGTCGTCCTGACTATTCCTTATTCCAAGTACTTGGTTTCACCAAAAATGAGAGAGGGAGTATTTGTTGCTGTTTATTTTCTAAGCACACCCTCAGTTCTCAGAAATGTCCATTACACAACATAGAAAAGGAATGATAAGAAAGTCCCTGCTGTATTCAAGGCACCAAGCACTTCAGGAGGAGCTAAGATTTCCTGGCCTCATCAAACCATAATAGCGTTTTTAGGCAAAGAGGCAAGGAACAAAGGTTTCGTCACCTTCCTTCAGATGTATGTGCTGAGAATAGTATTTCACACACACCTAATGACTTACAATCACATTTTCAAAGCAATCATACCCTTATTTTAATAAAATGTGCAGCAATTCTTCCACTTGTATGCACAGGAGTTCTCTTCCTTCAGAAGAATAATGACCATGTTATGCATTTTCAGCACAGGTACTTCACAAGCTGGAGCAAATTGAATGACACACATAAAAAATAGAAATCACCTACTCAGTATAGCACATACTGTTTTTTGTACTGATTAGCTTTTGTCTAACTCTGTTAGTGTGCCACTATGCTGTTTTACAGTTAATAGAATTTAACAAAACAAATTTCCCACATCTTCTGAATGAAATCCAGATTGATTTTCTAGAGAATGTGCAAAGAAGAAGATGAGATCTATTAGAATTGCTGGCCTCTTTATTAATGAAGAAAGGAACCTCTAGAATGACTTTTGCTGCATGAGTGTATGTGGATGTGTACCTTAATACACAAACAGAAGGATTTGCCTGAGGGACCCAGCTAGGAGACGACAGCTTCTTAAGGTGTAGTAATTCAACTGCTTCCGCTCATCTAGACATAATCTTCATGAAGCAAGCCACTGATGGGCATCTACAGTGCATTTCTGAACAAAAACCAACCAACCAGCCAACCAAATAAATACATAGCAAGGAAAAAATTCCAAATAAGGTGCAGAACAACCATGGTTTGCTCCTGCACAGGCAGATAGCATCAGATCATGTTGGGAAACAGCATGTTTGAACAGCACACAAGAGTCAATCCGTCTTGTTTTAAAGACATTTGAAATGATTCATTTTGCTGGGAGGATTTTATTGACATGTTACGTTGTGACATTTTACTTCATTGTAAGTCTCTTTTTTCAGCTGCCAGTGATTTCAGAACAGCATAGTGAAAACAACACTGAGTAAGACTACATTAAGTCTATTCATTCTAAATCACTATTTTTATTTGTTTTGCAAGTTTCCGGAGAGATCAGGTAGTGGGATGAAACTTGTCATGCTTCATTGTTTGATTTTTTTTTTTAAATGATCAGCTATAAACTTTTCTGCTTTCTGGCATGACTAAATAGGTGGGGTTTTTTAAACCCATGAATTCCAGTGATTTTTAATAACTTACATTGCAAAAGCAAGCAAAACCCAGCAATCTCACAGGATTTAAAGCTGGAATTCAGTTTGCCAGTGCATTGTAAGGAAGATGGGGATAATAAGCAAAAAAATTGTGTGACTGAGATGCTCCCAGCACATAGTCCAACAGTCAGCACCAGTAAGTAGAGCTGAAATCTCGACAAGGAACAACAGCTTTTCTGTGGCAAGGGAGGTGAAGCCGCATGAGGACGCCCACTTTCAGCAAAACATGTTTAACACTTGACTTTCTCATTCACCTTCTCATCTTCCAGTGCCTTCCTTTTTCCATCATGTCCAGCTGTATCCAGGCTGAACAAAAGCCTTGCTCATCTCTTTAATTTGCACATTAATTTCTAATTGTATTCCGCTTGTTTCTGAAAATGTCCAAATGCATAAAATCATTTCCACGTGCGTGTCTGCCAGGAAGGCATATTTTCCTGGTTTGTTTATAGCCTGCTAAGAGTTAGTCCTGGCACGGTCTGCTGCAAGGACAGAGGCACTCTGTGATCAGCCTTTCACAACATGACAGGAGCCCCTGGCCTAAAGGACAAGCAGTACTGTAGCAGAAATCAACTTGCATTCTCCCTGAATCATCTGCCAAAGTCCATGGAAGTCCCAAGGATGAGCTCCCACTTCACCCCAAATAATGAGATGGGAAGTGATGAGAGATGAACTTTTTCTGCAGGACTAAATCTCTGGGGAATTGTGTAAATCACTCTAAGAATTAGCCTAACCTGGGACAGTCCTGGCTGAATGGCATGCAGAATCCATCTTAAAGTCAAACCAGAGTGTGAAATACCTAAAAGGCTCCTAGCTCTCATACATAATAATTGATTAATTAAACTTGTTAGTTTTAGTGGAAATAAGGAGTAATTTTACTTGCACTTTCAAGTTCACCTAATCCTCTTTGTGCTCTTGCTTTTTTCTGTGAAGCTTAAGCAAGTTTCATTTGTATTCCTGGACAGATCTTTGATATTATGCATCCCTCTGCAGTGAGCACAGATCAATAGATGTTCCCTGGTCCAAGTCCCCACATTTGCATGTCTGTGTCACTATAACAGCTCCATTTCTGTGCATTTTTTTGTGCCAGCTCTTGCTCAAAAACAATTCAAACATCTTCATCTTGGCCAGCCGAATTCTGCACCTGCATACGGGTGCTAGCTAACGTCAATATCAATTTCCATCCCTCACTAATGATACTGAATGACATGAAAATGCTGCGACAGCATCACATTCAATATTTTCCTAGGAGTTTCTTTTGTTATAAGAAAGCTATTTCTATTCTTTTTTTCAGTAACTGAAAGCTGCCAACCATCCATTTACAATTATTTGTTTTAAGTGTCTTCCATCCCATCTTACTTGGTAACACAGTCCTGTTTCCTGGCTAGGTGATCCCCAAAGCATGATAAGACTCCCTGGATACGGGCAATCATGACAACAGCTTTCACCTGGTATGACATCTACTTTTCTTTCTGTGAGCCAGCCTTTTCCCCACTGGACACATGTATTTGCTGCAACTACAAGAAGCCAATTTTCATAATTCACGGTGGTGTCTAGCTCCCCCTTCAGAACCTGAGCTTCTTTGCTTTCCAGGAGCTAACCTTACATTTTGCCTTCTCACATTTTCAATCCAACATCAGTTCCAATGATTTCCAGAGCAGTGAGTCATACTCCATACCAAATCATATTAAATTATCATATCGTGACTCAGAGATGAAAGGGAGTCATTTACATTTTAGTGGGGTACTGATTTTTCAGACAGCAATTGAGTTGAAAAAGGTCTGTTACTAACTTTCCCTCAACTTTGGTTAAATGATTAGCATATGTGAAAAATTTAGGCACTAGAATGGATCGGGTATTTCCATAGATATTAATTTAGGTGTAAACATACTCCCTTGAGGTAATCCATGTCATTGTCCTACAACAATTGTGTTTACAGAGATTTAGAACAAAAACCTGACACGCTGTGTGACATTGTTTTACCACGCTGCATTTTTGACATGGCAGCTGCAATGACATACAGCATCCGTACTGCTGGGGTAATCACAAATATTGCCTCAACAACCATGGCCATTTCAAATCCATCTTTCATATATGCAATGTCATTCATCTCCTGATCAATATATGCTTTTCCTGGATAGAGCAGAGCTTTGGGAAATAAAGAGCTTATCAGCAGGTTTTACTGCTTATCACCAGTAATTTGGCTGAGCTGCTTGCAGAGCTTACAAAGATGGCATAGCAAAGGCAAAGGCCTGAAAATTTTAATCTCAAGCATCCATTTCTGGCTTCTGTGCTTTGTAAGGTGAACCTATTGCCATATTCCAAAACCTGTGTGTTCCATTTAATCATGAAGCTGACTCAGGGTCCTTTCTGCTTGGGGCAGCAGTCAACTCTGTTTTTCAAGAAAAAAAAAACCTGCGAATTTCAAGACAAAAATGACATATTAAGGCATCCTAAATATCATTAATCATTCAGAAGGTAGGAAAAGCCAGACACTGAAAATGTGACTGTATATTTTCTCCTCTCCCTGTCCATGTTCTATGTCATTAACTGTGTGATCACATACTTTTCTTAATACAGCACAGTAATTTAATTGAGTTCCCCAGACTACTCTGTGTGTGTGGATATGGTACCAATTACTACTTACTGCATGCTCCATCTCTCCTGGAAGTATGTGTATTACTCCGGAAATCTGGTCATTTTCTGCAGACCTTCCTGAGCAGGTCCTGCGTGTGCGTTTTGGTTGCGTTTAATAGGAGTCCCTACACTTGAAGAAACCTGACAACAGAAAGAGAAACAGAGGCAAAGGATGGGGCAGAGAAGGAAATAATCTCCATCTTCCCTTTGGCTGTATGTTCTGGGCCATGGCTGAAGTTGCCCCTAAAGGAGACACTTCACCTCCATGTTGCATCCAGAGCTCTTTGTCCATCCCATAGTGTCACAGGACTGTCATAAGGGCAGGGTGACAGGGAACTCCTGGAAGACAAATGTACTAGTAGACTCAAAGTATCTGTACTTCACGTCTGTCACTACATGAAAGCAGGCAGTGAAATATCTCGTTTGTACAGCTCACAAACGACACGTTGGGCGACTAGAGAACTGTTGGGGTGTCTCGGACCACCCGGGGGTCTGCACGCTGTCTATCATGGCACAGCTGCCCAATGGGCAGCCGACTCAGAGAGCGATGACCAGTCCGGAGACGAGACCCGGTTCTGAGCCCACACCACCTCTCCAGAAAGTTCTGATACGTTCTGTTGTTAATAGGTTGATTCTGTTAATTCCCTCCTCTGTAACCCAGCTATTGGTTCTGTGTCTCTGAAACCCACCTCTATGTCTGTTTCCTATTGGTTGTTCGTTCTGTGCCGCCCCGATTCAAAACCTCGGAGCCCACTGAGTTCTGTGACCAGTTCGACCAGTTCGACGAGTTACTTGTTCACCCCGGTTCACCCCCACTGCTCTCGAGATAATAAATCTCGGAATTTATGGACTGGTCCTCTCTCTTGCCTCTTTCGCCTCTGGGATCCTGGGGGGCTGAGACCACCAGCCCCCCCGCTCCGGGCTGCTCCGACCGAGCCGATTCCCAAGCGGAGCGGCAGGGCGGCTCCGAAGCAGCTGCCAGGGAGACCTTATCACGCAGTCGCTGCCTGCAGGAGGTAATTGCAGCCTCCGGCGCAGGGGCGAATACCCCCCCCGAGGCTGGTACACAGCCCAGGGCAGCGATAGAGAACGGCTGTTGTATAATGTATTTAAACCCTGTTGGTATGCACTGGCCAAACTCTCACTCAAGACCAGGATCCACACATCAGGAACCAATTATTAATTAAGACCACCTTAACCTAAAGTACTCATTAAGCTCCTACAAACAGCTGTGGCTGCAGGGCGGGCACAAGCCCTATAAATCAAGCCCTGGGAGGAGCCAGAAGGAGGTGGTTGTTCCTGGTTGCTGAGTGCTGTGTGTTGCTGGAGCTCTAATCTGAGAAATCATAATCCAAGGATCAGAAGACTGCGAGCTCCGGCACAAGTGGTGACCCCGACGTGATGCCAACACGCAGAGTGAGAACCGCCGTGGCAAAACACCCAGAGGGGTCTTCCCAGATCTATACCTGGGTGAGAACTGCCGCAGTGGGACTATAGTGGTTCATGCCCAGAGAGGTGTGGGCTGCAGGCCACAGCGGGGGGAAGTTGTGAGACGGCTTCTCTTGGAGCTCGGGAGGCTGAGAAAAGGCTCCCAGAAAAGAGCTCCCGACTATCACCAGAAGAGGTGAAGACCAGGGGCTGGAGGGAAAAGAGTCTGTCAACAAAGAACAGGCCATATTTAAAGCCCTCCAGCAATATCCTCTCTAAATCTTTAAACAGAATTAAATACAAAACACCTGCAGAGGTGAGCAACCAGGAATTGAGAAAAACTAATTTAAAGGTCTTGAAAGGAAATGGAGTCAAAAAATATTAATTCAATTGTTATTTATTAGTCAAAAATATTAATTTAATTGTTATTTATTAAAAAAGATTAAAAAATATATTAAATATAGTTTGGCTACTGCAAAACAAAAAGGGGGAATTGTTGTATAATGTATTTAAACCCTGTTGGTATGCACTGGCCAAACTCTCACTCAAGACCAGGATCCACACATCAGGAACCAATTATTAATTAAGACCACCTTAACCTAAAGTACTCATTAAGCTCCTACAAACAGCTGTGGCTGCAGAGTGGGCACAAGCCCTATAAATCAAGCCCTGGGAGGAGCCAGAAGGAGGTGGTTGTTCCTGGTTGCTGAGTGCTGTGTGTTGCTGGAGCTCTAATCTGAGAAATCATAATCCAAGGATCAGAAGACTGTGAGCTCCGGCGCAAATGGCCAGTCTGAAAACCTGCTCTGGATACCACCTTATCTCTGTTTGGTCCCAGTTTACAGAGAAAGAGACACAGTTTAGTTTTAAAGTCCCAAACTGGAGAGCATTGTTCAGCCACACTTTGCTGACAGCACTGTGTGAAACTTCTCTGTGCATCCTGCCTGGGCAAAAGTGCCAGAGGCCAGGGTGAGGGATCCATGAGGGAGAACAGGCTGGAAGGGAATTTTGTCATGAATAGGAATTAACTCTTTGCTCCTCTGATGGTTGCACTGCTTCTCTGCCAATGTGTTTGGTTTCGTTTGAATGTTGTTTCAAGTAATCGAGACTAACATGTGGAAAGAATGTTCTTATGATCTCTGAGTTGGGGAAAGAACCTGTCCATCTTGTTATCAGCAATATCTTGGCCTGCTAGTATGTTACTTCCTATCAGAAAATAATTGGCCAGTCTCTAAACCACTCTGGACTAAATTCAGGCTTTTAGAGGTGTAGTTCAGCAAGGGACAGAAGAGTCTTATGAAACAACCTCGGACAAGCAAAGAGAAATCCAACATAATAAACCAATCCAATTGTTTTCCTCTCAGTCCCTGCAGGTCTGGCCATGGTTTCTCACAGGCTCCATGTCAAGTTCCTCTCCTGCCATGTTCTTTCCCATCTCCATTGCTTCTTCTGAGCTCAGAACAGACCGTCACTGTGCAAGTTGCCTGAGTTTGCTCCCTTACCTCTTTCTAGTTTAGACAGGCTTCCCATACTGTAGTGCATTGAATTCTCTTCAGCATCAATAATTAATGAAAACATTGTTTCTACTTTAGATTCTAACTGAATCCAGTCACTACTGGATTCGAAAGGGAATAATGAAAGGTCTGGAATAGATGTTGATTTGCTAGCAATGATGAAAACTGTGGAAGCATTAAAAGTGACTAAGAAAGTAGCACAATTATACGAAAGTGCATGCACATGATCCTTTTGGTTTTTTTCATAATAGTGGTTAACAGTTAGTGGCATATCAACATTTTCAATAATAATTGTATCTTTATAGTTGTAAACTACCAGAATCTTCTGTGTGATGGAAACAGCAGGGGAAAAAATGGATAACATTTTTTAAAGGATTTCGTTCCTAGGAATGCTGTATTAAGTGTACTGTGCTCAATACAAATAGTGTTGACCATGAAAACCGCAATAAAACCACAGCATATGTAATGGCTAATAGATGGTTGTAATTTTATTGTGTTGGCTATTCTCACTTGTATTCAGAAACTTCTAACTCTTTATCCTGCTCTCCTGAGTGTCCCTCTTTGCAGGGTTACAAGATAAAATGTCTGTATTATTACTTACTTTGCAACTCTTTTTCAAAATACTGTAGTTACAATGTCATTCAAAAATGTTTTATTATAAACAATACTGCACTCTACCTATTAGTCAGACCCTCTTGAGTAGGTTTCATGCACCTTCTCTTTGGCAGCCTTTGATTGCATGCTTTGAAAGGCTGATTTTATTAGTTATGTTTCTTTGCAAACCATCGAAGAATGCAGAAATTTGCTAAATAGAGGAATTTTCTATAAGAATCAGAAAACTAGATAGCCACATCTCTTTTGCAGAGTATATGTCTCTACTTTGGCAGACAGGATACAGAAGATACTTCAGGCAAAAGGAAGTCAGGGCAGCCCATGCTTGATTTGGTCAAATCCTCTCTTATTCCTCCACCTGACATTTACTACATAGCAAAAGCGGCTCATTTCAACAGGTCTCCTTTCTGGTTTATACTTACTGGTATTATTGTCTCTGTGAATCTCCCTTTAAAGAAATCCTGGAATAATTCTCCCATTAATAATTTCCGTTCCTCTTTATATAAGTTCTTTTACTGTGTTCATCACTGCAATGTTTTGGGGTGCTTTCAAGGAACCTGGCTAACTTCTGTAATGTCCTTGCTTTCACCTCCCCTCCTCAGGGAGAGAAGTGTGCACATTGGAGCCCTTTGTCTGGAATGCTTCTGGGATATAATGTTGCAAAAGCGAACGTGAATGTTTGTCCATAAATTTCTTTTAAACCCCAAGGTCAAAAAAATGCACATTGCCCTTAAGAAGAGGGAGGTTGTGAGGACTAAAGGAAGCTGAGATTGTGAAAGGATGGATGTCAAGGAAGAGTACCCAATTTTAGCTCAAATGTTAAAAGATAATTTTAAATGTTCAAGCTCCTAAATTATATGAGTGTTCTCAAGACACGTTCTCTGGCATCAATTAACAATACTTCCAGTAATAAATTGTAATTTACTTTCTATAGTCATTGACCATGACGGTTTGCAGCTGATAGTGAGGTAATAAAATATACAATGTATACTTTAAACATGTATCTATTCAGAAAATTAGTTTGTGGCTTAGAGAGCTAAAAATCTACGTATGATACACTTTAACTAAATTGCTTAAAGAAGTAATACCCCAGAAACATGATTTATGTTTTGTGTGGAACATTACTCTAGGAGGGTAGGAAACACTAAATATTTAGAAATGTGTAAATGTTGGATTAATTGAAAGAATGACATCCTGTTGACAGACAAGCAGCAGTGATGCAGCCGGCTGCCAGAGGAGTTAGGGACAGAGGAAGCACAGGAATTGTGCTTTTTAATTGCCTTTTAATTTTCTTTGTTGCAATCTCGTTCTCACTGCTGACTTTGAACTCATGTTTTCTTGAATTACAGTCTGACATGGAGTCATTTGGCAGTTTTTCTAATGAGAAATGCTGAAGTACAGGTCATTCAGGAAAAGGTGTACTCAGGCTTTACATTGCTTTCCTTTTCGCTTATTAATCAGAAGCAAACTATCAGACTCTCCTCTCTGAGGGTCAATCAGAGGGACACAGAGAGCAAGGCTTCATGGGGTGACAGGAACAGCCCTGGCCCCTGCTGCCCAGCTCCCAGCTACGAGAGCTGCTTCCCTGGATGGCACTCTCAGTCTCCCTGAAGTGGGAAAAGAAGGTGAACTCTGGAGAGCCATAAAATCAGGAACCGTACTGCACTAGGACATCAATCAGCAAAGTTATTTATCCATCCTACAGCACTTTTTGTGCTGCAAGTGGTCCTGCTCAGATCGAAAGGTTTTTAGCAATGATTTGGAGAGGTTTGGGGATTAAGAGGATCTTAATTATGTATGCTGCTTTCTGCATTTCTCCAGTTGTAACTATTGGAATTCTTCTCGTATCATCAGTTGTAGAAAAGGAAAAATTACTACTAGAGACCATTGGCTGGAGAGGTCCTTCTTGCTGATGGGAACTAGCTCTGCCAAGGAAGCTTGTAACTCTTCCCACAAGCCAATTAAAATCATTCTTTTCTCTCGCTGTTGCATATCACTCTTCCTAAGATCAACCACTCTGTTGACTAGAATCTGCTGCTAATTTTCAGCCTAATTTTATATAATTACCATTATATTACTATTAAGAAAAAGTTTCATAAATTAAATCAATGGATTCTTCATGCATGAAGATATTTTAGCTTCAAAGTCAAACATCTCTGCATCTGGATTAGAAGTATCAATTTTTTAAGGCTGTTTTGTCACCTTGAGAACAAGAGACGGAGGCTTCCTGGGATTTTCAGAAAGAACTGAGTAACTGAACCCTTTTGCAAATCTCTAGTTTTCCTCTAGTTTTCCTTCATTTTTAGTGTTTCTGAAACATAAATGGAACTTCAAGTTTGGCTGTAATGGTGTGTACCACCCTGACACACAGAACAACTTCTCAGCTCATGAGCACAAATTTTTGTCTTCATCCCAGAGCGGCATGAGATGTTGAAACGTTTTAAACCTGTTCAATGTAGAACTAAATGTACTCCTTTCGAGCCTGCAAAAGCAAGTTTAGAAGTGACACTGACAGAGATGTAAGTTGATCAAATATGCAAAGTAAAAGTTTTAACAAAACTACACAAGGTACAAAAGCTTATTATTGACTGAGAAGCTTCTCAGTCATCATATATCTCCTGAAGATCTGTGTATTTGTGGAATCCTTGACTAATGTCTAAATGGATTAATATTTTTTCACATTTTAATGCTGAGCCAGTAAAACAGTGACATCAATATGAATTTTTGAGTGACATTAATATTTGCTATTGCAAATGGTGAAAAATTGTCAAAATGGGATGCAGTTAGTTCCTACAAAACAAAAAAACACTGAGGGGAACAAGAAGCTTAATGGCCTCAGATCATTGTCTCATTTTTCATCAGATGTCAGTACAGAAAAAGCAGCAGATGCCTTACCTTAAGGTTAATGAGTGACAGGAGTATTTCATTCTTCAGTGACCTGCTGTGTTGTACTGTGATTACTGGCTTTTCTTTCTAAGCAGACACTTTCTAGATGTCTGTAATTTAAATATGTTTGTGCATGATGGGGTGAGTGGGGACGTGCAGACAGTGCCCATTTTTGAGCATGGAGCAATTTCCTGAGGTTGAATTCTCTGTGAGTGCCAGTAAGCCCTTATCTCCTGAAGTTTAGTGTGCAGTAAACACATGGGTAAATCCTTGCATGGTTCACATGGAGGTAATGTAGCCTGACAGCATCAGATGGGAATTTGGTTCCTGCTGCCCCTTAAGTGAGATGGGAGGAGAAAGTAGGAACTGTGGCTGTATGGATAAGCCATGATATTAGGGGGTTTGTCTCCCCTAACACCACTCGGCCAAAGGCTAGAGATTCAGTCTGAGCCAGGAATCTGGGTACTGCTGTCATCAACAGAGGAAAACAGGTATCAGTTCTATAGTGACAGCAGCAGGACTGAACCGATCTCCCTGTGGAGGCATTGCTCTTACCTCACCTTAGAGAGAAAGACCAGGTGGCTCCATCAGAGTTCACAATTCAATTGCAGAAAATTGCATTTGTATGAGATGGATCCCATCTTTCTTGGCAGCAACTACTGCTGGGAAGGCAGTGGTCTTCGTTTGTCCTACGTAGGTAGATCCAGTAGTACAAAGCAACTCCGAGATCCATGTGGCAGAGGATAGCACGCAGTAGAATCACTATCCCTACCAAGATCAGCAGAGTTGATTTCTTTCTTTAAAATTAAAACCAGAATCCAATTCTAGCCACAAATTCTGTAATAAAGTTTTCAGCAAGAGCTAAGTCTGAAAATTACTGAAGATATATGGGTGTGTGTGACCTGTGCTCATTAGGGTCAGTAACAGTAAATACTGTTACTGGTAGAGAATCTTTAATTATAGTCTTTATTCCATGCTAACTACAAACTAAAACCACTGGGAGTCTTGCAAGGGATTGCAAAATTTCCGAATTAGTCTCTCAGACTTGTGAAACTTGACTTTTTAAATGAGATTTGAATAAGCACTTGGACAACTTTATGGGCCTATAGACTTACAAAATTCAGTGTGTCACTAGGACATGACACCAAGATTATTGATCTCCTCCCACTTCCATTTTCTAAGCTACAAACTCAACAGTTTAAACATAGTGAAATTTTTTAAGTTCATTGGTTAAGAGTACACTAAATCTTTTTTTCTCCCTCCCGACTATATTCTACCCTACATTTGTCTTTGTTCATATTCAACTTACCATAAAACACATTTGAAATAAATTACTACATGGCAGATTTTTAGTTTTATTTGACTTATGTTACCAGAGTGAGAAGTCATTGATATTGCATCATTTGGGACCTGGATTTCTCGTTTTCTTTTAAACTGCAAATTATTGTCTTTAGAATATATTTTTTTCATAAGGAATTTTAGAACATGTGAAGACTACTTAAAAAGGTTTTTTCCTTACATTTCCCTTCCTTCCCCCTTTTCACGTCATAAGATAGTTTCAATAATGCTTGTTGCATTTTTACATTTGTATAAAATTAATTTGTATCTATTCATTGGTGCCATAGATATCAGAAGACCTCTGTGTGGTATCAACTTGTATTGCATCAGATGCATCTTGTTGAGATGCTTTAAAACGAAAGGGTAAAATACATGCTACTCATTTTACCTATAGGTTCAATGAAGATGATGAAACTTTCAATGTAAGTGCAATGTATGTAAATAAATAATTCATGTGCATTAATGCAGAATCGTCTGCTAAGTCCTTCCAATCAGTTTTATTATTTCTTAAGAAGAATTTTTAAATTTTTATTCTGGCAGGAATTTTTAACTTTCTCATTCAGAAATCACATCTCTTCAGGTTACGTCCAAATTAAATGGGCTGAAATTGAAGAAACGAAAATTTAGTGACAACTGAATATCAAGGTAGCAGAAAAACCTATAGCAAGATTGCTTTGAGCAGTGTGGTCTGGTGGAATGTGTCCCTGCCCATGGAAGGTGGGCTGGAACTAGATGGTCCTTAAGGTCCCTTCCAAATCCAAGCCATTCTAGGAGTCTATGACTTTCTCTTCCCAATGAACAGCAAAAGACTTGACGGAATATTTTACAAGGCTTGGGTGAATTGAGGGTAACACCATTTCCAGGTCTTGATTGCACCGCTCAGCTGGGTTCTGAGGCCTCACTATGCTCACATAAACAAGGAAGTCTGGAAGATATTTAATAACTTAAAATTGAGGCCATAATGAAAAGTACTTCAGCTGGAATGCTCCACATCACTGCGCAGCCCTTCCAGAACAAGCAGCAGAGTCTGCATCACACCAGAGACCTGTAATTGGTGGGATGAAGATGTCTGTGTTCCCTGCCTGGGAAGGGTCCCAGTCTGGTGGCTCATGACATGACTGGATTCCAGTGCTGTTTTTCCCTGAGGGAATGTGTGCTTCTGAGACATGCCCTGTGGTGACAACAGCGAGCAGCATGACCTACCACTCGTCCTGCCACACACCCTTTCTTTCATCGGGGGAGAAAAAAACCACTTCATTCAGCTTTTCATCTATTATTTTCCCAGAATCATTACTGAAGCCAGCTATACACTTGACCTGTGTTTATCCAATACAGTGTTTACTACTGTCCCTGTTCTTGCTTGAGGATCAATCAGGGACATTACCTGGTGATGGACACATTATAGCCACTACTGTTTGCTCTGCAGTTCTTAATATAACTGGCTTCAGGGAAAGTGGATGCCTTCTTGTTTGAGCTTCTCTCATTAAAAAACCCATAAGAAACAGCTGAGCAAATCCCACATTCCAATTTGAAAACTGTGGGGACCAACTCGAGAAAGATAATAAGGACCTCAAAATGTTCAGCTGCACCTTTTTTTTGATTAAAGCTGTAGCTGCCTGGCTGACGGAGAGCAGACAGCAATAAGGCAGATGCTGCCCTGCCTCCCATATGTCCACTGTACAAAATTAAATCCCAGCTCCAGTCAGTTAGCACCGAATGGTGAGAAATCCTGTCCATTGAGTCCCAGCAGAACAACTTTTTTGCCCAGCAGCTCTCCTCAGTGTGCTGCACCTGCTGGCAGGCAGCCTGCTGCAGCACCCACCCAATGGCACCGTTTATACCCAAAAATGAGGTGTGAGAAACAGCCCTGGGAGGGCAGGGGAGGAGCAAAGCATCTCTCCTTAAATCCTGTGAAATACTTGGGCTCATGTGTTTTGGCTTGGTTCAGGGAGCAGAGTTTCTCTTTTTCTGTTTGAACAAAAATCATTGAATGGAACAAAAAAAGAGCAATTTGGGAGCCTGAGGACATGTTTGATGGTTGTACACATTCATAATAGAGAAACAGAGTAGTTGCTTAAGGGAGTGTTTTATACCCAGCCCCGACATGCTGCAAAACATGGCACAAAAGCCTCCAGAGAAACATCAGCTAATAATAAAATTGCTAACTATAATCACACAGCAAGAGGAATGGAATTATTTTCGTTCACAATATTAAAAATACTCATTTTTTTTCAAAGGCTTCTTCCTGAAGGGAGTAGCCTCTGCACAGGCATTTGGAAGAAAGTGCCTGTATTTGCTGCTGAAGTAGGCAGGGACAATGCTGCCTGCAAACACCAGGATCTTCAGAAAAACAGGAGAACAGAAGCTGGGAAGGTTCAAACAGGTTAAAGTTAAGTCCCTCTGATGACATTTTTACAAGATGACTCCCCAGATGGAGTGACTTGAACTTCTGTTACTATCATTAAAATGTGGGAATATTTTTTCTCTTTCACTTCAAGCACCCTTCACAGGATGTACAAATGCTGTAAATGTTGTATCTATTAAATGCTTTTTTGACAGCCTTTGAATTATAACAATTAAAATCTGTTCACAAAGTCAGATGAAAAGAAGGCTGAGTTAGATTGGTCTGTGACTTTGGCTGCCTAGAAGTTCCTGGTGACAGAGATGGTAATAGTTTTTGACTGTGAAAAAGTCTTAGCTCTACAGCAGCCCCAACCACAGCCTGATGGAGTGTTTTGTGTCAGCAGAAAATTCCCATGTATTATATTTTCAAACCCATGATAGTATAAATGACCTCAAGCTTTGAATAAAATACAGTAGCCAGTATATCTGTTTAAATGATTAAGCAAAGAGCCAGGGACAAATCTCTCCTGTCATTTCTGTGTCTGCTTGCTGTGCCAAGTACACGAAGAAAGCATGAAGACATCAGTATGAGATGCATTTTCAGTCAGGGAGCTTTTAGGGAAATTACAGGGTTCTGCAGAATTTCATTCCCCATTAGGACTGACTAGTGTTAAAGTGGAAAAGGAAAGATCTCTTATACCTTTTCCCCTTTGAGAATCTGCACGCTATGTTTAGGCCGAATGTTATATCTAATTGAGAATAATTATTCTATAAAACCAAGCCTGCTGTTTCTTTTTTTTTTTTTTTTTTTTGGCAATTCAGTTTTAATCTACCATTAATATGTACAGAGTAGAGCATTGTTGTGACATTTTGTGGATAGTTTAAAACACCGAGAGTATGTCCCCTGTTCTGACCCACAGAACAATAATAAACAAAGGAACAGATTTTACTTGACAAAACCTTCATCTCTAAACCCAAAGTAAAAAGATTTTCTTTGCCAAAATATGGCACTGCAGGGGTTAGGCTCTGCTTTGGTAGTGTCCACTTCCTTTGTCAGATAATGTTGCACTGAGCAGATTTTCTGTGGGTGCATTTGAGAAGCCTGGTTATAAGCACTGCAGAATATCTGTGAATTAAAAGAGAAAAATTATTTTAACGTTTTGTATTTTCTTGTCTATCCGCTTCAAGCAGATCAGTGTACATTGACCTTTATAAGCCAGAGAAGACCAAAGGCTTGCAGGATTTTCCCACATGCCTAGAGAGGCTCACCAGCCATTGCCTCAGCAAAGACTGCACCACTTAGATGAGGAAAATCTGCACAGCCAGCCCCTAAGAAAGAGCTTATAAACTCCTATGTCTGCCCTGGTCAACATCCACTGTTTGATGCATTAGGACTTTAATTTTAATCATTTCACATTTGAGAATAATTTGGTAATTAAAACAAATATAACCAAACATGGAGGAGTGAAAGAATGATCTTGTGCTCTGTTATTTGCAAGTCATGTGCACTGATCTTACTCATATGACCACAGAAAATATTCTAGCAATAGCCCCCTGTTTTGTTTTGGTTTTTTTAATATGTCTGTGTCTTCATACGGTAGATATTCTTCCCCTCTTTCTGGTTCCGCCCCAAACACAGCTGTAAAAAAATCTCCACAAAGTCTTCTGTAATTTACTGCTTCTAAACTCTTTTTTACCTTCTAAACTCTTACAGCCAGTTGTAGTGAGATGTTTCTGTACCAGGAGCTCACAGCCTAACTCCCTTCTAAGGCTCTCACTCAGCTGTTCCTTTTCTGAGGATTTATAGATTTGCTTTTTCAGTGTAACTTCCAAAGCTTAGTTTGGAGCAACACTGTCATGGCCTACCTAACACAGGGAGAAAAAAATCCAGATGAAAGCATCATAGCTGAAAGCTCTCTCCCTGTTAGCACACAGTTTACATGCACAGTTGTTGTACTGAGGAAATCAGCAAAGGTCACAAGGATGACACTACCTTGTGCCTCTTACAGTGGGCCAGTCTCATCTATTAATACTTCTCATCAGCCAAAAGAATCCCTTACTTTCACGTCTGTCCCTGAAAGCAGTATGGAGATGAGGTAGATGCTATCCAGCTTTCTGTGTTACTGAGTGGCAGCTGACCTATGGCCCAGTGTAGGAACAGTTTGACCATGCCATAACATTAAAAATGTGACATGTTAGCATCCTGCTCTCAGCAGGGCAGCTCGATAATGCACTCGGTGCATCAATGTGAATTCAGCATGTGGAGGCTGCTCCGAGTGCAACTTCCACATCTATTGAGAAAAATCAGAGTCCTTGAAGATGAAAAGCTTCAGCTTAGAGCAGGATGTTATTGTGTTCCATGTATAGACCTCACTAGTGTTCCCATACTGTTCAGTTTCCTCAGATTTCAATTAAAAATAAAGTCTTTTCAGGGCCTATTTTTCTTCTCACACGCACCAGTCCTGAACTTCAGCACTTGCTCAAAGGCTGTACTTTGGCCCCTCACCCTGGTAAGCCCCTTCCAATGCGGGGAGGCACAGCTGGTGAGGGCTCACAGACGTCAGCACATCCGTGCTCAGCAGCTGGCAGGGCGAGGTCAGGCATCTGCTGTGTGCAGAAACACTGTGTACAGAAACACAGCGCACAGCATTAGCCTCCTCCTGTAAATACACCTCCTCCCGCTCCCCAACGATGGCAAAGTATTTAGCTCTCAATGAGAAGCCTCCTGAAGCAGGAGATGCCTGCAGGAAATACTTTTCAAGGATCGAGGAGCATTTGCCCAGCTCCTAAACACCAGAGAACCTCTCCTTCAAATTTTCAGTGAAACTCTCGTTCAAAAAATAAGACCCAAGCCTGGTCTGTTTCCCAAAGGCAAAATAGGCTTAAAAAAGCTTCTCCAACAGGAAGAATTTGCACTCTGTATGACTAATCTTGGCTGGTGCATCTGTCAGCTTTTAGCTGCAAACCTAATGGCCCTACAGACATACAGGTAGGAAAAGGGCTTTTATCAATGCCCATGGCTTTGAAGTCAAGTTTCACACCAGCAGTTGCTGACAAACATTTTGCTTGATGGAAAAAGGTATCATTATTTTTGTATTTCTGACCGGAAAAGAAAATCCTGGGAGATTTTTCCTCGTCTTTGTAAAGTCCTCCTGAAGCCCTGTGGTGTCCCCTAGCTCCAGTAGGCTGTCTCTCCTGCAAGCTAAAAACGTTTTGCAAGCAAAACATCCCAGTTAAATCAATGAAAGTGTTGCCTGAATGAGGATCTGGCCTTGTAGATGTTAAGCTGAGTGGAAAGATCTTTACATGATTGATTTCCCAAGCCTCTCAGCATTGGAGTATCCTGTTCCTGAATCCTCTGCTCAGCCAGAAGGCAATTATGTGCAATCTCATCAGCAGTGAATGGGAGGAAATATCTCCCTTATGGGGCAGCATGTGATAATGATGCTCACACAGGGTATGTGCCTTGTCCGCTGCTGCTGCTCCCCGTGGAGGTTTATGATTTTGTGAAGTGTTCCTCAGCAGTGCCGTTGTCCAGCAAATACCTTCCCACCATATATGAGGCCTCTTTGCGTCATCCTTCAAACTGGCCTATCCTGAATTTCATTTTATTCACCCCAGGATCTCTTGATATTCAACATTTTGCTTTGGTTGTTGACGCTTACCCTACCCTGCAGAGTTGGAGGACAACTTGCAGATATTCCCTGGCAAACAGAAGTGCCAGGGAAACGTCAGTTTGCTTCCCCTGCAAAAATTGCCTTGGAAGGATGGTGGAGAATGAACTGGACAGGTGCAAGGAATCAGCAAGTAGGACCTGTAGTGCTGCTGCAAATGCAGTTCTTTGTTCCTGTCCATGCATCAAGCGCTGCCTTAGCTTGAGCAGCTCCCCAAAAAGTCTTTGTAGTGCTCCCCACTTGGATCCACGTGCTGGTTTTTTTTTTTTTTGTGAGAAAACAGGTACAGACAAAGCTTTCAGAGGGGCGGAGGATAACACAGAGGCTGTTTCACAGCTGGTCCAGGTCACTGTGGTTGATGCTGGTTTGAGATACATTTCCAGCTCTCTCCATAGGGGCTCTTACTGCCAGAACTGCAGATGATACCCTGGTTTACTTCCCATCAGTGTTCTAGAGGTCTCTGTCAGGGGTATTTTCTGCTCCTGCTTGCTGCTCCACAGCAGAAAAGGAGATGTCAGTGATGCTCTGGAGCTGTCTGTCCAGATCAGCCTAGGCATTGCAGAGCTGCTGAGAGAGTCTCTGAGCTCCTCCTGACCCTTCCCAAGATGATGGACTTTCCCACTCTTACTGGTACATTATTTCCCACTGCCAGGAGGAACCTAACTATTCTCCAAAAATATGAGAGAGGGTTTTTTAACCCAACTGGCTCCTAGGGAAGATCCATTTCCCAGAAGATTATTCTGCTGCAAGCAAGAATCACAGGGCGCTTCTCCGTCACTGAGTCAGGAGGAGCCATTCAAAGGTCTCACATATAACAGCAAACACAGCAGATGGTCCAAGGGGTATGGCAGCAGCAAGTGGTGGCTGAGAGACCAGGAGGGATAAGAGGAGAGGACAGGCAAAGTCCTGTCTCTGTCTTCTGTCTCTGTCTGCTTCATGTCACTAACCAGACTCAGAAATGTCCTCCTTACCCAGTCCCTGTCTTTTGGAAGTTACACACTGTCATTCCAAGGCAACAACTTCTCTCCCTCACGACATAAACAAAGTCTGTATTAATTATTCAGTGTGGCCCAAGACATTTTAATAATTAAGCATGAAAAGCTAGAAAAAAAGGCTAATGCAATTGGTACCTTTCCCAACAATCAGGATTGCCAAATGGAAGAGCTCTGAGGAGGGAAGATGATTCCTCTTTTCCTTGGTCAGCTGAAGTTGTCAGAGGAACTGTGTAGGGAGCTAGTAACCAGCCCACTTCTGCCAAGCAATCCATGCTGCTTCACCCTGCATAGCATTCAGAGAAAAAGATGAAAGTCTCCCTGGTTCCAGTTGTGTCTGAAGGACAGATCTACTCACTCTCTCAAGATCAGTGGAAGCCCAGCACTCTCAGATGAGTGTAGATCAGCATATCTCTACCAGACATGCAGTCTGAACTGGGCTTATATGCTTGCAGTCGTGATTTACTGGGCTGAAGGTAGAGCCTGCAGCACAGGTTTTATACGAACACCAGCTCCCGAACAGCCTTCTGCAGTCTTGGTGGTGTTGATGGCTTTCTTGTGTCCTCCTACAGTTTCTTAGGTCTGCATTTCTCACCCTGTATCTCTTCTGTTCCTGTGTGTTACTGTGGAAGTAAAGGAGAGACACCCCTGCTCAGACCCATGTCTCCATAGGCAGAGAGACAATCTTGCTTGACAAGCAGGTTCCCATTGTCCAGAGTGTGTTTTACTTTACCAACAAGCTATACCTTTGACTGACACACTACAGCTGAGATGGCTGTGAGTGGCTTTCAATAAACCCTGTTTTTGCAATATTAATACCATTTCAGTTGCTAATACTTTGGCATGGTTTCCAAAGCCTTGTCATGAGACGAAGAAAAGCCAGATAGTTGATATTTACACTAGAGCTGAGCACTACATGCCATATTCTCGTCATTGTGGTCCATTTTCCAAGTAGGACATTAAACAGAGTACGTGCTCATTCGTTACTTCCTTTTTATACCTAGACTTGAGGCCCATGGTTAGAGGTGCCTTTGCTACTACTGTACAAACTTCACACATCATAACTCATGTAACCCACTCCTTGTTCTGTCACATGCATCTCTGGGAAGAGTCTCCTGTGTCTGTTGCAAGTGGGCAGCTGAAGAGAGCAGTGAGCTCCCATCATCAATAGCTCCCTTAATGGCTGGGAGCTTCCCCACCTCTCCTTACCCTTCATGTGACAAAATCCCCACCAATCCTGGTGCCCTCCACTGTACTTGCTCCAGTGTGGCAATGTCTTTCTCATTCTGGGGAGCCCTGAATTGGACCCAGGGCTCCAGGTGTGGTCTCACTGGGAAGGAAAAGAGATGAAGGATCACTGTCCTGGATGTTGAAAGGCTTACTTCAGTAAAACAAATGATCCTCTCACCAAATCCAGTCACATCATCCCTACTGACCCTGCAGCGCAAACTACATTAGTCTTAGCCTTGCTGCCCTCAGTGCACCCCTGTTTTAGCACACCCTAAACCTAGCAAAGAAATTAAAGAGAAGAAAGACTATTAACCATTGAAAGGGTTGACACTGCACCAAAGTGCCACCTTAGTCCAGCAGTGGGCTTGATAAGCACCCAGACACGGCAGGGCCCTCGAGGCAAAAGTCCCTGGAAGCACACGGTCTCCCCATGCTCCCAGTGGGAAAGCTATGGAGCCCAGAGCACAGGGCCTCAGAGCCTCTCTGGACCTGCAGCAACTCCTGAAATTATGAGCCAATGTCTCAGCCCTGCTCTAGCTTAAGGGCCAATGTCTCAGCCCTGCTCTAGCTTAAGGGCTAAGTGACTATTCAGATTTCAGCTGGTGCAAAAGCTATCACTCTTACTTTTGTGCATTAATAAATGACCTGAGATTATTTTACGTATCCTCTAAACTGCCAGGTTGCAAACGATGACCAATCTGACTGTCTAACATAATAAATGGCAGTCTAACTCCATTCATTATGGGCACTGTCACAGCTACTTCTGTGCAAAGTTGTGATTATGTTGTGGTGTAATGAAGCATGTTCCAGTTTGCTGACAGCATTATGGTCTCTGGTAATTATCCTATTTTTCTTATCTCTGTGAGTCATAGAATAAACAGAACAAGGAGTAAGTGAGGATTTGCAGTTAAGACAGTGTTATGCTGCCTTTTTTCAGACCAACCCTGTTGAGCTATGAAGGACATACAAATCCTTGGCAGAATTAGCTATAAATCAATTCTGTGAACAGTTGCTTCGTTGCTTTTATCTGCTTGTTTTATCCTTTGGTAATCAATTACCTATTTTAGCTTTGATCTGACAGAAAGATTCAAAAATCACTTTCCCCCACATAAAACTACTACTTCAAATTGAAGATTATTTAAAAATGTGAAAGGATACAAGGTAAACCAAGCTGCTGAATAAACTGAAGAAAGAATCCTCTTTCACCCAGCTCATGCCTTTAACCTGAAGTATGTAATTTAAACAAATTCTGAGCATGATACAAAGCAACATATGAATTAAGTTAATTTTACTCTGTGATTCGAAGTTGTCTTAACAAATCATGCTAAAGCCACAGAGAAGTTGATGTACCTGAAAGTCAGTGAAAAGTTTCTACATCTGTAGTACATCTGTGTTTACCAGCTCTGTCATTGTTGAGCTCAGTTTTGTTTCACCAAGGGTCAGTTGCTATTCTAAGTCTGGAAAATTAAAAAGTCTGCCATTAAAGGTATATAGACAGTTGTATGAGAGTTTATTTGACTGAAAATGAACATTTAAAGTTCATTTTGATGTCTCTTATTATCTGTGTTACAAAAACTACTAAAAGGACTTCAAATGGTGTTATTTCTACTAATGGTTCCATCAGTGACTAATGGCTCTGTTTAGATCCTGTTACAAGTACCTCATAATGCCAATATGAAAACCCTGCTTAATGACACTGTGCCCCTCGTTTATTACTTTTCTGATAGATGTGCTGCTTGTATGAACAAACTTCTTTCACCAAAAGTACCTGGGGGAACATTTCATAACATTTATAGTTTCTGTCATCAGGAGAAAAGATATGTATCAGAAACATCAGTTCTGTCTAGCACACATTGCGTCTGAAATGATCCTTCTCTCTGCCAGCATCACACAAATCTTCAAGGAGAGAGATGCACTATTCCTTCACCTCATCAATTAAGTGACAAAAACAGTACAAGATGTTGTTTTCTTCCTTTCCTCTTATTTGGAAAGCTGGATTAACTGTGCAAGAGAACTAGGAAGGGAGAGGAGCCTGCTTTAACCACAACTGTTTGTTTCACTTTAGTGTCCCTGGGAATTTCAAAGGCTTTATTTAGCATTTTGAGATAGGGAAGTAGTAATGCAAGGTGGCAACCAGAATTTTAATTTTATAGGAAATTTCACTAGTTTCAAGCTTGTTTTCATTCTGAAGCAGAACAAAATGCCACATGAAAATATTTGAGGAAAAGGCTGGATAGGAGGGAAGTAAGGTGAAATGTTTCCTTCAGTTTGTCTTCTTTTCCCATTCTTTCCAATATAAGATTCAACATGTTTAGAAATGACATTCATTTCAAAATACTGAACACTCCCAAACAAAAATAAATTGAGTGAAGCCATCTCATTAATAAAATTAAATTCTTCATTACATGAATATTCAGCCTTGCCTTAAGCATATTTTCAAATGAGAGAATATTACATGAGGGAAAATAATCCACTTTTGCTTTATGAAGCAGAACAATAGGATGTTCTGCTGCAGGGAAGTTGTGTGCTAAAGGAGAGTGGAAGAGGCTAGGAATCTTCTCAGCCCTTTTGTTGTCTTTGGCTACTGACTCCTTTTTTCCCCCAGCTCTGGTGTACCTGACTGAAAAACAGCCAGGTGCAGTGTACTGGGACCCCGGTAGAGCATGGCCAACAGCCAGTGGGGGGAAATTACAGCCCGTGGCCAGGCAGAAGGGATAGATAGGGAAAAGGTTCAAGACTTTCATAGAATCATGAAGTACCAGGTAGGAAAGGGACCTCAAGAATCATCTTGTCCAACCTTTCTTGGTGACAGCACAGTCTAGACAAGATGACCCAACACCCTGTCCAACTGGATCTTAAAACTGGCTAATGCTGGGGAATCCACCACTTCTCTGGGGAGATTATTCTAATTTCTGGTTGTTCTCATTGTGAAAAATTTTCCTCTTGTCTCCAGCTGGAATTTCCCCAGGAGTACCTTGTACCCTTTACCCCTCCTATTTTCCACATGGCTCCTTATAAAAAGGAGTCTCCAAATTCTTTGTAGCCCCCCTTTAAATACTGGAACATGGTGAAAAGGTCTCCACTGAGCCCTGTTTTCCCAAAGCTGAACACACCCAGCTCTCTCAGCCACTTTCATTGAACAGGCTTCCTGGCACTTTGGTCATCTTTGTGATCCTTCTCTGGACCCTCTCCAACCTGTTCACATCTTTTTTGCATAGCAAGGACCTAACCTGAACACAGTGTTCCAGGTGTGGCCTGAGAAGCACTGAGTGGAGTCAGATAATGATTTCTTTGTTTCTTCCAATGATGCCCTTGTTGATGCAACCCATAATCCCTCTCCCATTGGCTTTCCCTGCTGCTGAAAGAGATATCAGGGAAAGAAGGATATGGTGATTTTAAAGAAATCCAGTACATTTACCTGAGGCTGAAAAACGTTTCTTTTGCATTTTCCTGTAAAATCTGTTAATGTGCTGGATATAAACTAGGGTATTTCGCCTCTAATGTTATAGATTTTGGCTGTGAGTTCTGTCTTGTTTGAAACATAATTTGATCAGTTGCGTAATGTCCTTACAGAAACAGATTATCAAGGACAAAAAAGTCAGAATTTCAACGGTCCTGAGCATCTACTGTTCTGAGTTCTGAGAAGAGTGGTGGAGGTTCACTGCCTCTCAAACTATGCTTGAAAGTTGTGATTTTCCTCATTTTTTTTCATGATGAATACAACATTAAATTTATATCAACTCAGTATGGCCATTTTATAAGCATCACACACTGAAGTGAAACAGAAGGACCTCGAGGAAAGTAAAATGGAGATTGCCTAGGGATTGCAGCTTGGAGGAAGAGATCAACCATCATTTCATGTTTTTCAAAGTCTTTAGACACAGGCTCAATGTTAACACTGAAAGGGAGTTTTGAGTATCGGGAGCAGAGATACAAGCAGGCACAAATAGGCACAAAGTGCACAAGGTACTAGAAACTCAATATTAAGCCAGACAAAAGTGGTTTTGCAAGGCCATATATCTTTCTGCCAATACTGCTTGGCTGTCCTCTTCAAGGGGTTTATAGTTCATCACTGTTCCCAGAATAAGTCACCAAAGTCTGAGTAGCCAGTTCTTCAGTCAATTTGAGCTACTGTAGTCCTTTGAAGTTTGTAAGGAAACACCAGTTTATAATCGCCATGGGCCTGGCCCAAGGTTTCTAAATAAGAATAGACATTAATTACATATGGAAACAGCCATCAATTCCAGATTGCATTGAGAGACAATGGTTATAATTTAATTGTAGTTTTCCACTTTCCATGACAGTCCATGACGTCAGCAGATTATTTAATTACAGCTTGTTTTCTCAGCCCAGGATTCTTTGTTATCGCTATCTGGAAAACTAGATGAAGTTAATTAAGAAATAAGGTGTTAGACATTAGGTAAAGATGAATAGGCCCATCTAAGAAAGTACTAAAATACTGCTGAATATTTATCAAAAAATCTGATGAAATCGCACAGGTATCGAGACAATGAAAGAGCCACAGTTTTTCTGAAGTGAGAAGACTGTTTGAATGGTCCTCCATTTATTTTCAGTCTACCCATACAGCTGACTTCCTCATTAAAGACCTGAGCATGTACAGCCAATTTCTAATATGAGTTTTTGTGTTTGGCCAGCTTTTAGTCCATAATTTTTCTAAGGCATCTCTGGCTTCTCAGTAACAGACCCATCCAAAGCCTTACATAGAAAGATGTTGGCATTTCACATCAAGAAGCAATAGCCACAATTTTTATTTGCATTTTAATACTCCCTCTTGATTGTCCCAACAATGATGTGATGGTCATCCCACTTAAACTGTAGCACTGTGTAATTCTGGAGCACAAATCTTTTTCTTTTCTCCAGAGAGAAGTTAATGCCAGTTTCCCACCACCCTTGTAAGTACATCCCTGTCTTTTATAAATCATAGCCAAAAACTTTAAAAGCTGCCAGCTGAGTAAAAACATCACTGCACACTGGAGCTAAAGGTTACATTAAAGAAAACATCCTTTCCTTCAGTATTTACTAGGAAGAAAATAAGGCCTTTTTAAAGAACCCTTTTGCTCTTTCCCACATAGGGAAAGGTTTCTTCCCATTTACAGGCTTCAGAGAATAGACATTTCTGCTTTTGAGACTTCTAGCAGATATTTAACAAGTTCAGACAAACTAAAGACCATGCTCCATCCTTCACGCTGGCTGTGAGCAGGTGGGACATTTCCTAACACTGTAGAAAGCTTCCTAGTAAAGATCAAAATGAGCAAAGTGAAGGGGGTGGCAAGTGCTGAAGAATCCATTCACCTCCAAAAAAACTGTCAGAATAAGGTGTTTTCATTTGGGCTGGGGACCCTTTGCAAATCCCAAACTGCCTGCTTTGATAATCCATTGTCCTAGCTCACTATACTCCTTCCATGTGTTTTATCCAAAGTGTAAAGTGTAGTGAGGTCTGTATGGAAGCAATAGGTTAGTCTTGCATTTGAAGTTATTTCTAAATTATCTCTTTTTTTCTGTAAGGCACTGTATGCCTGGTAGATTCAAAGAATCCAATAAAATGTTCCTGGTAAAAGAATGTGGTGGGTTGATACTGGCTAGCTGTCAGATGCCCACCCATCTGCGATCACTTCTCCTTAACTGGACACGGGCAGAAAACAGGATGATAAAATTTATGGTTTAGAATGAAGACAGGGGGATCACTTACCACTTATGGTAATAGTTCCTCTCTGCTGCTCCTTCCCCTGGGAGAAGTCTGAATCTCTGAGGGCTGCACACCGCCAGAACACACCTTCTCTCCCACAGCCGTCTCCACGGGCTGCTGGGGGTTCTGCTCTGGTGCCTAAAGCACCCGCACACCTCCTGCTTCTTTCACTGCTGTGTTTGCAGGACTGTTTTTCACTTTTTTTCTTCACCTCCTTCCCTGAGATCTGGTGTTTCACCCTTTCTTAAATATGTTTTTTCATAGGTACCACTAGCCTTGATGGTGCACTCAGAGATGCCCTGAGGTGGGTCCATTGGAGGCACCTGAAACAGTCCATGTCCAACACAGGGCAACCATCTTGGTACCAAAGGCATGCTGCCTACACCAAATACTAGGAGAAAGAGTGGGCACTTTCCCAGCAGCTGCTGGACCTAGGCATCACATTTTGCTCATGTCTAGAAGCTGGGGAAAAGCCTCTACAGTAACTCATGGTGCAGCCAGAAGCACTGCCCCAGGCCACCAAACTGATGCTTCCTCATGTCTTCAGCAAGTCTGACATGTATTTACGGTGCTGGCCTCTTCCATAATGCCAGTTTGTCATAAATTTGGACAATTACCAATAAAAGCAATAGAGAAGTTGCTGCCTGGTTTGAAATAGCAGCAAAATATTGCTGCATTGACCTCACTTCACCTTGGTAAGGAGTAAAGAGAGATCTTGATTTTCACCTAATTCTGTCTTCCTTTCAGCCCAGCCCCCTGGGCATTCAGGAATTCCCAACAGGCATTTGAGAATAAATAGCATCATAGGAATCATAGGGATGCACCTGCAAACAACAGAAAAACACCCATTTCCAGCAAAGTGGCTGATGCTGCTGATTACTTCAGAAGGCATCCCAGGAATGGAAGAGCAAAAGCTAACAACATCATAGAATACAGAATTATAGAATCATAGAGTACTCTGAGTTGGAAGAGACCCACAAGGATCAAGACCAACTCCTGGCCCTGCGCAGTACAGCCCCAAGAATCACACCATGTGCCTGAGCGCATTGTCCAACTCTTCTTGAACTCTGTCAGGCTTGGTGCTGTGACCACTTCCCTGAGGGGCCTGTTCCAGTGCCCAAACACCCTCTGAGGGAAGAAACTTTTCCTAATATCCAGCCTAAACGTCTTCTGATGCAGCTTCATGCCATTCCCTCTGGTTCTATCACCAGTCACAAAAGAGAAAAGACCAGTGTCTGCCCCTCTTCTCCTCACGAGGAAGTTGTAACTGCAATGAGCTCAGTGACCTCAAGTGACCTCAGCCCCTCCTCATATGGCTTCCCCATCCAGACCCTTCACTATTTTCCTATCTCTCCTTTGGATGCTCTCTAATAGTTTAATATCTTTCTTATATTGTGTCACCCAAAACTGCACACATTACTCAAGGTGAGACCACACCAGAGCAGAGCAGAGCAGAGCAGGACAATCATCTCCCTCCACAAGCTGGCAATGCTGTGCTATCGAATTCAGGGTATATATTTTCTTGCCGTCCTGCATGTAGTAGGATTTCCAAACCCTATGGTGTTCCCAGAAATGCGTTATTCTATCTAAGAGAATTTAGAGCATCAAAAAGCTATTCCTGGACTAAAGCTTTTCATGGTGGCAAACACCTTGTGGACAAGGATGTTTGTCTTCTCTTAAAGAAAGGCTACCTTCAGGGCAGTGCCATAATGGATCTGACACAGGAAACCTACTCTGAGCAGACACTTTTTAAAATGCTAAATTGTTGTGCTTCATATGCTGGAAAGAGGGAAGGAAACAGGAACAGAAAAGTTGATTCCTTTTAATTTCTTTTCATTTTGTTCCAATCGTGTTTTGAAAAGCAGTTTCCTCATATCCATCAATTCCTGCCTAATTCGACTGACTCCCCCATCACCATCAGTATTCTAAAGTAGCATTGAGTATGCAAAAATTAGGAACCCCATTTTGCAAAACTGAAACACTGATGGGCTTCCAAACGGTCTTTCCTGCTTCCTTTCTCCATTTTCTCTTGCATACATTTGTCTCAGGGGCATCTTTTGGCACAAAAGATGTTTCTACTGTTTGATTTGGGCCCTGAGCTTGATTTTTGTATAAGGCTGTTGACAGACACTGCCAGCTTTGTGGATATTCTGCTGTAAAATACCACTGTTCAATCTGAAGCTGATGCCTAGCTGGGAAAAGTGCAGTGGCAACTGCAAGGAAGGTGATCGCTGGCTTAGGCAATGAATGCAGCAGCAGCAGCAGCAGCACCATGCTGGGTACAAGAGTGTCATTCACATCTCAAAAGAAGCCTGTCAACCTGAAGACATGCAAGTTTAATTCGAGGCATTTTATCACCCAAAATTCATCACATAACAATTGGCTTTTTCGAGAAAAAAAGCTTTAATTGCTGGATTGTCTCTTACCCTTTGTTAAAGGAGAAAATCTTTTTGTTCTTTTAATATCTAAGTAGAGGCCACTCAGCGTCATGCTCTGATTCACACAACACCAGAGGAAATTGTTGAAGACGGATCTGTCCTGGCAGTATTGAAAAGGGAATAGGCTTGTGCTCCAAGGTCTTTTCACAAAACACCTCCTGCAAGTTAAATAGATGCCATAACAAACCTAAGGAATATGTACTCCCATGCAACTACATGGGTTTCATTGCCCATGTCACACACGGACCCTCACCCAGTTCTGCCTCAGCACACTCTGTGGGATCCTATCTAAGCTTCCAGCTCTTTACTTTGTGAAAATACCATCTAATAGTAACTCTGGATCTTCACCAGGAAAGACACAAACTCATCTTGCATTGCTGTTTGCTTCAGTTTTTAAGTGTGTATACAGCTTCATGAACTCCACTCTTGCAGCACATGAAAAACACTCATAGACAGTTTCAAGAGTGGAAGGACTTGCTCACGTTACCAACCTGGTATTTGAAGGAATAGTTCTTTGGGTAAATTCCACAATTTTCTTGTTGTTCAAGTTGAGCACAGATTGATGAATGATCAGAGAGGTCATAAGAAGTCTAGATAGATGATAATTTAGTTTATAAAGTTATCCAATGTACCAAAAAATCTGAGTGCTGCGAAACCACCACATCATTCCATGAGCTCTGACCAATGCGTTGTCATGATGTAGGCTTAAGCTCTGGGACAGTTAGATGCTTCTCACCTATCTCTTAGAGGTGCCCGTGTGACATAAGTTTGGGGTTTTTCTATGACATATTATATGTGAAAATAATGTTGAATTACATTAGAAGTTAGTTATTTTTCCTTTCTGTTTAAGTACTCTTCTGGTAGATGTTGTGATACTGCCTTAGAAGCATTGTAGAAGACATTGTACTGAAGGAGTGAGTGACCTTGGGAAAGTCATATCCACTCTCTTGGACTTTGTACTTAGGGTTTGAGAAGCCCAGATGTTAGTCAGCATATGTAGATGCCATAAGGAATAAGGCCTGTGCTCCACTCTGGTGGGTGTTATGAAAGACACCTGTCAGGAGAAGGTTTTGTTTGTTACAAACAATAAAAGGTCCTATTGTGTAGGAGGGAGGAGGAATGGCTCTCAGGATGTGATCTACACAGTGTGCCACGGGAAAAAGCAGCCAGGGTCTGTCCGATGCTGCACAAAAGCAGGATCCCTGGTATCTGAAGGGTTGTGAGATTTGCTCACTACCTATACTCCTCCTTTTATTCTACCTAATTAAAACAACTATTTTATTACAGTGTCTGTAGCTGAGCCTTTTTCAGTAATATACAGAAAGAATCCTGCAGCACCGATCACCATCACCCTGATGCAGAACAGATACATGCAGGTATCCCTGCACAATATCATGCCCCAGTTTATTGAGATTCTCATCCATCTCAGTTATTCTCATCTTAAAATTTTGCAGAAATGATGTCATGTTTTGAAGACGAGGTCTAAGACTTACCATTAGGGAGAAGTGCTATCTGCATTTAAGTGAATTTTACAGGAAAAAAGTCTTCAAGGATGAAAGTGTAAACCGCTCTACATCCCCAGGGGAACTTAATCCTGCCTTCCTTTCCACATCCAGGGTCACAGACAGCCCCATCTACAGAGACAACCCGCTCTCCTGGGACATTGTCCTCCTGCACTTTCCATTCCTGCCATCGTGCTTCCCAAAGGACTGCTTCCCGTGTGCCACAGGGTAGTCACCTCACTGCCATGCCCTGGGCAGACTCTTTCCCAAATATCACTGGATTCCCTGGGAATGGTCCATTACTGGCAGCATACCAGTAAGGTTCTGTACCTTCAGACCTGTCAAAGACAAATCATCTTTTGTGAGAGGGTTTTCAAGAAGTCCTTCAGAGTAAGTCTGGAAATTAGATTTGTGAATGGCTTTTCGTACTGAAGCAAGTTTTATCTTGCTTACAGCCTGTAAGTGTTACAGCCTGGTGTTCAATGTCCACGTTTTTATTCTGGAATAGACAAAAACACTACCTTAAAATCCTGGCATAATTTTCAGCATTTTCTCTCTTAGTACAAGATACACTTTTCCATCCAAAAAGTTTTCCATGTCATATCCATTGGTTTTAAAACCATATATTAAACTATATTAAACTATGCCTCACTAGTAATAAAGTACAGTAATAATCTAAAATAGTCATTGATCAACACAGTAGTATCTGGTATTATGAATAAAGCAAAGAGTTGGTTGCTGTTTCCCAGCATGCAATACACTCTCTACATTTTAGGGGACGTTCATGACATGTATCAGGAATGCCAGTGGCCATTATGTTTGTAAGTGTATTTGAGGGGGAAATAAACTGCAAGTTATAACATACTTAAACAGCATACTTAATATAAACTAAAAATAAACACCTCTCTGCAGAGACTGACTTCTCTAAATAAGATCTGTGAAATGAAGATCTTCCATAGATTAAAAAAACCTTCTATTAAGGTTATTGCCTCTGGGAATATCTCACAAGTAATGAGTTGTGACAATTAAAATGATTCTAGAAAATTATTCTAGACAAAAGACTGGCTCCAACACGGAACATAAATTCTCCAAGACTCAGTAATATAGGACCTGGCCTCCATCTTCCTAGAGAAGTCACAGCTGTGGCTGAAGTACCTTGTACTCTCCTTGCTCTGCTCAGCAGGCACAGGTTTGTGACAATGAGAAGCCAGGACCTTGAGCAGGGAGTCATCTCAGCTACCTCATGGGAAATGTCCATGAGAATGTCTATAAGACTTAAAAGGCATCTCACTCAGAGCAGTACAGGGGTATCTGAGCCCCTGAGCTGTTGGGACCCCACATCAGCCTGTCTTCACAAAAGGCATGCCTGGCACTGTGTTCCACTCCACATTGACACACTTCTGGTGCTTTTTCACTTTAGCTGTTGCTTAGCCATTGAGAATCAAATTAATTCCTTTGGGAATCTGGATCTACACAACACTAGTGGAGATGAGAAGTTACCCAAGCTTGTCTCCGTAGGATGTACACTGATGCTCTCATTGAGGCACCTAAAATCAGGTCACCAGTGACGTTTCTTTGAGGATCTAGACCCATATATCGACAGCAAAAAATGAAAAATTAACACAGGGCACTTCACTAGCCTAGAGAAAACCATGCACAGTGACCCAATAAAGAGCTGATGCAAGACATTGTAATTGCAGAGCTCACAGCTAAATTGTGACTTCTAACTGCTGCACTTTTAAAGCTATTTCCATCTGCTTCTTCATTGCACAAAGTCTCTAAGTATCACTAAAGATGGGTGAGTTACTTACATATTACCACATCAGTGCTTGTCACAGTGAAAATGTCCATGTTATTAAAGGTTTCACAACTCTTTAACTGCAAGAGAACACGTTCAACATTTTGCAATATGGCAGACTTCTGTCTTTCAAACTGCTTAAACAATTTTTCTCTTAGCTTTTTACATTAAAGTGAACAAAAGAAGCTTTGCTGGTTCTCTACCATTTAGCAAATGACAGCACTTCATTGCACAGTCCTGAAGACTCGCTATTTAGGGCACAATTCTTTCTTTCAGAATAGAGATATAATACCAAGAAAAAGCTCTCCAGAAATGCTTAAAATGAATCTTTGAAGGAAGCAATTACTCAAGCCCATCTGTCTTGAGGAATTACTGTTTAATTCTCTATCTCAAGTACAGCTGTAATCCACGTATTTTCAATTCAATTTGTTGTTTAATGGAACTAGTTGATCAAATTTATACATTTAGAGTAAATATAAATATCTTATTTTCTCTTCAGACAGCTAAAGTAAATGTTCCACTCAAGGTGGCAATTCTGCAAAGGTGAATTGACATAAATGAAAGTCATTGCCTGTTTTTCTTTGTTTCTAAAGATTAGTTTAACAAATTTTATCACATGGGTATATTCTAGCACTGAAGTGGTGAAAGCAGTTTCCCTAATCTAAATTCTGGGCCATTTAAATTAAAAAACCAAAACCTTTGAGAATTTCAGTTGACAAACTTGCATTCATTTTGCAAAAATTTCATCTGTGTCTCAGTATGAGTTCACAAAATTAAAATGTAAATTCTTTCCCAGAAATCTTGGTATTTCTGCTTTTTTTGTCAAGCAGATCAGTAGCAGCTTTTCTTTAAAGGGGTTGTCTCACTTGGCACCATAATGGCAAAAGTGCAAAAAAATGCCTTTCAAAAGATGAAAACCAAAACAATTTTGCCTCAATTTAGTAATATTGCCTCCAAAATGAGTAAGCAAAGTTCTCAGCTACTGCAGCGTAAGACAAGAGTATACTCTGACCTCCCATATTTTGAAACCACTTTTCATAGTATAAGCAAAAACACTTTTAAAAACCTCTCTGAGATAAACTCACTGAAATCCTCCAAGCACTACTTCTTCTTCCCCAGTGGACAGATGAACAATAAAAGCTTCCTCACATCTGTGTTTACTGGATATATCTTCTTTCAGAACAGTTTTTATGTCACAGAATATAGCAATTACAGAAATACTGAGGGCTCCATGTATCCTTAAAAAGGGATATGAAGACATTCAAGTGGAATGGAAAGCACATAGTGAAGATACATTGCTTCTTCTAAACAACTGCGTGCAAGTCAACCATGTTAGTCTTCTTCCCACGTCTTCAGTGCTCCGAGGACCAAAGTTATCTGCAATAGGATTAGTCCAAGCCCCTGGGCAGAACACTGACAAAGGGGCTAGAGACTTCTAGGATGCTTCGCACTCACTTACCATTAACTAGACAGCTAGGACTGCACGATTGTAGAGCCATAATGGTGGCCTCCATGCCATGGATGCAGATCTCCTCATGCCCACTGTCAGTGCTTTCCAAGGTAGAAGCTGCACTGCACTCCTCGGTGCCGCTTTCAGAGAGTCCCTGAGCGGTATCATAAGCAACGTCTGCCAAAGATTTCTGTGAACCCAGAGGGTCATGAGGAAAGTGGCAAAACTCCTTAGGCCACCAGTCTCAGAAAGAAGACTTGGTTGAATTCTTACTTTTCATATTTTCAGAAAGACAAACTTCTCCTGTCGGCTCAGAAAATTGTTTGCCAGCCATCCAAAGACAAACACAGCCCAAGGAGATGCGCAGTCAGTAACTGTGGGCAACAAGACACCAAGGCCGTCTGCCCTGGGGAAGAGCAGCTCTGTAGCGACCCAGCAAGATCTCGCAAGGTTGTTAGGAGCTCTTCTTTTGGGCAGTGAAATTAGAAACAGGGAAAACATTACAGGTGAGAGTGTCTGCCCTGAACCACCTGGGAGCAGTTGCTGTGCTGTATGGACACTCATGCTACCCTGTTCTGACCAGGATGGACTCCTACCAGAAGAGAAGAGAGTTTCTGTGAGATGCCTTGACTCCAGGTACTTTAACAAAACAAAGTTTATTAGTAACACCTGAGCTGACATCCACTCCTTTTCCTGACATGGATTTTACCAGAGCAATTGCAGTTTTATCTCCACCACATCCCCAATCTCCCCTCTCTCTAGAGACTGGTTCTGGCAGAATTTCTGTTTCAGCTGGTGCTTTGACAATCTTTCTTCCTATTCTGTCATGGCAGTATTTTCCCCTTCAGCAAGAAACAAGCTACAAGGCAGACAACATTTTCTCACCTAATGCTGAAAGTTCTTGAAAGTAGCTCTAAATTGCCCACCTAGTGAAGGAGCCAGGGAGCCCAGAAGAAAGAGCACTTTTGGGAAGAGGTTTTAGTTATGATGGTTGCTGTACTTGCTGCACATGCTGAGTCCACAAGGTATTTTCTTGTTTTGGTTCCTAAAACCTTCCTAGGGCCAGCTTCCCTTACCTCCAGTTGCTTTCTGAAGTGCAGCCACTGTTCCTGTCACTGCAGGCCTGCATCTCTGTCTACTGAAAGCAGTAAACCAAATTAGATCTGAAGACAATTTCTTCCCACAAAGACACTAGTTCATGTATTGGTGAGTCATTTTCGGGCCCATCCAGAGATTTTTACTGATGAGGATCTGCTCTCAATCCTGAGAGGGAGACTCACTCAGAATTAGTTCTTTTTATGCTTCCAGTACTTACAAGGATGAGTTTGGAAATGTTTGCCATGTTTTGCTTTAAATAGCATATCATGGGATCATCTGATTTAGTCCCTAGAAAATGTGGGCCAGTGTTAGTGCCAGGGACTGGGGTGGTACAATAAAAACTGAAGGAAATTTCAAGTCCATGCTGCAAACCTGCTCTCAGAATTAAAACAAATTTATCATGAAGCTAAGTTCTTCCGTTCAAACAGTACTTCTTGTCTCCTTACCATCTCCCTCTGTTTTTACAGTGGACAAAACTTCCTTTTCATTTTATAAAGCTACAGAAAGGAAGGATTTTTCTGTGTAAGCCCATGGGTCTGTCTCTGCCGGCAGCAGGAGGTCCCAAGCTATGGTCTAATGCTGGTAGAACAGAAAGTGTCTTAGAAAAGGGTGAATGGTGGCTGTGGTAGGGAGACTTCCCTGGCAGATACACACCGGCAGCTACTAATGCCCACTAAATCCAGGAGGGGCAGTTGTCCCAGTACAACATCCACTGCCAGGATCCTGCCAATGCTGGGACCTGTGTTTCCAGCTCAGGACATGGGGCCAGACCACGGGGGCAGGGTATGGATGTGTGGACTTACTTCAGGTGCCTGTAAGGACAGTTCTGAGGCTCCAAGTGTGGGCCAGAGGGGTATCTGATCACAGGACTGTGATTTTGCTTTATTGAGGTGGATGTACAGAGGAGGATGGGGTTTGTGGCCCATGACATTGGAGAATGAGGCCAAGATTATTAGCTCTTTTGAGCAAAGACTTTTTTTCACTTGATGGCTGTACTTTTTCTTCCAAATCCTTGAGCTTTTATTTTGCCCTTTTGCTATGTTTCAGTAAGAGAAAAGGACAGTAATACATGGTTCAGTCTAAGGATATATTTTATTCTATTTTATTTCTTTTCCCAGTTGATCAGCTGTTTAATCAGATGAATCATATGCAGCTTTCCATAAACCATAGTAACTTTATCTGCTCTGGAGCAATACAATGATCCAACAGTTCCTTCTAATGTATCACAACAGGAAGCTGACTAAAATCACAGTTGACTATTAAACATAGAGGACAGACCTAAAGAACTGCATAAAGTTGCAAAACAAGATAATTCACAGGATTCTGTAGATGGGGGAATTATATATTTTTTTGAAATATGGTAGCTAACATTACATTCTTATTCTCTAAGAAAGGGTATGTATACCATCCATCTACTGAAAGAGTTTTATTGTAGTTGTCAACATATAGGTTTGGATGAGAAATCAGCACTTTGGCTGGAAATCTTGCTGAGAAACTTACCTTTTTTTTATTCTTTTTCTCAAGGCTCACAACTGGCAAGCAACAGAAGTTCTTCTTCAATGGACTGGATTATCTAAATTACTCTTTCTGGAACAACTGCATTTTTGTAATCAATTATTCCTGGATTCAGCATGTCTTAGCAGAGAACATCTTTATTACAGTGAAACCAATTTATAATCTTGAAGTCTGAAAATCACAAATTCCAGCAGACGTCCCAACATATTCATTAAATCTGGAGATCAGCTTAGTGAACACCTTTTTTGTACCTTTCAAAACTATTTCTATTATCCCCATAATCACACTTCAATGTGCATGTGAAAATTGTAAACAAAGTGGTGCTGGTCTGAGTGAAAGGACTATGACCAGACTTGAGGATGAGGTGGGACTCAGCGGAGTGTGTCTAGCACATTCTTTGTAGTTAAACCGGATGCCAGGCAGTGTGTGAATAACTTGCATGCTCATCAGGACACAGATTGATTACATTTTTCTTTTCAAATAAATAACCTGAAGAATTGTTGTATTCCTCCCTGTGATTTTTTTTTGTGAACTGGGCCTGATTTCAGGTGGTTCACCAAGTTATAGCTAGCAGGCTGTTTACATAGTACTCACTGCTTAGTATTTAATGTATTTTAAGGAAAGCATCTCAGTGATATATCCCAGTTGTGTGTTTTTACTCTCCAAATGGACGTCTTTTTTAGAGGCAAACCTAGAGTGGAGCCTGGGTCTAATTAGGGTTCTGGAGGTCAGGGAAGTATCCACGCAAATATTTGTGAAACACCCAGGAGTTTCAACTGCTTGCATGAATAAAGCACAAAGTCATTAAAGCAATCACAAAATAAAATAATATGTTATCAATAGTAGTTACATGACTTTACCATAAATATTAATAAAGCTATTAGTGCCTTATTTTTTATACTGTTCCATTACTGCCAAATGAAGCTATACCACAAACATGCACCTTAGTAATCACACAAATATATCCTGGACACTTTGAGAGGTATTAAGCAACTGGTAAGACCAGCATGTAAAATGTATTTCTAGGACTGAAGTTACTTGGGTTCAGTCCTAGAAATACACCAAGTACACCAAAGAGTTCAAACATAAAACACAATGATTTTCATCATGTGACTGAGCACAAATAACTGCCTCTACCTTCAGCAGCATGAGACTGTTGGTTTGTGTCAAGGACAAATCATTTATATGGGATGTCCCTTATATGTCTTGTCTTTTGAGATGCTATTAACACTTTGAATGACAGAGTAAGGATATTTTCCATCATTTTCACAGTATTCAAATCTTCCTGTTCACTCTTCTTTGAGCTGTGCGTGGTCTTGGACTTCAAAGTATCAGCAGCTGGTGAGGAAGGAGAGTGCTGTCAACAGACATTGAAACATAGCCTTAATAATTCAGTACTTAGCTGGTCTCCTGGGAGATTGCTGTCCACTTCTGTGTTGTGATCAACTGTCTGCTGAAGTAATGCCCCAGGAGACTGACTGGGTAGCTGTGTGCTTCCCCACAGGTGGTGCACAGGACCACACTCCAGGCTACTGAAACACGTTCCTCCCTGTTGAGGGAATGAAAAGCAGCCCCACTCAGTGGTGCAGAAAGACTTGAGATAGGCTGGGTTTTTCATATGGACGGATGAGAGGGAATTGCTCTGGGGCAATCTGTTCACACTGGTGGGCCAGGCTCTGGCCCTTGGAAACCCAAAATCTAGTATTCTCTGCGTGATGGTATTTTAAACATAATTGGAAAAGAGGCAATAGGCATTTCATTCACCTATACCTACTCACAAGCTGATGATATGGCTAACAGATAGAAATAGAGGGCTACTTGAAAAAATCACAGCAAATAAATGATTCAGACCTATGAGGACATGAATAAATTGCATCTGCTTAAAAGCCATGCTAATGAGTGCATTACTCTTTTTTTCTACACGGTTGGTTGCTCAGTGAGCATAAATATATTACATGTTTATCTCAGTTTTTTATTCTAGAGGTACATGTACATCTGCTGCACATAGCCAAGGGGACATCAGCAGAAAGGGAACTGGAAAAATTTTAAATCTATGAGAAACTGTAGAAAATACTACTGCTACTGATTAAATCCTGCAAATTATTATTGCAGATATTGATTCATCCTGCAGAAAAATACTGTTAGCAGAAGAGAATTAATTTTACTGTACCTGCATTGCCAAAAATTACAGAAGATTAGGTACCTGATCCCAGAAAATAATTTTATGCAGCTAGTGATTTAAACCACATTGGCTTCATTAGAAGAGAGGAAACAAAACAAGGAGTCAAATTAATTTTTTCTGGAGCAAGCAATTTTCATTTCCTGCTCCCAAGAAACAGTAGTGAAAGACAGAGTTTTCAATTCAATGAACTTACAGAAGGCAAAAAGTGCCAGACCGTAATTAAAACGTAAGTCAGGAAAATTAAGCGGTGTACTGAAAATGAAGGCAAAACTGAAGAGAGGCTTTGATTGAGGGACAAGTAGGAGAAAAGCAATTAAGACACCATTTGGAAGTAAACAGAAGAGATGGCAGAGCATAAATCATCCTCCAAGGAAACCTCTCTCTAGCTCATTAAATACTTCAAAGTTATTTATTATGAACAATTCCCTGCTCACCTTCCCAAAGTTTGTGCTGTATGCCACAGCACTTGGAGTAGGAGGAGCACTCTAAGCGCTGGCAGGTTGGCCAGTTCTCCTCTGGCCACAGAGAATGGCAACAGGCTGACACCCTTATCCAGTAGTGAGCTTTTCTAGCTGAGAGTACATTCTCAGCCACTCTCACCTTCAGCCCTAAACCCACAGAGACTCTTGCTTTGCTTTCTGATAGATAGTTTGCAAAATCTCATATGCAATGCATTTCTCATGTAAGATGAAGGCAAAATGGAGTAACTGTGGAGGAGATCCTGGCCTCCTTGGGGGTGTTGTGCTCAAGTTTCAGAGCCATTGTGCCAGTGACACACCTCCTAAACCCCTGCTCTCCTGTCACAACCTGCCCCAAGCATGTAACCTTTCATGATGGACAGAGGCAATGCAACACACAGCTCAAGCTGAGGATCAGGGCATTCAAAAGGGAGTTTTGGAGCATGGGCCTCCCATTCCGAGACTCACTCCACAGCTGCAGCACAACACCAAGGCTTTGCTCCCACTTCTTTTTCTTCACCTCATGCCCAGCCACGACAGTGCAAGAAAGAGACCACAGTTCACTGAGTAGTGATGTGAGGTGGGAGCTAAGAACACAAGACTGTGTGGGTTTGCCTGCTGCCTGTTTTACAGATGCAATTCTCTCAGCACTCAGAACAGTTAGAATTAATCGTTACAAGGAAGACCCTTCCTCTTGTGATATCACAGGATGTGGTTCTTATTGGGCAACGTGTTTGCTTTCAGATTAGAATTATTCTTCAATAATTCTTCCTGTTTGTTTCTAGTGCTGCTTGCTGCCTATGGGCAGAGCCATTTAGCAGGCGTGGCCTGAAATGCTTATTCTCCACTGATTCCTCTGTACATTTCATCGTTTCATTGACACTTGTAGCTGCTGATATTTGGCTTGGAAGAGTCTTCAAACAATCCTTTGAGGAAAAAAGCTCCTTTCTCCCCACTTTTACTCCACCATCAGAATATGACCTACCACCCTTCAAGATTCCTGCCAAGCATAAATAAAAAAAAGCTAAAAAAACTCAAGAGGGCTGGGGACAGATTCTCAGGCCAAGTAGCACCTCAGAGAGAGACAAAAGTTGCCTCAGCAGATGGTTGAAGCTCCTTTTAATGTAAATGTCAATTTATGGAGCAAAGCCACATAATTCTGAACATTCGCTTGAGGTTTACAAGAGTAAAGTGTTTTCATATGTCTGTGTATCTGCGGGTAGTGATGCACTGCCCACACAGGTGGGTGATGGAGTACTCCCAGCACACTGAGTCATAGGTCAGACCCTACTGAGCCCTTCTAGACAAGTGAGTAGAGCCCTGAGCTGAGAACCCCCGTTTGTTCCTTGTATTTAAACCTTCACTGTTATTTTTCTTCTTTATCTCAGTCCTTCTGTTTCCCCAGTTAGATACTAGGCAGTTGGAACAATAGTTGTCCTACTGTAAGATTAGCTAATACCCCAAAACTCCCTTTTTTAGAAAAGGAATTTTTTTTGTACACCCAAGGGGCAGGGTGGGTGGGAGAATGGATTCTGCTACATGCTCAGTTTGAAAGCAAAAGTGCCTAAAAGGATGAACACTAGTAGCTTCTGTACCATTAGCTAATTTTTGCATACTAATACATCAGCACCATAAAGTGCCTGGCAGCTTAAACATCATTATGCTACTGCAGGATTTGACAACTTATATCACATATGACTTGAGCAGATTTTGGGAGAGGGCATGGCTAAGAGATGAGCATTGAAGCAAGTAGATGGGACCAGCTGTACTGCAAATCTTTGTGTCCCTGCAAGGCAAGGGACATCATTGGTCCACCAGCTGCATTTTGCTCCTTTAACAGCATGTCCAACCTCTGCTGAGCTGCATGTCCAACCTCTGCTGAGCTGCTGCCAACAATTAAGGTTCCTACAGCATATTGTTTCTGCTAGGTTTCTTTTGTGCTCCGTGGCATTTTTTAAAGTATCTTGAAACTACATAAAGTTTTTTGGGAGTTAGGTTTATGTCTTTCAAAGGGTGAAAAGGGGGGGAAAAGGAATACTTTACACAGTTACAGGTTTTTCAGGGTGTGAAAATATTTTGAAATTATTTAAAATATCAGTTTTCTGTATCAGAAATAGTGTGGCCAGCAAGACTAAGGAAGTGATTCTTGCCCTTCACTTGGCACTGGTGAGGCCATGCCTTGGGTACCGTGTTCAGTTCTGGGCCCCAGTTCTGGGCCCCTCAAATCAAGAAGGACATGGAGGTCCTCAGTTCAAGGAGGACATGGAGCAAGCCCAGAGAAAGGCAATGAAGCTGGTGAAGGGTCTGGAGCACAAGCCTAATGAGGAGTAGCTGAGGGAGCTGGGGGAAAATCTGGAGAAAAGGAGGCTCAGGGTGACCTTATCACTCTCTACAACTGCCTGAAAGGAGGGTGTAGCCAGGTGGGGGTTGGTCTTTTCTCCCAGGAAACCAGTGACAAGATGAGAGGACATAGCCTTAAGACACACATGGGGAATTTAGGTTGGGTATCAGGAAGAATTTATTCACAGAAAGGGTGATCAGGTACTGGAATGGGCTGCCCAAGGAGGTGCTGGAGTCACCATCTCTGGAGGTGTTTAAGGAAAGCCTGGATGTGGCACTCAGTGCCATGGTCTGGTTGACAAGGGGGTGTTCAATCACGGGCTGGACTTGGTGATCTCAGAGGCCTTTTCTAACCTAATTGATTCTATGATTTTGTGAAACTTTTGGAGATCATGGCTGAAGTCTGCCTGCCTGCCGACCAATTTTTGGATACAATGTAGAGGCTGTGAATTTGAAATAGAGTTCTATTACTCACTTTATTAGTCTAAAACTATTAAGGAGACCTCTGCTTGTTACCACATTGATCTACATGTAAGACAATTGTGAACCACTTTTAGCAGACCAAAAATACATGTATGCAAATACACAGTAGATAAGGAGACTCATTTTGCCCCCACAGGAATTATGGTTGTCCCCAAATCTGCATCCCACATCCCACACAGTCATTCTTACAGGTTCGTCATGCAGCTGGGAAATGGACCCTTTAGTTTTTGACAAGGGAATTAAAAAGTGTTTGGGCATAGGGCATGAATCGTCCTGCAGAGGTGCTGGCTTATCCCCACTGAGTACAGAGTGGTTCTGGGAACTAGTTTAGGCTAAATATCTAACTATAAAATAAAGATGCATGGGGATGACCTTTAGTAGGTCACTAAAGTTTCCATCAAATATTAGTTATCCATAAAAATAATTTGTTACTTCATTATACCAACACAAGCCAGTCTGTACCATGTGCTAAGTATGTCTGGATTCATAATGAAAATGCCAATGACTTCTGGTAAAAGTCTTGCTACCACAGTAGGCCACAGACATGATTTTGCTTCAGTTTTACTTTTCAAAAAGTCTTTATGCTGCACATGAAAAACCTTAATTCAATACGAGCTGAATTACAAGGCTAAATACTATGAAAATGGAAGTTATTACAGATAGTAACATTAATTCATATCCTAGCTTTTATTTTAAGATCCTACTTAGCCTGAAAGGGCACAGTGTAAGTTAACCTTAGAATTATGATTTACCACTGTGAACTTATATAAGTTGACTAAATCACCTATAGAGCTGTAAATATTAATGAAGTGTTGGCAACAGACAGCAGTTGTGAGTTGTGTTACTTGGCTTGCAGCTATGAATATTAATGAAATCTGATGAGCAGCAGTTTTGGCTGTGAATGGTGTTGTAGGTGTAAAACTGTAAATATTAATGATGTGGAAAAGACGGTCCATTTGGTTGTGACTTGTGCTCTTTTCTAAACAAATATATATCTTTCACTCTTCAGTGTTTTGATGGGGCTTTAAGCAACAGCCTCAGCTTCCTCTGCTGCTGCAATAAAACAGTATTTTGACAAACATATCCATCCAAAATGCACGACAGGGTTCCATTTCTGAGTTTTGAACGCAGCCCTGTTTGCCAAAGGCTGTCTCAGTCCCAACGTCAGGGCTGCATTTCAGGGCTTTGAGAGGAGGATGTAGCTGCTGAACCTTTGGCAGCCCCAGACGTACATCTTGTACTTTATGCTACAAGCAGTGCAGATGGCAGCACTTATATTTGACTTTTCCTGCTACTTCCCATGTAAAGCTTCAGTTTCAATTGTTTTAACATTTCCCAGAGTTTTCTGGTGTGCCTGGCCCCGGCTCAGGTTTTCCATTTATCTGTCAGTGCTGCAGGGAAGGGGAGGACACAGGCCTCCCTGCACTCCAAGGGGTGGGCAGCATCCTCTTTGCCCTCATTCCTCTCTGAAGCCTGGGATGTGCCCTGATGGTGCTCCAGCAGATCTGCCCTGGCACTTCTATGCAATTTCTGGTGTAAATCAGGGCAAAGCTCCTACTGTGCAACTTGTGGAAGGGTGAGTGCAGTGCTAGAGTTGGTGCAGCCTGGAAATCCACCTAACCCACCAGTATCCTATCTGATTATGCAGTGTGTGTCAACATTTATGAGATACTTAAGCACCTTCCAGTGCTGTACTGTTAGACAAATGTGTGATGATTTCCAGAAAAAAAAATCCACCAGGATGAGGGAGATGGAGGTACAAAAAATACCCGAAAAAGGGCTGTTATTATGAGCAGTTAATCAGGATGGGATAATACTTCAAGACAACTGAGTTTCCTTTAGCTGAATTTCTACAGACAGGCACAGGGGCTTCTGGAAGAGGGCAGCAAATTCTCACTTCCATACTTGTTACATTTGTTGGCTTTTTTTAAGCGGAAAAAATAACACAAGTCCACCAGGGGAAAAAATTTTGAGGAAGAGATCTGAACTAGGAGAGGAGGTATTGTAGGGCATTAAAAGGAGTACAGCAGCTGCAAATGCTCACCTTTGTTAGAAATGAGAAACCAGTTCTTTGAGATTTCATTTCCCTTTTTTAGACTTCCATTTGGGAGGTTAGGTAAACACAGTTATTTCTAGACCTCCAGTAATGAATATTAGATGAAACTACATTTTCTAATAATTGTCCATGACTTCTTGACATAGCTCATATCTTTACTTCAGTTCCAGTAAAGCCTACATTTTCTGTAACAATCACAAAACTACACTAAGCATGTTTTTTCCATACCTTTCTTTCTCTTTCTAATTTATGGCATTTTTTTTCAGAGTGTTTCAATTAAAAAAGAAATGGCTTTGTAAAATGACTGTAATACAAATGGAGTTTGTAACCATAGTCCAAATAATATAACACTTTGACAGAAGAAGAGGAGCATGCAAAAAAATGCAAGAAGCAGCCTTTACTGAACTTTCTTCCTTCTTTCTTCCAGGGACACAAAGCACAATGGTAATAGATCCAGCAGTTTTCTGGAACTTGTTAAGAAAATGAGGGGTTTTGAAGATTTGTCTTTAAAGACAAGTATGAAATTCTGAGTTTCTTGTATCAAGACTCTGTGGAGACAAGGCTGCAATAGTATCTTGATGTTGCTCGAGAAGTGTGAATTTAGCCAGAATAAACTTTTCTCAAAAAGACTTTAAATCATAGGAGGACAGTTTCTTAGGTTGCCTGATCTTGTATAAACTGGAACTTCTAACCCAGATAAAGCCTGTTGGTTTGTAAATTAGTTTCTGTCGTAGAGTAAAGCATGGAATGCATCCTGACTAACACCCAGATTTTCATTAGTGTTATGGATGTCCCTATGCTTGCTACAGATATTACTGACTAGAACTTAGTTTCAGCCTATAGGACATAGCTTAAATAATTGCATGACATCGATATGTTTGAAATACTTTTAATGCAGATGTAATTGTCTATCATGTATTAACAATTTGTGTTGGTGCTTTGTAGTTTGTCACATTAATCAGCAATATTGCCATCACTCATGCGAGTGTGCATGTGTGCGCGTGTATCTATTCGTATGGGAGGGAAAAACTGACAGTCGAGGCTTTGCTCTTTGATATAGCCTCATGATTAGTCTAATATCTAAAAATATTGAAATAATGAAAAAAGATACAGTCATCTATCTTTACATAATGCTACTATAAAGGTTCTCATTCCTAAAACACCATGTAATTTACATTTGCTTTTCCATCCAGGTTCAGCTGCTATTCAACCTTTCAGCTCACGATGATTTTCTTCTCCAGATATCAGCAGTCTTGTCCATCTTGTCCTTTTGCTCATTGGGGATTATCTCCACACCAGTAAATTGATTTCCAAAGTGAGGCCTCACAAACACCACTTCTTCCTCGATTCCCTATTGCCCAGCAATAGCTTTCAGGAAAAAATCTCACACAAAGCAGGCTCTCCTTCCTCACATTTAGAGCTACATTGCACGGGATAAAACCATGACCAACAGGAATTAGCATTCTTTGTGCAGCTTCACTTTCAAGAGCTGAAAAAATTGCTTCTGGGTTTTATTTAACCATTATTTTTACTGCCTAATATGATCACGAGTAACACACATCTCTACGTATTATGACCATTAATCATTGTTTGCACACAGCTCATTTCTGTGGAGGCACAGCTTTCTGTATAAGAGAAATAGAGGACAAAAGTAGCTATATTTTTAAATGTCTATTTGCCAAAGGACAAGAAGCTTTTTCTCTATCTGACTAGCCCACCTAGCTGGTATGCTTAACAGTTTCCTGCTGCTTAATGCAATTAGACTAATTTAATTAGGTTTGACACCTGACCCAAGGGATGTTCTCACCATTTAATCCAAATGATGGGAACTTTTTTAGGACAGAAACTATGAACGGTAAATAACTCATATTTTTATTCCTGTGGAAGTATAAGCCTTCCAGAGTTGTAAATATGCAAGTACTTACACAGGTATGCTTACATGCATAAACGAAGTCAAATGAAAAAAATCTACTGTTCAGTCTAGTGTTTCCAATTGCTCTCATAAGCATTCAAGCAATTACAATCATTGGCACAGGCTGTTTTGATAAATAAAGACTACTACACTGCTTACTCTTTTCTAGCTGTCAGGACAGCTACTATCCTTCATAGTGTGTGTGCAGGGATAGCTTAAAAAATCAGGTTGGAGCTTTCAGATAAAGTATGACATTTTATCTTAAAAACATAAATGAAAACTACACCATTTCCTTCAGATGGTCTGGTATCTTCTTGCTTCTTGAGGCATGGAGAGCAGCTGCATTCACAGTCACAACTGGGATATCACTGCTGTGGTGCGTTATCAAAAAAGCCCTGGAATCTGTCATATAATCTGAAACTGTTGCCCAGATGCATCAATGAGGATGGATCCCACTGTTATTGCTCTGTGTTCAGACCACAAAATCTGAACACAAAATCTGAAGAAAAGGCACCCTGGGTTAGACCAAAGATGCATCATCCCAGAATCCTTTCTTTGATACTTCCCCAGCAGAGAAGGGGGACAGCCTGATCAGGAAGATCATTTTCCCAGGGTGAAGCTTATCCCTTGCATCCCTGGAGTACTGATCTTTAATTTTCCCAAATGCAGGAAATTTTTGGTTGGCCAAGCCATCTTCACTCTCTTCCTGTAAAAGACTAACACTAAAAATAAAATAAAAGTAAAGAAAAAGAGGCGGGCCAGTACCTACCCACCAGTGAAATGTGCTAAAGCTCCATAAGAAGTCACTATGGAACTTCAGCTCCTGGTGCATCCTCCAAGTCAAGCATCAATTCCCTCCCTGAATCTGAGACCAATCTGAGGAACATGGGAACAAGCAGCACACGGTGAAAACTGCAACTGCTCAAATTAGCCATATTTTCAGCCTCCAATCATTCCCTTTTCTCCTGGTGGCATGTCTTACAAGAGATACAAGTGCTATAGGCTCTCTCAAAGAGAGGATACCACAGGTATCCTTCAGAGGAAGGGGCATACCCTGATTATCTCTCCAAAAGAGCACAGTGGACAATGTGCCACTTAGAAAGACAGGGGAAGAATTTGAGCAGTTAGAAGCAGCTGATGGAGCAAAAATGGATGTCCTGCCTCCAACCTGTAAGAGGGTGTCTCTGGGGTGACACCCTCAAATGTCTTACACAAAATCATGAGTGTGAATAAATCAGTGTAAAGCAGTTGGTCTTTGGAAAGCAGTAAAATTACCAGGAAGTATATAGTACTGCAATTAATGTAGAACAAATCTAAATAACATAAATGGAAAGCATTTTGTGCAATATAAACCCCAATTCCCAAAACACAGGAGCAGATAGCAAAGAGACAAAAATTGAGACAGTAACACTCCTGAATATTTCCTGTTCCCCTAAACTTAAATCTCAAGGACACCCTGAAGCTCTCAATACATTTTTTGATCCCTTTTGATTGTGAAGCATGGCTGGTTGTTAATGAACCCAACAAATGTTTTTACAGCATCCCAGGAAGAGACGTCCACGAGTTCCCCCTGTGATATATAACTCCTTATGAACCTTCCTCCAGCTGGCTGCCCTGTAATGCCTCCTGCTTCTTGTACTGGCAACAGTAGTAAAGAACCAGTCCATATCCATATCTCTCTATGGAACACTCTTACCATCTCCCCTTTGCTTAGCTCTTACAGCCTGAAAAATTGCCAGATCCTCTGCCTGCTACCCACCTGGAGTCTCCCAAAATGTCATTATTAACTCAGTGGCTTCAAACCAGACGGCAAAGACTCTGTTATATATTTTTATTATTTATAATATTAAGAATGAGTCTGGTGTCTAAAGACAGAATATGGAGCGCTTCAAGTGTACAAACTGTTTAGTGAGCAGGCAAATACATGCATTTGGTTTCTTTAGGCTCTAGGCTATTTTCGTTTTCCACAGCCACATCCTGTGGCCTTCTCTCCAATGGAAAGGAGTAATTTCAACTGTGTTGTTAACACAGTCACTCTGTTTTCCTGACGTATTTGAGGAAAATCTTTCAGGAGTCATTACTTTTACCCTATTTGGTTGGCATTGTGACTATCATGTTGAACAATGCTCAGAGTGGGCTGAAGGACTGATGCAGAAACACACAGACCTCATGATGATACAAGCCTCGTTTCCCAAGAAGCTGAGCTAAAGCTTGTAATGAACTAATAAATTATTACTCATTCCAAGTTACATTTCTCATATGATCTATTCTTTTATGAGCAAAGAGGGATATTAGGCCAATAAATCCTTTATTAATTGGCAAGATAACAGACCTGTTAATATAAAAGCAGTTTTCTTTTACATATGAAATGTAAGTCTTTTAACCAGTTTAATAAGAAAGTATTCATCTTTTTTTTTCCTATTGTTTTAGTGACTCAAAAGCTGAGAAATTCTGAATTAATTTGAGAATGAGTTAGTTAATAAATTAATTATCCTGCATATTATTTTACTTTGAAGCATAAATGCTGGTGCAAAACTGGCAAAGAGAATGAAATTCTACAGATAAGATGTTAATATGGAGGGAATAATTTAATCAAAGCAGATTGTTTGGTAGTGGTAGAGGTGGAGGAAGGGCGAGAAAAGACCTTCCACACCCCAAATTTAAAGTCTCTTTAAATGAAACTGGGTCCACCCTTGACAAAGCAACCTTATGCTACGTATTTGGCACATTGCGGATAATCAAAACAGTATAGCACCACTGTGCATACCCATTTCAATTCAAATATGATTTGGTGGCATAAATCCAAAACTGCTTGCTTAATGCCTTTGTGCATCATCTTTATTATGCAGACACTCCCAACACATTCGCAATGAGGTCCCATACCCTTCCTATTTTTAAGCAGCTCAGGTGTTTTGGACCAGTACGGAAGTTGTTCATTTTTCTTGTCGTGCTTCTTGTCCATTTCTCTTCTCATGGCATAATTTCTCCTTGAGCAACTCCTGATCTTTACTGTGATATATGGTCTTGAAAAATTTATTTGAGAGAGTTTTCCCCTCTTTGCTCTAAAATGTTGACCAGTGACTGCAGTCAGTTGAGACACATTGATGGCATTGACAGCTTAGACACTGTGCACGGCTCATCACTGAGAGGAAGAAACTGCAACATGTTTTAGGAAGAGCAAATGCAGCTTTGAAGATCAGTTAACTTTTTTCACCAAGACAGATTGTTTGAGTGAAAAAATCCTTGAAGATATTTTGTGCCTCTATTGCATCTTTTTATAATGTCCTACCACAGCACCGTAAACTGTGCAGCTTACCTAACATGGCAAGCTGCTTATGATTTCATGAGTTTTCCTTTTTTTCCTCCATTTTTACGTACTCTATTAAAATAAAATCTTTCCAGTGAAAACATCCACCAGATCCTGCTTGTGTAAACTATCAGGAAGATGATTTTGTCAGCATTTGACAGACTAATGTATACCAACAATAGTAAATCATCTCTAGTGAGAGTGTCACAGGTGAGGTTATTTTACATGACATGGTGATCTAGACCAAACCCGGGGTTTCTGACAGAATGATGTAATTTATGAACATACTGGAAAATGTTACTTTCTACCAAAACAAACTGGAAGATATGGAGGATAAACATTTCAGTACCAACAGGACCAAATGCTCACTATTCCTATTTTCTCTGATTTAAATATAATTCTGGGCTTGCTTCTCCTTCTAGAAACCTGAAAATTCTATTGTACATCCCTAAGGGGAAATTGGCCAGGAATTGAAGCATTCAGTGAAAATGGGAATTTGTAATTCTCTTTTTTTGAAAATGGAATATGTAGTCACTCTCCAGTGTTGGAATGCCATAGGTAACATGATCTTAAGATCTCCAGGATGCTTGAAGCACCCTTGAGATACAAGTAAAGCTGTCTAACTGTATCCATATAATATTTAGTTACGGTAAAATACCATCACATAGACAATGTCTATATTACCAGGTTTGGGATGCAGACAGATTCCTGTGTTCAGGAACATAACTTAGCCACATACCAACTCTGTCTCACAGCAAAACTTAAGTGCTTATCACCAGGATGTGGGAGAGGAGTCACAGAAGATGCAAACAGGTGCCTGCTGTGGGTAGCTGGTGGGAGTCCCGTGGCACATCACAGTGTGCATCACAAGGTGACTCAAGACACAAACTCAGGGCTCCTGTGGAAAGGCAGCTCATCCCTACTGTCATAGGACAAATCCCACCCTGGACTGTTTCTTAAGCAAAAAGAGTTCTAAATGCTCAACTGTGAAATACACTCAGTCAGAAAAGCATGAGAACAGAGCAAGAAATTTGTATCATGAATCTTGAAGAAACCAGGAAAGTACTTTTGCTCTATGAAATTATAAATATAATAGCTCCTTTTTGGAAAGGAAGAAAAAAAATCTTGAATCTGTTATTTTTATATTACCCTACTGCTACATTATGTTATATTCAGACCATCTACAGCTTCAGTGGAATTACTTTATAATAGACAGTGATGAATGACTCAAATAATCTGTTTTCCCCTTGTGAGTAGAAATAGTCCCCATAACCATTTCCCTCTCTTGATTGTACTCAAAGCCCTGGACAAGCAATAATGCCTTTCTCCTGGGGACGTATACCACAGCAGCCCAGATCTCTAGTGGCACATTTATGTGGCCTAAGTCATGAACCTAAAGTGCAAAAACACTCACTGCCCACCACCTCTCCCTTTGCTCAGGAAGCACAGCATTATCTTCCTTGAGCTCTCTTCAGGTTCACTGTTCATGCATCATCTTCCTGTTTCTCCCAAACAAAAACGGCTTCATTTAAAAGGAGTTTCGTTTTTTTTTTTTTTTGGACTGCTTCTCTGTTGACGTACTGAAGTGTTGAGCCAAAATTAAGCAGCAGATCCTTATCACCTCAGAACCCCCAGCATCAAACAACAACAGATCCTTCTGTATAGACCATTGCACGGGTGACAGGAAGGCCAGGTTGAAAACAGCACATTGTTCACTCAGCAGTCACCATGCTATCTGAGACGTGGGACAATGGTTGCAGGCGAATAGCAAGAAAAAGGGATTTAAAGACACATTTCCCAAACCAGCTCTACCCTGTCACTGTGCTGATCATTGCCCTCTCCACCAGAGAAGAACTTCGGTTGAAACGTATCTCTGGGTGTCATCCAGTCCATCCCTTCTCAATTCTAGGATAAATTCAAAGTTATATCAGGGACAGCAAGCTTGCTCTGCACTTCTTAGTCATGGATAGATTGAGAGCACACACTCTTGTGCTTCTCAATCAGTTATTTGTATATCACTACATGGAAGGAGATCACCTTCCACAGCAAAGATTCCATCCAACAGGCCGACTGGGACACGATACTTCCTGATCGTGGAGTCAGTGTAAGTTGAAGCACCTCTCAAAACCTTCTCCAAGTCCCAAACTCTTTTGTTTCCTCCGAGTAAGTATCATCTCCTGCATGCAAGCCTGAGGTGCAATTTTGTATTTAGCTTTCAACATGTCTTGCTCTACTTGTTTCTCCCTCTTTTCTAACACTTTCAGATTCTCAAAGGGTGGGATCCCTTCTTCTGTAACGAGACCAGTGTAGTGCAAGTACTGGTCCTCAGGACTGGCCACACAACTAGGGTTGACTTGAAGAAGGGGTCTAATTTATAGGTGATTTTTGATATTTTGGAAACCCCTTACCAGCATCTTCCTCCCTCAAGAAACCAACAAAACTTCTTTAAGAGTCTTCTCTTAGGGCACACAAGACACTGTCTGTACACAGGGCTGCATGTGGCTCCTTCATGAAGGCCTTCATGCTCTAGTTGTGCTTGCCACCTTCTGTTCCTCAGGCATAGAACTCACATCTTTTTCCACTGGTCTTGGGAGCGTGTGGGAACTATGGCTTTTGTGAAGACCCTTGGAGCACAGAAGACCTAGAATTGCTTGTAGTATCAGAGCCTCTGTTCACGATGCACAGCTACAGAAAAAAATCCCAGACTCATCTCCATTGAAGAGAAGGCACCAGATAAATCTATGCATGTTTTGACATCAAGGAGATTAATGTGGTGTTTATGTATGCACTCTCCTAATCTCTGCTTTACTTCTGTGAAAAGTCACACCTAAATAATTTATGGTCTAAAAAGATGCAAAAGAGATAAAGTGCCTTTAATGTAGAAGTAATAATGATGGCAAAATTAGTCTAGCCCTTAGCAAATGTGTTTATTGACATTTTTAAGAGAAAAGGCTTTTCTCACCTGATGTTTGTTTTCCATGTGTGTAGACTTTGGCTGTATGTTAATAAAAGAATTTTAGTTAATTAAAGAATTGTAATCAAACCAATCTGCCAGAGACAAATCTTTACTCTCAAAAGTTAGTATAAAAATAAAGAGCTTTGATTCAGAAAGCAAATGCTGTCATCTTCCATTTTTCTTAAGGAAAATATCAAGGGAAAAGTATAAAAAGTGTAGAAAACCACTAATGTTTAATGAAATACTGGAGAACATATGAAAAACAGAATATATAATTTGTCCTGAGGTAATAGACCTCAGATGTATGAGTAATATTTTTAACTTTGATGTGTCCTAACGTATTTAACATGTTTCTCATTATTTGCTGCACAGAACTTTGGATAAGCTACTCAAGAAAGATGTGCCCATGTTATAAGCACAAGCTGTCTTCATTCTAAGGTGGGGAAGAAAATGTCCACCACTCTAGCTTTCACTTGGACCATGTTTATTCAACATGCTGCCTTAGAGTAGACATCTTTATTCTGGCAAAAATCTTATATCATTCTAACGCTATCAGCGAAGTATTTTCCCTGCTGCAATGGAAGTACCAGTGTAACTGTCAGCACTGCTAAGCACAGTATCACCTCTCAGTCTATTTTCACTAACCAGAGCTTTATGTGAAGGTCAATGCCCATGCCTTCATCCTTCTTTTCTAAAGCTAAGAATAAATCACAGAGCAATATGCATTGCCTTTTACACATTGTGCAGTGAGTGTACACCAATTATGGTAGATCCATATGTAATCCACTTCTCAAATTAGTTAAAATGAGCAGCATCCTTCCCGTCATTTTAAAAGACCACAGCAGGTCCCTTGAGCTCTTTGGCAGAGTGCTTTAGTTCTTTACTTTCAGGAAAGAGCAAACAGCTGATGAGATTATTAACTTGAAGATGGGCAGGATAGGAGAGTTCCACACTTTCTGCTGACTAATTCCAGGTGGTCTGACTGTGCATTGGATGTTTGCACTCTGTTTTCAAGCATCTGCTTCTTCATGGTGTTGGTCAGGAGAAGTAGGAACCTGAATTTCCTTGATGTATTCTAATAAGCAGCTAAAACTTAAACACTGCAGTCCTTACGCTTTTATGTATCTAAATCCTCTTTACTACTACTACTACTAATAATAATAATAAAAATGGTTGTTATTTTTATTATTACTAATTGCATATGAAAATACTGGAAGACTTCTCTTCCACAATTTGGAACACATGCAAGGCATGTGATACGCTTCCATCATTTGGACAAACACTGTGCCAACTGAAGTAGATTTTACTAAATAGCCATTCCTCCTTCACATTCCTGGCCACAGACAAGCAGTGTTGCCTGTGCATAGCACAGCCAATACTCCCAGCTCCGTGTGCAGCTGTGGATACAGAGAGCCAAGTGAACTTGCAAGCTGGCATCTTATGTGGGAGCCAGCACAGCTGCAAATTTGCTCATCATTTCTGTCTGAATTAATTATTCTGGATGTCCTGGGTAAATCAACTGTCTAGGAAATTGTTCAGGGCACAGTTTTATAATCAACACAAACCACCAAAACTATTTGTGTACACACAGTACAATGCATCTGTGAGGGCAATGGGATGGAGACAGAGCACGGGCCTTAATGGCCAGTCTGAGACAAGTCCTCATGCATCTCTTGATTAATTAAAACATGATAGCTTTACCTTAATGGACAATGGTATGAACCTAGATGAGACCCACCTCTTATGGCTGCAAGTGACCAGAAAGATGAGAAATTCAGCAGAGTTCAGGAATTCAGCCCTTCTTTGAGCAGGGCTGGGTGGTATGCAGAAGCAGGCTTTAGATTTGGCAATGACACAGTCTGATGCATGACTCCTTGAAGGGATGGAAGTTTTTGTTTCTAGCCAAGTAATGACCCAGTGATGTTTACTTGTAGGCATTCCTAAAAGACTTTATTTTCTCACCTTCTTAATTTGACTACTTCTTGTTTTATACCTCAAACTTACAAAGAATTATTTTCTTAAGACTGTCTGAATTTTTAATTGGACAGAAATTAGCAAGTGTCTCAGGCAGACCAGTAATCCCATTTCAGATGACTGCAAGCCCCGTAGAAGTGAGGACTCTCCCAAAGGCATGGGTGCTTCCAGGTTAACACATCATTCACTGGTCTCCACTAACAAGAGGGAGAACCTGGGAGCAAAGTCATAATGGTGGGTGAGACGTGAAAGAATGAAAACAGGGGAGAGGAAGAGGGCTCTCAGAGAGCTCTGAGTTGCAGAGCACCACAGGGCACAGCAGGGCCCAAACACTCAACAGGGAGGCCTCTTAGACCAACCCAAGGTTTTGTGACACTCCCGCTCTGTCCTCCAGCCCTTTGCCAAGAGCCCTCAAGTCTTTCATCATGCACATCAAAAGGAACAATAGAAGAAACAGATGCAAATTATCTAAGCATGAATCCCACCATATCAAGGACTTTGCATCAAGCAGTGGGGGCTGTGGGGTGAAAGGAAGCTTCTTTAATTTCCTTGGGCATGGAGGCGGCCCCCCAAGGCTTGCTGTGAGGAGCTGTCCCTCCCTTTTACCTGCCGACAATGGTGGGGCTCAGCCCTTGTTAAAGCGTTTGCGTCAGACGTGGCAAGGTTTTAAAATTGCTCAGAAGTCAGCGTGGGGTGAGTGGGAAAGGATGACAGCGACAAACAGGCAAAATATCCTCACATACGATCTGACGAAAAAATCACGAGTTTCCATAGCATCCACCAGCAATTCTGTCACCTTCCTCCTCAGGACACACATTTGAATTCCAGTATGAATAGCCCTTCTTTGGTTAGGCAGCTACTTCTGCTAAACTTCTGTGTAATAAAGAGTCCCTATAAATTAATTTCACACTTTTTGTTATCTTTTCAGCTGAAGGATTTGTCAGAAAGTGACCTACTTAAAAATGAACTTGTCACAGATATGAGTTTAGAACTTGACAGTTTTTTAAAATACGGGTATATCATAAGATTCAATATTGGAAGACAAGACAGCCAGGCCATAGAAAGATATTTTATTTCAAATGATTATCAAAGCAGCAAAATTGTCCTTGGTATTTTCTCCCTTTCTATACCTTTTTTTTTTTTCTCTTTTATTTGAGCATCTGAGCTCCTTACCTCTCCCACTGATTTCGTCCTCAAGCAATATCTTTTTCTTTATTTCACTTTTATCTCACCATGCACAATGCTACATCCAACACAAAATTTCTGAGTGTTTGTTCCAAAAATGCCAGTGTGCTTTTACAAGTTGTTGCACAGGGTTTCATATATGTATTAAGGATTTAGAATGAAGTCTCCTAAAAATTGTGAAGTAAACACACAGTAGAAAATTCATACACGAGATTTTTGAGTACTTCAAAAACATCTGGAGATTTGGTGAACTTCTGTTGAAGATACGTGAGGAAGAAGAGAGAGACTGAGATGTAATGAGTGTAAATAATGAAGATAGTGTTATGGATTTGTAAAAGTCGTTTTACATAGCTACTAAAAACCTGGTAGTTGTAGTAATATTAGAATTAATTTAAATTTTGCCAAAACTGTGCCCTTTTATCCTGCTGATGTCTGAATCTGTTTTTCAAATGTACCGAGTTACTGAGAAAACTATTAATATTCAATGCAGATATAGTCATATAAATTATCCAGTTTCTAAAACAGCGTAGAAAAGAGGATGATTCATCAGTGTTTGATCTCAAGTTAAGAAAGTGTTTCAATTAATCAGAAATCATAGCAGCCATGAGCAGCTATTCCTTTTTTGCTGTTGCAATGAGCACTGGGAAGCTGTGGGGAATTGGCAGAAGGAGACGGTGTAAAACACCCCTCATCATCCCTGTGGGAGAAGGTCTGGAAGCGGGGGTGGGAGGCAGGGCTACCCAGGCCCGTGCCCAGCCACTGAGGGCTGCCGTTGCACAGGGATCACAAAGAGTGGGTGGGACAGTGATGTGTCCATGGCTTTCCCAGACAACCAAGCAGTGCTGTTGTGTATTCCCATGGCGTGAGGCTGGGGCTCTTCCACTTCCTGGGCTATCACTCCAGCCTGACCAGTGTCCTCCAGCACTGCTGTCCGCGGCAGGAGCCAGCCAGAGGCCAGCGCAATGAGGACAGGCTCTGGTGGCAGGAGAAGATACTTGGGTGTTGAAAACAGGCCAAGGACCTGGCTTTGACGATCCATCTGCAACATTTACTAAGGCCAAGGTCATTCTCTGAGAAAAGATTGTACTTCCTACAGAGAAGCTTTACAGAAGGTGCGCTAAGGCTAGATTTTATGACAGGGTTTTGCTTTCACCTGTTGTTGAAGTAAGTCTAAACCCTCCCTTACTCTCACAGGTCACTGTGAGGTAGTTTGCAAATAAGCTTGGACAGCTGAAGCAAAAATCTTTAGAGTGAGATCCAGAGTCAGAAGGTTTGGTTTGAATCAAATCAACAGATTTATAAATATATTTGTAGACGAGTAAGTATTCAGGAGACAAAACAGGGTCTCTGCATCAGAACAAAGCAATGTCAGCAGTTTTCTTCCAAGCGTGACAACCCTAATTAATCTCAAGCACCTGCTCCTTGGCTGCTCTGAGCCCTTTGCACTCCGAGGAGAGTTCAGATTGCAGGTTTTCCCTGGTCAAGCTCAGGCCAATGATGCTCACACTCGGCCTCAGTTTTGGAAATATTTTGTACCGTATTTCATGGTTGTCCCTGGCCATCTTGTTGGTGATGGCAAATGTGAAAAAATCCTGGTTTCATGGTTAAAAGCAACAGACACTGTCTCTGTGAGAAGAACACTGTCCTGTTTGCCATTGAAATGTGCTGTTCAAATGTCATTCCCTGTTGGCTTTTTTGAACAAAATTAGCAAATATTGTATCTCCCATTTTTCTTATGAAAACCATTTGGAGAGTTATGGCAAGGCATCTCCAAGCAGCAAGTCCAGTTCTTCTCACAGTTGTTTTGAAATAATACACATCTAGAAATTCCTCTAGAGGCCCTTCTCCTCACCAATTCCCTCACAGCTCCTGCAGACGTAGAGATGGCTTTGTACAGCTTTGTTTCTCAGAGATCTACAAACAGATGAAAGTAAGTGCTTTTTTCCCCTCCAAGGACATGCTCTCTCTTGAGCCCCAGAATCTTGACAGGACTGCAATTACTTCCCTTGCAGATGATTGCCTCTAGAGACATTAGGCTGGGGGGATAACCTTCTCTGCAACATTCACATTGTATGTTTACATTCAGCATTTTAATACCCTGACATTTATTTTCATTTGGTCCCACATGCCAACTTCATGTCTAACTTAGTGTGGGCAAAAGTGGGCCTCAGATCAGGGTTAAAGAAGCTCACTCTAAGTAGGACGTGATACTAGTGGATGGGTGGGATGCAGAGCAGTGATGGGAGTGTAAAAGATGACAGTGATGAGAAAAGTGGGGAAACCCTTTAACTTTCCGAAGTGAGAATTAAAGACCAACACTGCATTTTCAGCTCTTACCAGATGATTCAGTAACTGTGAGATCAGCCTTGCTTCTGCCTGTGCCTGCCCAGGAAAGGGCATTCCTGTGGCATGCAGATCTCACGGCTCCCCTCCTTGCCTGCCTGTGAGCACAATATGTTTTATTTTACAGACAGAAGAATAAGAACTCATTCTTTATAGATGGAGACGGGGGAAGAGAGAGAGAGAGAGAGAGAGGTGCATAATTACCACATATGCCTCATATGCATTTATAAGTACGAGCATATGCTCTGAAAATGTAAACCTTCATTAAAGGAAAAATTGAAGATGACAAATTTGCAATGTAAGATTTAAAATACATGAAAGGTGAAAGATTAATTCAATAAACTGTCCACACTTAATTAGAAAATAGGATGCTATGGTGAGTTCTGCTAATTTTTCCAATGCCACTTGGATGCATTGCCAATAAATAATCTTACAGCAGCAAAATAAATCACTGTGTTACGAAGAGCCCTCATCTGCGACCAAAATCATTCTATTCACCCTGGAGACACATACCTATGAAAAATTTAGGAGGTCATCAATCACGGTCTCTCTTTCCAATGTTTACAAAGTTGTATCTTTGGATAAGAACATTTCCAGTCTTCTTGTCATGATCGAAATCAGAGCTGAGGTCTGGCATATGTACAGACAGGATCACTGTGCTCAAGTAGACTGCATCTCATCCTTAATTTTTGAAGTTACATAAAATAACTCTTCTGGGGCTCTCTGTTATTTGAATGTCCCTGGTAAAGTGATGAAAAGAGATCTCAATGAACACAAGAATTAGGCTCTAGGTTTAAATATACAGCATGCAACTGTAAAGCACAAGACCACTGAAGAACAATGACAGATGTATTCATTTCATGTCAAGTGCTCTGAAAGTGTGCATACTCAAAAAATTCAAATCTGTATTCTGCACAAAATCTTCATGGGCACATGTAATTTGCTATTTTTCCATCATACATTAGCTCTTTGTTTATGGTATAAGAATCACCAGGTAACAGTATAGCAGCCAATGTTACTTATCATTTAACTATCAGACTTTTTACTGGAAACCAAAACATCATCATAAAATTCAAATAAACATTTCACAAGGATCATTACACAGGAGGTATCACATTAAGCCTACTGAAAAACCAATTCTCTGAAGTGTGTTTCACAAGCAATTGCTTCCCAAATAGTTTTCCATTACCGTTGAGATTCAAGCCACAACCAGTGCCTTTAGTCTGGTTCCTAATCTTTATTTAAGGAAGTGTCTGGATAAGGACTCTGAAGGCAGCTTTCTCTGCCACTTCCACAGGAAATGTCAACCCTTATTTGGGTCATTTGGATCTAATGATCTCTTGATTCATGACCAAAAATCTTCCAGCTGGTTGTAAGAAATCACATGGTCTAACTGCAACAGAGGGGTGGGGTCAGTGCCCTGAGCATGGATAGAAAAGGAATATCCACCGTAGACACCTTGTACCTGCCTTTGAGCTCATATATTTATTCACAAGGTTACTCAGATATAAAGCTGCTAATATCATACGTCTGAGGCAGAGGCAGTTTTGGTGAAACAGGGGGTTTTGTTTGTGCACAAAGGGCACTGCTGTGCTCTAGTGCATCCCTAGGATAGAGACTGGGCAGCACAAAGGCAGGCACTTCAGCTTGCTTCCTTTTTTGAGCCTTCTACCTTCTTTCCACATGAAAAAATCAACTCAGAAAATCTTCCTAGGAATCAGCTTTGCTCATTAGCCATGAATTCTGCTCACTTTCTGAAAAGTTCATAGTGCTATGTCTGGCTATTGCAGGTCAAGGAAAGATTAAATAGCCAATTTACTTTAAAATTGAGAAAGAGAAAAGTGAGCTTGATATATTAATCAGTTTTTCATTTCCACCTAAACTATTAGATAAGTCTGAGATAAAGTGCTTGAATTCATTAAAGTCTCTGAAGACTAGAAAGGACCCCTTTTTAATTTTTCTTCTCTTGCTCTCTCAAAAAATAAAATCCCTGTAATTTCATAGGTCAAGTTATGGTTACATCCATTTTGGTAAAATGTTGAATTAGAGAATTAGAACAGATAGGATTTTTTGGTTCAAACTTGTGCTTTCCATGGACTCCCAGGTGATAGAAATTGACTTCATAGGAAGTTGGGAGTTCTCAGGATTTCTGAGAGACATGAGCTTTGGGAACATTTGTAGGATTTGCAAGCCTGGTTTGATATATCTGACCTGTGCTCTGTTGTCACTATAGTAAACAGAAACAACAGAATAAAAAAAAACGCAAGAAAAGAATTTTTCTTCAAGAGACTTCAAAGTTCACACATCAAAGGGAATGCTGCAAAGCTGCAGCATGAAAATCTGATGGTTTGGGTTTCCAGAGTTCATAAACATTGTAGTTTCTGCCAGCTTGTTGATAGTCAGAATGAGGAGCATTCTCACCACCCATGCTCGAGGTCTCAACATTGGTACCCACTTCAGGTGCTTGGGCTGCATAAAGACGCTTGCTGGGCTTCTCCAAACCACTCTTTTTCTCAACCACACTCTCAAGCAGCCCATGTTGACCAGAGTGACCCTCAGCTCACTGGGTCACAGTCTTTCTTATTTAAGTGCACTCTTATAGACAAAGTGTAGACACCCTCAGAACCTGGACGAGTCTCATGCCTGATTGTGTTCTGGGGAATGCTTTGGGTTCTGAGGAGTATTTCTGGTTAACAGGGAGGCCTGATATTAATCATGCCTTTATTTAGAGAAGGTTTTGAGTCTCCCTTGGATCCACAATTATATGCCAATTAACAGTCCTTAGAGAAGAAGTTTACCACTGTAACCTTAATGGCAGTATCGTGCAGCAAGCAGAGTGGTGGTACCACGGAGCTCCTGAGCATTCCGTTCTTTATCAAAAGAAACATTTTTAACTCCCACTAAACTCTGTCCAAACTGCCTGATTTAGGCTTATAACGTGGGGGCTGAGGGACCACCAAGGTTAATTGAGAAGCTTCATGCACAGTTGATCCTGGAGAAATAAGACGGGGCAACCGTGAAACAGAAAACAACCTAAACAATCATCTGAGCCGAATGCCAGCGACAGCGCAAAGCTGTCCTAGGGGAAGGATGCAGGCAGGGATGTGCTGCTGGAGAGACTGGCTCAGTACTCTTTCCAGCACAGGCGTTCGCCTGTTACAGCAACGAGCCCAGCGGTGCCAGCCTTTTGCCCCGTGGCGGCAGACCCTCTGCAGGCACACACACACCAGACCTGGGGTACCTGGCGCCCCAAACACGGCACCCACCCCGTCAGGCCCTCCTCAGCTTCGTACATCCCTCACTTTTGGTCCCGGTGGGCTGGGGCTACCTGAGCAGCGGCACGGGAGAGACAGACCCGGGGGAGGAACTGGCCCGGGCACGGGAGGCTGCCCCCCGGCCGGGCCACCGACGCTCGCTCCCCGCTTCCCGCTGGCCCCTGCCCGCTGCTCTCCCCCCCGGCGGTGCCGCTCGCAGCCGAGAGCAGCTCTCCGTGCCCTGGGGGAGCGGGGCGGGGTGGCAGAAGCGAGAAGCGACATCTGCGCCCTTACATCCGCGCCCGCATCCCGCATCCACATCCACACCCTCACCCCACGTCCGCACCCGCGTCCGCCGCCGGGACGCGCCTTCGCCGCGGACGGCCCGGGGCGGCCCCGAGGGCGCGGAGCTGCGGCGGGAGGGAGCGGCGGGGGGAGCGGGGGGAGCCGCCCGGCCGCCCCGCACTGCCTGGCCCCGGGCACAGCCGGGAGGCGCCGCGGGAGCGGGGGGCGGGGGCTGCTCGCCGGGGCGGGGGCTGTCACGGGGCTGGGACGATAAAACCGGGGGTAATTGCATTTAGGCAAATGAGGCTGCCTCGGCCCTCCCCGTCTCCAGGTATATAAAGTGGGGAGCGCTCCTGCGGCCGGCCAACGCGCTCGGCGAGCAGCGCCCGCCCTCCCCGCTGCAGACGGTGCGTGCGCTGCCGGAGCCCGGCCGGCCGTGCCTGTGTGCGAGGGGTCCGCTTGTCCTGTGGTTGTGGGGGGCTGTGCGCGCGTACTTCTTTGTCCCGGTCTTTATGTTGTGTGTGCCTCTGTGGGGGGGTGGGGGTGCCTGTATGTGCTTGTGTGTCTGCACCTGCGTGTCCCTGGATGTGCCAGCATGTTTTTGTGCCTGTCCTTATGTGCCGATCTGGATGTGCGAAGGGATGAGTGCGTACCTCTGGGTATGTGTCTCTGTGTGTGTGTGGACAGCTACGTCTGTCCGTGGGTGTGAGCATTTAAGGTGTGTAGGTAGCTCTTTGTACGAGTTTGTAAGTGGATGCCTGTGTACCTGGATGTGTGTATGAGGGGGATGCACCTGGCTGCGTGTGTATATCTGGGAAGGTGTGAATGCCTGGATGTACACAGACGTGTGAGGGTGTGTTTATGCCTTCCCCTGTATGTACGTGTGCGGAGGGGTACCGCTGGCTGTGCGTGTCTGTGTGTCTGAGCGCTGGGGTGCCCACCGAGCTGTGTGCTGCTCTAGTAAGGGTGGGAGGTGTGTACATCCAGAGGGGTTTGTGGCAGTCGGGGCAGGGTGCCGGAGTAACTGGGCGCGTGTGGGGCTGTCCGTGAGAGGGAGGGTGTGCCCCGGGGCGGCTGTGTGCGAGTGCGTGCCGGGCTGTGCGCGCCCGCCCCGGCTGCCAGGGCTCCAGCCTCTGCCCCCGCAGGACGTCGAGGCGGCGATGAGGCTCTCGCTGGCTTTCGCCGTGCTCCTCCTGGCCTCGGCGCAGGCGTTGGGCGAGGAGATGGGAACTACGGACGACCTCAGCTACTGGTCCGACTGGTCCGACAGTGACCAGGGGAAGGTGAGCCCCGGCGGCCCCACGGGTGGGGCAGCGAGGGGTTCGGTGCCAGGGGCTCTGTGGTGCCGGGCAGTGCCCCGGGCGGGTCTGAATGGGGGGTCCGCACTGAGCGCCGCCCGCTGTCGCCCCGCAGGAGGAGCTGCCGCTGCCCCTGGAGCACTTCCTGCAGAGGATGGCCCGGAGACCCCGGCCCCAGCAGTTCTTCGGCCTCATGGGCAAGCGGGATGCCGGTGAGCGGGATGGGGGGCTGCCTGCTGCTCACGCCTCTCCGCATGCCTCTTCTCCCAGCGCCTGCCCAAACTTTACCCGGTTATCTCTCGGGTTTAATGTGTTACATCTTTTTCATAAGCTGCCGTGAGGGTAGTTTGGGTTTAGGCTTTTTTGTTTGTTCCTTTTAAGTTTTATATGAGATAAACTCACCGATTGGAAAAGAGAGGACTTTAAAGTCTTAAGTGTGCACCAGATACAGCATGTAAATCCCAGTAAGGAGTAGCATGATAACGCATAGGTCAGCATACATGCCACTGAATGACCCAAGTGTGGAAATTGGTTGAGTATACAATTACTGACGTGTTTTCTACATGTTTACTGCACCAACAATTGATCTAAGAAATTGAAACTAAATTAATCTAAATTGTGTGGGCTAAGTTGAAACAAGTCTTTGTAGTCTCTTCAAAGAAAAATGCAGTTGTAAACCATCACCTTAATTTCCCTTAAGTGAAATATGCGTAGGTTCCGTTTTTTGTTTGATTTTTCAAAGCATTGCAGTAGAATCATACGTATATGCCAATCCTTTTTTAACAACTCTTTTTTTCTTTTTTTCTCTTTCTTTTCCTCTTCCAAACAGGATATGGCCAGATCTCTCACAAAAGTAAGTTTAAAAAATACGAATATTTTAAGTAATCATTGGAAGATATTCAAATAGAGAATAATGTATTTGACTGGCTTATTTAGAAAGTGACTGGTTTCAGCTAGGGACTGGCAGCACCGCTGGTGGAGAAATGATCTGTTAAAGAATTGAAACCTCCCCTTCAGTGCCACTGTGAGCCTGTATCTCATCTGAGCTGCTGCAAGCTTTGAGATTTCAATCCATATTAATGTGCGGATGTTGCAGCTCTCTCTTATTTCCCAAGGGGGGGATTTTGTAAGCCTTTGTCATTGGCAAGGCAGGCTTACTGCCAGACTCTGAGAGGAGCAATTAAGATGGCAAAATCTGGAAAATTAGAATAATGAATTCCCAAGTCCCCAGGAATGCTTTCATGGGAGCACTCATGTCCTCACATGCGAGATACTGTATCTGTGCTCTCAGCATTGCCTGGCTGGGAATCAGACCCCTGCTCACAGTAGGGGCTGGGTGATGATGTGCTGCCATAGGAAGAGCCATATCTTTCCCCATTAAGAAGTGTGCCTTGCTCTGCTTCTGTGTACCACCAAGCAGGAGACGGTATCAGCACTGTGCTGTTACCTTGCTCTGCACAGTGGTAGTTTTATTTCCTGAAATTATCTTACGATGTTTAAAGAGCAACTGGAAGACTTTTATAAAGTAAAAATGATCTTGCATTCTGTGAAACCTCTTCTGTCCACAGAGGTCAACAACTGTCCCAGTGTTCTATTATCCACAAGATGCTTTCTCTAGGGTTATGTATTGGAAAACCAAATAAAGAGTCTGATACAAAGCTCATGCCAAATTATCTGCTGACTAAAGTAAAAAATTATAGTTTTCTGAAACTGCTTCAGCTTGAATTAACACATGTGAGGTCTGAGGATCTTGCTTTGTGTATGAATTCTCTAATCAAAATTCTTTCCAAAGAGAAGCTTCTAAGTTTGTCTCAAAAGTTGGTTTAGATAAAGAACGGTTCATTTTCATTCCTTATCTGAAACTATAGCTACTACTATAACCTGATATGTACTGTAGGCCTGAACTTGGAGTAATTTATCCTCTACACTTCTAGTGTCTTGAGAAGTACTAATGGGCAGGAAGGTAATACCTGAACTTATAAATATTCCAAAAATAGAGCCAGACTGTCTAGCTCAGACGTGTCGAGACATAGAGTCCCATTGGCTTCTTCTCCAGTAAGGGCTACACCTGACCTGCAAGGGAGGATTTTCTTCCACGTTACAGAAATAAAACAACAACAGGTAGACGAGATTGCATCACACAGATGCAGGCTATACCAAGACACTGCCTTCTTGTGCATTTGCTCAGATCAACAGGAGTTGTATGGGGAGAGAAATAAGAATCTGTTAGTGGCCTTTGTTTTTCAATTATACTTAAAAAAAAAAACCCCAAACCAAAGGTGTGCCTAAGCTAATGAGAAGATGTCCACTAACTGGCCGGTGCCTTGGTCTATCCTGTTTAGTCTGATTAGTCAGACTGATGTTTGTTCTCTGTTGTCTGAAAGTGATGTGAACAACTGGTCTGTGAGATAAACAGTTTTGGAGCCTGTCTTCATTCCTTGCAAGAACCTGTTATCATAAAAGCCTGCCTAGTTAAAATGTATTAAAACACCCCTAAATATATTTTTTCAGGGCATAAAACAGACTCCTTTGTTGGACTTATGGGCAAAAGATCTTTAAATTCTGGTATGTATTTGACTAAATCTGATACTTGGTGATATACAGCCTCTTCATTCCGCTGCCTCTTCTCTCTCTCCCAGCGGATGGAAGAAGCAGTCTTTGTGTAGTGCAGATCCAGAATTCCCTGAAAAAGAATCAGGGTTTTCTTTGTTACTCAGGATATTTCAGAATTCCCTTCACTCCAACGCTTGAAATGACCAGGCTGGTCTGAGCTGCAGGTGAGCTCAGGTAGAATTCCCAAGAGCACTTTCATCACTGTCCTGTCCTTGCATGTTCTGCTAGTCCCCAAAGTGCTAATAAAAGAGAAACCCCTAAATTTTACTGACATATCAAGAAAAATTTGGAGGTTAAAAATGCAAGGGTCATTTAAAATTGTGGTCTAAATCCAGATCTCATCAGGTAAAGGGATATCTTCTCTGGAGACCATTATTCCCAACACTTGGACTAGAAGGTTAAAGAACAGAACTTTGCTATTAACACCAGCTCATTCTGCAGATCAGGCTGTTAAACATTCACAGCATCTTCCAGCTTTTCACTTCACCTAAAGTATTTTATACTCTGAGTGGATACTGTGAATTGATTTTCCCATTGCATCCATGCAGGGCAGAATTCTCTTCTCCCCTCGTGTGTAGAACCCCTCTGGGATACCGGAGACTCCCTATAGCTCTACCTTCCCTGTGCTATAGGGCTGTACTGAGGAAATCCCTCATTATGAACCATAAAGTATCAGTTGATTCTCCAGGATGAGAATTAAAAAAATAAAAACCTAATATGTATTTCATGTCTCTGAAATAGTTCTCACTGTTTTGTTAAATGGATGATAAAAGTTAAATTACTAGCTGACACCTTTATATTATGTGGATATGTGCTGTGATCTATGTTCTGCAATTATGGTTGTCAGTAACTTATTTTCAATTAAACCCCCCTTCAAGACTAGTAATATTGCTCTCCACATTATTTTGCAAATTGCTATGTATCATGAATAATTTTGTACAATTTTCTGTGGTGGCAATAGCTATTAAATACATAATACCTGTATATACATCTGCTATCACAAAAGTAAATAGCCTGTACATAATAAACTGGGTTTGGTTTCCACTGGGATTACATTTACATTAATATGAGATTGTAAAATACAGAAAATGTTTTTAAAAATGCAAAGATTTTACTGCCCTAATTTCAAAATTGCTGGTATAGTCAGGATACTGTTATGTGGTATTTCTAACAAAAGGGAATAATGATGTTTTACTCTGTTGGATTATGTGATACCTGTCTGACAGGTAAAACTAGAATTCACAGCTTTTCTGCCTGATTCCTTGAGGGTAAAATCATAAAAAGTTGCTTCTGCTCAACTAGAGGAGAAGATAGGTCCTAAGGACTGTGTAATCAAAGCAAGATCAGGAATAATAAGTGTTAGGACTACCCTCAGTTCTCCCTTTTGGAAGATATTTAATTGGGCCCGACCTTCACCCCATGCTGTGGCTTTCTTCTGCAAAAAGCCCCTGAGCACCCTGGCAATGTGCAGGAGTTCACGCTGTCCCTCTGGGTGTGAGCAGGTTGCTGATTTACAGCCTCATGTGCAAAAGCAGGGTAAGGGGGTGCTGATGTCTCAGTCCCTGGTTTGGGGACAGCCTTGCTCAAGAAGGGCTCTCTAGGTTTTACTCTCATTTTAAAAGAGCAAGAAGGAGAGATCTACCACTACTAAACATAAAATATGTTACTTACGACTAATTTAGCCTGCAGCTAGTCGATGTGGTAGTCTAAGTACATCTGAGGAGCTTGGCTCCTGCCGCAGTGTATAGTAAAATTATCCCTGCGTGCAGGGCTTGTGGACAGGGAGAGTTTCAAAGAGCTGACAGTGCAGGAATGAAGGTGGATATGTCCGTGCAGAAAGCCTCTACCACAAATTGGCCTGAATGCTCTGATCCCATCACTTAGATGAATTACTGGGATGTAAAGTGGCTCTGAGATAATGGTGCCTGAAGCAGCTCAGCAGACGAGAGGTAGAAAACACTGCTCAGACCTTCAGCCTCCTGGAGGACAGTGTAGTCTGAGAGGTAAAACCAGATCAAAGCAGCTCAGGGCTGGGCCAGGAGCCCTGGTCTCTGCTCCAAACATGCCTCTGGGGTCTGGTGGTGCCCCAGCTGGCTGCAGGTCTCTGACACTTCTCGTGCTTGCCGGGGTTTATGTTGTGCTTCAATCTGCTTCATTTTTTGCAGGGTCCTCCGAAGGCAGCATAGCACAGAATTACGAGCAGAGGCGTAAATGAGACGTTCCCGTGCATTATTTATTAAACTTCATTTGTTCTAATGGCCAATGCAGTGTAATATAAACTAACCACTGTATGAAATAATTATTTATTTAATAACTGAAGGGGTTTGGTTTTTTGAGTTGTACATTCAATAAAATTATTATTTTTCATATTGTGGCAGTGATACGTGTTGTGTAGGTGTGTTGTGGTTCTGAAAGGACCAGCGACCCTGGTGATGTCTCACAACAAAGCACATTGTTTGATATGACCTGTAAAGTTATGTTTACTAAACAAGCAAGTATTCTTTTGTCCATTGAAAGCGAGTCTATCAGCTTCACATCTAGTGCAGAACAGAACTGATGTTCAGTCTAGTGCCTCAATTTGTTTTCATGGTTTATAATGTACTGTAATTTCTGTATCAAAAATATATATTTGTATCATTGCAGCATGTTTTATGTTCTGTGATTATGTATCAATATATTTTAAAAAAGGGGATGGGTAATGTTTGAATGGGAATCCAAAGTCTTCATTTCATAGTCTGGAATTTTATGATAGTAACATTTTAAATAAAAACTACTCTGGGGCTTTTGCAACATACTTCCTTTGGTGAAAGTGGCGGAGTTATTTCCCATGTTGGACTGGAATGAGATTTGGATCCAAGCAACAGTGGTCTGAGACTGGAAAGAAATATCAAATCAATGTTTTCTTTTTGCAGGGAGGCTGTGAGCCTCCTCCTGTGCGTTTGGTGAATGTTTGAGGGATTTGTTACTGGAGATAAGAGTTCCTGGGATTGCTCCAGGTTACACAAGGTGCCGTCCCTTCTAAACCCGACAGAAGTCATGAAGCACGCTGACTGAATGGAAAGAGCATAATATATCCCCCAGCCCCGAGGGGAATAATTTGCTGTGGAATTAATCCAATATTGCAGGTTTATTATTTGAAAGCCAAGCTCTTAATAAACTCTGTGCCTCAGATTTATAATAAAAGCACCTGTTGGCATGAATCCATGCAATATAAAAGAAAAAAAACTGACTGTAATTATCTTTTTAATTAAAATATCTGATTGCTATATGTCCAGGATAGTCCCGAAACGCTATATCCATCTCACCAGATGCCAAGGCATCTGGAGTTCTATCTTCTTTCCCCCTGCTACAAGCTGTACTTCTCTGACGCTATGATGCAAACTTTCATTGCAGATGAATCACCAATAAAAACAGTGTATACAAGCTAAATTTAAAACTAAGTAATACAAAGGGACTCACTGCTTGTTGTTTTCCATTTTGGAAATGAACTTGTAAGCCTCCATTTTCAAGGTTACCTAAGGTATCATCACAACTACCTCCATTAGGAGCAGGTGCGTGCAGGACCTCACTCCTGCTAGGTTAGAAGCAGCACCTAAGCCTGCCCATGCTTAAAACAGATCCCACTTTCAGCTAGGTAGAAGCCAGATCTAGCAAGGTGGAGGGCTGCATGGTGGAAAAACTGAGGTGGACTTGTGGCAGGGACCACACTGATGTGAGACACTGGGGTTGTGCTGGCACTCTGGCTGCTCTTTGTCTTTCCAGGGCTAATTTTCTGTCTAATAAACTTCTGTATGAACTCCCACTGAGCTCAATGAGGAGGAGAAGCTGACTGCTGGGCTAGCAGCACAGCAAAAGGACTGTGGAAATCACATTGAGTAATGCTCAGTGAAGGGTAAAAAGAAAGAAAAACTAAGATGCTGTTACCCTTGCCTGAAGGTCCCCGGTGCTCACAGAGCTCACAGTCTGTGTGTGCTGAATTGTGAGACACAGAGAGAAAAGCAAAAGCCACACCATCCACTCCCTGCAGCCTGCACATCTCAGAAACCTCCCAGCAGAAGAAACCACTGCAAAGCCCACAGACAGTGGGCTTTAAGAGTTTGAAAGACAACACAGGTACTAAATAACAGCATCCAGTAAGCAGATGGGACTGAATTTTCTAGAAAAAACAGAATGGTTTGGGATGGAGGGCACCTTTAAAGATCATCTAGTCCAACCCCCTGCCATGGACAGGGACACATTTCACTAGGCCAGGTTGCTCAGAGCTCTAACCAAATTGACACTGAACACTTCCGGGAGTGGGGTATCCACAGCCTCTCTGGGCAACCTGTTGCAGAGTCTCACCACCCTCATTGTAAAGTATTTCTTCCCTAAAACCAATCTAAGTCTCTCTTTCAATTTAAATATCTGATCATCTTCATGCCCATCCTCTGTACTTGCTCACACAGGTCCATGTCCTTCCTGTGCTGGGGACCCCAGAGCCGGATGCAGCACTGCAGGTGGGGTCTCACCAGAGCAGAGCAGAAGGACAGAACCACCTCCCTCGCCCCGCTGGCCACGCTGCTTTGGATGCAGCCCAGGATGTGGTTGTGTTTCTGGGCTGTGACCTGGGTCATGTTGAGTTGCTCATCCACAAAGAGCCCCAAGTCCTTTTCCTCAGGGCTGCTCTCAATCCATTCTCTGCCCAGCCTGTATTTGTTCTTGGGATTGCCCTGACCCAGGTGTGGAACCTTACACTTGGCCTTGCTGAACCTCATGAAATTCACATAGGTTTACTCCTCACACTTGTCAAAGTCCTTCTGGATGGCATTCCTTCCCTCAAGCATGTCAATGGCATTACCAAAATTTACTCTAGAAGGAAAGGCTGAGCCTCTGTCATCAAAACAGTCTTCTTTTACATGTCAGTCTGTTGAGTGGTTTTAATTTGGCATTTGAAACAACGCATTTTAATTTCTGGTGCCAAAATAATATCAGATTTGTGCTAATTTGGGTTTTGAACAATAAGTTTCAAATTGGCACTGATTTATATGTTTGTATAGACGTATTTCCAACTAGAAGTAAAGCAAGCACACCAAAAGGCATAGTCTGAAATGTTCCAACCGACTCTACCAGCAATACAAAAAAACCCAGCATCACATTTCAGTGCTGGCAGGAAGAAAGAACCCTCCTCACATGTCAGTGCTGGCAGGGATGGCTCAGCCAGGCCATGCCACGTCGGGGCTATGGGGCTGTCCCTACCCAGCAGGTCCTGGGCAGATGTGGAGGTGCATGAATTGCACACATCTGCAGGCATCCAGCCCAGCTGCCTGTCCCTACCTCAGACTCAGTCCCAACACCTCCCCATACCAATATTTGCCTTCACAGGCATCTTGGGATCCTGGAGACTCAAAGAGGAATTATGTCTTTTATCAGCCCTTAGTCTTTAGCAGTATAGTCTATCGAGTATTGAGTACTTCGAAGAGAGTTTTAAATAATTTCTGTGGTCTTTAATCTGCCTTTTAGGGCTCCATCAGCTTTTAAACAGCATTGCTTGTGGCCCTGGGCCTCTCGTGCCTTGGATCGCTGGGCAGTGCCCACTCTCCAGCTCCACTGCAGGCTTTGGAGAGGCTTTCACTAAACCCCTCACTCTCTCCACAGCAGCCAGCCACAGCTGTGACACCGACTGAGCTGGTTTTGGTGGCAACAGTCTGACATCCATCAGGCTGCATAAGCTAATCAATAACACTGCAGCAAGGGCATCTCTCAGCAAAGTGCAAGCAAGCTTTAAATAAAGAAATAAAAATATTTCTAGGAAATAAGCATAGAGAGTAAGCCCTGAGTAATGCTGATAATTGTCCCCACTGAGGATGCTACAGGAAGTTTGACATCACAGCCCACCTCCAACATGCTCAGCACCCTTTTTGCTTCTTTTTCCCCCCAGAAATACATCAGTCATCTGCATTTTGAGGTGTGGCTGCTCTTCTGGTAGGCACGGTCTCCCTTACACACAGGCACTCCCCTTCACCCAGACGGGGATGCTGAAGTCAAGCTCTCAGAAGCCTGTCTTGCGCAAGAGCGACACAGAGGACCAGCAGCTCTATCCATCATCTCCATCCCTCTGCTGTTGCATGGAGACTGGCTGTCCATGGTGCAGATGCAGCCAAACTTAACCTGGCAAGCCAAAGCCAGAGCCATTGCTCACAAAACCTGCCCATGAACTGGAGAGCTGCGAGGGGGGTCTGGCCCCCCACAACTCATTTCACCTGGGGAGCTCAGGCTCTGCAGCACTTGCCTAACTCTGATGCCACAAGCAAGACCTTGCTTCATGTCAGGAGACTGGTATTTTTCAGCATGGTCCTAACCAAAAGAAAAGGAAGGATCTGGAAATGTCTAGGCATGGGCATCTTGCAGGAACCCAGCCCCTAACCATCATGAGCTAGAGCAGAATAACATCAAGAGGTTTTTTGTAAATTATTAAAGTGATTCTTTAAAATTATGTTTGTTCGGAGTATGCCAGTAACAGCTCCTTCAGAGCTACGAACAGCCATTACTCAAATGCAAACTTTGTCCTTTAAACTACGTCTCTTAAATTATGGCTAACTGCTTTATCATAAGAGATACCAAGCAAGTCCCAGTGCAAATTTTGGTAACGACCAAATGCTCTTCTGATGAGCCCAAGCAGTTCCCTTAGCCATAATATTACACACTGCACTGACAAACACCTCACAGAGTGACAGGACAAGAGCACACAGTGGCTCCTTCCCAGGAGTTGTACTGTGTCAGCATACAGCCACCTGCAGTGCCAGATACAGCCACATGTCATGTTATCTTCAAAAGAGCTCACTTCCCTTTACAGAAAATATTTGTTACTGGAAGAGTAATGATTTTTTAATTTTTGTTTTTGGTGTTAGCAAGTGAGCAAACATCCTTGAACCTACATCCTTCAGGGAAGAAAAAAAGATACTCTGTGCATTATTCTTTTAATATTCTTGATAGAGACTGAAACATTTGTCAGCCGGAGACGCTGTGTGAAATTCATTATGATATTCATTAAAAATTATCACTGCTCCATTCGTGATAGATATCTGATTTCTTTCAGAATAAACCAGCTCAGAAACTCCTTTTAAAAGAGAGGCACACAGAGCGTGTGCAAAAAAATCACCTCTTGTTTTCTACATCCATCTCCAAATTAAACAATGTTACCACTTACTGCACATGGAAGAAGTGAAATGTAAACAGACTGTTAGACAACAAAACACTTCATCTGTCATGGTGCTTCATGCTCCCCAGAAGCCTGCAGGGAGGAAGCCCAGCAAGGTGAGATGGCTTGGCCAGAAGCAACAATGGGGGCTGTGCTAGAAATGCAATGCACACCATGTATGTAACCAGCAGCTTCTGCAATGTGCTACCTAAGTGCAAAGAAACTTCACCAATTATAAAGAAGGTTAAATGCTAAGAAAATATTTGGGGCGGAAAAGTGCCTTTTCTGGTTTTTTTCCTATCTAAACAATTTCCTACATTGTTATTTCAGCAGCATAGCTGTGAAAGAGTTAAAGGATACACCTGCACCAACATATCATAGAAGCATTTAGGTCGGAAAAGACCCTTAAGATCATCGAGTCGAACCATATATTAACAATAGAGACATCACCCGAATGCAAGAGAGGGTGGAACTGTGTGAAGCAGGTAAAGAGCTGCATAAATTCATGCCTTTTATTTTGAATCAGAGCTAGAGTGCCTCAGCACCAGCACATGTTAATATACCTTCAACATTTTATTTTCATAAACTAGTTAGCATTGAAAACATCTAGCTGAGTAACAGAACACCTTTAATCACAGATATTCAATTTTGGCACATAAAAATGATTTAATTTTCACTGTTATAACACTCAGACAACAATAGCCACATTGTGTTTCTCTGTACCAAAGCATTAAAATTCAAGCAATACCCTCTGGAAGCAAACCTTGCTTGGAGAAGATACACAATAATTGCTGAAGGAATACATACATACAGTGTAGTTACTCTTAAGGCTACATTTAAAAAAAATTATAATTCAGTGAATTTTAAAACTGTGAATTTTCATAATACCCAGAAGACATCATAGCTGTTTTGTGAGACTTGAGCATTTACAGCTTGGATTCCCAAAGTGCTAACTCAGCCTGGGCAAAATCTGCACTGTGCAGACGTGAGTGAGACCAGCCCAGTGCACCACAAACCTCACCAAAATTGTACATAGGCACAAGACAGCACTTCAGAGCACTTTCTTGAAGTACAGCATAATGAATTCTGATGTGTGCAGATGGAAACCTGTTTATCCACAGCACATCTTCCCCACACTTCCTTACCAGCCCAATTCCAGCTCTAGGAAACAATCAAACCTTCCTGTCCTGCCCTCCCAGGCTGCCAAAGGAGTTCCAATTAGTGTCAATTGGGATAATAGCTCTATTTGCATTTTTAAGCTATTATTAGCAAGTTGTCAGTCAGCCAGTAATTTGTATCACTTTGGTATAATGAGTATTTAAATATTTAAAAAGAGAACGTTCCTTTCTACCACCCCCTTCCTTTTTGTGCTAAAATAATAATGGTTTTAATCAAAAGTAATTTGTATTAATATACATTTTGCCCCAGGTGTTAAAGGCAGTCTTCAAGAGCAGTGGTGAAAGATGTTAAGTAATACAGTTTATTAATATAGACAACTACTTCTATCCTTGACAGTAGCAAAAATGGAGGCTGCTTTTGCAATCAGAACAATATGACTCTCCTCTTGGCCTCTGCAAGATGATTATGGTTTAGGAATTGAGGTCAGTTCAAATAATTTTATGTACCCAGTATGATAATTTTCTAAAGTACTATTTTGGACTCAATTACTCTATCTTCTCCTTGATGAAAATGCATCAATTAAGCACCCTGTACCACAAAAAAAAAAAAAAAAAGCAGAAGACCTCTGTCTGGAGCAGTCAAAAGGCTGTGTGTGTTTCCACATTGCAATTACACCACCAATGGTCACTGGGGGATGTTTTTTCCTGACAGGGCTCAAGTCTAGATGCTCAGGCATACAAAATTTATCATCACAGAGTTCACAAAACAACTGTATTGACCATTTACATAAACAGGAAATCTTTCCAAATTTATATTATGTACTTCATTTAATAATGCATATGTATTTTTAAAATAATACTTTTGAGAAAACAAGTGCCTAAGGCTTTCTGATGTGCACCTGCAAAACTTCCTAGCAGCCTTGAGAGGTGGGTTCCTGAAGTTCAACTAGGCCAAGGGCAAGGCCTCACATCTGGGTCGGAACAATCCCAAGCATAAATACAGGCTGGGTGGAGAATGCATTGAGAGCAGCCCCAAGGGGAAGGACTGGGGGTGCTGGTGGACAAGCAGCTCAACATGAGCCAGCAATGTACGCTCAGAGCCCAGAAAGCTGATGGTTTCCCGGGCTGCACCAAAAGAGGTGTGGCCGGCACATCGAGGGAGGGGGTTCTGTCCCTCTGCTCCCCTCTGGTGAAACCCCACCTGGACTGCTGCATCCCGCTCTGGGGCCCTCAGCGTAGGAAGGACATGGAGCAGTTGCAGTGAGTCCAGAGGACGCCATGAAGATGATCAGAGGGCAGGAGTCCCTCTCCATGAAGGCAGACAGATTTGGGGCTGTTCAGCCTGGAAAAGAGGAGGCTCCGGGGAGACCTTATAGCACCTTCCAGTACCCAAAGGGAGCCTACAAGAGTGCTGGAGAGGGATGTTTCACAAGGATATTTAGTGATAGGACAAGGGGTAATGGCTTTAATTGAAAGAGAGTAAGTTTAGATTAGATATAAGGAAGAAATCCCTTACTGTGAGGGTGGTGAGACACTGTAACAGGTTGCTCGGAGAAGTTGTGGATGTCCCATCCCTGGAGTGCTAAAGGCCAGGCTGGATGGGACTTTGAGCAATCTGGTCTACTGAAAGGTATCCCTGCCCATGGCACAGAGGTTGGAACTAGATGATCTTTAAGGTCTCTTTCAGCCCAAATTTTTCTATGATTCTATCATAATGTTCTCTTTGTATGATTATCTGAAATCCTGTGATCCATACATTAATCATGAAGAAAAAAGGAAAAACTAAAAACCCTAACAACTTCAGCGGTAAAATTAACTCTGCTTATTCCCCAGTCTGGTATTGTCTTCCATCTTCCCTAGAACTGGCATTTTTTACTTGTTCCAGCTCACATTACTGATTTTTAATATAACTAGTTTTGAATTATCTCTAAATTGAATATTGAATGCCTTCAATACTAATGCAATTCAACTGTTAGCTGCCGCCTTACCTGCAGCACCAGCATGAGAAGCTCTGTACAACATCTTTTGAGCAAGACCAAATTGAAAGCATTTTATTTCATGCTTGACTTTATCCTTATTCTAATCAAGTACTTATTAAACTCCATTAGGCTCACACAAATCCCAGTGACAAGCGTTTGTGAAGGAAGATACTAAAAGCAGAAAAAGAGCAGGAAGGAGAGCAGGATGGAGAGCATCTTCCCCAGGGATGAGGGGCTCATTTGCACGGACGCGCTAACTAGAGGCTGCCATCTGCCGGCTACAAAAAGAAAATTAGAAAAAAGAATTAGGACATCATCCCGGAAGCAACTTCTCGATCCGAATTCAGATTTTGACAGACTCTTTGTGTCATGCTGGGGGAAACGTGGCTGCCCGTTGGCTTCCCGGGACACAGAACAGGGGGCAGAGTCAGCCCCGACTCGCCTGCATGCGAGAAACACGAGAGTCAGGTGGACTCCAGGGTAGCCAACATCTCTTGTTGTAGCTCATAGGATGACTGAAAGATCCAAACCTGAGCATAGTGCTGGAAAACACTGGTTGCCCAGCTAGTTTTCTCTTATTGGAAAAGTTTCCAGGCAACAAAAAGATGGAAAGGGGCACTACAGAGAGGGGTGGGTGAAAGACCACAAACAGGTTTTAGAAAGCAGCTGTTAATGTACCACCTCCCCTAGCTATTAACCCCTACCAACTCGCAGGATAGCACAGCAGCAAAGACCACCTCTCTGCTTCATTCTTCTTTGTCCCTTTCCTGGGAACAAGATTTGTAAATAAAAAATTAAAATTACTCTTTTAAATTAAAATAAATTGAAATTATTAAATAAAAATAAAAATAATTACAATTGTGTGCATTACCTGCATCCAGAGTCAGGCTCACAAAAAACTTTCTAAGACTTTCCTAACTGCAGCCTTTCCATCAACCACAATGTCTATGAAGACACATAAGTAAAAAGCAACAGGCCCCAAAGTTTCAAAATGAGGAACTGTGACAGGCATGGTGCAGGTGATGCGTGCGCTTTGGCTATCCCATGGAAAGGCGCTGAGGAACACAGGGTAACTCCTTACAGAAATAAGCAGCCTCCCCCACACTTCAGCCACTCTTTCCTTTGGAGAGACTGTTCAAAACCCAGCTCAAACACAGGCCTGCCTTGTATCAAATCCTCCTTCCACAACTTCTGTTAATGGGAACCAGAAATTAGGTCTGTATCAGAACGAAGTCCACCCCTCCAAAGACTCTAATTAAAATTGGCTGCTTTTACACTTTACTCTGATCTTAAACACAGTTCCAAAAATTTTACATAATTTCAAACCATCCCCATCCCACACAAAAATCTCTGACCAATGGACTAAGGGTCCCTGAAGTCCTGCCAAGTGCTCCCTGGATCTTACATGCTGGCTTGTACTGGGGAGCTTCTCTAGAGAGCCACTGTCAGGGACACTGGGATGTGGCACAGTGAGGCTCCACACAAGCAACCAACAGGAGGCTAAAACAGCACATAGGCTTCGTTAAAAAGATGAAGGGCATGGGTGTCACTGGGCAACCTTAAGCACCTGGTAGGTCTCATACCCTGCAGTGCTCTCTTTGGAACTGTTAATTTCTCCTTCTTCAAAAGGAGGAAAGATTGCTGTGAAAACAAAATTTAATTACTTAATCATTTCAAATTAAAACAAAAACACCCCAAATCAATGAAAAACTCCATTCTTTTAGCCACTTTGCAAGAACCCTGTAGTTTCTCCCTCGGCCCTCATCAGTCCTGCAAGACAAGCAACTACTCATCTCTGCCTTCCCCATGTGGACCACCAACTACAATTCCCCATCCCCACCTGACACAATACTCAAACCAATACACTCAAGCTGTCAGAACAGTCCAGCTTAATTTTATCCAAAAGAAACAGAGTGAGAAAAAGAGGCCACTACAGCAGGAATAAAGCTGGAGTAAAACTAGACAAGACAGCATTGCCCCCTGGATCTGCATCCCATTCCCTCCTGCAACAAACTACAAACATCATGCAGCTAGCAAATGATCCAGAGTAGCTGGATGTTTTTGTCTTAAGTTTTCTTCTTTTGTTTTGTCTTTTTTTGCCTCAATTTTTGTTTTAAAGGATAAAAAGAGAAAATACAGCATCACAGAAATCAAAAAGGCTGTAGAATTCCATACATGGAGAAGGAATGAATGGGTTTTACACTCAAAAGACCTTTAACAAGGCAGCAAGTACTGTATTCTTCCTCTGCACATCAGTAAAAAGCTAAAATAACTGAATCATCAGTCTAGAATATTGCCCTGATATATAAACCTCCAATGTATTAGGAATTCTAAAAAATTTCGCTGGATTTCCTTGACTGCTGCAATGTTGCAGCAGAAAGTGCATTTGAGCAGTGACCCCAAAATGTTTAGCCTATTTTCACTTCAGGCAAATGCTGTTTCCTTATCTCAGTTTTGGAAGTTTACAGTGAGTCTTATCTTTATACATCAGTACCTAACCACATACTCTAAACTCCTCTTTCAACTCAAAATATTCATTACTGCTTCAAAGAAATCCAAAAAGACAAGCACATGGCCCTTAAGTAAAGAAGGCTGCAGGAAGATATTACAGACAGCTCTGAAGTGCAGTGGTGCCACCAAAAGGCTTCAGTAAAGTTTCTGGGATACAGACGCAAATGCAGGATTAGGGTGGAGCAACAAACAGACAACCAGTCATTTTGTGAAGGTTTTAAATCAGAACAGCTTATATTTTGTCTTTTAAATAAAAAATGGCTTTGGTTTCCTAGTCAAGAGGGACAATAAAGCAGACTTGTTTTCATAAAGCGCATGATGCTAATCAAATCAATTTGCAGCACACATATGTACTTCTTGACCACCCTTATAATTAAGTTACCGACACAAAAGTAACCCCCACAACTAGGTAGTTAATAAAAAGTTATCTTGGGTAAAAAATTAGGTGTTTTTTTCAGTAGAGTATTAGAAGTTCTTGTGATTTCTGAAGCAGCTTTTCCCCATTTTCCCAAGCAAGGCGTCTGATCCCATTGTTGTCAGTGATGCTTTGTCCAACTACGGTCTATGGTTGACAGGTTCAGTTCACCCGCAGTTAGCCACGTGCAGTTCTGCAGCAACAGTCGACCTTTTCATCATACAGGTGGGAAAACTCTCACAAAAATTGAAAAGTTTCTTAAAATACTTACTCATGCAATTTCCATCAGACTGATACACTTCACCCAGTTAACACTATTTTTTCAAGAATAATAAATACATTTAAAATGGAAGTCCTTGAGTTAGAAACAAAGACATAACTTGGCTTCTCTTATCCATTCTGCTCTTTGATAACAGTCTTTCGACTGTTCTTTACAGAACAGCCAACTGGTGGCTTCACAGTAACAAATAAGATTGCCATTCTTTTAATTAACACCCAGCACCACCCCTATTATAAACTATAGTAAGCATTTCGGCATAGCTATTAATAACTAAATACTTTTTGAAAACTAGACCAAGGTTTTCAGGAGTGTGTAGAAGGACATTCAGAATAGAATAATATAGAGACTATCCAAGTCCCACAGACAGGAACATAAATCACTAGATAGCAAGGGTCCAATTTCCCTTTGCTCAGAGGGTCAGCAGTAGCTTGCATCCCTCAGCCTGATTCAAGTCCTCAAAATACAGCTCACATTAAAATATATTAAATTACTTCAAGGAAAATGAATACAATCAAGGTTACATAAGGAACAGAGCTGCCAAATAAAGTAGTCCCCTGTCCAGAAAGTATTTTCCCATGAATTACAAAGTTTTGGTACAGCAGCATAAGTTTTCAATAGTACACTAACAACAGAAAGCTGTCATTTCCAATAGCATTGTCAAAGTACATCTTAAAGATGATTTAAGCTTTAGGTCTGCATAATTTGTTTGGTTTTCTTAAAGCAGAGTGCACACAAAACACTTGTAGCACTTTTATTGGGGCATTATTTGAACAGCCTATTCTTGGGTATCCGACTTGTAATGTTTCAATGTGCGTGCAGAAGGATCAGTAGCTTTAACCCATCTTGGCATCCAGTAGTGGGGCAGCCAGCTGCTCCGCCCTGAGTAGTGCTTTTCAAAGATCTGGCGGTAGTAATAACTTTCTTTTGTTTTAGGAGGATTGAAAGGATATTTCTCCGCTGCCTTCTCCAGTAAAAGGTCATCAACCTACAGACATAAGCAAAACTCAAGTTAAGCTGCAAATATCTTTAACTTTTAAAGACACACAAGGATTCACCAACCACTGAATGTCCACAGTTTTGAAAAAAAAAGTCTATTCTAGAGGCACAGGTTTCACAGGTCAAACCTTTGTCACAGGCTCACTTGATCTTTATGAATATGTAAATGTATTTCCAGTGCTGCTGGTATTTCTCTGCCTGACAAGTGAAGCCCATTTCTCTGGGTCACAGCCACCCTTGTTAGTGAGGTCACAGACACTTCTTTCCTACCCTTCCTTTGCTGTGAAACAAGTGGAAAAAGTTAAAACAGTCATTTTGCCATGTTAAGTGGCTTCCCAGTTTGTTTTTGTAGCTTGGGGAACAGGTGACTGTTTGTATAACCGTGCTCTTAGCAACAAAAGACCTGGGATGCAGAGGCAAAGACGCCTGCAGTTGCTAAGTCGGCTAAGAAAGGGAGGATGAATAGTTGCACCAGATGAAGCAATTTCAATGAGCAGCTTCCACTGCCAACATGCTGTCTAACTTTTCACGTCTGTGAAATAGATTTGCTGTTCCTACAGCAATACAGGCTCAGAGGAGGCAGCACAACACTGTTGCCTGACCCAACTACTTTCCTTGCCTGAGGAAATAGAGAAAGAAAATGGGGAACAAAGAGTTGGTGGTAGGACAGACAAGCTCCCATCCACAGGCGTGACTACACATATTTCCGTGTTACAGAGCTCTGGTGTAAATAAGGTGTTATTCCTTCCTCTCCATGATTAAACTACCTCTACACTCCAGAGAGGATTATTCCTTGTACAGAATCAAAATGCTGTAAGTCTTCACTGGTTAACAACGCAAGCAGAGGCTTTAAAAAGCAAAAAGGCTTAGCTAGGGATGGCTTTGAAAAACGAATGACGCAAACAAGAAAGTACATTATAAAGTCATTATGTTGTTACTCAGCTGCAGAGTAAGTTCATGCAAGTGCCTTCAGCTGAAGCAGCTACTTTGCCTGTAACACAGAAATTGTTGATGCACAATCTAATTTGCAATCCAGACACTTAAATGATGTTCATTTCCTCACACAGTCATTTCTGGCAGGGTCTAACATTTCTTTGTAACTAGGATCACAAATGCCTTTAACCAACTCAGATATTTAGAAGAACACTGATTAAGATTTATCTTAATCCTCCACCAGGAAGCTCAAGTTAACTGTTATACTCAGATTTATTCTCTCAACTAAGCATGTGAGCTGCCTCCCATTGGCAACCATATCTAATAGACCCAAGTGAGAAAGGAAAAAAAGTGGTATTGTACCTGTTGATCAATATAGTCCTGAAGAATGGAAAACCAGGATTTCTTTATTGATGCTATACCATCACTGAAAGCTTCTTTGGGTCTCCAGAGAATTTCTTTGGGAAGTAAATTGGAATCTTCAAATGACAATCTTAAAAGGTATTTTTCAATTCCATTCTGTTTCCAGAACAAAAAACAATGTCATGAGTCTCAGGAATTGTAGTGCAAAGATCTGGATTTAAACACTTATGAAATGGTTTCCTTTCAGAAGTTTTGCTCAGAAAAGGGTTCCCAGTAGCCCAACAATTCAGTAAAATATTTAAGAGCATGCTTGACTTTGAGTGGAGGACTTAACCATCAAATTCAGCAATCTGGTCATGCTTAGAACATGTATCAGTGAATTTGTAAGCTTACACTCAGATCCAACCCTAGTTTTACGCACCTTTGGGATTCGCAGTTCTGCTGGCAGAGATAAATAATAAGAAGTAAACCGATGATCCAAAAATGGGACTCTCAGTTCAAGACTAAGCAGGGGAAATAAATAGAAAAGATACTGAATTAATCCAACAAGTCATCTACTTACAAATTCCACAGCAGCTAAGCTTTCCCTGTCTTTCACATAAACACCAGGTTTTCTGCTTCTACTTAGAAGAAATTTCACTTGCATATTTACAACTACCTGATTTTAATTCACCAATTTGTAAAGTGTATGATCTACACAGATTAAAGACTATGATGTTTTATAATGCCATATGCTGGACAGTTTATAGTGCCCTGAATTTACAGACTACAGTCCTATAGGATCTGCAACAACCATTGCAACATGTATACAAAAGCACATTTTAAAAAATCCTCTCAGAGAACTACCAAGTCACTCACTAGGAGTGCATCAGCATTTGCAAACATATCACAAAACCAAGCAAGGACTTCTGCTGTCATTTCTGAAATCCACATTTGTTTGTGTTTTCAAGAAACAACAAAAAGGAGCCCTACAGCATTCACACTGGTTCTCTCCTCTACCAGTGGCAGATAAACACATACAAAGCCTTCCCACTTTTGTATACCACAGCTTCTAAGGACACAGAAGGCAACAAAAAAATGACAGTAACTGCATCTTCAGCAGAAAGAACCCCTCTCAGTGTGTCTCCTCAAGAGACATTATGCTGTCCAGCTTCACAAGTGAAAGGAGCTGTTATACTGCATCCTAGTAATTTCATTGTCTCTTTAGTTTCTACTCTGATAAAAAGCTTCAGCTACCTCAAGTAATACCCACCTTACCAAAAAAAACCCCAAATGAACCCAATACTGAGTATTCAGTAATCAAATACTGAGGGCTCCATTTCTCCATATACTGACAAGATTTGCACTGCAAGTCTTCCCTTATAGTTATTCTTGTTCCTAACTGATAATGGTAGTTTCATCCTTTCCTCTCTACTCTTAGTTCCTCTCCTTTTTCTCCATAAATCTGAACTCCTTAAATTCTGTTTTAATTTGTTAATGGGGGTTCTTTCTTCCTAGCAGTGCTGTGCAGCAGGGACCAAAGAAAAACAAAAGCAGCCAGCATGTGATATTAAACAGCCTTGAAAGTGTGGTGAAAATTTTCAGCACGAAACAAATGATGAGGAAAATGGCAGGTCTCCAGCACTTCACCCAACTTTTTAATAGGACGGAGAAACATAAGAAAATTGTAAAAAGCTGGGCAAGTCGTTTTGTGGCAGGATCAATATACAACAAAAGCTTCCCAATAGATAAGTTGCTTGCTTTGCCAAAGGTACCATCTTTTTCTTATCTATAGACAGCTTTCCAACATTATTCTCGGTTTAATTAATATATTTCTTTTAGTAAAATGCTTCTGTTTAGTAAAACAATACTGTTTTCTACAGTGCTCAGTTTGGAGATTCTTTAAGGTATCAGTTACACAGATTGTATACTGATACCTCTTTATTACAGTCAGCTATCTGACTAATGCACATACTTTTCTCTTTTCAGTATGTTGTTTTAGTACTGATGATCATCGGATTCAAGATTCCTCTTTGTCTAAACCTCCAAAGACCCCAAAGTCAAATACAAGTTTGCCTTCCCTCCTTAACTCTGAATATTTGTATTTCTAATTCACTGCTTCTGTAAAGACCAGTACAGTCCCAGACAAAAAATATTTCAGTTGGCAACACAGTGGGCCCTATAGTCACAGATCAGATTAAATCTGGCAGTGTGCTTTACTGTTGCTCAAATTCCTTCAGGCTACAACTTCATGTTGGCATACAAATCCTCAGCAGCCTTTTCCTGCCTAATCTTCTTTTGCTTTTAAATTATGAGTGCTCAGCATCCAAGGGAATACATTTTACCCATGTGCTGCAGTAGTTCTGTCTGCACGAAGTACATCAAACAGGTAGAGCTCTTTCAGAAGCCTCTCACTCTCTTCTGCAGCTTCCTCGGGAGACGGCGCCTGAAAGCAAACACAGCATGGAGCACACAGGTGCAACACAGCTGCACTGAGGGAACCATTGCTGGCTGTCCTGCATTTGAATTGTAGTGATCCCCAAGGGATCTCAAACCCAGCAAAAACTACATACAAGAAATAACAGCCTCAGGAATTGCTGAAGATTAAGAAAGCTATTTTTAGGTGATTATGATGCCTGAGATGATCCCTTGGATTTTAAGCCATCCCAGAAGAAAAACTCAACAAATACACAGTTGTGACAACTCTCAAACACCTTGAAATCTCAGAGATGTTCTGTTGAAAGGCAGAACAAGCAGCTCAAGGGCATTCTGTCTAGTGAATATATTTACCTTATGGAAATATATATATCCTTGTGTCAGCTCATCTGATCCTTCTCCTGAAAAAATGACGACACTGTCTGTTTTCTTCCGAATATATTTGGAGACAAGATACATACCTTAAAAAAAAAAACGATAAAATTATTAAAGTACATCTACATACATGATGCTATATACAGCTAAATTTAGCATTTTAGAAATTTGTCTCCTACACTACTTTCTTCTGTAGCAAACAACTCACGTAAAGTAGCATCTCATTTTTACTCAAAGCCACCAACAGCCACACTAAGCTGGTGCTGCAAATACATCTCAACTGTGTATTTACACTTGGCCCTCAAAATACCAGAAAGATGTGTCTACTTGTGATCCTGGGAACACTGGAGGATTCCCGTGGGAACACACACAGGAGTTATTCTGACTCAATATGAAATGAAGCGCATTATTAATTCCAGCACAGTGCGGAAGATCCCTTCTAGTCTTGGAGAAAAGCAAAAGTTCCTGTTCAACTCTCTGCCACTGAGCTGAACTGGATGAAGCCCTTTTTTCAAAATTTATTGTAAAGAATTATTCATTAAACAGAATTATGCCTTCCACTCAATGCATCTCTCTGAATGGCATGCTTTTATAACAAAAGTATTACAAATCTAATGAAAAGGATCTAGTTCATTATTTCTTATACTAAGCAGCAAATCACAAATAAAAAATGACAGAAATTTGCTTTAATTTTTAAAGAAATGTATTCATTATTTTATATTTCTAAGTCCCATCTTCATGGACAAAATTCCACACAGGGAGTTCAGTTTCAAAAACTGTGTTGCCCATTTGGCTTCATAACTCTTTTATGACATTTTAGGACAACACAAGATTAACTGGGTAAAATGCTGTAGCTTGCATTATGCAAAAGATCCCACTGGATTAGGGGTTTTCCCCTCTTACCAGGCTGGCATTGCTTTGTTAGAAGCTGCTGGTGACTCCCTTCACTTCTCAGAATCAAACATACATTGTAAGAACCTGTGCTACTAAACCTATGTTACTAAAGGGCAATAATAAATACTTCACATTAGTATTAAAATTATGCAAGGAAAGGGTAACTATGCTTTGCTATCATAATATTCAATACCTCAGAAAACCTGTGAATTTCCCCCTTCATCCAAGGTTCATACTTACTAGAGCAGAAAACTTAGACCTGCAGATCTAATGTTTCTTCTTTATGTAACTCATGCTTTTTCATCTCAAAGCTTCAAGAACAGTTCTTGACAATTGTTTTGTGCAGTCAGGGACTTGCAAATAACTGCTTTTGCCTCAGTATGGTATCACAGATAAGACTGGGGAGCAGAACTTTGGAGTCCCAGTTCCCAGGTTCTGTGCCAGCTAAAGGATCTAGCAGATGACCACGTGGGTTTGCATAAAATTTTATTTGGGTGATATAAGCCAAAGACTGCCATTAAAAAAATCTTACCAATAGAAGCTCTTATTGTTGTTATATCATAGGTTTCCAACGAGAAGATAACCTCCTCTATTGCCTGAATCCCCTCTTCAGTATTAAGTATTACCTCATGATGTTCACTGCCTATATGTGCTGCCACCTGTTTGCAAAAGGTCAAAATAATGCATCACTTTTCAACTGAAACATTTTATAAACACACATTGTGTTCAAAGCAAACACATTTAGTGAAAGCACCAGCTCCCTTCTGCTACAGTGAAAATTATGACATTAGACCAAGAAAAGACACTACTTAGCAGCTCTTTGACTTGCAGTGATGTGATCACCAGAGAGAACATAGTCTGCTTAATTACAGTGTTCAATCATGATTGCAACAGACCATCCAGCTGCTTGCCTAAAACGTTACCAGAATCTGTAGAGACTCTAAATATTCCAGATATCTGCCCTTAAGAGAAAAAGCAGCACAAAAGTAATGAAAGCCTGCACAGTACCCCAGATGCCAAATGGTTTGTACCAAGCTGTTAATTCAGCAAACTGATAATTAACTTACAATACTTAACACATATACAAATGCCTTAGTATAGGAACCATAGCATGGAGATCTTCCCTAAAACCCAGAGGGAGAACTGAGACAAGTCCATCCTTTTGGCAACAATGCAATGGGGACTCCATCATGAAAGTCTTCCAAATGCAATAGAAAACAGGTAAGATTCCAGTTGCCTCTTTTGTAAGATTAAGCAGCAAATGTTGTACCAAATGACTTACCGCAAACTGATCTACATCATAGCAACAAATGAATATGCAGTGTTACTACTAATGCCATACCATGAAGTTAGCACCATTAATATACACTGTTTAGCATTCAGTAGCTCAGAACAAACTGAAAGCAACGCTTAAGATACCTTCCTGGCAGCAAGTAAGTCAGGACTGTTTTCCATTCCAATTGCAAAGGTTTGTAATGGATAATTAACGTTGATTTCTTTCATCAGTTTCAGAAGAACGGCTGCAACCAAACTGGAATCTAAGCCCCCTGCCAACAAAACAAATCATCTGATTAGGTGTTTGAATGATGTCTTGCTTCCCCCTTAGGGAATCTAGATACTGGAATCCTGTGAGTGGGCTTCATTTTTTAGCTGTGTGAAGGCAATTCTCATACAAGTGCACATTTACCTCTGCTTAATAAAAGAATCAGGCAACTTTAGTGGAACATCTTCAGTAACAGTTGTTAGTACTTTTGGTGTCAGAAGCACCAGTGGAACTCCTTCTTAAAAATAAACAGAAAGTGTACTGAACACATTATACCACTAGAGAATATGCCCCTTCTCAACTCTGCTAAAATGGGATGTATTCTTCATTTCAAAACCACTCCCTATCTTCCTCTTACCTACACATTTGATAGTCTACTGATAGGATTATGGATTTTTTGTTTGTTTGTTTGCTCTAAGTAAAAGAACAGAATTAAGTAAAAGAACAGAATGCTTAGTGTAAAGGTTCTACTCTTCTCCAATCATTCTTTTTTTCCCTCCTCTTCTTTCTAGAGGAGAGTGAAAGGATTCGAACAGTTTGGAGAACAAGCAAAAAATAAAACCAAGAGATGCACAAGCTCCCTAGATGTACTCTAAGGATCCACCTTCTTATTATCATGAGCTAGTTCTGCTAATCCTTGGCTAGTTCTACTTGCTGTTCTCCTACAAAGTACTGAGCAAAACACAGTACCTGTTTGCCCCCATCTGCCTGCAGTTCTGATAAGCATGAGGCAAAACCCTCTTCTCTTTGTTTCCTACAGTCTGCATGTGTTTTTTCAGCTAAGTGCATTAGCAACAATTCCCACCCTGATCCCCTTTGTGGACACGCTATCCTGTAAAAAAAAAGTATTTCCTGTCGAAATTACACACAAATTCTGAGAAAAGGAGAGCACAGAAAACAGAGTGCTCAGGATGTGGAAATCAGGAAAATAAAAACCCGAGTTTCCACTGTGAAGTTGAAGAATTTCCTCTGTGATTGGAAACAAAAGCAATCCTCTGTGATGTTCCAAAATTTTGAAGCACTGAGACACTCTGGTATTATTTATATCAGCACAGGCACTTCGTCTTGCTGCTTCCTGCATGTGCATCTGAGGAGCTGCTGACTGCCTTCTAATTTGATATTTGAAATTTGGGGTTTAAAAAAGCTTTTTTACAGAAACTGAGATCTTCCAACTCTGTGTATCTTCCTGTTTAATTTACCTTCTTCCTACTTTTTATGAATGCATAGTAAAGAAATGCTCCAGCAGTATCTCCTGGTCAGTTCTCTCTCATTCAGATGCACATTTAATAGGGTTCATGACAAATGAGTGTAATTACTGTTGCTCAGTGAACGCATGAAAAGCATTCCAGAACTCTAACCACAAGTACCAAGTGCTACACAAACACAGGAAATAAGGTGTCAGACCCATGGTTACAGAGCCTTACCTCTGTGAAGGACCTCTGTAACACTGAACCATCAGATCACAACAGTGATCAGCTAAGTCACTGAACAACTTCCTGTACCACAAGCTATTACCTTATCTGCAAAAGAGTGTAACACATAATTTTGGTCCAGATGGTCTCCTGTAATATGGTAAATCAAGGAAGTTTAGGATGAAGACTAAAGCAAAGGTGGCAAGTAAGAATTTCACTTCCTCCTGCTTCTGAAACATGCCAAGGCTTTCTTCTAGGTTCAATCAGCATAAAGTGAATGTAATAATTACATTTTCCTTTTAGACACCAACCTAACCCTAAATCTCATGTATTTAAGAATACATTGAGTGATTTTGAATAGGAATACTATATTTATTTGCCTTATTTCAAAATGCACAGTGTCTCAATAAGCCAAGATCCCAGCCCAGAGTAAACTTTAAAAGCATAAGACTTTCAAGATACTTGTAAACTGGAAAACTTTATTCCAAACTAACAAGCTCTCTGTTGCCTGTTCTAAAATGCAAATGAAGATTCAGATCACTTCAGGTACATCGCAGCAGAACAGCCAATATACTTTCCTTTAACTAGTAGAGGATGGGGAAAAGAGAGAGAAGGTACAGGATCATTGTGGCTCTTGCTACGCACCTGACAGAAGACAACCAATCCTTCTGTGAGCCATCAAACGTTTTCTAACAGCATTTTCAAATAGAATACGGATGTTGCTTTTCACTGTTTCAAGGTCAAAACCTGCTCAAAAAAGAAAAGAGAAGGGTAAAAAATGTCCAAAAAGTGTTACTTAGACTTTGCGGGATGATGCTAACTAGGAAACAAAGATATTTGTCTGAATCTCCTTTGATAACAAGGACACTCAAGTCCATCTTTGTACATGACTGCCTACAAAAACAATTCTGAAGTCCCTACATTTTAAAGGTTCTTCCAGGTTGTTTTCTTTCTTAAATGGTACTTTTTAAACCAATCAAAGCAAATTTTACATTCAAAGATTATGATTTTTTCACTTTCAAATCAGAGTAAAATCTTTGCTGTACTACCTGAAGGCAGAGCTTCCACTGTATCACATGCAACATGGAGTGGTTCATCTTTGCAGCTATGAAATTTTACTAATTCCACCGATGCAACCTTGCCAGAGGGCTTTAAATCCAACACCTCATAATGACCCGGAAGAAACGGTTCCACTTTAGAACATAAGGATGTTGAATGCTTTAAGTTGATAAGTCCTACACATAAAATGGGAAAAAAGAAAAATGTCAGAGTTTTTGACTTAAAGTGGTTACGTTATACCTCACTCAACAGCCTCTCTACTAAAACTACACACAAATATTTTCTCAGGATCCTAAACCTGGTATTAAAAAAATATCCTTTTGAGTCACCATCAGTCCTGGCTAGAGCATGATTCTGCTTCTGGCGGGATGTACACATAGATCTGAGCCATCTCAAGCTGAGGCAGATAGCAGAGAAAGCAAACCAGCAAGTTTTACTAATTGGCAAGTAGCAATTTATCCCTGTGAGCACTAGGAAGAGCACTTTTCTAACTGACTACATGATGTCAAGGTATAATATGCTTAGGAGAATTTGAATGACAATTATAAACTAATTTTGTGTTTAAAATTAAGTTTAGTCAAGCTAACAAGGGGTTTGCAATAAAACAACATCATTGTAGTGATTGCATGTATTTAGTTATATAACTTTAGTTATATAGTTATATAGAATCGACATGTGTTTAGTGATTTCAAAACTCATCGGTTCTCGACTGATCTACTCCACTGCTATTGAATGCCAGGTATCAGACTTGTAGCCAAACCTCATTTCCATTCCCCATGTGAAAGAGGATGTTTTGCACCTGCTGGTCACCTGGATGCCCCTTGAGGACATCCTCAAAAGGGACACTGAATTGCTGTTAGAGAGGGACTGGTAATTCACTGTGACTGTTGTGGGACACAGCCTCCAAAACATTCACTTCCCTTCTTCCTTCCCAAGCAACAGAAATGGTGCAGCTTTTAGTATTACTACATAGCACTACTATTAGAAGAGTCAACCTACATTGGAGTCTGATAACAAAATAGATAGACAATAAATGGGAGAGAAATAATCATAAAAGTCAATTTTAGCCAAAGTGCCTCTTAGGCACTCCCTTTTGACACTGTTTGGATTTGTTTATGATAGTGCCAAGACTAGAGATAATTACTTTAAAAGAGTGAGCAGTGATGTGTCATCTCAAAGAAAAAAAATCATCATCAAATAAAGTATGTGATTCTGGGAAATCACTCAGTGCTGCAGTAAACTTCAGTAGGGTTTCAAAATTCCTGGCTTTTACAGATTAGCAGTTCTTGTGGCATAATTACTTGGTTCACTACATAACACCAAGACCAAAGTCTAATATAATTTATTGAAGCGTAAGTCTAGTCTAAGTCAACAGACTATGTTTAACTTTGGCCGAACATAAAACATCTTGAATTCAATACTGCTATTACTCCAGAACACAAAGAATTGTTGTTAAATAAGCAAGTTATTTTAGAGATATTAAGGACAATTAAACATCTCGGATGTTCTTATTTTAATGATGTGTAGTTCTTACACTACTAAATATAGCTCATATATTACTGAACTTACAGTTCATTTTCTCTTCACACTAAGAAGAAAAGCCCGACAAAGAAGTTTTTCTCCAACTGCAATACCTAAGATTATTTAGGCACTGAACACAACTGGCTTTACCTTTTGCCTCAGAACAGACACCCAAAAATCCATCATCAGTCAGCACCTTAAACAGTGGTCTGACTCCATAGGTATCTCTCGCCAGAAACACTTTTCTGTTTGCAGTGTCCAGAAGGATGAAAGCAAATACACCATCTAGCATGGATGCTGTCTGTTCTATTCCTCCTCTGTTGTATAGATGAAGGATAACCTCACCATCCACTAATGTTTGAAAGTCAAATCCAAACTGCTTCTGCAGCTAAGAAAAAATATAAAGAAAAACATAAATAAACATTTGCAAACATTGGCTGCTTAGTAATTGTTTCATAAGAATAATCTTGTATGTCAAATCACAGTTTAGAAGTTACATAAATATTTCTGCCAAAGAAGGAAATTATACTTTTGTGGTCAAAGCTGTATTGGGTTTGTGTGGCCAAGCTTTGGTAGTGGAGGGACTACAAGGGTGGCTTCTGTGAGAAGCTGCCAGAAAGGTTCCCCACATCTGGCAGAGTCAATGTCAGGCGGCTCCAGGACAGACCCGTCGCTGGCCAAGGCCCAGCCAATCGGGAATGATAGTAATGCTTCTGTGATAACATATTTAAGAAGAAAGAAAAGTTACTGTGCAGATGTAATTGCGGCCAGAGAAGGGCGGGGTGAGAATATGCGGAGAGGAACAGCCCTGCAGACACTAAGGTCTGTGGAGAAGGAGGAGCAGGAGGTGCTCCAGGTGTCAGAGCTGGGATTCCCCTGCAGCCCGTGCTGCAGCCCATGGTGAAGCAGCTGTGCCCCTGCAGCCCATGGAGGATCACGGGGTTGCAGAGTTCCATCCATAGCCCGTGGAGGAGCCCCATGCCGGAGCAGGTGGATGCCTGAGAGGGGGCTGTGAACCCATGGGAGACCCGTGCTAGAACGGGGTCCTGGCAGGGGCCTGCAGACCTGTGGAGAGAGGAGCCCGTGCTGGAGCAGGTCTCCTGGTAGGACTTGTGACCCTGTGAGGGACCCATCCTGGAGCAGGCTGTGCCTGAAGGACAGCATCCCATGGAAGAGTGACCCACACTGGAGCAGTCCATGCAGAACTGCTGCTGTGGGACAGACTCACGCTGAAGAAGTTTGTGGAGGACTGTCTCCTGTGGGAGGGACCCCACAGTGGAGCAGTGGCAGAACATAATGTGATAAACTGACCATGACCCCCATTTCCCTGCTGGGGAGGAGAAGATAGAGCGCAGGAAGGAGGAAGCGGTGGAGGGAAGGTTTCTTTTTTTAAGGCTTATTTTACTTCTCATTATCCTGCTCTGATTTTGTTGGTAATAAATTCAATTTAATTTAATTTCCCCAAGTTCAGTCTGTTTTACCCATGACAGCATTTGGTGAGCGATCTCCCCCAGTCCCTATCTCAACCCATGAAACTTTGGTAGTATTTTCTCTCCCCTGTCCACTGGTTGGAGGGAAGCTTTGGTGGGTGCCTGACACCCAGTCAGGGGCAACCCACTACAAAAATTTTACCCAGGATCATCTTTTAGGCAATGAGACTAACACTGCAGTCTTAAGCAATTCACATTGAGGCAAGTTTTCAGGGATACACTTCTATCTGAGGATGTCAAACTGCACTAGCCAGCAGTGCAGAAGCACAGGTCTTCAGAAGCACTAGCACTGTCTAAAAAAAAACCACCAAACAACTCAAAACACATAGACATGTGCAACATCTCTGCAGAGTGAAGTACTTTGGAAATAATCTTTGGTTTACTTATGCAGTCACTGCAATTCCTCAGCGTGTTTTTATGCAGAGAATTTCCTTCTGCCTAATCTTCCTCCATTCCTCAAACTAGCCCTTTCACTCTGCCTGAGCATATAAAATGGGGGAGGAAGAAATTAGCTGTCAGACTTAAGTCAGACCAAATATTCTTCATGTTCTTCTGGTGCTACTCTTAAAAGTCCTTTCAATACATACAAAACAGAGGGAAAGAGAGGGTTTCACTAAAACCAACAAGCCAAGAAACCCCACAAAACCAATGCTTTGACATTTCAAGTTCTTTGGTTTTAATTGTTACTTATGGGGCAGTCTTAGATCAAATTGAGTCAATGTTAAAATAAGTAGGTCATTGCCCTACGGAAGGCACCTGTTTCACCAATGATCCTTTCCTAGGTAAAGGATTTCAGCCACAACCTTGAAAGAAAAATCTCATTATAAAGAAAGAGGGTACATAATGTAGTGACAACAACCAAACAAATTCCTGTAGAATGCAAGTGTTGCACAATTAAGGTACCCTTAGGAGTGTGTGTAGCATGATTGAGAGTAATTCTTACTGCTTTCAACAGCGGAAAACCACAATGCAAAACCCTGCAAGTAATACAGACTGTTGGTACAATACATTTCACATATACTGCAGGGCAAAGTCTCACCCTTCAAACAGCCAGACACTTGAAGACTGGGAAAAAAAATAAAGTCTCCTGACTATTCGGTCAAATTCCCAATGACGTTACTGATGTCACTGATGTGACTGACAGCAGCCTGACTTGTCTTAAAAAATGTGACATTAGAAATGCTGTAACATTCATATTAGAAATGCTGTAATATCTCAGCTTATTCATCCATTTCTGATGCTACCACACTTAGTATGTGATACATTTTACACATTCATTCAGCATGATTCAGAATCAGACACAGTTTTAAGCTGCTTTATACATCAAATTTGGATGATCTGAATCATCTTGCCAAGTAACACAGGCAGCATGGACATCTCAGCACAGGGACTGAGGAACACTGACGGTGTTTAGCAACAGCATCACATCCATCAGGGACACTTAGAAACTTTAGGAACTAAATAGAGTTGCTGCTTGTTTTGTGCCTAAGAGACTTAGGTGGCTCTCAAAAACCCCACAAAAAATCTGACTTCTCCTGCAGACACCTAAGGACTTTTGTGGCACACTGGAAACATCTCCCTAAGGCTTATTGCTTTTATACAAATAGGTAAGCATGCATACTATGCATCACTATATCTTAAGTGACACATCCATCTAGATTGAGATGCAACAGTAAAAATGCAATAACCAACAACTTGGGAGAATGACAACCCAAAACAACTGAAGAGCAAGACAGTCTAAAAGCATTTTTATTATGAAGAGAGAAGAAGGGGAGAAAGAGGCTTGGAATTATCCTCCCCAAGAAATAACAAAGAATGTGTCTTAACTTTCAGCTGAACAAACCTGAAGATGCAAATATTTACTGCCCATCTTGTCAATTAAAAAGTGATTTCTCAGTATTAAAGTATGTTGCTCAATAAGCTACCAGATTCACAGCTCATTGAGATCATTTACTTCCTTTTAAATACTAGTTCTTTGCTAACTTTCAATTTTTTTTCTGATATTCTAGTCCAACACATTTTAAAGATGTTCTAAATATCCACTAGTCTTGAAATTGAAAAAAAAACCAGAAAGAAATATTTTTTAAATTGCCTTATCATGTAGACAACACCTACCTGTTTGAAATTGTAGATTTCTCCATTGTAACACAGCCACAGGTATGGGAATTTCTTCACGCGGATAGGCTGCATTCCATATAACTGATCAACAACCGCCAGGCGGTGGAAACCAAAACAGCAGTTGGTGAAACCATTGACGTTCTCAAAACGGAACGCATCAGGACCTCTGTGTGCTATCTTCATGGCACTTAGACACTGCACAGAAAGGCATTCATCGCTCCCAAACAGGGCCCAGATACCGCACATTGTGAGGCTCTTGTTCTACCTGCAAGTGGAGAACCTGTTCAATAGAGACACGAACACTGTAAGCAAGAGCGGACACTGTGTATTGGGTCTGGCTGGGAGGGAGTTCATTTTCCCCTCAGCAGCCCTCATAGTGCTGTGTTCTGTGTTGGTGTCACAGCGGTGTTTTGGCTACTGCTGAGCAGTGCTCGCACAGCATCAATGCAAACCACATTCCCCCTCACCAGAAGGCTGGGAGCGGGCAGGATCTTGGGAGGCAACACAGCCAGGACAGCTGACCCAAACCATCCAAAGGGATATTCCGTATCAGGTCAGATGTCAGCCCAGATGAAAAATCTAAGGGAAAGGAGGATTAAGGGGGAGCAATTACTACGTGTGCTGAAGCCCTGCTTCCCAGGAAGTGGCTGGACATCACTTGCTGATGAGAATCAGAGAATAAAATCTCTGTTTTTCCCTTTTGCTTGTGCATGATCTTCACTTTTCCTTAAGTAAACTGCCTTTATCTCAATCCATAATGTTTTTTATTTTTCATCATATTTTCTTGCCCCTCACTCCATCCTGCTGAAGAGGGAGTGATAGAGTGCTTTGGTGAGCACCTGGTATCCAGCCAAGGTCAACCCACCACACACCTAAAAACCACAGATAACAAATGTAGGCTATTAATCACTTAACCGTCAAGAGGCCTGATCAAAAGAATAGCAGACTTTACTAACATGAAGTAAAACCTGGCTTGATCAAAGTATGATAAGCAAATTTTAGCCAGCAAGAAATTAGGTTTAAATTTTACCTTTAGATACAGCAAGGCTGTCTATGATTTTTTTTTTTATAGAGCACAAATAGAACAAGTCATTACTGGTCATAGAGTATGATCTGTTGAAGTAACATCACCTGAGCAGAAACATTAACTGTCCTTTCAGCTTGTCGCCTTTACATACAAAGGGGGTTTATAACAAAGAGAGAGGCTCTTTAGCAAGACCTGTAGTGACAGGACACGGGGGAACTGTTTCGAACCAAAGGAGCAGAGGTTTAGACTGGAGTTCCCCATCAGCAGCGCGGCAGGCCCACAGGGCAAAGTTGTGGAGGGAGCAATGCTGTTGCAGTGGCATGCTCCCCCTAGAACGCTGCTGCTGCCCCGGTGCCTCTGGAGATACACACCGGCCTTACAGCTCTCTGAACCCTAACCCTAACAGTGCAGCTGGGCTGAAGCTGGGGACCTCCAGAACAAGTGATGTCGCTGGCGACACCAGCCCAACGCGGCCATTAGGGTTAAGGTTCAGGGAGCCACAAAGCCTACAGCTACAGGGATGCAAAAGGCGTGCCAAGGAGAGCGCGGCACTGCAACAACACTGCTTCCCCTTCCATATCTTTCCCATCTGGACAAGCGATGGCGCTGCGGACCTCAGCCTCACCACATGGAGCTGGGCTTTCCCATCATCTGGAGCATCCTCCTGGTAACGCGCGGTCCCCGGGCGACAGCAGACACCCAGGGCAGGTTCCCTCCGCGCACATCCGCTTCCCCCTCGGGCCCCTCCACACGGCCGCCCCTTCCTCCGGCGGCTGCCGCGCATCCCGGGCCCGCCGCCCCCTCGCCAGCCGGCGGCAGGAGGCCGAGTACCGCGGCAGCTCCCCCGGAGGCCCCGACGGCAGCCCCTCCGGCCGGCCCTGCCCTGCCCTGCCCGGCGCGGCCCCGGGCCGCCCCCGCCGCGCTGCCTTACCCAGTGCTGGCCGCCGGCGCACGGAGAGCCGCCGTCCGCGCCGCGCCGGAGGATGGAGGAGGCGGCTCCCGCCAGCTCCGGCTCCGCCCCCGCCGCCAGCTGCTGTTGAAACACGCCGCGAAGTTTCATCATGCGCCTCCCCGTCCCGCCCTGCCCGCCGGCGAACTGGGGGGAAGTACGGCCTGGGCCCACACCCGCAGCCGTATCTCCGTCTGCAGCCGGCCCGGGCCGCCCCGCCCCGCGGCGGGGCTGGGGCTCGCAGGCCGAGCAGTGCCGGCTCCGGCACCTCCCGCGGGCCGCTGTGAGGGGAAGCGTGCACCGGCAGGCACCGCTGGGCGCTCTGGGTATTGCGGGCTCAGGCGGACGAGTTGTAACTATCGGAAATCCTGTCCCTGCAGGTCCGCTCCGAGCCGTGCCTTGTGTGCTGTCCAGCGAGGAGAGCTATGGCACCGCCTTTAAGCTCCTTTATTTAGTTTGAGAGGGGTGAGCGCATGCGAAGCTCACACCTTTGGAAGCATTTGCCGAGGACGTATGATTTTTCTCTGCAAAACTCAAGTTCTGAATCATAGACACGATGGGTAAAACAGGATTTTGGTGCTTACTTGAACTTCGTTATTGGACCGTTTTGCCTATTTCTCTTGGAGAGTGCTAAAGTAAATGAAATTCAACTCTGAATATTAGGATGTGAAGTCCTAAATATAAACCCAAATTCTCCATGTATACTTCAAGAGAGCAATTAGTAATTCGCATGCAGTGTGCTTTCACAGGCAGCTTTAGTGGAGTTACTGTAAAACTGCAGTGCTGTGCATAAAGTTCTTCAGGTCATGCAGTTTGTCAACAGTAAGTGTGTGGTCTGTGCGTAGAATTTTAAAAGGATCTTTAAGAAGCCATTAAAAGGATATTTTTAGGCTTCAGAAAGAAAAATCTATTGAAGAATCCTGTGCATGAGAAGTAGAATCCAGTGCTGTTCAGGAATAGATGTAGGACGTTTCTGTTCAGTACAGCTTCACCTGAGCTCAGGCAGCCTGCATATGTCATGTGTGCAGTTCCCAGAGCTGTGCACTGCCTGGAAGGGCAGGGTTAAAGTGTGTGCAATGGCACATGGAGTCACCACTCACAGAAGAGGAATGGTTGTGCTGAGGAACACCTTATATCTTGAGGTTTTTTCCAGAGATCTAAATGTCACTCTGCATTTTGGAAAGCTACAAGAAATATTAGACAAACCTTGTACTAGCTTAGGTTGTTCTGGGGGGTTGTTTATTTGTTTGTCAGAAGCTTTTTTAAGCAGCCTTTCTTTACGTCTTTACTTCTTTTCTCCATGCAGAAGAAATCTTTGGATGGGTCTGCTTAGGCTCAAATTGTGGTCTGGGCATTTTCATTGATGGTTCATAACTATTGAATTCTTGGTTCATAGCTAGATCTTCATACAGTGCTTTATGATAGTAAGTCACAAACCATTTGGTACAATAAAAATCTTTTAATGGAGAAACTGAAGCAGGGAGAGTGAGAAGTGACTTGCAGAAAGCAACTTGGTAAGGCTGGATAGGCAGAACCAGGGTAGAGCAAAACCTCCCAAGTCCTCATTAACGTCCTCATTAAGCCTGCATCCTTAGGGTGTACAGGGTAACAGCCACATACTTATCCTATCTTTTACTGTCACTTCTAAAAACTGGGGAAAATGGGGATAACTGCTGCATTTAACTATGTCTTGCATGTTTAATGCCAAATTTTAATGACGTTGATGGTGTTATATATGGGACTATTGGCAGAAATACTACACACAATCTGTTTTTTAATATCAGCAATGTTACTATTTGGTAGTTATAAAAGCGCAAGAAAAAACTGATATGTCCTTGGCCTTTTCTCTACTATTGTCAAGTAGCCCATTATAGTGTGTTTATATTAAGTCTCATTCTTCAATATCCAGTCTTTTCTTTCAGCATATCCACAGACAGCACTAGATGTAATTACACCTCAGTCTCTCACCTGTGTTCTTCTCAAGTCACATCTTCCCTCTCAGTTTTCTCATTCCTGCAGACATTATCATGTGTAATAGTTTCTCCAAAGCCTTGTCTTCTCCACTCTACTCCTCTAAAGTTGATTTTTCCTTACATTTTTGTTGAAAGAAATTTAAATTGCTTCTAGCTGTGTTGATAGAACAGGTTTGCATGTAAATATTGGGTGCCATTAGTAGCTAGGAGACCTTCCGCTTTGTGATATGTGTTTAGTACCTGAGAAAAACCACCTGGCCACAGACTAAAACCATTTAATAATGGCTGAAAAACACTGTAAGAAAGTTCCTGATTAAATAATTAGGAAGTGCTTGCATTAGTTTTGTTTCTAATCAGCTGAGATGAAAGGCTAAGAGGTTTCTCTGAAGGCAACAGGTAAATGAGTAAAATGTCAAAGTTAACAGTTAACCCAAAGCTAACAGGTAAATGAATACAATGTAGAATGAACTGGTGCAGCCTTGTGACTTACACTGAACTGGTCACTGTCAGCTCAGCTCTCAGCTGAGCATTTCTTGTAAATGAAGTCTGTGCTCCTCATTTTGTCCCATTAAAGATGAGTACCTTTGCTGCATCTGTTGGCTGTGGTGCCACCAGCATGCTTGGAAGACTGTAAGTATCTAAGTTCTGTGAGATGACTAAAATGTGTTTGGAGAGGAGACAGAACTGAGGGAAAGGGGAGAAGTGGAGGCTGTGCTTAACAAAGGCATATGGTGAAGGTCTTTTTCTTTCACAGCAATGACTAACAAATTACCAGCCTGTGGTACCAAGGGTTTTACAGGGCATAGTCCCCTGAAGATAGCCCTCATGAGAGGGATTTTTGCATGAGAGAACACATTTCAGTTGGTTTTGTCATTGTGGCTCTCCCAGCTTTCTACTCCCATCCTTTGCTCTCACTGGAGCTGTGCAAGAAAACAAGATCTGAAGTGGAAAACAATGGCAAGACTCAAATATTAGAGAAAGACTTTCCCTTTTCTGCCATCCAATGCACATTCTCTGGAGTTTCTCAGGCAGGAATTGAACACCCTTTGCTGATGGTGAAAGTTGCCACAAGTGGATTCATGGGCCAGGTCATTAAGATGGGCAGGACTGTAAAACACCCAAAATTCTATTTGTGTGTCTCAGCACAGCCTTGCACCAGCCCTTTGCACAGAAATTACTGGAGAAGAGGCATTCTGCACCCTACCAGGCCATCTGCTTAGTCATGGACTGTTTAAAATGCTTCATCACCAACAATTTGAGGGATAATAAAGATAATGCTGTTTTTGAAAAATTGAAGATTTTGGCTGTGGGAAGGAGAAGGATGTATCTTGTCTACACTTTCAGGACTCCCTTTGCAACCAGTATCCATTTTTAGCTTGGACCAACTACTTGGACCAACTGCTCTCAATCTGACCTTGAACGCATCCCAAATTGTAATAGCAAGACTTGTCTTTTCCTTCTCCTAACTTGTGTAGTAATGGAGGTGTGGGAATAGGCAATTACAAGTTTCCAGATGCCTCAAATGATCCTTTTCAGCATGCAGTGGCTGAATGTTTTCTAGGACAGAGACTTAGCTTGAAAGCAGAAGGCTGTTTCTCCTAATGGAGCTACACAGAAAGATCCATATACCATGGTGGCATTGGCAGCCCATTATACTGAGATGGATCAGTGGTGGGCAGGGCTCAGGGAAAGGTGGAAATCAGTTCCTCCTTCCCAGTCCCATGGGTTCGCATAAGCAACGTATCACATACCTGGCTATCTTTCAAATATAGAGGCTTGTTGGATACATACACATTTACCCAGCTATAGTTGTAGTGACAGGTGTTCTGCTAACACATCTGACATCTGAAATGCATGTTTGTATGTCAAGGATATGCATATGCAGAGAGCAAAGGCTTTTGCCTGTATTTTCCTTCCCCAAGAGACGGTAACACTATGTGCTCTTAAAGTCTGAGTGCTTGTACTCAAATTCTCAGGCAGAACCATACTTTAATTCCTGAGTAGAGAAAAAAATGAGAAGAGAAACTGTCAAATTCAAAAGCTGTTTGAAGATCCATACCTTGAAGTAAGGTAAGCTCCCATTTGTATCATTTAGTCTGGCTTTTACCCAGAGGGACTGTATCACATGCCAGCAAGCTTGCAGCTTTTAAATAACTTATCAACCTAACAGAGCTCTTTGTTCCTATAATTTTGAATTTATTTATTTTTCTTTTTTTTTCTCCTCTGTTCTTTTCCTTTCGAAGACATTTAAAGGACACACAGTCTACTTGTCTCTCCTCCAGACAAAATCTTTTTTCTCATAGTATAAAAAGTAGTTGTCTCTCCCACTGGGAGTTCCTATTGCTATAGTCTCTCTTATTTAATCCTTTTTCTTTTCTTCCTGCTTAATTATGTTACGCTTCAAAACAAATAAGACTTGCTCTGACCTTGGAGTTAGAGAGGTCACTGCACTGCTGAGTATTGAAAGAAAATGTTCTCTCGAGCCCAGGCATTCAGGACTTCGGTAAAGTACTAGGAAGGCATGGCTAGTGCAGCAGCAAGGGAGAACACAAAGTAAGGTGATTTGTTATTGCCTGTACAAAAGACTAAGCATTTTTCACTACTGCTGCATCCTTTTTTAACATCCCAGCTCTTCCATCATCCCCCGTGTTTCTTAGCACAGACAAGAAAGGGTTGTTGAAAGAGCTGTTGGCCATACAGTGCACATGGCAGGCATGGCATATGGCACACCAATGTCTCTATTGTCCAGGCCCAGGACCACAGAGGAATGAAACATTGCTGACTTTAACTCAATAGTGGTCTTGGCTAATGAGGAGGAATCCAGTGTAATTTATTCTCTTCCTGGGGAGGGGGAGATGGAAACAAACCACAAAACCAAAGCACTATATATACGTATACATATATTTATATATATGTGGGTGTATATATATGCTTTTTTAACCACTTACAGAATAACAAGGAAAAATTAGCTGTCTGATATTGACTCTGCAACATAAAACAATATAATTCTCTAGAGATTTTAGAACCATAATGGTAAAACTAATTTAAATTCTGGTTCTTTTTCATATAGTAGTAAAGATTAGGTGTCAGCTGAATTAGCATTTAAACTAACTCTTGCAGTCAATACAGCAGGATTAACTGCAAATTACAATCTTCAGTTCACTTTTTCATTGTAATTCGCCCATTGTGAAATTTTGCCCTGTTCAATAGATGTTTTTTCTAATACAAACAAGATTTCTTTTCACCTAGAATACGGCTAAATTCATCTGTAAGAGAGATGGTTAGCTGCTATAAAACTGTAACAGCTAAATTCATGCTTGAACATATATAAATGAGTTTTAAAATACACTGATATCTATTTTTTCAGGTGGAATAAATGGGCATAATTTTAATAAAAAGTTATTTTGACACCCTCCATTGTGCTGCTTTAGCCTTTTAAAGTGTATTTAATGTTGTGATTTGTTTCTGGAACACAAAAAAAAAGTGTTCAGTAAAACATGCTAAAAAGGCACAATTATGTTCTCCTAAATACAGTTAAGAACAATAGAGGAAGAATGATAACAGTTATTGGACATTACATGAGAAATTTTTTTAAGAAAGTTAGATGGTCTTTGGTTTATAAAAGATTGAGAAACTATTCTAAAATCTATGACTGTAGCAGCTCTTTTTCATCACTAGGTCGAGCTATTACCTCAAAATGAGAAGCCATCACCCTGCTCGTACTGTTGTTACCAGAAATAGAGGTGTAGAACAAATACATTAAAGGTCTGCAGTGAAATAATTAGACTGGCAAATGTAACCTTTGCAGTGTGGAAAATAAACAGCTGCACTACCACACACACTAAGTAAATTATTTCTGTAAAAGAAAAAAATTTAATAATGGAAGTAATTTCCCCCCATTTTCTCACAGAAGGACACACTAAAATAGAGTTCATTTCATGGTATATCTTACTAATTGCATTAAATCACCATCACTGATCTCTTCAAAGGTTATATAGTTATTATAGCTACTTGCTCTCACTTTTTACTAGGAATTGATTCTGAATTCTGTACAGAAGTAAACTTCTGGTGTTGTTACTGCTCTCATATAAATAGTAAAATCTAATGTCTCTCCTCCCAGTTCTTTCCTAGCTAGAAACTAACAACAGATTTAATAAAAACAGCTTTGTCTTTTTACATATAAAGAGAATAAAGAGATGTCTTCCTGATTCAAAACCAAAGAAAACCAATTCTAAAGGAACTCAAAATGCAGTATCCATTCAAAAGGATTAAAAGAATTAAATAATGAATGATTGCAAAGAATAGTTCTGCATTCTAATGCTTATTGAACAATATCTCATCTCTTATCGCGGATGCCAGATAAGAATGTGTTTTCCAGTATTAATGCCAACATTTTTATAAAGCTTTCTTTCCCAAAGAAAAGAAACTTGAGCCAACAAAAATCTTCTATCAATTCTCATAGAAATACAATTATATAAGAATTATACTTTACAGCAGCATTACTTTGAATCTTGTTTTAGTTGACAGCAACCCTCAGAACCTCTTGGCTTTTGCCAGGTACCAGACGGGCAAATGAAAGGATCTATCCGCAAGAGTTGGCTACTCCTCAATCTGTTCTGAAATTTATCTCTCTTATTAGAGTTTTTATTATTAGAGAATGCATTATTTTATTTCTATTGTAGGATTTGTCAGATGAAATATCTGCACTTGTCCTGGCTAACTTTTAAGTTGTGTACATGTGTTGGTTTAAGACAGCCTGGTTTTTGGTGGGGGCGGGAGAAAAGCTGCTCGAAACTTTTATGTCCGGCACAGAGCCAATCGCTGAAGGGTCCGCCTATGGGCAGGTTACTAGCCCAGTTAGACAAGTTGGTAATGCCTCTGTGATGACATATTTAAGAAAGGAACAAGCGTGGGAAGCTCTCTCTTTTCTTCTCCTGAGGGGTGGTGAGGTGGCTGCTGGCACCCATTCCCAGTGGGAGATGCTGGGGGCTAAAGGCCGGGGCCATCCTGAGGCTGGGACCACGCAGCCAGGGCCCTTGGGTGCCAGCAAAGACCCCGTGGCCAGACGAGAGAGACATGGCAAGCAATTCCCCAATGCAAAGCCTGGACAAGATCAACTTCTCAGCTGCAACTTACAGACACCAATTTTCTTCCAAATCAAAGGAAAAGTGAGGACACATAAGGAAAACCAACACAGCAGCACCAAGGCCAGTGATAAAAACAGAGAGGGAGGAGGTGCTCCAAGTGTTGGAGCTGAGATTCTCCTGCAATCCGTGGTGAGGACTGGGGAGGGCTGTGAACTCTTGGCACAAGGGTCCTCTGTGCTCCCTTGGAGAAGAGAAGCCTGAGGCCAAAGGGTCTCTCTCCAGAGACAAGCAACTTACGTCAAGGCTACTGTGACCAAGTGAACCACCCCCAGCATGCCTTGCTTCCTTATGGTAATACCTTGTAGCCAGTTGGCTAACTGGGTTCTACCCCACCCCCTGCCTTTCTCATAAAAAGGCCCTGAGTCTGCCCTGAAAGTTAGGGTGTGTCTGTCCTTGGCCTCTTTTCACAGGGCCTGCTGGACAATTAAAGCTGCCTCTGTGGAACTGCCATACAGGGCTCCTGTCTCTCTGTCCCCGAGTTTGCCTCGGGTGATCTCACAAAGAGCTGAATCACAAGAGCTGGAATCACTTGCAGCTGAGAAATCGCTACATTTGCAGGGATCACCCACTGTCCAGGGGGGCTTGCCCTCGCCCTTAGAAGAGTTGTTCTCTGCAGGATGCTCTCTCTAGGAAGGCCGTGGCATACTGGTGCTTGACCAGCATCAGACCCTCTGTGACAGAGGACTATAATACAGCAGTTTCCCTATAATTCATGAGGTACATGGGGGGTGCAGAGATCCACGCACAGCCCGTGGAGAAGAGTACTCACTCTAGAGCACACGGATGCTGAAGAGCTGTAATTTAGTGAGGAACTCCAACAGAGAGAGATGACCTTTGCTTTTAGAGATAGAGGAAGAGATCCTTCACTTCCAAACTAGAACAGCTCATCCTTAAAAGACTGAACCCCACAAACTAAAATGACCCATGCTGGGCAGTTGTGGAAAGACTGCTTGACCTGTGGGAGGGATTCACCTTGCAGCAGGTTTGGGCGGGACTGTTGCTTGTGAAAGTTAAAACCATGCTAGAAAACTTCGCCGAGAACTATCTCCCGTGGGAAGGATCCCATGGCACAGCAGAAGAAACTCTTTTCCTTAAGCATACTGTAGAAAGACTTTTAAGAAGTGAAATACTGAGCAAAACCCCATGTTTTGTTTCCTTGCGCGGCTGGTGGAAAGAGGGAGGGACTGGGAAAGAAAAGTGTTCTGAAAATTTGCTTTGGTTCTCATTACCCTTTTTACTTTTAATTCTGTGAATAATAAATCTTCTTTATACTGTTTGAGTTTTAAACCTGTTCTGCCTTAAAGTTTTTTTTTCAATAATCCTTATCTCAACTCATGAAAATGAAGTTTTAGTTTCCCCTCCTCTGCTTGCCTATAGGAGGGGAAAATGAGTGAATAGTTTTTCATGGGTGCCTGGCTTCAAACTGCAACAGTGCATATGTAAAATAAATGGAAAAACACTTATCTGTACAGAAATATATCAGCAACAATAATAAAGAGAGACATTTTTCTTAAGTGCTTAAATAAGGTTTACAGGGCTATTTCTACAAATAAATCAGGGCCAGAAAATAAATTCAGGTATGGGAGGCTAATTATTAACACACTCATTGGTGTGATTTATGATCCTGCCAAGTAGTATTTCCTTAAGAAAATCTTTGGGCAAGGTAATAGAGTAACACTTGCCAAGTGTTATTTCTAAAGAGCAATATGGACAAGGCTGAGGTTTTGGTCCATCCAGGGGAATCCCAACAGAATTCCTAACCCATTATTGCTCCTTCATGCCTGCCGATCACATTCTACAGCACTGAAAATGAGTGTCGTTTTCTCAGTTTCATGATATGAAAATCTCATTCTGATGGGCTGCAACACAACTTTCAATTTACTTTGAACTGAAAAATTGTGAAATATTTCTGTCAAAGATTGGTCCCTGGCATTGTTTCATCTATAGAAACATAGCTGCAGCCCAGAGCATTTTGGAGTGGGCTTTGGGGCAGGTCTGCAAGCAGGATAGAAAAATTGTGACAAGTGCTTTTCTTGCAGAGTCTCCAGAATGAGCCTATTACATTTTGTCTGGTATTTCCAATGGAAATACCAAGATATTTAATTTTTTTTTTTATTTTGATAATGAACAAATTCCCTTTACTTCAAACTTTTTAGAAGTGTTCTTTTGAATTTCACATTTTATCAAGATCTGGTGATTAATTCCTTATTCTTCCACTTGAAATGTACAACCTGAGTTTTTGGCACAGGCTGAATAATAATCTACACTGAATACTAATCTGGATGTTCACAATGGCTTGTTTTAAGTCAATTATTTGTTGCAAGGAGATCTGGTTAGCAGGAACAGCAGCATAAAGATTGTACAATTGTGTAAATGAAGACAGTACTTCTAACTTCACTGATCAGTAACGTGTATTATTCCACTCCTGGCGGTTCCACTATTGTTTGTGCAAGAAACACAGTGACTAAAGTCTGTATCATAATAGGATGTCAGACATTTAGCCAGTTGGTGTTCTTATGGGTAAAAAGAAAGTGGGGTGATACACTTGTACTTCTTTATTGTATTACGCTTTATCTCACACAGCAATCTTACCACAGTAAATAATTTACTTTTACAGCTCCATACATTGTTCTGACTGTTCCAGGACACCCCAGCACCAAATTAGTGCGTCCTGCCCCAAGTCAAGTGGGCAAAGGTGTGGTGGTAAATTGAAACTCCATTCACGTTTCTAAAGGCCTTTGTTCTGTTCTAGGAATTAGGGTTGGCATGTGTAATACTCAAACTTGATCTGGTCCAGTGTGCCTGCAGCTACAATTTGTGGGTTCTTAAGTGGGCACAGAATGGGTAATAGGTTCTTTAGAGAATAATGGCCTTGCTAAATCTGAATCGTCAAGTTAGTGAGATCTTTTATAAATGATATTTAACAAGTAAGGCATTCAATTTAATCTGGTTGATCAAATAGGAGTGAAAAGAAAACACAAGAGTATCTTTCAGTCAAAATACATGGAAATTACGTGTATAGTATATATTTTTATGGTCTTGCTGATGACCCGTAAAAGCAATGGCATAAATGGACTTAATATAAGACCATTTAAAATTAAACAAAATGTTAAGAAGACACGATTCCTTAACAGCCATTAGCTTGTAGAAAGCTATCTGTAGAAGGCAATGAGTTTCACCATAGATATTTATTGGATACCCAATTATGTATTTAAATGATATGTAGTCAATTGCTAAATTGCAGAGCCCCACAGCATCTGTTGCATTTTGCCTTCTGCCTTAACTTTGTGTGAGCTTTCCTATCTAGAAAGCTGTGTTCCCAGACTCCTGCGTGTGGAAATGGGGGGAGTTGAGAACAGTAGCTGATCTGTGAATGGGCTTTTATGGTAGGTCCATACTCCAGAGTGCTCTCCAGAGGGTGTAAGCACTGAAATGCCCAGACAATTATTTCATGGAGACCTACCTAGTGATGAGCAGAGGGATTAAGGGCCTGCTACTCTGCTTTTGCCCTGCTCAAAACAGTCTTTATGTTGAATATGGCTGGCCCTCCTACATAGGGAAAGATCTCATTCTTTGTATTTACCGACATGAAGACCAAAGCGATTGATTCCTTTTTAAATTAAAATACCAGAAATTTAATTTCCCTTTCATTTGTTCCCAGCCACATGTGCCAGAAGGTAAGTAGTGTGGATCTCTTTGCCATATTACTGTGATGTGATTACTGTGACCCCCAACACTGCTGGGCTTTCTCAGAAGCTGAGGAGAATCTCCCATAGCAGTAGTACATTTATATAGAAAGGGGCTGTGGTCAAGTAGATCTGCACATCCTGGAAGCAAGAGAGAGCACCAGGCCTGCTCCCCCTTCTGACTCAGAGCAAGAGAATGGCTTTTCTCTGGACCATCCACCCAGAGGCAGCGTGTTGAGCAAAGGAGTGCTGCACAGAAGCTGTGGAAGTGTTTGTTACCATTACACATGCAAGGCAGTTCCTTGAAGGGCCTGTTTCCTTACCCTGAACTCTAAGAGGTTGCTGCTAGAGAGTTGTAAGAGAGCCTGCTCATCTCTCCCTGAATGAAAAAAAAAAAAAACCCAAACATGTAAATATCTCCATAAAATATTAAACAGCCATTACAACATGGCCAAACCAGTTCACATTTGTTAAAGCAAACTTTCTGTACCAATATTAATAGGCAAGATGTGACTTTTGTTAAGTTACAGCACATTCTACCTTCTCTCTGAAATTTCACTTTCAAACTAGCCTAACAGAGTGAAACAGCTCAATGAACATGTCAGTATGAAAAAAAAGTGTAGCACTTCATGCATAAATTTATGGGTATGTAATATACATGGGCCACAGTACTTGATAGAAGAACTCCTGTGATGCAAGACCAGGCCTTAAAGATCACCAGGAAAAATGGAAGTCTTGTATTCAGCTCAGACATGCTGCATTATCTGTAATATAAAACAGTTTGAAAACTTCACTTAATCTATTTTGGAAATTTAAAGCATGCACTGGACATGGGATGGACCGTAATTCTATCCAAATTTGGTGGGGGTGAAAAAAAGGGAAACAAGAAGACAAACACGTTACTTTTTTTTTTGTTTTGCAGCCTTTGCAATTTCCATTGTCTTTGTTGTTTATTGTTGATTTTCTTAATGCCAGCCAAACTTCTGCCCTACAAGAAGCCTGCCCTTTCTTCTGATGAAACTAGTTCAAGAAGATACTATTCACCAAGTTGCTTGTAATTTTTATTTAAAGTGGGTAGTACAGTGGGATGGGGTGGGAATGAGAAACTATGACCTGGAGTAATATGGGACGTGGGAGCTTCCTAAACTGGTACAAAAGCCAGCATCTCCTGAATGACTCAAGGCCACACTTCAAGTGCTAGGTCCAGCTGTGGGTCCCTCACTTCAGGAAAGACATTGAGGTGCTGGAGCTTGTGCAGAGAAGAGCAACGGAGCTGATGAATAGTCTGGAAAGTAAGCCATGAGGAGCAGCAGAGAGAGCTGGGGGTATTTAGCCTGGAGAAAAAAAGGCTCAGGGGAGACTTTATCACTCTCTAGGGCTGCCTGAAAGGAGGTTGAAGCCAGGGGAGGGCCATACTCTTCTCCTAGGCAACCAGCAACAGAAGAGGAAGTGGCCTCAAGCTGCACATGGGGAGGTTCAGATTGGACATCAGGAAGAATTTCTTCATGGAAAGGGTTGTTAAACATTGGAGTGGACTGCCCAGGGAGGTATGGAGTCACTGTCCCTGGAGGTGTTCAGGAAATGACAGGATGTGGCACTTAGTGCCATGGTCTAGTTGACAAGGTTGTGTTCGGTCACAGTTCAGACTCAGTGATCTTGGAGGTCTTTTCCAACCTAAATGGTTCTGTGATTCTGTGCGACCCATCATCCAGAGAAAAAGAAGTAAAAATAGACATGAAAATGGAGATGAAAGGGCACACCCCTGAGGTGATAATTGTTTTGAAGAGAGGGGAGACAGAAGGAAAATATACAGATCTACAGCTGTGAGGGAAACCTATGGTTTGGACTGAACCCATAGAGAGGCTGGAGGAAGGATGAAGGAGAGAGGGAAAATGAAGAACAGTGTGTGCAGTGACCTCCATTTACAGAATGTGGCCCTCAGCATGGACCACTTCTTCTCTACATGTACCTGCACCCGGTACTTGAAAAAACAACACACACACACAAAAAACCCACTCAAACAAACCCAAAACATACCACAACCCCTCTATCTATGAACTGCAGAGCTCCATTATCTACCTAGTGCTTGCAAAATGCTATTCTTCAGTTACACTGTAATGAAAAACACCTCTCAAATCTACAATTCCTCTTATTTAATATATTTTTTCCTACGGAGACCACCGAGACATAAACGTCAAGAGCTGTTGGAAAGGTAGGTAGCGTTCGCGCGGGGAGATAAGGAGCGATTGCAGAGGGCTCGGTATCCTAGCAACATCCCTTGCAGTTGCCTAATGGTATTTTGCAAGAGCGGCGGCTCCAGACCGGCTGAAGTGAGGGGAATGAGGGGCTGGAGCGCAGCGGAGCTCCGCAGCCCGGCCTGAGCGCCCGGCACAGCCGCTTCCAGGCGGGACCAGGCAGGCGAGAGCGAGGTAAGGCGGTGGACAGCGCTGCCCGGGGCATTTCCCCGCTGGCCGTGCCCGGGGAGGCACCGCCGGAGCGCCGCGCCGCTTACCGACTGCCGGAAGCTCCGCGTAGCTGCCGCTTTGCGCTCCTCAGTCCCTCCCGCGCCCTCCCCTTCCCCCCGGGACACTTTTTCTCCGCACGCCTGAAGTCCTGGCCGAGCCACCGAGCGCGGCAGACAGGCCGGCCACCGCTCTCACGCTGCGGCTTCGGCCTGGGGCGCCCGCCCTCGCCCACCGCCGCGCGCCGGGAGGCGCGGGCGCTCCTCGCGGCCTGGCTCGGCGACGTGGGCGCGCTCCCGGCGGACGGGGAGGAAGGGGCGGATTCCCGTGCCTGCGCCGCGCAGCGGGGACGGGGCGGGCGGGGGTGCCGCGCTTCTCCCGCGCCGGGAGCGGCGGGAGCGCAGCGGACGCGCGCACTGCCACGCGGCGGAGCCGCCACCGCGGCGGGAAAGGGGTTAAACCCGCGCGTGCCGCGAAAGCCGCGCCCCCGGCCGGCTCGCCGGCCAATGAGCGGTTGGCGGGGCGGGGCGGTGCCGGGCCCGTGCCCGCCCCGGGGTGGGTGCGCAGCGCGGCGCGGCGCGGGGCGGCCGCGCGATGGGGCCGGCGGCGGCGCGGGCCGGCGGGGGCTGGGGCCGTGGCCGTGGCCTGCCCTGCGCGCGGCCAGCGGGTGCCCGCGCGCCGTCGCGCGGCTGAGCGCGCACCGGGGCCCCGCCGGCCCGCGAGGTGAGGGGGGGCGGGCGGCGGGGCGGCCGGGGGTGTCGGGCCTCGGGGGGCAGCGTCCCGCCCGCGGGGGCGACGCGGAAGGAGGCGCGGAAGGTGTCTTCTCTCTGCGGGGACGGGGCGGGAGGAGGCGGCCGGGGCGCTGCGCGTCACCCCGGCGGCGAGAAGGGTGCCCGCGGCTGCAGGGACAGCAGGTGCCCGGCTGCACGCCTGGGAAGGAGAGGCGCCAGAGGAGGGGGTCTCCTTGGAAAAGCGCGAGTCCCTCGGAGCCCAGCGGAGGGAGCAAGGTGCCCGGGGAGCCGGGAATCGCTGCTCCCGCCTCCGCAGCGGGGACTTCCTGGGCGGACGTCCGCAGCAAGGGCTGGGCTGGGAGAGGTCTGGGAAGCCGTGCTTCGGGCACGGGCACTTGTTGCCGAAGGACGGTGTCCGCTTTTGGAATGAGGAAGGAGGTTGCCAAATCTTCCTTCCAGCTCACCGGTACTGTGGATTGTTACCCGTCTCGTTTCAGTGCAGTTGTTGGCCTCCTATACCGAAGTACCTGGCTTTGATGGTTTGTATTTTTTGGTAGAACAAGCAGGATTTTTTTTCATGGGAAGAGTTGCTCTCCAAAGAAATGCTCACAACATTAGATATTTAAAGAGGAAGTATATGATCTGTGCTTAGTCGATGGGAAACTGCAGCAGCTCACAGAAATCCTAGATGCAGACAACATTAGCAAATGCACAACTTGTGCGTATAGCTGTGTTTCAGAAGCTTATGAATATACAGGCCCATTAGCAAATGCACAACTTGTGCGTATAGCTGCATTTCAGAAGCATATGAATATACAGGCCATCTAGCAATAAATGTGACTTAAGGAGCAGAAGGCCTGTTTGCACAGCTAACTACGTTTTTTCTGCATTTTGATCGAATTGTTCTGATGCGTTGCTTGACTGTTAAGGACATGGTGGTAGAGATCGATTTCATTGGTAATTATGCAGTTCTCAAAGGACATTTATGTTGTTTCATCATGGGGCCTCAGAGCTTCCCCCTTGCTTCCTAAGTAAGGGATACAAGAAAGAATCAGCTTTGTATGTGGGTTTAACTTAATCAAATCTTAAAGTGATTATGGAGTCACACTGGGATAAACACGTTTAAAATTGGAGTTATGTTCTGCTTTCTCTGAATTTCGAAATCCCAGATTTGATGGTTGGCTTTTTTTTTTGGCCTTATGTTGTTTTGGGGTTGGGGTATTGTTTGGTATTTTGTTTGGTATTTGTTTAATGTGTTTCCCTAGATTGTCCAAGTTTGTGTGAAAGTATTAATTTTAAAGGTGGTTGGGTTGTTTTCTTTTGGCAGTGGGACCAAACTCTTACCATATATTCATATTGCATGGTTTTCCCCTAAATTTCCATTGGCTCGTGGAAGAGACCTTAAAGCCCTTATTGGAACAGCTAGCAGAGTGAGAGCAGTAATTTAGATTAACATGTTCACAGGCTCTCCAGCGGGACACACAGAGGCACAGTGGGGGCAGGTGGGACTCCTGTAGTCTCATCAGTGGAAGCAGCCCCTTATTCTGTCACTGAGGAGCCACCAGCCCCATTGCCCAGGTGTGACATGCAGCAAGAGAAGTCACCAGGAGAAGTCACCAGCTCACAAGATCGAGGGGGCTAACTGCCTAGAAAATATGGGGCATAAGGGATGCAGGGGAAAAGCATCTTGTGACTGTACAAAATTTATGGGGTGCTCCTGGGAGGGGGGACTAAAGGAAGGTGTTTTGAGGAGGAACAAGTATGGGAAAATAAAAGGATAAGATAAAGGGCCTGGTCAGATAGAAACAAGTGGCTGGTCAGTATGTTTGACTGTGTCCTGGGCCAGATTGCCACAGCCTGTCCTCTTTTCTCATTAAGGTGCCTTTCTAACTGTTTTGCTGTGTAAGAGGACTCTGTGCCGTATTCTCATGTGCATGCTGAGCTCTAAGTGCCAGCAACCGGAGACGCACAGTAGGTTGTAGGGACCTCTGTGTCCGGTGTGCCAGCAGCTGGAGGGACTGGAGTGAGCGAGGGCCTAAATGCCCAGCAGCTGGAGTAAGCCACAGAGGCTTGTGTGTCTGCAGTGCCCGTAACTGGGGAGACTGGAGTGCGTGCGTATGGTCTTGGCAAGGATGCCAGTGTGTGGTTGCTGGTGAGTAGGATTAAGAGGCTTGGGAGCCATGTTTTGAGGCAGCTGTAAGTGTGGGACAGGTACTAGTGAGATCAGAGTCATCAGTTTAACAACAGAGTGAGGCTCTGGGGAGTCTGAGGATTCAGGGTTGGTTCCTGAATAGGTTGAGGGTCTGAGACTCGTTACAGAGGGATCCACATTGTGTGTATGTTTATATTTCCCACTAGCAGACCTTTGTCCTGGTCAGCTGTGGGGAGGAGCAGTGTAAGGCCAGGCCATGTTTGTGTCTGCATAAGCACTTGTTTGTGCTGATCTGTATGGTCAGCCATGTGTATATGCATCTTTGCATGCACAGCTATGGGAATTCATCCTCAGCCTCCCTGGATCTGGGCACATGGAGTTGCAGCAGCCTTGTTGTCAGTGGGCTGCCAGGTTCAGCAGCCCCCAACGCAGAAAAATTAGTTTTTCTGTAAGCTTGAAGGTGTAGAAATTGTTGACTCATGAAACTTAAATTTAGAACCAAATCTTCAATGACTGTTACGTTGTGATGGAATTTGAAAACATTTATTGGTTTGATTGATGTGAATAGGGCTACCTACATGAATATCTAAATATCTGTATTTGTTTAAGCTTCCATGATAGAGCAGTGGAGCATAAATTAAATTCAAAACTAGCCTTTTATTGTAGGTGGTTTTTTTAAAATAGTGTGTTTTTTAACTCCAGAAGTAAAAATAGAAATGCGAATAAAAATGGGGACGTTTCAGTAACCTGGTAGGTTTTGCACTTACCTTTTCCTTCTCTGAATGTCATAAACTTGTAGCATCACAAAATGGTTTGAGTTGGAAGGGACCTTTCAAGATCATCCAACTCTTTTTAAAATCCAGCCCCCTGCCATGAGCAGGGACACCTTTCATTAGATCAGGTTGCTCAAAGCCTCATCCAACCTGGCCTTAAATATTTTGCGTGTCTTCCCCCTGAATAAATCCATGTGTAGAAAAGAATATCAGCAAGGAGTGGGGATGTTTATCATCTGACAGCTGACCTTCCTTTTAGGCATTTTCTGGTTCTAGTGTAATGGTGTAGTGTTCAGTTATTTTTCCTGTCAAGTTAAAAGACTCAATTTATGTGAAATATCAAGATATCATAAAAAAAATGAAGATTTCTGTCCTGTTTACTGTTGGAGTTTACAAGCATATGGACATACACCCACATGTTTATAGTGACCCATTCTGTTGGTATAAAATTGATAGAATGATAAGGAGATTATTTTAAATTGAAAACTGTAACTGGAGGCATTTTGTATCAAATATGAAGTACAGCTACCTACCTGCCCTGAGCAATCCTTTGTGTGTGAAGTACTGCCAAATCAGTTTCTGATTTCCAGTGTGATGAATGCACTTTTTTTCATTTCTCAGCATTTCCAGCACATTTAATTTTTTTTCTATAGAATTCAGTTGTATATAATTTCGTAGTTAATGAGCAGCAATTATTTTCAAGTTATTTTTATTTTTTTCTCTCCAAGCGAGAGTAATTTTAACAGCTGTTGGAGCAGATAACTGAAATTGTATTGCAGAGAGACACCTAATATTGAAAAGTAGAACAGTAGAAAGGAGACCTTTTCTTCTAGAAGGTATTGTAGCTACACTGTGGGCATGCTTGGGTTTATATATTTCCCCACTTTGAATATACCAAAGGAAGGCATTGTTTTATTGTGGCCATCTCCCTATGTGTATTGCAAATTTTGAGGGAACTTTGTGGTAGTAGATGGGGAAAGCAAAAACAAAAAGATAATCTTAGTACAGCAGATCCTTTGCATTTTCATAGGCTGCTTGTATGCATGGGCTTTTTGATAAAGGTTTTGGGGTTTTGCCTTTTTTTTTTTTTTTTTTCAGACACCTGATCAAAATACTCATGTTTTCTTCTCAATTTAGTGGCCTAAAAGACAATAGAAATAAACCTGGAAACCCAAGTAATTTTTTCAAGGCCTGGGTGACAAATGATTATACAGTCACTTTTTAACTTTGTGATATGATGTCTAAAGGCAATCATTCGTCTCCACCAAGATGTAGTACTGAATTGAGGGAAGACAATGTGCAATTAAAAAATTATATAATGAGCTTGTTCATATTAAAGAATGACAGCTCACAGTTATAATCATAAGTTTTGTACACCCTGTACATTTCTTGATTTTTATTTTGTGCTTCAAGTTGCGTTTTCAATTTTCTTTCCTTTTTCTAGCAGTGTGGAAAGAAAAGCATTACCACATGTGAGCGCTGCTTCACTCTCAAATGATCTTGATCTGCATGCGTACAGTAAACCTGATGGATTTCTGAAAGTGCCAACCTAGCAACGTGCACACGTGCATTCCGTCCTTTGCTTTCCCTTCAGGAGAGCGGAAGGACAGACAGAGAGCTGGAATTCGGAGTGCGTGTTGCTGCATAGTGATTCATGCAGTTGCTTGAGGACAGCCTGTTTCCAATAGACTGCACAGCCAGTGAGAGGAGGGGGTGCAGGCTAAATGAGTTGTTTTGGTGGCTGCAGCTCTTCTCTGATCGATGGTTTTCATCGATGCTCTGTGCAGTCCATAATTTTCTTTTTTGGGCTCCCTAATGAACTAAATTGGGTTCTGCCCACTGTCATTAATAACGATGCTAATGGAGGGAACATCATTGACTTGTTTGTAAGGCTCTGGCTTGAATTCAATATGTATTTAACAGTCAATGTTTTTGTAGTTTAGTCATGAGTTATTAGAAAATAGCTCAACTCTTTCTGAAGATGAAAAGCCCTCAACAACTTGAAATTGGTTTTCGAGTGTTTAATATATTAAAAGTCACACTCTTTTTTGATGTATAAAACTCCCTGTATGCAGGCATAGCTGCTGATTTGGTTCAATAAAAATGGTCAGCCAAGTCCTTTAGTTTTTGAGGAGCAAGGGTGTGGCTGATATGAAGGTGTGTTTTTATTACTGGAATACAAAGGTTTTGAAGTGTAGAAGAGGCTTTAGGGCTGATGTACTTTCTTCTTCTCTTCCTTTTGAAAATTAGTGTTTCTTTATGAAAATTCAGATGTCGTTTTACTCTTTCTTCTGAAAGTCAATCCTTAGTAATTCCTAAAAGTGTAAGGACAACTGCCCTACTTTGGGAGTAGATTTGCTTTTATAACTCTTCGAAATCTGCTTGTGATTGACATCTGTTAAGAATTCCTGTAATATACATTTGGCTGGAGTTTTAAGAACATCTTTGTGCCCATGTTCTATCTTGACCTGTAGACTGCCTTTGATCATCATCTTCTACCTTCATGAAAGACTTAGGTATTATATTTTAAAGTGCAGATTTGTAGGCTGAAGAAAATAAAAAAGTATACATATATTACAGTTTTATAAAGTTACTGCACTTCAGTGTATACATTCTTGTTTAAATGTTGTATAAATATAATTAATAGTTTTTTTATGTACAGCCACCATCAGTGGATGTACAATTTTATATTGATATTTGCATTGCTCTTGTACTTAAATTTCTGTGCAAGCCCAGGGGAGCCAAATCTGAGCTAGAACTGAGTTCTCTGCTTTCAGAGATTTAGTCCTTGATTTCTTCCTGTAGTTCTAGATTTGATTTCTATGTTAAGTCTAATGTATTTTTCATTTGGTTTTGACAGTGTCTCACCTTCAGGAGATGGCCTCCTCTAAGTCTTTGATGAACCTTCTAACCTTCACTTTTGGCTCAGCAATAGGATTTTTCGTCTGCTATCTTCTGTTTAGCATTATACTAGAAGAACAAGTTAAGACCCAGCCTCATGTTCTTCACAATGATCCACATGGTCAGCACTCAGCAGATACTGACAACAATCAGCTGCAAGGACAAATGAATTTCAATGCAGATGCTGGACAGCATAAAGGTATTTTGTTACACCTGGCTGATTAGAAAACGTCCTCCCTTTTCATGCATTGCAAAACATTGCTTCTTCACTGCCAAGAATTTATATGAATCATTTTCTTTCAGTTTCCCCATGTTCAGGTTACATCTAAATAATTTTTTTTCTCCTGAGGTCTATTGAATGGTGGTTTTCTTTGTTGACATTTATAATACAGTAGTAATTTTTTTTCCTTAGAGTCCAACTGTCTGTATCCAGACTTGTTTGGAGCAGGAATTTCTCAAATGAACTATTGACACCAAATGTCAGTTTTGCTAAGCAGATATCTTTGCTGGCATTGTAGATGTGGCTGGATTGCATTTTAGCCTTAAGAAGCTAATTTTGGACCACTTCTAACTTTTGATCTAGCCTCTAAGATAAAGCTAAAATAAAATTTTAAAAAACCCACTTTTTGGTACAATTAGTAAAACACAGAATTGGAGCAGGGGGGCAAAGGGAGTCACTGTGAGCATGATTTGCCAGGCTGATTACGCAGCAGTCCAGGCACAGATTGCTGTTTGCAGTCAAAGCCCGAGAAATTCTCTTGCACTCTGATTATTTTTATTTTTCCAGAGAAGGTAGACCCTTCAGATACTTCAGGAATACTTTTATACTTGATATATTTCATTAAATGAGCTCGTTCTAAATGCTAAATACAGAGAGTGTTTGAGTAGAGACATCTTGGATGAGAAAAATTGCACTGCAGTGCATTTGCTGAAGATGTTAGTAATTTGTTTCTTAGGTGTATTTAAACTCCAAACTTTTTAAGATGAGTTTGTGAGTGTTTCACATGTAATTGTAGAACATTGTTACAAAGAAATCTGATATATAGTTGCATAGAGTGCAAGCAGGAATATTTTAGTACCAGTTACACAGATTTCACTCTCCATGAAATATTCTTTTACATGAGTTTTAATCTTGCTGTATGTATCAAGTGAAAATGTTTCTTTGAGACCAATGAATGCTTTGGTAGCTTGAAAAACATTGTTACACACCTCAGATAACTGTATTTATTCTGCTGGATTGCTGGCAAATAAAAACATGTTAGTTCAACAATAATAGTAGTTTCATAGTATCCTAAGTTATTTAATCTGTTAATTTCTGGTTTACCATTGGCTTTATTCTTAAAACATATGTTCCTGTTTTAGAAATATTCATTAGGTTTTGTTAGTTAACATGAATACATGTAAAAGAGCTTATTAGCTTTTTGGCCTTTCTGTGTTGGAATCATTAAGTTGTATTCATTGTGAATGGCAAAAATATTCTGGTTTTAAATTTTCATTAGTCTTCCAAGACCATAAAGAGGTTGCCTCCAAGCAGTTTTTATGTACAAATCAAGGTTTGCTAAAGCCACACTTGCCTGAACAGACACCCATTTTGATATGACTCTTACACTCTATCTTGTGAAACTGAAATAGGTTTAAGAGTTTTAGTCTTTGAGAGTCTTGTTTGTTTCCTTCCGGAATCTAGCATGGAGTTCGTTAACTGGTACATTTGGAAGCAAAAGCCTCTTTTCTGTCTGCATGTATTTTCTGATCTAGAAACAGAATATCTGAGGAGGGGGAGGTTGCTCTTTGTTTGACAGTCACGTCTAATACGGTTTTACAACTTTCCTCTTTTTTTAGATGAGGATAAAAATATTGCAGAAGGACTGTATCACAAGGTGAAAATACTATGTTGGGTCATGACTGGACCTCAAAATCTAGAAAAGAAAGCCAAGCATGTTAAGGCCACTTGGGCCCAACGCTGTAATAAAGTACTTTTCATGAGCTCTGAAGAAAATAAAGACTTCCCAACTGTGGGCCTAGAAACCAAAGAAGGCAGGGACCAACTGTACTGGAAGACTATTAAAGCTTTTCAATATGTATATGATCATTATTTTGATGATGCTGATTGGTTTATGAAAGCAGACGATGATACATATGTTATATTGGACAATTTGAGATGGCTCCTTTCAAAATACAGTCCTGAACAACCAATATACTTTGGAAGAAGGTTTAAGCCTTATGTGAAGCAGGGCTACATGAGTGGAGGAGCAGGGTATGTTCTGAGCAAAGAAGCTCTGAAGAGATTTGTTGCTGCATTTAAAACAAACAAATGCTCTCACAGTTCCTCTATTGAAGATCTGGCACTAGGAAAATGCATGGAGATCATCAATGTGGAAGCAGGAGATTCTAGGGATACAAGTGGTAGAGAAACCTTTCATCCCTTTGTTCCAGAACATCACTTAATCAGAGGATACCTACCAAAAACATTCTGGTACTGGAATTACAATTACTATCCTGCTGTAGAGGTAAGTCCTTAGGAACTTGGTATCCATTTTGTCAAGTGCATCTCATGATGTGTGCGAGCGTGTGATGTGTGAATTAGCAGTAGGTGGAAGAATTCAAGAACAGGATTTGGAAATTTTTGCATATTAAAGCTGAAAAAAAGAGAGTCTAGCTCTTCAGTAGATTTTTTTCGTTGTAAAGCAGCAATCTATTTTTATACTTGTATTCAGCAGCTAAAGCATTTCTGTATCTTACACCAGCTGTATGATACTGTATTTAGTGTGTCAGGAGGCAGCAGCTTTATCTATGGCTGCAGTGCATGGGTGGCTGAGCTGTGGACAGTTCCATCTGTAGCTGATTCATAATGGAAATTGCCTATTGGATCCTGTCCTGTCATACCTGTGCTTGGATAGAGACTACTTCATCTGGTATCAAAATCAAGCTATATTGATCAAACTTCATAGGTATTGAAAGAATGACAGTTATGTAACAATTGTTATCTTTGGCGTCTTTAAATATTTAATCCTAGTTCCAGTTGGAGTAGAAATATTAGCAGCTTTGCAATCAAAGCTGCTGAAAACAGAAATCCCAAAACTATGCTCCAGAAAAGTGTTCTTAAAGCTGAATTTGAGCTATAAAATATAAGTTGTGACAAAGGTGTTAACAATGATCCTATAGCTCTCAATAGTGTCAGTGAAATCAACACATTTAAAACAAAATGTTGCAATTGCTTGTTACAACTTTCTGTAAGTAGGAAGTTAGATACTGACAATATGCCAAGAGGTATAATGTGTCAGCACACACTGGTGCAGATACACACACATTTTGCTTATACATTCTGAGTGCTGACATAAGTAACAGGCATGTATTGTTTCATATATAAATGTAACTCGTTTAGGCCTGCTTGCTGCTTCTTGGTGCTGTTTGAACACCAGCATCAAAAATTAAGCATGGAAAAGCAGAAAACCTCTGACGTTAATGAGGGCAGCTAGTTTTTTCACTGGCTTGATCACAGAAGCAAAAGACTTTGTCAGCTTTATTTTGGAAAGATGCCTTGGCAGATATGTCTGGTACATTTTGCTTGCCTAACATTAACTTTTGAAGTATATGTATGACTGATGGTAGTGAATTTCTTACCATTAAATCAAATATTTCTTTGAATTCTCCCTGGATCTTTAATCCAGGGCATGCTTTGCAATTCTTGTTGATTGTTTTGCTTTGTTTTGTGTTTCAGGGTCCTGGATGCTGCTCCGATCTAGCAGTTTCATTCCACTATGTTGACTCTGTGACTATGTATCATTTGGAATATTTGATTTATCATCTTCGTCCGTATGGGTATTTGTATAGGTACAATCCTGATTTGTCAAAGAATCCAGAAGAGCAGAGCAAAAATGAAGCACTGGAGGATAATCAAAAGCTAAAGCAAAAAATTTCTGAGGGCTAATTGGACTTTGAAAAAACCAAAAAGAAGCCAGTATAATGAGTAAGAGTCTCCTCAAACTTGTGCATGAAGCTTGTGGACTGAAATTACTCCTGGCGATTCTTATTTCAAAAATCAAGTTGACAGCACTTCTTGTCACCCTGTGTACAACAGAGTCTGGTGCTGGCTCTGACTGTTTCAGGTAGTGTGACCTCGCAGCCCTGCTCACCAAGATTTGGGGCCCTAAAGCTGTGAAATTGGAGGTTGCTCTGCTACAATAACATGTGGAAGACTTTGTATAAAAACCACAGTGGACAGGTTCTCAGATGATCGTACCGTATTTCTGTTCCTTTTTCTGTTCTCCTCTATTTCCTTTCTATTAAGTCAGTTCTAATATTAGAAATTGGATGCTGCCCAGTCGAACACTTCATGATGGCTTTCTTAAGTATTCTCAACATCTTGAAGTTACTTTGTGTACCTTGCCCTAAAAGTAAGGCAGAGACACGGAATTAGAGTCTCCAGTCTGCTTTGCCTTAACAACAGAGTGGCAGAATTTTACCCACAAGATTAATCTGAATTGTTTCAGAAATGGAATTCACTGCTATGAATTACTTAAAAAGTTTTAAATTGTGTTGTGCAAAACAATATGAAGTTTTTGGGGACAAATACTCTTTTGGACAGAAGCCCAGAAACAGTTACTGTTGTTTAAATTGCTGAGGTGATGCAAGCTGCTTACATATTTGCCTGTGGCTTTTTTATTTTCCTTTTATTAACTTATCCATTTGGTTGAACGGATATAAAAATTCATCTTAGCATTTCTCAGCATAAGGTAGATGCTTTTGAAAATAGAAGTCTGTGTTCCATCCCACCTGCCACATAAACCAGGAAGAGTAGTGTCTTAGTGAAGTTGCATTGTCACAACTTGATTTCAGCCACTATTATAATTAGTTTATTTCCATTTTAATTTTCATTAGAGGATAAATTTTCAGATACAGAAATGTCCTATTTTAAAACTGCATCAAAGCCAGTTTTTTTGGTTGAAGTATTCGATTTCACTTTTCTGAACAGTTTTTTCTTCTACTTCAAAAATTTTATTTCTTTATCTGCTTCTTGTTACCTTTTTCACTGCAGGGTTTAAATGATCCTTTTTTCACTGTTTTTGAAGCTGAAGTACGTAGTTATTCAGGTGAGCAAGCCTGAATGCAGGGATCTCTCAAAGTGCATTAACTTTCTCCACTACTTCATAAGTATCTCTGCCTTTTAACTGGAAACACTTTCTTGGTGTGGGACAAAATAGGTGTTTTAATTACTGATTTTTTTCAAGAGGCCAAATATATGTTTTATAGAATTAATATAAAACTTTCTGGTTTTCTCCTTTTCAAATTGAGTGAATAGCAGTATGGGGAATGGGATTAAGCATGACATGTAGTGTGTTTTTATTCCACACTTGAACAAAAGCTTCTTCATCTTTTTGTTACTTTTCACCTTCATCATATTGATGAATTTGGACATAACCTAATTACCTCCAGTCATTACTTTGAAAAGGGCACATAGTGGTAGCAGACAGCCTTATTTACTACTGCTGGTCCTTCAGGATGTTCCTGGAAGATGATGTTACCATAAAGTACTGGAATTTTTTTTTCTAAAGATAGTTCTAGTACAGATTGGAGTTCTTTCTGTTGTCCAGCAGTAAAGTCATTACTTTCTTTTTGACCATTGCTCTGCAGCATGATGGTAATTACTGGAACAGCTCATGGTGTTGAAATGCTACACACACCTTCTCTGCCTGAATGTAGGCTGAGTTCATCTATCAAGCATTGGTTAAATAGTTCCTGCAGGGTTAAATCTGTTGGTCTTTATGAGCAGCACTGCTTCTGAGGTACTGATAGGGACACAAGCTTTATTTTACATTAATTGATTTAAGTAGACTTAATTATAACTGCATTGGTTTAAGAAAGGAAATACTCTCCAGTTTGCTGTAGTCAGAGGGATGCTTGTCCAGAGGACAGTGGATGTTAACATGCTGAAAGGTGCTTCCTTCTGTGAGCTAAATGTTTATCCCACATGCAGCACAAACCAATCATATTGTGAAATCCATATGGAATTGATAACTCCAGTGGCATTGCTCAAACAAGAAGTTAAAATATTCAGGAATACTTTAAGAAGTTATAAAATGAAATCGAGATCCTAACCTAATCCCTTTGTAAATTCAGCCCATGTAGAAGATCTGCTGAACTACTGTACAGTTCCTTTATTTCTGCTTTCTTCTTCAGCTCATCCATGGAGATTTAAAGATTTTCTATCACAACAGGCTGAACTAATCTTGCATCTTTTCTGCAGATTTGTGTTGTATGTTTGCCCTGTGCTGTCCTGTGAAGCAAAATCATTTTCTCTTCATGTTCCTTACTATCCTGTCTCTGGCTTTCCAGTCTCATACAGCATATGTCTCAAGTGGACAGGAGGAAGCAGGATGTTTGAGCTCCACACAGGTTGTTTGCTGGGGTAACAAGGTAAACCAGCCACTGCTGAGCTCAGGGTGAAGCCTTTTCTCAGCAGCAGTTCTAGTTATCTGCTGCCCAGCTGGGGCTTGTGGGTTTAGCAGAGCAGGCAGGAATACCCCTTTCCACAAAATGTGCAGGACCTCAGAGAGACTGGAAAAGTAAAGGAGCAAGTTCCCTTTCTGAAGGGAATAAGGCTAAGGACATACTACCTTGTGATAAATGGCCTGTCTGGAGAAATGAGTAGCCTTTTCTTCAAACGTCCATTCTTTGTTTTAGTGTCCTTGTGCATAGGTCTCTGAATCTACTTCTTTTGCCTTTATAACAGCACTACAAAGAATTTTTTTTCTTTCCAGACAAGCTAGAAAAGTATCAGATTTTACATTCTGTGATTATAACAGAGACCTGTTGTTCTCTGTTGAATTGTGTTGCCATAACCATGAGCTGGTACCTCTGGAATAATTGGTTTCTATCTCACTGCCTTCAGAAGCCTCAGTGGACAAGGTTGGAATGTGAACAGTTAGTGTAATTTTCATGTACGATATTACACTACTATTTGCTATTTCACTCTCAGGTCTTTGTGCTTTGAGAAAGTATTTATTGAGTTTGAGAATTTTTGCAGCCCAAGGAGACTGTATTTCAGATGGAGAGACTTTCTGAAGCACAGCAATGTGGGCTTACTTAGGCCATGCAGATTATTGCTCTGTGGTTTGATTTGGTTTCTAAAAGAGGTTTCTTAATTTTATAAAACCTAAAAGCTTCCTTTGGCACTGTAGTGATTTAAATGACCCATCTAAAAATTTTGGACTATTTTCTTGAAATTACTAGGCAGTGGATGTGTGAATGTCCCCTACTGTGACAGAGTAATATTTCAACCTTGTATTAAGTGGTTTCACTTCAGAAAGATTGAGAATGGCAAGAAGTTACTTTCTGATCACAGGTCTTAATCAGAGGAGAGTATTATTCTTTGTTTGCAGAAGAGAGTATTGATCTTTGTTTGCAGAAAAAGACCAATTTTAATCTTCTTTCACTCCCAATTCATTTTTGCAGTCTGTATGTGTGTTATTTAAGAGGATACATGCTGGTGGTGTTTGCACCATCTCTCATTTTATGGAACCTCTTTTCACAGTGCTTTTGCCTTGAAGGACACTTTGTTTTGCTTTGGTGGGGGTGCATATTAAAAATAACTTTTTCTTCACCTGTTGCCATTTGTTCTGTTATGCTTCCAGAAGTATAAATTTCAGTGAGTAGCTGATAGACCTTATAAACACTTTGTTTTCTGAGCAGGGTGTTTTGTCTTTGTATGACAGAAAAGTGTGGGTTATTTCTCTGCTGGACCTGCTACTGATGCTGATAGTGCACACACAGATGAAAATAGACCCCTCCAATACAGGACCACTGGGAAAGGCTGTTTTGTCCTTTTTCTGTCAAGAAATCTTCTGTGGAACTCCAAAAGTGTAATTTGCTTTGTTTTACCATATTGTATTTAAAAGATTCCACAAATGTTATTAATAGTGTAGAAGAATTGAATATTGCTGCTGGACAGTGTGCTCCACTTAAAACCTGTGAATGTTTCACTTTGCAATGATAGGTAGTTGTGTTCCTAATGGCTGATAAAAGTTGGTGATTTGTCTGGAATGGTCACCATAAGGATTTGTTTCTTAAATACCTTCTTTGAAGTGCCTTTGACGAATTTTTAGCATCAAAATTAAGTTGAGAATTGAATAAATAAAATAAGTTATGTCATACCCAGTTCATGTCTGTCTTCATTTACTCCTCCTGCATGCTAGTGGTGTTGCATAGCAGCACAGTTTAGTCTAATAAAAATGTTCTTACTTTTTTTCTTGGGTGGGTACAGGAAATTCAAAAAGCTTCTCTCACTTGCTGTGATTCTGTGATTCTATATTTATACTATTAACAAATAGCAAGCTACCCAGAAAATGAAGATAGTAGATTTTTAAAGTGTAAAATGAGTAAGTGCTAGTACCAGATTCAGATTCACATAAGCAGGCAGCTCTTTCTGCATTGTCCTGATTCTTCAGAGTCTCCGTATTATTACAGATTCCTGAGTGAACTGACTACAACCAATACCTCAAAAATAAAGCAAGACTGTCCAAAATTAACCATGTTTTTTTTAAAAAAGGATTTATTCTTTCAGTGAACCTCTTATTTCTGAAAAAAAGTCCTGTTAAGATTTAAAAGTTGTGCTTTCTAACCTGGGTGTTTGTGCAGAACAGCATTCAGCAGTAAAAATGCTGGCACTGAGGCCGCAGGGAGGTGTCTTTACATCTGGAACGCTGGTTGTTGGACAAGGTGTTGGCACAAGCTCAGTACAGCTGTGTGTCATTACCTTAAGTACTGTAATAGACCCTGCTAATACCATTAACCTGGATTAATTAACTGTTTCATTTCAAAGTGCAGGAAGCGGGTGACAACCAGTTTAACTGAGCTCAAAAGCTGGCATAGTTAAGGGAACAAGAGCCAATTGAACAGACCATAAAAGCTCCTCTCAAGTTTCAGGCACAGGTTATGCTTTTATGTGGTGCTGCTGTAACTTTCAAACTGCCAGGATCAGACTACATCCAGCACATTGCAGGGCAATGCGAGCGCTGGAGCAAAGCAAAAGCTACAGCTGCTACTCTGGAGAAAAAATGTTTCCTAAGTGTATGTTTGCTTTGCTTGCTTTTTCAGGTTTTTTTTTTTATATTAATGTATAACAGACTCACCCATTTTATTACCAGAAGCTGTAGGCACAGTGAAATGTCCATAGATGATGGTAAGCTCTCGTAGCCAGCTCACAGAAATTTTCCTCAAGGGAATTTTCCTAGAGCTCTTCCCTGTGCACTAGTGCCAACTAAAAAGTATGTAAACATTTTAACACCCAGGAACTGCTAAGTTTGCTCTAAGCTGCAGGGAAGATAAGCCTGTGTGTTGCTCATTCCAGCTCTTGCTCCTGAATGTTTAGCAGCCTTTCTTCCTTTCTGACAATGTTTCACCTTAATTAATCCCTTCCATGAGTTCCTGAAATTCAGTGGTGAGGATCTTTTTCTGACAATATGAGGAGTAAGTGAGAAAATCAGAGCTCTGCAGTGAACATTTTCATTGTTCCACGTGTAAAGAAATTTAACACAGACTTGGGAAAACAGATGGATCGTGGGATCCCACTTCTAGGTTAGGATGATATTTGGCATTTTTAAAGGAAAAGTGGTTATTTAATTCAGAAATGTAGCCTGAGATCTTCATTTTTTCAGCTTTCTAATATATAGTCCTGCAAGACTTCTTAAAATGCCAATAAAAAACTGTAAAGGTGCTCTTGTCACTGGTTAGTAAAAAGAACATTGCAGGGAGGCTAATTTTGTGTATGTTTTTGTTAACACTGGAATTTGTACCCGGTGTGGTTTTGAGCTGTGACCCACACTCTCCTTTTAACTCTTCAGACTTCTTCAGCCCCCTATTCTGTTGTGTATAACATTCCTCCTTTGTTGCAAAACTACAAGACAAGTACAGCCCCTTTTTTCCTTCCTCTCCCAGAAATGCTCTTCTGTAAGCTTTGTTTTATTTAGGGAGGCTGAAGCCTCAAGTGCTGGAGCCTGCACTGTACCGACCAAAGCGTCGTCCAGTTCTGTGTTACACACCTGGGGGGATAAGAAAGTGTCAATCCTTTTGCCATAGCTAAGGTGTTCCCTTCTTTGGAGGTGTGATTTGTCTTTTAAACTTTCCCATCTTTTCCTCTTCTTTTTAGTTTCCTTTTTCTGTCAATAGTTCCACCACCTGATCTGCAAAGTGCTGTTTGAGGAGTACCTGGTACCAGCTGGAGCTGAAGACTGTGATCCCACAGACAGACCTGTCTGCAGTAAACTTACTGGCTTACAATAGGTTTTAAAGTCAGCCTAAAGCCAATCACTTCCAGAGCAAGAGTTGGAACCAGGTTTTACAATTTAGTGCTAAAATACTCTCAGTTTGGTAGGATGGATAGGTGGACTGGCTCAAGACTCCAGCAGCCAGTTGTGCTGAAGAAGCATGAAAAATCTTCTCCTTGGAGAAGCAATCTTGTCTGAAAAGGAACATGAGCTTTCCAACTGTCTTCTGAGTGTTGCTGAAGCCACTATCTTATTTTTCACTTTTGCACGGAGGTGAACAGTCCTTTGCAAACATGACTGTGGCAATAGAGTTTCAAATTTGTATCTGAATAGAGATGGGAGTTTCACAGGAATGTTTATTAAACAAAAAGTTAATGTGAGCAGCCTGCTTATTTCCCTTCATTTAAGCTCTGTTGTACTTGAGCAGGTATGTAAGTTTGCAGTATTGTTCTTCGGTTGTACAAAACCACACTGTGATGTCTGTGAACCCACCACTTTGGCATCTTGAAGTCAAAAAGGTTGGTTTGCTTCTTTGAATTTCTAACCTGGCTTCCAGCAACTCCTTGCCACCTTCTCATTCCTTTCCCTTCCTAGGATAAAATTCTAACTAACTGTAAGGAAAGGAGCTTTGTCAATAGCTTCAATCACCTAAAGAACCAGATCAGCCTCCTGGTGCTGCTACTTCCCAGTTCCACCCTGTGCTTTTAGTGTTCCCCAACAGATCTGGATCCTGCATGGTCTTAGGGAGTCAAGGTTTTGACTCTTCCTCCTCTGTCTAAGAACTGATTAAAAAGACTTAGGAGATAATGTGCATTAGTACCCTGCAGCTTTAAAACCTTGGACTATGATTTTTGTTGGGTTATTTCTTTCTCTGTCCCACATGAGTTCTTAACTGGGAATCTCCCAAATATTGTGCTCTTAAGTGCTGTCTTCCTGCTTCCTGCCCCTGGAGGTGGAGAGCATAAGATTTAACACAAATGTTGACTTAAGGCCAAGTGAGTACTTGGCAGAAATCAAAACAAATAGATATTTCTCTAATTAATTTTTTAAATGAATGTTTTATTCAATCTAGTTACTCTAAATGTGGGAGTACTATTAAATGTTTGTTCTCTGACTATTTCTCAAGTGGAGGATGTGGCTGTAAACCGGAGCCTATATCCTTCCCAGATTTGTAATCCAGATGACCACTCTGCAGGGATTAGTCCTAAATTAAATTAAAATCACACCTGAGGATCTGAAGTTTTTCCCAGCACAGGGGAGTGTTTCACCAGCATTTGAACATTTACCATTGAAAACAGCAGGTTTCACATATTCCACTGTAGGCTCTGTTGAAATCATAGCTGAAATATGGTTAGTGTTTCAAGGACAGGTAGGGTAATCATGTCTAAACCAAATTTTCAAACACCATTTAGAAAAACAAACTCTGCTGTTCAGAAGCTGGCAGTGCTTCCCTGGGGACAATGAAGCCTTTGTTCCTATTCCTGTTCAATGTTACTCAGGGTTTTTTTTCAGAGAATGGGTGGTGTCTGTTTACCCAGATTAAAACATCATTTGTCAGTCTAATCAACAGCATCCTGCTTTTTAACTAGTTCCCTGTCAGCCAGCTTGGGCTCTATGCGCTTTATCTTTGCCAGCTTCCAAAGCTGCATTTCATATGTCTTGTTCAGACTCATTCAAGGAAATATTTCCCAAAAGGCACTGGACGTGTCCTCTTTTTGGGTAAGCATCATGATGTCTAAATGCAGAAATTGTCTTATCAAACACAGAAGTTATCTTATCAAATGTAGATCTGAATATTCACAAATTCATACTGTTCCCAGTGGGAGAAGTCTCATGCATCAGCTCTATCTTCTTGCTTTAAAACTATACAAAAGTAGCATTTGAGTCTTGTTAGTAATTGTATAACTACTAGTACTTTCTCCAAGAGAGTAAGATAGATTCACAGAGCCTTGATTATTTCATATAAACCTATTGTAATTGCAGAAAATTCCCAGTTGTGCCAGTCCCTGCATTGGCCAGCACTTCTGGTTCAAGGAGTGTCAGCAATACCATCTGGGAACCAGAGCCTTACAGATGTGTGGTGGCTCTCTGGTTTAATCTGGTCTTTGCCACACTGGTCAGTCCTGCAGCAGAGTTTCAGTGTTGCTGAATTATTTTTTGTTTGTTTTGTTTTGTGAGTCAGAGTTGTAGGTTTTACGTATATTATAAAAGCAAAAGCTTTCTAAAAGATCCATAGGTACTGGTGGTGAGCTGCCACCCTGAACTCTCTGTCCTTGTGAGCCTCGGAGAAGTGGAGGGAGCATGAGTTTCTCTTACATGCAGCATCTAGGAATTTTATTCCTGACATCAGGGCAAAATGAGGAAACTATTACAAATGTTTAACAGAATGAAAAAAAAATATGAAAGCATGGTTGGAAAAGATTTGCTGTCCTATTAGCCAAACATATTTGTGGGCTAGATGTCTGGGCCCAGGAGAGATTGAGAAAGATATTGCAGCATATAAATGAACCAAGAACTTTAGCAGGTTTCCTATGGCTTTTGCAGTTAAACAAAGGTCAATTACACATGCTCAGCTGGACCACCTAGTCCTTTGACTTTTAAATATATAATTGTGTATGTAGGAGTATTGTGTCTAAGATGAGCATAAGGTAAGAAAACACTGGTGTGAGGAATGTGCATGTCCTGTGCTAGTTTTCAGTCAGTAGTGGAGAGATTCTAACATGTCTGAAGAGAAGATAATCTCTTTTGATTTTACACTTTTGTAATGTGCCTGGATGGCTGAACTCCAAAATGTTTCAGCAGGAGCACCTCATCAAGGGAACACCTTCACAGTGGGTTTTCTGTGTACAGCTGCAGTGCTTCTTACTTCCTGCTGCCAGTCAGCACATTCTGTATTTAATACCTCCCTGACCTCTCCCCCTGACTGCCCTCGGGAGCTTTGGACTGTTCAAGAGGGTCAGGTTTCAGGATGAGACTCACTTTCCTAGGATATTTGCCTGTATGCAGGAGTATAGAAGCTTGAGTAATGCAATCTGACCTTGTAGTTGACTCTCCTTTGAGAGGGAATCCTTAATGGACTGGATGGTTTCTGTGGTCTTTTCCTATCTGAATTATCCTACAATCCTGAAAACGTAAGCTTTGCACATGCTTTGCACCTGCGTGTTTTACCTTCAGCTCCTCCATGTCTTATTGGTCCCTGCTGCTGCTTTGCGTTCGGCTCCCTTCTGCAGCCCAGAGAGCCCCTGCCTGACCATCAGCAGCGCTGGATCGTGCCCATCTCGCCCTTTATGACTCCTCATGTTCTGCCTTTCCTTCCAGAGGAACAGTGGTATTGTGAAAGTTCTGCTTATCATTCTGAGTAGCACTGCACAAAACATCTCTTTATCACCCCGTTTTATAGAAGGGTGGTTAAACTATCTTTTTTGTCTGTGCCATTTCCATCATGTGGGAAAGGAATTGTTCTGCTAGATTGCATTACTAACTATGAGTTTGCCCTCCTTCCAGTGTTGTGTCCTGGTTAATGCACACTGGGGTTTATGGGTCCAAAGGTCCCCTTCTCTCTCTGTCCCTGTACAATCACCGTGCCTATTGCTTGCTGAATAATGAGCTCGCATTTCCTTGCCAGGCAGAGCTAGAAGGTTAACCTTGGTATGGGCACAGTTCCTTTTTTTGTTACAAAAACTTCTAATCTCTGACAGCCAGCAGATATCTGCTGTTAAAAATGACGTAAAAAGTGATTATAGGCAATGTGAGAACAGGATCTGAAATGTTTTTTCCTACTTGGAAGTAATAAAGTGGAGTATGTGCTGCCTGTAGCACCTGTGCATAGCTTAAGTCCAGTGCTTATGAATTGCTTGCTGTAACTCTTAAAAAGCACATGCATAAAGAACAGGAAACAAATGCAATGAGGCAGGAAACTTTCCCTGGATGTTCAGTTCAGCATTATGCTGGTATTTAGCATTTCGCTGCTGTTTCACAAATACATCTGCTCAGTATTAGATCAGGAAGCAAGCTGGTTAAAGAAAGCACAGTTAGAGAAACACAGCCAGTATCCAAAACCTGTACATTGAGACCCATGGGAGGGAATGTCCAAAAAAATGCTTGCTACCCTATCGTAACCAGCTAGCAAGTAGACTCCCTGAGAGGAGGTGGAGGTCATGGATTCATAGAATATCCTGAGTTGGCAGAGATCCACAAGGATCAAAGTCCAGCTCCAGGTCCTGCACAGAACCAGCCCCAAGAGTCACACCAAGTGCCCAAGAGCATTGTCCAAACACTTCCTGAACTCTGCCAAGCTTAGTGCTGTGACCACTTCCCTGGGGAGCCAGTTCCAGAGCCCAAACACCCTCTGGGTGAAGAACCTTTTCCTGATATCCAACCTAAACCTCCCTGACACAACTTCAGGCCCCTCCCTTGGGTCCTGTCACTGGTTACCACACAGAAGATCAGTGTCTGCCCCTTCTTTTCCCCTCACAAGGAAGTTGGAGACCAAGGAGTGCTGCTAGCATGTCACCAGTGTGAAAAGTCAACATACACCTGAGGGTGAGAATGATCCTGATGTGACAGTTTGAATGAATTTTATAAATATCATAAATAACTTCTAGATCTGATATTAACACTTCCCTCTCCCATTGTAGCCGTGTGATGAATGGGCAGTGCTGGAGGGGGCTCCCATTGCAGAACAGGATGCTACAGAAAAAAGTCTAAGATAAATAAAAGTAGAAATATTTCCCTGTGCAAAATATACCAGTTAAAAAGAAAAAAGAAAGAGGACTTTAGTGAAATGATGTACCGAATGAAGCCTTGTTCTGAGGGCTGCAAGGTCAGAAAGCTTTGCAGAGAACGAATGTGTTGGGACGTTGTGAGTTTGAGCTGAGCGGAGGGGCAGGTTCAGCCCGTGCCCCACGTTGTGTCCAGGAGGAGTCATGCTGGGTGTATCAAAGCACAATCCAAAAGCAGAGACTGAAATCTTTACTCCTGTCTCAGACATCCTGCACTGCCTCGGACACCAGCTCATGAGCTCTGCAGCCCTTCACTTTTCATTTATTTGTTGATTGATTGTTAGATTTTTTTCTTGATTTGCTAGATTCAGCAGTATTGCAACCATTACAGATGAAGCAGGGTTCTGCAAGGGGATTCACAATGTGATTCTGGGGTGTGTTGCTCTTTGGCTTTCATACTACAGTACAGTGAGTGCATACAGGCCCTTTTTACAGCTGTGTTCCTGCTTGGTGTAAATACCTTGTCCCTGCAATGCTCAGAATCTGGTCTGTGGAACATCCTGTTTACACAACGTTCCGGTTAAGCCAGTTGTAAGACAACTTATGAATTTGACAAAGAGACCAAGGAACAGCTACAGTGGCCTGTAGAAAATGTGAGATGAATTAAGAGGTAATTTAAGCAGCTTCTGCTGCTGAGCTGAGTTTTGGAAGTTGTTACTTCGATATTCCTTCTAAAAACCTGTTGATGTCTTGCTGTTTGTTTTACAGAGGCATTTTGTTGTTTTCCTCCTGGTGGCACTGCAGGATAACACTGTGGTCCTTGGGACCCTGTACTGCACCTGCATCATTTAAGATGCTGAGATACCTTCTTGCTGACACGACAAGTTCTGTTATGCTTGACTTGAGGACCAGTACAACACCCTTACTCCATGATAACCTGAATTACTGATGTGGACTTTAACTTATTTAGGGGAACTTTTGTTGGATGATTTTCTCCTCTTAAAAAGGAAAGCTTCAACCAGCTTATGAACTGTAAATGAATCAGACATCACTGAGAGTGTAAAAAAATCTCAAAAAAGCCTGACATATGACTGCTAAGCTCTCAACAGCTCTGCTCAAAAGAAGGTTTGCACTCAGACACAATCACTTGTATCCTCTAGAATGTCCAGGAGGTACTGTGACTTTTGATTGACTATATTGTACAGTCCATATGGAAAAAGAACGGAAGATTTCTACTTGCAAACATGATTATTCCCTTCAGGCAGAATGCAGTGCTGCCTCCAGCACTGCCCTCATCAGTATACTTTCCAGTTATTACAGATACTGTGTATTTTGGCTGCCTTTGCCTCTAGTCACTGATGATCTGTTCAGTTATGTGGTGTGCAGACTAAAAACATCCCAATCGTAGTTCTCTGAGGGACCTTGAAATGAAAATATTAATTTTCAAACCCAGACTTCATATGTGAATCCCATTATGTGTTAATTAATTGGAAAATACTGCCTCTCTGGTCAGCCGAAATATATCTTACCTATTAATTTACTATGTAGTTAAGACTGACAGAAACTATCCTTTGAGAAAACATGATGCACTAGGGAGTTGCCCTGAATGAAGTAAGAAGTAGCTGAAATTGACAATTATGTCATGAATGTAATTCAGAAGAATTACTAGCTATTTGCTTTCCATGGAAAAATCTGCCCCCAGCCTCAATCTCCACACCCATGCCTGTGTGCTCAGCCAGCCCAAGGCACCCCAGGGTCAGCAGGCAGCAACCAGGCCACAAAATCCCTGAAATACTTCTCTGAAATCATGCTTTACAGTGCTGAGCATCTCTCTCCCCTGCAGTCTCTCTTCCCAGCCCCTGCTACTGAAGGCACATCCTGGGGCCTTTTTGATTTACTGATCATTTATTTACTGCTCTGGCAGGTTTTTTTAACTGTCCTGAAAGCTTTAAGCTGCTGAGACAGGAGCACCAGTCAAAACAATTCCAGTAGCATTTGGGATTAGCTGAGTTATTTTAAATCTGATCCAAAACTCTTTGGGGGTTTTACTCACATGTTGAGCTTGTGCTTGCCAGGTTTATTCTTGTCAAAGCCCTTACTGATCACTATTTTTATAAAACGAAATAGTTTTCTTTGTGTCCCAGGGTTAACCATGCCACATGTTGGTGATCCCTTTTGCCAAACCAATAAAATGCAAAAAATCTCCCTGTCCACATGTAGGGAGGTTGCAGCTGCTAAAAGGAGGGATTGTGGGACAATGGGCTCTCCTTCTTTTGTCTTACAAATTGCTTTAAAATAGGTCTTACATACATTAGAAAGCCAAAACAGAAAATCTTTATGGAGTATGCTTTAGAGCCTTACCCATTTGGCTGAATTTCTACATATTCCTGGTTAGGAAAAAAAAAAGTCACACTTCAGTAGCATTTGGCTCAAAACTTGAGTTTCACTTATCCCTGAAGCTTAGAACTGGTTCAGTCCCATGAAGAGATATAATAATACCCCTGGAAGTAAAGACCCTTATATTTAAGGCAGTCTCAAGCAAAAAAATCTAGTAACTAAATATAATTATAATTAATATTTCTTTGTCTAGTTATCAAGTATGGTAGCTGAGATATCTGCTTATGTTTGCCTGTGGAATTTCAAAACCTTGATCTGCTGCAGCTTGGCTTCAGCAGCACCTGGAAGAGTTCTACAACTGGGAAGGTGAAAGGTCAGCCTAGGGAGACAGAAATGATTATAAAGAATGACTGAAAAGAAGCTGCAGGAGAAGTAACAGTGATGTCTAAGATCTCAGTGCTGAACCTTCAGTTTCTCATGTGTCAGCAGAAGAATTGCTCTACTTGCGGGTAGAGCTGGGGTGTCCCAGCCCACACACCTGCCCATGAAGGCTTTGGCCCTTTCACTGAGGGGTGCAGGAGGAGGAGTTATTTGTTTTGTTAATAAAAGGAGAATCATCAAGTTACCTGTGAGGACGTGCTTGTAACTGTGTGCTGTGATGCCCTTGCAAGCTTTGAGAAGGGTGTGCTGTGTGTACAGATGGTATCAAAAGAGTTCAGGAAGCAACCAGGGAAAAGAAGTGCGGGAATGTGGCACTAAATCTATGCTGTCCATAAAATGTTTCTTTACAAATGTGGATGTTGGTCTCAGCCATGCTATCAATAGCATCTTTTTTTAGTTTCTTTTTATTCTTCTTTCTTTTTATTTCCATTTTTCCCTCCAAAGAATGTCTTTGATGACAACCTCTGAATGAGGAAACATGTTAATCAGTTTTCCAAGGATGTTCAAAACTGCAGTGCAGGAAATGTTGCATATCTTCAGTCAATTTAGGGTAAGAGAGGAAATTTGAAGATATGAAAGAAACAGAGGAGTGCAGACAGCAGGATGGTCAATACAGAGGCAGTGTTATTAATGTCTGAATGAGTCCTAGGGACGGACAGTGACTGAGCAAAGGGTTAAGGCAAAAGATGAATTCCATTTGATAGCTGTTAACAAGAGACTGGTAGAGCTTCTCAACGTGAAAAGCTGCTGCTGTTCTATGTTGAGCAAATGGAGCACTATTTTCCTGGTAATATTCTGAGTCTTAATCTGAACTCTTAAAATCAAGGATGCCAAAAAAAGGATTTATCTTATAATGACCAGTTCTATAGAAAAGTCTCTGTTACTCACTACTATTAGGTTTTATGGTTTATAGCATTTGGTCCGGTCCAGCAGAAGATTTAAGGATTTAATGATTAAACTGTTCTTGCTTTTAAAATTTGCCCGTGACAAAAACAAAGGGTTTATTTGCCAGTGAAAACTGTAATGCTCTTGGCAATGATCTTGCATGATTTTACTCCAGCTGGGAATAAAACAGTGGATGTTTGGCAAGCAGGGCCCTCTCCTGGTTTATTGCCCCATGACACCCTTGAGAAGGCAGAGCTGGGTGAGGAGACACGGGAGCCAATGCTGCCAGTCACTGCTGATGCAGATTTAAAGAAGAGTCCTTTCAGGAGGGAGTTATGTGCTTTTCCATGGTTTACTATATATCAGAGCATACATTCAGAGCTTGCAGTCTGGAGATACACAGAAAGAAAAGGATGCTCACTTTGGGATAATCTGATTTGAACAGCATACAACTTTTAAAACAACCTTATAGCCTTCACTTTTCCCTCTTTGCTACAAAAGGCTTTGTCAACTCTACATAAAAGTGAAAAATAAAGCAGTGGTCGTTTGTATAACACTGATTTAACTGCATTAAAACGAGTCCTTGTGTGCATGTTAAAGAGTAACTGCTTGTTTTATAACCTTGTTAAGTAACAAATGATGTCATTCTTTGTACTTACTAAAGCTTGTCAGCTTTACCAGAAAGGTTTTCACTAAACATTATAGAAGATATTGCAAACCCATAACCTACATTGTCTCCTTTATTTCCAAACTCATTATCCTCAGTATTTCTTAGACAGACGTACCTCTTTGTCTGGAGATCTGGAGCTGAACACACAGCTAATCCCATCCGTCAAGCAACTGCCCAAGCACACAAGATTAGGACAGATTTGAAAGATCTTGCAGATTCCTAGGCTTTCTTGCAACTCCAGTGGGCTTTGCTGCTGTGGGTTTCCAGGTGCAGCTAAAGGTAAAATGTTCCTGGTAGGATTAAGGAGATCTTCGTAGTATGCATAGTACAAGGTAATACATTTCATTTTTACTGTTCCATGTCACACAGAAATTAATTGTGCCCAAGAAGGTTTTTGGAGTGATCATCATTTTAGTATGAGTATATCCCCATCATTTTAGTTCTGAGTATAAGAACAGGATGTTTTCTGGGGCTGCTCTCAGTTTATTTCATTTCTAACTTGAAACTTTAAAAGGCCAGATTTTTGGGAAAAAATATTAAAAACTTTTAAACTCTTCTTCAAGCACAGACTTCCATAGAATTAGGTTTGCATCTGTTGTTGGTACCATTACAACCTCCATACCAGAACTGCCCACAAGAATTGCCATTCTTGTCATAATACCATTTCACCATGTAGTCCCAACAATCCCCTGGTTTCATAGGTTCCAAGCACCTTGGATCTGAAAGAGCATCAGTAAAAGTTAGCTTGGATTCTGGGGATAAGTTGTTATCTTAGAAGTGCCTCCTTCAGTAAGAAAAGCATTCCCTTTTTTTTCTTTCTTGTAGTGCCTGGCCAAATTCCATTTCCATTAATGACTTGCCTGAACAGGCCTAAAAATATACAGGATCAGTTGGAAATAAGACTGCCTAAATTCTGATGCAAGAATCAAGCTGCTATTGAAATACTTAAGCATGCAGTTGGTACACAAGGGTATCACCTGAGTCTGAAAATCTGGCTCTGACTGTGTGTAGTGTCTGTAGACAGAGCACCCAGAAATACAAAAAGTAATAAATTCTAAATTATATTGGAAGGGGGAGTGGGGTTTGCTCATCGCTTTTTTTGGTACAGACTTGCTACCCGGTATCTGTGGGCAGTATTTATTACTCACTTTTTTGGGTTGTTGCTACCTGTGTTTGCAACACAGCTGGCTGGTGATCGTCAGCAGCAGTTCCACCAAACAAAGGATTGACTACTGGACTCAGGGGGCTGATTTCAGATGTGTTATAAACCGGGAGAAGTATTGACTCTCTGTGAGCAGAGGTGGTCACAGTGTGGTCCTGAGCAGATGGCAGAGGCTCAGTGTATCTGGATTGCGATGGACTATGCTGCAAAAGGAGTCAAAATCTTAAAACTCTGTCTGGGCTCAGATGCTATGAGAAAAAAAAATGATAGAATGATGCAGGAAACTTCTGCTAAATGATGTGTGAAAAAATACTATTAACAGCAAGTCAGTTTGGCCCTTCTTTTAGTGATTACTCAGTATAGAACCATAATTTTCTGACAAGGAGAGCATAATGAAAAGGCAAAGTAATGCCTTCAATTTAGTCACTACGCTGAATTCATTCAATTCAAGCAAAATTCCAGTCACTACTTAGTCTGTAATATTAATAAAATAAAAAATGGAAGGAAATTTGGATAAATCAGTGCTGCTTAACATCTAGTACACTCATTGGGCATGATCCGACATCTTCAATCTGTCATATTTCTGGCTAACAGCCAGTTGCTAATCATTAGAATTCTAGAATTTACCTTGATAGAAGTGTTAAGCAGTCAACCCTGCTCTTCAAATTGCAACTATTATATAAAAAATTGCCTCTCTAATATTTTAGTATATTCAAGAAGATTTGCAAGGTTCTTAGTACAGTATAGTACAAATAACTGCCTTAATCAGACATTGATTACCTACTGAGAAGAGACAGGAATTTGATACTATTCAATATCTTCCCATTTACAGGCCACTACTGACAAAGTCAGTTTGAGAAAACTCTTCAGAGTCATTAGAACTCAGCCTAGGTGAAATGTAAAGGTGCAGACAATTCATCCAATCCTTAAATTTTGCATTTCTTCTCTAGGTCTGCAAAAAGACTGTGTTTATATACGATAGTAATTCAACAGTTTGAAGATTTAACTATAACCACAGCCAGCCAGAATCAACTGTGTGAGCATCTAATCCTACCTGATATATCTAAGAACCTACCTAAGAATCCTTTCTGATTCTTATCACATGCTTTATAAAGTCAGCATCTATCTAGGTTTACTTTTATTTTTCTTAATAATACAGAATGTCAAAACTGACCCTCAGTGTCTCACAGATCTGTCTAGAGGTATTACAAGCCCAAAGCCTAAATCAATCACACCTACCAAAGCAGCTCTTATTCTTAGAAATGAACCTGGATTTTGAAAGTGAACTATTTAATTATGAATGATATTATATAAACAATAACACAAGGATTAATAGTGGATAATCCATTGACTCCTCCACAGTAAGTCAGTAATATTTAATTATCTCTAATCTGTATTCAATTAATATTTTAATACCAGTATCATGGTCTGCTATATCCATTCCATGCAGCTACAGAGGTTTACGCATCAAATATTTCAACCAGTTTATCCATCTGGTTATAAGGGCAAGCAAAGTTCAATTTTTATCATTGACTACTTTAGGCAAAGCAATAAAAATACCCTAAAGAGTTAGTGCTGATCTACTGCAAAGGTGACAAATATCCTAACCCAGTACCCTGACAGTGGCTGAAAAATACCGGAGACCTAATGAGGGAACTAAGTTGATACACACCTGCAGAAAATATGATCTATTGCATTAAAGCTCTCCCTGTCCTGTCTGTCTGTGCAGCAGCACTGTTTTGGAGGGCAGAACCTCAGTGCAGGTCAGGAGAAATTTAAAGCTGGAGAACAAAGAGTAACAAATAAGGAGTCCTAGAAGCACAGCCCAATGTGTAAAGTGAAACAACACCAAAGGCTTAATACCTTGGAAATATGGCTGGGAACAACCTGAAAAGTGCGTGACCACGACAAGAAGCATTGTACTAACAATCAGCTTGCACATAAATAAATGTCTTATCCACTGTGCACGTGCCTCAATAGAAATGTAAGAGTTTTAACTCACTTCTGAGACTAATAAGACCTACAAAAAAAGCGAGGACTGTTAGCATTTATTGCAACCAAGAGGCAGTATTACCCTATTTCTTTTGTAAATGTTTGTTCTCGACAAATAAGTCCACTCTAACTGTAAAAGTTTTTTCCAAACACTTTGGTCTAGTCAAATGACACATTATTTGCATATTAAAAGGCAAATGGTGAAATAAAGACAGTAAAATATTTGAATTCAAATAAAGACACACATATTTTAAAACCATTTGATAACTGTTACTTCTTTACTCACTGGGTAACCAACTCCTTCTGTAGGAAGCATATCAGTCTTGGAAGTAGTAATTTTAGGTAACTGGCTATCAACATCTTCCCTGGGAATTTCAGATTCCAGACTTGGAGACGGAGATAAAACATTGTAATTTCTGGCGTGAACTGCAGACTCATTCTCACAGATTTTTGTGATCAGTTTATTTTCAAGAGCTGAAAAGATTAATGAATTGATGAAATTTTTTAATAGTAATCAAAAGAAGTCACAATGATTCAGTACAAGCTCTTAGTGCAGTATTAATCCTAAACCTTTAATCACAGCCACTTGTGAAACATTATCTTTTGTAGTGATGTCAAAATGCAAATGACAAGTAATAAAGTAACACAGTCTCTGAACTACTTTATTTTAATGCCATGTTGTTATTTTAAGAAGAAACAGATAAAAAATGAGAGTGAAGGAAAGAAAGTGTTTACATGTAAGAAAGAAAAAGAAAATCTGGGCAATTAAGTTTTCTACTTATTTGCAAAAACAAAAAACACCAGTGAATGGGAATATTTTTATATTGCATGCTAAAGTCTGAGTCAGAGCCCTAAGCTTAATCCCACTGGAACCAGAACCTTAGTTTGGATTCCTCTTAATGCCTTAAATCCAGACTTATCTTCATTCACAGTCTCAGCATAGCAAAATAAGTTTATGCTCAGGAAAAGTATAGGCTGGTCTACAGTTAGTTTAGATCAATGTACTTTTCTTTTCATGGGTCATTATAGATTTCCTCTGGATTTGCTCCTCATTTCACCTGTAGCCACAAAATTTTTTCAAGCCACATACATTGAAATATACAATGTCTATCATATCCCATTCCCTTGTGTGTGGCTCCACCATTTTTTCCCTGGAATCAAGGTGAAAGCACAGGTTTCCCTATGGCTTTCAGAGAAAAACCAAAAAAATGAAAGACTGCTTGTAAGAGAGAGTGGAGGGATTCCAAGACTGACAAGACCCAAAAGAAAGAGAGAGAGAGTCCGAGATGTTACATCAAGGTGGAAGGAAATCTACATCTCTCTCATGAAACTATGGCCAAGCACAAAAGGACTGTGAAGGGAGGCTGATGCAATCTCTCACAAAAGAGGAGTATCCCAAAGAAGACCTGGGCTTAGAAAACTGATGTTCATTGTGGTTTATTGTTTCTGCAAGAGGCAAAAATCTGGCAAAGGCTTCATTTGGCCAAAGATGATGTGAAACACGAGCGAGCTTTATCCAACAGAGAAATTAAAGCTGCCACTCAGCAGGCTGCCTTGCTTGGCCATGGGAAAGGCCACACTCCCTTACATGCTTTTTTCAAGTTTCCTCTTAATGAAATAGTTTCTTTTACCTGAAAGTGTTACGAAGTCGTCTATCTGGTAAACATGTTCTTCATCAGGGTCCGTTGCGATGAGCTGCATCTCTTTCAGGAAATCCTCATAGTGAGGATCAGTCCTTTGAACAACCCCAATGACAAATATCTCAATATTTGTAGCATGGGCCTCTCTTACCACAGTATCCAGTTGTACTTTATCATGCCTGTCCGTTTGTCCATCCGTTATTACAACAGCCACCTTCCTTACTGCCGGGTGCGCTGCCTGGAATAAGCGGATGGCGTCTTGGATAGCAGAGGCTGTGTATGTGCCTTCTCCTAAGTAGGGCATCTTGTCAACAGCTGATTTCAGGTATTCTTTGCTTGTGTATTGCTTCAGAGAAGACACCAGGTCCACTTTGTGGCTGAAGTTGGTAACGCCGATGCGGGTTGTAGCGTGGTTGGCTGAAACCTTGTCAATGAATGCTTTCATAAAGGTTTTGATAATATTGAAGTTATCTGGTCCAACACTTTCTGAACTGTCAATGACGAATACTAGTTCCAGTGGCATTACTCTACATTTGATACCACAACCTAGAAAATACCCATTTCAGACATTTTATGAAAAACCACCTTCAAAAAATGAATTGAACTCATACATCAGATTTACAGTCAGTTAAACCTCAGTTAATGAATTAATTTCTAGTTACTGGTTCTGATCACAGAAACAGAGCTGGACTGAATTACTTCAGGTATAACTCTGGCAACATAGTAGGCATCATTTTCATATCAGTGGTATCCTGTCACACAAACATGCAGAGGAAAAATCCGTTCACTCAACATAAATTCACTTTGTTTTTCAGAACTACTTTTTTTCCATACTGTAATGCTTACCACATATTTCGTTGATAAGTCTGATAACGTCTTCTCTCTGAAAAAGAGTATTAATTTGTTGGGTGTTCTAGTGTTAAGAATGCTGAAATATTTATTTATTTACAAAAATGCAGGCAATGCAATATCTCATAAAGAGCCTTGTGTAAGATCACAAAACCTTCAAATATTTTCCCCAGATAAACTACTATTGCTTCAACAATTTATTTACATACTTACCGAAAGACCAGGTTCACCTTTTCTTCCCCCAATTCCCTGAAAACATGTAGAGTGATATAATTAACAATTTGCTTAGTTTCTATTGTGTAAATTTAAGTAACATGAAAATGTGTTTTACCTTTGGCCCTGGAGGTCCTGGGTCTCCAATCTCTCCTTTGGCACCTTTGCTCCCTGGATCACCTTTATCTCCATATTCTCCCTAATTTAAAACAACTGTATTAAATACAGTCATAGCTCCAGTTTTGTTGATTGTCAGAGCTGGAAGTAAGGTTCAATGAGCTTTGAAGATAAATTTTCTGGCTTGTTTTTTTTTTTTTTTTTAATTAATGGTTTATCTTGTACGTATTACAAGGAGAACATCTGAAAGCAGGCTCTCAGAGAAAGCAAAACGAGCAGTAAAAGCATCTTTGAGAAATTTCTATGAAAACTCACCTTAGTTCTGGAGGGGGAGTAAAGACATCTATATGCAAATGTCAAGAATATATAATATTTACTGTTCTTTTGATTTTCTTGAACTCTAAAACCAGGTTTATACTGGACCTACGCTAATTTAGACTTACGGAGAGATATAGCTGCCTCAGATCAGGCACTGTGCTGAAACGTGCACCAGCTCTGCATAAAAGCCAAATGAAACCTGTGGGCTTTCAAAGGACAAACGAAGAGGCATGCTTGGACTGTTATATCCATTGGAAAATACAATGTTTCACATTTAGAAGCAATTCTGCACTTTTTCCCTCAACTGACTAGACTTTTTGACTTCCAAAAAGTGAGAGGGTTTAACATTATGAGACAGTTTTCATACAATGCAGGTATAAAATATATTGTAAATAAGATTCAGGTTCTAAATTAGACATTTTTTTCAAGAAGAAGATTGTGCAGGACAGTTTTTTTACTTCTCTCTGGAAATTACTAACCAGCTTACATTTCACTTGAAATTTTAAAGCTTATGAATTTGTCTAGATTACTGTCCATTTTGATATTATTCCTCATTATTACCCAGCAAATGGAATCACACAGGTAACTCCTGTGTTATAGCCTTCACTGTGGTTACCAGCTCGGTACCAGTTTTAAAGAACCCTTTTGACCCTCTCAGTCTGATTCTGATCTTATTCTAACTGGTGTAAATCTGAAAATTGTACGTAGCTCCTCCACAGCATTAAGAAAACCAGTTTCAACTAAGTAAGGTTTTGGAAGACAGTTCTTATTCTATTTCAAGAAATCATAATATCCAGCAAAGGATATTACTTTCCATTACCAATGTCAATGAATTGAATCTAACATCATCAAAGTTAATGTCAGCATTAAAAATAATGGGAAAACAAATATGATTTGATGACTGCGGTGGTGGTACTACTTTCTTACACTTAAATATACTAAAACCTGATCTTTTTGGTTCATATACAAAATTCCTGCTGAACTAAACCATTCCTTTTCATGTGTGACAAGTCTGTTATATTAATAGCAAACAGAAAAGTTTGCTTGGAGAAAAGTCACTTGGAGAGATTTACATTGGGTCACAAAGACTAGCCAATATACAAGATGGATATGAAGATCAGAGAAAATATTGCAGTTATTATTATAGTATGTGGCATTTGGAATTTGAGTGAAAACAGAACTAGGGGGCAGAAATTTGAATCTGTGTGAAAGAGCTTGATATTCACATAAAAGCTCCCAGGCTGTTAGATGTGAATAGCTAAGTGTAGGAAATTCTCACCATTTTTATAACAACCAGGAACTTATTCAGTAAGGAAAGATTCAAGCTTGGGTTTCAATCACTGTAGAAAAAAACAAGTCAAACAAAACAAAGCCCTCAAATCACATTAATCGTAAAGCAATTCCTATTTTTGTCAAAGCCTGGCAAATAAAAGAACATTTTGTAATACCTGGAAAATATAAAAAATAGATGAATACATAATTTTAATAACTTAGAATTATTCTCCTGCTAATAGGTATGACCTCATTCTGCATCCTACTTTGTAATCTGGTCCTTAATGACCATTCAGATTTTCACAGACTTCAAAGCTGACAATGAATAGTAGGTACCTACCTTGCTCGCTAAACAAGGTAATGTCTTTGCCTTCTGTTTCTCTTCAAAGACCTGTCACACCAAATAACCAATAAAGGAAGAAAACCCCTTTTCCTTACTTCAAACTTAGGATTTACCTTTTGTCTAGGAAGGCCAGATCCTACTGATCCCTTTGGTCCAGGAAAACCTTTATTTCCTTTTTCTCCCTGAACAGAATATGAAACTTAAGTTTAACTGAAAATTAATGTAAATCTATGCTGTTCTCTATTCACTTTAGAACACTGCATCATAGAGAAAGCCAGATATTTGTACTATGTGATGAAGCACACAATTTTCAATACAAAAGTGGTCTAAGGCTGGAGAAATAAGCAATTGGCTATGATTCAGAACATACATGAAAATCTTATAAATTATATAATGAAGAATTTATTCCTGATTAATTAAATGAAAATTTTTCATTCCACTGAAAGAAATGAAAGACAAAAGTAACCTCTCAGAGACTCAGATACTTACTCATCCTGTCTACAAGCAGTAAAATGAGGTCCAAACCAAAGTTTCTCTAAAAATACACATTCATGATCTCTCTGGGGTAAACTTAGTTTTTCTGATTTTAAGTAAATAAGAAGACATCTCTACCCTTCACAGTGTGGAAAGCAGAACAGCTTTCTGCTGATACTTCAGAAGAGAGTATCAGTCCAGTTACAAAGCTCAAAACTGTTTGTAAGGATTGCTACACATGCCCTGCTGCATGTACTTTGACTTAAAAAGCATGTCCATGCTAGCAGTGTGGGCACACAATGTTATAAAACACAGCTGTTACATACACACAGAAAATTCTTCATAGCTTCTAGATTCCAGAAACTTTCTTGCTTTATTTCATAGGGTAACACAAATATTTTTTACAGATCAACTGCTGTATGCATTTTAAACACAGCTAGAAGTGATTATATTTCCTGGTACATAAATGCTTCACCATAATTCACATTACATACATAATTCACTTAACAGCAGTGCCTGGTGCAGATACCAAAACCAGCTCCAGAGAATGTCAATGAGATCAGGAGCAGTTACCACCTGTATCAAACCTAACTATGAGGTGCAAGTACAGGGTTAGTCAGTTCTAATTTTCAGTCAAGAGCTCTCACTGTCCCTCTGAAGCATCTTTTACTAATTCTTGTATTGCTGCTCACAAATGGGTCTAAAGGGGTGATATTGCTCAAAATGGACAGAGAAACACAAAAATGTTTCCAAGTTTATCCAGCCTTCACCTAAGGTGCACCAGTGCAGCAGGACTGATCACTGACTATCCCTGCCGTGCTGGCTAGGGGCTTATGGATTTCTGCAGGCAGAGAAACAGCTGCACAGTGCACAGCTAAGCCAACCTTCTCTTCCTTGTACTAAGGGCTCCTGGCTCCCATGAGTTGGGAATTCACCAGGAGTCAGGCAATGAGATGCAGCTCCTTGAAGACACAGTGTACTACATGTCCATGGATGGTTTTCCCTGTCCAAATTCCAGATCTGACTGAGATCCTGCTGAGATGACGGCTTCTGCTTGCACATGGGTGCATTGTGGTCTTGCCCTGTGCTAGGGAAAGGTATCCAAGGCACTCCACCATTCACGTCACCACCGGAGCACTGCTTTCATAGCCTTGCCCTATGGGTGCCTCTTGGTCTCCTAGCCCCGACTTGGGGAATTAAATGCTCTGCTTGCCACCAGGGCTACCTATCCCTGACCTGCTAACCAGTAGCCTCTTGCCTCTGTAAGCAGAACTTCCCCTCTCCCCAGTTTCTTACAGCAGCAGCAATTCAGACACTATTATGTAGATGCTGGAGACTGGAAAACAGTGGATATATCAAATTACATAGCTGATCCACTAGGGGGATTTCCTGCAAATAGGAAATACTCCTAAGGTGATGGGATGCACAAGGCAATTTATTTATTTCTGTCATAGGAACTCACAGTGACTATTTAATCTCATTTCCTTTAAGTTGCTTTTTGGCAGGATCGTGCTTCTTGGGGCCCTCATTTAGGCATTAATGCAAATGGCTTTTAAACACAGTGAAATAGTGTGCCAGTTTGTTTCAAGGCTTGCTGTTCAGCACTGGGATGGACCATCCCTCCCTCCTGGGTCATCACACAGCTTCCTGGTTAACACCTCTGCAGGTCTGCAGAGCACACACATATGAACCAAAATCAGGATATGCTGTGTATTCCAGTGGCCATTCACTAGTAATACATGTCAGACCAAACAAAACTCGATTTATTGCTACCATATGTTACTGCCCATTTGACATTGTTAGGGTGGTGTTCAGGCAATGAAAACTGAATGAGACCTACTGTTCTAAGTAAATTCATACCCATACAGCTGACATTTCTCACAAGCACACATGTGAGTTTCATCCTTTAAAACATCAACTGTGGAACCAAATACCGCTTCCTCTACTTGTGCAACAAGTATCAATCAACATTAGAAGGGTTTATCGTGGATTCCATAACAGTACATTTAGTAAAACCCAAGAAGTGTGCTGTATTAATTTAAAAATATTTATGGTTTTGACAGTTCAATCCATGTACATAACTAAAATCAAACTTGACCACCAGTATTAGCAAAATGGACTGAGTACAGATCTGAGAATGTCTAGACTGTGGTTTTGAAAGGGAATCAAGTTTAAAAAAACAAGATCTGTGAATATAGCTATCAACATAAAGTTACTTGAAAATCAACTCATTTTTGGCATTCCATTCTTACCATATGCAGACCAAGATCTCTCTCTCTATATAAAAAAAATACTTGGAGAAATATTGATAGCTCAAATGCAGGAGTAGAGTAGCTTTAATCTGATGAAGAGTGGCCAAAAAGAATGAAGTTTGACATGTGAAGAGATAGAAGGACAAAACAGACAGACAGAAGATCAACAAGCATTAGTGTATGGAGGAAACCGATGCTATCAGAGCAAGACAGTTGCAAAAGTGGCTCAGAAATAAGCTGTTCCTAAAAATTATATAAAAAATAATCATAATTTTAAAAAGCAGTTGTTAAGGGAAGAAAATAGAAATGGCCAGACCAATGGTACCTACACAACTCATAGAATGCTACAGAAACAATAGAAGCTGAATTTGACCCACCATATCATTACAGTTTTGTTTTCAAGCCCAAAGACATTTCATAACCAGGACACACTACTTTCCAACATCCCTAAATTCCACATCCTTGCATCAGAAACATGCCTTTGTTTGACAGTGTGTCAGTGAACTCTGCTCTTCCACTGGAAAGCTTCCATAATGACACTGAGTTCTCAACAATTGTAAAACATGCTTTAGGTATTTTTTCACAGCAGTGCCAACATAACATCCAGACATACATCTGTGCGTATCTCAATATATATATATACAGAGAGAGAAGGGCGGGGGGGAGAGAGAGAGAAAGAGGTGTTTATGTGCACACTGAGCATATTCTGGGTAACCCTTATCTTCTCACAGGAACAGAAAAATATTGTGTAATCTGTATATTTTTTAATGTATCATCAGATGCATTTGATTGCTGAAACATTTTTGTCCAGAATGGCAATTGTGCTTTTATAATTAACCTTGCATACCAGTAGAATTAACAAAGATAAATCCCAAATATTAAATTCTGGAAACACAGCAGAAATTGTTATCAAAGGCAGACAGAAAAGAGTTTTCCTATACGATAAAGCAATACAGAGATGGGAAAAAAATTCTGATTTTCACAAGAATAGAGCAAAGAGCCTGTGGAGATTCAGCAAACAAAGGAAGAAGAGAAAAGAAAATAAGGAGTTTTTTATGTCCTCACATTAAAATATGTATTAGCTTTGTGATTACTGATAACAATTAATACAGAGCCAAATTGCAAACAGATCAGAACAAAGGTCTAGACAGTCATGATTCCTAACCATGTTGAGATCTCTGTCTAAGAAAGTCTGGAAACAAGATAAATCATAAAAGGGAGTTATACAAAAAGGGAAAAAGAACATAATAAAGTATGTTTTTATGCTATGAAACACCTCACAGTGAAAAAAAAAATAAGAGCCCTCTACAGAATAGAAACAGAAATGATGGAACACAAATATAAAAATGGAAGACATTGAAGATGTAATCAAAGTAAGTCCTGAATAAAATAAATTCTGAAGGAATCTGTGCTTTTCTGGTAAAGCTTGTATGAAGTAATTCCACAATGAACCAAAGAAAGATTGTCCTCTGAATCATTTTGCAAACAACATACATTTTCACAAATTTGTTTGTTTGTTTGTTTGTTTCAGAATGTCACTGTTTTCCAATGAAGACCTGTTTGCCAGTGAATTCCCTGATGGCTTTAGTATCTAGAGCCAAAATCACAGCATAGGGAGGCACCTTTTCTAACCCAACTAGAACATTGCTCCTTTTACTGAATCACTGGGGGTTGATCACTTAGAGTTGGAGACCTGAGCACAATACTCTTGATCCAGAGAAATATTCAATCATATGCTCTATTTTAAGCACACTGATTCAAGGAAAACAGGAGAAACTTGGGTTATTCTCCACTGGAGCCTCCAGTTTTAATAATTTTTCCACACATTTATGACAAGGCAATTTAACAACTGAATGCTCAGAATATGTTGTCTTGTTTGTGTTTCTCCTTTTAAGGAGAGAAGTTGGGCTGGAACTGGGTGAGCAAAAACCCAATTAAGAGTATATGGGAGACTGCCTAATTTCATTTATATTCCTACATGTTGTTTAACTTATTTTGCCACAGTAGATCTCTGTTACTGCCTTTTACAAGTGCTACCCAGAGAAAACCACAGATCTAAGTAAATCAATAAGATATGGCAGAGATAAGCCTTTTCTCTCCAGGTTAAATATATTTTTTAATGACAAGAACAATAGAAGAGCAATCGGGTGCAAACAATACTGAAAACACAGCAAACAAAGTAAATATTGCATACCTTATGAGTAAGAAACTTAAGTGTAAAATTAATATTTGCAGGAGCTTACTGACTTGGTGGCAAAGACAGAAAAAAGACAATGAATCTATTTAAGAAACAGTTTTAGAAGAAACTGAACAGATATCACATTAGCCTGGATTACCTTGTCTCCTTGTATGCTGATGCCAGGGGGGCCAGGTGGGCCAGGCAAGCCGTTACATCCCATAATACCCTGTAACAGTCAGTGAGGCAAAAAGAGAAGGATCAGGAGGTAAATTCCTGGTAACACTAAGGAAATAATCCCAAAGTCACTGCAAGCAAAAAAGTAAAACCATGTCAAAGACTCTAGTTCTGATTCTTCTTTGGTTTACGGTTTCTCACTGTGGTAATTATCCTTGGCAAATTCTCAGGAAAGCAAAGGAACAATTAATCTGGAAATAATTAAAGAATAAAATTTACTCATAACACAGTGTGATATTGTCCTCATTTTTCCCCACACAGAAGACAACAGAAACCATGTTTACAGAACAGCTTCGTGCAATCACTCCACCAAAGGGAGGCACAACAGCAGAGGCACAAAGGACCAGAGCAATAAAACCTAGTGTAAGTAAGTCTGACAGGCACGTTAGTTCTTGGGCACCATGGGCATATGTCAAGCCCCTGTGGTGCCATAGTCTCTAGGAGCACCAGTCATTCAGAAAATCGTAAGTGGGAGGGGAAAAGAGAAAATCCAAAGCAGCACATGCTGATTTGTATCAATACAGCCAAAATCAAGTAGAGCCCTTGTGCTTTGCAGGCAGGCTAATCTAACATTTCCAAGTGACAAAGTGAAGTATATCCTTTTGACTACATCAAAACTAAATTACTGATTTTCCTTTTTTTTTTTTCCTTTATTTTCAATTAGCAAAGTTTTCAAAATTTGATCACGCTTCATAGAAGTTTCTGTCAAGTTCAGGTTGGGGCATCCACAGCTTCTCTGGGCACCTGTTCCAGTGCCTCACCACCCTCACACTAAAGAATTTCTTCCTAATATTGAATATAAACCCACCCTCTTTCAGTGTGAAGCTGTTCCCCCCTCTCCTGTCACTACGTGCCCTTGTAAATAGTCCATCTCCATCTTTCTTGCAGGCTCCCTTCTGGTACTGGAAGGCTGCAATTAAGTGACCCCTGTAGAGGCCCAAAGAAGTTAACTTTAGTTGCAGGGTGGAATGAGGCAGTGCATCTCCCTGCCCCAGGCTGCACTAGGATGTAAGAAATGCTCATTAGACCTCAGCCTTGATGAACTGCACTTGGACTAAGCCTCTCCTGAGCTTATCAGAAACACTGTCTGTTCCCAGGAACTAACAGGTGTCTAATGAGCTCCTGCTTTTTAACAAACAGGCTTGGAAACTTCTCTTTCTTGCCTGAATAACAACCCAAGTGGAATATTTTTGTTACTGAACCTTCAAAGAAAGTTACAGACTCGAATTGTAGCCAGGATGGAAAATCACTATGACTAAAGCCTCCTCTCTTGTGACCCTATAAAGAGCGGTCCAAGGTGAGAGCCCTTTCAGCTCTCGATTCCCAGAAGGTAAGCAGGTAATTGTATGTCTCAAACACCGATGGCTGTGGAGCCAGCCAAGGATTGGTGGTAATAACAGACAAGAATTGCTGATAACAACCAAGGACTACTGGTATTTACACACTGTGAGAAAGGATAGGTCATCTCAACCACGAAGCCTTCTCTTTGCCAGGCTGAACAATCCTAGTTCTCTCAGCCTTGCCTCATAGGAGAGGGACTACATACATGTCCTCACCCTTGAAAACCTAATATTGTTTCCCCACAGAGAATACATTTTTCATTCTCAAAGGCTTTGTGGAAAGAGCACATAGGGTCACACATTTGTAGAATTTTGACAGTCCAAACTTGAAACAGGCTATGTCAGTATAATTTACCAAGGTACTGAAACCTTTTTACCTTTAAAATCAGACACATCCTGAAAAGGTATTCACACTCTGTTGCTTATTGCATACCTGGAGTCGGTAATAGCAATGCTTCTTCATTCAGATGCTAGTTTATACAAAATGGCAGTGGAGGGTTCTGTACTCTCTGCTCTTATGCAAAAAGTTACAAAGGTGTGTCTATGTTTAAATGAAACAGAAGTGGAGAAATATACACAATGTTTGTCCTCATTGCCTTCGTAAAAATAATTGATGGATAAACCTGTAATAATGAAATCCAGACAAATACTGAATGTCTTATCAGCACGTCTTTTTTAAATTATAAATCACTTTAGTGCAGGGAGAAAAAACTGCCCACATGTTGCACACTGGTTGCTTATAGAATTAACTATTTGGTTTCATATTTCTTTCCTAATGGTTTTGCTAACGAAATTAATTGGATTTAATTTGATTGAGCAAAAATTGCAAACATAAAATTCACATTTAACATATTTTCCAGCACAAAAGAGTATCTTGTAAACAGGATAGATACACCAGAAGAAATACATCATTTAACTAATTCACCAGCCTGATAGCTCTGTTCAATCTCCAGATGTAATCTCATAAAGTTTGCCTGCAAATGCAATTTTCATCCCATTAGTATTCTTCCTAATCCAGTTGGTAGAAGTGTACGGTTAGTGACCATGCTTATATGCTTGATTTCTCCTGAAGTTGTACCAGTGTAAATCAATAACTGATGAAGATCGTTTGGTGTCTGAGAGATCAGGGTCTGGCAGGCAGCATCACAAAAGAGCCCAAAAACTTCAACATGGCATCATACCAACCTTGGGACCCATGCTTCCCCATCCTCGTGGCCCCGAGGGCCCAGGAAGGCCCATAACTCCACGATCTCCCTGAAAATAGTCACAGAAACATCAGTCATCACCTAGTAAATGTTACGTCTTTCATCCACTTACGAAGCAGTCAAACTACTGAGTTTAAAAAACAAGCCAAACAAATGCTACATAAATAAACAGCTGCCTTACAGATAGGTATAAAAAAAAGCCCGAAATACAGGCACCCACATCATTTAAGGTATTGGTGAAGAACTTTATTTCCCAAGCAAAGGTCCATGTGATCAAAATCACCAACAGAGTTAGGGCTCTACTTTACAGGCTTATAAGCGACCAAAAAAAAAAAAAAAAAGAAAGGAACCCATTTGGAAACAGCACCATTTTCCCATCATATTTTGCAGGCGCTTACCAGGACGGACAGGGAGCTTACTAGTGGCACCATGATCATGACCTTTTACTGATACTGTGCTTGTTCTGACATTAGAGACATTTAATTTCCGGAACTGCCAAATCTAGGCATTTATGAAAACTAAATGAATTTCAATAGCATCAATATAGAAGAATAAAAAGAATAGCCCCCCGTTTTTTTAAAAAGCCTCAATTTACGTACATTTAGCTTGATTTCTGAAGGAAATTAGGTTTAAGCGATACTCTGCCTGTGCTTCTGCTTGTGTGTGTTGATTCTCCTTTTTTTCTTGCAGTGTACTTTGAACTCATTCATTGATTTCAGCCAAATTCATCAAAAATGTACAGGCCTTGACCATATTAATTTTCAGCATATTTGGTGATAGTTGGAGGTTGGGTAATGGAGAGACATGCAACTTACGCTTTTACCGAAGAACAAAGAAAACCCAGAGAGGACTCATCCCTTAACCACCAGGCAGAGAAAAGGCAGCAGCTGTCTGGTCAGGGGAAAGTGAGTGTAACAGAGAGCCTGGTGCTGCCCCTCGTGCTGCAGACAAACCCAGTGAAGGAGATGGGGGGATGGGGGACATTAGTGATAGGAGGAATGCACAGTTGTGTTTTCCTCAGACTGTGATTGTACAAATGAGAGAATAGGCACACGTTCAGTGCATGATTACTTGAAAACTTCCATCCATTCCTTGAAAAGAAAAAAGAGGTCTATAATCGATAAGTTAGAGATGCAGAATATTCTGAACTGGGTTTAGCTTGATATCCCTAAGCCTATTCTTGTGTAGGCAAGTGCAAAATAAAAAAATGCACTGAGAAGCTATTGATCATCCCAAATATTAATAACAGACCAGAAGAAATTGTATTTCTTGACAAAATTAAAAAGAAATCATTATAAAAACTCTTAATTGTACTCATTTTTGCCCTTGGAAAAGCTGTAGAAAGGACTGTGCCTGCAGAGGGAGCATTCGATCTAGGAGAGAGGTGCACGTATAAATCGCAAATCACAGATGTCACTTGAGTTGTGGTAGGTGAAATGAAACAACATATCAAACGGATTAAAAAGGAAAAAAACCAAACAGAATATTCTACAGATTTTCTTTACACCCTGGGAGGAATGTGTGTAGTCATTATAGTGACTGCTTTTAGGTGAAATTCCCAAGGTTCAGTCTCTAGCAAGACATCACTCCAATCTGTGTTTTTTATCTATGGCTATGATACCCTCATGCTAAGTCCCAACACACGTGCTAGTTATGCAAATGTACTAGGGCCCAAACTGTGCTCAGGTTTGAGGGATTTGGAGAGGTGGGAACCTGATTCCAAAGGCTAAGGCTTAGACTAAGCTTATAATGTTCTCCTTCCTGATGTAATATTTAGCTTTTGAATTTCATTTCCTGTTTCATCCAAAGCACTGGAGACTGGCCAGTTTGAGTCAGGACATGGGCATGGTACTTGGATGCTCTTAGCTTTAAATTGCTGTGTCAAGGTGATTGGGTTAAACTAAGTGCCATGTTCAGTCAGGAGGAAATTTTTCCCTCAGATGACCTAAGGCTTTTATATCAGACCTTCCCTGCAATGCAAAGAGCCAAGGCATTGGCCATCTTCCTATCTAGTACCATCTATTATTAAAGGAATATTTATTTGTCCTCAATGTCCCCACAACCATAATACAATCTTAAGCTGTTTGTAGGACAACTCTTCATGAACGCAAGTTGTGCAGAGCAGCCAAAGCTTTCCCTGCCCAAGCCTCCCTCTAAAATCTGCCAGAGATGCCAGAGCTAAGAGATATAGATATTGCATTAAAAGGTATTTTGTAGGAGATCCTGGGATGCTGTGGCCTGTGAAACAGCCTGTGAGCTGCTGTGATGGAAACTGAACGGGAGGTTATCAAACCTAAATGATTCCTTATGGCCCAGTATCCAGTATACCCACAACCTGCTCTTAGACCAGCCCTGACCAGAAAGAGCCTAAAGGGTGACCTGAAGTCATCTGCCTCCTCCTCCCATGGGTAACAGTCTTCCACAAGGTCGTTGCAGGTGAAGGATTGAATTTTAGCCTCACATGCTTAGTTAATACCAGATGTCTCATTGAAAAGCTCTTTTGTAGAGCTTTATAGTAATCCTCACAGTTTCTGTATTTCTTGGCTTAAAGGAAAAGACTTTTGTTTTATGAGTTGTGAAGTGGAGCAGTTCTTTTTTCTAAGGTGTCATACTAAACTGTCCTTCAGGGAATTCAGTTCAAAAATGATTAATACTGTTCTTTGATGAGGTCTAATTTATTTCCTGTATTGTGCTTGTAGACAAGCTTGTCACCATCAGCAAAACAGTGAACTAGAGAAACACCACTGAAGAAAGAAATAAAGAGCTGAGTCAAGGCACTGTAAAGTGTGGGAGTCCAATGTCTATTCTGTACCTTTTATTAAAGAAAAAAAACATTAAATGACCTAACAGTCAACTGAAAAGTAAATATTGGATTTCCCAATATATGTAAGTCATTTACTGTGAAGCATATGTATTTGATACTGAAACATAGAGCAGACACTGCAATACTCTCTTTAGTGAGAGCTAATGGATATAACAGTATTCGTAAGAACAATGTATTTAAAAAAAAACATATTACATCTCTACTTTCCACATTTTAGCTCAAATCGGCAAGGCCCAAGCTGCAAAAGTTGTTTATATTGCAACTGGATCCAGCCCAAATGTTCGTGCACTAGGGACTGTGCTAAGGATTTTAATAATCTTTCTGCTATCCAGTTACTTGCTTTATTTCTAGTGCTGGGGTCTTGCTCTCGAATGTCTGTAACTCACCTCCTAGTTGGCAACAGTGCTTTTAAATCAAATTTTTATTATATTCTGACATTATGTGCTTCTGTTTTAATGCTACAGAAAACAGGGTTCTGCCAGGACTGAATGCATTCCACATGTTCCAATTTTGTTTTCATGTGAATTTGACCTCTGATACATAAAATTCCTGTCTAGCAGTGTGCACATATGTGAGCCATTTCTGAAAGGAGAGAGAACAGAGCTTTGATTCAGATGAGTGGAACATTCCTATATAATGATCCTCAAAGGAATTTCAAATTAACTACTATGTAAATTTATGAGCCTCTTTAATCAAATAAATGTTCTTTTTTTATATGCAGAGATTGTCACTGTTCTTACCTTCTTTTTTTTTTTGTGGGAGGTGTAAGAGGTAGACAATGCATTTACATTTCACTTGAAAAAAACAGAATATTTTCCATTTTATGAACTAAGTTCTGGGGAAACTCTTGCAATTCAAGTGAATTCTTTTTCCTTGTGGCACCTTTGCTACCAAGATGTAACGCAAAGATTAAAAAATCAGAACGTAATATGGGCAAACAGAAGCAAAAAATCAGGGAATGAGAAGAGATGTTTATATATTTAGTTCCTTTTTTTCCAGTGCACTCTATATTATGTCTGGTATGAATAAACAGAAGTAAATCAGAGATGTATCTCATTAGATAATGCTTGCTTTGGTGCCCCACTCATATGCTGCAAAAACTACAGCTGCTCACTCTGCACAGAACAACACACACTTCACTTAACATGGCTAACACACCAATCTAGGGGCATCATCAAAAAGAAACCTATCTATTTTAAAGTAAAAAATAAACACTAAATATTTTACCAAATGTTTTTAACTCTTGAATGTTTTATTATCCTGACAGAGTGTTAGATAAGCATTACTCTGAGCAGGCAGGTTTGGTGGGCAGTATCACACTGTAACACAAATAAAACCTGTAGATCCATGAAATCTTTTCATACAAAATTTGGTGTAAGCATGATTTGCCCTAATTGTGTTGTGTTACTTGCAAAGACAGCTACTCTGCAGGGCTCTGTGTAATACAGCTCCTCCTAGAACAAGATGCCACTTCCCAACCCATGAATACAGTGCATTCAGAATCTATGCCATGAATCTATCCACAGTTATTCTGAGTAGGAAGCTGTTGATAGGCAGCTTCTAGTGCTATGTGTCCATCAACACACAGAGCTGCAGGCGCAACAAAAGCAAATTTGCAGCCTGATGGCGACACCTACGCCGTGTGAGGAGACCTGCCCAGTCTGCTCCCATGGACTGACCCCCACTCAGGGTAGAAGAACATTAAGAGCACCTGCAGATCACATCATCTAGTTTAGCTTCATCTGAAGGAAATCCATTTCCTGGCTTGTGGGATCACTCAAACCCTCTTTGGTCTGAAAACCTAAGCACGGTAAGTGGGTTCGCTAGAAGAATCACATCAACAGCACACCTCCAGTCCAGCCTAAAACTCCCGTGTGGAGTTTTTGATAATGTCACTTTCCAATTCCTTTTCTTTAGGAAACACTACTTTCCAGAATTATGGATTTAGGAAGCAAGGAAGAATTCAGACATAATGATACCCCTAGACATCCTGTAGTCGTAAGTCAAATCTTTATCAATATCCGCCTTGATAATTTCATACAAGATTCTAGGATTTTAATGTTTTTCTGTAGTATCAAGAAACAGGTATTATAAGACTACATTATATCAAGCCTGGTATTTCTATTTGGAAAGATACAATCTCATACAGAAAAATCTAATTAGTTTAGCCATATGCATTTTTAAAAATATATATTGAATAACACAATTGAAATTACTTTTAGTTCTTCCATTACTTGAAGTGAAATGCCTTGTATTGATAGGCAGTAATTCAGAATAGAAACACAAAACCAGGTTTCCCAGATCCCAGTGATATTGGGACCATTCTGTGGTAATTCTAAAGTCAAGACATTCTAAGAATGAATGTCTTTCAATTTTTCCTTTATTGTGGATTTTTTTGAGAGGTTATTGCAGTTTGTATAAATGTGAATTCCCCTGTTCAGGGAACTGAAGTTGAAAGTTCTTTCTGTTTGGGAAAAACTTTGTTTGGGCAATATTTCTTTTGCTTTGTCCTGCAACAGGCTGCCTGTTTCTTATTTCACATATGCAATGAGGAAATAATTAATAAAACCACTCTGGGATATTTTAAAGAAATTTGTTGTTTGATTTTAGTCTTAAGCTTCTTTTTCTGACTTTTAATAACATAAAAATTACAATGTGACTTTTTAGGTGAGTTACATACTGCTTATAGTTTCATAAGACTTAACTACTATGAAGAACCTTGGAAGTGTTGTATTTCTAATCCCTTTATCAGTTTTTTGCTTGTTTGACGGTTTTCGTGAGTTTTGCCTCTAAAAAATGCTAATTTTAGACAAAGGTTTATAGTCTTCTCTTAGGAACCCAACTTAAAAGATATCTCAGTAGTTCCATGTAACCCCCGACTCATTTTTTGGCCTCATCCCTCACACTTCTGCTGAAGAAAGGAAGGGCATAATTATTAGGCAATATCGTGCTTGTGTTGGATTCTGACTTCCACATGGCAACACCAGCATCTAGAAACATCCTGGGTCTTTGGATGTATGGAAAACCTGCAGATTTGCATCAAGTCTGAGGATAAAGCGAGAACTGGTTTCTATCACATCAGAAAAGTCTATCGAAAGCTTTTCTTCTCACAGAAATGAAAAGTGGGACATAAGAATTTTGTCATGTATTTGTCATTCTTATCTAATGCATTTTTCAGAAGATGTCTGTCTACCTTGTTTACAAGTCAGATGCATTGGTCTACCATTGGACAAGTACCTTTGGTCCAGCATCTCCCACGCCTTTTGGGCCTGCTGGTCCTTCAGGGCCTGCTGGTCCTGGAGGTCCCTGGTACAGCAGAGGAATAAAGCATGTCAGTAGTTGTCCCAAGGTACTTGTGTTCTTCGACAAAGAAAAGAATTTCTTCACATTTCTGATGCGTACTGAGCAACAGCCATCCTCAGGCCCAGGTGGAAGCCTAAAAAGACTCAGATTGGTGGAAAAAAAGTACAACTCTTGACTTAAGAACATTGTTCTCAGCTCAGAGAAAACAGTGAGAAAGCAGACATTGCTCCATGATTCATATGCTGCAAGCATTAGACAACTGAAATACCAGAGCTAACGCATCTAAATTTGGGGGTTAGGTAACCCTAGCATACTTGTATTTGTGCTTGGTAGTCTGTTCTCCTGAACTCCCCGCTCAATTCATCCACCCCTTCAGCTGCCTTTCATACTGTTGGAGGCATTCCCAGGCTCCCTTTCAGCATTCATAGGGCAGATGGCTTTGACCCATCCTGCTACCTACTTAGCCACATAAATCTTGTCTATGCCTGACAGTGGTTTATTAAGTTGGTCTTTCCAGCTCACGGGGCATGGAATGGCAGGGGAAAGATGTTACCATGTGACAGCACAACAGAACCTTTGCATGTTACATGACGTGAAATGTGTCAGGCACACGGCATTACACCAGGAACCCGGAGTGAATGCCTTATGAACTAATTCTCATCCCAAAGGATCTTCTCAGCATCAGTTTGAATGATAGGAAATTCGAGCTGAGTAGGCATTTGGAAGCACTCAGGTCCCACCTCAGTGCATTTGGGAGTGCTTGCGCGGTTGTAGTTTGAAATAAACCTGGATTAGACACATAAAGAAAATAGTGCTAGTGGAAGTTTGACGTGGTGGTTGAAGGATGGCATTTCCTTCAAGTATTTCCACTTCCTAGTGGAAAAGAGAGAGGCTGGTCAAACATGTCTATGTGGCTTTGGGTGACTGAAATTTAGGACGATACGTCCTTGTAAGGGAATGTGCCAGCTGGAACACTCAGGCACTAATTCCCTCTAAAACCAACCATCAGAAAAGCAAGAGGTGGAAAATCTTCAAATAAGAGGATTTAACTGCCCAGTATGAAAAACAGCTGAAAATCCAAGGAATTGAAACTGCAAAATTTGGTCAAGCAGATGGTATTAGAAATCTTGATCAGAGAAGAGTAAAGAAAAGGGAGGGAGGAAAAATAATTCACAGCAGTGATTGTATTTAAACAGGTATGAGCAGTCATAAAGATTTTTATGGAATTACATGGTATCCCTTTCATGACAATGAAATGACAACCATTTATATCTGGTTCTAACTGCTTGTACGACTGGTGCTGTATCTAGGACAGGAAAGGGCTTCAAAATACCCATGAAACACTTAAATTAGCTAAAGGATGATTAACTGCACTTAGTTAAGTAACTACATCTAAGCAACTAAATACTGAGTTATCACAGGGTAATTTTTGTTTTGTTTTTTTGTTGAACACAAAGTACAGAATTAAAATTGTACTTACAGCTTCACCTTTGCCACCCTTGTCACCTTTTGCTCCATGGGGTCCAGATGGTCCAGGTGGTCCTCGGTCCCCCTAAACACAAACTAGGAAGTCAGAAATCATGCCACTACCTGGACTATCACAGTGTAAAGAATATTAACAAATATGTAAGGAAGTTATTTAATATTCTTTTGGATATATAGAATAGCAGTTATCAGCTCCTGCAATTTGTTCACAAAGTTCAGGAATTTCTGTGCTTTTTTTATTGTGGTTTCAATAGAATTAATTAAGATTTTAGAAGAATAAGAATTCTTATTAGGAAATCGTTAATTTCTAGATTTGTAGTTGCAGAGAGAAATCTTCAGAACATCGACTTTATATTCAGGCAATACAAAATTAAATTTATTTTCAAAAAAATTCTTTTATGAATTTGAGGGTAAGTTTGAGCAATGAGAACTGAATTTAGAATACTGAAACATAATATGCCAGCCTTAAGTTATATGTTGCATGTTTTGCACTTCCAGGTAATCACATTGGTTCTCTCATACAGTAAAGAAAAACGTCGTTCTACATGGGAAAGTAGGAAAAGAAAGAAATACAACCAGTTATAAGAAAAAGATCAGCCTAAAATGCTCTCTTATCAAGAGACAATCACTCCTTCTGTTGACCCTTTCACTGACTCCCACTAAAGATGTGTGCATCTGCAAAATCCTTTCAAGGCCAGAAGAGAAGCAAACAGCAAACTTTTCCTCTTTCCTCATTCCACTGAGAGATTTCCTGACATTTTATGAGAAAATTAACTGAGCTTGCAATAGACTGTTCACAGAATCAAGAAAGAAAACATATTGCTTTGAGGCATCTCTCAGGGTGCACTGCTGGTTTGTACTGTAGATGCTCACATGACAGCACTGGCAATCGGAAATCCTCATTGATACGTGCGGGTCCCACATCCACCTCCCTCCCAGGCACGGAATGGGTACCGTGGCTGTACACACAGAACTGCACGCCCTTCACTCAGTCCCACAGAACCAAGAAATGCAATACATTCTACAAAAGACTGTTGTAGAGTGCTGTCAACAACTCCCAGAGTTTTTTTAATGTATATAGGTATAACATATCCTCAAGAATAATTGCATACAAATATACAAGTATTTCCCTGTCTACTTCAGTGAAAGGAAATAACAAGAAAAACAAAACTACAAGGGACAGAAAACTGCTGTTTCACTGTGCATTGTGCCTGTAAATTTCTACAATAATATAATACTTCAAGAAGTACTCCAGTTAGCAGCTCAGACCTCAGCAGCTCGTCTGTCTGAATACAATGTCCATGTCTGGAAAACAAATCATCCTGTATTCTAGTTGGATATACAACCAAAAAATACTTTGGGTCAAAATCTCCTGTCCCATTAATGTCTCTACCACAGACACAAATAATCAGTTCTAATTAACCAATTTAGTCCTATCAGAAAAATGGAAGAGATGCTTTGGGTCTCCTAAACATATACATCCTAGGTTTAGGCTAGCAGCTAGATAAATGAAGAAAGACAAGGTAGACTCAGTGTTCTGGTTAAGATGAAACCCTGAAATTACCTTAGATGAAATTTGGATAGGGATGCAAGCATGCCTTATGCTTAAGTAAATTTTATATAGTAGGTCATTCCTGTATGAATCGTGTCTATTCTTGAATCCAATGGGGTAGTTTCACTGAGAGACTTCAAACAGACCCTGACCAAACTGTGTCAGCTCTGGAAGATGTCTCTTCATGTGTCCTAATTTCAAATGATGGAATTCTGATCCACCTCTGTAAAAATTTAAATAATGAGCATGCTTCTAGATCATAAATAGCTTTATAATGGAATGTCAATTTCTCCTCTTCCTGATTCTTAGTATCCATAGTTCTGAAAGTGTGGATGAATTGAGAAGTGTTTTAGAAATGTTTAATAACATTTTTATTTAACAAGAAAGGAAAACATGGATCATGGGTTCATATCTGTTTTTACTTCTAATCTCAGTACAGTAAAAAACAGCCAAACAGATGTTTTCATTTAATCTTAGCAGACCGCTGTAAATACCAAATACATGTGAACACATTCTCTTCTGTGAGAATTGGGATTTTGTCAAGTGTCTGGTTTTCCTATTAATAGCATAGCTATAAATGCTATAAATCTACTTAGGTCAAATCTACAGACAAATCTTATATAAGAAAGACTTCTCTAGTCCAGATAATTTTGTTGCAGCTTTTTTGACAGTCACACAAGAGATGGCCCAGGAGAAATTCTGTGATTACTGCTTCCTACAGTTTTGTGGTGTCTGGAAGAGAAAATACAGTGACTCACTCTAAGTCAGTGCACTGGCAAGAAGGCAGGTGCCACTGATGCCACAGATAGTCTGCTAAATGAATTAATCTGCTTTTCCAGCCTTTCCAGGGCAGGTTCTAAAGTAGTTTTCCAAAGAAGCAATATAAAGATAGTTGCTTCTGCACTCTTTCAAAACAAAAAAAGTATATAAACATTAATCTTGTATTCATGGTCATTATAAAGAAAACAAAACAGCTGTCAAAATCAAAACCTAATTGATTAAGGATATGACTGGACAATTAAGTCATGTTCATCACTTCTTTTTATAAGAAAAATAGAGTGAAGCAATATTCTACATTATAGACAAAGGAAGTCTAGAGTTTTAGAAAATCAGAAGTACAAGCTACTGAATGTGTGTGGTTCAATGTGCTATTCAGCATCCTCTGGTGGGTGTACTGGTAGAATGGTGCCAAGCCAGGAGTAAAGCATTATTGCTATCCCTAAAATGTTATCATGCAAAAGCTATTGAACTAAGTGGCTATATTTTGAGCTACATTGTGTTAGGTCGACATAAACTAATTGGTTTCTGAATTTGGGTCTATTGTCTGTATTTCCACAAAGTGAAGCAATGGAATTGAGTGGAATATTTTATGTGCAGACATGGTAAAGAGGAAAGAAAAAAAAAAAGATGTTTCTGAAGAAGGTTCACAATTTCAGTCTGGAAAGAAGATCACAAGAATGGTACCTTTCCCTGAACTATTCCCTTACCAGAAGTGGCAAAAGTCTGAAAGAAAGTTGCAACCCAGACCACAACTGACAGAAGTACAATATGACATAAAGTGTGTTAGAGGGGAAGAGGTGAAAGCTGCAAAGGAAATGTATTCAGTTTTTGCAGTAGTGGACATGGGCTCAGTTCTAGGGACTGGGCTTTTCAGTGTGCTCTTAAACTGCAGAAAGGTGAGTGCCACAGTTTTCTAATGCTGCCTTATTATTCTGGTTAGTTAAATGAAAGGAAATTTCAAGGAGTAGAGGAAAAACCTTACTAAAAGGTTTAGGTAATTTGGTGATAAAATACCAGCCAAATTCCATGCTGATAACTGTAATGCATTATGCAAGGAGAAAAAGCAGCTGTAACTTCATGTACTTAACAGTCATTCTGAACTACTCTTGCTACTTAAGAAACAGAACAGAGAGAATCATTCCTTGAAAAGTTCAATTCACTGTTCAACAGTAATATAATCCCATAAATTTCATTCTTTCTAAATTAATCTATATTCTTATCCTCTAAGATATTTCCCACTGGCAACAGGACGGTCCTTGGTCTTATCTTATTCTTCAAGCAGCCTAATGTCAACTCACGTGTACTACAGAAGAGAATTTTTCCTTCTCTCACTTTTGTAAAGTCTGCAATCTCTTTGTTACCACTGAATCCTCAGTTTCATCTCTGGTCTTTCACTGGCATGTTGGTCTTGTCATTTACCCACTAAAGGCTAGAAAAGTGAGCATGGCAAACCTGCTACAGACTACTGTACTTCATTCCTGGTGTTGATGTCAAAATTTTAAAGGATATAACCAAGTAAATCTTATTCTGTAACCTATATACAAAAAAGAAATTTCAAAAGATCTATTTTTAAAATTCTTTATTTTGGATCTCACTTGTGTTTTTGAATGTGCAAGCTTGGTAATACTGAAATACCACTGTTAAGGCAACTAGTACCTCTCAGTTTATACTCAGTAACAAGCATATTGCCCTTGTAGAGCTATAAAAGATGACATGAGATGATGACAGGTGGGGATGAATTTGGACCACATGAGATAATAACAGGTGGAGATGAATTTGAAGAACTGCCTTCCTAATGAAGACTTCCCATGGGAAGTTTGCAGGGTGAAGTACACTGGACTAGTTATTTATACTATTTTGTGTTTGTTCTTTGTAAAGATAATAAGTTTATTTTAAAAATAGACATAACCTGGAATGATGGAAAAGTTGAAGAATTGGTGAGTTCCTTTCCTGGAAAGGTTCAAATAGTGTCTATATTTTCACAGGAGTTTTGCATACATCTCATGCTTATTTACTTTCCATATTTTGTCTAAAAACTCCTACCTTTGGTCCTAAATTTCCAGGAACTCCATCACCTCCTGGTGGTCCCTTGTCTCCTGGATCCCCCTATCCAAAAAGAAACAAATTGAAAATTATATGAAGTATATTCAGTTTTAACTTCCAAAGATTCACGGAAAAGAACATGTATTCAGTACTTTCTTATGGTCACGATTTTTGCACTAAGAAACATGAAATCAGTATGTCTAGAGGAAGCTTTTGCTACCTTGATTCTGACCTCTCTTACACTTCTACTTCTCCCCAGCTGTTTCAAAGGGTTTGTTCTACCTTGACAAATAAATTGATGGCTTTAGTTTTCAAATGAAGGTCGAATATCATAATTCCCCTTGAGAGGCCAGATGCACCTGGGGGTCCTGCCTGCTTTTGCCCACAGGCAGGCTGCAGAACCTTGTTTCTGTCAGAGCACGTAGAGAACAGCAAGGAAATTCAAAGACAAGTGATGGAACAGAGTATGTTTAGAAAGTCTACAGACGCTACAGCATAGCACTTCAAAATCACAAGTTCCATAGGCTGAAGTCTCAGGGAGAAACTTGAGTTTTCCACAAATATTACACAGCACAACTTTTTGGTAATAGTTCTGTCAGTGGCCTTCCTGGAAAGCAATCAGGTTTAGAATTTATATTCCTTTTGTAACCCTTCACGGAGCAAAATTTGGCTCCTTCTAGTGTTTAAACTTTGGCAACAGATGTTTCATTTTACATTAAGGAACTTACAAAGAAAATCCACATTTTCAATGAAACATTTGCAATTTCTCAGTGAGAAGGACATGCGGTATTTCAGGAAACATTCACTAGGGAATGCAATTAAATGCTCTATCAAAACCACTGAGCAGCTGTAACGATGATGAAGAAATATTAGAAAAAATAGCTCTCGAATGTTACTGTCCCCATATTAGTAACAGCATAATGATTAAGGGAAATAAAACTCCAGTCCCCAAATGTGGGTGTAGTTTAAAATAAATAAACTCCCAATGGACACAATCACCCACTACCATCTCAGAAACTTAGAGATGTCCCAAAAAGACCTCAGACCATAACTCCCAGCTTTGAGAAAAATTCTCTGCATTAGAAATTTATTATGTCTGTCTTCTCAACTGCATACATCAGGATGTTTTAGGAACAAAATTAGTAGTTATCATTGTACTTTCCACAGCTGAGAGAGAAAACAGACCTGTGTAGCCTGTTACATTATTGATCAACTGTCCAAAACATAGCAGATATTTGTTTAAACAAAGTAATTATGATGGAGCTGAAGAGACAAAGTTTTGTATATTTTCTAAAAATCAACTTGCATTTTATAATTACCCCAAATACTTGGGGTTTTTTTCATCAGCTACTGCCCATACAAGCCCTGCTCTAAAATTTAGTAAAGAATTTCAAAAGACTTCTACAGACTTCATTGGATCTTGGATGATGGCCCATCTACTGTGAAAGTTATATGAACTGTACTGAACAGACTAAAATCATAGTGAAAAAGACAAGGAAGTCTACAAAGTTGTTATTTTTCAGCATGAATTTATTAATGAACAATCTTGACTCCCTTTCTCGTCTATTCAAAAATGTCACAGCAACTAGAAAAACATGAAGAAGAGAGACTGATTCAATGAAACTTGTCCTCATACAAGTTGTGCCTTTTGGCATGTCACCTCTATTCTCCTCACATAAAGTTTGTCCCGTTATTATGGTTTGAAACCAATATAAGAGATATGACCACCTCACAACCTTCTTTTTTTCTGCTCTGTGGTTGCATTTTTACTCCAGGTATACCCTGAGCATTTTGCACTTCCGTCTTTTTTTCTCCTTCATGCACAAGCAAGTCCAAAAGACATCATATCCCTCTGTGATGTCCTATTGCCAGACTGATGAGTATATTGTATGTGTAATACCCTCCTGTACTTGGGGGGCGAGGGAGGGGGTGCACATATATTTTTAAAGAGGAAGAAAAATGGGGATGAAATTACTTAAATTACTTCAGAGTATGTATATGATATACATTAGTGGTTCCCTCACTCTAAAAATTAACACCAAAGGTGAAAAGCATCAATTAAAGTTGAAGTTACCTGACATATTATAACAAGAATAATTTAAGTAACAAGAGCGCTTTATCATTTAAATAGCAGTGAATTTTCAAATATTTTTAAAACCTTCAAAGTTAGCTTTATTTTTGCTGAATCCACCCATTTCACTCAGCAGGACAAGTCCCACTTATTTCAGGTACATTTTTCCCATAGAGAAGATGAGATGGATGTAGCCCTAGGTATATTATATGCAACATTTCATTTCAAGTAGTACCTACAGGCCAGCTGTTCACTTGGAAGTGACATACAAACACTCAGCTCAAAAAAAAAATCAGCATATAACACCCTAGAACTATACATAAACATATTCTTTCAGGGGTTTAATGCCATATTTTAAGAAGCAAAAAGCATAGCAAATTTAGAAGAAAAACAACTTCAGACTGATTAATTTCACAGGGGGGACCAATCCACAACAGAAATCTAATAAGGATTTTTTTTTTTAAACAAACGGCTTCAAGAGGAAATAACTATGTATCAAGTTCAGCATACTATTAAAGGGCCTGGCCTCCAACACTCTCTGCTAATTTTTAATACTTTTTAGTCCTTATTTCTGAAATCCAGTATTTTATTTACTACAATGGGGAATTTTAAGTTATTTAAATCAGATTCTTTTAATTTTGACCGAAATGTACACTAGAAATTTCCAATCTCTGGTCTCTAGGAAATACATATCAGACAGTCACCTTTGGTCCAGGAGGTCCCTGAACAGATGATCCAGCTACACCAGGAGGTCCTCTCTCTCCGGGATCACCCTGTTATAAAACGGTACAATGTAGACTTAAACAGACAGTTTGACTTTCTGAACCAAAAATATCTACAATATAGATCTACCTGCAAAACAGGGAATACTGTGAAAGAGACTTAAATCAACTTATTGTTCTTACAAAAGCCAGTCTAAGTTTCATATTTTAAATAACTATTGGTTGAACTGTGTATTTGACCTTTTTGGCTTTAATTAATTTTTTTTTCTAGCTTACAAATCCAATGGAATAACAAGGCACTTGTATTATTCCAATTTCCTTATCATTCAGAGCAACACTTACAAAATACGACAACAGTAAGTTAATGATTCAAAGTAAAAATTTGCAAAATACTCATGGGTAGATTAACTTGACCAACTTCAGTGTAGCTTATCAGTGCTCATGCATAACTATAAGGTATGTAATTATTTGTTTACCTATACTTTGCCTCGTTAAGACTTTTGTGTCATTTAGGACAGACAATGGAAATATTTCTGCTTTTCCTTTGTTCTGTTAAGTCTTTAAGCATCTATAAGCATGAGAAAATTTTACATTGCATAAACTCCATAGATTTTTTAATAAAATACAAAGAGAAGGGTTACCATGGAAGAACAAGCTTACTTTTGGTCCAGCTAGGCCTTTTGGTCCTGTAAGACCAATCCCTCCTTTGGAGCCTTTTTCTCCAGGGTCACCCTGAAGAAAACAAACTTTTTTTCTCAGTCACAGCAAAGATTCATTCACAGCTGCAGATACACAAATAGCCAAAACCACAACAATAATGACACCCATAATTAGAAAGATGTTTAGATGCTCCACTCCAACTGAAATTCTATTCATTTCTAGAATCTGCCCCAAATGTCCTAAAGTATATGAAATGGGAGATAAAAGTTGTCTGTCTACTAAGACATCTTTCCAGGCTTTTAATTTCATATTTAGTTATCTAACTATTCTCTTAATTTATCTTAACTTCTCTCTCCCTATCAACATACTGAGCTAATTTGTCACCTCTGAACTTTGATGAAAATTGTCTACTGAATTTTTAGGAAATTTCTACTGCCCTATTAACTTTAGGCTCTATGTTTAGAGTCTGATTTTGCTGCATTTTTCAGGCTATAGAACACATTGCTCTCTCTTAAATCCTTCTATGTCCAGTTAAAATAGAGTTACTACTTAAGATATAATGAATGAAAAGATAGATCAGAATCCAAACTCTTATAAAAGTCTGCAGTATTTCCCCAGTGTGCATGTCAAGTCATACCTTTTGGCCTATGACTCCTTTGCCAGGGGGTCCTTCTGGGCCTCTTGGACCTTCATCTCCCCTTTCCCCCTAACAGAGATTAAATGGTTAATTACTTTTCACATAGTTAATTTTATTGATAGACTTATGAGAAACATTGCTTGCATAAACACTTTCCCCAAAAATGTCAGTAAATATCTGGTAACTTTTTTTCCTACAAAAAATACAGTATTCTGTCTCTTAAAGCCCTTGCAATCTCCTACATTCATATTCCTTTTTTTCACAGACACATATGCAGTAGTGCCGTTTGCAACTGCATCAATCTTTTGTAAGAAGGATTCCATGCATACTCTTATAAGAGGAAGAGAAATGCTTTCAAAGTTATCAGATAATGTCTTGATGGACCAATTCTGAGAAGTAATTTCAGACAAGTCTGTAGCCAATGGCCAATCCAGGCTGAAAATGTTTGCCAGGAGCGTTACATCAAATAACTCACAAATAGCCCACAGAAAACATTCTATTAAGGAACATTACCTAGAAAATATTTATGCATAATACAAGTCAGATTAGTTTGTCAGGATACCTGTAGGTAATTTAGAGAGTGAAAGGTAGATTAAAATGAGGATTAAAATCCATTTCTGATTGGTACTGTTGATGAAAGTGATATTACAGAGCCCGTTGTTGATAGGCATCAGTCTGGATCCCACTTGGGTGAGACATTTTCACACCTGCAAGTAATTGCTGTACTATCACTGTGCTACTCACTGCAGGCACTCAGCTGTTCCTTGCACTGCCCTGAATACCCAGGGTAGCAGCTCAGTACTACTACTTTTACCTTCAATGGGTTACAACAGGGAAGATGACAGCACAGAATTAATCATCAGAATAAAGGCAATATGCAAGAGAAAAAACCAAAAACCCAGCACGGCCATCCGTAACTCTAACCCAACATCTACTCTTAATTCTGATGAACTACTGATACACCGCGATCTTACTTTTTGAGCAGTAGATGATACAGAATTTAAATATATACTTAAGTAGCAACAAAAATGCTACATATTTTCTCACAGTGGAAGGATTACTGCTTCAGGCTGTAGCTTGTCAAACTGGTATTTGCACTTCTAGGTGACAAAAATGTGAAGCTGCATTCTTAATAGATATTTATTCCAGCTATTCAGATATTTTCTGATTTAAAGCCCTCAGTCAAAAATGATGATTTTCTGACTCCAAATTATGTTTAGTTTATCAATTCTACACGTCAGCCAGGTGCTACGCTCACATAAGAGCTGCACAGTAGCAGTCTGGAGGCACCTGGATTCTCAGCAGCAGTTAAAAATCATACAAAGCACTGACTTTTGCTTACTCAGCAGCTCATCCATTTTGGAAAGAGCACAATTTTAAAGCTTTCATTTAATTTGCTCTAAATTTACTATTTTGGGCACTCTGCTTTGCATCCCTCTAAATTACTGTCCATCCTTTTGAATTTATTCTTCTTTTCCCCAACGTGGTGTAGTTTCTCCTAGATCCTCAGAATTTCCCTTGAAAACAAACAGCCCTGGGTTCAGCTGTTTGTGACGGCTCCTGTGCCACAGCTGACAGGTTTCAGCCACAGCTCACCACCCTGTGAGATGCCCTAAGTCACACTGATTGAGCATTACTTCTTGGTGTCAGGGAAAATCCAAACAGGCCACGAGGAACAGGCTGAAGACATGAGCTATCTGCTCTCCAAGAAGATTGTGAAATTTAACAGTAGTCAACTGCCCACAAAAGGCAGGGCTGCTTGCCTGCAGCTCAGTTGCTCATTCGGATGGTAACCACTGTTAGTAGAGCTTGTTGGAAACATCTCACCCAGTCCTTTACCCCTGGCAAAACTATTGGCATATGCCTTCCCCAAGGATGAACTCCTTATCATGGCAAACCTGCAAATAATCTGTTCTCACTTCATCACCATTTTTGTCCACCTTTTACATGTGGTCCTTACCTTTTTCAACCCCTTCTCTCCCTTCACCCCCTTCTCTCCTGCGAGTCCTGGTAGACCTGTATCTCCCTTAAAGAAGAAAAAATCATTATGTCTACATACTTCAAAAAGTTCTTTATTTTGTAAAATGGATCTAACAGTTTGTGAAAGTATTGATTAAAGATAAGCAATATTTTTTCTCAAATAAAAGTCATTATTTCCAGTAAGTTAAATGATCTATAGAGACAGTAATTTTTAATACCCATAAAATAAGTACCTGAAATTTCTCACCAAGTTTCCCACCTACTTCTTAAATCTTGGATTTGTATTAAATAAATTTATATTTATTCAGTGAATAAAATCATGATTGAATGCTGTTTGTTGTTCTGTGCACAAGAACAATATTGGACGAATGTAATTTACTTGCTAAGTCAAACATCTGGGACTTAAAGAATGGTCAGCCAAAAATGCCTGAATAGTGTTATCAACCGGACACCAACCCCTCACCATTTGTACAAACTGACCAAGGCATTACTTTTAACTTTTACCAGAAAGAGTTGAAAGAATCCACAGCAAGCAGTCCTGTCAACACTTCTTTCATGATCCAAGAAAAAATCATTAAAAACAAGATGACTGTGCCACCTACCTGATTTTGGAAGCCCTACTTAAGTCATTAAAGATACAGTTTACAGTCTTCAAAACAGCATCTGAAGTCAAAGCTTTGAGTGTTTAACATCGCTTCCAACATGTAGGCAGTACAACCACTGTTGTCACACAGACTGGCTTTTTTTTTTCTAATTATTGCAGAGGGACAGAGTTAGCAACCTTTCTAACAGGTCCTGGAAAGACCTCACTAAAAAAGATTTGGGGAAAACTTTGTCCCAGTGATGGTTGTGGCAATGCTTTTATAAGAGTCACTGAAATTCCATCTTATTTTGACCACAGTTAATTTATGCCAAAAAATCATCTACTTGCTTTATCAGCAATTAGTGGGAGAATTAAAAGACTATGCAAAGAACAGTTAAAAATAAAAGCAGGCTCACTTTAAGTCCTGATGAGCTAGTTCCTGGAAGTCCTGCTTCTCCTTTTTGTCCAGGCTCACCTGGTTCACCCTAGCAACAAGAAGTCTTTAGTTTAATAGAGGAACACAATTTAGCTTCATTCACTACTTGCACTATTTAATTAGCTGCTTACACATAGAGGTGGATGTGATGATCCTTATGGGTCTCTTCCAGCTTGAGATATTCTACAATTCTATCACTCTAAGTGGTCAAGTTTTCAGACAAGCAGTTTTCAATTGGAAAGTTCTGTTCTTTAAAACCCCCTGTAACTTGTAGGACTGCATCTATTTTACTTAACCCTGCAGTGGGCAGAAAGTCTAAGTAAATCACTCCAACTTTCTCCCTTATGCTTTAATACGCTTTATTTTTTAATTTACAGGACTATATCAAAAACTCTTTGGTCACTGAATGAAAAGTGAGTCCAAATAAAGAAAAATCAGAAGTCCTGCTTAAAAGGAAATTTCACCCTCATAATTCTTTCTACCTGTAGTTCTAAAACAATTAAAGAGCTAGGGACTGCATTTTCCAATTTTGCTTTATCACCTTAAGAGAACTGGCTTGCCACATAACATGTTTCACAGGTACCTATTTTTCTGTACATTAATACTAAATGTTTCTGCTATAACTGCTACTTATATGCCAAAGTTATACCCAGAAGAAAATTACTAGTTTTCTCCCTGCTTTTGCTACAGTAACTAATATCTTCCTTTCATAAATCAAGGTGAGCACACTAAGCACACTTCTGATTTACAGTTCATCAGTTCATTCCACTTGTTCTTGTTACATTTCAGCAATTGCCCTTTTCTCCTCTCACAGTGCTCACCTGTACCACTAGAGGCCTGGGCTTTGAGAGCAGTAATTGTTTTCCTCACTTTTGTGTACTCTTCCTACTTCCCCTCCTTCTGCGGTGCAGGGTCAGCTAAGTACACTTCAGCTCTTTTTCCTCTCCTAGTGTTTCTATCTTTGGTTTTGGTTCTTTCTCACAATGATCACCGAAGGCTGAAGGCCAGGCTGAAGGTGTGGTGGGATTAGCCTGAAGTCTCAAAACCATCACTGAACTAAAGCTAAACTGTTTGGTAAAATGATGTACTTGAAAACAGCGTGTATGTGGCACCAAACTCATAGGACACAAAGAAGTCTGAAAGATCCTCTGTTTATGTGTTCATTTAGAACCAGAAGTTCACATTCACAAAGGTTAAGGGCTGATGCTAAGCAGGCAGAAGCCATATGCTCCGTTTGGGAAGATCTTGATAACATGGATGGCTTTCCCTCTAAGATTCAACAGGAATTGTTATCACCAATGAAGAGTTACATTTTCATCTCATCAAACACACTTTTGAAAAGCCTGGCAAAGATACTCACTGTTTTGTGACAGTGCTGCTTTTAAAAAACAACGTCTGAACCATTACCTTTGGTCCTGGCCAACCAGAACCTTGAGAGCCTTTTGCCCCAGGGTTTCCTCGTGGACCCTGTATATCCTACAAAGCAAAATAAATGAGTTAGTGCAATACACTCTTCCACATCTGAAATTCACCACGTGCTCATCTTTCAGTTAATAATGATTTTATCTTATCTTTAAAAGAAATCAATTAGCTTGCCTGTCCTTGGGCTTAGTTCTGAGATCTTTATTTTATTTTCCCTTTGTCACTAGCCTGTGGATTTCACTGATGTATCAAGTGTAATAACAACTACCTTTTAGGGAAAAAACAAATGGGAAATCTCTCAGTATCTGCACCTGAGTCTTGACTCCATGGGATACTACAATGGAAGCATGAAATCTTCTTTCCAAAATTAACAGAACCCAGAAGATCTTTTGGAATGTTTCAGTTTTTCTTTATCCAACTTCTAAAGGGTGTGTTCAAGTTTCAAAGGGCTTGACATTCAGAAGTGGTGGGTTCTTAACTTTGTGAAACTCTTATGTACAATACATCACCATAAGACCAATGACATCTGATTTATTTCCTATGCAAATTATTACGCAGATTAGACAAAATTTACATTTGTTTGATTCTAAGACCATTCAAATCAGTTGAAATCAGTTGTATTTACAAGCTTTGCCTAAAGACTAGTTTGATACTTTTTAAAATGAAAAATCACTATGAGTTTTTTAATGTATTTACATCAAAATTACAGCTCTGATAAAATATAAAATGAAAACTGTATGCAAATGCTCACTACATGTCCAAAATATAGACTTACCTGGCTTCCTTGATCGCCTTTTCCTGGTGGTCCTGGTGGGCCCTGTGGTCCTACTTCGCCTTGTTCACCCTATAGAAAAAGTATTCCCAAGAGCTAAATTGCAGTAGTCCATGCTATATGTTTAACATATTTAAGCTAAACACAGAGCAGCAGTCCTCAAGCTGCATTATCTTGAAGTCGCTGCTTCTATTTGAATTAAATATGTTTGGAATATCTGGAAGTCTGCCTGCGACAACTGATCTAATAAAAATAATAGCCCTTCTTCCCTACAAACTCTATCTCATTTACAACGTTAGATGATCATACCCGTAACCTTATTATTAGAAGGATCCATAGCTCATCTTTACATACTGAGATTAATTTTAAAGTTTTTCTTGTACAGAAATATACAGTTTCTTGCACAGCACTCAAAAGAAAAACTTGCAAGTGTAAACACAGCAGCTACAGAGTATATAAAAAACCCAAAAATATGAGTGGTTTTTTGCCTATTCCAGGTCCATTAGATTAGATGACTCAGGGATTTTTACATTTTAGTATTTATTTAATAAATTAAAATATTTTAAATAGAATAGTTCTGAAATTATTCTAGGAGAAAAAAAGTGCATTTCTTCTCTCATACTCCCAGCTGCATAGAATACAGTCCTTAGTGCTCTAAGTTAACATCAACATTGTATTGATGAATGCAGCCCATGGAGCTGCATGGAACAGTGTAACATACCTCCTCAGATCCAGGTAAAACATACCTTCATATAGTTGTGATACAGTGTAAAAAATTAATCTTAATTTAACTATAATTAAGTATAGATACAATTATAAAAATACTCTATGCCTCACCTTGTCACCTTTCACTTTTTCACCTTTCGGTCCAGGATCACCATCTGTACCTTTAGAGCCTTTTTCACCCTAGAAATATATGACAGTTTTGAAACTTGTATTTGTGAACTCATAAAGAACACCATCTTAGACAAACTGGTCATCACAATGTGGATAATGAAGAAAAAAGTATTCCTTTACAAACAAACTAGAAAAATAATCAATGGAATTACCAATATTGGAGAAAAGAAAAGAAATTGGTTACAGTTCATAACATACTTCATCTGCATTCATTGTGGTTTTGAACAGAGGATTTCAAAGGGAGAAAATTAAATACTAGGAGGAAGGAAGTTACATTTTGAAAACGTGACAATACGTTCACTAGTCAGAGAGATCACTTCAGAACTGAGTGCAAAGACATGACTGATGCCTTTTCCATAATAGGAAGAAAAATCTTTGCTTAGGAGTTCAAGGCTCTAGAGAATCTTGACGCCACTAAAACAGAGGGATATATTTTGATGGGAAACCCAGTTACAATTTATTCATAGATCTTTGATTGTTTGTACTTATTTTTCCAAAAAAGGAAAGTTGACATATATTAACCTAGCAAACGCCCTAAATGAGATAACTGTCCACAGAGACTCATATAACCCATCTTCCAATTTCCCAAAATAGTAAGGCAAAATGAAAACAATTGCTGAATATTTTCTTCCAATGCAGAATATAAATAGCTTAGTAGTTCCTTGGAAGACAATTTATCTCACTAATGCAATCAAAAGAAGTTATCTTATTAAACACATAAATAAGAAAATCATTAACCTACTACTGATGAGGGACTGTACAATTTTTTCTGTAATTACCTGGATAGAGTTTCTGAAATCAGTGGGATATTCAGAGAGCACAGAGATTCAGAAAACCAAGATCCATCATCCAACATTTCATACTAACAGAATTATCAGCGGCCCTAAATAACTTAGACACTAACGCAAATTTGATCCACAATGTTAAATAAAGTAATTTCCATAAAACTATCTTTTGGCCTTGAATGCCCTCTGCTGACAGACCTTTCTCACCTGGTGAACCAGCAGGGCCAGGTGGTCCCTGAAAGAAAAGAAAAAATATATTCAACTGTATCAGCAATTCAATTTTTTATAGACATTTTGTCTAACTTGCTAGTACAGGTTTTTGCAACACTTACGACACTGGTAAGTGAAAATGCTTCCATAACATCTGGCTGAGCCCAGGCAATTAAAGTAAAGTGTAACAACCATTAGTTGGGTCATTTAGATTGGAAAAAGCCAATGCTGAATTGATGTGAGTTATGTAATTAATGTCTAAAGATTGTACTCTTAAAACTCAAATGAATCTGTAGATTTATTTATTAAAAAATGTTATTACAGTGAAATGTATTCCCTATAATTTCATATAATTTAATTAATTTCCGAGTAAAAATCATCAGTTTGAACATATTTTTTATACATAATGACAGGTTAAACACGCAACATGAATGTTAATATTGATTTAAACAGGTACAGAAATAATTATTTTTCTAACACTTTCTCTCTTCTTGCAAAATTCAGCCAACTTTCATTATTTAAAGGTAGTAAGTACTTTTTAAGGATGATCTTGATTAAACAAAAAGTTTGCACATATTTTTGTGAGAAAAATAGTCTTTCACAACCACAAAGTAACTTTCAAAAATACTATTAGAATTAATCTAACACCCATCTACATTTGTGGCTTCATATGCATAAGAAAACCATACATTTTATACAGTTCAGAGAAAAAAAGCAGCCAGTGAGCATTAAACCAAGAGCTTGCCAAAGTTCTGTAATTCAGAACATAAAGATATAATTAAAAGCATGTAATTTGGGTCCTTGTTCTTGACGCGATCCAAATTATACACAGGAGTTGAGGGATGTTTCAGCTCTTCTGCTTTCATCTTCTTCAAATTTTATTGTAGACAATTTTTAAAGATTATCCTCAACTTAAACAAGTAGGAGAATACACATAAATTTTTTTTATTTTCCCAAAACTGACTTGGATGTGGTTTTATTCTCCTGCTGGGACAAGCCACATGCAACTACTGATTAAATACTGGTCTGGAATAGCTGAACACGCTCATGCTGCTCCAGACTAGGTACAAGGTGGTACTGGGATCAGTAGCCAATATAGCTACTGACAATCAATTACACTCACTAAGACTTATTTTGTTGCATTTCAATTTCCAATGTATAGATCACTGACTTACAGGTAATCCCGGCTCACCAATTCCAGGAGGACCTGGTGGTCCAATTTTACCTTCTCAACCTTCAGCACCCTTGTGAAAAAGAAAATTAGAAAGTTCAGTCCTAATTCAACTTTGTACTTTTGAAGAGCGTAACATTTACATATAGATGATTTAACTGTGTCACCGCAAAGGCTTGAAATCTAATGTGTAGCTTCTCTTAAAGGAAAAAAAAACCCCATACATGGCATTTTTGAAACATTTGAAAGTACCCTTCAATTAATACTTGAAGCACTAGATTGCATTCCAGCCGTCAAGACACGGGTAACTGCTAAAATTGCAAAGCCTAAGAGATGACAGAGATGAGGGAGCTAAGTCAGACTGAATTTGGCTGCAGTACCGAAGCGGGAATGCTCAGGCAGGAGGGATGCTCACTGTAGCCTCTATCTCGGTACTCAAATTGTAGCCTGCCTGCTTCAGTGGAATATGGGATTGCATGGGAACTCCAGGAGCTGCATACTTTCTGCATCTTCTATTTACAAGGTGGCATAATCTTCACAATTTCTCCACTTTACTGAGAACTATGTGCTTCAAGGATAAGGCAACAGAGGATTTTTATCTTTCTACAGAGTAGTAAAGAGGCAGAGGGTGACATTTCTTCTCCATAAACTATTTTCCCTTCTGGAAGGACCCAGTGTTGCTCCTTTTACATGACAAAATACCAGTTTCCGAGCTTATAAACCCTCTCTGTGTTCTGGGGTCTGCCCCACTGCGCAGGAAATATGTAGGAATTCAATGAACATACAAATTAGAGCACTGAAACCAAAAAAGTGCAAGTATATTCAACAGTGGCATTTGGCTCCAAAACATTGTGAAAAGATGGCATAAAGCTACACCAGAGACTCAGCACCAGAACTAGAGTGTTCTGCGCAATTTACATTTCAAGTCTGAGTCTGAGATGCAGGTCTCTGACAAAACTCTCATAAACTAAGGAGTCATGTTTCCTATGCAGATGCTTTTGTAGTTTTCCAAAGGGGGATCTGTCCGGCCAGCATAGGCAGACGGGACTTTTCCAAGGCTGGATTCCACCTTCTAGTCTTTTGCAATAAAATGAGATGGAGGAATTAAATGCTGCATGAGAGAATCTTATAACCTTTATGAATATCTGTTCCCTAGTGAATGACAAGGCAAATCTCTCACTTGACCATATATCACAGTGACTGAGATGTATTTCTATACTCTAAGTGTGGTTTACTCATTAGAGCAACCATCCGCTAGTGCCTGAAAATTATCTCACGCAGTGAACCCCCATTTAAACGGCATTATTTCTGACTTCTGTCAATAGAATCATCATAAAAGTTCAAGAGTTGCTGGAAAAGCAGGTCTTTTATCTCCATCTTATGTGAATACTGTCAATCAGTTTTACATTTAGATGGTAAGAGTTTGATAAAACAGTGAGTGAGAAATTTAATTCAAAAAAACGACTGCCCACAGTTATCACTTTAACAAACATGTTGCTGAGAGTTACCTTGGGTCCTGGCTCTCCAATGCCAGGAGGTCCTGGAGGACCATAGGGACCTGGAGGGCCTTGTTCTCCCTAAAGAGAAAAAATGGAAAGAAACTATCAATGTGAATAGAAGTTCAACCAAATTCTGACAGAGTGTCTTTCCAAAGCCTCATTTAGGATTAGAGTATACATTTTTAAAGTAAAAAACCAAACAAAACAAAACAATCTAAACCTGTCTTTAAGAAATATGTTTAGATTAGAAGCAGGGTCAATATCCTGGCCATACAAGCTGCTGAAAGAGATAATAATGCTATAAAGCCACTCTTTCAAATGCATCATGAAAGATAAAAAAAAAATTTTTTTTTGTCCTATCTTCGGTCCTGACTTCATGCAATATTTTGGTGTTTCCACAGACTTTTCTTGATAAAGATGGGTATTTGGAAATGAAGCAGTGTTTCCAACACTGCACTCAAGGTTCTTGCCATAACAACAAATGCACACATAGCATGACTGTTGTTCCTACAGCTATCTTTGACTGCAGCCCCTAATTCTCTTCCTCTCTTCTGTATACTGTGTTTCTAACAAAGTCAACACAGCCACATACTTACTAAAAATGTTTCTGTCAAAATGTGTTTATTTTGTGGGAAAGTGTTAATCTTTTGGGGATTTAAACTTTTATTTACTGAGAAATTTTATATGCTGAGTTCCTTCAATGAGAATTTTGCACTGGGGAAGTCAGTGGAAGTGTAAAAAATTACATTTCCTCACAAAACCAATCAGGGTTTTTTTTGGCCAAAGAATGAAGATAAGATGCAGGAATGGAAAGATACAGCAGAAGTAAACAAATAGATTATTCTTGAAGTTTAATTTCTGATGACTATGCACTTGGAGTGCTACTGCTGCAGCTTTAAATCTAGAATAATGTGGAACTTGTTGCCCAGACTTAAATTCGTTCCACTATAACAGTATAATAATTTGGAAAGTAGCTATGAAATGTAAAACTTATTCAAAATGCAAGATTTTCTAGCACATATTTTAATCTAACCAATTAATACAGCACCAGGAGAAGTTATGTCTTAAAAGGCAGAGACAAATCAGAAAAAACTGGTATCAGTCAGCAGAATAGCATATCTCTACATAGGACACTGACAGGGTATTAACAACATTGATACTGTGTTCATGTGGATTCTGTGCATGCAACTATCGCCAAAATACAAAATATAGCTAAAAGGTTGACTGTATTCCTAGGTGGAACTAATTGTTTGGGTTTCTTAACAATATTTTCATGAAACCTTTGGACCAGAGTTACAATTTGGTTCATCTGTATCTAGATTATCCATAAATGATGCAATTTTTACTGAAATAAAGCCAACTGCAAATTTACCGGTTTTCCTCCTAGCTGTGTTTTTCCTGATGTGTTTGTTTGAAACTGATCAAACAACAACAACAACAACAACAACAAAAATTCCTCAAATGACCCATCTTCTACACTTCCTACAGCCTGGTGCCCAGGAAGTTTTGCCTTTCAGCCCATAGGCTCCCTCACCTCAGCACCAACTCTGGCTTCAGTACCTTTCCACCAGACAAGTCACATTAACAGGTTCAGCCCTGTGCAGCTTCAGGGCCTGAAGACAGTCTAGGACGGATAGGGATGGATCTACCCACTGCAAGAAGTGCCAGAGTGAGAAAGGAACAGGCACAGGCTGCTGTCAGGCAAGTCAGCATGCTAAGTATCAGTTGTTCCAATTCACAATCCTTGTTTCTTTAATGGAGAAGGCAGACTGCTATTTCTGTCATGCCAGGACGTATGAGCATGCCCCACAGAATGAATCCAAAAGATATACAAAGTTGAAAACATATATAAAAAAAAAAATCTGTCAGGTCAAAAAAATAGTTCAACTGTATACAGCACCACCATGCCCTGGGCATGGCAAATGGCACATTGGCTCCAACTGATAAAACTAAACCTCCGAAATGGTGTAGGAACTTGTTGCATGCTGAAAAATGATATCTGATAAATACAGGCTCATCCCTCAGCAGAAACAATAAGCCAAACCCCTTGGTAGTGCTTGGAAAGTGCCCTCCAATTTTTTCCTGTCACACAAATGGACATTGTGTTTCCTATCTAAGTTGACAGTCCCTGACAACATTTCCCAAGGACAGTAACTCTGAGGGATGCTTCCTATCACAGATAAATCACTCCTTCGCAAGTTCACCCACATGATAGAGCCATGCCTTGAATGCAGATGGGAGTACTACTGAAGTTAATATTTTTCCAAAAGCTCTGTTTTTTAACCATGATAAAAACATTACACAGTTTTCCTTCCAATGGCTGGTGTCATGTGCCTTGCAAGAGCTGTTGCTGTAGGCATGGTAGGTGCTGGGGGAGGGAGTGTAGGAAGCCCTTGTGATAAAAAAATCATGTAGGGTAGTATGAAAGTGTTGTTCTGTGGAACACTTTTTTATGGATAGAAGAAGATGCCTGAATATTAATGGAGAAAGAAACCCAACCTTCTACCAGACAACATGCAAAACTTGGAAACGTAAATGATATTTTAAAGACTGAATGTTTCAAACTTCAAATGGCTATTAACAAATTCGGGTTTTATCTTCTGTGGTCTTGGTGCTACAGGCAATGTGGAATTATGGATGCTGAAAAAGCTCCAGCAGAGAATTTCTTCAGCTCTCTGCAGCATTTTGTGAGAGTTCTGTCTTTCCCATGCAAGTAACTCAAAACAATGTTACAGTTTTGTAAAATTCTTGCACCTGCAGGTTGTTCTGCAGAATTGTTATGGTTCTAACTAGAAAAACATTCAGAGATGGGTGTCTTAGAACTTGACCAATCCCCTTAAGGGGCGGATGGCAAAAAACCAATTACCTTATGCCATTTAACACACTTTTGCGAACTAACAAATAAAAGCCTTCTGAGAATTCATTAAAGCTTCCATTTATCCCTGAGCCTGGACTTCGTGTCATTTCTCGACTCGTCCGTGAGGAAAACAGGGACATGGAATTTATGAAAACCATAAAGTTCTGGCAATAATATCACATTATGTCTACATGTAGAGAGAAAAGTCTGCTTTTCCAAATAGCTTTTTTGTAATAATTTTCTTCATTTAATGCTTTGCTCACATTCTTTTTTCTCTCCTTATAGGGATTTTCCTTCAGGAGGCATCTAATATCATCTGGAGCAATGGGAAGGAAAATTACACTTGATCTGAGCTTAATGTTTTCACATATTGAAATTGTACCATTTTAAGCCTGAAATGTACTTAGCAGTCTAACCCAAAAAAGCACACCATCTGCCCCGCCCCCCCCCCCCCAAATTGTTCATTGTGTTAGGATGAGTTCCTGTTAGTGCCAATGTAAATAATTTCTTTCCTTTTCAGAAAGCCCATATATACTGTAAGGAACACAAACACTCTGTATTTCAGTCTACAATGTGGTAATGATTAAGCTATAGTAAAAAAAAAATCTTTCAAATGTAATGATTTTATCTTTAAACATTGGAAACAACAATGGAAATAGATTTAGATATTTTAACAGTTATTATTGATATTTTATATTTCTAAGTTAGTTGAGATATCTAGGAACCAAATTTGTTCATGGGAAAATTGGATTTTTTCAGTCTCCTGGGAAAGTTGTAACTTGCCACATAAGTGAGGAAAGAATTTATATGTCATCAGATAAGCAGATCCCTTAGCAGTTCATTCTGGGACATGCATTCAGGAAAATATGCAATGATGGATTTTTTTCACAGAATTGTCCCAGGATGATTTTACGGGAATGAGTGCTTTGTATATCCACATTCAAACTTAACCTTTTCCTTACAAGTTTGAATACATGTCTGTTCATAAAACTTTAGCCTTTAATTGAAAATCTTACTACACAAATCAAATTTTCCAGAGAGGCTCCTTACTACAGCAGTGAATTTCAAGACCGGCATTCTCAGCCCTTCCATGAATATATTGTGATTTCTAGAAACATGCACTTTATATCTGGTAGCTGGTCTAAGGGTTTAAATAAAACCATTGTCAATTCTGAAATGATAACCATAAGTATTCCCTGCTCATCACTTTTTTATGTGAGGAGCACAGGTCATACCCTGATTTCACGCCCCAAATTTATAATCTGTAACCATATAATTCTGTTTGTAAATTATTCACTGAAATTCGTAAATAGTCACTATTATTGTCCTCACTAACAAACACATTTTCAAAAATTACCTTAAGTATACTCTTATGGAACCTTACTGGTGCTATTGCATAGAATACCCCATTGTTGGTTTGGGGTTTTCCTAATAAATAATAGTTAAGCATTTGAAAATAAACTAAAACCAGAAAAAATAATGCCAACTAGTCCGAGGAAATCAACAGATAGGTGCATGTCTAAAATAAACTTTTTATCCAACACCAAGAATACTAGGTGTAAATACCCAATTTAGCTTTGCAAAAATGTTACATTCATTCCTAGAACTCTGTTTTCCATAAAAATCATGGTGATTCTGTTTCCTTCCCAGAGAGGAAATCAAGATGAATTAAGTCCTTTTGTGTTAGAATGTTGGATTTTTCCTGGTTTTTATTGCTATTGAAGAGCAAAGCTGTCTTCTATTGAGAACGTAACAACACAGTGTGGGAATAGGTAAGTAACAAAAGACATGAGGTAACCAGTCCAAATGCTGTTTAATTGTATGAACCAACTGAGTTAAGAGATATGTAGAACCTAAGTAGAAAAATGTCAGAAATCAGGTTACTGGGAAAGTCAGACAACAGATGGGATTCTCACTGGATAATGTTTATGGACTGCTTATGATAGACTATATTACATTTACAGAGCAGAACCAAGAGTAGCATGGCTTTTCTCTCTGCCAACTTTCTGTTTCTTGTACTTTTAGTCTTTTACTAAGTGAAGTGGTATCTTCTGTGTTTTGGAAATTGCTGAATCATCCAGCAAAATTGTATCATGGGCCACCCTTGAATTCTTAGTGAGACAAGGAACACAAAATCTCAGTTCCTTGCTCCTATAAGCTGCAGTTTGACAAGAGCTGAGTGTCTCTACCTTAGACCCAGGGTTACTAATTGGTGTTCTGCAAATTCAATTAATTAATTCTGTGTGATAAAATAGCTGCATTTTTTTCCTATTGGTTTTCTTCGTAAGTTTTATAGCAGAATGAGGTACACTTTGACCCAAGTTTTTATTTTATGTTACAAAATAGATAATATGTGATGGCTAGTGAGGCTGAAGAATGCCTTAAAGTGAAGCAGATGTCTAAGAAAATATAAAGCACAGGTGTGAATGTATTTCTTTTGGTATTTCAAGTTAGTGAAATAGACAAAACAGCATAGAATTTGACTTTAAAAATATTTTTTCTTTGATAAACTTAACATCTTTGTATGAAACTTGTCAATGGGCAACAGAAATTCAGTAAACCAGGAAACAAGCAGAAGAAACCTGGTTCTTTGCTCAGGATTTGCTCTGGAAACAGGACCAAGACGTCTCTTTTAGAAGACAGGAGATACACAGTGAAAAGTGCCAGTTCCCAAGTCCTATCTCTGTTTGAGTGAGGTGTCCTGTTACCCTCTAATGTTTTTCTCTTAAAGCCATTATATTTTATACTGTGCTATAGGTTTACTGTTAACATGGAAGTTTAGTATTTGGTTAAATGGAAATATATTTAGTCAGGTAAATTAATAATAATAATATTAATTAACATGCTTTTATGGGTTTTTTTTCTAGAAATGGAACTCAAATGTCTCATTTTAAATGCCTCGGCCTCTTTATGGAGAAGGTTTATATATACTGTAATAAGATTATTTAGATGTTTTTGAGATCTTAGAACTTTGCAGAATTGCAAATAAGATAAAAATTTTTTAAAATTTGCATAATGGCAAAAACTGGTTCTAGTTAATGCCACATTGAGCTGCCTTCTGGGCAGGATATAGATTGTTCAACATATTCACACATGGCTTGAAAGGAGGGTGGAAGTAAAGTGATGAAATTCAGTTGTATATTAAAGAGGCTATTAAATATAAGGACCAATTACGAAGTGCATTAGAAAGACTAAGAGGTTAAGGATGTGATTCAGCTCCATATGATGGCTCCTAAACTTTTATGTCTACATGGAAACAGGTTGGCTGAGTTCCTGTCAGTGGAAAGTTGTTCAGTGCAGGCAGTGGGACTTAAAGAGCTTCAACTCACTACTGGCAACACAATAAAGCAGTATCATTAGAAGGAAAGAAAGTATTATGCAGTCAGGGAAACTTCACATTGAGAGATTAGCCAGCACCTTGAGAATAAGAAAATGCATATGAATAATAGAAGAATGAAAAGTTCCTGTAAGGACAAGGTGTCTGGACTCCATGCTACCTTGCTTCAGACAAGTCAAATTGAATTAGTTGAAGGTGCAATGCCACCAAGCCTCTCCTGCTGGTGGCTGCCAGAGCCAGTGGCACCCAGACAGCACACAGATGACACTGTCCCCACCTGCGTCTGCCACCTGGCACTGCAAAGTGAGAAGATGCATCCATACCCGTAACCCACATCATAGAGGTGTGGGATGCACTGAGCTGGCCAGATACATGAGTGGACTGTAAACTTCACTACTGAGACACAAACTATCTGTGGGCTGAGGTTGACCTGGAGTTTGTATTTTGAGGAACTGAATCTACTCTTTCAAACCTCAACATGGCCCAGTAACAAAGAATAAAAGTTCAGCAGCACTGTTCTGTGTTATGTCACATCGGTACCAATGCCACCAAGATGAAGTCACTAGTTCAATCCAAAAAGCAGAAAGCATTAGCATGGAAAGGCCAAGGAACTGCACTAAGAATAGATATAATTTATTTTATTTAATTATAAATAACTGCCACTTTTCAGAGATACTGTATTATGTGTCATGAAAACTAATCTGAAAAGAGCAACCTTATAATCCTTCTGTCAGGACAAAAAATATTGGAAGGACTGCTATGTGTCTGAACCAAAAAAGGCCTTGACCTTTACTAGCTGAATGGCTGCTTATTAATCTGAAAACAACCACTGATTATCTATACTGATCATTAAAAAATTTTTCACTCATGTCAAATAAGCCCCAAAATGCCAAAGGTTAGCTTTGGCATTAGGTATGGACAAGAGATAACCCTTAAACATACATATGCTGCTTCTATACTCTTAAAGTATAATTATCTAAGTGTGTTAGCTAAAGTTGTCTGGCAGTATTTTTATTATTATAGATGTTTGAGTGTGGAAAAATCTCGACTGTAGGCTTTGAACAGCAGGTTGGGGAGCTGAAAGCTGATAAAAGAGGAAAGCTTCTTATTCTTACTGAAAATCTGCAGCTAAAGCCTAACAACAGACCATAAATATTGTATCCATGTAGATGGATTCTAGAGAAAGATGTATGTATTTTACAGACATGAAAGTAAGTGAAGAGACTGACAGGAGGACATAAAAGATTCAACAAATAAAGTTTTGTATATAATAGAAGTATCTGGTCCTACTATCTTGGACTCATCAGTGTCAAATGACAGATAAAAAAATTACTGTCATTTGCTGCGCTGAAGTTAAGAGAGTCATGATTTTTCCACCACATGTATGAATAGCTTCTTTCAAACCCATCATCCTCTTTCTTTTTCCACTTCTGAAACACTCTGCAGCAGCTTTCCCAATCATGCCATTTTGTTGAGAAGATGAAGAAATGAGAAGTATGAAAAAGAATTTGTCAGGAGGAGGAAAATCATGATGGATGGCAATATTCCAAACCTTTTACAATAAACATTTCCCATATCTAAATATATTTCTGTGAATTTTCTAATTAAATTGTTGCCTAAGAAACAAAACATGAGTGCTTACATATTGCATCTTTTACAAAGCAGCTTTGTATGAATTCATTTGCCTTGTATAACTCAGATTGTTAGCCAGGCTATCAATGATCTTGTCATAGAAAGTCTTTGCATCAAACTGATAAATCAAAGACCGTTCCATACCAAACATTGATGTTAAAAACTCTCCCACGGGCAAGACAATCGTATTCACATCAAGCAATTTCCCAAAGGTTTGAAAACCAGAAGACTTCCCAAATTAATCACATACTTTATCCAACTGATTTTGCTTGACAAGGTGTAGTCATTAACTCTAAATTGCCTATTTTAAATATCACTAAGGCATTAATTGTCATAAAATCTCACACCCCTACCAATTTCAAAGTTGTCTTAAGTTTTTACAGTACACAAGCAATTAAAAATTGTTATAAATACTCAGTCTGAAGGTTTTAACCATCATCTAGAAATACTTAAAATCTTTAAACACAGGCATTATAGGCAAAAATATTCTAGAAAAAAACTTCCCAAGTGATGGCAAAAGTCAAGACATATTCAGGTGATTGAAATTCTGACCTAAGTGCCGTGGCTCTAGGGAGGCCCTTGGTTGCATCCTATTGTGGCCCTACAAAATGTTCTTGGAGACCCAGATGGAGAAGTGGCTGTACGTGCCAACACCACCAAGCCTTCACCACATGATGGTGCACCATGCAGGTGGAGACATTAGTGCTGTGCAAATAACACCACTAATAAAAAAAATTCTGACAAAAAAAGGACAGTAGAGTATAAAGATTCTACAGAGTTTCTGCATCCTCTCTTCCTATACAAATAACATACTCAACTACACATATACAGCTACATCTTACCTTATTGCCTTGAATGCCTCTTAGGCCTTGCTGACCTGGATCTCCCCTGATACCCTACAAAAAAGTCAAAACAAAGAATGAGCTGCCTTTGAAGACACATCTAAATTTCGGGGTTTTATTTCCCCTGAATGGGGTGCAGCATAATATAGCACAATTCTAAGCTCTAAAGGACAAGAGTTTTCTGCATGATACCCTGTGATATTTTGAATATTGTTAATATTCAAAAACCAGTGCTGACAGAAAGGGTATCTTATTACTCCATGTGAATTGCATGACAAGATAATTGCTCGGCAGACTCTGCTGTCTTGTTGCCACATGTACCATGGCTGTTCTTCACAGAATTGACAGGTTGTATGTAGAAGAAACTTACAGAATATAATGTCTTTGCTTTTCATTTGGTAGCTTTTAGTTCCCTTACCTGAGGTCCCCGAGGTCCCGTAGGGCCCACAGAGCCTTGCAAACCCTGAGGAAAAATTAGATTCAATTATCAGATTAAAAGGAAATTGCAATCTGCTTTCAAGTGTCCAGAACTTGAAATGCATATGTAATGGCTCAAATCTCTGTTCAAGAATTTTCTAGGGACTTTATTCTCTCACCAGAGAACTGCTGCTCTCATACTGTATTCAGTAATTGCCTGTTACATTTCACCCTCATTATTTGGTTAAAATACTTTTCATCTACAACAAGCATAGTGAATGGCTACTTAATATCTTAGCTATTTGATGAAGAAGTTTTTATTTGCTACAGGTTTTTGAATTTAGTTCCTAGAAACATATTAGATACAGGATTCTTAATAAAAATGCCGCAATGTTCATACCAGGTAACTTTGCCTCACTACCTCAAACTGCTGATCAGTAGCCTGGCAGAATCACACTAATAGTTCACAAAATCCATTAAAAATGCATCCAAAAAACTTAAAATGCCATGCTACTTAATTCCATTAGCTGTGATTTCTCCATTTAATGAGTTCTTACCAGTCACCACTACTGCGGATTATTCAAAAATCATTCTGCCTCACCGTTTTTTGTTTAGTCACCATAATGCATATTCTACAGAATTTCACTTCTACTTGAGTAAATACTCAGTTATTTCTAAAGCAAAAATAGTTTTGAGCAAATTTACTGGGTTTTTATTTCTCTTACTTCTCTTTTAATTAGTAACATCTCTGCAGGCAGAGGCACTGCCAGACTGATGCATTTTTCAAGACACGTGTCACATTTTGAACTCCTAATAGCCTTAACAAAATTAGCAGTGATACCAATGCAGAAACTCCATTGACTGCCTCCCCTAGAGATTGAGAGTCAGAAATTTTAAAAGATTCTCTACTCCCTGGCATTTGCTCCCAGGCCAAGCATCAGCCACCAGAGAGAGAGATAACCCCACTCAGTTCCAGCCCATTTCCAGCTCAACTATGCAAGGAATGGATGGTACAAACAGTGACACGCTCTGCAGTGATGGCTACTTTTGGTAGCATACAAACATATGACTTGAGTCAGTTCTGATTTCAAAGCCAAACAGAAACTGTCTGAATTTCAAGCCTGAACAGCAACTGAAAAAGCTCTGATATACAGCACCAAAACTACCGGATTCAGTCTGGTCAGTGAGAGGAAAAGTGGTAGTGGAAAAATACAACATTTTCAAATTGGACTCCCAATTATGCTTCAATATCCATCACTCCAGTTAAAGATCGATCTCAGAGTATTGAATTTGCTTCTCATACGTTTGGCTATACGTGTTCTGTGTCTGATTTTGTCTAGCCTAGAATGCTTTCTTTAAAAATAAAGTCATAACTTTGTTCTATCTTCAGGATTTGTGAATGTGAAGGTGGGAATTCTGGAACTGACTGATCCCCTGCAGAAGACAAAGTTTTTTTCATCACTGTCCTCAACAGAAATGAAGCAAGCAGCTTTCTAGCAGCCCTGGCATATGTTTTCTATATCCAGATTTCTTGGCTGCTTTGATTATGTTCTTTGCCAGCTTCTGAACAGCTTCCTTTTAACTTGGTAGACATTTCAGATAATGTCATGCTATTTCGCACATATTGCCTGGATAAAGAAGGTATGATCTTTCTTTATTCCTCTGAGAGATGCAGCTCTCTCCTTTTTCATTGATTTTTCAGACTTTTCTGATTCACTTGCTGCCATTTTGAACTGCAGTATCCCAAAAGATATTCTCAGCCTTTAGGTTTTCATTATAGTATAATGCCTTTTTTCTTTGAAATAAGTATTTCTGGAATGAATTTATTAATTCCTACCTGAAATTAACCATCAAATAGCACCTTCCAGGAAAATCAAAACTTTTCAAGGTGGTCTTTGATAAAGGTAAGCATAATATGGATGGTAAAACTGAAGAAATGTGCTTTAATAGAACAATAAGTGCAATCTAGTTGGTAGTTCTTAACAATTCTAACTATAAATCAGTGGTTTGCATTACTCCTACAAACCTGCTTGTATGAATCAAGATACATGATTATCATCTCACTTAGCAGTAAATTATCCTTCCATCTTTCAGAATGCAAATAAACCAGACAAAAATCTGTATTCACTTGGAATACTACTGCACTCCAGGTTAAAAAGAAAGGAGGACTGGATAGAAGTGTGAATGCGTATCAGCACAGATGGGCTTACAGACCTGAAAGTTGTTCATGTCAGGTAAGAACGTGCTTTTATTGCAGTATAACTTTATACACTCAAATTGAAGTGAAACTTTCAAGGAAATAAATTGGGTGGTCTCTGCAAAATGCTCAGTCCAGTGTAAGCAAGGTTTGGCATTGGTCAGGGCAGCTTTTATTTTAGGTAAGGATCTGCATTTCTTATGCAAAATGGAAAAAAAAAAAAAAAGTGGTGAACTGTGGGTTCAGTTTCTATAAAATCATACTCCTACTATGAATGTATCTCTACCACCAGGGAATGATAAGGTGTTCCAAATTTACAATACTCTTTTCAAGTTGTTTTTATGAATATGTTACATGATTTTCTAGTATTTCATCAACATGAAACAGTTCAAACAAAAATTATATTTACTATTTCTCCTTTTGTTCCTGGGGGTCCACATTCTCCTCTTTCACCCTTTATAAGAAATCAAAGGGTTCACAGCTAAACAAGATTATTTAATTACACTTGGTGCATTAAAGACTCTGCAAGCAGTAGCACAAGAAGTTCAGTAGACTCTGAGGACCTGGAAGTGGTATCATTGTACGCGGTCTGTAGAAGATATGATCTGCTCTGCTCAAGATAAATTATTTATGAAAATGCCTGTAAAACATCTAACTTACATCAGAGAATAATACATTTAATATCTAATAAGTTTTGCTGCATTTTTCCACCTTGCTGCACCACCTCCAGAGATCCTTTCCATGCTCTGATTTCATTACTGTGATATCTGAGATTTTTCTGAATAACAATTGTGAGACTGTACATACGAAATGAAGAAAGAATTCAGTGTTTCACTGATGATTTAACATATTGATAGACACATGAAAAGTAGACCTATGAGTCCACTGTTCCCATTTTCATGAAATGGTACCCCAAAATTGACTGAAGCATTTTACTGACGAATACAAAGATTCGTAGAGGCACTGCTTTTATTAACAATGTAGAGATAAGTGTCCAAACCAAGAAAAGTCAAAATGGGATGATCTCTGTTTCATTTCTGACTATGATGGTCCACTTTGCAATTTCATCTCTAGAATCGTGCAGGTCACTGAAATGTATACTTTTCTTATCTTCTTGGAGAGACTATGTTGAAAATTTTCTTGATCAAGCATTAGCCCTCGCAAGTTATGAATAGCTTAAAAGTAAACTTCCTTGTGGTAAGTTTTTCGAAAGCTAATGATTGCCACATTGTGTTTGTAGCAAACATTTTTACTTTCTTTTCATTTAACCTCTTATTCAACCCCCAATTTTTTTTCCTTCCAGAAACTGTATTTCTAGATGTTGCCACTTTTCTTTTTATATTTAGATTACAGTCTCTGGGGGTTTTTTAAATTTTATTTTATTTTTATTTCCAGCAATCCAGTCCGTAAGCATTTACATAAATTATGAATTTACTTCTAGGGATGCATTAGGAGCTTTCATGACAAAAAGACAAGACAAGCTCTTTTTGCCATTCTTTCATATACACTGTCAGCAAGTGACAATTTATTTTCAGACTACTTCTATTCTACAGAAAACTTACCTTGTCTCCCTTGTAGCCAGGAGCTCCCTATTTAAAAATTGAAAAAAGGAAAAAATCATAAAAGAGAAAGCAAAGGCTTAACATACTGCTAATTTAAGTAGAAAAAGCCCCACCCCCCAGTAAAGAATTATGTTTCAGAAGTTTAACTATTCACAACAATAAAATATCTCTATGGAATTGCTTAACATATAATTATCTGCAAATCTAGATGTCTATTTTTTACTCATATATTAGCTGTAAATATACCATTCAGTTTGCCAGCCTCCTAGCAGATAGATGCTGTCATTCAAATGGGACTTTTAAACTGAGTTACTCTCTACAGGGAGTAGTGTTAATCTTTCTCCAGTGAATCAACAAGAATTCTGAGAATTATCAGTTTTTAGAAGCCACCGAAGGACTATCTAGTGTTTTTAGTAATGACACTTTCAGTTCTGCCTTTGGGATAAGTCTAATGCAAGTCAATTCAAAATCACACAGCTTTGAAAGCTCCTTCTCCCAGTAGCATCTCATCTGTATATTTAAGCACATGGTTAGACTGTTTCTCTCAGTATATATGCTTCTGTAAACCAGGCCTTAGTGTAGGTGCTTTAAATAATTGAATAAAGTAGATACATAAAAAACGAAAACAACATTTTTAGTTCAGAAAATGTGAAAAGACAAAGTAGGAGTCAGCACTGTAGTAGTCACATACCTCTTCACCTTTTTCTCCATGATCTCCTTTTTGAGCATCACCCTATTGGAAGCAAAGGAATACAACTGAAATATGTATTGCCCTTTCATTTATCCCTATAGCACTAAAACCAAGAACACTGTTAAATGAGCAGAACTGTTTTTTCCTATTTACTAACGTTCACACTTCCTCCTTCCACAATCAAGGACACACATTTCCTGAACATTAACCTAGGAAACTCAACTATTGTCATTAGTCGACTCAAATCTTAGTCATTACAGCGAAGCAACTCCAGTCAAGGGACCTGTGTACTGTTAGAAAGCTCTGTGGAACCTAAAGAGCCTTCAGCTATATTCAGAGACCTCTGCTGTCACAGAAAAACTGGAATGATAGGCAGTGTTAACTTGGTAGCAGTTTAGTTTTAAATTTTTCTCTCACACTTCTAAAGCAGCTAACTATAAACTAGCATACCTCAATATTTAGAACTTATTTTAACATACTTTTCCTTTGCCATATTCACACCTGTGGTTTGAATAACTGGATAGAAATTTGCTTTATTTCTTTTAAATTCACATTACCTTGTTTCCTTTTGGTCCTGGGTCACCTTTGTCCCCTTTGCCACCAGCACTGCCCTGAAATAAGGCAGGAAAATGTTATTACCATCGTGAGGATAAAATTCGCCAGCTTGTCTAAGACTATATCTTAGCACAAAATCATTCTGGAATAAGCTTTGGTAGAAACCCCTACTGATTCAAGTATGGTACACGTGACACAACATTCATTTAGCTAAACCTACTCTGGTATTATAAGGTATCTACAAATTTTTTTTAAACAATATTCAATGACAAATAGATTTTCTACAGAGCATCTGAAAAATCTAATCAGGAAGGCATTACAGAAAACAAACACAGTTCTTCCTTCCCATTTCTCAATTCACCACCACTATCTCATCTTCTCTGCTCAGAAAAAAACCAGTACGGAACAATTTAGGGCCAATACTCAGCAGCCCTAAGGAAAAAATGACTGCACCATTATCACTCTTTGGAGGATCATCACAGTGGAGACTAGAAAGTTTGGTGTGTACACATCTGTATAATAGGTTACATCTAACAATTTTGGATAAAATAACTTCAAAAATCTTGGATCTAAAATTTTAAATTGCAAACAGAGGTTCAGATGCACGTCATCCAGATGCACATTATCCAGAAGGATTGAATGATAGGCCCTGGTGTCATAACCCACTAATGGTATGGTTGACTGGTTAGAGTCTAGGGAGAAAGATAAAACCTCTGAATGCACCTTGTTTGTCTCTGGGGGAGATACTAAAGTCAGAAAAATTATCAGAGAGGTCACCCACTGAACTCACACTTTTCTGTTCCTTACCAGAGCCAAGAAACTTGTCCTGAAGTGTCACAAGAGAAAAGAGAGTGTTGGAGGCAGAGTTTTAGACCTTTCCTCATATAGCCCATTATCTTCAAACTTTTGAACCTTTACTTCTCACAAAAATAGAAGTTTCTGGTGGTTGAAAACCTGTGTCTACTGGACCTTTCCTTCCCCATTGCAAGATTCAAGAATAATTTTTTTATTTGGGCTCCATAATCATGTACCTATTTATCCACAGTGTTTTATTACACAATAATGGAAATACATTTTTAAGATAGCATCTGATTATGGATAGATTTTTTTCTGAGTTCTTTTAACAGTGGCCTTTCACTATCAACTTCATATGCTACAATAAATCAATCTTTTTGCAGTCAGTATGTGCACAGTTAATGTCTTGTTTTTTACATAGTTTACATAGTAACCAATTGAAGTACTGTGCAGTATTCATCTTGATTAAAATTCAAATTCTTGAGCCTATTAAAATGAATGCATACTTACAGAATCACCTTTGTCTCCTTTTATTCCCTTTTCACACTCGCAGATCTTCTGCACACACTACAAGGTTAATAGAAAGATAAAGCAGTATGATTTTCAAATATATTATTTCAAAATTTTAAAGCAAAAGTTTTGGTTTTGCCTAGCCGGAGACTAAAGAACATGGAAGTGGAATAATAGGAAATAAAAGATGTTCTAATACATTTATTTCTCATACAATCAACATTAAACTTCCATATAGAGCAACAAAAATCAGTTACTTGATTTATTTATAACAAAAATAAATCTCTCACTCTAGTGACTGCAGTTACTGTAATAATTACAAATGTTTAAGACAGCATATACATAGTACACAGTACTATGAAACCTTATATAAATTTTGAACCATTTTGACATTGTTATTGATTTCTAACAAGACCATAAATGAATTTGCGTATCTTGCATTAGACCACTCATGTAGGAGTGGTCTAATTCCACTCCTGAGTGTAGGAAGAGTTCTTTACGTCTTACTGTTGATACTACTCACTAATGAGCTAACATCATAGATTTCTCAGGAAAAGGAACAGAAGAAACGGAGGAAAGTTAAAATAAAAGCAACCACGGTCACAAAATTTACCCAGAGATGGAAGGCTGATTAATCCTCAAGTATTGTTGTGCTATAGAAGAAGCAGACTTTGGGAAGTCTAGTGTCAATAACAGTAATCAAACATAAAGCTCAAAAACCCTACCTGCTTCTGTAGCAAGGCTTCCTGAAAATAAAATAAAACAAAAATATTACTTTCATATCGATATTATTTAATTTAACAGAGTACTAATTTTTCCTCTCTAGTTTATAGAATTTCCAAAGTGAATGGTAGAGATACCTTCACCGTTCATTCCTTCCTCAAAGGGGTAAGAACCAGTCTGTGCAACTACTCGCAGAGAAAAGTGTTCTTGGTAGGAAGAGAGGGTTATTCCATGTGACCCACAATGATCAGAAAACTCATGAGAAGTAATGGGATAGCTAAACAGACAGTGTCAAGGCACAGCGTTAACAACAGGGACTATGAAAAGACTTCCTAATCTAAGGCCTCCCTTTGGAAAGCCCTACAAACAGAATATGCAGGGGAAGGACTCAGTGACTACGTATGAAATCAAGCTATCTTCTAAAGTGTTTTCATATGCTCAGAGACACACTCTGTGTGCTGGGAAATGTGATCAGGACAGCTGAGCTGTTATTGTCCAAGCACGCAACTCCTTGGAGGGTGGCTGGGAGAAGGAAGCTCCGTCTGCCCTGACTCCTGCTGTAGCAGAGAAGGCACCACAAAACCCTCTGCACTGTCTTCAGGGCTTACCTAACCAAAGTCAAATGAAATCTGCCATGGATAGAATAACATCAGCATAACTTACCAGTTCCAACGCTACATCAGCTACCAGGTTCGGATCATCCAGGCATAGCACATGTTTAGAGGACGAATCACCAGACACTGTGCACAATTTTCCTTCTTGGACTGTTTTCTTAGAAAGGCCAATGGTAATAAAATGTATTCCAAGACCTCTAGCTGTTGTGGCTATACCCTGGACATTAGGGCTGTTTGGATGATCCACACCATCAGTCATCAAAAAAGCCACTTTTACACTTCTCTTACGACTTTCAGTTTTAAACAGCTGAGTGGCATTTGAAACTGCATAATAGGAGTAAGTGTCGTGGCCAATAAGGCCCAGAGAATTGATTTTCTGCTTAAAATTCTGGACATTTTTCCAAGCTGTAAAGGGATGATCAATGCTGACTGTGCTGCTGAACTGCATACCTGCTAGTTTAACATTATACATGCGAGACTTAACTGGCTTCATCTGGAAAATGCTGTCAGTTATGTTTTGAACAAAATTCTTCTGTAAATCAAACAACTGATTTTTGGCACTTTCTGAACTGTCCAAGATAAAGACTGTATCAATGAGACACATATCACCTGTAATGGAACAAGAAAGCTAAATCTATGAATGATGGGAACACCTGCACAACAGATTTCAAATAATTCTCTGCAAAAATTATTTTCCCAAAGATTCCTCTGTCTTCCCAGTAAAAATTCTAAGGATAAATTTCACTGTAAAATCCCAGAAATTCTAATGAAAACTGCCAAGTTAGGGTCTTGATGGGATTGTTCTAGTATTTTAGTTGATATTGTATATAAAATTTTCCACATGCAATTTCAAACAAAAAATCAGGTTTCTTATAATTTCTGTCAAGAGACACGCATGTCAATGAAAATCATTGATCAAACTGGAATCCATGCCAAAGTAGTCACAGTATTTTCCAGCCCTGATAATCAAAATAATTCACATTTTACATATTCACATGAAAGTTACCAATTACTAAATAATTATGCTAAAATGCATGGACGCATGCAACACGGTCAATCAGAAATTTGAAGAAAATGGTTTTACCTTCATCTTTTGGCAGGGGAGAGTAAATATTCTTTCCTTTCTTTCTGTTTTGCCCATGTACTACCTGGTTTGTTATCATAGCCAGAAGTATAAAGCAAAGGAAAAGACATTTTTTCCTCATAGTGACTTTCATCCCAATTAGACAACTTTTCCTTCCTGTTAAAAGTAAAAAGCCACCTGTGAATACTTCATTAATAGAAGCAAATAAATAAATACAGATACTTTAAATACATATTTGTGGGAAGCATGTGCTAGAGAAAAGATATAAAAAACAATTCTAAAAGTCACTGTGTAGGTAATTTAAGCACAGTAACCAGCACAGAACCTCAACTATAGCTCACATGTATAGTAGAACCTGTTTCATTACAGAAGAAATATGGGTACAACCTAGGACTGCCTTTTCTTTCTTAACAAAAAGTCATTTGAATACCTAACAAAGAAGGGTAAAATGAATTGTTACTCTAATTATTAGGAATAGAAATTAAGAAAACAAATATCTGGGTGTTTTGGTATACAGATATATTACCTAGGTCTGAAGCATCAGTATGAACAACTTATTCTTCTAAGAAACAGTGGCTCAGTAATGAAATTCAATACATTAATATATTATTAATATTACATGGCTATTACAGAATATGTGCAGTATTTTTCATAAAGACAGCATTCTACTGTAATGACAATATATTGATAAAATGAAAATTAGAACATTTAAATCAGTGATTCAACGTATTTCTAGAGTATACTGAAATATACTAAAACTGATTTACAAAAAAAGCCTGTATTTTACAAAAATTCATTTTAAATATCAATAACAACAAAGACAGTATGTTAAATGTAAAAATCCTTCCTAAATCCTCTTTTCAAGTCCATCAAGCAGTCACATATACAGAAACCATAAGTCCAGTCCTCTAAAACCAGAAAGGAAATAACAAAGTCTCTTACCTTTGAAGGCATTCAGAAAGCAAATTGTGGATTGAAGAAGTTTTCAGTGTAGAAAATACGTCTGTAGGTCATACTGGAAAATATGTTTTGCTTACCAAAATCAAGAAATCCACAAATAAATAGCCTATCCACTTGTAAGCGGCTCTATCTTGCATGTAGATATTTTGTCTTTTATTGCTGCTGTTTAGTTGGCCAAAGTTTAAATGAAGATCATTGGACACTTGGCCAGGGCTGAGCAAGAGACCAAGACATTTTACTAAAGGGACACTTGCTGGCAGCACAAGTGTTTTTCCACTCTAAGTAACTGTACATTTACATTAAAAAAACCCACTTTCAGACAACCTACATCTTTACCCTTCACTCTGCCAGTCATGTCTTCACCTTGTCTGTGTTAATGTTGCAGCACCGGCTAGATCAGAGATGTGAGAGCAGTACATCACTCGCAGGCTAGAATTGAAGCCTGACCTGATGGTTTTGAGAGTCTGCAGGACTCAAAGGTGGTAACTGCATTAGCAATTACAATAATAAAAGACAACTTAAAAAAAAAAGAAAAAATTCTTCTTGAGCTGGTTTCCTCAGAAATTCTTTCAGCTTTTTAAATCCTCTGAGGGATCAGATGCAGAGAGGGTATCTAAAAGGTGGTGGTCATTTAGGTAGCTTTCAGAATGCTGCACAGAAATTATATCCGCTCTATCTACTGGCGGGCTTCAGAGCAAAACTGTGTAACCACAGTGTCAAGGAAAAAAACGGGGTGAGAGAAAGTACGCCAGTGAGGAGTCTCAAGGAATCATAACATGCCCTGAGGGAGTTAAGTACAAATGCCCAGCAGAAGGTTAGCAGACATCCCCTAGACAAGCACTGCCTACCAGGCAAGACATCCCTCAGCACCTTGGTCACAGGGCAGAATCATAGAATATCCTGAGCTGTTAGGGACCCACAAGAATCATCTAGTCCAACTCCTAGCCCTCCATAGGCCGACATCAAAAATCACACCATGTGCCTGAAGGAGTTGTCCAAATGCTTCTTGAACTCTTACAGGTTTAGTGCGTGACCACTTTCCTGGGGAGCCTATTCCAGTGCCTGTTCCTGGCTGCCAGGACACACTGTCAACTCATGTTCACCTTGCCATCAGCCAGGACCTCTAGAGCCCCTTCCAGCCTCTCATTCACCAGTCTGTCCGTACATGCAAGGTTGTCCTGTCCCAGGTGCTGAATCTGGGACTTGCCCATGTTAAACTTTATACAACTGGTGACTACCCAGCCTTTTAATTTGTCAAGGTCTCTCTGCAGGGCCTCTCTGATGGAGTCAACAGCTCCTCCCAATTTAGTATAATCAGCAAATTTACTTAGTATACCTTATATACCTGTCATCAATGAAGACGTGTATAAGTCCCAGTTGTTTATGAAGATGTTGAAGAGCACAGGGCCGAGGATGGAGCCCTGCAGAACCCCACTAGTGACAGGTCACCAGTCTGATGTTACCCCGTTCACTGTAACCCTTTGTGCCTGACCCTGAGCCAGATGCTCACCCATCACATGATGTGTTTATCCAGCTGTGTGATGGACATTTTGTTCAGAAGGATGTTGTGAGAGACAGTATAAAAAACTTCACTGAAATCCAAAAAAATTATATCAACTGGCTTCCTTTGATCAACCAGGTGGGTTACCTTGTCATAAAAGGAAATTAACTTTGACAAGCAGGACTTTTCCCTCATGAAGCCATGCTGGCTGTGACCGATGATGACTGTATTGTCCTTCAGGACTTTTTCACTACCTCCCAGAATAATCTTATCCATAATTTTACCAGGCACTGACGTGAGACTGACACACCTGTAGTTACCAGGGTCATCCGTCTTGCTCTTCTTGAAATTTACCAGCTTCCAGACAACTGAAATATCTCCAGATTCCAAAGACCGTTAAAAAATCATTGAGTGAGGTCTCACAATGACATCATCCCTTTGAGTACCCTGGGATGAATCCCACCAGGCCCTATAGACTTAGCAGAATCCAGCTGGAGCAGCAAATCCCACACTAGCTCAGGGTTGGCTGGGATATATTGACTAGCAGCTTGTAAGTAAGCTGAGTACATTAAGCTTTTAAGTAAGCAGAAGACATTTCCTGCTGATTTCATTAAAATGTTGGTGAAAGGGAAAGAATAGGGAGGAAAGAAATAAGGCACCACTGACCAATGAACATAAAGAAAGTATCTGTCTTCATTAAGGCCAGTAGAAACATCCTTCATGTAGCCTGGGTGCAAGGTCTCATGTATTGATAGATTAAACACTTTCTTAAGCACTCACTTTCTGCTTCTCCAAGGGTATATACCTTTATAAAGAGACATTCAGCTAGAAATCCACCTTTGCAAACACCATTATCTATTTGTGTGTGCTGTGAGCCATGAGTATGACAGCATATGTAACTTTAGCTGAATTAAAGGGTGCGACAACTCATACTAAGGAACTCAAAGAGATCTTAGCTCTTAGCAAAGATGGAGATAACACTTATCTGTTTGTATTGCTCGTTTTGGCTGGGGTAGAGTTGATTTTCTCCACAGTAGCTGGTATGGGGCTGCTTTGGATTCATGCTGGAAACAGTGTTGGTAATTCAGAGATATTTCAGCTGTTGCTGATTAGTGCTTACACAGGGTTAAGGCCTTTTCTGCTCCTCATCTCACCCCAGCAGGGAGTGGGCTGCAGATGCACAAGGAGTTGGTAGGGGACGCAGCCAGGACAGCTGACCCCAACTGACCCAAGGGATATCTCAGACCATATGCTGTCATGATCAGATCATAAAGCTGGAGGATGCTTGTTTGGGGGGCCACTACTCAGGGACTGGCTGGGCATGTGCCAGCTGGTGGTGAGCAATTGTTTTCATTTGCATCATCTGTCTTTCTTGGGTTTTATTTCTCTTTCCTATTTTCCTTTTCATTACAATATTATTACTGTTATTGCTTTAAAAAATTAATTGGTTAATTGGTAGAAAAAAAAAATTAAACTGTTCTTCTCTCAACCCATGTGTTTTCTTATTTTTACCCTTCCAATTCTGTTCCTCCCATCTTGATGAGGGTGGAAAGTAAGCAACTGCACTGCTTAGTTGCTGGCTTGGGTTAAGCCATGACAGGTTGCACGTGAGAGCTGTACCTTTGCCCTACGACTGTACGAAGTACCATTCCTACACAGAACTGTCAGTCTGTTCACTCTCTGTTAACATGAAATGTACTGAAGGAACATGCTGCTAACAGAAAAAATCCTACCCACCACCACTGCTCACCCTCTTCACCCAGTTCAAGTGAGGAAGGATTTGCTGGCCCAGCAGTTGCAGCCTCATTCTAAAGGGTCTCCTTCCTATAAACCTCTACATCATCTCCTGTCAAATACATGTCATCTTTATTGAGGCCAACTGTCTTCATTAAGTAAACGTTGCCTTCATTACACACATGGAAAACAAAGACTTTCAATAGAATACAATACTTTACACTAAATATCTGTGAGTGGTATAAATGATAATTATTGACAGCACCCAGTGTCTGCTGTATCAGAGACATTGATGATGATTAAACACTTCATTAGCAACAAATTAGTCACAAGATCACTCGTACTGTTTACGTACTTACTCTTACCCTTATGCATGCTTAGATCAAGACTGCAAACAGCCTATCGGATCAACAGCTACAGAAAAAAAAAAAGCTTTTTCCAGCAGCTGGCAAGGTTTATCTGCACTATGTGCCAAAACGGAACTGAATGAATGGATTTCCAGATGTGTCCAAAGATTTCTCACTTTTTTTGGGACCTGCAAACATGACTCTCATCTGGCAGAGATCAGAAAATGTTAACACTTATGATTTTTAGACATAACAATGTGACTAGTCAAATATACATGTACCCTGGTAGTTCTGATGCACATGCTGTATTAGGACAGTAACGGGGTCAAGTTTGGTTGTATTTCTCTGGCTAGAACATCCATAAATCTGTGACATGTTGGTCTGTAACCGGTCTCTGGGAACAGCTTAAGCTCTTCTTCACTTCTTACTGTGTTTTGGAAGCACAGTAAGAATCTTGACAGTTCCCCAACAGGATTGTTGATTTACAATTAAGAGCTTTTTTTTTTCTCCACTAGTCTTGTTAGTATATATTTTCATAGCTTTGTATTCACTTAGAAATCAAATCTGATGGAAGTAATGACTCCAGATTTACAGCATTGTTTTTAACAGTAATACTTCTTGCAAAGCTTTTTAGTACGGAAGTGTTCCAATGGCTGCCCAGAACCACATGCTCTGAACTAGATGCTCAGCACATTCAGCTTCCAGGACTGCTGAATCTGTCTAAATGCACCCATTACATGACCACACTAAAGCTCTAGTCTGCAATACAAAGTTTTACCTGTACAACTCATCTTATCTTGCTAGGGAAATTTCAAGTTAAAAAGCCTTTAGTTCCTGCATACATGCTAAGTCATCTCTTCTACTGGAAAAAATAATGTATAGCTTTTGTTCCTGGTACATATCTGCCCTCCTTGAATACTTCCTGCTATTCTCATTACTGAAACTCAAAAATGGTAAAGAAGAAATGAAGAGAGTTGACAAAGATAAGAGAGAACTTCTGTATGAAGACAGACAAAGCAAATTATGATTCTGTTGCTTGAAAAGCCACAACTGAATGCGAATGTGATACAGATGTATACAAGTACGAAAAAACGTGACTATTCTAGAGCACATGAATGTAAAATGTCAGAGGACTTACACTATGGGTCAGGTTGTTCGATGATATTGAGTCGCTCCAAACCGAGCCTAGAGACACTTCTGAGACAGAGTCAGAGAAGCAGGTATTCGCTTTATTCAGCGCTGGGTGCTTGGGGGATCGCTCCTCCTAACACACATGCCAAGCACACAGTAAGTTACAATATATAGCGGCATTTCACGCATATTCATTACATTTCTTAGAAAAGGGGTGGTTATGCAAATAATTTCTTAGTACTCATTGTTATTAGAATACGCGAAGCACAGGCTCAGTGCACTCTGGTGGTCGCACCGAGGAAGGCTCGAAGTCTTCCTCCGTGGTCGTTCCGGTGAAGGCCAGCAATCTTCCTCACAATGCACTTTTCACCCCTTGCTGTAGAGCATGTGCAGTTAAGGTTTTGCTGCCTCTGCAGTTTCTTGGCAAGCTCCAGCTGCTTTTTGTCTCTTCAGTTATCTTTCTGCTGTAGAAAATTCTGCTTCCTGAATTTGTGGTTAGTGCCTGCTAACCTCTAACATTTGCTACTATGTATCTAATGCCTACACAAGTACAATGATTTTAACCTTTTCAATATCAATCAAAACTCACTGCCTTAAATTTGTATTTTTTCCCCCGGTGTGCTCTTCACTCAACAAGAAGGCTAATAACTGCTATAAAGAATACTAGATTTTTTTTTTCTCTGGTCAGGAGACGCTAATACGTGAAATTTGAAATAAATGTTTTAAACAGCTTTTAAAAATCACTGTTCCTAGTACTAGATGCAACTTAATTCAGTGCCATTGTTATCCATACGCTGTGTTAGCAAAGTTGTGATTATCTGCCTTCTTAAAACCAGATTGCAGTTAAGTGTATCAAAAGGATCATTTAGTTGCTGAATATCTATGCAATGAAGATATTTATGCTATTTAAATCCTGCCCTCTGGTGTATCTACATGATAACGCATAATGATAGTAATGATAGTACTTCATACCGGGTGACTCATTCAGCATTTGATCATTTATACACACCTAGTAAAGGAGGCTACTGTCTGGGCAAAACATTTGTGCCCTTGTAATAGAAGGTGAAAGCTAAAGACTAAGCTATCAAAAGACTAAGATAACAACACTTTGAGGAGGGAGGGTATCTCCTGGAAGAACTGGTTTTACTCCTTAGTTCCTACCTGATCCTGAGATTTTAAGTACTCATTTCACACATTCCTCTCTTTTAGATATCCAGATTGAGAACACCAGTATGATGCCTTAGGTTTTAACTTCCATGTTTTTCAAATCCTGTACTGCCTAGTGTGTAACTCTGAAGTTTCTTGTAGCCTGTTAATTTCTGCTCTCTCCTGCTGGGTAGACATAACAAAGCCTCTCCAGGCCTGCTCTCCAAGGACACTCAGACTGTCCCAGGCCCAAAATGCGTAAATCAACATCTTAAGAGGGGGGTGAGCTTGGGGAAACCACATCATTAACTGAAGCTTTAATTGGACAATTAACCCTGATATGCAAATGAACCAAACTTACAAAAGTGTGAGGAACTCGTGACCTGTCATCCAACTTGGGGTCCATCTCGGCAGTAGCCTCTGGCTCCCCAGGGGGTACCTTTGAAGGCCCTTCAAATAAATACCTACCTTTATTCTCTTATTCTTGTCTAGTCTCTGTTTTTAGGTGGCCTCTTCAGGCACCAAGTACATCACATGGATCTTTCAAGTACTGCGAAGTTAATAAAAGCTAAAAGTGAATGTACTGGCAAGGCAAGGTATGAACTGCTGAAGTAAGTACAGTTCTAGGTTGTCAGAGAAGTGAAATGACAGTCTTGTTGTGTCACTTACGTAGCACTGGCCTGAGAAGTGTTTTGCATTAGTACAAGGGTAAATTATTACTTACATTTGTAAGTAAACGGAGCAAGGATTAAAACAGTAACTGTTTAAAACAGATTCACTTTACTTCCTGACAGTCCTTTTCCTGAAATTCCATGGCTCCTGTTTGGACCAGGCTCACTTTGTTGTCCCCCAAAAAAAGACAAACACATACCCCCACCCCCAAAAAAGAAAAGAAACCAATAAAACCAAACCAAACCAAAAACCACAAAACCCACAACACCAAAAAACACCTAAAAGTCCAGTTAAGAATTATTTGTGTAAATGTTTTACTTCACTGATGGCTTAAAGCAAAGACGGCCAAATGTGCAGCCATTACAGCATCCATTGTGTAGCCATTTTGTGGCTACAAAAAATTGTCACTTTGAATAAGGGCTTTGGTCAGGTTCAGCAACATGGAATATTGTTAAAATTCAGCATATTCAATTTTCAAATTCTTTAAACAACCCTTTGTAAATCCTCTATGTTTCTGCTTATCATAACGTATGATGCAGCTCAAGAGGAGTTCTCTAACAGCCTACAGTGATCAAAACTGAGGAGCTACCTTTTATTTCATGAGTTTTCCTAGAAGAATATGAGCTCTAATATATAGAAAGCCTTGTTCTCTGTCACATGTATCCCCTGCTCCATCCTTCTAAAATTAGTATTTTTTTTTACAGGTTACCTTTGGACTTTGAACACTCAAACTTTGTGATCCCTTTGCTCCAGGTATTCTTTCAGGAGCCTGGATACCCTAAAAACATTAGCTAGGACATTAATTTCTAAACTTCCACAGACCAGTTTTCCAATTAATAAAATGAAGTCGTTATCTTCAAAAGAAAACAAATGTGCCTGTGAAATTCTTGCTGTATTTATTCTTGCTGCTCACATTTCTATGCATCCCACTGAATAACAAGTACAGCAACCACCACTAATATTAATGAATAAGCGAAACTGGGAGTTTTTTCAGTCTTATCCAAGCCTGTGCAGTTGACAAAGGCCATTCTGCCATCAAAAGAAGAGTCACCTTCCTTACTTAAAAGGCTTTTTATTTTGAATGCCTCAATTAATGAATGACCAAGGTGAAAGACCAACTGGACCTACTGGATCCTCCGAGCCTTTTTCACCCTGAAAATATATGGCATTTGAATACAGTAACTTGCATTGTGTTTTTAACGTGAAATTGTATAAAACAAGTGATAATCCCAACATATACAAAGAACAAAAGTATGATCTGTGCAAACAAAAGAATTTTCACTAGAAATACTAAGGCCTGGAGGAAACAGTCTTGCAACCTGTGCCTACAACTTCGGCAGTCATGCTGCTGAATCTGTATAACTTGGAATCTTTCTAAAGAGACAAACATTTTACATAGACTGAGAGGTTTGAACTCCAGCTTCAAACTCCCTATGTAATGAATACTTTCTTCTCTTACTAAAAATCAGACAAAGCAATACTACCAGGTATGCATCATGGCATGGAGGAGTACAATACTACATCTGAAACAGTCTGCTAGGCTCCATTAATCAACAGCTTCTGCAAGTTTAAGTAACCATAATCCAAACAAGTAGTAACGTTAAAAATAGCAATGACAGAATATATACTTTTTTCTTTTTCTGTAAAGGGAGGAGCAGCAGCAGACTTAGATAACTAAATTAATATTTGACATGTCTTTAAAAATCAGTGTTAATATCACATTGCAACAGACAAAACTCCGGCAGTATTTAGGTGTTTCTGTATTCCTGAAAGGATTTAGCTATTTTGGCTAGTTCCTCTTGGCCAGACATGACACAAATACAACAAATCTCAAAGATTAACATAAACTAAATGAAAAGCCAGCCTTCCAGGAATCAAATACGAAAAAGCTTAACAAAGTTGTAGGGAAAACAGAGCTTCCAGTTAATATCTCAAAAAATATTAACTAACATTGGTATATCTTGATCTCTTATGAATTTTAACATATCTTTAAAGAAGAAAATAAGCTCAAAATGGAGCTTCCACTGTACAAAGTCTTCACATGATTGAAAATCCTTGAAGAACTCAGAGACTTGTACGTAGAGCAAACTTGGAATATTTTGCAATCAGAACAACAACAACAACAAAAAAAGATAAATCATCCATGAAGAGAAATTGCTGAAAATAGTTTGAGATACAACTGCATAAAAACAATTGTGACATATAAATTCACATTAGAAAAAAGCAGATCTTACAAGGAATATAACAGGGACTGATCACAAGTGTGTGCAATGACTGAGAAGCCAAAAAATGTTGGATTAAAATGAGACTTGATGAAAGCCAAGCAGAGTTAGATCCTTAATGATTTGGGGGTTTAAATGTGTAAGTTTATTTTACCGTATCAATTGCAAGGAACAAGGAAATATAAAAAGTAGCTGTTACGCAATGGTGATGAAGAGATTAATAATTATCTAGATAGAACCTTGAAACTAAAAAAATATTCTGTATTATTTACAAATAAAGATGCTGCTATTGGACAAAGACACAAATGTGGAGACAGCTATATGCAGACTAACAGGGTAAATGGAAAACAGAAGCAAAGATCCAAGAGTTTAAAAGGTTCACAAACATTAGAGGAATTCACAACCTCACTAATGAAATACCGCTGCAGTATTTATTTTGAGATCAACATAGGAAATATAATTTCTGCGTGCGGTAGAATGATCAAACATAAAACATCTATGTCCCAACAGTTCATGAGATCTATTAACTGTGACACAGTGGTCACTCAGGTGGTAACATTCTTTTGCATTCTGAAACACCAAATAGCTCTTGTGTTTCTATTAACTTACTTTGCACCTGTCATTGTAGTAACAGCATTTACTGGTTCAAAATACAATTTCTCATTTTTAAATTTCTCTGAATCTTTCTTGTGCCAAAGACACAGGAAACACCTCTTCTGTAGCTTGTGTATTTGTTAGTAGTGTATTTGGACCATCATTAGGACTCAAGAAATGAGTAAGATGTCAGACAGTTAAGCTGCTGATGTCAGTTAAGCTGCTGATTCTCTAGTACCTAAAAAACTTGCTCTTAGAATCAAAGTTAGATTATGTGAATACTGCAAGTATTAACTACATTTATAAACTGAATTCCCATACTTTCCCATGGAAAAATGTTAGGAACACACAAACTGAATTTCATCTTTGTTACAGAAAGAACCTCCAGGTGATAATTTGAAACAGATGTGAAAAAGCCACTATGTTCCACTTCAACAGCAGCAGAGGAAATGGAATGATGAAAATGAAACAGATAAGCATGAAAATCCAGGCTGCCAATTTTGCCTTTGATATATGATAGATTACTTAATCTGAATTACTTTTCATTTTTCCACATGGTTTGGCCTATTTTATTTATCAAAACAACTGCTGAGCTCTTAAAGATTGCAGTTACTAAGGAAAAAACCAGCTGGTTCTATGAGGAAAAGTGCTTTTAAAATGGGAGGAATATTACAATGAAATCTAAGACAACTAGTTGTTGTCTTCAGTACCATTACATGACATTTGTGGCTTAAATTTATGAACCCTCTGAAAATTTAACACATAAAATGGAGTACTTTGGATAATACAAATTATCCACTATGCTTAGAGACAAGAAGAAAGACAACAGACACTGACACAAATAATGTTCAAACACATTTTTAAACTAAAGGCACTGAATACATGGAAATTATTGAAAAGATGGATGAACAACAGTTTATCATACATTTTCTTAAAAATGTTTTGCTACGTTATAAAAACATTGGAAAGGCCATTAAAAATTATATGCCATAATTCAAAAGAGAAAGTAGGAAAATATTTAATAAGGAAGCCTTATTAATTTCCTTTCTTTTATGAGAAAAGAAGCAAGAGAAGCAGTAAGGAACTAATGTCCTAAAGTAAGGAACTAATGTCCTGACTCTAACAGTGCTGAAGAAAACTTTAAAAATGTGATATTTAAATATTTCCAGGGCAAATATCACTGTTTCTATATGAAGAAGGAAGTTATTCTGAGTTATCTGAAATTTTCCAATTAGTACTTCAGTTTATAATTTTAATTTCAGAAAATTTTAAAGAGCATTGAAAACAAAAAGGTGAAACTTCGCTTCTCCATGGCTTGCAGAAAAACAGGTTGTAAAATCTTAATCACATAGGAGTGAGGAAATACATTTGGGGTTTTTTTTCAGGTAATTTATATGTAAGAGAACTTCATTACTGCGTCATCAAATACTGGAAGAAGTTGCCCAGAGATGCTATGCAGTCCCAAAATCCCGTACTTTGGCTGTTTGAGGTCCCCAGAAAGAGGAGGTAGGGCTGGATTGGATATGAGGGAGAAATTATATACTGTGAGGGTGTTGAGGCACTGGAACAGTGCCCAGAGAAGCCGTGATGTCCCATCCCTGGAAGTGTTCAAGGCCAGGCTGGACGTGGCTCTGAGCAACGTGGTACAGGGGGAGGCGTCCACGGCAGGGGGCTGGAATTAGACGCTCTTTGCGGACACAGAACCACAGAGCGTTTCAGGCCGGCAGGGGCCGCAGGGGGTGCTCTGGTGCAAGCTCGCAGAGCCACGCCGGAGCACACCGCAGGACCGCGTCCCGACGCCTCCCGCCTCCCGCCTCCCCTCAGCCCGGCACTCCGCCCGCCCCGGCCCAGCCCGGCGGGAGGCGCTGCGGCGCCCGCGGCGCGCGCGGGGAGGGAGCGGCACGTGACCCTCCCGCGCGCCAATGGGAGGCAGGAGAGCGGACAGGGGGCCGGGAGCGCGCGCGCGGCCCCGCCCAGCGGAAGCGCCCCGCGCGGGCGGTGCTTCCGCTTCCCCGGCGCCCCGCGCGCCGGAAGCCCTCGTGCGCTTCCCGTTCCCCGTGCCCGGGCGGCGGGGCCGGCTGGCTGGCGGCGGGCCGGGGCCTCCCGCGGGCTGGGTGAGCGGCTGCCGCGCCCGGGAGCGGAGGGAGGGACGGTGGGAGGGACGGTGGCGGCCTCACGGCTCCGGTCCGCTCTTGCGGCCGCCTCCGCGTTCCGCGTCTCCTGCCGGGAACGGGCTGCGGCCGGGGGCCCTGCGCCCCCTCGGAGGCGGGCGGGGGGGTGACCTGCAGGCACACAGAGGCGGCCCAAGTAGAGTAAATAATGCTGTTTTTTCATACCTCCCGATCTTGCGTGTCCCTTTCCGGAATGATGAAAGAGGTGTGTAGGATCTGTGGGGTCTGTTTGCATGTAGGCACGAGTAGTGATTCTGGGCATGCAGCTACCGAAAGTGTAAATGGAGTTTTGACAGGAATGTGCCTATTTGAATGTTGCTGGGCTAGATACGAACGGAGACGTGGTAACATTGGGGCAGGAGTTGGGATTAGGAGCTGTACAGTAAGATGACAAATTGCATTTCTGTTGAAATCCTCCAAGATAGAAAGCCTTTCTAGGCTGTGGAAGGGGCTTTAGACAAAACAGTCTAATTTTTGTCACTTAATGCTTTTTAATTAGGCAGGGAAATTCTTTTCTAGACGTTTGAGGGAGTGGCTCTTTCCCAGTGGCACACCCACGTATCCTGACACAGCGCATCTCGGGTAATGTCTTCTTGCTTAATACTGGTGTGGAGTTTGTAAACACAACAAATCCTGTTGTCATCAATTTGTAGGTGGCCGTGTTGGTTCTGTCTCAGTGCATACATACCAGCAAAAACAACACGTGCTGTGAGGAGAATGCTTAAGGATTTGGCTTGAATTGTGTTATGAGTTAAAGTCTTGAGCTAAAAGTCGTTTGGTTTTGTTTGTTTAATGATGATTTCAGATGGAAAAAGAACTTTGGTTTTGATAACGTTCCTACAAATTATTTTCTCAACAGTTTCCATATGCATGGATATCACCTGAATCTTCTTACCAGAGCTTAAATTGTGTGTCAATTTACCCTAGCCATGAGTGGCTCCAAACCTGATATCCTGTGGGCCCCACACCATGTTGACAGATTTGTTGTGTGCGATTCGGAGCTGAGCCTTTATCACATTGACTCTGCTGTAAGTTCAGAGCTCAAGGCAGGGTCCTTGCGGTTGTCAGAAGAAACTACAGCTACACTACTGTCAATAAATTCGGATACACCGTACATGAAATGTGTGGCTTGGTATCCCAAGTATGATCCTGAATGTCTCCTTGCTGTTGGACAGGCCAATGGCCGAGTGGTACTTACCAGCCTCGGGCAAGATCACAACTCAAAATCTAAAGATTTGATAGGCAAAGAGTTTGTTCCCAAGCACGCCCGGCAATGCAATACCCTCGCGTGGAACCCACTGGATAGCAATTGGCTTGCTGCAGGGTTAGATAAACATCGGGCTGACTTTTCAGTACTGATCTGGGATATCAGCAGCAAGTATGCCCCAGAGACTGCAGTTGCTACAGAGAAAGTAAGGCTTTCAGCAGGAGATGCGGAAGCAGGCCTGGTAGTAACAAAACCACTGTATGAGTTAGGACAGAATGATGCTTGTCTCTCTCTCTGTTGGCTTCCACGGGATCAGAAGCTGCTGTTAGCTGGAATGCATCGAAATCTGGCTATCTTTGATCTTAGGAACACAAGCCAAAAAATATTTGTAAACACCAAGGCTGTCCAAGGAGTGACTGTGGATCCCTATTTCCATGATCGTGTTGCTTCCTTCTATGAAGGTCAAGTTGCCATATGGGATTTAAGAAAGTTTGAAAAGCCTGTTTTGACCTTGACAGAGCAACCAAAACCCTTAACAAAAGTTGCATGGTGTCCAACAAGGACTGGACTGTTAGCTACTTTAACAAGGGATAGTAATATCATTAGACTGTATGACATGCAGCATACTCCCACACCTATTGGAGATGAAACTGAGCCAACAATAATTGAAAGAAGTGTCCAACCGTGTGAAAATTACATTGCTTCGTTTGCCTGGCATCCCACAAATCAAAATCGAATGGTAGTAGTGACTCCCAACAGGACTATGTCTGACTTCACAGTGTTTGAAAGAATTTCTCTTGCATGGAGCCCAGTGACATCCTTAATGTGGGCTTGTGGACGACATTTATATGAGTGTACAGAAGAAGGAAAGGCTAGTTCCTTGGAAAAAGACATAGCAACCAAAATGCGGCTCAGAGCTCTGTCAAGGTATGGTCTTGATACTGAACAAGTTTGGAGAAATCACCTCCTAGCTGGAAATGAAGATCCTCAGCTGAAATCACTTTGGTACACTCTGCATTATATCCTTTATTTTATTGTAGTTTTTGTCCTAAGGAAGTAATATACCAGTATATGTAAACCACTTACATAAAATGCATTAAAATCTTTAAATACAATGCAACATCCTGTGAATACTTTGCATATGTTAACAGGATGTGACCTAAAATTTTTAAAAACATTTTTTGAAAAAAATTAAGCTTCCTATACATGAAAATACTTATGAAGCAGTATACTGAAGATATGGATCAAAAACTTACAGGAAACAAAGGTCCCTTAGTTTATGCTGGCATTAAATCAATTGTGAAGTCATCTTTGGGTAAGAATGTTCCAACTTTGCTAAGTACTGTTGTATAATGTTTGCAAAACGATGCACTCATGGGTTTGTCTTTGGCAATTGTTCAAAGACGCTATTTAAAAATATCGAAACAAAGTATTTCTATTTGTGTTTTAATAATGTAAGTTAACAGTAATTTCCAGAGTTTACAGTGTTCTTTTAAAGTTAGTAATTGTAAAAGCATAGTATCCTCAGAGGCAAATCTTTGAACTATTTCAAACATTTGAGTTTTGACTATGGCATTAAGTATTCTTGCTCCCTGCATAACTATTATACTTTTCAAAGCTCCACATCAGGGTGTAGTTCTAGAAAGGTGACTTTGCTGTAGTCACTGCTAATGTATTAAGTACATTTATACAACTATGTTTAAATAAGCTGACCTGTTCTGAAGTGGTGATCACCCCTGGTTTGTCACATTCTGCCTCTCATGCTCACTGAAGTTTTTCTTAGTATAATTTATTATTTGAATATTTCCTTCTCATTTCAATATATGTCTTATTAATAAATATGCTCCTTGGAGCAAAAAAAATGAGTCTTCAGTGATGGGAAAGCTTCTAACACATTGATGCTGGCTGAGAACTGGTAGAGCAGATGCTTGACCCTGTATTATGTATCTTCAATTTGAACATACTGAAAACTCCTGTCAAATGTGACAAATGGTAGAAGAAAGAAAAAAGACTGAGGAATATGTGTCAAGCTTAGGTGCATAATTTTTAGCAGATCAAAATAATTTTGTGCATGCTGCTCCTTACCATGGAGTTGTAAGCAATGTTAAAGTACTAAAATGTGATACTCAGCTTTTGTACCTTGCTTTACGATTGAAATCAAAGTCTTGTGATGGCGATTGAAATTGTGATTTAAGCATAATTTAACTTATTTCCTATTTCTAGGAACAACAGAGAACCTCAGGCACAGCAGGAGTGGATGTGATAGACAAGCAGATATTATTCAATATCTGAGTGAGGAGAGATCTTTGGCTTTGCAGCTCTGTGGGTGGATAAAGAAGGGAACAGACCTAGATGTGGAACCTTTCCTAAATTCATTGGAACAGGAAGGAGACTGGGAGCGAGCTGCTGCTGTAGCACTTTTCAACTTGGACATACGGCGAGCAATACAAATTCTGAATAAAGGGGCTTCCTCAGGAAAAGGTCTGTATTGTGTTTAGTCTTTTATTTTGGCTCTATATTACATTTGATTTTTTTCTGTTAACAGAATTACGGAAGATAGTATGAAAGAGATGCCTGTTGTATTATAAAATTGTTACTTGAATCACTTGTATTGGAGCTTGACAAATCCTGATATTTCACTCATCAGACTACCATATGCCATACTGTCTAGTTAAAATAGATCATATGTTTTGGAATTTCCTACTGATAAAAAACTCAGAAAGACATATGTTCAGAACTAGTGTGATTCTTTTTTACATCTATGGAATTGCTGGGGGAAAGAGTGTCTGTCTATGCTTTCCATAGGGAGGATTCAGAGTGAAGACATGCTACTTTCAAATTCAAGAATAAAATTGAACTTTCTGACAGAATGAATATTTAGATTAAATAGTTTTTGCGTTTTTAGGAAACTTCTTGTCTTGAAACTTTTATATAAAATTGTCATCCTCCAGCTAGGTCTGTTAAAGGATGGCTGGATATACAGTCCTGTCTTTTCACTTCTTGTGGGTATGCATTATGATAATGACAATCTTTTATGATAGCTGTTTCAAAATACCACAAGCAGTGTGATGCTGTTTAAAGAGGCTGTCATGCATGTAGATGCTAACTTACCTGAGCAGAGGCATTTAAAGCAGAAGCTACTATACATGGTAGTGTATGCACATTAATTTTAGGTAGTGTTAAGTCTACTTCATTTTGTGTTGCATCCTGACCAAACATTGTTTCAGATGGAAGCTTTCATTTACAGTTTTAACTGGATTTTTTTTAGTCCTTAACTTGAATAATATTGTTTCACTGATTCCTTTTCATAAATCAGGTGATCTGAACCTTAATGTAGTAGCAATGGCTCTATCAGGCTACACAGATGAGAAGAATTCACTTTGGAGAGAAATGTGCAGTACTCTAAGACTGCAATTGAACAATCCCTACTTGTGTGCTATGTTTGCTTTCCTGACGAGTGAGTCTGGTTCATATGACGGTGTTTTGGTGAGTAAATTTCTGTCTGTTAGGTTAAAATTTCTTTATGCAATAGGAGCGTATAGATAAATGCACATATGTAGGGGGAGTCCTATATACTCCAAGAATTAATCAAATTAGAATGTATTCTTTTATCCTGGAGCCGGCAAATAGCATTTCTTTCTGCTACACAGACATTTCATATTAGTGAATGTTATATTAGTAAACACATCATGCATGAACAGCCAAAATATCCATTATAGTTAACACATTTTTTTTGAGGAATTTGGTTTTTAGCATGGAGTTATTAAACCACTAGAAATACATTATCAAAATAATATAAGCAGTGGGAAGAAGCAGAAGAGAGATGAATAATAGAATTGCAAAAAGCAGACTAAATGCAGGGGAGTTTGCAGGACTTTGATCAAGCTATATTTGCATTGAATTGCATTTTCTTTTCCCTTGCTTGCTTGTTAAAATAATTTCGCTGTGTTGAAACAGTAAATGGAGTATTCCAGGTCTTCTGAAACTGATACAGAATTACCATTTAAAAGGCAAACTAAATCTTTAATCATGAGATAGTTTGAGCCTTTGGAGGAGTTAACATATTTGATTCCTGGTTAGAGAACAGTAGAAATACTTGATTCAGTAGGAATTACTTAGCCCAGGAGAGGACTCCTGTAATGCAGCAGTGCAGTTGGCCCAAAGCTGTTGAAAGCAAAGTTGTCATAATTTGATGCTTTTAGGGTAATGAAAAACAAAAAAAGGTTAGAATCCCAGAGGAGAGAAGCCTGGATCTTTTATTTTTTCTGTCTTTGAGAGAGAGTATTGTTGTTCTCTGGATGTTGGATAGTAATTTTATAGGGTTTTTTATTGATGAGCTGGCAACTCCCACATGATAAGGTGCTGTTTGTTTTTAATTTTAATTTTTCCTTCAGTGAAAAACCTGTTGAAGTTTGAATGAAAGAGATTTTGCCAAGCGCATCTTGTTTTGGCAGTGTCAGTCACAATTTCTAATCTGAGAATATCAGGAGGGAAAAATATGGGCACAGCTGAGTATGAGAATTAATACAGAGAAGTATTTTTTTTCTTCAGTATTGCATCTGGTGAAATGATTAAAAAGCAGAAAGTAAATATTGATGCACTGCTGAAGCTCAAGTGTTAATGTACTTCTGAGAAATTTGTTCTGGATGTTGAGTTTCTGTTTGCTTGGGGTGTTTTGTTGCTTTGTTTGTTAACTTTTATTTGCAATTTAAGGAAGGAATGGGGTGGTTAGGCTAGTTATTTTGTAAATATAGTAAAGGAAGCTTGGTTTTTTCTTCTTCTGCCTGTGTCTTGGTGGGACTCTTGGCTTATACATGCTGGAGGCACTAAGTCCTCTACAGGACTTGCAAAGTTTATTTTTGTAGAGTTTCATAAACCATGTAGGATGTGTTGTACCAGGCTTTCCCGGGAGATTCTTCCCATATCTCCAGTCTTCCTCTGATACCTGTATCTGAGTACAAACGAGTAAGCTGATATTTAGAGTTAGCTTTCTCCAGATGTCATGCTTTCTTTGTACACAATCAATTTCGTTGTATTAGTTAGACAGTAGTGCAAGTGCTCTGATTTTTACAATGTATTGGAAAAACAGAAACATGCATCTGATGTTGGCATTCCCATTTTTCTCTCTAAAGTATGAAAATAACGTAGCTGTACGAGACAGAGTGGCATTTGCTTGCAAGTTCCTCAATGATGCTCAGGTAAGTTTGTGGTTGCACATCTAAACAAACTTTTAAACTGGGCTTAATTCAGAGGCCGAAGAAACTCCGCTAGAAGGGTGAACAGTAGCAATAATGAGTCATGAGTTTTTTCTTATCACAGTAGTATATAAGGTATGGTATCTGGCTTTTAGTTTGTACTTTCAGCTTGATTTTTGATTTAGTTTTTGGTTGGTTGGTTTGGGGGCTTTATTGGTTTTGTTGTTGTTTTGGAGGTTTTTGTGAGTATTCATTACATGGTAGTTTAAGTGCAATTGCATTAACTTTACACCTGTTCTACTGGACAATATTTCTACTTATTCAGTATTTATTTCCAGGCGTTAATGTTCTCTCAAATTAAGGTTTGGTTTTACAGCAGGAACGTTCTATTTTAAATTCACCAAAGTATTCTAGGGACACATAACCTCTCTTTGCATTTTCTATCAGGAAGCTTAAAGTTTGTGTATAAACACATGATTTCATGCAGTGTCCTGCAATGTAGTAATTTAACTTTTTCCAGCAACGGGGCATTCTGTTAGCAGCAGACACTGGTTTTACTTATATTTATATATTTCTTCATATATATTTTTTATAGCTCAACAGGTTTATTGAAAAGCTGACAAATGAAATGAAAGAGGCTGGGAATTTGGAGGGAATACTGTTAACAGGGCTGACAAAAGATGGAGTTGACTTGATGGAAAGTTATGTTGACAGAACTGGAGATGTCCAGACAGCAAGCTATTGCATGCTACAGGTTAGTGTTTCACTCCAAAAGAAACTTTATGGAGGAAAACTAAGCATAGTTTCTTTATCAGTGTAGTGTTGAATTTTGTGAACTAAGAAGTATTTTCTGTACTAAATTGGGACAACTGGGGGTTTTTTGTGGAGTCATCGGAAACTCAGTGTTAACTAATAAGCCTGTGTCTTCACCCTCTCTGGCTGAGATAGCTTGAGGAGATAGCAGGGGAAAGAGACAGAAGAAAATCAGTCGTTTTCACTAGCTGAACTGGGAATACCCATTTATCTGCTTATTGCTGGTGTGTTTCCTGATGTTTTCATTTTGTTTTTTTTGCTTTCAGGATTTTGGTAGAGAACAAAGGTGAGGGTTTTGTTTGTTTGTAGGCTTTGGGGTTTGTTTTCTTTATAAAGGGCTTACCTTGGCCCTTACACAGTAGCAGCTATTGCCAGCAGTGTATTTAACTGCACGTGTAATCATGACAGTGATGTAGACTGTGACACGTGACAGAACTTTCAAATCCTTCATCTCACAGACGTGAGTTCTTAGGAGGACATGGCAGCATAAGTATTTTCAACCAGAGAGAAACTGAAGAAACTGAAACTGAAGAAAGCCTTTATCAAACTCACAGTTTAACAGAAAATTCATCTTCTTCAGGATAAATTACACTGTATTATTTCTTGTATCTTGTAGTACACTTTGTAAAGCCTTTTGAAAAAGTGAGTAATATGTATTGTGTCTCTTCAATGTATGTCTGACTTTTTTTCCTGCCTGCTTTAGGGTTCTCCATCAGATGTACTTAAGGATGAAAGGGTTCAGTACTGGATTGAGAACTACAGGAATCTCTTAGATGCTTGGAGGTTTTGGCATAAACGTGCAGAATTTGATATCCATAGAAGTAAGCTGGATCCCAGCTCAAAGCCTTTAGCCCAGGTAAATAAAAAACTTATATGAAGTATGAGCAGTCCAGAAAGGAATGTGGCATGGTGCTTCTGTAAAAAAACCTTGCTGGCCGTATCTGGGTTTTCATGAGGATTTATGTGCAAAAGAAAGATTTCAACTAATCCTGCCCTAATAAAAAGAGGTGTCAGATTTTTTTTCAAGTAACAGGTCTTTCAGAAACTGTAACCTATCTACACTTTACTTCTGGGGAAACTGGAAACTCTTTTGATTTTTTTTTTTGATACATCAGAGATGTATCATCCAGCTGAATTCAGTGTCAGGGTGAGACTGATGCTGAAACCATGGAACTAGTTCAAATTACCTTTAATTGAAAAAAACTCAAAGCTGTTTTGAAGCCCTTGAACCTGACATTAAAGTGAACAGCAGCAACTTTCATTATCAGTTCTGAACATATGCTGACCTGAAAACTAACGCCCTTCCCAAATGCTATCTTCTTAAATTCTGGTGGCAGTTTTAGCCAACATGGCACCTTTTACTCTCCCATGTCTGCTAAGTGTGTTCATTACAGGCTTTAGGGCCTGAGAGTTTCTGAGGAACTGGTTTTGAATTCATTTATCAGTCACAGCTGTTTAAGCAGAGCTGTTCCAAGTGGGAGGGAGTTGAGTTTACTGCTCCTTCCTTATGTGGTTAACATAAACAGCCCCTAAAGAGTTTAAAATGTGTGCTCTTTGATATCAAGTCACAACTTGTGACATGAAGGATGCAGATAAATAATATTAGGGTAATCCTTATGTTGGTGACTGTAGTGTGAGTCATCTTGACTGTAAGGAGGGAGAGACCAGACTTTATATACTAAGTAGAATAAACCTGATTTCTTCCATTACTGAAGATATAGCTTTTATTATCGTAAATAATATATTTCAAAGTTTCAACAATTGTGCATGTTTTTATGTGCTTTTGAAGTAAGTGAGCATCATTAAGGCCTACTTCTCAGGGCTGTGTGCCTCATCTATAAGCCAAGATGTTAAGAACTCCTTCACAAGTAGCTTTGGCTTTCCAGGGCACTCTCTAGAATATCTGGTAGATAAATGTTTACTAGCTTGAATGGATTCACTCACAAGTGTAGCAAAAGTGGAACCAAACCAAAAAATTAATGGGCATTTGTTCTCTTTAGGTGTTTGTGAGTTGCAATTTCTGTGGGAAATCAATCTCTTACAGCTGTTCAGCTATTCCTCATCAGGGGCGAGGTTTTAGCCAATATGGAGTCAGCGGGTCACCAACCAAGTCAAAAGTTACGAGCTGTCCTGGTTGCCGTAAGCCCCTTCCCCGGTGTGCACTTTGCTTGATAAATATGGGAACACCAGTTTCCAGCTGTCCAGGTATGACACAGTGGGTTTTAGTTATTCAGCTAGAGTACTAGTTAAATTAGCTGTTCCTATTGGAAGATCTTCTGTTGCACTTTTTTTTCTATTTGTCGTTACACTGTAAATATTCATACTCATCATTTTGAAGGGAGAAAGGACCATAATTGAGAATTTGTTTACATACCATCTAATTTTATGATGGAACCTTTGTTTCAATTCTTAAGGGTCAGACAGTATGCATAGTTACTTGGTTCTGGCAGTTTTCCATGAAATTGTCAGTCACATTCCATGGTTAGACTGATGTAAAGATGCAAGTATTGTGGGGGTCAGTGTTGTGAGCTTTACAACTGAAAGAAATGGGGAGTGTATTTTCTTGAGATGAATTGTAGGCATGCTACACAAATCTTCGAATGTAAATGAATTAATTTTTAGGTGGAAGAGGAGGAGAGATGTGGTGTGCTTTCTGTAACTAAGGATGAAAGAAAGCATGGGTCATGCTGTCACAGCTAAGAGATATTATGACTAGAATATTTTAGTTCTAAATGCCTTTGGCTCAGCATTATAAAATGTCTAAATGAAAAGGATTTTGACCATATTTTTAAGTCAGTCTTGTTACAGAGCCATGAGCAGCTGTACAGTTGTCATGTTTATTTATCTCTTCTCATTCTTTCACTGATCTTTGTTATGACTTCTATATTGTACTTGTTCCAATTCATAACTTACATATTGTTGATTTTTTTTTCTAAAGCAGAAGATTTCATGTGCAGCAGAACAGGCCCATAATTCACTGGAATATAAATCAATCAATAAAGCATAAATCACCATTGAAGGAGATTCTGTCTGTAAAACTTGTTTAATAGGCAAGTTTAGCATGTCCATAAGATGTGAAGCAACAGCTCGGCAGTCTAATTCTTTTTGGCATTCTTCCATGTCTTAATAGTTTTACTGACTTCTCTTTTAAAATCAGGCTGCTTTTTCACATAATATTCTTAATTTCAAAATTATTTTAGTGGTATTACTGGAACTGAAATACAAATGAAGTGTAATGATTTACAGCCATATTTGTGGGGGTGGGTTTTTCTCTGCACAGGAGGATCCAAGTCAGATGAAAAAGTGGATCTTAGCAAAGACAAGAAGTTAGCCCAGTTCAACAACTGGTTTACTTGGTGTCACAACTGTAGGCATGGTGGACATGCTGGTCATATGCTGAGCTGGTTCAGGTAAGTTGATTTTAAATTTTTGTTATTTCACATATGCGTGCTGCACTGAGTAGAACATGCCTCCTTCCCTGTATCTATTGTTATAAAAGTTTAAATAATAAAACTGAACTATGATGCTGAGTTTTTCTGAGATACTACACCTCTACATAGTTAAGTGTATAATTCCAAAATTATTTTACCTGTTTTTTCTTTTTTTGCCTGTTGCTATTTAGGGACCATACCGAGTGCCCAGTTTCTGCCTGCTCTTGTAAGTGTATGCAGCTGGATACAACAGGGAATCTCGTTCCAGCAGAGACTGTCCAGGCATAAATACTGTTAGAAAATGTGTGGCTCTCTAATGGATGTCCATCATAGTCCAAGCATATATTTTAGACAAAGGTAATTTGTGACTTACTGTGAAAAAATAAATTGCTATCAGAGTAGTAAAATGATGTGTGTATGACTGTGCTTGGTAGAAACAGGTATTCCTGAAGTGAGCCTCTAGGTACAGTGCGTGGCCCTTATTCAGAGGACTGAAGAAAAGCACTCCTGGAATTGTGGACTCTTTGGATTTGCTAAAATCCAAAGACCTTTATTAAAAAAGTTTTCAGGATAATGCTGATTGGCCCCAAAGCTGAGGTTATATGCTGTGAAAGCAGACCTTCAAATAAACACTTGAAAAGTGTCCTTCAGAAGATGGCAAAGTGATGCTGTGGATTCCTCTGTTCATTGTTTGATCACACTCTCTTGTATGCAAATGATTGTTTCCTTGTAAGTTCATTCAAAGTGCCACTGTCAACTGTATTCTAAAGATTTTTTTAAAGAAAAATCCGTTTCTTTCTGTTCCCAGGTTTTGTTGATAGTAAAGCAACATCTTTGCAATTCAGGTTCTTACTTAACCAGCCTACATATCTAGCTGATGCAAATTTTAATGCTAAAGAGTGTGGGAGTTTTCCCTCCTAGCGATGACTCTATCCTAGAGAAGAGTTCCCTGAGAAGTCCTGTGACTATTTCAGTGCAGAGTGCAGGTAAACTATAGGAGGTTGTATCTGATAAATTTTTAACTTAGTACTGTGAAGATCTGAAATCTCAAGGACTGGAGACTTGTAAATACGTAAGTTTTAAACTATGTGCAGAGTTTTGGCTACAAAAATATTTGAAGACTTTGAGATAATCAGCATTTCCCTGTTACTTTGGAAATATACTGGGAAGGGTGGAATCAACCTGTATAAATCCTGCTTCTGGTCACTAGTGGACACCCATCTGCTCCCAAAAGGCTGTGCAATTTTAAGTAATTGATCAGAGTACTTCTAGATGTGTTACCTGCTGGAATTAAGATTATTTATTAACTTGAGAGAGTGTCAATGATATTTTGCTAATACTGTGCTAGGAGCTAATTGGTATTGTTGTCCTTGACTTTGTAGGCAACAAAATTCACACAAATTAGGGAAAAAAAACAAACCTGTTTTAAGGTAAGTGATAATAACATCAGTTTACTTGGTGTGTGTTTATTTACAGTATATGAGTTACTCAACACTTGTGTGCTATGAAATAGTAAATGGAATGCTAGCAATAAACTGGTACTGTTTGCCAGGACTGTGAAAATTGGTGTTTTAAAAGAGAATATATTGTAATATACCACTCATTCTCTGTGCTCTAGTGTAGTTTCAAGAAGATAAAATGTGGAAGTGTTTTCTGTGGGTGTACAAGATTACATTCAGGACTTTGGGTTATATTTTCTGATTTAGCATTTATGTTGTAATACATCTGCATTTATTTTGATCTAAAATTGGCAAAGATCTTTTTTTAAATTAAAAATCTAAGAGGTACTTGATATTTCTAGGCATGGGAGAGCAGTTCTTTTTTTTCTTTTTAGAATATTTATTTCTCTTTCCAGTATTTTTGCACACTTCATGTTGCTGTTGAAGAGCTCTTCAAAATGTTCTCCATTTATAAATGTAAACTGGGGCTTACTGTATGATACCCTATTTATATAAATACAGGCAATAAAGCTTTTGCTTTATGAAAATGAGGATTTGTAAGTGTCAAGTGTTTGATTTTTATTCTTGTGTAGTAACATTTAGTAAATTTTCCTGATAATTTCCATATTGTGAATGCAACTACCAACACACAGTGTCTCGTTTTCTCATGTAAAGAAAAATCATCTATGTTTTCACCTCGACTAGAACTGTGTTTAAAATTCTATCATTAAGTTAAATTACATGCTCACTTTATTTAATACTCGTATCTTTGAAATGTTTTGAGTTAAGAATGTGCATATTGTGGCATAATATCACTATGAGTTTTGGCTGTTGCAATTAGTAATCAGGCTTTCAGGTCAGTAATTACACTGTTTGCAAAATTTACAAAGCAAGAGCTGTATGTTTTTTAATTACCAGATTTTTTTCCTTGTTTTGCTTTAAAATTAATAAAACTGTAATTTTGGGGGTGATTTCTTGTTTTCTAACAAAAAGTATAGCTACAGACATTTTATTAGCTGCAGTTACTTTTACATTTACTGTTGCCTGGTATATCTCAGCTCAACTCTGCTGAAGGTGGCCTTGCATGCTAAAATGTTTTGATCCTCTGGCTTACACTGATTACATTTCATTGTTTTAATTTCATTAGATGTTTCAGCCTTGTAGCCCTTCCTTGATTAAGCACGAACACTTAATCATCACACACCCAGGCTCCTTGCTCACGAGCACCATGTGTGTTGTGCACGTGTCCATGCCCAAGCCAGGACAGCAGAGCAGGCGAGCAGGTGAGCCAAGAGCCCAGCAAAAGGTACCAAGTCTCAGAAGTCAGTAATGAGTATAGGGGGAGCAGTCCTGTTCCAAATAGCATAAACTTCTAGAAGTCTGTTCTGATTACAGCTTTCACTTCGTACCCCCCTTCTCCTCTCCCAGGTTCCCTCAATTCACCAGCCTCCTCCCAAAGAAGCCACCAGCTCCTCTTCACACCTTCCATTACTGGTCTGCTGTTGGCCCTGGCTTTGGTGAAATCCCTCTCTGGTGTTTATGATACAGTTGCCCTGGTGCCTCCCCTTCAGTCAGCGACCCATGAAGCCCCTGCTTCCCATTTTGTTACCTATGAGGTCTGGCAGTTTCCCACCTTTCATTTGTGTGTGATGCCTGGGGCCCTGCTAACCATCAGGGCTAGATGACAGCAGGCCCCATGGTTATGTCTTTCCCTTGGTATCTGTACTGGCTGGCAGTTTTCCACATAGTTATGTAGGAAATTATGCTGGTAAATGCATATATGACCTGAGCACTTACTCTAATACCAAAAATGTTTTACAGTTCCTTGCATTGCTGACTGGTTTGTACAGCCACAGGGCCAGGATAGGCCATTTATTCACACAGCCTGATAGTCTGTAGAGAAGCACATGAATAAAAAGCGCATAGGGGAAACTTTTAGTTGTGTACAGATGGCCCAGCCACCTTTCACTGCTGCAGGACTGCATGAACAAGAGTCTTGACTGACAAAGGGAAACCAGCATTTCCCGCTTGGTGTGTTTAAACTTTCCCTCACAAGACCTCATACCCCAGGCTGGTCTCTGTGAAGTGCTAAAGCCATCTAGTGGCAGGCTGCTCCATTGGACATCGGTGGTCTGGGTAACTAACTGTACATAATATTTTACAGAGTATATGTACACACACAAAATACGAATTTTCTAAAGCAGAATGGAACAAAATATTTTTAAATGCTAGGAAAACATGCATGCAGTTATTAAGAATGACATTTGATTCTACTGAGCACTAAAATAGTCTGGTGACAGACAGAGCATGGTATCCTGCCACATCGACCTTCTGTTCTGTTTGCTGTAGGAGACTGGTTCCTACTTCAGAAGACCTCCTTCCTAGTGACAGTAACTGTGTCACTGTCTGCCTTCTAGGTGGGGAGAAAAAAATAGATCCCCTGTTAACTTGATCATCTCTCCAGTTTGTAGTGAGTTCAATGCGTAAGTTTTTGAAACATATTCCTCGACTGAAAAAAGAGATGTCCATAAATAAGCACAAAGCTAGCAGTCTTATTAAGGCACTAAATCTAGCTACTAAACCTGAAACCTGTTTGTACAAAAGTTCAATGAACGTGGCTAAGGTTTATTTAAAATACTTTGAAATACAATAGTAATTCCCAGAGAATATTTCCAAAGTTCAATTTTACTTTGATTGTGTTACCTCAAGTGATGCAAAAATTTAGCAAAGTGTTGTAAGTAGCCTGGATAGTAACAAAATTTGGGACTGTGTGGAAGTTCCTATGGTTAGTCACCATGACAAGGTGGCTGAATCCTGGTACTGCTGCTTAGACTCCAACCAAGACTGAAGGTTGTGATGAGAAGTCAACTGTGCTTGAAATCCCCAAGCCTAATTAGACATCTTCCAAGTGTTTAGCATCAGTGCAAAGGCAAGAACCTTGTACTCCACTTTGTTAAATTTAACTGTGTCAGGTAAAAGAGAACAGGAATTGCCACATATCACTGAAAATAGCACTCTAACATTTAATGCTGACATGAACAGTTCAATGTAGTGAATCTTTTTTATTGGTGAAGATACCATTTTCAAGATGCAAAATAGCCCCCCATTCAATAAATTTGTATCAAAGCAAATGAAATCAAAAATCTTTATATTAAAACCCCACCAAATTTTTCCATACAAGTTTCCTGTAATGTATCCTAGAACCTCTACCAACTAGAAAAGGATGCTTACAAAATTTCAGTTTCTGACAAGTCTAATCTTGCAGAACACTCCTCATAGATGCAACAGGGTTAAATATATACAGTGAGTGAGACACAAAGTGTTCTCCTTGCTGAATAAATACATTTGCAAAGAAAATACTCTTCATAGGCAATACTTAGCACATGTAACAGTGTCTTTTCAGTATACTTGTTGAAAATAAATGCAACTGTTACCATGCTGTCAGGCAAGAAACCACAGTACTGTTAGAAGCTCTAAATGTATGCTAATAAAAATCAAGTGTTCCTCCCACTCCCAAACGGGAAGTATTCAGGGAATTCATGAATAATTTTTAGTGCTTCATTGTAGAGTTCCAGATCTGAAAAAGGGCAAAGAAAATGGTTATGATGCATAAGCTCAATTCCCCACAAGTCACTGACAACATTTAAGTACTGCTTATTTTAAATCAGTATAGCTGAGTGATCCCAGTCTCCCTCAAGCTCCCATTTTCCCAAGGCAGGAACACCCATTGCTTGTTTTCTGGAAGGTTATTTTTAGGCCTGCTAGCTGCACTACCACACAAGGTTCAGGGCAAGGTGGGAACCACGTGGTCAGGAGTGGGAGAACAATCTGGCCACAGCAATGATCTAGACTGGCTCCAGCTTTGAGTCACTCCCTACAGTTTAACTGTAAACCACTATATTTGGTACAGAACTTTTCTCATGACACTCTCCTTTTCTACACCCCGCTCCTTATCTGGCAGCTTGAATAAAGACCTTGTCCATAAGGAAAGGTAATCAGGCTTTCCCTTCTTATTTACTGAAGATGAGTTCAGAACTCAAAATGAATTTGCCATAATGTATATTCTTACTTACCAAATGAACTTTTATCTTCTCTGAACTGGACATATGATGCACACATGATGGTTGCCTGATTTGTTACTCTTCCCACCACTTCAATAACCCCTGAAATCTCCTCATCCAGCTAGAAAACACACCAAAAATGAAATCAGTAACACTAAATTAGCTGCTGCCTTTACTGCACAGCACTTAAGCTAGGAACTCTCCACAACTGATGGTTTGTTCATGACAGATTCCATTCCATGTCAAACAACACAGTACTACTGAAAAGACCTGTCACCATCCCCCCCCCCAAAAAAACCCACAAAAACCTTGATCCACTTAAAGATTTAGAGGTTTTGTAATAGCCAATTCAATACCAACACAAAAAATATGAAGAAGCATCTGAAGAAAGATACCAGTTTATAAGTATATAAAACGGTGTCATTTAATCACTGAACAGAGACTAATCTAGGACACAGAGCAGAACAATTCTGATTTTAGAGCACTGCATTCAAACCTGTGTCAGTTATAGAACTCTGTAAGAGCTAAGGAGGCATCACACATTCCAGAGAGCAGTTCCAGTGTTCCACATTCAGGAGGTATATTTGGAAATTATTTCTTAAGTAGTCTGTCAGTAAGTGTTCAGAATACAAAGATATTGACACTAATAAGCCTTTGGCTGAACAAAGGAAAAAAAAAAGCTAAAAATTCTATCTTACTCCAAAATAATACAGCTTGAACATTTTCTTTGTTTTTTAAGATACAAATTTTAGCAGTGCAGTACTATTTTGGTAATGTTCTTCCAATATCTAAGTCTTATTTTTCACTTTCTAGTAAGTCTTCTGGAATAATTCCCTCCCCATAGTTTTGGGGTTCTCTGTTGAAAGAGGGAACTACACATGCACAAACAGAGAAATACATTGGAAGGGAAAAATGTTAGAAAGCATTTTGATTAGCAAATCTAGAAGTTTCCCCACGGATATTGGGTGAGCTGGAGAGATGAACCGGGCCTCGTGTTTTTGCACACACCAGTTTCTCCCAAGGCAGTGGAACACAGACTGAAGTGCCCAGCACTACAGCTTTGCATTTATGGAATTCAACCACTTAAACCGTTACAGAAAATATTATAGAATCATTGGTCAGATGCTAACATCTGAGTTTTTAACAACCCAAGGCAGGAAACGTTTTCACAAACTCAAGAAAGACGTAAGAGACATTTTGTTGTGGTTTGAAGTCAGCAATCTTCAATTTATAAGACAAAACTCTTCCGTATCAAACTGCATTTTTCATCAACAAGGACAGACTCTTGTCTTGAAAGACTGAGAGAGTACTATATGCAATTATTTCCCATGGAAATGGCAAGGTTTCTCAGCATTTAACAACTCATTCAGAGAAGAAGATACAAATATACACATGCACTGAGTCAAACTAGAGCATTTGCCATCACAATTAAAATAATTCTTTAATTACAACATTTCTTGGTGGAAAAAACATACTTAGAAGAGAATGCCAAAGTGTTACTCCTTCAGTGGTAGGTGATAACAAAGGAAGCAGTATTTTCGTTCAGTAGTTGTAATTATATCTTACACCCCTTGCATTAATTGCTTAGGGTTTTTTTCAAGAAAGAATGCTTCAAGCTAACTATGGAGTTTACTGAAACGCTATAACAAGTGTTCTAAGAGGATGTAGCAATATTAACTTAAAAAACCCTTGAAAACACCATATTCTTTTTGATTATAAAAGCAATAAGAAAATGGGAGGAAAGACTGAAATTAAAATAACGCTAATAAACGTAGTGGAATATATTACACTGTGAACAACTAATAGAGTAAGAGAAAATAGCCAGAAAGGGATGTGTCTGACAAGGAATGAGTTCTGTCTCTTAACACCAGCTGAAAATTGATGAAGACCAAGGCAGCTCATGGGTAAGAGAGCTACAGGTTAGCTGAAAGATGCAAGAAAGAGAGGCAATGAAATATAGGGGGGAAAACTCAAAACAGGGAAGGCATGCACAGGTTTCAGAAGAGACAAAACCTCCGGAACCCACAAGAGGCGACATAATTTCCAAAGCACTCCTTAACTTACAGGCTCGCTCAGCTCCACAGTCGTATGCTTGCCGAGTCCATCCGAAAGCACGACAAGCTTCCCACTAGAATGAATCTACAAAAGAACATTTAAGTTTGCAAAAGACATTAGGCCTGTGCGCTCCAAAGGCACCTGGAAGCGTCACGGAAAAGCTTTGGCCGCCTCAGCCAGTTCTTTCCCGCAAAGCTCCGTCCGCCTCCCGCCCTGCTCCCAGGCCGGCTGGAGCCGCCGAGCCGCCCCAGGGACGGCGCCAGCCCTTCCACACAGAGCGACGGGGCAGCCACAGCCCCGCTCCCAGACCCCGCCGAGCGCCCCACGCACCTTCTCGACGCGCCCCACGAAGCAGACGGGCTGCCCGATGTGCTGCGCCAGCTGCCCCGTGGCGATGCGCGGCCGCGGCACCTCGTGGATGTCGCCCATCGCCGGCACCGCTTCCCGCCTTCCGCGGAGCGAGGGAGGGAGAGAGGGAGGGAGGGACGGCGGCTCCAGGCACGGGCGGTCGGGGCGGGACTTCCCCTCCGCCCGAGGCGACCCGGAAGCGGAGGCGGAGGCTGGTGAGAGCGGCGGCGGCGGCAGCGGGTGGGTGGGTGACGGAGGGGGGGCTGTCGGTGCTGCTGCGGCGGGGAGGGCGGCGGGGGCCGAGCCCCGGGGAGGCCGGGGGAGCCGGCCGTCGGCTTCCAGCCCTGTCCTGTCGTTCATTCCTTTTAAATCGCCCCATGTTTCCCCTCCCCGGCGTTTTCCCTCTCCTTTCAGTTAGTGGCTCCCCTCAGGTGTAATTTGGCAGCGTGCCCTGGCAGCCGAGAGGGCAAAAGGCGTCCTGGGGTGCATCAAGCACAGTGCAAACAGAGGTGATGATCCCGCTGTAGTCAGCGCTGGTGTGGCCTCACCTGGAATATTGTGTAGTTGTGGGCTCTGCAGCTACATCCAAAGCTGAAGCAGTGGTGAAGGGAATGTCCTGTGAGAAACAGCTAAGGACTTCGGGTTTGTCTCGTTTGGAGAAAAGGAGGCTGAGGGTTGTCCGCATCAGTCTAAGGCTTCCTGAGGAGGGAAGGTGGAGACGGGATGCTGATCTCTTCTGCCTCGTATCCCAGGGTATGTGGGAATGATTCAAAGCTGCACCAGAAGAGGTTTAGACTGAACATTAGGAAGCATTTCTTTACTGAGAGGGTGGTCAAACACTGGAACAGGCCTGTCAGCGTTTAAGAGGCGTTTGGACAATGCCCTTAATAATGTGCTTGAGCTTCTGAGATCCTCCCTGAAGTGGTCGGGCAGTTGGACCAGATGATCATTGTAGATTCTTTCCAATTGAGCTATTTTATTCTATTAATTTCCTTTTATTTCATCGTTGAGATTGAGCTGGTGCTCAATCCCCAGGTTTAGAACAACTGATGGATGTAAGACAGAAATAGCATCTGGACATGGCGCTTGCCATGCATCGTGCCTTTTTCCACGTGCTTTCCCAATTGGTCCCTGGCATGGAGAGGTTCCTCCCAACTGCTCTTGTGGCAAAGGCGACTCACATATCACAGTCTGCATTTGACATAGTGTTGCCAGCAGGTCGAGGGAGCTGCTACTTCCCCTCTGCTGTGCACTGGTGGGGCACCTGGAGTGCTGGGTACGAGGGCACATGTGGACACACTGGAGAGAGGCCAAAGAAGGGTCACAACAACGATTAAGGGGCTGGACCATCTTATATATGAGGAAAGACAGAGAGAGCTGCAACTGTTTAGCCTAGAGAAGAGAAGGCTCAGAGGGCTCTTATTAATATAAATACCTGAAGAAAGGGTGTAAACAGGACAGTCAGGCTCTATTCAGTCGTGCCCAGTGAAAGGAACAGAGGCAAAAGGTGCAAACTGAAACATAGGAGGTTCCTCAGGGAACACCAGGGAACACTTTTGTCACTGTGAGAGTGACCAAGCACTGGTACAGGTTGCCCAGAGGGGTTGTGGGGTCTCCATCCTTGGAGATAGTCAAAAGCCACCTGGATATGGTCCTGAACGACCAGCTCTAAGATGGTTCTGCTTAAGTAGGGGGTTGGACAAAGTGGCCTCTGAAGGTCCTTTCTAACTGTAGTCATTCTGTGGTTCTGTTATTTCCTTTTCTTTTCCAGCACTGGTGTTTCAGGAAATACTTGGTAAAATCTAACTCTGCTCTGGCTTAAAAGGGCAGTCACAGAACCGCCCATGTGCTGACTGTCTCTTCTGACTAGCCACGGGCCAGTTCAGCTTGCTAACCAGTACAAAGTGGTTTTTGTTAGTTGGCTGGGGTAGCGTTGTTCTACGGCAGCAGCCTGTGTCAGCTTGCCAAGGAAAAAAGCTGCTGCCAGAAGCTGTGCAGGACCAGCATGTGACATGGGAGTGCTCTGGAGTTAAATGTTACATGAGATTTAGCTGGTTGTCATCCCCTCAGTGTCACCGTGACAGTCACCTTTTCAGTATTTTATTTGCAAGAGAATATCCTCATCTCCATAGCATATCTTCAGAGATTTGAAAGGAGAGATCTCATCAATGTAGCTGTTGGAGCAAGGTGCAGCAGGGTGCTGCACAGTGGCCCTTCTAAGGCTGAAGGGTTTGAAGGGTCAGCGGCTAGAAAAACATGTTGTACAAGTTCTTACAAACGCGTGTCTGTATCACACTTAGCAGCTGTTGAAGGTTTTCATTCAAAAGAAAATTGTTCGAAGGGAAAACAGTAGGCTTCAGCCTATCGAGTATTGTGTCTCATTAACACCTAGCTTTCTCTTTTTGCATTTTCTCTCTTCAGGGTTTTGAATGTTTACATCAGTTTAAGTGCTGTTATTTCACTCCTGGCTTTGTTTTTGTCACCTGTGCTTTTGTTGTCTGACTTGGTTGTGGCTGGTTTTTTTATGATTCAGCTTCTTCAAGTGTTTTTGTACTATGGTAATCTGGGTTGTATAGTTCTTGTATTTCTGCTTTCCTTAAATTTTACAAAAACATTAAAAATAAATACTAACATTTTATGGAATACAGAAAAAAATCTTTGTTAATGTTTCATTATACATATATCCATTTTTTTTAAAATTTGGGTTTCTTGTGATACTTCCCATTCTTCTGTTTTCAAGAAATACAAACTAAAAAACCATGACTAATGTTAATGCCAGAGAAAAGAAATTATATGTCTTTTTTTTTTTTCTTCACATAGTAACTTAGATTAGGCCAAAAGCTTTTAAGCTGTTCTTTTGGTGTCACAGAGAAATATTTTCAACGTGCATATTCTTGACTCTTAAATTGGTTGTTTTCATGATAAGAAGAATTGTACAGGGCTGTAAACATCTTGCTCTTTTTCTGATTGCTGCTTTATTGGTGAATCACAGCAGATGGTAATATGGAAGTGAGAATTGCTCTGATGCTCTCTGTTTTTTTCTTCCATAGATTATATATCTTAAACTGCTAGATATGAAATATTCTGGTTCTTTCTTTAAGGTCAGTTTTGTGTCTTCTTCTGTCCTCGTTTCATCATTTATGTAATTACTGGCAGTGCCACTTGCAGTTCTGCTTTGCTGTATTACTCGGCATTGTCTCTTTATCTTAGTCTGCATCTTGGTGTTTTTAATATTAAATTATGATTCTCCTCCAGTATTGTGAACATTTAGGAAAGGCTGAAAAGTAATGGTAAATACACCAAGATCCTTGTTGCATAGAAAAATTTTATTGGATTTAACATATTGGTTTGGCTCAAAGGTCGCCCATAGTTCTTGTCAAAGGAGACTGACAAAATGCAGGAGGAATAAATTAACCCCTTTGTGCAGCTCTGTAACTCATCTTTGTCCAGTGCCACGTATGTTCTCAGAGCCTCACAGAAAGACAAAATATTTTTTGCAGCCTCACAGAATTGCTGTAGCTCAGAGCTTATTATTTGGTAATGACTGAAGCCGTGCCAAAAGCATTATTCTTAACTATCAGTGATTGTGTTCACTTTTTTTTTGTGAGAGAGAAACATGAGGAGGAAGGGAATTGCATATTCCTACCAAGGGAGATTTTTATCTTTAGGCAGTGAATTCAATTTCAGGTCTCCTATGGAAATAAAATTAATCCCATCTGGAAGGGAAAAGTGCTGTGCTGTATAGGAGAAATGACTGCAGGAATGTGGTACTATCTCTGAATGGTGGGTATGTTTTCTGTGACTTTGTGCTGACAGCTTTAAAAAAACCCCGAACAACTAAGTGCTTTTTTTCTCAAGTCTGTGTGACCATGCATCCAGGTCCCCAAACTTCAGATTTAATTTTTACTCTGAAATGAAACTTGTATGAAGCTGGTTGTTTTGAGCTTTCGTTACCTGAAACCTTGTCTTATCTACAAGTGGTAAAACTGCAGTCTGATTCTGCAAGTGCTTAAACTGTGTCCTTATCTTCAAGAGCACGAGTGTTTCCATTCAGCTCTGTGTTTCTTTGTTGGATAGGGGCTTTGTTCTGTTTTTAACATGTGATTCAAGAAATTTAGTGGTTGCATTTCCCGTTGCTGGGGAGATTTATGTTTACTTTTGAAGTAGCACAGTTGATAAGATTCTTAAAAGAGCAAATATCACAAATGCCCCTGCACTGCCTGTGTAGTCTTTCCCTTACCTATGCTGTACTGTATGTAGCTCTGATTTTTTTTTCTGTGCCCCCCTCTGTTTTTGTAGTCATTCTTTGTTTTTTAGTTTATACTTAATAATGTGTTCAACAAAGCTACCAAAATGCTGAAAGTAGTGGTTGGTGAGCTCTTTCTTCCACATACCTTACAAAGAGCCGAGATCTACAAGCACAACTTTTGTTTCTAAGAGGTTCCTAGAGAAGGAAACAGCCTCACTAAACATGTTAGGCTTTTTAATATGTGGTTTTTATACCACCTCCCCATATTCACAGTCACAAAATACAGCAATGTACTGTTTTCTTAGTGCCGGACTGGTGATTTTAACAGCATAAGGACTTGAGGCCTGAGCTTAGGACATACTTTTGTTAATTTTGTTTGGTTTTCTGCTTCAAGCAAACCTATATGTGGATTTTGATTTGGTTTGGTTTTGGTTTTTTGTTTCGTTTTCTGTTAGAGAAATACTGCTGGCAGTGGAATTAAGCTGCTTCAGAAACGGAAAATTCCAAAATAAAGATCAACGCTTATGTATGTAGATAAGATGAATTCTGTGGGTTTTAGAAAAAATTGGGATACTGTCAATGAAAGTAAAAAAATCTAGTATGTGAAAGTGCTTGTAACATTAATTTGGCTAGATCAAATTGTCCTGATTGCTAATTTACTCTGAATTTAAATGCCTATTGTCTTTTAAGCAGTGAAGTTTAGGTATGTTAAGTATGCAGGATTTTAAAGACTAAAAGTGCATGGTTCCCTATACGAGTCTTTTGTGCCATGTATATACTGATTAAGATGCTTTTCTTTGTGCAAGAAAGAAGAGAAGGGGGACATTATGTGATAGAGCTGAAAACTGTACAATAACGCAGATCTCAAAAGAGGAAAAAGTGTGATTGGAGCAACTGCAGCTCTGGCACCTCAAGTGACTGACTGGAATCTGAGCCTTTACCAAAGCTATCTGTAAGATTTTGCACATCAAGTTGATTTTGCTTCTTGTTGTTGCACACTTAGGATGAAGGTAAAATTGCATTTTAAACTGTTCCACAACTGCCTCTCCTTCATACATCATTGGAGCAGAAACCTGACTCTTGAGCATTACAGCACAGGTTTTTACCACTTGAGCTATGGGACTGACAACCCTAATTGGTAGCAGGAGAAGACTTACTCCCTGAGGGCTGAAAAAGGAATATGCTGCTGGCGCCATGTGTTGAGCCTGGGTGTGGGGGAAGGTAAGGAATAAATGAGATAATTAGGAGTTTCTACTGTGTAATCTCCATGGAACTGGAAATATCAGTATTTCTCTTGCTAAGGTAGGAAAACAAGCAAAAAGGAATAAAGTGCAGTTAAATAACATTTTTAAAAAATTACTGTATTCTTGGGATTGGATCACAGAATGGTTTGTTCTGTTCTTGTGTACATTAGTATAGTTAATTTGGTGGCTAGAATTTGCACTGTGTCAGCATAAGCAAGCAGTAGCTGGCCAGGCTGTGGGTATTCAGTCAAGTCTCAGGTATCAGGCCACAGTTTGAATAGTTGCTGCTTTTGCCATGATCTATTTATACACGAAAGCCAGTGCTTACGCTTCATACAGGACTTTCTGGAGTGTGTGATCGCTTGTGACAGCAGAATTTTAGGCAGTTTATATGAGTAGTCAGTACTGAGTTGAGACAGGTCCCTGGCCAGGGCAAAAAAAGGTCTTGTTTATGAATATTTGGGTGGGGAGTGAAGAATTCCAGAAAATAGTTAATCCAGGATTTTTATCTTTCTTCTTCTTCTTCTTCTTCTTCTTCTTCTTCTTTTTTTTTTTTTTAATTGTGTTTCACAGTAGCACTCTTCACTCTTTCCCACATTCTAAAGATTCTTCTTTGTTAAATTTAGTGTGAAATAATGTTACTGAAACTTGACACTGTATACCTCTTTAATTCTTTACTCTGGAGTCCTTTCCTCTGTTGGAGGTGTACATTAGATGCTGCTATTAGTTTTTCAGTCCTTTCTCCTTAACATGCTGCTATCTGCAAAATAAATCAGGATTCTGCTCCTCAAACTCTGCTTCAAAGTTGAAATGACATTATTCCACTTTTCCCAATTTTATATGGGTATTTTAGTAGAGAAGATCTTCACATGCCTTTATTTAAACCTTCTTCTTTGTGTCCAGCACATAATGTGTTTCAGCCAGACGACAGGCTGCTCCATAGGATGGTGTTGTCCAGGGGTCCAAGTTCAGCCTTTGAGGGACCCTCATGGGTCCCTTCATGGGTTTTTAGTATGACTTTGTCCTATTTAAGCTACTCAGAATTGCTTCTATGTAATCTTCCAGTCCTGAGAGAGAAGAGATACTGAGCATTTTCTTTTGCAGTCCATGTTTTTGTCCCAGTTGTTTCCTTGTTTTGTTCTAGCAATGGAGTTCTTAGCTGCCTTGGAAGATTCTTTTAATGAATTATTGTGCCAAAAAATTTGCTACAAATGATTATGCTGCTGTTTCTTTTAAGGAAATCAGTGGTAACTGTTAATTAAATGTACTCAACTGTTAGGCTGCTTTAAGATTGCAAACTGGGAAACTGAAAATAGTTACCACTATCTCTGAAGAGAAAGTTTGTCTAATAACAAAACAGAGTAGCAGAAAATAATGGAAACATGCTGGATAAACGCTGAAAGGAGTTTTCTTCTTTAATTTTCCTTTAGAAAAGTTGAAGGTTTGGGTTTTTTTTTTAATGATTCCACTCCATTCATAACTTTGTATAAAAACCCTTTTGTACTTCACTCTCCTCTTGCCTGTTGAAGTAAATTGCTACATCAATAAGGTAATCTGTCTGACACAAAAATGCCTGATATTTCAAATTGGGTAATAAAGATTAGCTGTAGTATTAGGTATGTTGCCTTACTACATACCTATGGTCTGTTATGTGCATTTGTTGTAAGTTCTCTTATCATATATTTATTTAACATGTTTTATCTTCATTTTAGATATCACCTTAGAAGACGAAAAGAACCCAAAGAGACTATGTTCAGCTTCTTCCGAAAAAGTCAAGATTCAAAGAAGGTTACAGTGCCAGAGAGAGAAGCAGATGGATTTGTTATTGTGGGTAAGTGGTGCTTCTGTATAAAGTGATTCTTTCATCTTTGAAATTTTGGTCTTGAAGTTTCTTTGAGATGCTTAGACTAAATGAAATGTTAAGAGAAACCATGATAAAAATTGTTCGGTATTCTTACTTTTCCTGATGAAGTTAATTTTCCTAGTCTGCTCATTTGGAGTAAATAGCTGAAGTTTTATTTATGTAGGTCCGAACTTATATTCAGGAGCACTGAAAATGTAGTTTCTTGTTTTCCTTTCATGCTCTGAGTGGCGAGAAGTTACATCCTTACAAAACAAGAAAGGTCAAAGTTTAGGCTTCTAGCTTTATGATTAGAGTTGTGGGAAGGGAATATCTTACTGCAGTTGTTAAAGGATTGGCTTTTATTCAAGTTCCTTCCTTTTCATTTTACCCCCAGACTTTTTATATTAGAAGCCAAGAAGCGCCTATGCATTTCTGGTCATGGTGAATGTAGATGCTGTCTCAGAATTTGACTCTTAGTTTGATAAAAACTAAGCAGTTTAGGGTTTTCAAAGTCGTCTTGTTATTCAAAAACTAATCTGAAGTATACACTCCTGTGAATTGGCTAAATTTTGAGCTTTGATCAAGCTCTTTCACAGTTTTGCAGGTCGGCTTAAGTGTGCAGAAGAGAAAAAAATTATTGCTGTTATGCTGAAACTGATCCTTTTCTTTTTTCTCTTTTGACAATTTGTTTTCCTCCTTGTGACTCTGTCATCATCGATATTCAGCTTCTGCTGCTCTGTTTTACTGACTCGTTCTTATCAGGAATCTTACAGTGTTTCTCTGTTTAAGCGTTGCTTCTTGAGCATTTTCAAGTCACAAAAGCCTCCAGATTATCGAAGTCTAACAGTACGAGAGACTATTGGAGCCCTTTCTGAGGAGAACTTAGATTTTTGGCAAAAGTTCTCCATTAAAACAAATCTGTTTCACATCTGTGACTGTGTTGTCATGCTTAATGGCTGGCTTCCACTAGATTTTGTTCACCTGCATCAGTTTTGATGGCTACATCAAGTCACTCCAGCACTTGCATTGTGGAAGGGTCAAAGGAGACACATCATCATCCCCAAAAAGTCTGGAGACCATTTAGTGTTTCAGTTCCTGTAATAGGCAGAATTCTGCACCCAAATGTTGCTATGTACCACAGTTGCTGGTCCTGATTCTGCATTCAATTTAGCTTCATTCCTTTTTCCTGAAATGCTGTCAGTGACTATTTAAGCTTTGTTTACATAAATTCACATAAAATTAATCTGTTAAATATCATCTTAAGAACAATCAATTTTGTTTGAGTCTTTTTTTTAATTTATTATTTTTTTGCTCAGACAGAAGTTAATTTAGCAGTCTGCAATGAAATGGGCTGTACTAGGCAGAAGAGCTGCCATCAGCCTTATCAGTGGAGCATATCACTGTCTTGCAAGACAAATGTAGTTGCAGAATTATGGGTCAGGACTTAAGTAGATATTTATCTGGAAGGGGTGTTTTTGTCTAGGAATAGTGTCAGTGGAAAAAAAACCAAATCCAAACCACATCACTTATCCATTCTGTTAGTAACTATTTCATTACTCAGATGGAATGTTCTGAAGCTTTTCTAAACTGGTGTAAAATATTCTGGGAATCCAATAGTAAATATCTTTAACACATCTCAGTAGTAGATTTCTATTTTTAGTGTGAACACTATTGTAGGCCGTGAACATTCTCGGAGGGAGTGAGAATTTAATTTCTTATGTTTTAAGTTGGTTCTTAAACCCAGTCTTTCATTCAGAGCACGTAAGAACAAAAAGCCTAGTTCACCAATATCCTGTGGACATGGGAGGAATCTTTCTGTGTCAGTTGATATTTGAAAAAGAGAGAAGAAAATCCAATGCTTTTCTGAGAAAGCTGCATCACAGCTATTGCCCTGTCAAATCCTGAGGATAATTTTTTTTTCTTCTTTTTTAATAAATTCTCCAAGTTCTGGTATAAATTGCTATATTTGAAATCTACCTTTCCTTGTAAAGTATCAATGCATTTTGGAATTCAATGTCTGACTAGAAAGGTGACTCATAAAAACAGCAGAATCAACAAAACCAACTTTGCAGCCTGGTAGCTGAAAGAAATTCTCTATTTTAGCTTTTGGGGCAAATACTGCATGTGTGGGAGTCAAGAAAAAATAATTTGTAATTCCCTCTTTACAAAATAAATACAAAATATAATTTCCTACCAGAGACCAAAGCATTTTTATGTCTAACTACCAGTTCACTTATTTTCTGGATACTGGTCATCTCATCTCTTCCTGCAGCTGTAAAAGTGGTGCTTGTTCTGTAACAAGCAGAACTATTACTCTGAAAAGGGAGAAGAGGCTTAGGAAATAGGCATAACACATGCAGTTGGTTTTGATGAGTGAATCAAATGCAGAAATATGGAAAAATGTTTCAGAGGTTTTCCTGATCATCACAAATTGTTTTTAATTCTAACATTGTGAAAGCCAGAATTAAGAAAACAAGTAATTTTCACTCAGCTTGGGAATCTTGGAGAGCAGTAGTTCTTAATTCTTAAGGAATTTCTCATGTTTTGTGGCTTTTATAAAATAAATTCCAGCCTACCATTCATTCCTACTGTTGCTAGCCGTAGAGAAAAATACAGGTTTAATGTGGTTTGGCACACAGCTAAGAATCTCCCATCAATCTCAAACATCCAAGTGTCTTGTAGTCCTAATCTCAGTCTAAGATCAGGAATTGAAAATCTGAGACAGCAATGCTGCTTTCCCATGTGTGTTTGGCAAGGCAGTCAGAAACTCCGCAAACACCCTCATGGTGCTGATGGTTCCACTGGGGCGGGTGGTGAGTGTTTTTGCTTGAAGCAAGTGAAAGATCATAGAATCATAGAATGGTTTAGGTTGGGAGGCACCTTTGAAGATCATTTAGTCCAGCCTGCCTCTATGGGCATGAACATCTTTCTATGAATCTTGTTGTTCAAAGCTCTGTGCAACCTGACTTCGAACATGACTTTTCTGGGCAGCCTATTCAGTGTCTCATCACCCTCATCACTGAAAAATAACATAAATAACTAAAATAAATTTGAATATTGTTCTGTATGTCCTCTTTCAAAAGGACTGAGAGAAGTTAATTTTGTTTTCAGGTTTAGTTTAAGAGCCCGATGTGCAGACTCTTGTTTACTTTTCCAGACCAAATTGCAGTAAGCCAGTGTGAGGGAGCAGCAAATGCTGGTGGCTCCACCAGCCAAGCAAGGGTGCCAGGAGTGCAGGGGCTTGGGCAGAGACCTCGCTGAGAAGTGGTGCAGTCCCGTGCTGCCTGAGCAAGGACACCACAGCACAGCTGGGGACAGCGACCGGGGGCAGCCGAGACTGTGACTGCCAGACAGGTCTGCAGGGATTAGGCACATCTGAGGCCAGGCCAGGAAGTTGGGTCAGAGAGTTGTGGTGACCCAGGTTCCCAGGCATCCCTGCAGGGTGCTTTTGGCAAGGACCAAGAAATGAGGCTTCTCCCGCAGCTCTTTGCCTGGCCCCTGATGGATGTGCTCAGGCTGTGCCATCTGTGCTGGCCATGGGCACAGAGAGCCGAAGCCCTGGCACTGGGAAGGGGCTGCCGAGCCCAGTGGTGCACTCGGGGCTGGACAGCCAGGATGGTTGTGTTGTCTCTCACTATGCTGGGAGGCAGCACAGTTCTCTGAGAAACTCTTGATCTGATCCTTTGACCATGCCTGAGTTCAAGGCTTTGTTTACTTTTGAGTTGTGTTTTAAAGGCCAATCTGTTCCATGGATTTAAGAGTTGTTGGGTTTTGTTTGGTTTTCTCTCAGGGATCTTTTTATGCTGTATATTGGAACGGAGTAAATGGTTTGGAGAAGCAGCTGAGTCGCAGGTGCTGACAAATCTGATTTTTAAACATATTTAACTTCTGTTTCTTCCCTGAACTTAGGACAGTTTTCTCTTTCAATTTTTTGGATGTAAATTAATGTGGGTTTTCAATACTGGCCGATGGCTGTCATTTCAGACCTCTGCTCTCAGCCTCAGGAGCAGACCTCTTAACAAGTGGTAGTGAGTATTGGTACTTATAGGGAGCACTAAAGTGTCACCCAAAGGTTGTTTTCTGATATTCAGCAATTTTGTTACAGAGTTTTTCAATGAGTAAGTACCTAAGGAAAAGTGAACAGGCACAGGATTCTCATCAGAGCAGAGTGACTGTCACAGACACAGGGAGGCTATGGCCATGATAAGAAAGTTTGGCAGGAATTTTGTAATGAATATACACTTCTGCAGTGGGAACCTCCATTCTTTCTACTGTGCTTTCCTAGATCCATCTAGGAAAGCCATCTAGAACTTATGAGCAAATTTTGGATTAATGCTAATTTGTTAATATTTCTCACTATTGGAGCAAGCATGATTTTTGCCTATTAAGTTTCCTCTCAATACAAAATAGTCATAGACATAAGAAATTAAATGTTTTGAAATCTCTTCCAAATAAATAGAAGTATCTGTGGTATTTAAGTGAGTCTTGGATTTGTTCAATTAACCAGTGTCCCTTCTGTTTCAATGATGATGTCTGAAGAGAAGAAACTCTACAGAGCATATGTGTTCAGGCTTGCACCAGCATCTAAAACTTCCCAGGAAAAGAGGTGGGAAATACTGTTTTTCATCCTGTGAGATGAAATACAGTATAAGGCAATTATTTCTTCCTTATTAAAAATGTAGAAGAGAACTGGTACCAATATCAGTTGAAAGGTATAAAATTTGGGAACTTTTTGTGAGAAGCAGGACATTGTTGAATTCATCATTACAGCCTGCTGTGGCAAAGTGAGGAACATAATGCGCTGCAAAAAGAATACGCAAGGAGTTTGATAAATTATGGTGGATGATAGCAGACATTATTATCTTAAAATTTTGGTGGTCAGGTATGACTTATCTCAGCAATGTGTTTGAACTTTGGCTTTATTTTAAATGAGATACTTTAACCTTCCTCTGATGTATTCAGTATCTATACTGTTGAGTTAAATCAGTATTGTAATTCCTTCCTACAGGATCATCCTCATCTGTAGGCAGGACTATCTTCACTCATCAGTGAAACTGAGAAAAGTATGATTTACATCCAGATGAACATTTCCCTTTGTTAACTGCAGTTATACTGCAGAACATCATCCTTAACAAATGGGAAATCTTCTGTTCTGAAGATACAAAAAAGTGGAAAAATCAACCCAAGTCAGCCTTTAGTTCTGGAAATCTGGACTGTTTTTCCAAGGAACAATTTTACATAAACTTGTTCCTCTTCAAATTGCAGTTTCTGTTTTGCCACGAATTTACTCTGCATGCAGATAGTTTTTTGGGGTACTTTGGATAAAGTGCATATTTGAATTAAGGAACACCCTCACTGTTGCCCAACATGTAAAAAGGCCTTACATTAGGATCCTTACTGTTTCCATTTTGATCTTAGTAGTACAGATCTCTACATATATTTTTAAGAACTCCTTAAATGTTTGCCTCTGAGAGAAATGTATATATGTATAAATTTTCTGGAGTGAATCTGTTATGAAAAGGAAATTTGATGTATTGATACTCTTGAAACAAAGGACTACCCCCATACTAGTTCATTACTGCAAATCAAATACTTTTCTGCTTTCTTCCCTCTGCATACACACCTCAAAGATTAAATGCATCAAGAGATTTGTAGAATCTTAGTGTTATTGCTGCTGTTTGTTTTCTAGGAGTTAGTAGTAATGTGTAGGAAGTCCCTGAAAGTCTCTACATTGCTTTTTCATTAATATTTAAGGAGCTTTTAGTGGTGCTAGTAAGGAAGGTTGGGCTGCTGCAGTGTTTTAAAATATACTATTACATTAAAGAAATGTACAAGGCGTTGTGCCAGTTGGAAAAAAGCAGTGTCTCAATGTCCTTTCATTTTCTGCATCAATGGACTTACATTACCTATTTTTTATATAACAGGAAGTGCTTGTGTAGTTATTTCCAACCTTGTAGTTTTCGAATAACCAAGCTACTGGTTTTTTATGGGTTTCGAGGTTAAAATATTTAATACTAACTTTATAATAATCTGAGATTTGGGGATATATTTTAATATTTTTTATCTAAAGAGTATTTTATACATATTAGCCTGTGCCACTGTAAGTGAACACTTTTGATGCGCACTAAGAAGTTACAGTATTTAAAGTGACCTGTTTCCTGAAATGCTGCTTTATGGTTTTGAAAACCACAGTAGCTCATCTGGGCATTGAATTTTGCAGCCAGAGTTGATTGAAAAGGGAGGAGGAGGAACTCAGAAGAAACAGTCCTCTCCTGTTACCGGTCCTTAGTTGCATGAGGAGGTAGTGTCTCCACTTCATTCAGTGATGCAGTCAAACTAATCCTCTTTGGGACTAATTTTGCACAAAAACAACCTGCGGTTTTCAGTGGTGCCGCTAGATGGGGATTTCCCTCGGATTCAGGGCTCGGAGGGCTTTGCTCTCCCCCTTTCACACACACAAGTGCAGTAGTAGTAATTATCAGTGCACCATTTGATTAGACTGTAGGTTTTCAAGAGATTTATAAAAAGCTTTTTAAAGCCTAATATCAAATCTATAATGACATTCCAACCTAATAAAAACAATGAAGCTTGAAATGTTGACAGCATGTATCTAGATGTTGGCTTGTAATTCGTTCCAAACAGATCTGTTGAGGCCCATGTGGGACCTAAATAACACAAAGAAGTAAATTTGCATATTTTACAGCAGGGGGAAAAAACAGAATGCAAAAACATGAATAATTAGGAGCACAAGCTTCATGCTATATTAATACTGTTGAAAAGCATGTGTTGATTGTATTCTGAAAGCCAGTAGTGATTTGGTTGAGTGAACTCAGTCAGCATCTCTTATGCAGATTAAAGGATCTGGGTTACAGAACAACTGAAATTCATTGTTTTGCTGTATAAGGAATTATATTTCTTAAAGGAAATGCTTTTTTTTTTTTTCTCTTGGATTCTGTGCAGCAGAAGGAATCTTTCTTTTTAATGCCTCATCAGAATATGTTTTTGTTGACAAATGACTGTGCATTTCTTCATTTACTTGTACACCTCTAGGTTTTAAAAACAGTTCTCTCAGCCACAAATCAGATGTTAGTATATTTAACATTTTAGTATACATGACCTACTTACTTTTCATTCCACATAATTTCTCTTCCTTTTGCTTTCTAGGGCTTGAGCCCCTGGAACATATTCATGATACTTTCATACTATGAATTTGATTATTTTTTAAATTTGCAGAAAATGCCCTTCTCAAAATATTAGCATACAGGCCAGTTTTGAATCTGAATATTGTGAATGGTTGTGTTGGCTTTTGTTGATTGTAACGTAAGATGTATAGCATACTTTTTATGAAAGAAAAGGTTATTTATTTAAAAATGGTAAATAGTATTTAAACTGATTTATTGTTTGCTTTGGCTGAATATTGTCTTGGCCCCTTAACTCACAACTATCTCAAAAAGTTACCTGGTTTTGACCATAGACTCAAGAGAGGAGAAAAGAAAGAAGATGAAGACTTCATGTTTAACTTGTTTTAATGCTGGCAAGAAAGAATTGTGTGCTGCTGTATCAGACAGCTTTATTTTGGGGCTTTAAGAGACAAAAATGCACAGAACCAAACACTGTCAATCTGTCTATTAAGCACATCTTCTTAATTTGCATAACCAAAGGAAGAAAATGGTAAAATGTAGCAGTCTTTTTAGAAGTTGATGTAATTGTAAGAGGTTAAAGAGGCATCTGGCAAAAGGTTGTTTTGAGGTCACACATGCATCTGGCAGTTTGCTGCCAGCCCTCTAAGAAAATATTGGTTGTATTTGCACTCCTGTTTTTCATATTAACTGCCTTCAGACTTGATGTATAATAGTCACTTTCTACAATCCAGGTCTCCGAAGGGCTCCTCAGAGGTTTGGTCCTACTGATTTTAAATTTTGCAAAAACTGGTGGGAGTAGAATATGCTTAAGTAAGAAAATCCTCTTTTTTTTTCTAGAAATTTTTTCTCAGAAAAAATGAAGACATTTTTTGGACATGACTAGTCTACAAGGAGGTGTTTACATAGTTGAGATTGTATTCTTTAACCTTTCTTATAGTAGGGTGATCACTTTTGACACCTGGGTTCTGACAGTTTTGCTCCTATACATAGATGTTCACTCTCTAGTAGCAGTGCCATTGTCTATTGGCCTATATAGCATTCTTAAAGCAATTTGAAGTTAAAATATAAGAAAGGAAAATACCTATTGCTTATTGAGCAGCAATACAGAGTAAAAACAGAGTAAATACAGAGTAAAAACAGTAAAAGATAGTATAAAAGCATGGATTTTCAAATGCTGGTTGTAAACTTTGTTTCCCAGAATACGCTGGTCATTAAATCACTTTTAGAATTAAAAGTTTATTTGCTTTATGATGCAAAGAAAATAGTTCAGGATATGAGAACATGTTTTTAGGCCAAGTCTGATTTACCTATATACAGTGGACTTACAGCTAGAGCTAACTGGAAAACAGGAGGTGAAGAACGTGTTGCAGGAGCACAAGTTGCTGTTCTGGCATGTGATAAATTCAGGTTGAAGTCCCTCTTTCAGCCATTTACAGCATAGTTAGATGATCATTCCTTGCAAAGAGAGCCCTAGTTATTAGCTCATGCAATCACTGCCTGTCTGGTTGGAGCCATTCAGACTTCTACAGATGTTAATCAGTGTTAAGTTAGGAGATGTTATGTTGAACTGATTTTACACACATCCCTCCCTATCTCTGGCAAACAAATGTTTTTGTACTTTTTTTTTCCAGTGGAAGAAGAAAGATTACTTTTGCAAAGATACACTGTCTTGTTTATTTTTAATTAGATATTATAAAGAAACTCAAGAAGGTTATGTTCTGTGTTTTACAAGTGCTTCAAATCAGTCATGTCATTGGCCTCAATGTACCTGAAATCGTTCCGTAAGTGTAAGGCTTTTCCTTTTAAAATGAAAGATGGCTTGTCACCTTGTGCATAAAGATGTGTTTTTCTTTAGCTGCTCCTTCTTGGTATACTAGTTGAGTGCCTTTCAGTCACGACAAATAAATTAAAGGATATAGGGGATTTATCCGTTCAGTTGTTTTGCATTTCAGTGCTATTTCGTGCGGTTTTGCCACAACACGTCTTTGAAGGTTGCCAAAGATATAACTTGCTTTCTGATCTCTGCTCACAGGGCTGAATGATCTTCAGCTTTTACGTAGTGCTTTTCTCCGCAAATGAGGGTTATGTGGACAACAATGAAATTTACTCTCTTCCTTCAGTCAAAAAGAAGCATTTGCTCACAGCATTGACCATAGTTTGCTGGGGAAATGATGCAGTAATCTTTATTTTCTGACATGATCATTTAACTTTGTGCTTTTTATATCTTTTAGGAAATTGCCACTAATTTTAGTAAATTAATGCTATTTCCATTGTCATGGGGATATCCTACATGACAGTAAAAAATAAAGAAGAATACAAATACCCCCTAGAAGTAGTGGGCTGCTTCATTTGTGCAGTTTGTTTATCTGTTAGCACACACCTTGCTGTTAGTAGTTACCCATCTACATTACAGGATATAATCCCAGTCTTAATTCTGTATATTGTTTCCTCAATTTATGCATGGTTATTTGCTACAAAAACTGTGCATAGGGCAAAAATTAAAATGGACAGAAAATCATACAAAAGCTTAAGTTGGTTTAACTCAGAATATTGGTACAGTGTGTTTCTCTCTCTTTCCTCTTCCCAGCAGTTGAAATAAATGTGGGACTTCAAATTCATTCAGCAGATGTATACAGTCACTTCATTTCCTTCTTGTTTTTGTCAGGGTGTCTAGGTGAAGTTAGAGGAATACAGATTAGGTGGATATGGTTTTGGTATTTTGTCTGTAAGAATACAAGTACAAACTGTAGGCAGATCTCTCGCAAGTGGAAGTATTGAGTTGTCAATGGTGAGGCTCATTTGTTTTGGTGGTTTGGTTCATTGTGGGGTTTTTTGTGGTTTTTATTTGTTTGTTTTTCTCTTTCAATTACCTCCAGATTAAAGATGAAGGTTTTGAGCCTGTAACTGCCGTGTGCAATATAGAATTTTTTCAGTTAAATTGGGCAAGCTTCCTTAAAATGATCCAAAGTCACAGACCTTTCCTGGAACAAAACAAAGCAAACCAAAAAAAGATTCTTGCTGCTAGGCTGCATCATTCTAAATCTCTTTTTGCTGAGATCTGTCTAGACCAGCAGTATATTGCAGTTGTTCTGAATTTAAGTTCATAGTTTTTCTACTCCCAGGTGAATAAGGGAGAGCAATAATTTAAAGCCCACGAGATTAATTTTTGTCCTTATTTCAGTTGGTATGAAACTTCAGGGTTTTTTTGAGAGGGATGGAATGGAACTTAATGGCTATTTCCTTGCCATTTTATTTTTCAATGGGAACTTGCCTACATGATTTCTTCTGAATTATTTCATCCTTAGGTCTTGCAGAAGGGCAGGACTATGGAAGATTTGATTTGCAAAAACATTAGAAAAGCTATTGTAGCAGAAAGCAGTCAATATTATCTTTAAAAGATAGATATTAAATACATGTACCAATGCACCTTTCATTTGGAGGAGACTTGTGGAGAGGATATTTTTTGGTTAGAACTGTTTTCTTTTACTAACCCACAAGTTATGTCAACGCTCTTATAAAAAGATGCACAAAGAGCTTTCATTAGATCTAAATACTGACTCCAGTTGAATATAAACTTCAGTTGGATGTACCAGCTTATGAAAATTTACTTCTACTTACCACTGAGCACCCCAACGGTGAGGCCCAGAAAAGAACAAGTAGTAGTTTTCAACTCATGTATTGTGTTTTTAAAAAATAAGAAAGAGTGAACCAAGAATTAGAATTAAGCATCTCTGAAATTTAGTTTACAAAATCTGTTTAGAGCATATTTGCCTAAAATGACCTACTGACCAGCAATAAGCTTGAATTCTTGGTATGCTCTGGAGCTGAAGTGTCTGAATCAAAGCACCATACCTCAAGCACATCTGTCCACTTGATTCAAAAACAAAAGCTGAAGTTACAGCATGTTCCTCTTGAAATATGTTTGGTGTGTTTTTGTGCTTATTCAGGCATTCATCTGAGAAGCAGGAGACCTCAACTCCAGTTCTGCATAGGCTTAGTGCTGTCAGATGCACATCTTCCCGCATCCAAGCCTAAAAGTCCAGTGAGAGGATTGCCAGTGTTTATATTGGCTGCACAGTGGTTCTACTTCAAAAATGCAAGACATAGGTGCTTCTCTGATACTGCATGAGTCATTGAACTTCAGCAGCCTGTGAGTGAGAAAATGGGAATACTGATCTCTGCTCCCTAGCCCATGTGTGTGGTGTTTTTTTATTTCTTAAAATGAAATGACTAAAGCTTTTAAAAAACAAAATAGCACAGAGACAGAATATGTTGCCAACTTCTAGACATCAGGCTCAGACTTGTTCTGATTTGTTTTACCTCTGTCTCAGGCAACCTTTCCTTTTTGGGTGGACCACGTCCAGCTTCAAAAGGAAGGGGAGAAAGGTTCCCAAGGAAATTAAAGCGTAGCTGACTGAAAGAGCTCCCTGTGGGAGCCAGAAGTCTGAATATCATCAGACTACAGGGACCAGATCTCAGATCCATTCTTTCTTGAGTGGGCTGGTTTAGAGGGTGACGGTAAAAGCAGGATCTGCTCGACTTTTCCCTGGAAATTAAAACAAGGGGAATGTGCCCATTATGCCTGAAACATGCAGTGGGAGATGTGAGAGGAGACATGAGTTAAGCTGCTTCCCGATCAGATGCAGGACACTGGTGCAGAAGTGACAGCTAATGAATTTAGATTCCTAATGCATTTTGTGGCTTCTAAGACAGATGCTTTCTTCGATTATTGTTTCAAGTACGCCTTTGTAGGCCCCCTACCCATTCTAATCTTGTTGATAGCAAAATATGCATACTGTGTGAAGATAATGAGTTGTGCTTTGTTATAATATGCTTTTCATTTAAAGTAGCATAAACAGCAGTCAAATTCTATACTTGCAAGTCTTTGCTATTGCACTAAAGTCTCTTTTCAGGAGTATTAAGAAATGCTTAAAACAAAGAAAGGAGCAAAATAATTGAGCGTCATACTTTTGGATGATAGTCAGCTTGTCACAGCCGTGAATGCATTCATTAGCTGTCAAAATCTGATTTTAAAAAGCCCTACTTTGTTGCTGGACAGTGTGTTGCAGGCACAGCTGTTTGGCGGAAGAGGGTGCATTTTGTTTGTGCATATTCCTTCTGCCGGCTTTGTGATCCAGTGGGCACGGGCTCCTGGCCCTCCCAGGGGGCTGACAGTGCTGGCTGGTGAAAGAAATGGGATCTTGTTCTGTGTAAAATAGTAGTATCACAGGTTATGCTGAGTTGGAAGAGAGCCACAAAGATCAAGTCCAGCTCCTAGTCCTGCACCGAGTTGCACCGTGTGCTTGAGAGCGTTGTCCAAACACTTCTTGAACTCTGTAAGCCTTGGTGCTGTGACCACTTCCCTGTTCCAGAGCCCAGCCACCCTCTGGGTGAAGAACCTTTGTCTAATATCCAACCTAAACCTTCCCTGACACAACTTCAGGCCATTCCCTCAAGTTCTGTCACTGGTCATCACAGAGAAGAGATCAGGGTCTTCCTCTTCTTTTCCCCTCATGAGGAAGTTGTAACTGCAATGAGGTCTCCCCTCAGTGTCCTCTTCAGGCTGAGCAGACCAAGTGACCTTGGCCACTGCTCATATGGCTTCCCTGCAAGGCTCCTCACAATCTTTGTTGCCCTCCTTTGGACACTGTCTAAGAGTTTAATGTCTTTTTTATATTGTGGCACCCAAAACTGCCCCCAGCACTCGAGGTGAGGCTGCCCCAGTGCAGAGCAGAGCGGGACAATCCCCTCCCTTGCCCGGCTGGTGATGCTGTGCATGATGCCTCCCAGGACACCATTGGCCCTCCTGGCTCCCAGGACACTGCTGACTCATGTTCGACTTTCTGTCAACCAAGACCCCCAGGTCCCTTTCCATGGCACTCCTTTCCAGCCTCTCATTCCCCAGTCTGTCTGTACATCCAGGGTTCCCCCATCCCAGGTGCAGAATCCATCACTTTCCCTTGTTGAATTTCATACAGTTGGTGATTGCCCTGTTCTGTAATTTGTTGAGGTCTCTCTGCAGGGCCTCCCTGCCTTTGAGGGGTCAACAGCTCCTCCCAGTTTTGTACCATCTGCGAACTTGCTTACTATCCTTTCAAGTCTTGTGTCCAAGTCTTTAATAAAGATGCTGAAGAGCACAGGGCCGAGGATGGAGCCCTGCAGAACCCCACTAGTGACAGGTCACCAGTCTGATGTCACCCCCTTCACTATAACTCTTTATGCCTGACCCCTGAGCCAGCTGCTCACACATTGCATGATGTGTTTATCCAGCTTAATGCTGGACATTTTCTCCAGAAGGATCCTGTGAGAGAGAGTATTGAAAGCTTTTCTGAAATCCAAAAGGATTACATCGACTGGCTTCCCTTGATCAACTAGGTAAAGTAAAACTTTGTAGTAAAAAAGTAAAACTTTATAGTACAGTAAAAGCTGTCCAGCACATTCTGATTTCAAGTTTGGTTATAAAAAGTCATTGAGAACTTCAGATTAAATGTTCTTAAAATTTTATTTACCTGCATATTGCTTTTTTTAAAACCTGTAGCACTCAGTACTGCAGTGGAAGTTGGTTTAAATGTGTTCAGGGCCATAGTCCAATAGTGTTTGTCTTGTCTTTATCCTTATACTCCTGAGCTAATTTGTCTTGCAATGTTTGGGGTTTTTTTCAGTCTTCTGTTTTAAAACAAAAAGGCAAAACTTTTTTCTTTTTCAAAGGCTCCCCTCCCCCTCAATTTCTCATTATATCTTTTACTTAAGATGTAGTTGAGCAGTACAGGCTCATACCTGCTTAACATCAGCAGGTATCTTTCAGCTGCACATCTTGCATACTGACCTTCGTAACAGATACTCTTGAGCAAGAAATGTTTTCTTTTCTGTTTGATGAATCAGATGTAAATCGAAGGATGTCTGTGTTATTCTTTTGTGTTCTTATTTCAGAAGGTGTGATATCTGTAAGTGGTCTTGTCTACTACTTCCTTTCTCTCTTTTTTTCTGCCCTTTCCCTTGGGTCCAGTGAAACTTCTGAATCCTCTGGGTTTATATTTCTTTAAGTCTTCAGCACATTCCTGGCAGCATAAGCCATCTGTTTGCTTACATTCTGTAGCTAAAGTCAATGAACTTGTGCAGGGAATGAATTATGAAGTTAAGACATTTCTGGTGAGAACATGTCTAGGCACTTTTGATCTTGACTCTGGAGATCCGGCTTAACATGGGGTACAAATGAACAAACTCTATAAGAGGCTCTTGTTTTAAACCTTTTATTTTCATTCTGCTCCTGCTAGTTCCATTCTACTACTGATGACTTCCCTCATGTGACTCTCTGTTACCTTTGCCAACTGGAGAGTGGCCAACACTTAATTTTGTTGTCTGTCTGTGTGACTTTAAGTGGCATAAGTGCTCTGATGTGATACCTGCAGTGTTAAGGACCAGCTGATTGATGTAGTGTTTCAAGAGTCCAGTCTATTCTGCCCTTTTGAGAGGACTGAACTCTGTGCTATGCTGACATGCTGCAAGCAGATGGTGATAGCTGATGTACTGTGGGGATATTCTTTGACTTTTGCTTTTATTTTTACTTTATGTCTGGTAGGCTTTTATTACCATGAAACTGCCCAAAAGAACAGAACCAGTGTTGAAAAAAGCTGACAGTTTCTGAGGTCAGGATTTTAAGTGTATTATTTAAGATAACTAAATAGATAAATGCTATATAAACCACCTCCAGAAATCATCTGAAGGTCAGAACAAAATGTTACACCGTCCTTGTCCTTCTTTCTTCCCTCCAAAACAACCAGTTCCAACTAGAACTCGTATTCTGAATTATAAATTCAATTATGTGTATGAAACCTACTTATGAAATATAACATGCAGATAAACAGGATAAGTAATGTGACCTCGCTTGCTCTAGAAACATGCTGAAATGCTAGTCAAGCAGAAGCAGATATATCCTGAAGTGTATTTACTTTGGCCATTTGTTAAAATCCTGTCTACCTTTAGATATTCCTTGCTTCTGACATATTTATTATGAAAAGACAGAAAAATTTCAGCTTGTATGCTTGATGGACAAAGAGGTATCCCAAGGAGGAGTTTTCTATATTCTTACACTCTCCATATGCTAGTAAAAAGTTATTTTTGTTCTTAAATGGAAACATCTTATTTGTACACGTTACTATACACCCTGAAGATAACCGTGGTGGAGTCTTTTTAAGAGATGTGGTGAAGCAGCTCAGGAACAGTTTGTAGATTCCCATCAAACCTTTAGGATGAGTTTACTTGGGGTTGTGTCTGTGGCCTTCCTACTTTTTCAAGGTGGATTTATGTACAGTTATTTTTGCTGGTAAACCTGAGGTTCTCTTGCTAGTGAGCATAATTCATGCTACAGTCAGGGTGGAAGTGTTTGGATATTTTAGAGGTAAACTTTGTAGATAAATCAAATAAATGCAGTATGAAGGAGCAGCATTGTGGATGGGGGAGGCTTTGTTATATTTTACTTTATTGTAAACTGAATGTCTGGTTACCATTTTTTCCCCTCTAAGTTCCATCCATATTTTAGCATGGGAGGGTCATGTTGGCTTTTTCTCCCCTGCTTACACAATGTAGCATAAACACTAGACAATGGAATTGATCCTTACGGAGCACTACTAAAACTTTATTGTATGTACACCACCTGCTTCTGAACAAAATATTTCCAGCAATCCTTATGTATATTCTTTTCTATTGCCAATTAATTGCTTTCTGAACAGTGAACTGAAAGAATAGCTTCAATTAAAATGAGTGTGTGCAGCGGAGATAAATTCAGTGTAGTATTAAAGTGAAAAAGATTCAAAGATAAATGTGGAGTTTGTAAGTGAAGTGAAGCTCCACAGTTCTTGACTTTTTCCTGTGATATCTTCTAAGGGGAGGATTCTCAAGCAGTCAAATAACAGGAAAAGGCTGAAAGAAGACTGAATAACTGGTTTGGTCTCATAGCACCATTTAAATCTTGTATCCTGCTATTCTTCTTCAATGAGAAAATACCAGGATGGAGTCAGGTGTGTCCGCATCTTCCATGATCATGCCCTCTTGACAAAGGGGAGTTTCAGGATGTTAAACATTGTGTGTGATGGAACCCTTGCAACTAAATCTGCTGTTAATGGCTTAGAACATGAGAGGAAATGGGAGAGGCACCAGATATGTCTTTGATTTACCTTTGAGCTAACTGATTTCAGGTGGCCGGTCTAGTAGGTTTGTTTGCCCACGTAAATTAGAGTGCCCTTTTGGCCCCAAAGCTAACAAATTTTAAAATGAAGAGGTAGACAGAAAAAGCATATCTTACCAAGACATGATAGAAAGTATTAGCTATCCCTGTTCAAAATTCACCTTCTGTTGTTCATAAGAGTTACATCTCATGGAAACCAATAGCTTTTGGCCAGTTTCCAGACACGTGGGGGAAACTTCAGGTTATAATTATGTTTTACATCTTCTTTTAATTAAAAAAGTTAAAAACAACTTCATGTTGACCACAATTTACTTGTGTCTAAATGTTTTCATGAAAACGAATATTGTACCAATGTGAAAATTTAGTTCTTAAGAAAGCGAGCCTAATCTTCAGGAGTTCTTTTATGTGAATGTATTTCACAGAGATATATGATTATCTGTTCAAATTCTTGGCTTCAGGATTTGACCACAGTAAAGTTTTGTTTCTGTGTGTAAACTGAAAGGAATGATAGTCTACTTAGGAGTATGTTTACCTGTTATTTTTTGCATTGGATGAAAGCTGAAAGTTGATGACATGTATTTTGTATGCAGCTGTCTGTGCATTTTCAATATAGGAGGAAATACAATCAGTTCAGCATGACTGGATTACTATAAATAGTTCTAGAAAATACCTTCATTTCCTCTCCACATTTATTTTTGTCATATGCCTTACTGACTGTAACACATGATGTAACCAAAAGTGGAGTGTTATATTTTTATTTTAAAAATGCAGTATTAAAACACAGAGTCGTGTCTGTATTTGAGAAACATAACTATAAAATAGAGCCCACCTTATGAAAACATTTTGGGCATGTTTTGCTCTTTTGTTTTAGGTAGGTAAGGAATTTAATAATTGCAGATAATAGTGATGAATGCAAGAATGCAATATATTTTTGGGATAAACCCTTAAAAAGTTATTTTGGGAACTAAGCAGTACATTTCTGCATTAGTAGGAAAAATTAAAGGTTTCAGTCCTCATTTTTGTCCTTCTGGTGGAAGCTAATAAGATAAAAATTATTTTACAGTAGTTCTAACTTAATATTCTTTTTTAGGTGAAAAGTGGAAATTTTAAAGAGGATGGCTATGCTTTCTGTGTGTATCATCATCTGCTAAACTAGTGTGACTTGCTCTCTTCTAACTAGGTATGAAAATCATACATTTTATTAGTCAGAGAAGCGCAGGCTGCAATAACACCCCACGCATAAGGTGTCTGAAAGAAAGAGCACCTTCCAAAAGTGCTCATTCCATCACGAGCAAACCCCATAGAGCCTGCTCTCCTATGGCTTTATTGCCTTAGCCCTGCTCCCTTACCCTCCTTCAGTCCCATCCCTTCTCCCACAAATCTCTCCTTTCATGGTTTGTCAAGGAATGGCATTTCCAGGACTAGCTGGCCTGCTGGTCCAAAGCCAGGTAGCCAACACACAGGTCGGTGCCATCCCCAGATAAACTTAATGCAGCACTTGGCTCTGGCCCTGCTGGGTAGCAGCTGACTCCAGAGGCTGCTCACAGCCCTGTAACCCTTGGTTGAGCTGATCTGGTTTAGCAGCTCTGTTTTAGGGACTTGATTGAAGCTTACTTGGCACAGGCCAATGATCACAAAAGTTATTAATGAATAACAAAGGGAAACACACATGCCATCCAACTGCGAAAGCCTTTTTTTTTAAAAAAAAGAAAGTTTTGTACTACTTGGTTTTATAAAGAGTAGTCAAGTCTGTAATTGCCTCTATTACTAAGAAAGTAACTTTCAGGAGAGCTGAAAAAAGGTTACTTTTGTGGAAGACATTAGCACTGATTTTGTGGAAAACATTAGCATTGATTGTTCTCAGGGACTTGATTCTCAGTGTTCTACATGGCAAGTAAGTTTTCCATCATTTGTGCCTGTGCCAGGGGAAGTTGACAAGCCATCTAGCCATATAAAAGCGGGATGTTAAGGGGTGTGACTTCCTGTTATGAAACTTGCTGCAATCCTGAAATTCAAAGTAGATGAGAATGTGTGCAAGACATTGAGAACAATGGAACAAGAGGGTAGGCACTGAAATAAATATGCTGGAATGTAGATTGATCAGGGTGACTCTCTGCTGAAATAAAGATGGGAACTTTGCTGTCCCTAGAATCATCTTATTAGGTGAGTTCAAAGCCTGCCACTAGTGAGCTTACTCATTTGAGTAGAAACAACTACAGTGAACCTGTCTGAGAGCAACCATATGCCAGAAGCTGACCTAAGAGTATGATAAACCAATGATGTTTCATGGATATATCTTTCCATTAAAAAAAAGAAAAAGTTGCTTGCTTTTGTAAATATTTATGCTAGCTAGATACCAGAATGGTTTGATAGTTCAAATGGAGTCCTTTAAACAGGAGGAAAGGCAAGTATACAAGAGAAACATAAAAAAGAAAAACCAAAAACAAACCAAAAAGCATGTTTTTTAAAAATCCCATAAACTATGAGCAGGATGCCACTGCATTGTTCCCAAGAAAAAAAGTTCCCACCTGGAATTGTACTGAAGGTGATTGAGAATAGACGGATAGCTTCAGAGCCATCTAACTTTAAAACCAAGTGGCAACTAAAGAAAGTAGATCCCTTAGACCATGGGCATTGTTGGAGAAAATACTGACATAATGCCTTTAAATATACAGATGCATTTTTTCCACAGTTAATTTAGTACTGTGTCCCGCAGTGAATTCAGGTTGGAGGAAGTTGGAAGACTTATTCCAGTGCTAGCATGAAAATTGTCTGATTATCAGCAGACTCATGTGAAGTTAGAACACTTTGTAAGTCTGCAAAAAACACTGTTAGTCTCCAAAAAAAGTAGTCATCTTCTGTGTTTCTACTCCATGTGCAGACTCGTCTTTTTTCTCCTTCCTCCCTGTTGAACAAGGTAGCTTTCACTAAGAATTGCAAAGTCTCAGTATGATTAAGTGGTTTTTAGAATGTGAAACAATTTTGTATACTTGACACATTGAGATAAGGTGGTTAATATTTCCTATAGACAGTGCCTTCAGATTTATTTTTAGTAAAATGTAAGTATCTAAGAATTCCCAAGTGGTGAACAAAGCAGTAGTCACCCTGAATGTTTACAGTGGCAAGTTTTAGCTTGTACGAACTGGCTGGGGAGAAGACATTCCTTTCAGTTTCTGTTCACAGTGGTGACTTGTGAGAATGAAACAGTGCCATTGGTTTGATATCAAAATAGTTCATCCATGTACTTTGTCTATATTGCTGTATTCCTTTTACTGTGTAAACAGTGCTAAATTTGGGGGACCTAGAAAATAATAGAATAGAATAGTTGAGTAACGGCAGAGCAGATGCCAAACAATTGCCCATTTCCTGAAATCTTTGTGCAGAATTTGGAGGCAAAGCAATTCAAGGAAATGCTCAGTATAAAAATGAGGGAGCTGCAATAATTCGTGAGATGGATTGTGTTGAGTAGGTCTAGAAGGTTGAGTGTAGGTCTGGCATTGAGAGCTTCTGCTGGCTCTGCTGACCGAAGCTTCATTTTAGTGTCAGCCAAGAAAGGTTGATTGACTTGTCTTTCCCTTTGGTTTTGCACTTCAGTTGATACTAACGTCTGGGCAGTGGTGATAGTATGGTGTTTGACGGCTTTCAGTAATGTGAGAAAGTCTCTTCGGCATGCTGGGTCTCTACACTCTCATGTGTTACTGATCCAGATTGCATATGATAGGTCTCTAATAATTACAGATAGTCTTTCATACCTTGTTCCATTTCATCCTGTCTGAGTACAAAATGAATGCTCATTCTGTTTTCTATTGCACAGCAGGTAAGCAGAGAGACATCTATGTATATGAATTAAAATAATGGAGTTTTTAAGTGTTCAGTGAGTTGCAGAGCAAGAGAGCTACGCTTGCCTATTTGGCCACATGCTGGCTACACTGGTGTCTCAGAACCGACTCTGAGTGGTCATGCTGGTTTTGCCTGCTGGTGCATCTCAGGTGAGGATTTCCTAGTCAGTGGAAGACAAATGGAGTTGTGTTGGTATCCTAGAGGGTGAAGTTCTAGGTGGAGCTGTTCTAGGTGGAGCAGTTTCCCCTCTGTACACAGTCCACCAGAGGGAGATGAACACCAAAGTTTGCAGGAAGAGGAGCGGTCTGTGCCAGCAGAGGCGTGCCTAGGCCAGCCTTTTGCACCTGAGAGTAGATACCGTGTTGACCCCTTTGTGTGTCAGAATCAATACTGGAGTGGTGGGTGCTTTCTTGTACTCCTGAATGGAGAGCAAGGCCATCACTGTGTTTTCAACTTTTTGGTTCTGTAGCATTGCCTTAGTAAAACCTTGTAGGAAGGAGAATGGTAGTGATAGTCCTATGGGTTTTCTTAAACCTTGCCACCTGGCTGGCCTTTGGAATTTGCGATGGATTTAATTTCAGGTATATCCTCAGTGTGCCGGTCTGTATGTATCAGTCCAGACAGATTCCTGGTTCATTTTGCCTGAATTTGGTAGGTTGTCTGGACATGGGACTTTCATGCTTTTTAATATGCAACAGTGTTGAGCTGTGCCTGAGCTGCTGACCCGGCTGGGAGGAAAGGTTTGGTTGCCTTGACGTGAGTGACGCAGTAATGGAGCTCCATTGTCCGGGCTGGAGCTGCCGCGACTCCTGCCAGCAGAGGAGGGTTGGCAGAGGAGTTTGTTTGTCAGCATGGAGCTATATTGGCACATCCTCAGTCTCAAGGGCAAATGTCTCATTCCTGTCTGGAAACTGATTGGTTTAAAAGACTCCTGAGATGAGGTGGTTCTTTAGCTTCAAGAGCCAAATAGAAGTGAAAAAAACATTTATTTTTGACTAGTGTCTGCTACAGATATTATACTGTAACTTTCTTTATAGTGTCAGTCCAGTAAAATGTAACACAGAGAGGCTGTATTTGGACTAAGTTTTACAGTCGTTTCAGCATGTTCATGAAAAGGAAGTCCCATTATATGCCTTTTTTGGGCATCAGTCTTGTTCCAAACCTGTTAGCTTAGTAAGTTTTCTTAAATCTCTTGTCAACTGGAATAATTTCCTCAGAAATGATGATTTTTAGTCAATCCTTTTAATTGAAATTGGGAGTTTTCCTTAAAGTTAAGGATCTAATTCAAACAAATTTAAGTTTGTCATTCCTAGATGGCACATGTCATGACAAACTTTCTTTCTTCAGTTTTGTGTTCCATCTTTAGAATCTGAAAGCAGAGTTGTGCTTTTTGAGTGTTTTTTAAATTATTTTATTGCATCATATCATTAATCAAGTGATTAGAACATGTAATCTGATTTTTAGTATTTACCATTTTTTTCTATGCATTAGTAAACAGAAGAAATGGGAAAAAATTACTTCGATGTAGACTCCAACTCATTATAGATCTCTGTTTTTAATGGCAGATCCTGCACATTGTCCAGGCACACCTCAGTGTCTTGAACAATAGAGTATCTGTGTGTCTTTTCCCATTCTTATTTGTTTACCTGGAATCTTCTGGTTTTGTATTAACAATGTCAACAGTTCTGGCCCAAACTTCAGGTCTATAGATTGTCCAGAAGAGAACAGAAATTAACATCTGATGTTGTACAGACTTGTCAATAAAATAAACTGTTGACTTTTCCTTGAGGATATGTTTAGCACTTCCTTAAGAAAAAAAAAGTCACAGGTTTTATCGCTGAATATACTGGATATGGAAACTTCCTTGACTGAGAGAACTGGAAAAGACTGGGCTTCTCCTGCTGTATGATTCTGATACCAGGGTATGACTATACTCGGTTTAGACAGATGTCACCATGGTGGTCAAAGTAGGAATATTTTGCCATAGATGATATCATGTTCTTTAAAATTTATTTTTAACACTGCTAACATTAAGACTATGTAATTTCCATTTTGTCTTGGTCTAAAGGTGTTTCATATTAATAACTGACAGAAAAAAAATCATATTTAACATGATTGTGTTTAACATAGCACAGCAAAATCAGCCAGGTTGGCAGGGCTTGATGAAGAAGTCTTACGAGAAGTTTTCTATTAACGGGAAAGTCCTGTAGATATCAACTTTAAAGGTAAAATATTAAAGTTGTGTACAACATGTTGTAAATAGTTGCCAGGTGTATTTACATTTGATTTTTGCCATGGTATTTCTGGTCAGCTCCTGACTTTAGGAAAACTACTAAAATTGCAGATGTAGACTATTTTGAAAGACTTCTTTGGGGTTTGATTTTTTTTTTTTTTTTTAGTTTGCCTAAGAGATGTGTTCTTTGACAAATAGCAGAGATATGCTCCAGTTTATCTGTAATTGTTAAACCTGTGTTTGCTAAATGTCTTGATTCTTTACTATTTATTTGATATCAAGGACCACATTTATTAGTTTGGGAGGTGTGGGGGAATCCAGACTCTTACCACCAGTTGTTTTTCTCTTAGACTTATATCCCAATTAGTGAGTTTTATGTTTGGGATTTTTTTTTAAATTATAAATTTATATGGTAAACCACATTAGTTTTTCAGTATATCCTGTGATAAGTACGTTTAGCTAGCAAAGATCCTCCTCCTTGATCTTTCACTTTTGTGTTCAGCTGCTCCTGAATAACATACTAAAAATAAACTAACTTTACTGAGGTCGTTTGTTGACGTTTGTATTCAGTGACTCATTGTAGTGTGTTGCTATATGATTAAGATCTGTTTTGGCTTTTAATTATACATCCATGTGGTATACTCTTGAAAATAAGTAAATGAATGTTGAAAATTCTGATTTCTGTCGTAGCAATTTACTGAAGTCCAAATCTCTGTAAAATCCTAGACTCAGTATCTGTCTGTTGTCTCAACAGGTCAGGACTCAGCTACAGTGCATTTTTATTGCAGTAGAAGCTCAACGCTTGTATCAGCAATAACACAGATAACTTAAGTGACCCAATACAGACTCTATAATAGACTAAACAGGAATTTTCATTGTTGTGTGACAATAAGGGACTTTTTTGGTACTTTATGAGCATAGGACATCTAGAATCTAGATTTCAGCTAATTAATTTCAAATGAAGCAAATGAGAGACCTGGCATAAGATGTTTTTTTAGTAAGATTTTTGTGCATGCAATGTCAAACTTTCTGTTAAAGGCTTGTAGGGCTGATAGAGAGGTTATATAAAGAAAATCAATATATTATTTTCCAAATAGCATATATGACAATTTATATAAATTTATGTGTAGCATTTGGTATTTTCTGTGACATTTGCTGTCTTGCATGCTATTTTGGGATAAGCTGGCAGATAGTTTTCTTTTAGTCCATAGTTCCATGGACGTCTATATGTGTATCCCTTGAAAAGCGGCAGCCACATGCATTTCATGTGTCAACATTGCTGGTGTGGCTGCACACAAGCTGGATCAGGGAACTGATCAACTAATCAGGTACACACTGAGTGTCTGGCCTGAGGCTGATGATGCAGCCTGGCTGGGACGGGATGCGGGTGGAGAGAGAGGGGATTTCAGCTGCGGCTTGCACTTCATGTTGGTTAAATTGATTGTGAAACCAGCCCTCAAGGTAAACCCATAGACCATGTGTGTCCTTTCTACATTTTTGTAAACAAACATGCAGTGAAGAAAGTCCAGTGCTTCTTACAAAATAATTATTACAGTTGTGTGAATTTTCATAGTACAAGTTGCCCTTTTTCACACGTGTGAATCAGAAAATGTGTGTAGGCAGCAATGCGAGGGAGAGTTGTTTTCAGTAGTAGTCCTTCATGTGTAAACTGATCACTTTTAAAAAACATTTTAAAAAGTAATTAGCAATATATCTTAGAATTAAGTGGACAATATACTTAAAATAAATGAAAAATCAGTTTAAGTTAGTTTATCATGACTAGTATTGATTCCACTAACATAGTTATTCAGTAGTTAGCTCTCTTATGTGGCTTGCTGCTCTTACTGAATTTCTTTGTTTTGGTGTTACCCAGCTATATGTGTCAGGTTAAATCAGTGAGGAGGTAGAGGTCTCAGAATTTTCAGTAGGTGCAAAATTCTGTCCTGGCATGGGTTAAGGCAAATATGAACCCTGGTTTCTTAGTAAGGAACATATTTTCAGCAGCTGCAAAATTCTTGGTAGGAAACCAGAAGTTTTGCTTCCATAAAAAAATCATACCAACTGAAATGTCCAGAGTCATTAATTTATGGTTCACTTTGTCAGTTTATGGATGTTTAAGTAATGGTGTTTTTCCTGCAGTATCTTTTCTTGTTGGTTTAGTGGGTTTTTTTGGTCGGGTTTTTTTTTTTTTTTTGGTTTTGTTTTGATTTTGGGGGAGGATTTTGTTGTTGATGGGTTTTGGTTTTGTTTTTGTTTGTTTGAGGTTTTTTTGTTTGTTTTCATTTTAGTTCTTCCTTTAGTGTTGCAGTAGGGTATCACTAAACTGGGTAAAGATTAGTACATGCTTATCCTTTAGAACTGTTTTTCTTCCTATGTTGGTTAACTGTAGAGATTTCAAGCAGTTACAGAGAACAGTTTAAAACCGGGACATTCTGCTGCATAGCAAGTTTTGCAAAATTAGGGAGCTATATGTACGAAAACCCTAGTTAAAACTACCTGCTTCCTTGTACCATGTTTCAGTGCTGTACAACATATTTCAAGGTAACCAAAGGCAGTGCAGGTATAGAATTCATGTACATTTCCATGTCTGCATGTGGGAGAGTCCTCCCCATCTCAAATATAAGAGCTGCTGCTCTATTGTACTAGTGGAGTGATTTAATTGCTTTTTAAATTTTCTACTTATAAAATGTACTGCATGAAATTAGTTTTGTGCACGTTTCTTCAAATCAGATCTTAATCATGTGTTTGTACTTTGCAGCTTTGTTTAGTATCACAAAATTGGAGCAGATTCTTAAATGTCAATGAAGCTGTATGTATTAATACACTTTTTCTATGCATGGTATTATACTTTTGTTTACAGTGACAGTAGGGATGTTTTGAAGAATGTAAAATAAATATTTTGGGATTTTTTTAAAAAGAAAAATACTGTCTCACTTGTCTAGTCAGCTGATTGCAACTTCCTGCTAAATGACAGATTGTTTCCAAATCTGTTTTTACCAAAAAGTTCTTTTAAACACAACAAAAATAATTTATTCCTTGAAACTGAAAAAGCAGACTTTTTCTTTTCTATTTGACACATATAGAATGTACAGTTTTAGTTGAACAATATAAAGATTTGGGCTTTGATCTAGCCTTACATGTGAAATGTCAGCATTCACAAAGCACTGATCACAGAGCAGAGGACTAGGAGCATGGCAGGTAGCATTTCTCGCTTGTCACTGCTCACCAGCCTAAAGAAACTATGCTGATAAGGACACTACAGTTTTAGTCTTGTGCAGACATGCCTTAAAAAACTGTATCAGTTTGTCAAGAATTAAATCTCACTTTGAGAAATACATGTACATTAGAAGTCTGTAACCAGTTCCACTTTCAAGCAGTGTGCAAGTAGCAAATGAAGGAAACTGCAGAATGAAAGAAAAATCACTTTCACTTTACTGAATAAACAATGTTCTCATAGAGCATTGCTCAAGTAATAAATCTTTGTATTTACCAAACTTTCATGTAGTAGAAATAGATGTCCAGCTGATAAGAGTTTGTTTTTTATAGCTCCATTTATGGCCCTATCACTATCCACAGGACTTGGAATGTAATAAATGACTCCCAGAAGTAGATCAACTAAATTACAGTTTAATGCAATAGTGCTGTGTATAGTGGAGGAGTGATTATGCTGTGCCTGAACACTCCTGGCTAATCATTAGAGGAAGGGACACTGGATTATTTTCTGTGCATCTAGTTCTGAAGTCCCTGCTGAAGCAAAATGCTATTTTTTTGGGGAGGGGGATGAGGATTTTATTGTTTGTTAGTACAGAGACTAAAGCTTGAAAAGAAACATTCCATTACAGGGAAATACAAGGTAATAAACTGGCTTAATTCCTCCTTTAGACATGAACATGTTGAAGGCCAAAGCAAGACATTTTTCACTTTAGGAATGAAATAAAAAAAGTTGCACATGGCCTTCAGAAAATTGCAGCTGCAGTTACTTACTCTTCTTTTTCATCCCATCCCTTTAGTCTTCGTAATAAAATTTCACCTCTGATTTAAACAATATCATTGCATAGTAGTAATTCCTGTTTGGTAATAACTTTGTTTTGTCTGGTAGCCAATTTTACGATGCAGTTATTATGGAAAGTGTCCCTGTGCCAAGAATTTGTCATCTGACAGATAGGTAAAGAGTTTCACAAATCAAGAAAAATATAAAAGATTTTGGAGCTTTTTTCTTTTCTAAAAATAAAATTTGGGTGGTTGTTGCTAAATGGCAATCTGGTGTACATGTTCCAGAGAGCAGAATTATGGGAATGGTCTTGAAAACTCTTAAGGATTTTTTTCTAATTTTTCCCACACATGACTAATTATTACTAATTTTCCTGCAAGTCATAGTCACACTATTTTCTAGTGCAAATAGGCCTAACATTTTGCTTTGAAAAGAGATGAAGAACATCAGTAGGGTCTCTTCTGCTGGCTGTTCCTCAATGTTGGTGACCAGCAGCAGTGGGGAAGGGGACTGCTGGTGTCGCATACCCTTACTGCAATAACATGCAAGACTCTATTTAAGGTTTTGGCCAGATGGTGTCAGTTATGGAACCGAGAAGCAACCTCAGGAAATACAGAAGTTAAGGCTTGATTACACTGTGTTAACTGTTTATCCATACACATCGTATTAACAGCTGTAATTAATGACAACAGCCTTTTTAAAAATAGAAATGTCTAAGATGTGACTGTACTTTGTTTTCTGTGCGTAAAAATTATCTTTGCCTTACGCTATGGATCCTTTACTCTAATGTCTTTGAACTTAAAATTGCAGAAATTTAATTGAATTTGCCTCGTGTTTCAAAAGCAGATTAGTCTTTGAATTTTTAGTTCAGATTTCTCTCGCTAGACAACAGTATATGAGAACATACTTACATGTTATATTGAAAGCTTCTGTATTCCTTCTCTGCTTCTCAAGGGAAATGTTGAACAGTTGTTACTCTGAGGTAACTTGAGCTCAGTAACTGGTATAGAGTTTGTCTTTCAGATTTTTCTTTTTATTCATATATGTTTTATTTTACATACTTTGTGTGCTTGTTTGGTAAAATGCCTTTAGGCAGAACAACTTTTATAGGCAGAGGTAATACCTCCTGCTAACCATGAGTATCATTAGACAAACTGGACTATTCTGGTAGTTGTCTGAGACCATATGGGGAAATATTAAGAGGGCACCTTAGATATTTTCCCCTTCACTCTTTCTTGACCACCATTTCACATTTAATACAATCTACTATTCGGGTTCTCTAGCAGGTTAGGCTCCTTATTTTTGTGAGATAAATAGACATAATTGTTATTATCCCAAAGATGGGTCCATTGTATTACTGGCCCCAAAGCAAAACATGCCCTTACACTGGCAAGTTGAGCTTATTTAAAGTGCCAGCCCAATTTAACTTTTCTTGCGCTCACACTAAATGCAGCACTTGTATTTCTGTGTTGTTTCCAAGCCAATTATTCGCATACGTTTAAAAAGCAATCAGATCTGGTCTGTTAGGTCAAGATAATATGAACATAAATGCACATTCTTACAAATAAGCTGCCCTAAAATATAAAGTAGAAAAACAAATGTAGTGTGAAATGCTATGGAAAATGCAGGCAAGGCATAATTAGCAAAGGACAGTAGAAATGCTGTTTTGTTAGGACTTGAATAGTAACAGTCAATTAAGTTCTCACAACAGGAAACAGCAAAGCATTTAACAAAGAAACATCATCTCTCTCTACAGCATAAAGTCTATACAAAGAATCACACAACCGAAGCAATTAATATATCAGAAGTCATGAGTTAAAAAACCAGAGGGGACTAACTTCATATTTCTTTGCAAAGAAATCTATCTCTGTATATTGCAATAATTAATAGATTTAATTTTTTTTTTTGTATATGAATGATGGTATTTTATATAAAACAAGCACATATACAAAGCATGGCTGGGTATGTATGTTTTGGTAAATAATATGTAGGATGTAATTGTAGGCTTGATAACCGAGGCATAGCCATCATTACTCTAACTAACTGTAAAAAACTCAGATTATCAGTTCAAAGTTAGCTAGTAAGGATATGATTAATGTTTCTTCCCTTCCTTTTCCTCAGTACCAGAATAATGGAAGTGATCTAAGATGGATAAACAGAAAGGCACAGCAGCATTGTGTTAGATGCCAAGACAAAATAATTATAAGCAAATCAAGAGCTCAAGCTCTTGTAATAAAGTTAACTCTTATCGTGAAACATTTAGCATTTCTACTTAAATACGTTGAATTGCTCCCACAAAACTTTGGCAACCATGTAAACGCACTAGGCTCCAACTCAGGTACTTTCATTGAATTTCTTGTATTGCATCATATGGATGTCTGTAATAAGCAGATTTTCAGTATATAAACAGTAGAAGCTTTCTCCTCCTATAGTATGATCTTGCATACAAAAGGTAATGACTTTTCTTAGGACCAGAATCAAGCCCCATGAGAGGATACAAGGATATTTCAAGAGTAACACAATTAAGGGAAGAAATAACATTATCTGGAAATGTTCTATTATCTGGAATTTCTGGCTTACTTCTCTGAAGCTTTTCCAAACATCACGTGTCAGGGCAGTTGAGAAAGGTACAATTTTCCATTTAGTTCCCCAGAGCATGCGGGGATCTGCTTAGCAATTTTTTGAATTGGGGTTATTTTGAGAAAGGCTGATGCCAAATATATATCCAGTAGATTTTTAATAGCTGTGCTAAGTTGGCTAGTGATACCATGGGTTTTGATTGTGCTACTTTTACTCTTGTTTACTTAGTATTTTGAATGCCTTATTACAAAGCATGTGTAACCTGGTGTTACTCCCCTGGTTATTTGGAAAAAAACCCTCCATTCCTTCCCTCTTGTTTTTCCCCACCCAAAAACGGGGGAGGGAGGGGGAAAAAAGGAAGGAAAATATTTAGCCTCATTTAAAACAGAGAGAAGAAGGCTAATGTAAATCAGTTCCAGAAACAGTGGATAAGGAGGGAACAGGGATACGGGGAACACAACTTGACTCTGCTTTGCCTCTTTTACCCACAGAGGAATGTTGCCAACACGGATATGGACTTGTTGGAAAATAAATAAAGTGATCCTACTCAGAGCACCAAAAAAGTAAAATAATTCGGTCTGAGTAGGTGGTTTTCTCGATGTTTTTTATATTTGCTTCTGGGCCAATGCAGCAACACAGTGTTCATTAGAGACAGCAGTGCAGTCTGACAGTCATACACGGAGTGTGATGTGCTTAATGTGGTGGTGCTGCAGCCCAGTACATGCATGCAGATGTTGTCCAACAGTTAATGTTTAACTTCACTGGTTTGCCTTTGGTTTGCATGTTTCCAACTGTGTTTTTTCTTCTGCAGTGTTTTAAGGCATTTGTCCACTGTAGAAGTACTTTAAATGTAATCATGAGAAGCAGTGGCAACATCTTAGAAATTGCGAATGCCCCAAAACACTTGGTAATAAAAGGCTGAAAAAGTACTGGTATCTTGAGACACTATGGAGTCAAAGGCAAATGAAATTTAGGGTATACACAATGTGACATTTTGTACTAAATCCCAGGTTGTAACTTGAAAAACGAATTTGGATTCTATTAGATACGAATAAAGTGTTTGGATTTTTTTTTTTAATTCCCCTACTTCATTTTCAGCAGAGCTCTAATAGTTTGGGGTTTTTTTTCTGTGGGGATACTACTCTGCCGTGGCAGCTTTAAAATGCCAGCAGCTTCTACTGCAGAGAATTTTAAAGAAACATTCTACCTAGGGATAATTTCAAAACCAGAGGAAAAATTTTAAAACAAACCTTCATATATGTCCCTGGAGATACCCATCACAAATATTTAATATAAAATAGCTGACTTCAACTGCCAAAGACCTGGTGCTTCTTGATTGGTTTGTTTGCATATTAAAATTTTATGAAATAAACAGTATTGCATTCTGTGTGATAAATGATGAAATTTTAGAGCTTAGTGAATTGCTGATTTTTAGTTGATCTCCAGTAAGTGTCCATCAGTGTTCACACACCCCTGCTCTGAAGCACAGTTTAGGACTGGCTTCAAGGGCCATTCTTATAACATCCTTCTGTTTAAAAAACCAGGAGAGGTAATTTATGTTTAATGGGAGAATAATCTCACGGGGCTGTGCCCAAGAGGCTTCCACTTAAGGTGCAGATAGGACTGACGAGTTCCTTTAACATATCGCTGTCACTGCAAGGAGCTGGCTGCTTCTCTCCTGCACCTGACTCAGTCTAGCCATTCGTCTGATTTCTTGGTGATTTGATTCGTTTCAGTAAGCTGGTGAAAAACAAGTCACCCACCCACACCCACACACGTGCTTTGGTGTTTCCTGCCTGCTTAATAATCTGCACCGTCTCACTGAAGTGTCAGATGAACAGCACAGGCAGTTTGAAGGACCAGCTCCCCTAGTGAAGTCTTACTGTGGCGTAGCTGTCTTAAAGCTACAGTCTATGAATGACTGCATAGGACATAATTTATAAGAAACTGAATAACGTTACTTCAGGTGAATACTCTGTAAAACCAGCTGGAGATACCATTCAGAGGTCATGTGTGTTGAGTTGCAGTAAAAACACAAAGACTTTCTACTGCTGCTGAACAAATATTTGAGCAAAGATGGAAAGTACTAACAAGAGCATAAAAAGGAAGTGGCATAACTGGAAGATAAAAATGCATAGAAGAGATCAATTAAGAGCAAAAGAAGACATAAGGTATTGAATGAAAGGGTGGCTTTTTTTTGTCACACTTACAGTAGCTGTCCAATATTACCATCAAGAGAAGCCTATATAAGCTGTGTCTCATAGTCCAAAGAAACATGGTCTTCCCAAATGTTGGTTCCCATTGGCCTTAACTTTTGCATGGGACCAAGCAGAAATGTTGTACATTTTTCTGCTGTACCATAAATACAGAAGCGTTTTTTAAAAAGCATTTAGCCCTTTCAAATCTAGCAGCCTCATATTTGCACTGCCTCATTAAACTGAGGAGACTTAAAACATAAATTGCTCACTGAACAAGTGTTTTCTTAGTTAAAGGGGAGCTTGCAGGCAGTACCTTGCTGATTCTATCTACTAGTTACTTCTCTGACCTCTAAAACCTGTGTGGTAAGACCAGCCCTTGCCAGTTCTCTGAAATGCTGCCGATTTAGTGAGAAATATATATGAAAGTGTGCAGAAGCCACTTGGCCACCAATCTAATGCTGGAGAAGGGAGGTCGCTGTGCAAACTAGGTGATGAGTGTCTGTGAAATTTGGAAGTGGAAACCTGTCCAGGATTGTGACTCCCATAACATAGACAAAGTCTTCACATGCAAGCTTCACAAAGGCACTGTGCTTTTGCTTTTCTCTGCTTCCGTGGTATGTCAGTGAGTTCAGCATCTCGGTCTTGTCTTCCAGCTCTTTTGCTTGCCACTTGCAGGACATATTTCTAGACTTACTCACCTATTCAGAACAAATGTGTGTAAATACTGTGTGGAAAAAAAAACACCCAACTCTATCACCTTACCATTAAGCAATGTGGAAAATATTCCATTGCACTAAGAAGAAACTGGTGATCCTTTGCCATGTATATCCACTTATTATTAATATTAGTGTTGTACTACTGAAACTTATCTATTGCCTCTTGAAATTACCTCTTTCTTTCAGATGTCCACACTGAGAAGGACTTTTTTTGTAAGAGGTTTGTAATGGAAAACCATGTTGTAGCCTTTCAAACTGGTGCTATTACACTCTTTCAAATATCAGTATCAGCACTGCCACTTTCAAATTAATGGAAGCGCAGATGACTGAGAACAAAGGGCTCATGTGATTTCAGTGGTTTTAATCCTGGATTATTCAGTCAGAGCTCAACCTTAAAATATAGTAATACCAAATGGGAGGAAAATGCTTGGAATTTTATTGCTTTTCATAGTAAATGATAATGTATCTAACTTTTAAAAAATGTTTATCTAGATTTACTTCTTAACAAAGGTTATGATATCCAGTTGATTCCATTAATACCAGGGTATTTTATCAAAGTGGGAATTGAATCCAAACACTTCTTTTTGCCTCTTGAAATACGGCTAGGACTGCTTACTTCTGATTCTGATCTTATTTTTGATTTAGACTTTGCAGGTTGTGCCTTGCACTTTGTCACAAAATCCCTGTCAATCTTAAATAGTTGAGATTTCAGAGCAGGTATTTTATGTCCTTATGATGCCCAGTACAACCTTTCAGACCTGCTAAATGCCTAACAATGACTGCTGTGTATGCAGAATGCATTTTGATGTTTCTGAAAGTATATTGACTGTTTTTATTTTGCACATCTAAATGTCTATGTTTGCTTCCTTTTAAGCAACTATTATGAAGAATATATATTTGAAAATATTACTTCAAAAGGGTTTTGAGGTTTCACTTAGATTTTTTACTTTTGTTTACGGGCTCCTTACTAGCTTTCTTTTGAGCTCCTAAAGAATGTCACCTGATTTATCTTACTAACATTGCTGGAGTAGCAAGTCTTCCATCTGAAGACTTTTTCATTAAAAATTTGTAATGGTTTTCTTCCCCTCACCCTCTTCCCTGATGAATTCATGTGATCCTTTTTCCTGCCCATACAGGGTCTAGGCCCTTCCATGATTGAAAAAAAGGATTTAAAACAGGGGAACAGCCAGCAAATAAGTAACTTTGTCCCTGTAAAATTAGTGGAGGGCTTGGAGGAGGCAAGGCTCCTAGAACTTTTTCAAGTAGGCATTATTAAGCTATCTAGTGCAATGAGAAATTTTTAAGAAACTTAAAAAAAAAAAAAGTGAATATAGGCTCAATATATTCTCTCCTTACTCCCCCCTGCTCCTTGAATGTTAGTTATTCTGAAAAATGGACACAAAAAAAAGTTACTGAGTAGGAACTACACTGTTGTTTCTGAGAGGGCTGGAATTATTGCAGACCTGACTTCTTGGGATTTTTCTTATTATTTATTGCAAAATCTGGCTGAAAGTTTTTCTTTAGTCAGAGCATTAATTTTTGTCGGCACCATTGCCTGGTTCATGGAGTCTGTAAAGATGTAATAATATTTGAGACTTCTATCCTTATGTCATTTGGTTGAAATATGTTGGTTTCTTTTCTTAGAAGACCAGCCTGAAAGAGGGATTGTTGTGTGTTGAACCTGGTTTGGTTCACTTTTCTCATTCTTAATCTGGCCTGAAAATTGCAGGAAACTGGGGGAAGTTTTAAATACTATCTCTTAACTGGGCTAGTGTTTAAGGAAGTGCATGTAACTCTACAAACACCTGAATTCCAGAAACATTTGCATGTCGGAGGAAGGGCTGGGGAATACCAGTGCATCAGATCCATTGACCTGGATTTGGTGGGTGCAGTAACAAATTGCAGACTTTCCCTTGCTGTTTTGTGGGTCTTCCAGAGTGCCTGCGATTTCCCTGTTCTCAAGTAGCAAAATTGAAAGCTGGGAGCACAAAAGCAAATATCAAATGTAGATTCAAGCTGTTAACTTTTGCTCCTAGAAGTATGCATTTTCAACTTATGCTGTCTTATATGCAATCTTACCAAAGTGAACCTAAGTTGGTCAGGTACTAAGGAGTAACCTACAAAATGAAACAAATAGTTTTGCTTCAAGAAGCTGGAGAGTTGTGCTGAATTTAACTGCCTCGAAGACCTTAAAAAAAGAAAACAAAACAAACCCAAAAGCCAAACAGCTTGGAAGTAGCACCATTACTTTGTGACAGGAACCAGGACTTGTCTAAAGAAAAACAAAACAAATAAACAAAACAAATAAAACCACAAACAATCAAAAAAGCCCAAACAAATCAGTTCTGTATTGTGAAATACAAGGTTTTGAAAGTGAAAGTAGTGTTCCCATTGAAATCAGTAACTATAATTTGCAGATAAACATTTACTTGGTCTCATCTTTAAGAGTGCCCTTTTTTTGTTTACAGAACCGACTAAAAAAGATCCTGTGAAAACAATTTACAAATCTGTTAACCATTTCATATAGAGTGTCTTGACTTGTAAAGACAAATCTACCAAGTTCTTAAAGATATTTTTAAAGATATACTCAAAAGTTACTCAGTATTGTTAGATCATTACCCTGAGTTATTACTTTCTGACTTCATTTAAAAAAATCCAACAAATGTGTAAAATTTGCTTGTAATCATTTTAAAAATGTTGCCGTGATATTTGTAGCCTAAACTACTCATTAACCTTCAAGCCCTCATTAATTTGCAACACAAAATCAAACCTTTTCCAGCTTCTAAAAGTACAATGAATAGGTAGACAAAGTTTTTGGGTTTTACTCTTTTTGTATGCTAAAATTTGTAATATAGTGAAGCCTTGTGTAATGTTTGGTCTATCCTTAGCCTGGTGTTTCTAATCTGGCTCAAGTACAATATTGATAAAGGCAAAATAAATAGTCATAGGAAAGCTACAGACAGTATTTTAAAGAAAAATACCTAAAGTAACTCAGATTTCTTTTCCATTACTGAGAAATGTGTGAATTTAAACAATTTGAAGGACTTGGTTCTCATTTTTACATCAGTCAGTCAACGTGAGCTTGAGGAAAACTCTCAAATATTTTCATTCGAATAAAATGGGAACTCTTTTTAGCTACATCCAATTTATTTCAGCCAGGATGTCAAATAACTTTAATATAGCCAAATAACTAAACCCCAAAAATCTGACTAACCATTCACTATCCCTGAAGTATAAAATTTAACTGAGGTGCAAAGTGTTTCCTGGCCTGACTACCAAGAAAGTGATATTAGGATATTGTAGGAAACCTGTGTAATGGTTTTGGTTCTGATATTTTCATTAAAGTGGTTTCAATTCAGAAGAAGAAAATTCTATTTCAGCATTTCTGTAAGTATGTTTTGGGTGTCTAATTGGGTTTTTTTGTTATCAACACTTATATTTTCTCGTTGTTACCTAAAAAATGAGGTGACACATGCAGACATTGTGCATCATAAGTTGTACTAAAACACGGCTTTTATTCAAAATACATATTGCAACTTCATTTGCTGCACCTTCACTGGAATAAGATTGTTTTATTTCATATTTTGTAGAATATGAAATATATATTCTTGGAGAGGAAGGGATCAGGAGTTGGTTGATATTTTGTCTTGATGAAAGAAATTACAATTTTTTATAATTGTGTTAATGTATATAAATAATAATAATAATATTTGGTTTTGTTGTTGTTGTTGTTGTTGTTATTATTATTATTATTATTATTATTATTATTTCCATCCTTGTCCTGTCACTGAATGTGATATTTAACAGCATCAGCAGTGATCAATCAATTAGCAGTATCTTGGGTTGTTGGGGTTTTTTTTTAAAGTTAAGCACTGCAATTTCTATTTAATACATCTGCAAACTTGCTGTAGATGGTCATTAAAAGCATCTCCAGGAAGCCGTGTGGTGTGTGCATGCCTGGGGGAGGGGCTGGCTTTAGTTTTGTTTTTTTTTATTCATAGAGGAACATTGATGTAGAAATCAAAAGCTCTGAGTAAAAAGAAAACACTTGTTTCCAGAATAGTGAAGACTTTTTTTTTTTTCCCCCAGTCTTTTAAAATTTGGAAGTAGTGTGGTTTGTTTTTATTGTGAAAACTCTCAGGAAGAACAATTCAGAGTCGGTGCCATTCTTCCCAGCTGAATGGCGCTTGGTTTGTGAAATGGAGCAGCTGCGGTAGTTTTAGCTTGGCTCACAAAACCACTTGCTTTTTAATCAAGAACTTCAGATTCTGTGGTGGTTGTTCATGATGGAGATGGCCAGCTCTGCCCTGAGAGACAGCTGTAGTATAATTGAGACAGACTATGTGAAGCAAATATAAATGCTGGATGGATGTCTTAAAAGCAGCATATTCACTAAACTGTAACTGAATTTTTAAAAGGATGAGAAGCTTTTATACAGGCAAGAATTTACTACATGATGAAACATTTTATGTATAGTGATGTTCTTGCATATATTGCATAAACCAGGGTTTAAATCTTCAGCATTAGCATTCAAGTTATACAGTACAGTAATCCAAATTTTGGTGAAGTATGTATGTAACTGCATTATGAGAAATGCCACACTTTTCTGAAAACACCAATGCAAATGTAGTTGAGGTCTTTTTCTTAAATTTGTCTGGGACGTATTGTTTGTTGGAATGCAGGTATGCATGTCACACATTCATACAGATGCTTATTTTAAGAAATAAAGATACTTGTATTTTATCAAATTGAATAGGAGGCCACTGGAGGCACCGAGGGGAGTCATTAATCTTTGGTGGCAGTTACACATTTAGAAAAACTTGTTCAAGCAGGTAAGTATTGTGAAAATAAGCGTTCCGTCTTGTATAAAGTAAAACCTCAGACTGACAGTTTGTTTTAGAAGAGATTTTTCTAAATAGCAGTTTGACTAAGTCAAAAGTATCTTGTTTCGCATCACAAATCAAGAAGTGCTGCCCATATGTTAAAAAAAGTTTTAATGTTTTGTAGTAGTTTTATAGTCACAGTTAATAACTATTTTGAACTTGGAGTGGGTAGTTGTATGTTTCATGCTGAACTGTACACTTTTCATTTACATTACAAGTTTGTTACAGATGTATTATACATATCAGAATGTTTCACTTTCTTCAGACAGGCTATTTCATTTCCTTGCTGCTTTTAAAATAAAGCTTAGCTTAACTTTAAAAAAACCCCTATTCCCACGTAGTAGGAAGATGAGAGGCCTTGTGGCAGAATATGATGTTGCTCCTAGATGTCCTCCTTTGTTTTCAAACACTTTGTCCCATTTTGTGTTTCCAGTGTGTGCAGTCTCAAGCCTCTTTGATGCTGACTAATTGGGGGGGGGTGGGAAGACAATGTAAAAGGGTTAATCCGTTACACTGGTATTAATGAGTCAGCTGGATCCCTGCCATTCTCTGATTTCTGGTTCACTTAGCACTGATTAGCCCAAATGACACTTAGTTTTGTGGGAAGCAAGCTATGAGGATTGTAGGTAATGCAGACCTCAGATGAGAACAGCCTGGTCTCAGGTTAGTACAGGTAGATAAATCCATGCCATGGGGGCTGAGATCAGAAATAATTCTCTTCCTACTGGACCCCTGAGAACACTGAGAGCGGTGGTAGGGATGTTTTAAGCTCACACGTGATAGATCAAAAGGTGGTCAGGTTGTTTTCTGAACTCCATTCTCTGGTGTGCTGCTGGGGATTTGAGCTTTGGATAGACTCACCTGACACCCAAGCATTAGAAGTGACATGGTGAAAGAAAGTAATTATAAGCATGTCTGTGCAACTGAGAGCCCCTTTCTTAAATGTGAGAACTCTTGTGACAAAGTTTTGAAAAGGTTTGATTGACTACAGTGGTAATGTTTCTGTGGTCTGTCCTGAGTGTTTAATTTGGGATTCTGAGACAGAAATAAAGATACACTAATTCAAAGATGTATTGTATTTTCATTACTTTTGATTGCAACTGCAATTGTAAATTGATTATAGAAGCAGGTAGGGAAAAGGAGAGTGTCCTTTAGGACACACTTATAGACCAGTTACTTTTCACAATGTTTTTTATTACTTTAGAAACAAATTCCAGCAAGACAGAATATTTCTCTTAGACCTTCTTTCAACAGGTGCCAGAGCCTTTTCTTCCTTCCCAAATCTCTGCAGTTGCTGGGGTGATCTTAGAGGCATGCTCACATCCCATATCTGAAACTTCTTGCTGTAGCAGACCTGTTCTTCTGATGGCAAACTTTCAGAACTTCTGCCTAGGTTTAGTGTACCCTTTGTGTTGGAGGATGGTGTAAAAATCATGGATTAGGTTGTTTATAGGAGTGTTTGACTTCAGATGTCTTCCTTCATCTGAGAGCAATTCTTCCAATTTACTCACTGTGTGGAAAGATGCTTCCCTGCATATGGTGTTTAACATAGGTGCCTCCTGGGCACCTTTTGGGGAAGCCTGGTAGCAATACCTGTGTGGGGAGCCTGATCTCCTACCTTAGAGATCTATGTTGCAGCTATTCCCCTTTCCCAGTAAGTTAGCCCAAAACATTCTCCACATTTGTACACTGCACCTGCATTTTGACAAACAACAGGTACAGTCTTTTAACCTCCAAGTTGCTTAGAAAGTTTGAGACTGCTTGTTTTTCAGGCCTTTGTTCCTATTTAATCCCTTTGGGGCAGAACAGTAATGCAAAGGAGTTTTTTCTAACCACAAAGTTTTAAAGTTAAGCAGTGTGTAGTATCTCAAAGGCAACATCCTGTGTGTTGTCTTCTCCCATTTCTGATCTTAGTCATTTAAGAGTTTTTGGCCAGTAGTGGTTTTGCAAGTGAGGATAATTTAGATTTTACCAGCTCACCACCACCCAAAAGCAAAGGTCCTACGTTCCTCCACTTCAGTGAATCTTACTTTGCTTCAGCTCTGGTGTTTGCTGGACTTTGTCAATTGGCTCAATTCCCAGAAAAAGATGGGTTAATAAGCAGAAAGTTCATTTTTTGTCAAAGTCAGTGCAAGGGAAGGGCTTTTGAGTGAGGGAAACAGAAATTCCCTTTCTTAGCAGTGGTGAGTGATTAGATGAGCTCTCGTGGTCTCACACATCACCACCTTTATTCAGGCAACAATTAAACATGACTGATCATATTGCATGCAGAAATAGTTGCTCTGTTGAGAAAATCACCCTGTCTTAGGCTAGCTCTGTATGTAGCTGGGCTGGTCTTTTGTCACCTTGAAGGAGGGCCAGTCCCTTTGTTCTGTTTCAGACTCTACTCTTTTGCTATTTAATTTTTCAGCAATTTTGTGAACTTTCTTCTGGATTAGTGTTGTGCTGTTCTAGTAAGCTGAATTAGTTCAAAGGGGTTGACTGATGGAGCAGGTATGGCAAGAGAGAAGACAGAGATGGGAGGTATGAATGGAAATGCATCCTTGGGCATTGGTGCTGCTCGATTGGCTCTGAGTGTCTCATCGGGCAGATATCTGATAGGGAGCCACGTCTGGAACCAGGACTAAGGTGAGAGCAAATTCAACCAGTGGCAACAGTTCTTGTGGTTTAGAGAGAGAAGTGGGCACCCACAGGGGCCAGACTACCCTCAGAATGGAGGAGGGGAATGGCAGGAGCAAACAGCTCAAACGGGAGAGGAAAAACAGGTCACAAATTTTGACAGTGTCTGTCAACCATGTACGTTTTCTGCCCTGTTGCAGTGTTTGTGTGTGTAAAACTCCCGGCACTAAATCTGTTGTCCTCACCTCTTCTTAAAGGACATATGAAATCTGTTGTCTTACAGAGAGAAGCTGTGTCTTTGGGGAAGAAAATGGTGTCGTTGTTTATGGCCCTGGATTTTTTTTCCTACTGTTTTTTTCTACATATCAGGCTGTGTGATGATTGTGGGCAAATTGCAGTGTGATCTGAATATAGGACATCGTCCTGAGTAGAGCACACATAAAGCAGTAACTGCATCATGGAAACTTAATTCTCTCTTGTTTTGTAAAAAATCATTAATGTACTATAGCAGCTGCCTATCAGATACAGGAGTACAGGTCTTTGTGACCTAGAATTTCATCTGCCAATTTGCAGCCAGTTGAATCAGTATGTGGTAACACGGCCCTTTGTGCATGGGATGGGTTGGTTCATTGGCTTGTTTTGCAGGGAGACATCAAGCTGACATTGTTGGTCTGTGCTTTTCTCTGAGTACTGAGTTCAAAGAGGAGGTGATGAGGAGGTGATAAGGAGCATGGCTAGGAATGGGAAAGAATATCAATATGACTGTTTCAGGTCTCATCTTCACAAAATTCCTCATGTTCAGGGTTCAGGTCAGTGCATCTTAAACAGAATTTACAAAAATTGTATGACCTCACCTACTTTTTTAATACCTGCAAGAAATTAAAATACTTGGATGGATTCTTTGCATTGACCAAGCCAGATTTTAGATTTTTCATAAAATTACTTTGTCCGTGGTATTTTTCCAAGCCAGTGTATGGAAGTCCCTAAAGAGCTGTCATCCAGACTGTTTGCATCCACAGAGGGCTCCTTGAACACAGCAATGCAGCATTGTGTACTAAGTGTCTGATTCAGTGGGGCTGATGGAGTGAAAATGAATGCAACGTTCTCATGAGGAGAAAGCACAAGACAGAAAACTAGTTGCACTGTTGAACCCTTAGGAAAAAAGGAGGAAAACTAGGCATATATATTAATCTTTAGTTTCCTACAGCCTGCTGGTAATCACAAAAATGAGCATTTCCTAATATAATAACTTGTTTGGGTTTTTTTCCTATGTTTAAGAACTTCTTCATGTTTTTGATATGTGAAGTCTAGCACACCTTTGAAACTTTCCATGTTGATTTGTCTTATGTCTGGAGTGAAGACTACATTTAGATCTGAAATATTGCCTCCTGCTTTTTCACGGTGGAAAGCAGGACTGATTCTGTGATAGGGTAGGCTTCCACAGGGTAGCTGAGCCACTTACCTGTCTAAAGAAAGGGTCACCCTGCGTCTTGCTCCTGGAAGCAGGATTACTTTCCATCACTCGTGTGCCAACTCTGCCAGCTCATTTGGCATCTCTGATTTAGCTCACTAAACTGGCAGAAAACTAACCCAGCAAAATAGGGAGTATGTATTTACCTTTTTGTTAGCCAGTTCAGTGAGCTCAGGTGGCTCACAAGCATTTGGGAGAATTTGGGGGCCACCACAAAGGAAAGAGCTGGAGCACCCATACTGAGAGGAGAGGCAGGACTGCTCCCTTTGGCAGCACTGTGCTGTTAGCCTGACTCAGCCATGTTGTGAAAGCTCACCCTTAGGTAATAATGTTCACACTACAGGTTGACTGACAGTTCTTCAAATAGTAGCCAGAAGGGAGTTACCAGCTGTACACAGTTTGTTTTTGTAGGGTGGCCTTGTCTGTTTTCGGTGTGTAGTGTTTTGAAACAGATACTTACTCTGTTCTAATCGTGTTATTGCATGAAAAAGTTCTGCAGAAAAATTACATGTGCAGGACGGACCTGTCTGGGAACTTGATGTTGAGCAAGTGGATAAGGAGCCACAGAACCTGGAAAACTTTGTACTTTAGTTTCTGGGACAGTTTGCCTGTTGCATTTGGAGGAACTCAGAAACCCTTGTACTTCTAGTCTACTGAGCGTTGCAAGCTTGCAAGCCTGAGCCAGAGTGTGGTCCTTCATCTCTGTACATTGTGAAGTTTTTATCAGAAGATCTGGTAGCCCCTGTTAATGTAGTTTACACATCACCATGGATCTTAAGTGCCCATAAGCCTGGGGTTCTACTGAAACCTTCGCTGCAGAGTTCGAAATCTACTGTGGCTCACCCCTTCAGCTCCCCAGGGCCTCTGCAGAAGTGGGTGGGTGGTTGCCATCTCAGGAAAAAAGAAATGCTCTTTTTTGAAAACTGCCCATCTGCCTTTGTGCTCTTGAAGCTGGCATGATCCTACATGGGTGTTTTGGCTTTGCTTTTTTTACAAATTGAAATCTTTAATATTCAGCTGGAAAATTCCATTTCAATGTAGAGTTTAGGGAAGGCACTGATTTACAGTGTAGGCATAACTTAACATAAGCATTTGTAGCCCTCAGTTTCACACCATGAACAGCTGAAGATAAAACTTACAGCTGCTCTGACTTCTTCGTTTTCTACACATATGAAAAGAATATAGTACAAAGTCCTGGCAGATTTTTTCTTTAAAATGAGTTATTCAAGTGCTGCACAATTATTATGGGTTTTTCTCTTTGCTTTGTGGGCAGTGTTAATGTCACTTTTTGGTGTACATGCAAACATTTGGGCATTTCACTGAATGATACAGCCCAAAACGTATCAGCTGGACTTTTACATCTTATATCTTTGTAAATGGGTATTTTAATGTGGTGGGGCTTTTTTAGACTTTGTAAAGCAAATTCCTCTTTTCAGGAATTTTTATTAATCTCTTTTCTCCTCCCCAAAATAACTTCTGCCCTGCTCTTTGGGTACTTTTGAAGAATTATTCTAGTTCTTTTTTGTGGTGATAATTCAATTTTTTTTTTCCTAACAGATCTGCACTGCTATGTTTGTGTAATGCAAAAATGCAATTGAATAGTTGGAAAGGTTTTAAAGTAATGAAGCCAGACATACTAAAAATTTGTGAATATTTAATACTATTTATGTTGTTGCCTTTAAAACCAAGGAATCTAGCAGTAATATGTTGAAGTGAACATTTCCATTTTGTTTACATACAAGTCAAGAGTAATCCAGAAGCTCTGTGGTGAAGTTTCTTCTACAAAGCTGGCTTTAGAATAAAGTTCCTAGAAATACTAAACCAGCTTAAAGCACAAAAATTAGCAGAAAATAACACTTTAATCCTAGTTAATCCACATTATTGACCTATGTGCTCTAAATAAATAAATAAAATTAAGTAGTCCTTTAATCATCAGTGTGGAGCTAGTTATTCATGAGAGAGGTCTGATCCAAAGATCAGCTACTATGCAGGTTTCTGTCTTTTCTGAGGACAGGGTAAATGGATTTATGTTTTAGTTTGTGAGGAGACTTGGTTGCTTAGTTTTAGATTCCTTTGTAAGTCTGAAATCAGAAGATGGTACTAGTATAAAGGAATTAACAGTGTAAGTCAAAAGCAGTTCTTCAAGGAGTTGTGGAAGCAGAGATATTTTGTTCTATTGAATAATTTGTTGAGATTTCTTTTGGCTGTAGGTTTTCCTTTTTTAAAATACTCAAAACCTCTCTGTACCAATTTTAAGTATGTTTATAAAGTTGTGCTTATTACTACAAAAAAATCCAGAGAATTTATTCTTTTTAGAGAAAAAAACCCCATGCTGTTCAGGAATAGTCTGCAAGCATGTGTCAGAAATTTAAAAGCAGCAGTGGATGTACCGTAAGGTTTTCTGCTCAGAATTGACATTATATAGTCACAGTGACATAAGATTTCCAGGCTGCTGTCTAGAAAATAACTTCCAAAAAAAAAGTGGGGAGGGAATCTTTTTGGAACCACAGTAAGCCTTCTAATAGAATCTTAGGTATTGTGATTTAACTTTCTGCATCAGTTGTATTGTGCCTGTATGTCATGCAGACATGAGTGTGTTTCAGGGTATCTACATAACTTTTTGTGTGGTCCTTATGTTTTAAATTAATTCTGCTTAACTTTGTTTCAGGGTTTTCCATGTCTCTGAGAGGATAGTAGCACTTGGGTATGAAAGGATTATTGCTGTGGAGATTTCTCATAACTATGCTACATAAAAGTTACCTTAAATGAGTGTTCTGTCCTATTATCAATTCTTCTCCCACAAAGTATTAACTCAGGTTTCTGGTACTTTCAGAGCTTCTAGAAGACAAAAGGTTCATAACAACTAACATGAATGTTGTAGGCAGCTGCTCACTTGAAGGCTGGTTATTGAGATGAGGCTGTATGTGACCATCAGTTCATTTCAGTGCATCGTGGGACAAAGATATAAATGGCCCTAATATGAGTCGACTGAATGATTGATGTACAAACTTTTAGGTGGGATTTTTCCCCTCTTCCTCTTTATAAAACAAGTATTTCTTGTTTCAAGAAGCCGAAATGCTGTCAAGAGAGAATAAAACAGAGCATTCCCTGGAACAGTTTATCAAGGACCTCCTTGAGGATCTCCTAGTCCTTCTACCCTTCTAGAACAGCCCTGAGCATTTTCCTGCTTTATTACAGTGGCTTCTCTTGCCTTCCCTTCATTCCCAGTGACCAACTGCAGCAGTATTTGCCAATTGACCAAGCAGGCCAAGAATAACAGAGCAATGGGTTTTTCCTGCAGCTGGGGCATTACTCCTAGTCTCCTTTTACTACCCAGCTGCAGATGGTTATATTCTGTAAATATCTAAATATCTCCAAGTCTTCTATCTCTGTGCCAGTTTCAACCACATTTGACAATGTTTTCCTATGTTATCAAGGACAGAAGATTGGTCATGTAAATCTAATTCGATAGGCAACCAGCTTGAATTTGCATTGTTTGTTTTCTAACATAATTTACATTTATGTAGCAAGCTTTGTATGCAAATATCAGGCTATCAGCACCTCAGTTTTTGACAGGCAAATAATTTTAATGCATGTTGGACCTACTGAAATGCAAGTTACACAGTGTAACCAAGAGACTGAACAAGCAGACCACAGCAGGATTTTAAGTGCTAGGAAAATCTCTGTCCTCATCAAAGTGGGCTCCAGTGTGTGCTGTTTGCTTTCTGGATAGGATTGCCTTTAGAACCACATCATGAATAAAACAGGGGGAGGAGAGTTTTAATGTCATAGTTAAATGAGGATACCAAAATAATCTTAATTTCATAGTGAAAAGTGGAATATTAAAGTATATATTTACCTTTGGAAAACAACTGAGCCTGTAATCTGAGACAGGTTTTATAGGTTGGATTAACTAGTGACAAGGAAATGATGCTGCTAAAACATGTTAAAGGGGAGGTTGCTTGCCAGCACTACTCTGTGTGAGCTGTACTATTGTCTTCCTCTGAGTTTGTTGTTATTACTGATGTTTCCCCAAAGCCTTTTACCGTTCATCAGGAACTGAGGAGATAAAGAATTTTATTGTTTTGAGATTAAACTTTTTATCATCCTCACAAGCAAAATAAGAAAACGCAGGAAGGATTTTGAAGATCGTGACTGTTATATTCTCTCAAAGGTAAACAAGAGAAAGTTAGGCAACAGAAACAAAACAAATAAAGGGAAACAATGTTGTCTTTATCTCCGTCCCTTGGAAAAAAGATCTAGTGGGAGACTGTAATCCTGGAAAAAAATTTTGCTTGAAAACTGATGCTTCTTTTGCGCTTGTTGCACACCAGCCTATTGGTACAGCAAAGTTGGATTATGTGAAGTGTAGACATCTTCCACTACCAGGAAGCAGATTTGAGAGTGAAGTGGAAAGAGATTGTATGAATTAACATTAAACTGTTCTAAATATCTAAAAATTTAAGGGACTTTTTTATTTATTCCTAGTCTTAGAACAATGTACTTGTTCTGTGGGATGATTGAGCTGGTCTAGATGACCATGACAATCAGGTATCATTGAATGATTGTATCTAAAATAAAAAGAGGGCCAATCAGTTTATAAAACTTTTCTTTTCAAAAAAGTAGATTAAATGGTGTGCTTCCTCAGAAAAGTGTGAGTCACTTGGCCTTGGAAGATTACATTTGTTTCGATATGAAGAGATGGGGCTTAACTGACAGATGAAGTGAATGACAGGAAGATTTAGAGGTTCTCTAGAAATGTCAAGAACTGTGACTTAATGCATGAAGAGACTGGCCTGTGGCATCTGATCTATACCTTCCAGGCAGATTTGCTGGTATTTTTTTTTAGGGCCAATGTTCATGATAAATACCAGCATACAATAGATACGCTGGGGGCTTATCCACGCAGTATCAGTTGAACATCGGAAGAGCAGTGAATAGTTTTGAGGTTTCCCTGAGACACTGGCACACGCACATAGATAAGCACAAATCTTGGGTCAGAAGACTTAGAGGATGTACATTTCTCTTGTTTAGCTTTTTCTGTCAACTTTTTCATTATAAAATGACTGAACATGTTGTGAGCCCTTACTTGGATCTATATTGTTGATTGCTTCAGTCCTAAGGTTGTATTGAGTAGCTGGTAAGTCACATCACTTGCTCACTCTGATAGCACAGCTAGATAAGAAAGGTGTGGCAGCATCTAAGGTAATGAACTTTAGAACAGAATTTCCGAATAGCAAAATGGAAAAACGAGATCTCTGGGAAGATATGCTGTGGTGAGGGGATTCAGTGTTTTGGTGGACTGCTGAGAAAGGCTGGCATGCATATATAAGGGATGAAAAGTACTTGCATGGATACCTCACACCAGAAAATCAGAATGAGATTAATTCCTGGCATTTCTTTGTGGCTCATGGAGAAATTTCTACAGCTTGCTTTGAATGTGACTGTGAACCTGGAGGTAACAAACAGTAGAGGGATAGATAAAACTGAGAGATGAAAGATGCTGAGGAATCTCCATCTTTGGAGCCTCAAAACTCAGCCAGACAAGCTGAGGTACGTAGTTTCTTTCACTTTGAAGTTAGCCCTGTGCTATACTGGAGGCTGAACTAGTGTGATCTCCAGGATTCCTTCCAACCAAAATTTTGCTGTGCAACTTTGGCTTTGGATTCACCAGCTTTCTTTAAGAGTTGGGCACCTCTTAAAAGACAGCCTTTTCAGTGGGGGTCGGAGGAGTTGGAATGATTTAACCTCAGTGAAGTGGCTGGAGATGGAGTTAGATCTAAACTCTAAGGGTTCTTTGTTACAGGATTCAGGAAAGCTTTGAAAGAAGTCAAACTTCTAAGAAGTTGGAAATACAGAAAAGCACAGAAATAAAACACTTTTTGCAAACTTTATGTAGGTCTGGGATATGGAAACTCTACAGGAACCTCTCATATTGTTTTTCTATTGCTATCTTCTGAAAAATTTTTGTTTGGGGAAACAAAATTTTTCATAGGGAAATTTTTTATCTATGGTTTCACTGTTATCTTGATAGTGGGATGCAGGTTGAGAAGACCCTGACAGAATTGTTTAGGAACATGGAGACTCTACGTTAAGATTGCCTGCAGAAGGATGGGATACCAAAATCAGACTGGGTGGCAGTGTGGAGCGCCACTCCCATAATCTTCAGTGGCATGTGCTGTAGCTGGATTTGCTATTCTTCTTAATTGGGAAAGGACCGAACCTTGTTGCTTCATGTCTGCAAATGCAAAACCATTCAGGGTAATGTTTACCTTGCTACAGTTCTCCCCCTGCCTTTTACAAGTTTGAAGAAATCAGAGTTTCGGGATTCTCACTGCAGGGTTTATATAGACTTTTCTTGTGGTTCATTAGGAGAAATAGAGAAGATACTGGTTAAGTTCTACTCCCAATCAAAGATTTATTTGTAGGACCTCTTAATACACTGTTGAAACTCAATGTAAGGCTGCCAAACACTTACCAGACCTCTGCCTTAGCATGGACTTACACAGACTTCCTTCTCACCCTTATGCAGCATAAACTCTTAAACTCTTGTTTTGCTGGAAGTTGCAGCTGTGGAGAATCTTTCTGCTGATATATTGGGTTTTTTTAGGGGATATTATTAGCTTGTTGAAATGAAACTGCTGTTGATATGAAAAACTTTAATATGAAACCAGGATGAAGTGACCTGAAACTAGGATGACTTCATTGTTTTGCCAGCTATATATACTCTTAAAAGGCTATTATGTCTTGGCCATGTACACATGGAAGATAATAAAGATTAATATGTAGTTTTATAGCACTAATACTAGACTGAGTGATAGTCCCTCTTAAGAAAATGGAGGAACCAACTATTCTTCAATGTCCCCTCTGTGCCATTGAAGAGGACAGCAAACTGGCCAGTGCCTTATTTGATTCTGATGGATCATTGAATGATGTGTTGATCACCAGTGGAAACTGTTAAATTACTTACAGCTTATTGTGTACAGTCCATTCAGGGCGGGTGGAATAGGTGATCTTTAAAGTTCCTTTCCAACCCAAACCATACCATGCTTCTAAGGGTCTTCCTTCTGTCTTCCCTGTCTTCTGTTAGTTGTCTAGATCCCATAAAATCAGCACAATTCTGTGTTTGGGGTTTTTGGGCCATCAAAGTTCCTTGGCACCACCGTAGTGCAGTCCCCAGCTCACTCACTGGGTAGAAACTGGCTGGTAAGTGGAAGCTGTGAGACCCTGGAAGTGAGTACTGGAGAACCAAGCGGGGCTGGAAGAGACTGAGCAGAAACACTTTCATCCCTGCTGAAAGACCTGGAGGCTAAGAGGACAGCAGGACTTGAAAAAGTGGTGGTATCAAACCCCTTTGCATGGAAGTGGGATCACGGAGAGTGCTGAGACTCAGATGTTGACAGGGAATTACAATACTTCTTAGATACCTCCTGAGATTGAAAGCACTGTCAGTATTGATGGACTGAAGCCTGAAGTTCTGCTAGTTTATCCTGGAGCAGGGTGATTTAAAATTGCTGTGTCTGGCCTTTCTTCCTTATCTCAGGGAGAGAGGGGAAGATTTATGAGTAAGAAAGAGGGAAAAGAAACTGTAGTAAAACTTTGATGCTTCCACAGAGTCAATCTCTCCTGTTTTCAGATCTTACTAATCCTCTCTTAAAACTTTTTGTCTTTTTGCTGCCAAGTAGAAGCCAGAATATTCTTTGTTCTTACCATCTCTATGCAGGATATAGAAGATAGTGACAGGCAACAAAGAGTTAAGCAACTAACTAAAGTATAATGGAAAATAGCTGTCTTCCTTTTGAAGGTGAAGGTGACATTTGAAAATCCATGTATTTGGTAGCTAGTTATTGCTTGCTGTGTTGTACGTGCTTCAGTGTCTCACAGGATTTTTGCACAGACCAGGACAAATGGCATTATAGAAGACCCTAAAATACATTTACAATTGGTTTTAATTTATTAAACTGAGGGTGGGCTATGCTTTTAAATGTTGTCTGTTGATCAAGAGACTACACAGCTTGAGGTTAACAAAATGCTGGAAGAGGAAAGAGTATAAATAGAAACACCACTTCCTTGTTGAGTAGAAGCCAAACTTGTGGTTGAACCTTTCTATATGAGAGTTCGCTGAGGTCCAGATAGGCAGCTGAATGCAGATTTCTGAAGACACCAAAATCTCTGAGTTCTGAGGGAGGATATACATAGTACATACTGAGGACTGGACTAGGATTCTTGTGGAACACCTGGCTGCAGTTCTTGGAAAAAGATACCAGTGGAACTTGGAGAATGTTGGTGTAAATCCAGCACCAGCTTAGTGAAAGGAGAAACGTATGTCTGACCTTTCAGTGCAACACTGATTATTTGGGCCTGGAAGAGGCATAATATAACTTAAAAACAGCCTCCCAAGACTGAGGATTTGAAATACAAACTTATCTGGACAGTAGGATAAATATGCCTACTACTTTCTTTTCAAACTTTAAATATTTTCCCACTGGTAAGGAAGGGAATATTTTACAGCAATGAGCATGATTTTTTTTTTCCTGATAAATTTTCCCAGTAATGTTCTGCATATTACAGATTATGCTACTGATACTTAAACCATATTACACTGCATGAAGTGCCCTTCATTTCTAATTCTTACAGACTTTAAACAGTCTATGTAATTTTTTGATATGTGACTTAGATTTATTTTCTAGAGTCTTATGACTAAAATTTGCACAATGCTTAAATGAAGGTGTGTATGAGCCAGAATCTAATTGTTTTGTAAGACAAATAATTTTGTATTTTATCTCCTGATTAAAATACAGCTTTAAAGTTGATCTAGTTCGAACAAATTAATTCAAGAAATCTTACGGCCTATATTTTTACAGGATGTTAGGCCAGGTGATTACCATGGTCCCTGCCCTTATCTATGAACATATTTGCAGTTCTGATGAAAGACTTTATGAGGGCCCTTTCTACTGAGGTCATGTATTTGTGATCTTTTCTCAGAGCCAGATTTCAGTCGCTTAGCAAACTGAATTGGCAAAAATATAATTGTATACCTATTTACATCAAGATTGTGTAAGAGGACTTGTTTGGGTTTGTTTGTGGGGGTTTTTCTCCCAGTGTTTGGAGAGGAGGGGTGATTTGGTTGTTTGGGTTTTTTCCCCAGTCAAGAGCTATCAACCAGAATGTTTGAAGTGCTCAAAAGGACCCACATATTCCTGCACCCAAAGGTCTGTGCTCGCATGGATATCTGTATGTTGGGTGTTTGGCATCATCCCCCTTCCTCACATACTTCTAGGTGGGTAGGAAGAGATCACGTGGTTGCAGAGAAGAGGAAAACTCACATCAGAGGGAAGAATTTTGAAGGCTGAGCCTGAAGAGGGAAGACAAACTATGACCTCCAGTTAAGAAAAGAGATTAGACTGTAGGTCAAGGGAAACCAAGGCAAGCTGAACAAAACAAAAAAAAAATGTAGGTGGCTAAACTAGATGAATCAGCTATGGCATGCTAGATAGGGTTGGGAATTGATAGAGCTGGGGAGGTATGTCACAGTTAATTAATTATTTGGGCTAGTAGAAATAAGGATGACTAATCTGTTTGAATATTTGAGATAGGAACCAGTGAAAGAAGTACACTGAAAATACTAATTTATCTGGAAAACTGTTCCATCCTACTGGATGTCTTAGACAGCTTGGTGTCTTTGGCAGCTGCCTATCACTGTTATAATTCCATTAACTCAAATAATAAAAGTCTATACAAAGAGTCATGGCTTATACTTGCAGGACCATATACCTGAAAATTTGGCAAGGTATCGGGGTTTCCCCATTTTTTATTTATTTTTTTTAACAAAGAAAAACTCTGCATTAAAGTGCAATTTTACAGAGGCAATTTGAATTGTGAAACACTATAGGTATGCCTACATTTGGCTTCCTTAAGAGCTTGTGAACTTTGGGAGCTGGATGACAAAGTTCTAAGTAAAAAATTTCATTTCTCTCTAAATGAGTTATTCTTCCTTTCTTGTGATCATTTTTGAACTTTTGGTCCTGATTACGAACCAAGAGTCTTTTCATCTTAAGGAAAACTAATCACAGGGAAAAGGTATATTCTGGAGAGCATTAACACGCATGAATTGGGTTTTCTTAGTGGTTTTTCTCGTATAAAAACTTCTGAGTGCTTTCTCAGGAATGGTTTGTGAAGACAAGGAGTAAAATGTTGGTTCCTGTGTTTGTTGAATCTCTGGTGTAACTCTTTCAGTATGTTTATGCAAACACCCACCTTCGCCCAGTATGTCCCTTTGGTACCGACTGCCCGCACAGCGCTGCCCTTCCACGCTCGGTGAGTCGTTGTCCAACTCGCTGCAGTCCACTTGCACCTTCACAAGTCTTCATCAGACAGCTAAGTTCCCTGGCCTTGGGAAAGGGTATCCTGTGGAGTCTTTCCTGCATTGTTCATGGAATGTAGGACTAGAATGGAACAAAAAAGGTCATTCATCTTCCTTGACTTGGCATGATTGAAAGCATTCACAACAGATGTTTCTTCAACCTGTCTCTGAACTCCTTTGGAGATTAACCACTATTTAGAGAAACCATTTACTTAGGATGTTCAAAGTGCTTAAGTAGCTTTGCTCCTGGAGAAACTGATCTAGCCTAAATTTGTTACAATTTAAACTGGTTTGCAGTCTCATCCACAGCAAGTGTACCAAAAATATGCCTTACTGCCCTCTTTGTGTATCTGTTAACCATTTTTATGCCTCCCTGAGGCAGGGTGCATTTACAAGACTTGTAATAATTTTTGTTTGCAGGCCTCTACTTCATTACAAATGTAAACTAATTGTTTAACATTAGTGATTTTCGTGACTGTTTTTTACCTCATTATCTTATAAGTGTTACAAATTGTGTCTTTCAAGGTACTGAGAGTGGAATGGAAGATTAGCTGTATCCCCATCTCCTTTGTTCTCCCATGCTCCTTTTTTTAAGAGCTCTTGTGAATACAAGTCCTTTGGAGTATTTTATGTAGAGAATTACTAGTTTACTAAGAAGCATTTTTCAACTCCAGAAAGATCTTGGAAAGTGTAGACATTAATGAAATTAATAGGCATTAAAGACCCATGATGGTGATGATGATGATGACGAGTCTCTGCATACACTGCTAGGAATAATACTTGGGTATTAAAAGCAGACACAATGACTAGATACTAGTGCTTGTTTTCATAGAAAACTTTACCAAATATTGCATTGTATTTGAGGGACCTAACCAGTTAGACCTGGGGGTCCATGACAGTATGGAACAAACATGCATGGACCTGGGTGTCATTGGCTTTCCAGCCTAATTGGGCATGGGCAGAAGCTGGCTGCTGCTTCCAAAGGCTTCTGCCTGGTGCACTGGCTCTAAGTAAAACTCTGGAGAAAATGGAACAGGAGAGTCAGAACCACTGGTTTAACAAAGAAGTTAACAGTTACAGTAACTAGAACCTTTTCATTTTGAATTGTTGCTGCAGGACTCTTTAAGGATACAGATTTTCAAAGTACTCCATTACAGAAAGCAGTATGTGTTCAAATAAAAATAAAACCAGAATTACATAACTAAATCTTTAATCTTTCTCAGTTGTGTGCTCTTGCTAACTATTTACTAACTAGTACTAACAGCAGGAGGAGATAATCTGCAAAGTATTTATAACTTCTGGTACACTCTTCCATTGACCAAGAAAATTGGAGAAAATAGGATAGGTGGATGTTTGTTTTGTAACATCTGAGAAACAAATTCTGGTTTTGGTTTTGGTTTTTTTTTTACTACCTCTACCTTTTTAATGAAATTGATAGTGTACCTTCTGTCTTAAAAATAAAGGTGAAAATAATCTTGTCTCTAGTTTATTGCTGTGATCAGTGCCAGCTGCAGCTTTTGGGATACACTGAATTGTGTCTCCTCGGTAAAATCCTGGGCAGAGGTAGCCACGTGTATGCAATGGGAGGAGATCAGTGCCCAGCCTGCCAAGCAGTCTTTGTCCCCATACAGTCAAAACCAGGCCATTTCTCAGAATGCTTTGTCTCTCTTTCTTCACTCATGCACAGATATCAACTGTGTGGAAATGAGGCTATGAATGAGGATAGAGTAGCAGTGCTTCTGGCCTGACATTGGATTGGGATGTGATGGATATGTACCTGGTTATCTCCTTTGCACTACGTAGTCACACTGCTATGTACCCTTTGCTAATTATTAGAACTTAATGGTCCTAAAGTGTGCAAAAATAGGGGTCCTGCTTTTTTCTTTTCTCCCTCTTTTCCCCATGAATTTTTTCCTTTAAATAATTGACATGGATTTGTTCCTGGGTTTTGCAGATCACTTCTCAATGCTTTTCTCTTTACTCATGTTCAAAATTCTAAATATAAATGTGGCAACAGAGTCCCCCTTTCTCAGGGTATAATTTGATTTTAGGAAGACTGAAGAGGTTTTCTTACTCTATGTAAAATATGAAGGATTTCAGTGATTTTAAAGGGGTTTTTTTTTTACTTTGTTAGGTGACACAGTTGACGATCAAAGTAGAGACTCAAAGGATAAAACTTCATTTCCAGAGACCAGACCAATGTACAATCAACCTCCACAGGTAGGAGACTATTTCCTTATGCACACATGGTGAAACTTCCACAGCAGCTCATTTAAGAAACATGAATGTCCTGCAGAAGATGGTGTCACCACATTCACATCTTCCATTGGCTGAGTGGCTCTGAGCCTTCCTTGTCACCTATCATAAAAGCACCACTGCTACTAATTAGATGGCAATAATGTCAAGCCCACCGCTGTGGATTTGAAAAGGAAATAGCAGAAGGCTGGGCTGTATGGTATTGTTGAATATCTTATTTTTATACTTGAGTTGTGCAAGCATGAAACTGTAGCTAGAATGTTAATGAATTGCGTAGAAGCATTAGTGTGGTGAGCAGTGGTGGAAAATGTCACACATTTACATAAGTCAGCTATTTCCACAACTACCATTATGAGTAACATGTTGTAAACGTGTGAGTATAATAGACTGTCTTTATTGTGTTTTTCCTTTCTTTTCTCTACTGTGTGGCTGTAAATCTGAACTTCTTTTTCTTTGGTTTATTTGATACATGTTTACAGGCGAGGGCTTTTCAGAATAATTCTGCATATGCTGTACACTTATTTTCTTTTCCATATACTCTGAAAATGTTTCTGTACCAAGTATGAGCCTGTTTTCCATTGCCATATAATTTTAGAAATTTGCAAGGTGACTGAGAGATGTTTGGCTTGGACTTTTTGTGCTTTTGTGGTGCTTCTTTTTTTTGGTTAACCTATCGTTTCTCTTTTTTCCATATCTCACCTTGGTACTGGTGAGATATGTGTCTGTCTGTCTGTCTGTCTCTTTTCAATGCTGTTTCAATATTTATTATTGCTAAGTCCCTTGGTATAGTAGAGATGTGTGTGACAATTTTTCCATGTCTGAGAGTGGTCTGTATGTATGTATGTGTGGCCTGTAGTCTTCTTTTTTAATTTAAAATTTAAAACTGTGTCCTGTACAGAAATCTTTAATTTGTCGTAATTAATGAGTGGTTTGCCTTCTGATAATGTGGAAGTATGAATTAGTCCCAACTAATTGCAAAGTTTTAGTCTGACTTTAGATCCATGCATGTCTGAGCCAGGGTCTTTTGCAACTGAAGTCCTGCAGATCTGGGCAGTATAATTAATTGACATTGTAGTTACCTACTGGACAAATGTAGTTTCCCTTAACATGATGTTCTTGCTGGGGATGGTGAACTGCCAGTTTATTGTAGCCTCAGTGCTTTGTTCAGTTCTTTGGAATTTCAGGAAAACGGGAACTTGTATAGGTTTTAAGTTTTATGAGTTAGAGAGAAGAAGCAAAGTTTTCAAAATAAAATTGTAGATTTTAGTGAAAATGAAACAAAGATTTATTTTCAACTTTCTATTACAATACTTACATGTCATAAAAATATTCATATGAACTGGCTTGTGACAGAATAAGTTAAATTAAGATCCAGCACTTGGTAGTATTTAGGCAATTCCTTCCAGTCTAGATTTCAGTATTTGGACTTCACATTTAGTCAAAGGAATTCTCAAGTTCTCAAATTAAGTAGAGTAACTGTGAATCATGGAAATTAAATGGATAATTCTGGCCATTAGGAAAGCAATATTCCTCCTTGCAGTGGTGAGTATATTTTTGTAAATTTGTGGGAGAACTTTACCAATTTATGGAAACTGGAAAAGCATTGTATTACCTATTCAATATGTCATAGAGACATAGAACATCAATTGAAATAATAACCTTGTTAGTATTAAAACACAAATTAATGATAAACACATGTATGTTAAAATATAGTTGTTAGACTGCAAAGTGGCATCAGATATTTGTCATGCAGAACTTAACAAAAGAGCATTTAGTTCATCAACTGCATCTTTCGATTGCTGGAAACCTGCTTTTATTTTTAAATATAAACTTTTTCACTATTTATTAGATACAAACTTTGTGGAATATGAAAAGTGCTTTTGGAAATGGGATTTAAAGAAGAATGAAGTAATACTTTGTTCATGGATTTTCAAAGGGGAAATGAAGTCGAGTTTGATTTTTTGAAGAAATTATCTTCTGGGGTATTTTTTGGTAATGGCCACCATCTTTGGAATTTCCCATTTTCTTAGGTACTATTGGATTTGTTTGCTGTACAATCACTGAATTGTCCAGTGTGTATTTTTGTATAATCTTGTATAAATTATTTAAACTAATGCAGAAATAAAAGTTTACATCAAGATCATCTTGCCGCGACTAGGAACGTGTAACAGAACCTCTTGTAACGCCTGCCATACCTCAGTCGGCGTTTTCAGGTGTTTGGATATTGCATGCGTGTTCGGGGAATTGCAGGCATTTAAAAACTTCTTGGAGGAAGGGTGTTCTCAAAGGCCAGCTTTAGCCCAAACACTTTGTCTTCTGCTTCAGACAGAAGCTCCTGCTTTGAACAATCCCATATGGAATGTCCTCTCCATCTCCATGAGTATGGACGGCGGTTTGGGAGGGTCGTCTCCTGATGCTGGGACGTATTGTGCGGCAGGGTAGTGAGTGCTCTGGGCCTAATCAAGCATGTCTGATCCCTCTGAAGCTGCTTCAGGCTCATGAAGTAAAAGTCACACAGACATTTAAGTGCTTTTCTGGATTGGGTCCAAAATGGTTAGTGCTCTGCAGGGCCGAGAACTTAAATTAGTCTTATTAGTGACTAAATTAGTAAATTACTGACCATGAAATACAAAGCTTCTAATTTTAACTGCAACACAATCATAATAGAAAGAGACACTATGGTTTGGGGTTTTTTTATGCTTGTGATTTTTCCATTATTACCATACAATTTCCAGATAATTCAATCTTCATCTGCTTTCCTTGGGAATTTGAGGTAATAGAAAATAGCAGAATGGAAAGGTTAGTTTTGATATATGAAGAGTGCTAGAAACCCCAATAATGTGGTGGGGTTATTTTTGATAATGAGCTATTCCACTGCTAAAGCAAATTAGTGCAACCGTGTATTTTTGCCCTACTGTGAGAGTGATTATGTACCATATCTATTAGGAGACATAAAAAATATTTTTGACAGATGGTATGGCTTTGAATTAGGATTTATGAAGATTATTGTATGTCTGGTGTCCAGGACACCTGGGATTATTACATTGATGTAAGATACAACAACAAAAAAAATTACGTTTCTGGTAATCGCTGCAGTGTTTTGTATCTCCCTACTGTCACCTTAAGAAGCAGCTCGTGTTTATTTGATCTTGCACTTCTGGATAATCTGACATGCGCTCTTTAGCCAACAGATGTCAGCAGATTTAATGGGGGAAAACTGGACCAGTAAGTGTATTAAAATAAACTACCAAAAATGAGAGCCATCTTTAGATTGTAAATTAGGATTTTTATCTTGCTGTGTCTTCTTTTTTTTTTTCTTTTGTTTTTCTTTATAGTTTTACTTCTCCCTCAAATACTTAATAGCTATTGCCTTCTATCTAAGGAGCTTGTTATACGTTTTCTAGGGCAAGAGAGAATCCCCCAAGGGATTGCTTAATCCATAATTATCTAATTTATATGTTGTTGTTATAGCCACTCTTAATTATACACCTTGCTGTGATTCTAATCATCTTAGGAATTAGTTTTCTTTATGAATTGTAATAGTTCTGTTATGATTCTTGTGCCCTTTCTTTTCATAATTTGCTGTTAAAAGCTGAGAACACCGCAGATAGAAAGCCCATGGTTCCTGAAGTAAATTTAAAATTATCTATGATTTTATGCATATAGAAACAAGTGTGCACCATTTTGGGCAAGTATCTAAATAAATTAGGAGAAATATTTTTATGTCTGAATTGGCATTGACTCATTAAAGTCATCCTTTATACAGCTGCTGTATAAGCATTCTGCAGGGATGTAAATAACAGTTTCCTAGCTATCTAGTTAGGGAACATATGAGTTAATTGAAAAGACAGAAATACTATGAGATATAAAATATCAAGGAAGAGATAATGAGAGGTGAGAATCCATAGAGTAGGGGAAAAATAATTTAATTTTTTTTGCCCTTCTAGTGAAATTAACAAGTATTGCTGAAGTTGGTAGACTTTTAAGATATCCTTTAGAGCAGATCAGCTGATACAATTCCAGGGCATGAATAATACTAGTGTTATCTTGTTTTCCTTTTTTTTTAAAATTAAAATTAATTGCTTCTATCAGACCTATTATTGACTGTTTTTTCCTTAACTTTATCTGTCTGGAGTATTTTTACAAGTTACTGGAAAAGGAGTAACTACTGATCATGTCTCTGTTCACTTATTAACCCCTGGTTTATGGTTCAGGGGGTCCCATATTTAAAATTGCAAGAAGGGTGTTCTGGGGTAGATTTGTTGCATCAGTTTGAATTCCCTACATTTACTTTAGAGAAAATGGTTTATTTTTCAAAATAACTGTGATCACATTATTTGTGATTCGTTTGCTCTCTTTTGACAAAATCCTGTATCTATCAAAAATGTTGTTGCTTAGCTTGGCTTTTTGGGGTTTTTTTTAAAGCTCTCATAAAGCAGAATTCTAGTCATGGCCTGGTTAGTCTAATTGCTTGTCATATGTCCTATTAACTCTAAGATCTTCTTTTTCATGTATAAAACCCTTAAAGCATGTTGGTCCATATTTTCTCTCTTCTTAATTGCATATGTAAGCAATAATCACTTAATGAAATTATCCACTCTTAGAGGGACTGGAATAATACTGTCTGCAGCAAGTCATCAAGCTCTTCTCTGAATGTTGGTACCATTAGAAGAAAGATCTTACATTTTACTCAACTATCATGCATGATCATAAGCTGTAAGAAGTGAAGTTTTAACATTACCTTTAAAGAAGGATGACTCGTGTTCCACCTTGGCAGCTGCAATGGACATCAGCTTTCTTAGCTTCCTCCATCCTTTGCGTGTATAGTAAATAGCTGGGACTTCTTTGAGGAGTCCCTGTGGAGCCACAGATGGAAAGTGCATATGAAGTAGAGCTGCCATGTGATAAGAAAGGCACATAATATGGTTGTGATCTTACTGAGAACAAAGGTAAATAGCCCATTCAGCTAAAAAAAAAATCAAATATTGCATAGTACAGCTATCACGTTACAACTATTACTGTGCAATAACATATTTACTTTGTAAAGCTTCATTATATCGTAATGTTCATATTGCTATCTCTTTGATAGTTTACCAAAATATTTAAGAGGTCTTTTCATTCTAGGAAGATCTCCAGAACATGTAGACCAGTGGGCTTCTGTTTGCCCTTAATAGGGGGGGCAGGGGGAAGGGGAGGGTTTATATACACATTTTGTATAAATATATTAGGTTTATGTACATACACATGCAAAATTTAAGCAACATGATTATCCACGAGAAAGTCTGCTCTTCCTGTCATAAAGGATTAGTTGCAGTGGCCTCACAAACAACATTTTATAAACTGCAATTTGTGCAAGCTATTGACCCAGGGTCAACCAGTAAGACCCGAGGGTGCCTTTCAAGACTATCACCTTGTAGGGTTTTTCTCAATTCTAAAGTGAATAGTCGGACTTGTTGTCTGTGTAACATGACACACAGCTGGGGTTAGTTCAGATACTTAGCAATCACAGTAGCATCATTAATACTATGTCCATTGTCCTTTTTTTTAAAAGGAAAGCATTCTATTTTTAGATATAGGGAACTTGAGTGGGAATTGAGAGATGTGAATTGATGTGGTTGTCACCAACTTCCACTCTGAACTTAAAAAACAGTTAATTTTAAAAAATGTAATGCAGTGCTGTCTTACACTTTTCTGTAGCACTTTGCAAGTGTGAAGTACTGTTAAACTCTTTGTTTAACTTCAGCTGAGATTTCAGTACAAGAACTGAGGAAGCCTTACAGTCCTCTAAGGTAGGATATGAATGTTCTGTCTGGCCAGCAAATACATGTAAAAACAACAAGTGGATTGGAACATCCCTCTCTCCCACAGCCCTGCCTGTGGAGTCCGGGGTCAGTGCTGCAGTCAGATTGCACAATTGGTGAGGTTTGAGCAACAGAAGACAAAATGACATCCTGTAGGGAAAGAATGACACACAGGCATGATATATTTTCATAATTCAGTGCCTATAAATAGCAAAGTATGTACCCACATGTAAAAAGTTAATAAAATAGTATAGTTGGCCTGATTTGTGGCCTCTTCACTTTAAGAACGAGGCTTTAGTAAAGGGACATATACACCAAATGGTGATCAAGGCACGTGTATGCAGAAGCACACTTTGCATATTTCCCTATTTATTTTGGGCAGAAACTCACTATATGTTTGATTTAATTGCTTGCTTATTCAGTTACATTGATTGGTTATTTGTAGCAAGAGATGCTCAAACTAGGTGCCCAGATGTTCCCATCACATTTTTCAGCCTTTCTGTAATTTTGGGATCTTCTGACTAGCTTAATCCCAGCTAAAACTACTGATGATCCTGTATCTCTTGCCCAAATACATGTGGTTAGACTAAAAGCCAGTAATGATGGTTCAGTTTGCTGCTGTCAACAAATTGATCAGTCAGTCATCCTGCCTCTCAGAGAAACCCTTCTGGGCTTTCCAAATGTTAAAATTGATCTAAAATGCAATGTAGATCATACATCACTTGATGAGACTGTGTGTGAATGTGGTACAGTGATATTTGCAACGTGATGCATTAGCATAAAATGGTGGGTGAAAGACTAGTGTAGGGCAGCCCGTTAACAATTACTCTAAACACCAAGTAAGGAAAACAACAATGTCTTTAGCTTAGTTGCACTGCCACTTTCAGAGGGAAAAGAACAACCAAACACAAAACTCACCACAAATGGCAGGGGGCAGTCCATTTTAATGGAAAGAAAACATGTCATGAAACCTGTCCCATTTCAGCCCAGAATGCTGGGCTGAATATGTTTCTGTGTACTTTCCATCAGTGTTGTTTGATCCTTTCACTACAGTGTACTTCTGCTGTAATTCTTGCTTTAAAAAAAACCAAACCAAAATTTCACAGCTCCTGTTCTTTTTGTGAAAGACTGTGCACTGGGAAGCACATATTCAAATTTTGTTCTAAAGCACTTTTTAAAAATACAAAATAAAATGTAAGTAATTTGTTTACAATTTTCTTTTCTTTTCTTCCACAGTACTAAAAATTTTAAGAATGCGTTTCTAGAGTTGTAATGTGATTAGCAGTCCTGCTAGATAAAAACAGATCTATCTTAAAAAAAAAAAAAAAGTACCTTCTTCCTTTTCATTGTGATCCAATTATTTTCCATCCATAGAGAACAAGGAGGGTCAAAGAGGCCACCTTATTTAAAAGAGGTGGACCAGTATTAATTTCCTTTTATTTAATTAATTAATTATTTTGCCTTTTGCTGCTTTAAGAGTTATGGCACTTTTATTCCTGAATCGGAAAAGCCTGATCAGTGGGTGCTGAGGGCAACTCAGTCTTGTTGCTGTTTGTAGACTAAAGCTTTTACAAACTCTGGCTCCTGGTAACCTGTTTACTGAAGGTGGTGTTGACAAGTGCTCCAGTTACAGACTGTTTATGGAGGAAATTAAAATCAAATATCTATCCTTCCTTTCTCTTACTGACCCAAATCTCTATGGAGAGAGCAGGTTGAAAGTTGTGTGAGAAGACACTTGCTTAATTCGCTTTTTTTGGCATTAAAATATTTTAAGTTTGTAAACAGGACGTATTGCTAGTCTTGCCACATGCTTGGAATTTAAGCAGCATGATAAAAACCTCAGAACATATCACTTAGTACAGCAATTTTTATCTCATCTGTGTGAGAATCCATTTAAGAACCAGGGGTTTAGTTACTTAACTCTTGAAAGCACAGCTGAGGATGTCGTTTCCAGGTATTGCTGGAGGAAGATTCACCTGAGTTCAGACTAGTAATTCTTTTCTGTTCACTCTACTTGTCTTCTTTTCTGAAAACCAAATCCAAGATAATTTCCTTTTCCTTTCCTCTTATAGAAATTGTTACCCCTCTGTCTTTTTCCTCTCATTGATATTGACATTCTAGGCAGATATTTCATTGATGTTGCTGACTTCCTCAGTTACTCAAGGAGAGGTTTCCTTTTCTACTTAAAAAAACCCAAAACTGACAACAAAACCTTCTGATCTACACTTTTCCCAGTTGCTCTAATTTGCTGAAGAATGTGTTGGCTTTATTTTTGTGTGAAACAATGTTTGCTAAATATTTTCTTACTGGTTTTTTATGTTAATTTGTCCAAGTTCCTCTTTTTTTGGTAGACAGCTTTCTTTTGCATTCAAATCCTTGGATTTTCATACACTTAGTACAGTAATGAGAGAATGCAGTCTTAGCCCTCATTTTAGAGGTTCTGCTCCATGGGCATCTACCATCTCAGAGAAGCTGTCATCTTCTTCCTACCATAGCAGGTTACCCTGTTGGAGCTTCTACAATAGCAGGGGTTGGGAACAAGAGGTAGAGAGACATAAATGCAGAGACCCAGTTTGTCTAAGCTTCTGCTCTTCAGGAGATCAACCTCCCAAAAGTCTTTAGGATATTTTTTTGCTTGAAGCAGTAGAGAAAATACCACATCTTCTTGTCACTAACTGCATCGACCAAATGTAGCTGCTAAATTAAAACACATTATTTAAATACTGGTTTTTACTTTTTAATTTTTTTATTTTTAATAATGCAGTTAAAGTTTTATATTAAATTAATTTCTTAGTATATTCTCTGTCTATATTGAATGTCAGTTATCTGAGTTTTGCATTACATCATGAATAAAGATAGCAGCAAAATAAATGAAAATACTTTGTGCTTCTGGATGATACTGAAGTTACAAAACAAATCCATTATCGGCATTTATCAGACTTGCCTGTTCATTTTGTAATATATTGACTTGTCCTTCCCTTCTGATTTGTGGCTGTGGAATGCAGTGCTGGATGTCTAGAGCTGTGTGCATTTTCAATTACAGTTCTTCTGGCTTGGAGTTCACTTACTATAGTAATTTTCATTAACTTTTTATCTTCCAGCATACATACTACAGAAAAAAAGGAAAAAAAATCCGGCCTAGTTAGTACCATTTCCTGGCAGTGGCAGAAGCACAACGTGCTAAATATTGTTCATGTTGCTTATTACGTTGAGATCTTTGCTATGAATAGCTTGCATAGTACTTTGAAGGAACAGGGGAACTGGATAAACGGTTCCTTGTTGAACCCACACCCCTTTCTTTCTTTTAAGATAATTTTTATTAGAATATTTGTGTTACAGAGGGGGCTCTTGTCCAAAATTCACCTGTAACGATGGTGCCCTAGAACTAAGGGGCCTCCAGAGAGGAACAGGGAGGCAGCAAGGAAAGGAACCCTGCTATTGAGGGGGCATAAGTGTTGATACAGGTCTTCAATTATCAGACCCAACAGTGATGAAATTGGTCAGGATAAAAGGAGATATAAGAGCACAATTACTTTAGTTAATGGTGGGAAATTAAGACTTATAATTTTTAATAACGCTTTAGAACATTTTTTGCTTCCTTTTTATTTCTGTTTTCTTTTAGGTTTGCAGTCTTCTTTTCATGTTGCATCTTTTGCCAGTTTGTTCACAATGTTATAGTTTCTCGTTATAGTTTCTCATTATAAATGCCCACATTTGAGATGTTTTGGTTCTCTATCTTCAAACTATTACTGAATGAAATAACTAATAGGAGTTAGGAATAAGAAATAAAAATATCATTGTACAATTTTGGTTATATTGAATTCAATATATTTGCTGAATTTATCACTAACACCCCTCAAAATATTTCCTGTGACATATTGTTATTATAGGGGATTGAGTGAAAACAGAACCTTCATCTTGTACTGGTCTGAATTTGCACAATTGGTAATGAAAAAAATCAGCTTTTTTCTTCTAGGATGACAAAACGAGGTAGTTGGTTTAGACACTAGATATGAAGTCTTTTGTGGTGCTTAAGAATACTTTTCAGGGTAGAATTACATTCTATAAGTGTCTCATAAATAAAACTCACGGGCATCTCTAGTATTTACTAGGATAGTTAAGCTAACATACGTTAACCGTGGAACATTCGAAGTATCCGGAGTTCAAATGGCAACCTTGCAGTTCTTCCTCTCTGCAGAGATTAACAGTTTTATGGCTGTTTGAGAGGGCGAGAATCACATACTAATTACAGCAAGTTTATTCCGCATTTACACTATAGAATTGTTCTGGTAATTACACTTTTAAAATTGTTTTAATGCCAACTAGGATGCAGAAATGTAAATCATTATTGATACTGGAAGTGTGGTTTAGGGAATATTCCCCAACTGTTCTTTGCAGACCAAGATATTCTGAGAGGAGCTTTGATGTAATAAAGAAAAACTATAGAATGTCAGAACCTCTTTTCATTGTTTCTGTAGAATTTTTTTCTGTAAGATTTCAGTGACATTAACCTGACCTTGATTCCATTCTAGTTAAGAAACAGCTGAAAAGCATGCTTTAGAGGAGAAAGAAAAATACCTAAAATGCATGTCACAAATTAGTAAAAAATATTCTTAAACTCTTATATTAAAAATTGGTTCTGTTTTACACTGAATAGCAATATTGATAAACTTGTACAGGTAGCAGGAGCTCTTTAAGAAAGACAAATTACTGCTGTATTACAAAATGAGAGTCATAAGAAGCTTGGAAACAAGAGCCCAAAGCAAATGGGAAAGCTGATTTCCACTGAGAACCATTCTTGCTTTTAAAAGCCTCTCCAAGGACTCAATCTTAACCCGAAGCTTTCAGCCTGTAGGTCTGCCCTGCTGCAACCCCTGACAGCGCCAATCTTTGGCCACTGTTACAATCCAAGACACTGCATTTCTGCTGATAAAGCCAGCAAGCGAACAGAAGAAATTTGGATATAGCAACAAGCTACTGCAAGGTCTCCAGCACTTCTTCTTACATCTAATTTTGCTCTTGCAGCTAGGAATAACTCTTTTCTCGAGTGTCTGGAGGGGAGGGCTAACTCAAATTTCAAGTGATCCTTGAAAGAATAGCAGCTCTCATTATTCATACGTGGTTTTCTGAACCATCTCAGGGGCATCTGTATTGTGCTTGTCCAGGTGGGTTTGTTCCCTTCTTACAGTTCTGTAAGGATGTCGGTCACATACTTCCTAGTGTGTTGGGGTGGTTTTCTGTTAATGTTTTGGGTTACGGGTTTTGTGGTACTTGATCACGTTGTGCACTTATCCCACCTCCAGCAAGGTTTTGCTGACCCTGTTTGGACATCAGAAGGAATTTTGGGCATCAGAAGGAATTTCTTCACAGAAAGGGTTGTTAAAATTGGAATGGACTGCCAAGGGAGGTCATGGAGTCACCATCCCTGGAGGTGTTTAAGGAAAGCGTGGCTGTGGCACTCAGTGCCATGATCTAGTTCAGAAGGTGGTGTTTGGGCATAGGTTGGACTTGATGATCTCAGAGGTCTTTTCCAACCTAATTGATTCTGTGATTCTGTTCTCCTAGCTTAAATTTTTGAATAGAAACCTTGTGAGTAATTTTTCCTTCTCCATCTGTTCATCTTTGCCATGACCATTTTTATTTGAAAAGTGAATTGTTGTCATCAATGGAGGTACTCATTCCGGAATTCCTACAAATTTTCTAAGGAGGTCCAGTGAATACCCTAAAGCATCAACCAACACATTGGAAGAACAATCCCATATGACAATTTCCATTTCCAGGTACATCAGTAATTACTGCATAATGCTAAATAAATTCTAGATACCTTATGATACACTGTTCCCTGCAATACCACAAACTTGCCTGAAATAGAGGCAATTCTTTGCCACCAGTAGCATAGCAGGTGTCTGTTGTAAGTATTATATTGCTGGATATTTACTAAATATTCTGAAGGTACTGACTGAAGGTACTGTTTGTTTCTGAAGGCTGTTTTTTAAAGAAAAATAGATCTGTTTCTGGAAAAAAACCCCCTTTTTTACAGAAAATGTGAATTTTTTTAAATTAATCACTGTTGATAGAAAACCTTGTTCAAGGGTTTGGATTATAGTAATGCTGGCATTAATCTTTGATTCTCCTTCAGAGCACTGTAAATCCAGCTTCTCAGTACATTGGAAAATGTGCATTTTTTCTTCCTTATGAGACTCTTGGCAAACTTTATGGGTAATACAAAGACACGCATCGAATTAGATGTTTTTTAGAAACAGCTGAGAAACATCTTTTTAAAAAGAGAAAAAAGGGATCATTTACTTTAGAGGATAATTTTATACTTTGTTAGTTTCAAAATAACGTATTGGTATCAGAGCACAATTAGTATCTGGTGGCCAGCTACTATATGTATTTACACAGTGTTTCTTTTATCCCTATTCTTTTGGATTGCAAACCAAGAATGCAGAAGACACCTTGCTTATTTGAATTAAATTTTATTGCCATACCTTATGTAATTTTTACTGATTTTTTGACTCCTTGGTGTATGGTGAAATGTGAATCAGTGATCTTCTCGGTTCATTCAATTAATATTTCTCATAACAGGATTGTGTGTCATAGCATTTGGCAGTGCTTAGTTTAGCTAATGTCCAGATAATATGCTCTGAATGGATTGTATTCTGGATAAATAAGTTAGGCATTTAAGTAGAAACCAGTGTGACTAATGTGCAATATCAAATTCTCTAGGACTTGCAGTTCTGTATATGCTTGAAGAATGCATGCATAAAGCATAAGCCATTTCATAACCTTGACCTCGGTTGCATCACATCATTTTGCGCTGGTGTTTGCATTGGAGGCAGCGCGGGCGACCTCGGCACCGATGGGTGACTGGTGTTCTCTACCAGACTGTCCCGTTCTTCACCGCATTCCCTGGAAGCCTGCTGGGGAGGTTGGCTTCAGCAAGGCCTTTTCACTCATGTGGGCTCTCCAGCACAGGAATGAAATACATCTTAGCCCATTTAAAGGGTATCTTTGTGTTTTGGAAGCACAAAAACATGGCTAGTTTGATAGGGTCTTGCACAGAAGGCCAACATCTAAATATCACTGCAGGAATGCTCAGAAACAGCCCTGCATAGCAAAGGGCAACGACTGCTTGTGATGATTGCACTAGGCTGAACTGAAAAATTACTTCTTGCTACCTGAATTCTTCAGGACAGGAACTTTTTTTCTTCATATAGATAAATAAAATGGGACTTGTTGTAAATTAAAAAGTGAATGCAAGCTTTTTAAGATAATTAAAAAGAACTGTTTTCATGGGAGAGACAGTAATGGATTAAATGTGAAACTGAAATAGAAAATCTAGACTCCTTTTCTCTTTCTGTTGTAAACTGATCTTGTCATATTGGGCCCAAGACCTCCTCATGAGGGGTTGAGTAAACTGAGACCCAAAGACTATTGGATTTAAGATCAAATTATGGCATTTGTTAAACTGACCTGACATTTTTCTTTGTTTCTGACTTACCTGTACTATGTTTATCTCAACTATTTCGGGCTTTCTTTATGATACTCTTTTGACTATTCAAATAGTATCATAACCTGTTAAGACTATTAAGAACGTCACTGGCAGTATGCAGAGATTGAGTTTGGTAAAATGATGCTTTCACAGTAAAATAATTCTGATGTAATTCATCCTTCCTTACTGCAGTCTTGCTTTCAGATATGGAGTGGGACTTGGGAGTAAGCAAAGCTGGTCCTTGCTCTGTCACTGTCAGTACATGGTATCTGCTGTGTACAGAAAGGGTTTTAATTTCTGGGTGTGCCCATTTAGCACCATTCTAACAAATGTAAGGTTTATGGAGGAAAAACGATCCAAGATGCTTTGTTCTTACTCTGACTTTTTGTCCCTCTTTGAAATTAGTTTTGCCACGTGATGGTCTAATTTGCATTGTAAATTGTGTTCACCCAGCTTGGGGGACAATTAAGATATAAACAGGTGTTCATAAAAGTATAATTTGCCAATCAAAATAAACATTAGATTCTAGGGATTTCTGATTATCATCTGAATGATTGGAATAGGACAATGAATGAGGGATCATTTTTCCCTAAAATGTGGGAGGGGAGGGAGGCAGAAAGGTCTTTGAAGATCTAGTTTAATTGATTCCTAGATATAACCCTGGTTTTCATCTGGGGTTTTCTGGCCCCCCTTCAGAATATGGGAACGATGTAATACAAGCAAATACCAGCACCTCAGTAAATGATCCACAAGTTATTTCTTTCAAGAGGAAATGTAATAAATTTGTGCAGAGTAGAAATTAAGAGAAATTTTTAAGTTTACAGCAGCAACAAATTTAGGGACTCACCTGAAGTGTTGTGGCGCATTCTTTCAGATAAATATTAACATAAATAAATGTTTTCTGTGTTTAGCAGTGTTCCTAGCAAGATAATATGTTTATACCAGAAGATGTTTATGATTTTTGTTCTGATGCATACCTTGGGCTGTGGCAAGAAGGAAGACTTCTCTCAAAGTGTTAGCAATGAGCAGCCATAGAAGCTAATACCTCTTGGAGATAACTATATCTTATCTTGGAGATAACTATACTGATTAGAAAATAAAAGTACATGAGGTTTTAGTGTTTTTCCTGAACTTACAGTACTATTGCCCATGTTTTTTTGCTCACAGCTTAGAAAGTAGAAGAACTATGCAGGCTATCTTCCTGACTTCTCTGCTAGCTTTCCTATTTTCCCTGTCCTCTATAGATACCAGAATCAGTAAGGAAACCCTTACTGAAAAAAAGAAATCTTCTCTATTAGCTCTTGCCTCTGCTGCTGTATGTAGCTTTCTGAAGAGCTGTTAACTACATCTAAAAATGGAGAGCTGAGAAAAGGAAAGCCAAGGATAATAAAGAAATACCTGTAAACTGTAGCTGTAGGAATTGTGTAGTAACAGACATACCAGTATTACAGTAGCATGGAGAATATCACTCCTCTTTTGTATTGGATCATAACCAGTGAGGTTAGTAGCTGTATGTAGCAGTCATTCCTTTTAATAAACTTCTTAACCTTCAGAAATGTTACATTATTATCCTGTGCCATGATAGTAACAGATCTTGGGAAGTTTATCCTGAGCCTTAGGTTTCAAATCATTGTGAGTATGAACAAAAGCTTCCAAGTGAGGTCCATTTGAGAGCGTGCAGCACCACTAACCCTCGTGTCCCAGCAGGCTGTGGAGGAGCGCGCGTCCGCCGCCACCCAAGGCGAGTGCTGGCGGTGACACGGGCTGGCGAGATTATTTGTGTCATTGTTGACTCGTTGTTGGCAGGTTAATAGAAGGTTTAGCACTGGTTTATCTGCCCTACCAGATGAAATGTTGGGTTGTGTAAGGAATGACTAGTACTCAGATCACGTTCAAGTCAAAGCCAGTCCTTCCTTTGGGAAGAAAATGGAGTTTCTTTTTGCCTGGCTAAATACTCTGGGCAAGAAGACAAAGCACCCACCACCACCCCACCACCCAAACTGTTCTTCTGTCAGACAGCAACGCCCTCAGGTTCTCTGGAACAGCCATGATCTGTGACATTCAACTTCATCACAGGTCAGATCTTGAGCAGCACAACACCCCTAAAAATTGTGGATGCAAGCAACTTCCATATGACTGGATCCATTTCACTCTTATGATCAGGTGAATACCAAATTAGTGTTTAAAGCTTTCAGTGCTCTGCCTTCCCTAATAGCTGTGTAAGCTTCGGATTTTTCTGGCTGCATGTTGAGTATGGGGGGGAGGGTTTGAAAGGAAGAAGTCAGGACTTCATCGAAGTCAGAAATTCCTGTCTGTGTTCATGGCTCTGACATGAATTGTTAGGCACTTTGGAACGCATTACTGAATATTTCTGTATGTGTCCTGATACAAAGTAGAAATCCTCATGACAAATATCTTGCTCCTAGAGATCACAGAATCATTGAGTGGTTTGGGTTGGAAGGGACCTTAAAGATCATCTAGTTACAACTCCCCTGCCAAGGGGAGTGACACCTTCTACTAGACCAGGTTCTCAGGGCCTGTTATCAGGAACATCATTATGGGTGCCTAATGTGAGAGGTATCAGTTTGTATAGGATTTTATTGCTATAAATAGTAAAACAAATTATATTTGATTTCTAGAGGCAAATAGTCTTTTCTTTGTTCTTAAAATGGTAAAGGTTTCAGGATAAACACTTAGTAAGGTCATATTGGTAGGTCAGGATCAAAGCTTGCAAGCCTGTTGGGTCCAACATTATTTTCTAAATTGTGTTGACTACTTCTATATGGCAAGTTTTTTTATTTCCTTGTTAGTTTTGGTTCTTGGGTTGTTGGTGGTTTTTCAAAGTTTTAACTGTGTTTTTCTATAAAGAACATATTTGGCACTGCATGTATTTCCCTATATAATAGAACTTACCAGCCAGTCATGCAATTCTCTTTCACACTGGAAAGCAACATCATTAATCCTTTGAAATAACTGGGATAGGAGCATTCTTAATCGTGAAAGTCATGCCTTTCTTGGACAACTTCTGGAAAGGCACAGGGGGAACAAAAGATGGAGCTTCATCAGTTTATGAAAGGAATTGTATGAAGTAATTTCCCCTAAACAAGACTGAACATAATGACAGAAAGTCCCACGAGCCTTACGGGTTTCATAAATGCAGAGTGATGTTGGGTAGCCTGCCTGAGTTCAAGAAGCGTTTGGACAACACTCTCAGGCACATGGTGTGACTCTTGGGGTGTTCTGTGCAGGGCCAGGAGTTGGACTCAATGATTTGAATTTCCCTTCCAATTCAGCTTATTCTGTGATTCTGTGATCTCAGTAATCATTACAAAAAGTTTTATTTTTGTTTTAGCCTTAATTCTGGTCAACCTGAGCCAAAGAATTATATCAACATGTATCAAAAACTGCTATTTTAGATCTACCTAAACTGAACTCTGAAACTGCTTTTATTTATTTGTTTGTTTTGTTTCCCTTTATTAGTAGGTCCTTGTGGTTCTAAGTACAAAGCCATAGCTGCCTGATTTGTAGTGTGTAAATTTCTGTTATTCTGTTCTCTTTAGGTAAATACAGGGCACCGGTCACAGTTGACTGTATCAAGCACAGAGGTGGGAAATCAAAGGAGTCAGACTTTGGAAAGCAGCCCTTTCATGTCAGACCTCCTGAGCGACGTCCCCTTTGCCCTCGCACCACATGTGTTAGCAGTGCAGGGCACTCACAGTGACGTTCCTGACCAACTGCTCACCTACGACATCAATGACAATTTATCAAGATTTTGGTATGACTTTACACTTGAAAATTCAGTGCTTTGTGATCCGTAATGTTTTCTTTAATTTTTGTGCCTCTGTCAAGGAACAAGTCTTAAAGGGAAGATAAAGACTTACTTTAATTGACTTAATATTTTGGGGGCCTGCCGCTGATATATCAAATGGATTATTATTCACAACTGTGATATATTTCTTAGCTTTAAGTGAACTGTAACTTAGTATGGTAGATATTCCGTTTATTTCCAAAGAAATCAAGCAAAAGTGTTTCAGCCTCAGTAGGAGACTGGCTGCTGGTATCTACTTCCAGTAGGTAGGCTGCAGACACAAACATTTCATGACTTTAAGAGGAAGTCTATGTCTCAACTGTCTTGTTATTTCAATTAGTTACAAAACACATAGATCCTGTTACACATATTAAGATCACCTCTTGATTTTGTACAGATAGAAACCAATATTAACGCTAAAGCAACGCTGCTCTGCACTACTGGACAGACAGCTTTTCAGTGAAACCAAGTTTTAAAACTCAGAGTTAATTACAAGCCCTTAAGTAATCATTAAGACTTAACAGAAATGGTTAAACTTACCCATTTCAAAGTGAAAATCAGTTGCTTCCTTCCCTTTTCCAGTAGATGGTATTTTGTCGTCTCATTTTGTGCCTGCCTGGAGATGTTGTCCCCGCCTGCCTGTTGGCTGCTGTTTGTTCTCATTACCACATGTGTTCCTGATTTATATACAGATCAGCTTTTCCATTTTAACCTCTTTGCCCCCTGAAGAAGGAAATCTCAGGACACGTACTTTTAATGGTCACACCCTTCTTTTTTTAATTTGTGTGCCAGAGGTACAGATGGCAATGTTTAACAACAGGAAAACATTACATTGTTTCTTATCCAACTAAATTAAACTGCTAAATACCTAAACATGCGTTCTCACAGACCACTGTGTCCCCACTCACAAGCTTTGAGCATGTTTTTACCGACTAAGACCAGAGCTGCTGTTCCACCAGCAACAGCTCTCTGATGTCACATCATGATTTTTGATGAATAATGATCTGTGGCACACACTTGCTTTCTCTCTTGGGGTACAATATATATGTTGTGCTGAATATTAAGTGGGTATTTTCCTATATTTTTTATGCTCTGTGGCAGCTTAAGGTACATATATTTTCAGATTTGGATTGTCTTACAGTATTTGAGACAAATACTGTAAAATGATGAAGAAATTACATTGTGAATATGTCTTAGGTTGTTAAATATTCATGGTTTAGGTTTTTTTAAATGTGCGTATTTAATATTTTTGACAGCTATGTTCTTAAATGTTTTTGAAGTTATTGTTTCAAGGGGAGTATCTGTGCTGTACTCCAATAAAAAGAAGCTAAGTAATGATGAGTTATTTTTATATGTGAGAGTTATTACGTGGTTTCACCTATATTGTTTACTACAGCTCTGACCATTCAGCTTTTTTGGGAACTTGAACTTGGGAATTCAGGTTGAAAATATTTTCAATGTCATTTAAACTTGGTGTCCTTTTAATAAAATATATCACACACTCATCTGATGGATTCTGTGTGCTGTGTTGGTGACTTGCAGTGGTTTAGGTGGCATCCATGACACTGCTTGGAGAATAGTATGGCTGGGAGCTGGGAAGTACTCAGGCCTCTTAGAAGGAAGAATTAATTTTATGAAGTTGTTCAGAACTGCTTTGTTTTCTGAGTTTTTTAGTTAACACATACCTAAAGCACTAAAATAATTTTAGTGATTATTTTATATCCAACAGTTAAAAATTTGATCAGTCTACAAATAGGATGTTTCCATTCCAGTTGTCCATTTTGAATCTGAAATGTTTCTGCAGCTCAGCTGGTCTAGAAGCAGAGCTGTAAAGCACTGTTGTAGACCAAACAAACTCACAATACTGGTTCTTTCTTTGCTAGCTGACTTGGCATGTAATTTTTTGCATTCATTTTTTGCCTAAAGTTAGACGATTTATCTAAAATAATTTCATCTTGTCAGATTTGAGCTCTGTTGCACTCACAGCTGTCCTTTCAAAAGGAAAGGAGCAGCAAAGGAGAGTAGGGAGGAGGTTGTATTCACCATGATGAGAAATGTGGACAGTAGGTTTAAACATTTGGCCTTCATCTGTAATTGCCCCCTGTAAAGGGTGAAATTTACACCCAGCAAAATACCACTAATGAGCAAGGGTACTGGGAATGTGTCTCCTGACTGCTCTCTCTTTAGCAAAAGCTGGGGCTCAACCTCTCCCTTGCTTGGGATCGTCCCTAAAATTGGATTGATGCCTTATGGCATGTGTTCAAAGGTAAATCAAAGAACCACTGCATCCAAAGCAGCCTGACAGAAGGCTGACTGGGTCCCTACAGACAACTCCCTGGTGACAAACTCAGAAATGGAACCAGACAGTGCCATGTCCAGCAGGTCAGTCAAGGCAGTGGTTACAGATCCAGTTTCTGCTGTTTTCTGTAAAGTGTGATGCAAACCATGATACGACAGTCAGCAAATACACACTTGTGTGGTCACAGAGGAGAGGGTTTCACCCTAAAGCACCTAAAGGAAAAATACAAAGAGCATATTCACCACAGCAATTACAGTATCTCAAAATAACACACAGTTTATTGCATTTTTAGCTGGAGAACCTGTTACGTTCATAAAAGCACTAAAGCAGCCTCCTGGGCAAGATGAGCGGGTTGTTCTGAACAATAGCATAAAACTAGAGCTTGAGAAACTGCCCTCCTCCCCACAACCACCCTTTTGTTATGACATGGTAATTCATCTTGCTTTAGGTTTTCTCTGCTCAGCCTGGTAAGGAGAGGAACCAGAAGTGCAACTCCTAGGGGCAACTCCTCTTCCTGAGTAACTGTGACTCTTCTACTGATGACAGGGCAATTCCAGATTAACCAGATTGCTTTTTGAAGCCAGAGACTGTACGACAACAAAGAGGCAGAATATCCTCCTTAAATTCCAAAGGTAGACTCCTGTTTGGTGCTGTAGGAAGACAAAGGCTTAGTAAGCTGAGTTCATTCAGCCTACCCTGCTGTGCTGCAACTTTTCACCAACATTAAGCTCGGCTTTCTGTAATGAGCTCACAAAGTTAGAAAGCATGTGTGTTAGGCCTGACTTCTTCCCATCAATATGTCCAATTCTTTAAGTTAAGAAAAAATTTTTAACTCCTTGTATCTTCCATTGAAACCATGTTTTTTCTTTACCAGTAGATATTTATGTACTTTGAGTCTCCTAGAGAACTACTACCTCTTTCTTTTCAAAGTCCTTCTGAGAGATGAATTCCCACAGACCCTTTCTCTCCTGCCTGAATCACAGCCATGGAAACTGAATGAAGTGCAGATGGTAAGAATATGATGACAGTGTCATACTGGTGGTCTGAATCAGGACATAAGTCAGTATCATGTCCCATAGTCTTTTTTTGTGTGCATGTAGTAGCACAATAGTGCCTAATGCCTCTGTAGATTAACATAAGTAATGGGAGAGTAACAGTGGATCACATACTCCTTTGAACATTTGGAACAGATACTTCTCTTTAGTCTGCAGCCTTCCATGCAGCATTCTTTCTAAATTGTGTTTTACTCCAAAAAACAGTCAGTGAATATTCAATTAAAGTTTATTTTCTGATGCAGTATCAGAGCAGCACAAAGAGCTTTGTTGTATCACAGCTCAGTGTTTTCTCCCTTCTGCAGAAGCAAAAGTCTGTCTGTATGGTTAATAAAATAAACCAGAAGTTGTAAAGCTTTCACCAGGTTATGATGAGATGTTGGAGAAGCCTTTTTTTAATTCTGTAGCAAAGGAGAGTATCGAGTGATGGAAGTGGAAGTTATGGTGACCCTAGAAGGATGCAGCAGCTGTAGACCAGAGACAAGAGAGGGCTTAGTTCTGCCAGCCAATTCAATTCACTTTTCCTTGCTGCAAAGATAAAATAAACTCTTGAGATCAAAGATCTAATTTACAAGGCTGTCCTCTCAAGTCAGTTGACACATGTACTTCAATAACAGAACATGAAAGAAACTGCTCACAAGCAAACAAAAAAAAAAAAAAAAGATGAGCCTTGATTATAAACATCCTTCATCCAACTCTTTGTGGCTATCAGCATGATGGTTAGAGTAGCCTCTCACATCCAAACGTTCATGTAAGTGTTCTGGGAGGTCAGCTTTGAGCATCCATCTAAATCTCACTGGAAAAGAAGCAGATGGGCTCAGAAATAAAGCCCCAAGTGAAATAGTCCATCACAGAGAGATGGGAATTACTTATTTAAAGCAACTCATACTAGTAGAACTTTAGTCTGACCACTGTGTCAGCCTTTTTATGAAGAGTTCTGCTATTTGTCTGTTTTCCTTAAGAAAATGAAGCAACATGTGACATATTGTGAGTTGTAATGTAATTTCCCTTTTCAGCTGATTTCAAAAACTACTGGTGCATTTATTTGGCTTATTCTGCTCTTAAAGACACTTCTAGATTCCTGCATTTTTTTCCTTTAGATTCCTCTGATTTTGTCTATGGTATGTTTAGATAGGGCTTATGTAGAAGACTTAATATTTGTTTTATCAATTGATTCAAAGGATCTTTTTGTTGTTATTATTTGACTTTTATGTCTTCTGCAGTTTGGCTAGTTCTCCTTCAGTTGTCTCTCAAATAAAAAACACTTACACTTCTCCCTCTATTTGTTAGGGTGGAATAGAACATATGCATTAAATTTATCCCAGAAAGGACTGCCAAATTTTATTTCCAGTAATATTACAGTACTTGCAGGTATTACATATTAATCATAGTATAATTATGGCTAAAATTGGACACATGGGGTTAATATTCTGTCTTTTAATGTAGTTCAATTCAAGTTGTAATTTAACTTCTGTTTTGGGGGCAAAGTAGGAAGGTGTCGTAATGGCAGTTGATACTGCATTAATAGAGGAATTTAGAACTTCCTTTTAAACAGATATAGTTTGCAGTATATGCACCTACCCAACGATCAAGTTAAAATAACTGCTTCAAAACTAGAAGTTGCCATCAGGTTATAAAATGGCATCAATTAGGAGGCTATTGATTGAGAAATGGAAGTGTATTGTTTTGCTGTAGATCTCTCAGATGCTTTACAGTACAAGTCAGTATTAAGATTCATCTTGAATCTTAATATCATACATTGAAGACAAATTTTAATCCTAGGACAGCTGTAAAAAATAGAGTGAGGGAATTAAAAAAGATGGCTGACATTTTTGTTTACTTAGAGGCTGGCTAGCTGAATTATTTCATGTTGCAGTTATTCCTGTAAGAAATTTTGTATAGCACTATTGTTAGAACTATTGATTTGTACAAGTCTGAGAGAAACTATAGGAATAAAGCCATTTTCCAGGTTTTGTCCAAAACTGTTCACCTTCATATTTAAGACTTCTGAGCCTTCTCAAACTAACCCTCTTCACCACCACCTCCGGTGGCTGTCTCTTCTCTCGAAGAAAGCTGCGCCCTTTTTAGAAACATCAGTATGTGGGAGATACTCTGCTCCATCCAGCTGGGACTGACAGATGATTTCTGGCATGGGGCATATCCTGGTAGATAGACATCTCCAGGGTGGCAGTCCTTAAAGAAGAGGATGTTGTACATGGATACCCTGTGGGTAAAAGCAATGCAGACCTGAACCACTTCCACTCGGGTCTCCTACAAGACCAGCCACATGATCACAGATACCTGACACAGCTCCTGTAAGCATGAGAGGTGCTGCTGAAGTCAAACTCTGTTTTCTTGGAAAACAATTTGCCTTTTTTAACCTGAGCAAATTCATCTTCTGGTGATCTGCCAGTCTTAGCAGTTTGCCTATGCCATTTTACCCTGCCTAGACCAGAAGGGGAGATTTCAGACATGGTGCTAAAGGCTGTCTGCTAGAATAGGAAGTCATCCCAAGACTGATCTGTTCACCACAGACATCAAAAAGACGTCAGATAAGACTTTCTCTGCAAGGATCTCCTGTAGCAATGGAAGTCTTTGGCTGTTTATAAGACTACGTGCACAGTGTCTCAAAAAATCACTTTTTGGTATTAGATTGAGTTTTATAGTCTTCATGGCACACAGCAAGAAAAGTGTTCCCAAGTGTGTCCTTGGCAACAGCAATTTAGCTGTACAAAGATTGTTTTCTCCAATATAGGAGATTATTTTCTTCTATTTAGTTAGGAAGACTAAAAGTCACCTAGTACACCCTTCTTAAACAGATGAGGTAATTCAAATGAAGGATAAAATCTTACTTGGAAATTTGCAAATAGGTTATTCTGTTTTTAGATAAATTGCAATTAACTGAACAAGGCCTTTCTGGCACCTTCTGCCTCATCTTGCTTCAAAGAGTTATTCTGGCTTGTGCACAAACTAATATTCTGCTCCCCCAAAGAAACTATGAAGATAACACTGAAAAAATTCTCCTTTGAAACATCATCCACTTTTGATATATCACTGTAGCCTGGAGATCACTTCTGATGTATCACTGTAGCCGGGAGATCATGACCCAGTAATTTTTCAGTCTCCGAGAGAAGAGTCTGCTCTCTTTTAGGATTTACTCTGAAATTGGTATCAAAACAGGTAAACTGTGCAAAACAATCTCAGCAAACTGGATCAGTGTAGGCATTGCCAGAGCAGTGCAAGAGGCGAGAAGGCATCCCCACAGTGAGATTTAGTGTAGAGCACTGGCAACACTGGAAATTAGGAGATACTAAGCTTTTGATCTGAGGAAAAAAAAAAAAAAGAGGTGGCAATTTGGCACTCTCCTCTTATATTTAGAAATATCAAGGGTCTGCTTTGCAATAGCTGACAGAAATGCTTCTGGGAACACAGTAGCAAAGCAACGCTTGGCGTGCTCTATTTACCTTTTCCCCTTGTATGTATCTATTGATCATAAAGCTCCTCTGGCCTAGAGGAAGCCTCTTCCACAGTGTTTATTACATTATTAAGATGATGAAATTTGAGGTAAACAGAGAAGAGGAATGATTCTTATCTGAGGACTTCCTCCCTTGAGCCTTTTGTCCCAGATGCATCCAACCTGGCCTTACAGGTGCCTTTCCTAAGCGCTTGATGGTGTGCTGGCTCAGGCGAGGCCAGGTCTGAGCAGGGAATTTCTCAGACACAAATCTTCTCTCTTCTCTGCTTTCTCCATGCTGATGTGCTTAATTACAATCCCAGTCATCCTAGTTTCCATCTGCTGGGAGGAGAGACGGGAAAGAGGAGCTCTTTGTCCACAATTAAGATGAGAATAACCCTCTGGCTTGTCCTCTCTTCCTTTGGCTCTCTATGCAGGGAGCCAGCTGCTGCCAGAGACAGCTCCAGCAGCATGCCTGGAACAGGACAAAGTTATCTATCTCAGCTTTTTTGTCCTTCTCTCCCTATGAATTATGTCTACAGAGATCAGAACTGTCACTAGCAGTGGAAGGCTGTATTATAAATGGGAATTAATTTACTTTTAAATAAGTATTTTGGTTTGTTCAAAGTGTTTAAGACCTGATGATATGGTCTGGGGAAGATTCAGTGGGCTGTATCTTTGCTCCAAATATAATGAAAGAGCTGGTCTGTTGCCAGCCATGGAGGAGGGAGGAGGAGGAAATTAGAATATGCAGCATTTAAGGAAAAAGTCAGATAAAAATAAAACTTAATTCTGTAGATACAGTTTTACTCATGAATTGAACTGCAGTTCAGAGAAGGGAGATGTAGAGGAAGTTAATTTATAATGACCACATCCTAAAATGGATTGAGGTGGAATTCAGAACATACTGCTTAGTTGTAAGGCCAGCAATCAGAGTTTTTCAATCTGCTGCTTCCTCCAAATGTGTGAAAAAACAGCCTTGTGGGTTCACATAACTGCTCAGTTGCCAGTTGGTGCCTACATCTTGCCCTCAGCACAGTGATATTTTATGCACAGACAAAAAAAGCAGTTAGAAGGGAAAAGAGATTTTTATATGAACTTGTATTTCAGCAAAGTTGTATTTTACACCATCATAACTAAGAACAGGATTTGTCCTAAAGATCATAGCAAAATTAATGTAAAGGGTACATACACCTACAGAGAATGTGTATATATATTATGTGTGTGTCTATATATGTAGGTATGGATAGATATACAGGGTGATTTTTCACAAGGAGTGAATTCCACATTGAGTGAGACTGGTCCTAAGTTTCTCCAGAAAAAATTTCTTATGTACTTTAGTTCAGATGTCAGAGGCTTCATATGGCTCTGCTGGCTGAAAACTTGTGTTGTTTTGCCATATCTGCTGTTAATAACACAGTTACCAGACAGTCCACATGAAAAAAATACCAGACTTTTTTTTTAATGCCACGTTAAAAAATAGTACCTGAAATTTTCCCAGTTGTAATTTGTGTGAAGGGGCAAAGGGACTATTTACACAGACAAAGCTGCAGTTTCCAGACCTGAATCTTTGCTCGTTCTGTGTGAACCATGTGCCTTTAAGAACTGCTCTCTATCCTCATAATTCCTTATTATAGGAAATTGCAGTTGGCAGCAATCAGGTTAAGTATTTAAATATTTTATATTTAATTGAGGGGATTAAATTCACATTTCCAATTTAAAATGTTTTCCCATCTTAACTACAAAACCTGGTTGTATGCTTTAAAGCTTTTTAAAAATGTCAATACTGACTTAATGTGAAAACACATTACTATCTTTTTCTTGTCATTTAAAGGCAGACTCATTCTCTAGCAGGCACCAAATTATTTATTATTTCAACTGCTGCCTTCTCTTCATTCCCCTTCTCTATCCCTTTCCCCACAGTTGACTTTAAGTGTCATATGTGGAGAAAATCTTGATAATTAAATTGCTGGCAGAATCTGGTTAAGAACAGTGATCCCTCTTGGTAGAGGATCACGTCCAACTCTTTTTTTGTAGTCAACATTTTCCTTTTTCTTTTTTTTTAGTCTAAATGACTTAGATATTTCCAAGTACCAGGCTTGGGGAAAAGGAATTGTGCTGACCTCTTCTTTGAAGTAAGATTAAAAAAAGGACAGGGAGAAAGTCTATTAAAACGTGGCTGCCTTCCATGCTTTTTAAAAATGTGCTGTTTGTGTGTGCAATGCCTGCCAAGGAGTCTGTCTGCATCTTGTGTGTTCCAGTCAACAGTGCACGCCCTCCAATTGCATCTCATCTCCATTTTCGGGCAACTCCATCTCACCTTTTCTCTGCTTTTAGCAAATATCTGAGAATTTCATTGGTACAGTGATCTGTGCCTTTTTTGTAGTGGTTTCAACTCTCAGGCTGCTGGGGCAGCTGAACCCCACTGCTGTTGACAGCCCAGGTGGGGTGCTACTTGGAGCCAGTGGGATGGATTTTGGGTCAAGAGCTGGATTCACATTGTCCTGAGGCTGACTTTCTTTTTTAAATCTAGACCACTAATGCCATTTCATTCTAATCTAAAAGAGCATGAATATTGCCATGCTAAGCATAGCATGGGAGTTCTGCTGCTTTGTGGGGGATATTCTCCATGTGGAGTGTTTCCAGAAGCTCAGCAAAGTGGCTGTTACCTGGGGTTCCTAAAAGGCAGTCGATGCAGGAGCTGTACTTTGTAGGCCAGCACATTCTGCTAATTGCTGGCTTCCCTGCCACAGATTGGAGCCTGCAGCCCCTCAGTGGGCTCACCTGCTGATCCTGGAGACAGAGCGATCATTGATCTCAGTGGAAGCAAGGAGATCAATTGAGAACCAGGAAGTTCTTTTGATTACTAAGGCAAAGTTTTGCTCCCGTGACTGTGTCCCATTTCCAAGCTCCTGCTGGATAGGAACTCTGCTTCTCATGGACACAGACTCCTACCTCACAATTGCTAGTAATTATGCATCTAATTCAGGGGTCAGAAAGACTTCTTTCCTGAGACACACACCCAAATTGTATCCTGGGTGCATACCAAGACAGGGCCATGGCATCTGCTGTTTTTTCTCCTACTTTGCCTTCATTTGGAATGAGTTTGTGCAGGTACAGGAAGAGTTGTTCTGCATTTTGTCAAATCCCCACCTGAACCATCAGAGGTCCAGGCCCTTAGGACACAGCTTTCTGCGTCCCAGAGCATCCATTCCCAAAGTTCACACTCAGTGGCAGTCTGATGGCTTTCAATGAGGGGCTCTTCATCCCCGGGGTTAAATCCTTGCCTTCCTCCTCTGTTTAACCAGAAGGATATGTATTCAGCCTTATATACCTGGTTATAACAAACTGAAGGTTTTAAGGAAAACAACCCAAGAAAGATCATTTGAGTACAGTCTGTTCACAGCCAAATACCATTAGAAAACAAATGTTTCCAGGTGTTGCTCGGAGTGAAGGATGAAGTAAGCCTGATGGCATGGGCAAACAAGTTCTACACGCTTGGGTTCACCACAGCACCCCTGCGGCTCCCTCGGTGCCTCAGGCAGAGCAGAGCAATCTCTGCACGTGGTGGAAGTGCCGCTCCTGGGCCGGAGGTGCTCGGCAAATGTTCACATCCCCCCGGGACCAGTGCCTCTGGGCACTTGGATAGCCAGCAGAGCAAACTTCAGATCCATCTGCTGCTCACTGGGGGAACTTGTCAGGGTGGGCACAGTGTAATGGCCATTTCTTAACCTGCTGAGCAAGGATGCAGTGGGAGCAGCAAGTAATGGAATAGCTGGCTTTGAAATTCACACAGGAGGGTTGCATCCATGGAGGATGGGAGGTTTTCAGAAAATTCTGAGTCCTATCCATCCTCTTAAACAGAGATCAGTTTAAGATGGCACTCAGGGTACACCACCTTGTTATTATTTAGAGTAGTGATGCTTCTCTAGCCATGTCCGTGTTACAGCAAGTAATGCTTCCCAAGGGGAGTGGATCTGTAGAGTAAAAAACCCAAGGCTGAAGGCTTAACACCCACTCTTACACACATTTCTGGTTTAGACTGCTGTTGCTCTTGCCCTACAGGCTGAATGACCTCTGGATTCCACGTCACATATTCTGGTTTAGTTTCATCCAAAGGGAAACTAGCTTGCAGGCTCCAAGAGGACTTTGTGATAGAAATGGAAACACGGTAAGTTGGAATTTTCTGGAGACAAAGTCCTGAGCTGAAATGCTGACATGTATGCATCCCTTATGTCTAAATAGGACTTCACTGCAAGAGCTCAGCAAGCTCCGACTCGAGCTCGGGAGATGCTGAAGTTGTTCTTGTGAAATCATAAACCAGGGATTTATTATGGCAATTACATAACAATTATGTAATTGCTACAAAGGTGGGATTTGTCATAAAATCAGTTATCCTCTTAGCTTCTCGATGCAGATCAGATAACAATACTTTTATTCAAGAATACTATCTAGTTTCCTACATTAATTCGTTCTCTGGATATAATGAAATACTATAATAAATTATTCTGAAATTGCTCTTATTTCTCCATACTTTGCCTTTTATACATGTAAATGTTGTGGAGATAGATGTTGCATTTTTTGGATGATTTTTTAAAATTACTATTCCGAATTGAAAGGAAACAAACTCAACATGGAGTAAAACATAAAACAGGTCACTTCTGGGTTTACATTACTTAAATCTGTAAAATAATGTAACATATCTTTTCCACATTTAATATTAATTTTTGGCAAAGTAATTTTGAAAACAAACTAAAAAAAAAAAAAAGCTATTTTTAAATTGAAAGCTATTTTTAATGACAAACTACTCTTTTCCTTACAAGTTGAAAGTTACCAGAATAGTAAAACATGTGAAGAGTTTAAATTTTGATGGTTATTGACTTTCCAGTGGAAAATATTCTCAGTAAAACTGATTAGTTGCTTCTTTAAAAACAGGAGGAAGAGAAACAATATTTAGTTGGAAAATGTCTTAGCTATCCAAAAGGAAAAGCAACTACAAATTTTAAAAACTCCTCCAGGTTCTTCTTCATCATTATCTGAGATAACTTTCTAATTATGACTACCACCATTTGTGAGCTTTGTGATGGGGATTTTTTAACTGAAAAAAGAATTAGGAATGTGAATTGTGTCTTGTGTATGATACACATGCTTTCATAACTTTTTCCTAATCGTACCATGAGATGTAACACAGCCTGGTAGTGCCTGCTAAGGGTTTTGGTCCAAAGAAGAAGCACTTTTCACTATACAGCCTTCATGTAACTCTATGGACTCCTTTATTGATATATGCAGCTTTATATGACTCCCATTTTTATATGGCTTCTATATTGAGGAGCTTTGTATTTCTCCTGTAAACAAGCATCTCCCCTAATCCATACTGGATGGAACAATTTGCAAATAACGTTATTAATGGGAAGGTGGTCACCCACAGAAAGTATAATCACATTTGATTTTAGAAAATAAAAATAAACTGAGCATGCTGCCTGGATCTCACTTGCCTATTTCCCTTTTACAAAAGGATATTTGGGCTATGGATAATTTATAAATAAATAGTATTATATTATTGATCTCTAATCTCCATGGTTACTGGGCTCCTCCAGTTCCATCTTGGCTTCTACGTAATTAAACCTCATTGCATGTGTAAAGCAGCATGAGCCAGAGTAGGCTGGAAATGTGGGAACCATTACAAAAGACAAAGAGGGAAACTTCCTTTATTTTACACCTTGGCATAAGTGGCAAAGCTGTTTTGTCTTTACATGTGGAGTTGGTGATAAAAAAGCAGCGTTGTGCTCAAACACCGTAAACCAAATTTTTGCAAGTAAGAGTGCACTGAAGTTAGTGGTGTGATGGTCAGATTTAGGTGCTGATCTTTGTCCATGGTGTTGTTATAGACCTTTCTGGAATTTTCCACTTGTTGTCATACTGGGATCTGTGAGAACTCCACCAGCTCGAGAGTCACTCTGTTATAATGCCACTTTAAAGCAGTGGTGAGTACTCAGCCTTGTACAGTTAAGTTTTGAAACATTTTTTTTTTCTTCTTGCTGTATGAAAGACCCAGACAACCAACAGGAGTGTTATTATTATTGTTAAAAAAATAAAGCATAAAAATACCTATACATATAATGCTAAGTACCCTAAAATTGAGCTTTCCCACACCACTACCTCTATTTTTCAGTTACAGTAATCTCAGACAGTTCTTGGAGCAACAGTGTGGGAAGCTTTAAAGCAAACTTCAGTGAAGTTTACTTTTTTAACAGACATGTTTTAAATACCCTTCTATGTCACCTTTGAACTGACCAGAAGCAGGTTAGTCCTCTTCTAGATACCTTGAGTCCAAGCTGTCTAACTACTTTAAAATGCAAATAGAAATTAGTGGAAGAAGTTTTTGCCTCTTGATTAAAATAACTTGAAAAAAAGAAAATCTCTTTTAGTCTCCACACACTGATTATTCTTTCACTTTTCCTTATCAGGTTCTTTTCCATTTACTTTTAGTTTCCCTATTTCTGGATTCAATTTCCCCTAGCTTCATCTTTGTGGAATATTTATCCTGCCACGAGCTATTCCCCAAGGCTGTGGATATCTGCTTTCCAATCTAACTGCAGAGGTAACTGCTCTGAAGGACATGGTCACCTTTTCCATGGCAGCTACCAGAGGGCTCACTGACTGCTCCTTCTCCTTGCATTCCTGCATATTTTCAAACAGTAAGGTACTGCCTGTTAGCCTAGTCAATATTTTAATACTCTCTGGCCACTCTCCTCCCTGTCTATTTCATGAAAGGCACTTTTAAGATTCCTTCCCAAATAAAGCATGTTAATGATTTTTTTATTCTTTTTTCACTCCAAGTTTACTCCCAAATATGGTATTTTTGGCATGTGTTGTATCTCTCAAGGCTCCTAGTGGAGTGGATACTTACAACTAGGAGTAGATATTAAAAACAAAAATGGGATTTACAAAGTATGTTCTTCCACATAATGCATTTCAGAAAAGGTAGCAAAAATGAAAGCATTTAAATGCACAAGAGCCATAAAGTTGTTAAACCAAGATGCTTAGGTAGTACTGTAGCCACAGAAGGACCATAAGCAATAAAGATCCGCTTTTGGAACACAAAGTGCATACAAGACTATAGAAAACAAATCATTCAGCATATGGAAAGAGAATTTGTGGATGTTTTTGGCTACAGGAAATCTCAAAAGTTGACAATAGGAGTCATTCCAGAACTGCAGTTAAATGGCACTTCCATAAAAAACAGTGAAGGACCAATATAATTCTATCTATGTTTCTACATAATTGCATCATTCCCTGCCCTGAATGTCTAATTACCTGAAAAATTCCATCTTCAAAAGGAAAACAGTGGCCAAGATTCAAGCTCAAATGAACCCACTAGTGAGAACTGAAAATTGGGGTTTGCAAAGTCAGGTCTTTGGAAAATTACCATGAGATGTATATATTAAAAATCATAAAAAATGGCTCCAGAAATCAGAAAGACTAGTTTTGTCTTCTCTCCTTCCTAAATAAGAATAATAAATTGCAATATATGCAAGGCTAGATCACATTAGAGAATTCTCATAAATTATATATTACATAGTTGGACATTAAACTGTTAATACAGGAGAGCTTCGGAGTATGGGTTTCCAATTTCCACTTTATGAATTTTTGTCAGCACAGCTTCCTGTGGTCAGATGACGTATCCTGTCAGTGCCAGGCTTTCTTCCCCAAAATACTTAATTGAATTTTAATGACATGCAGAATCTCACACACCGGTGCTTTGTTGAAAGGCAGTGCTAGAGACCATTCCAATTTTTTGTTCCTGATTGTACCTTTGTGATTTCTTACTATATTAATTCTTGTAAGCACGTCTAATTTTCTCAGTGAAGACTTAACCACGTGAGCCTTAATTAAAGACATTAGTAGTCATGGAACAATTAACCTAAGTCTTCCACAAAAAGAATTGGTCTGCAGGGAGGAGGAGTCGAACAGTGAGTGTACTGTGTGCTAGCGCTTTATTTACAGAGGCCACGCTGAGGAAACCCAAAATCAAATCGGTAACAGTTTGCCTGAAGAAGAAACCATCATGCTTCATGGACCGAGACACTAAAGTCTTCTTCTTGCCTATTATTCTTGATACACAGCCGCTGTCCTGGAGCTTAATCAGAATTCATGAAGCTGCTAAAGTCGAGAACGACTATTGATCTTATTAAAGATGTAACAGCACCAGACTGAGAGGATGGAGCCTCCAGAGGAAAGAGGATGGGAGCCTCCGGGGGAAGCCGAAGCAGCTACACTTCACTCTCTGTTTAGCTCACACTGCCACGAGAAACTGGAGGCATTTTTCTTTCATAGATCAGGAGCTTAAAAGCCAGGGCACAACTGCTCCGTGTTGAGCACCTACATCTCTCCACCTACAGCTGCAAAGTATGCCTTCCTGGTCATCATCAACAATGTTTTAATTAACTTTGGAGGCTTAATTCCTTCTTCAGTTAATCCCATCTAATGCTACTGGAAACAAAGGAGTGGCTTAGGTGTAGCTGGATGGGAATTTAGAAATTGTAGGTTACAAGGATGTTACAGATGACCTAACTTGACTGACAGAGCTGGTACTAACACAGAGAAATCATGTAGGTATACTTTTGAATCCTAGGGTTTTTTCTGTATTAACTCTAGAGTGCAAATTAGTTGCTATATTTACAGAAAATGAACTGGGGCCATTTTTTTTCTATCAGCTGCCAAACTGAAAAAATAAATTAACTTTGTTTAGACTGACCCAGAATACTTTTTCATTTTTTTCATGAGGAAAAGAAAAACTGCAGAAGTCCCAATTCTAATAAGCTGTTCCTTTTGACAGGAAATTGCTTGTTTTATTCAGAAGTAACTAGAACAAGAGGAATCAAAACACTCAGTTCACAGAAGTTTAGAGTTGGGAGTTCCCCCTGTTGAACACCTGCATGGTCATGCTGCTTCACTCACTAAGATGCAAGAAACTCGGTTAATTTTGGAGGAATCTTTCATCCTCAGGAGCCAGGATATTTGGAGCTGAACCTCCCTCAGTCTTTCCTCCTACAACTCTTCCATGCTCCCTCTATATAAAATGCACAATAAATATTAGGTTAGTCAGAGCCCATCCCTGTAAGACACAAACTCCTGACTTCTGTTCCTCGTAATTTTTTTCCCACTGCCAAAGGATCAAAGGGTTGGAAAGAAAGACGGCGGAGAAGGAGAGGCACTGGCTCTTGCCTCCCTTCCCTGTCCGAGGAGGGCAGAGGAGCGTGTAGCTGGACACTTTCAGGGTGATGACCTTGAGCTCCTCCTCCCCTTTCCTGTGCCCTGCCCTTAGAGGTGCGGCTCCACCCTGATGTTGCATGCACAAAATACACCAGTATCAGGAGCAGGGAATGGGAACCTCACCCCAGAAAGGAATATAACATGGTAATTAAAGGACTAATTTAGGTAGGAAATTTAAAAGTTCAATTCAAATAATCTCATGAAGAAGGTCTTGGCCATACAGTTCCCAAGTTCTGCATCATTCAAGTGCCAGGTATTGCATCAAATGAGGCACAAGCCTTTTCATTTCCTCCTCCAGCTTTATTTATCTAGGTAAAAAAGCCAGCTGAAACTATTTGGCAAATCTGATGCAGATTAAAGTGGGGAGAAACTAAACCCATTACTTTTGATAATTACTGTAGTCATCTAAAACATTCACCCAGCTGAACACCACAGTGGTATTCTTACAGCACACCTGTGCAGGCAGGATTGTCAAGCTAAACTGGAATTCATTTTATCTCTCCACTGCAGGTGAAAATTAAAACTTAAAACCAGAAAGAAGTAACACATGTCTCCCGGCCTGCAACCGCTGTCTTGATAGCAGGTGACATGCAGCTGCTCTTACCAGGGTAAAAGCTGCTGCCAGAGAGCTAAGAAAGAATTTTTGGACTCATTTCCATTGCAAAAGGTGGCAGATTGGTGCTGCATCAGCTGGGTGAGCTGTGCTGCTTGGAGCAATCCTTTCTGGCTCCCTACTCTTTCCAGAAATGGTCCTTTCTATTGTGGTGTGCCCTTACGTGCCAGCCCAGACCGTTCTTTGGTTGGTGAGGGGGAACCGCATCCTCCAGCGGGGAAAGAGAAGCCCAAGCACTTGCTCCCTCTGAGCTGGACCACAGCTGTGCTGTGCTCATGTGCTGTGCAAAGGGCTCACCATGTGCTTGAATTTCATGTCAGGGATATATTTCCCAAAAACCATGGAGCAGGTTAATCCTTCAGTTCCACTGTGTTATTCAGCTAGTGTCATAGGTAATTTTTTCACTTACAATGTGTAGATTCTGTATTTATGATCTGACTTATTTGAGAGACACTTAATTGTGAAAAGGAGACACAACTTCATCAAGAAAGTAATTAGAAAAAGGCCATCTCAATATTAACAAGTATTTATGGAGTATGCCCCATTGCAAAGATGAATTTTATTCTGATTTTCCTACATTAGAAAAGCAAACTTTTGCCTCTTGCAACACTCCTTTGAAATCAACCTTAATGGTTTCTGCGGAGTGAGGTCTAACCTTATCTTGCAGCTGTGGATCCACGTGTGTCAACCCACAAATGTTTTATGTTTCAAGCAAATAATTTCATGCAAAGTGTTCTATTTCAAGACTGAAACATTGTTCCAGGACAGGTAGTATAGGAGTGAGGCCAGGTGGGTGGACCTCTGAAGGATTTTTTCCAAGGCAAAGAAGGGACCATGATAAAGCACTCTCTGATCTTCTAGATGTGATTGTAAAATGACCAGTGAAGAGAGAGACGACTTACTTTGAGATACAGCAAACACTGTGTTCCCACTGATAATCCATGCAAGTCCACTGTCTGTGGAGCAGTATTTGTCCTGCACAAGGAGTGCAAGATAATCTCAATATATTGGCTGAGAGACAGGAAATATCTGTTCAGAAAAAAAAAAAAAGGCAACGGGACAACTATAGAGTATGTACTATCAGCAGTAAGTATGCTCAAAAGTAAAACACTTCAAAAGGGCAGAATTGCCTTAGGTGGGACTTCCTTGTCTTTCCAGAGTAACCATATTACAACCAGTACCACTATAACCAGACATCTTCTGAGAAATCATACATACTTTGAACCATTTAGGATTGATTTGGGAAAACATGAAAAAGCATCTCATAGAAAATCCACAGACATGTTTTATTGGTGCAAATAGGTACACATTTTCTCTATGTATGTCACATGCTCAATAACTCAGGAAATTTTTATTTTAAACTTTCAGGAGGAAAATAAGATATGTGGATACAAAGCTTAACTCATAATTCTGACTCTCATCATCCAATTAATTTCTTGTAGAAGTTTGTTTCTCAAATATGCCATGGACTACACCAGACTTCTGATGTACCATTATTATTTATAAGATAGCAGTAGATTGAAATCAAGGTTTCTCTTTCCAAACTGCTGTTATATAACAGAATTTGGCACGTCAACCAACTTCTTTGTTTTTCTTAAAAGTCTATTCATGTAAAAGAATAAGCAACTCCTTTTCTCTCCTGAATCTATATGAATTAAAAATAGTGTCCTTATATAATCAATGTTTTTCTCCTAAAGATTCAGGTTTCCTTGTTCTGCAGAATACTTTTAATTAAGGCACACCCATAAACACTGGAATGTTGGAGGATGATGTTTTTTGGAGCTGCTGCTGTGTGCTTGTGAGTATGCTACACACTTGAAAGAAAATGGTGGTTTCAAGATAAACCTAAATGTCTTATAACAGCTTTTTCTGTACTTTTAATTTCTGCCACTTTTGAATGTGTTAAATTTTAGTTTATATGTAGGCTCAGCACAGCACTTTTCTACCAAGTGTGTAGGGGAGTGATGCATTACAGGCTGTAATTTAGGGGCAGGTTGGAACTGCCTGAAATATGTGTATCTTCATAATTTATTCCTAAAATGCTATTATTACCTGAACTCTCTCTAGTTTCAGCACTAAATAGCCTTTCCTTCCCTCTGCACTGGGGTAGAAAGGCGGTGGGAGGGAAGCAAAGTTATTTTTACTTCTGTGGCTGCCAAGCTGCGTGCCAGAGGCTCCAAGAGCCCACGCAAGCTGGGGGATAGAGCTGGGCTGCCAAGGGCTGTGCTAGCTCTGGGCAAAGCAGAGATTTTCCAAACACTAAGACATCCTCAGAAAGATGGTGCTGGACTAGGGGCGCAGTCAAAGCCAATACACAAATACTAAAGGCCTACCTGCCTATTGTAAACATTTGAAAGTGAGAGGTGTGTATTAACGTGGTGCTCAGAGGTCACAGCAATGTCCATTCCATGCACCGAATCCAATGCCTGCACCAAAGGACCAAAGTGATCCCACCCGTGCATGTATTGCTGTTTCTAAATACATCTCTATTGCAAAAGCTCAGCCAGTGGGATCTTTGCTCTCATAAACTTCATGGTTATTTTTACATAGAGGCATAGCCCCTCCTGTACAGCTGTTTAAGTTCTTAAGTTTTTCTATGAGACTAATGCCTATTAAAATTCTTTATTTGCATATAATAAAGTGGGATTTTAGTGTTATTTAGTGTAGCTAGCTTGTGTATATGGCAAATAGCAACAAAATACAGAAATTTAAATGTAATGAACTGCTTGAGGGGAATTTGTTGAGAACTCTTCCTTGGAAAGCTTGCTGCTTGAAAGAAGGAAAGCTGTTTTATCTGGGAACTTAAACCCCCACTGGATGATATGTTCCAGATTTTTGGACTACTTGGATAGACAAGGTGAGCTTCTAAATCTTCCCTACTCCATGGGTTTGATCATGTCACTGCTAAAATTAGGCAGCAAGAAGCTTAATTTATAGTAATGTAAGAATGAAAGCAGATAATGACATTTACACAGCAGTTATGGGCTGTTCATCCACAGGGCTATTGAGGGAAGGGGGAAATGCCTGGGACCTGGCAAAACGCTGACAGCAAAAGTGGGCTTCCACTTGCATAAAACACAGAATAGGACTTCTGATTTTATTTTCAAAATCTCTTTGTGTAAACTCAATTATTACTATGTATTAGGGAGCAATTTTGAAAATGTCATCTTGTTTTCATCTACACAGACACGTATTTCCTGAGTGGCGGAAGACAAAAACTGGATCTCTGAAAGTTGCTTGAAGAATAATCAGTTGCCACACAAATTCAAGATAATATTTAAACTTTTTGTCACTGTCCAAAGATCTTAGTATTATTTACACTTCAAACACGAGACTGGAAACGGTTTTGAAATTTTTACGTATCTGTCACATTGATTCAAATTACATAATAAATTTTTACATATCTGTCATATTGATTCAAATTATGTAATAGCTTCTCCCTGTTAAAACCTAAAAGTATGTTTAATTTATAAATACAAATATTTAATTTAAATAATGCTATCCTGAAATCAGCTTCACACACCTCTGCCTCTTCTTATCCATGTTATCAGATCTTTCTTTTTCAAGAGAAGATCTAATTATCAAATCCACGTTCTTTCTCCTTTCATTCACTCTCCCACTTTCTTCTCTCACTCCCAATCCCTTTTCCTGGCAATTCTTATCAGATTTTCATTTTACACCTCCTCCTTTACCACTAATCCTGTAATTTTCTATTTGTAGGGGTTTTTTTCCTTGTTCTTTGTTTGTCATAACTCTTCACAAAAATCCCAGTGTACATGGAATGATACCTGTCTCATCCACATTTTTTAAATCCTACATTTGACCTAATTTTGCTCTCATATTTCTGCTGAGTTTTCCTCCTGTCTATAAGTTTTAAAATAAAATAATTCATTGCCTGAAACTATGACCTCAGATGGCTTTCTGCCAGCTTCACCTTTTCCCAAGTTGTCTTAAATTTCAGCTGTGTACACCCCACTCAGCTCTTTTGAGGTTATTATTAGTGATGTGGCCAAATCTCAGGACTCCTTCCACCTCCACAGCCTGTGATGTTAATAATCATACTGTGACTCAGAAATACTGTCCTCTCTTGATTCACCATCAAAAAGACAGAAAGGTTTTTTTTTTCCTTTTCTTGTTTTCTTTTTCAAATCATGCCAATTCCTTAACCTTTCTTTCAGCTGTGGGAGATCACCATCCTAAATTTCAACAGATTCCTCACCAGGCTTGTTTTTTACCTCTTACTATTCCACTTGTGTGTTTTTCTAGGTGATTTATTGCAATTTCATCAACGCAGCTGTCATATCTAGAATGCAACTTCTCCACTTTTCATTATCCATACCTGATTTCCCCTTGAGCCTAAAACACTGAAGTCAATATAAGCTTCCTAAATTCTTTCTCCGATTTTATCAGCCTCTCTCTGTATCCTTTCCTGGCATTCCCCTTCAGTGCCATTTTGGACAGAAGTTAGGAGCATCCATTGGGCACTCATGTACAATCTTATCTCATATCTTACTGTGCAGTTTGTTGTTCCAAGCTGACAATGCCATTTTCAGTTGCACATACATTTTTGTCTCTCAGAAGTTCTTTCATACAAATACATATATATATATCAATATCAGGCTTTCTTCTAGACAATTATGCAAAAAATGGACTTAAAAAAAGACTATGAAGCCTTCCTTCAAAGTTATCTCAAATCCCCCTACTTTCATGATGCATTCAGGAAACAGAATTGATATCAGGCTGTGGCATTTTCAGTGAGGAGTGCTTGTTTTAATTTATTTGTAGATTTTTAAAAATACTGTGTGCTATGTTTTACAGTATAAATATCTAAACTATACTAAATACATACTCTTCCTCTCTTGCTCCCATCTTGTGGGTATTTTTTCTTCAGTTTTTCTTATAAATATTGCAAGTTTTTTTGCTTTAAGGAGTGCTTTTTGGGCATGCACAGTAACCAGTACAATATCCCATGACATGACAAATAATACTAACTTAGTTTTTTTTAGCTCTACTCACATGACACTGATGAGATTTCAAAAAGCACTTACTCTGCCCAGACACCTGTAGCAGCATATGCACAACAACAAGACTCAGTGCTAAATTATGTGACGGTGAAAAAGTAATTAAGTTCAAAGATGTCAGATGGTTTGATACATTAAGATTGTCAACTCATTTCATAGCATTGAAATACTGTAAAAATGTAGTTTGAAAACAAAATCTTTGCAGTATTGCACACTTCTATCAATATCTTTTCACACTCAGGATTTCACCCCTGTTTTTGGGATAGTGATGTAGATAGGGATTCACACTGAAGCCAGTCAGAACTGTCTGCATCAGGACAGAAAAAGGGGATGGAGAAGTATTTATTTTCTGTGTATATACAATGCCAGACATAATAGGATCACAAGTAACTAATAGGTAAGAAAATAGATTAAATGAAGTTGGTTAACAAATATTTTGAATTTAATTTCTTAAATGTGTGAGAATCTCAGACCATTTCTGATCAAGATATTCTAATTTTATATAAACAAAAAAAACCCCAAATACACAAAGCTCAAGCCCACTGGATTGCATAACTTATAAATCACTTGAAGAGAGTTAAGTGTGAAAGGTGATATGAAAGTGCAAGTTGTTAACCACCGTTGCAGCTGACTGAGTGTTTTGTTTATTCTCTAACCAGATTCTGCTTTGGGAGTCTGTACCACAACTAATTAACCATAATGCTTTATAATTGTATAAACAGAATATATAACAGATCTTTATGATATATAATTAATTCTGCCCTTAAGGAAAGCTTTTATAAGTCAAACCATGTGCTGTTTGAGAGCTGCCTCTTTATGTTCTCCCTTAGAAGGCAGGTATATTTCCCTGCCAGCAGAGCTCTGGGAACATTCTAGAAAATAATGTTCGTTGAGGCCAGCCAGGTGTTTTCTTGCAGACTGACTACTGGGAGCCCCTTCTCTGAAGCTGAGGTGGCTGCAGCTGCCTCTGCTCCTTCCCTTATGCAGACTGCAGTGAGGAAAGGCACTTTGGTACAGAAAATGTTCTGGTTTCAAAGATCAAACTCACTTGCTGTTGTCAGGCAGTAGTTATTTGTTTCATCTTGAGTTTTGTCAGCCTTACTTTTCTGTATTTTTTTGTGTATTAAATTCCAGGCTAAACTCGATCATTGCTGCAAGACCACAACAAGAACCCAGACAAACACAAATAATTTGTTTCTGGATTATGACCCATGAATAAGCACCACTCAATATGGTTAGAGGATGGCCATTCTTGATGCACTTGTCCTTCCTGTGGAAAAAAAAAAAAAACAAAACAACAACTGGACACACACTAGTTCAGGAGAGCTGGGAGGTCAGACATCTGATGTCACTACATGAAGACCTTCTTTCTTGAAGTGACAGAACAGACAACATCTATCCCTAAGCTCTGTTCAATCAAAGGTGTGAGTCACCCTTACACTGGGCCTGGAGCTTTGTGTGCCTCAGGCCAGAGCTGGTAGCAAAGTCTTGAAATACCATGCTTTGCAGAGCTGAAAGTACAGTGAAAGACTCCACTAGACTGTTTGCAGAGAAACCCTGTCTTTGTAAAATGCTAATCAGAGCCAGCATATTTCCAAGCATCCCAAGGTGAGGAACTCTATTCCACCTAGTACTCTGCTGATGGTCTCGTAGGAGATCCATTTCTAAGGACCACTGTGCCTTGGGACATTGGCTCACTCTTTGGACCTCTTAAATGCACATAATAAAAGAAGTTAATATGAAGAGAAGTTGTTTGCTGGAAGGAAAAAAGGAAAGAAGGAGAAGAAACAAAAGAAAGAGTGAGCAAAGAGCAGAAGCCTCCTTGATCTATCCATCACTTGGCTGAATGGGAGGCACAGGTTCACATTACACTCCTCTGGAATGATAATCACACCCTTCTTTGAGGCTGACACACCACTGGGAGGATTATCTTTGCAGGGCAGCCCAGATCCTTCTCACTGATAAAGCTGCTGTATCTGAAGAGTATTTGGCAGAACTGTCACCATACACACAAACAGAGGAGCTGACTCTCCTAACCTCAGAGCCTTGGTATGGGGAGTAGTCTGCATCAGCTCCTGTGCCCTCCACATCAACTCTACAGAACACCTATGTAACTTGGAGAAGAAAACACTGTTTCCTTGGCGAGCTTTGAGGTGATTTTATTAATTGGTTTCTACATCTTTTGACGTAACATTTTTAAGGGAGCAAGCTTTTTTTCCCCCCATTGCTTTCCCACCCACATCCACTTCTGAATACACAGCTTTCTTCTGTCTCCTTGTGAGCTAAGAAGTCACAAAAAAAATCCTCTTTTTTCCTTTTCTTTTCAAAATTAAGAGATACCTCTTCTCCTACCTTTGCATGATCAACTGCACATCTTATTCCCTTTCTCTAGACTTCTTACAATGAGTTATGTCACATATCATTGTTTTTCCAGACACATCTTCTGTTTAACATTCCCTCATGTAACAGAGATACACTGTGTATTGGTAGAGCCAAAGCCATAACTCAGTACTATAGAGGAAGGTCTTCCCCTTGAGACCTTTCATCATGGGCCTATAATAACTGAGCAATTACATCAAAGAGTTCAGTTTCTGCATGATGACACTGATTCCCACTGTTTATTGGAATGTTCTATCTCCACCAGTAGTGGTTACATTATATCTCAAGCATCAGGGAAATAATGCATGTCTACATCTACTTGGCTGGCAAGTACATCTTTGAATTTCTTCAAGTAATGTGTGTGCTTTTTTGTCATTTAGGACTGAAAAGAATATGAAGAAATTATCCAAAAGATGTGCTTCATTGGAACTGCTCTGATCTCTCAGAGAAAGAACTCTCTTTATGGCCAAATAATGCTTATAGATAGATTTGCCAAACAATGCTTTTCTTTCCAAGGACCCATAAATCTTAGATTACTTTTGAGAGTAATAAATGTTGCAATAATGCTGTTCCTGATTACAGGCAAGACTATAACAGCTCTGACTGGTAGTGATTCCATAATTATGTTTGATTACAGACAGGCTCTGTGCGATGCAAGGGGGTTATTTCTTGCCTTTTATCAGTCCTGGATTCCACTGGATTCCACTGGAGACCAAGAGCAGGCCATGCCAGCATACACAGCTTACTCAGCTGCCTTCCTCAGAGCTTTGTCACTAAAGCACAGCGTTTAATAGCAGGACCTGTGATAGCTGGGTGTGCAAAACCTTTTATGGAACCGTAATTAAGCCACTATGCAACTACGTCAGTGATGGCCACTACCTAAGAGGATCCTGGATTTCAGCAGCTCTTGAGGGCTTGATCTTGTATACTTTATAGTGTGAAGGGGCTAAGGTTACTCATGCCTTTACTCTATTACAATGACAGTAAGAATCAAAATGACAATGAGAAATAAACGATATCTGTAACATTGTCCACACTTTCTATTATTAAAGAATTTAAAAAAAGGAAAAGCTCCATTAAGTCAAGTAGCCCTCCCTGTGTCAATGAACAACAACAAAAAAAAAATCATGCCTTACAATTTATTCTCCAGTGCTTTGTTTATTCGGTATTAAATGACTCATGGAATAAGGTTTCCACCTCTCCCTGTGGGAGATTATTCCAGCTGCTGAGACCTACTAGCAGCTCCCTTTCTTTTTTTTCTCTTTTAATGATGCTGAAGTTTTGCATTCTATTTTAGTTTGGGATGTAAAAGAGACAAAAGAAATTCACATCCCTGAACTTGCTTTAAAATGCTATTAAAGCTTTGACATGGACTCAGAGATCCAAGGAAACATGCAGTTAAAACAGAAATGCATCATGTATTTCACTTAAGTACCGTGCCACCTCAATAGAACACTTTTAAGCTAACTGCACACTTCCTTGTTTTTACAGGTTTGTTCCTTACCGTTATGTAAATGCACTTTCATTGTATGTAAATTAGCATTAGGCAAACTCTTAAAGCCTGTTTTATAGCTGTCACACCAACAAACCGCATTTACAAATAAATATTTGTTTCTACAGGCGAATATATTACCTACCTGGAAATAATAATTATTTCCAGCATTTTGACTCAGTGCTGTGACTCTGCTCTGGCCCCACAACCTGTTGTAGGGACAGAATGGAACATTCTAAGAATACTTTGCTTATAGGGTAGCATACCCTAAAATTCATTAAATGTGGCTCTCCAATGCATTTTATTGTTATTATTCTTACCAAGCTGCAAAATCTATTTAAAAAGAGAATATTCTCCTGCTTTGAAGATTCAGATATGGAGTGTTTACCTCCCAGTAGTAGTTATGGAGTCCACCATGTCACTCAACAGCATCCCATTTGGCTAGTAAAGGAACAGTGATGATAAGTTCCAAATAAAGTTTAGTGCTGTTTGTTGTGCCTAGAAAGAAAGGTCGTGGTGAACAAGGCTTTATTTGTCAGAAACAGTGAAGTAGGATAACTAGAGGGGTAGAAGCAACCCAGGAAAGGACTCTCTGAAATGAAGGTTGAAGCTCCCTAACCCTCAGATTTGCCTTTTAAATCAGTATTGTCAAAATGTACCCCTATTAACACCAGCACAAATCTGACAGTTAGGGCACTGGTGTGGCAGGGGCATTCATGCTTAATGCAGTTCAAAAAAAACCAACACAAAACCAGATACAGACCAAATCAAGAAATCTTAAAAGAAAGATGTCAGGGACTCTACTATCAGACACTTATTACTGTTTTAATGGATCATAATGGCTTCAAATCTACCTCGTTAAGGGGATGCTGCTCATTTAAAAAGTTAAATGTCATATAAATCTAAGTACTGTACAGTACATTTGTGCTTTCCTAATATCCTTAGCAACGTAACTGCTCACATGAAATGGTGCTTCTCCTTTCTTTTATTATATTGGTGTGATTGGTAATAGATACAACAATATCATTATATTCCAATTGCTACTGCTATTTGCTTACTGTTTCTACCTTTTCCATTACAGATACTATTTCTGTACATAATATACAGTACCTAAGCACTCTGCAAACATTTTTTTTTCCTCACAGATAGTTCTATGATGTAGCATGAAACTATTTTAAGGAATAATTTTTATTATGTTAACATGAAGTGTTGCATTGTTTTGCTATTATTATTGATATATTTCAGATAAGAGACTGGCAAGAGAAATTATAGTAAAGAACCACTAGAAGTGCCCATTACATTTGACATGGCAGGTTATCAGAATACCAACCATTTTACCGTGTTTCAATCAGCTTCACTTTGGAGAATAGCAACCAAACATACTTGTCCAAAAGTGTCCTCATACCGAGTGCCTAAAAGTGGAAAAAAGGGAAAATAAACCTGCAAAATCCCTCAGCTCCTCCTTTGAAAGAACTTGGGCCTAGTCCCAGCTGTGCAAATCAGACCTTTTTCCAGATGATGAACTGGGGAAGGGAGATGGAGATGGTGGTTGAGTCAAGTAACCAAACTCGGAATAGTAATGTAGGGCAGGATTGCTGCCTGGAGAAAACTCAGCTTCCCATGGGATACTGTCTGACATGTTAACTTGCTAGCTAAAGGAAAGCGTTGAATGGAATTACCTGGACCAATGAATAGAAAGAAGAACTTCAGACTGAATGCGGAGCTGGAAGGGGGGTTTGGTGATTTTAGCTGTGTGTTGAATGTTCGCCTTTATGTTAAAGCAGATGCCTAAGGAATACATAATTCAAAAGTCCCAAGAGGTTGGCCTATTTTCCTGAAGAAGAGAAGAGAATGTAGCAGTAGGTCTGATTCCAGATGAGATAAGACTTTGTTATAACAAAGGTAATGTTAATGGGCAGGTTCTGGTTTAAGTGAGTTATTCACTATCACAAAAAGGCTTCTGACAGATAGGAAAAAAAAGACAATTATCCAAAATGGTATTCAGTTTTCTTAAGGGGAAATCTTACAGCTGGCTCTTATTCTGTAGTTTCCTGGCTTGTTCATTATGCAGTCCTCACTCCTAGTGACAATCCCTTACACTGAATGAAATAAAGTTAACAATGGCATTTGACTAAAAACAAAGTACTAAAATACCTTCTGGCTGAAATTCAACTGTAAACTTGATTCTGAAATTTTCCAGTTTGTGAGTATTCATAAATACTGAGTTTGACCTAGTGTAAATACTGTTGGACCATAGGTCTAACAGCCCTTTACTTAATGCATTTTCCCCATATCTAGGAAAAGAAAGACACGAGAAAAGGAAATCTAACACTTGACCACATGCTTGACCCTAAATTGAATGATCAGCAATGTTAAGGTAAGTCTTCAGTAGTGGGTTTCCTTTTGCTGCTGGAAGACATCTTGAGCATGTAGAGACTTGAAAGTGATCATGAGTTGGAATTCTCTTCCCTGGTGAGTGTCAACAAAGCCAGCAGTGGGAATAATGATGTATCAGCAGCCCTGGAGAATTCAAGGGCTCAAATGCACGGTGAGTCCTGAGAGGCTTGGGGATAGAGAGTGCTTGGCTGATCTGAGGAGATCACATCTGTACCACTGAACATTTGGGAGCTGTGAGAAGATGGAGTGTAGTTGATGAAGGCAGTGTCTGTCTGTCAAAAAACCTTAGAGTAAAAAAAATTCCATATATATTTTTTCTTCATTACTGTCTTACTCTAGCTAGAACTTTGTTTAAAGGCAAAACAGGCCAAAAACTAAACCAACATCTCCACAGCTTGAGACAGATATTTTCTAGGAAAATGGGCCACTGCTGCTTCAGCAGAGCTGCTCAGCTCCAGATAGCAGTTGCATTTCACATGGAGGCCCTTGCTACAGGTGATGTTCCCATTCCTGCCTAGGGATGCTCCAAGTCCACAGAGGCAAGCCTGTTTTAGCCTCAGTTTTGTCATTTGAGAGCTGCAGTTTGGGTCGTTAGGGGTTGTTCTAGTCTTCTGCCACAGATAATGCCTTCTGGTCATCATCTCTTTCAGAATATTACTGTGATGTAAGTACTTCTTCTTGTTATTTCTCTCTTCCCAAATGTAATATTCCCAGCTGTATATTCATTACAAATAAGTGAAACACAGGGAATGGACCTGAACATACATGAAGATAAAGGCACCCTTTCTCATTACTATTTTGTGTTAGATGCTGTGTGAATACCTCAGTCACAAAGGACTTGATTCTAAGTGGAATGGGCAAAGGGCAGCCAAGAAAACGTAGACAGAGGGAGATAAGAGAGACATAACAATAATGAAACAAGCAGGTAGATACACCAGGAGCAGAGTATTGATGGCCTTACAACCTGGTAAGAGCCTAGAAACAAAAAGTATGTCCAGATTTGAAGAGTTTGCCCTCTCTAAAACCTTCAAGTAGGAACAAAATAAGGATTAGGATTGCACAGTGTCTAGTGACTGCTTAAAATTTCTCAGTTTCCATGGCTCACGTAAATCTGTTTCTGACCTCGAGAGGTGAACCCATTATCAATTGATAATAGTAGGAGAGATGTGAGTGACTTTGCTTCACTCTTGCCTGTCACTGCCCCACTCCTTGAGTTCACTCCCTTGCTGTCGTGCTCTTGCTGTGATGTATAATTTCCACTGCTCTCAGGATGCCTCTCCCAAAAGCTGTGTTAAGGACGTCCTTGTCTCCCAGAAGGATTTAAGATTCAGAAATACCTGTTACCTCCAGTATAAACTCCCTTAAGCACATGCCAGCTGACAAGGTAGTTCCTTAAAGTGGAAAAGAGAAGCATGAAATGCCTTTTAGTGGCTTTTGAAAAGTTGAAAAGGGTATTTAAGGCAAACATGGGTTTCTGAAAGGTATGAAGATTCTGATAGGAGCTTTCACTTCACTTTCCCTGTAATATCTTCTTAATATTACAGAGCAATGGTACTCTCTGAGGCAAGTACTCTGAAACCTAGATGAAAAACAGTGAAAAATTCAACAGTTGGTATCCCACTTTAAAATACAGAAGAATACTCTCTTCATCTGTTCTGAAATCACTGTTTCCTAGGGATGTGGCATGGTGTTGTACTATGTATGCTAACTCTAGTTTAGAAGGAATTAGGATGGAAATAACTTTTGGGGAGCGAAGTCTCCCCAGTACAGCTGTTGATGTGCCTGGTAACAGTTTGGCAGGAAGCAGTCCCAGTGGATCTTTTCTTCTCTTTCTTTCAGTTTGGACTGTAAGGCTGTGGCATGGTCCTCAGCTTGTTTGGAAAGGAAGACTTGCTACGGGTATTTTACACTGACAAGCCCTGTGGTTTGGGGTGCGTGTGTGGGCTCTTGTTTTGGGGCTTGTGGGATTTTCTTTGCCAGACATTTACCTTGTCTTTATGCATCTATTCTTCCTATCCCAATACCTTGCTTGTTTGATGTGCAAGAACATGGAAATTGTAAAATTTAGCCATTGTAGAATAGTATCTAGACAGACAAATTCAAGAGTTATACTAGTTCATCCTTATTTTAGTCTGATGTAACGCTGAGCATTGGCAATAGCTGGAATGTATCAGCTATTGTCTCAATCAAAGGTGTACTTTCTTTCTCAGCTGACACCAGATGATTTTTGGTCTGTAAGACACTACTGTATCAGCAATGTTATCTGACAAAGTTACAGATATAGGAAAATGTGCTTACTGATATTACTGTGGGCAGATGGCTACTACAGGTGAATGCTTTCCAGTCATTTTGAGCCCAGTGCAGTGAAGCAGAAAAAAATAAACTAGATGGACTTCATAGCTGTGATTAGGCACAGTGCAAAATCCTTGGGGGAAAAAGTCTCTACAGCCCAGTTTTACAAACGAATTTGGCTCATGCTAGCAGAAAACAAAAAGACCGGACTAATGGAAAAATACATGGTTGCTGATTTTTCTTAAAATTAATTTATACGAGTGGCTTTGTTGACTGAGCACATGTTCATGTGGGTGTGCGGTGTATTATTCCAACCCTTTCTGTAACATAACCGCAGTGACTGCGTCACATGGTGCTAGTGCAAACAAAGTCTCGCTAACAGCCCATGAATAGAAGCATTTTCCGAGAACACAGTTTCTCATTGGGACTATCGACTGATTCCTGTGCTACCAAGTGATAAGGATAGCTATGGACAGCGTTGGAAGTGTAGAGTAAGTGTAGTAATCTGAAGTGTGCAAGACAAAAATGAGTGTTTGTTATATAATCAAAAAGGGTACAAGGGATATAGTTAATTCTCTCACACTTTTAATTGATTACTGATTGGAAGGCAGCATCTAATATAGGAGAGTATATCTTGTTAAATATTGTACTTCTATCTATATTCCATATCCTTTTTGTTCTCCTAATGTCTGAATCTGAAAGGCCATCACTGAGCTGACTTCCTCCACACAGCAAGACTCCCTGCATTTTCCCTTCTCCTCCATTAGCATCCTATTTGCATCAGATCCAAAATAAGCACTGTTTTCTTGATGGACTCAGCTCAACTTATCTTTCTGATCTTACAGCCATTTATTTTCTTAGCTATTAAGCTACTCATCCTAATCTTCATTTTGTTTCTCATTGTCTCAGGTTATCAATTTATCTAATGGGATCTCTTTTTCCTAGAACAAAAATACTTTTTAAAAATATCACTGTAAAACTTTTTTATTTTCCTCTTGTCATTCTCTGAGAGGTGCTTTTGGATGTACATCAGGAAAAAAAAATAATGTTCTATATACACTTACAGGAAACGATGAAACCACACTTATTTAGAATTTGAAGAACACCTTGATTTTTTTAACGAAAGTAAAAATACCGTCAAGGTTTGATGGACGTGAACAGACTTTGTTGGAGGAAAGTCTGGCTGTTTCTCAGCCTTCCCTGCATGGGAGTGGAGTAAGCGGGAAGAGACAGACAGTCCTCTGGGAATAGGGACAGCACAAGATTTGGTCCAGAGGAATGGCTCTCTTAAGCCAGAGTTAAGTCGGCACGCCTGTAAAGTCCACTTTGAACTCAGAAGCACATCTTTGCACCTCACCCAGCGTTCCCCGGGGCGGTTCTCCCGCGTTCCGCCCACGGGCACCGCATCCCAGCGCTCCGGAGCCGGGCCCGGGCTCGGGCCGCCCCTCCCGCCGCCGCCACATCCCACTTCCCCGGCCCGCCTCCCGCCGCCGGCCACGCCCCGCCGCCCCGCCCGCTCCCATTGGCTGGGAGCGAAGAACGGCAGGGCCGCTGGCCAATGGAGCCCGCGCTGGTGCCGCCGTGGCGCCCAATGGGCTCGCGCGCCCCCCGCCCCTGCCCGTCGCGGCCGGGCGCCGGGGCTGCGCGGTGCCATTCGGAGGGCGGGCGGCGTGGGGAGCGGATGGTGTTGGCAGCGGCTCCCGGGCGCCGGCGGGGGCAGGAGCTGGAGCAAGAGCTGGCTGCGAGCGCCTCCCCCACTCCCCATCCTTCCCCCTCCGGCTTCGTGTCCCCTCGTCGTGCCCTGCCGCCGACCGCCCTGAGCCGGCAGCGCTGTACGATGTGAGCGGCCGCTGGGCTCGGCAGCGCCCCCGGTGCTCTCGACGCTGGGGCGGGCAGCGATGGCCAGAGCCTGGCGTGGAAGCAGCAGCCGCCGTCGCCGATAGGAAGCGCCGGGGGCAGCTGGGCAGGCGGCGCGGAGACTCCCTCGGGCCGTGCAGCGCTTGTCCCGCCCCGCCCCCTCCCTCCTTCCCTCCCCTCCTCCTCCTCCTCTCTCCCCGCGGCCGGTGCATGCGGGGCGCTGGGGGCCGAGCTCGGGTGCCCCGCAGCCGCCGGAGCGAGTGACTCGCGGGGTCTTCCGCATCCCCGCCATGTCCTCGTCCAGCTCCTCGCAAACCCCCCCGTCCCACCACCAGCCCCCGCCGCAGAGGATGAGGCGCGGCGCCGCCGGGTCCCCCACCGCCGGCACGGCCGGGGGCCCCGGTAACGGCGCCGGGGGAGGCGCGGCGGGGACCAGCCGACTGCTCCAGCCCATCCGAGCGACCGTCCCGTATCAGCTCCTGCGGGGCAACCAGCACAGCCCGACTCGGTCCCCCTCCGCCTCGGTGGGCAGCAACACGGGGCCGGGGGGCGGCGGCGGGGGTCGCGGCGGAGGCAGCCCCCCACCGCCGCCCAGCGCGACGCCGCCGCTGGTGGCGGGCGGCGGCGGAGCGGAGCCGGGCAGGGTGAAGGGCAGGCAGCGGCGCTCGCCGGAGAGCGGCGGCAGCAGGAGGAGCAGCTCACCTGAGAGACGGAGCCCCAGCTCCCCAGTGTACAGAGGTAAAGAACCGGGAGAAAGCCTGCTTCCCTGCCCCGCGGGAGTACTGGCCGGGCTGGGGCCACCCAGCCTCCGGGCGCCCTGGGCTCTGCTTTCCGATGTCGGGCTGCGCCCTACCTTCCCCCCGGGCCAGCGGGGGTGGGACACCGGCGGACTCCCGTCCCGACGGGAGGAACCCCGCTGGAGCCTTAGGGAGTGGGTCGGGGGGCGGGGGTGAGCCCTAAACCCCCCCATCTCCGGGGCAGGTGTTGTGCCCGGGTTTGCCCTGCCAGGAACCGGGGGGCGGGGGGGGAAACACTTCATCCCGCTGCCCTCCGCCGGGATGGGGGGAGGCGACCCCTGAAATGTCATCCTTCTTCTTGGGCAAGGTGAGAATCCTCCTCAGGAAAAACCCCAGTGACCCCACCCGCACCGGCCTCGGGAGGAGCGGAGCGGGGGCGAGCCCAGGGGCTGCCGGCGGCCCCCTCCCTGGGGGAGAAGCAGTCGGGGGCTCCGACGGCGGCGCTCCTGCCGCTTCTGCCCTTGCGCTCGGGCTCTGGCAGCCGAGGTGTGTAATAGGGAAACGAGCCTAAAATTAACCCGCTTCCCTGTCTCCAGCTGTAACTATTTAGTAGGGGTGATAATGGGTTAGATTTATATCTGGGGTGTCACAACCCAGTTCTGAAGTGTGTGTTAAAACTAAACGCTCTTCCTTTCTGCAGAGCTCAATTTCTTAAAAGACTTTCGTTTTTATAAGACCACAGATTAAAAAATGAGATGTTTTCAAGCACAGGCTCCAAAACAAGGAAATTCCCATATTGAGGTGCTTAAAAACAAGTCTTCTCCTTGTGAATGCTTGAGACTGTAAAAAACTCAAGCAAACAAAACCCACTACAAACCAACCCCAATAACCAAAATAGGCCTGTAAAGTTTAAAATGTGAAATTGATTCCCAGCAAGTCCAACTTAACCTGCGTCAGGTTGTCTGTTAAATTATTGAATGTGTTAAAGTGGCAGTGGCCATCTTACCTCCCCCACTCCTTTCTGCCTTCCCCCATCACTTGAGCAGTTGAATGAATCTGACTAAATGCACTTTTTATGTTGTCCTGCTGTAGCTATCAGGTATCGCACAGCATCTCTTTCTGGGAATGCTTTCTGTGGTTCAATACCCCTTGCTTCTTCTGTCCCTTCCATAAGTCTTACTGTGTGTGGTTTCTGTGGCAAATTGTGGTCTGCGTTGGGTGCCAGCATGTGTTGTAGCAGTGGAATCTTCCCTTTTTAGTTTTTATGTGTAGTAAACCCTTGCTATCTGTAGTATTTGTTACTTGAGCAGATCTGTCATCAGAATCGTCCTAGGTCAGGGACAGCATTTTACAAATGAGCAAAATGTCACTGCCGGTTACAAATGGAGTTAATTTGCTCTATGCATCTGCTTATGCAGATGACCTAATTGATTGTGTTATAATCTGACCAGAGATACTTCATAATGTATTTTTCAAAGAGACAGTCTATTTCTGCAGAGGGTTTTGCATGCTTGAAAATGGAACTGAGCTTCTGCGGTTTTGATTCATTCAAGCTCTATTTAAAATATTAAAGATCGTATTTTTCCCACTGTATGGAGCACTAAATGTAGATTTCCTCTTTGCCTCTTAAACCTTTGGAAAATGCTAATGGGAAACGAGGAAAAACCAAAATATCTGTGCGTATGAGTAGTGATGGTGCTGATGATGAGCAGTAAATTATTTAATTATGGGAACCCGGAGGAAAACATTGTAGTGGTGCAGTGTATAAAGGCTACGCTTAAGGTGTATTGAAGAGGGAGGAATGTGGGCAGTTACCTGCAAGCAAGAAAAATACTGCAAAGCTGTGAAGTACTTCATTAATGTGTACGAATTTTTTGTTGGAGGGGAGATTTTAATTTTAAAAAGTGGTTTCAGTCTTCTTCATCTGTGGGCTATTTTAGCCTTAATAAATCAGACTATAAATTAGTACTGAATGAATTTTCTGTCATTAAACTTGTTTGAGCTTGCCTCCTGGTGAACCGCGTCAGCAGCACACAGAGCTTGATTTGGTTTAATGAGTGCAGTGTATAAAATCATAAACGGTCCGTCGAGAAATGCACCCTGTAATCTGTATGCACTGCGAAGAATTCGTTCCCCCTCCTCCAGGTCAAGCCAGCTGCTGCTGCAGAAGCTGACATCCTCTAGCAAATCCTGAATGAATGAATGAAAACAACGTGATCGCCCTAATAATGACCACAATTGCACACGTCAACAGCTTTATTTTACCGAAATACAGGCACCATTTTCTAGCGGGCGAGAGTAATAAGATACTCTATTTCTTCAGTCTTGCAAATGAAAAGAGGTTATCAAACCTCCCCTTCGTCTGCCCCCCCCCCCCCCCCCCCGACCTAGAGCTGTTTTTACACAATTTGGAATATAGTTCCATGCCATGGGGCAGTATTTTGTCTTTGTTTCCCTGCTTGTTCTCAGCATTTTAGTACATGATGTGTGGACACTAAAAACGTGTTTGTAGTCTATATGGTGATAATAATATGGTGATAATAATATATAGAAAATTGGTTGCTGAACTGGAGGACTACTGCAGTAATAATGGAGGACTTGAAAAAAATTTTAAATGTTCCATTTTCAGACATGGACCATTTTGCTGTGGCTTGTTAAACAATGCTGCTCCAGCTATTTATAGTTGTTATCAGTATGCAAGTCTTGGGGAAGTGGCTTGATTAAGTTTTTTTGTCAGTTTTTCAAAGCCATTTCCCACTGCTGTAAAATGTGAGCTTAGGCTCTAGCTTTAATCCTGTTGTTTTTCTCACCAGTGCAGGAGATGTGTTTGTCTTTGGCTCTGCAGTCTGACTTGGATTGTTTCACGAATGTGCTCGTTCTGGAGACTGCTTATGATTCTGATGGATAGATGTTACTCTCTTAAGACACCTGTCCCTTCCCCACCTCCTTTCAGGCTTTTTCAATATAGATTCCTTGATCTGGCTATCCTACTAAGCAATTTTGTGTGGATATTTTAGTGATTTGCTAGAGGTTCTTTTATAAATGAGATTTCTGTGAAAACACTCCAGCTTTGAGCCTCTACAGGTCAGAGCAACTACCACTGCAGGCACTGACATCACTACTACATGAATGAAAGCAGCATGATCTGTTTTTTCTCCCGTCATCATGTTTTCTACCCCTTCTTTCTAGTATACTGTAAATGTTTTTGTTCTATAACAACACTCTGTGTTTTTAGGACTGAAACTTTTAATAATATAATATTTTCTTTTAAGCAAATTAGGGGATTTTTAGTTATTAGGAAACCATCAATACCAGTAGCAGTGTTTGGTTAGTACTGTTACTGAATGGGTGAGAAATTGTGATTTATATATATATAATAATATATATATATGTTATTATTATATATATATTTTAAGGTGCTTAAAAAAAAGGGAAAAAGAAGGGAAAAACCTTTTGATATCATAGGATATATCTGCAATGTGCAAGTCTACACCTTTCTTCTTTCTTGAAATGTATTTATTCCTTACTAGTAGATACTTTTTATAGTGTCTGTTCATGTTTTGGAGAGCTGGCAGTGGAAAAAGTGTCTGGTTGAATATAACAACACATGGTTTTCTTAGAGAGAATATATCTGTTAGATCTCTGAGTGCATAAAAGTAATGTCAACAGAATCTGAAGCTATGTGGTTTATGACAAAGGATGTTCTGGTAATAGTCCAAAGAAGCCAAACCCTTGGACATGTCAAATAAAACTTGCTACTTGCTTGTGGACACATCTTTTAAAGAAAAAAGCAAGTTGTTTTGTTTCTTGCCTTACCTGGATAAAATCAGAAGTTTCTGCTGTTATGTAAAGTAGCTTGTATAAATATGAGAGTGGGTTTCCTGTTTAGTTTCTTTTTTTCACAATAGGTGAATATTTTGTATACAAGGAGGGTGTAAATGATTTCTGTATGATTCAGACTTAACACTGGTTTCTCCAAATGCTTTGATTTGTTTAGTGTTAACTCTGGTGGTACTGTAGTATTATGCTTCATATTTTTCTAACTTTCACTTACACATTTTATAGCACAAACTTTTTTCCATATAAAATTTTAAAGACAAATGTTAGTTTTAAGGACATATGAAAAATACTGTAATCAGTTTGGCTGTTAAAGGTTCCCAATGTCTTTTACTTCCCAAAATAACTCCTGAAGTGTTGCCAGCATTAGTGAGAGAAAGCAATTACAAAAGATGCAAAACAACTGCATAACCCAGTTGTGCTGTCAGAAGTGTATATATATATATATATATATATATATATATATATCTATATATATATCTATCTGGTTTTAGGCTGGTGGAGGGAGGAGTGGAGTAAAACAAACAATATTGTTGATCTCTAGACTTGTAAGGGATATCAATATTAAAAAACCACCCAAAATCTGGACTTTAAAAGGTGGAACTATTTTAATATCCTGGATTCAAGCCATCCAATATTTTGGCATCATAAGCATTTATACCAGAGATCAAGAAGATCTTTCCTTTATTTCTAACAAATGTAGGTAAGGAAGTAATTTTTGTGACGCTTCCTATTTCCTGATCCCTGAATAATAGCAGTATTCCCATAATTGTATGGCCAAAACAGTTTTGCTCCAGCTTTGTCCGTCTCTCTTCCCAAAATAGCTTTCATTGGAATATCATATGATGAAATAAAAGACCCTGGCTGAATTTGATCCAGTTGTCCTGCACTCAGAGGCTTTTTAGTTATATATTTTGACATGACTATAAATGAGAATGGTGTATTAGATGTCTTTAAAAAATATGCTTTATAAAACAAGCTGAGCTTCTTTCAGGTGTTAAACTACAGGAAAGAAAAATAGGAAGGTATTTTCTCCATTGAACTTGAATAGTACTGTAGCAAGGCATTAGCTATGGAAAAAGAACCTCCTTACCCCATGGAAAAAACCCCAACTTAAGATGTATATGTGTATACCTGTTTTAAATTGCTGCTTGACCTTTAATTCTTACTCTTTGGACATAAGCAAGTATTTGTGTGTTACAGATGGCCAGGCTGAAGTTACTTGCCAACATCTGTGCATAGTAAAACAGTGGCAAATACTGAAATTTGGTTTCTGAAATTCATGGTTCCTGTGTTTTGTTGTTTTCTTTCCCATGGTGGTGGGGTGAAGGGAAGTTCTTAAAATGTATTTTAAAATGCAGGGATGGTACATCAAGGGAGCGTATCTTACAATCTTACAAAAAAAGTCAGTGTTCACCAAGTCTAGACTGCTATATTGCAAAAATTCACAGTGAAAAGCCAGTTATTTTCAAAATGGGTTTGTGCTACTATTCTATATCATTATGAAAAAAATAATAAAAATAACTGATGCAGTAATTCTGAAGTTTCAGTTCAGTCTAGACTTGAAAGCTGTAGTTGTAACAATGCAAAATGTATTGGAAATAGAGTATGTGCTCCTCAGTGTTTCAGTTTAAGTGAGTATCTGAAATACATTTTCAATGGGGCTTCACAGGTTGATTAATTATCTTCATCTGAAGAATATAACAATTATTTTTAACCTGCAGTGAAAAATGAAAGTTCCTGTTTGAATCAGTTGGCCATTACTTCAGTAGAGAGAAGCATTGCCAGCACTTGACAAAATAGGTAGTTCTTCATGGATTTCATGTATGTTCATGGGAAGTTGTTAAAATAGTGGGGTTTAAGCATCAACTAGCATTTTTTAATAAGTATCTTTTATTGATGAAAAAATGACCCTGTATTAAAGATACATGACTGGAAAATTTTGCTCAAGAATTTAACTGTTAATGATCATCATCTTGCTTTAGTGTTAGTATTTAAATGCATGTTTATGTTAGTCTTTCGGTGCTGCCTCTCATGTAAATCTGTAGTGCTTAAACAATGGCTTAAGGCGTTTTCAGGCAAGTAAAATATTATTTACATCTCATCATTAGAAAGGATACATCACAGCAACTTGTGTCACCATTTTTAAGGTTTGGCTAATTGCAAAATGATGAGCATTGGAGATAACAGTGAAGGAAAGTGGGTACTTAGTAATTTTGAGTAATAATTTTGAATCTGTATTTACTTCCCCAAAATTAGATAGTCCTTCAGTTAGGCTGTATTTTTTTCCCATCTGATTTGACTCTGAAGTTCATCCCTTCTATACAACTAGTTTTGAATTGGGAATTAAATGCTAAAGTGTAGAAATAGCATTGAAAGGGATCAGAGACTTCTGCAGTATGGATGCCACACAGAGTATCATGATACAGTGTGTAATAGCAATCCTTTGGAATGGCGAGTCAGGCTCTCCGGTTCTTACTTTTCTGAAGCTCAGATTGCATCCATGGAAGCCCTCATCCACGGTTGAAACTAAAAAACATGCGCTCTCAGGAACTCTTCCCTACTCTCCCAGCTGTGTGAGTCTGGGCTTAGGACCAGAGCTGTTCTGTTACATGGCCCTCTTGGATTGTCTGGTGATAACTTTGCTCAGACAGTGTGTCCTGGTAGTAGGACAGAGGAGGGCATGTAGCTCCTGGAAGTCTGTCTCAGGAGGAAACACAGCCAGGCCAAGTGGGGCCATGTTGGGGAGTGGCTTCAGCCTGCTGTCTCAGGCCTTGTAATACTGTCTCTGCCCTGGCTGTGTTCATTCCACTTCTCCTCCTTTGGTTTGTGCACTTCCTAGCTGCTGCTGCTGCTTCCTGCCAAGCTATTCACCCTGTTAGATTAGTTTTCTCTGACAGGGGGAAAAAACACCCAGAAGGTGTGTCCACACTCAAGCAATAACAGTTTTCTGCACAAAGAGTTTGTAAATGAGGGATTAACCTAAACAGTTGGTGTTAGGTCAGTGAAGATGGTTGTGATGGAAAGTTTTCATTTTTTGTAGTAGTAGATCTCTTAGCCTTCCATATTAGATATTGTTGCTTTGGAGATTGTGCGTACTTCCCAGTAGGTCGTAAAATGTTACGAGCTTGGGTTTTGAAACCTTAATGCAAGGTACTGTACTGGTTAGACCTCCTCATTTAGTGTAGCATGTGTCCCAAGGATAAATGATGCCACTGATGTTGGTGTTCATAAGGACTTAACTTTCCCTGTTGCTAGTGCCAAATTGAGGAGTAGCTGTTTGCAATGGATATTGTTCTCTGGATCAAATACAAATGAGTGATAAACAGCGTTGGTTCTTACATGCTATTTATTTTGCACAGCCTGAAACTAGTTTTACCCAAACCATGCATTCTGTTTCCTCTTTAGGAAGAAAGCGTCTCGTATTTTGCTCATAAGAGCAGTAGATAGTAGTTCTGTCATGGTTTTTGAATAATCTAAAATCCACTGTAGAATATTGTCTTCTCAGTCTGCTGTGAGATAGTCTAAACAAGAATAATAATTTGTCTCATTCCTTGAACAGTGCAAGTCACCTGTTTGAAGAAGGCTAGCTTCAGCCTCCTTTCCAATGCTCTTACCACCAGGCATTAAGCAATGTTGTAGACACGCTTCTGAATTTCTGGAATTAACACTTGCTTCTGATAGGTCATTGCAAGATGGCTGGTGTTCATACTTGAATTTGAAACTAATTTCTGTAGATAAATTAATTTGAATATTATAAGTATAAATCTGTCTTTTAGAAATGTTTTCTTTAACAGTAATTACTCAGTTGTGAACCGATTAACTGTATTGCAGTGTGGGTGTTGTTATAGTATGTGCCTTTTAATCTCAGGTGTTTTGGTGTTCAGCACCTATTCTGGAGTTCTGAAAGAAATAATTAGTAAAGGTTGGCTAGCTGGATTACCTGGGTGTCTACATTTTTTAGAAGTCTTCATGGTTAGAAAAAAACCCCAAACATTTTAATATAGGTGCTTAGGCTGCAGTACCAAAAAAAATTCAAAACTGTAATAATTTCTTGACATTTTTCAGCATTTGGAGACCAAGCTATCATTGGAAATACCAGGAAACAAGTTTTGGTTATTCAGTGTTCAGTTACTAGCTAATTCAATTAATTGTAGGCTGCAGAAATTACCCTGTAAATACAAACCTCACTTCAAATTATGTCATGCAGTCAGCAGTTGGCTATTAGGGAGCAGATTACCTAAGTGCAAATACAAATTCCCAGGTTTGTGAACATGTAGCTCTTGGGGATAACAGTGCAGTTGCTTTTCTTAGATGAAGTGCTGTACCCAGGCTGGATCAGAAATGTTGCTGGATAAACCTTGAAAATTTTGCACTGTGTTCCCATAACTCGGGCCACAGAGACGCAGCATGGAGGAGCCAGTTCTACAAGAACTATGGGTTTCTGTGGGTATTTAACACGATCTCAGTACCACCCCTTCTGCACATCACGGCAGAGCTCCCTGGCCCAGTAGGAGTAGAAGGTGTTGGTGATTATAGCAGGTATCAGAGTGGTGCTGTCTGTGCTCTGGAAAGGTTTGATGAGTCCAGTTCTCACACATGGACTCAAATTCAGTGCTGAGTGTCAGCTAGTCGGTCTTCCTGGAATCTGGAGCCCTGGAAAGTACATTATGAAAACTAAGTGGTTTTGCAGCATTGACTGAGTTAGGTGTTACACCTCCATATTCAGCATATATTATTCTAAATCTTTGTTATATGTGATATCTTAACTTTCTCCTTTTCAAAGCAGTGAAGAGTTGAGTTGCTCACTGAAAGTTAAACCCAGGTTTACGCTGAGTGCCCCGGAACAGACTTTGACCAGTGTGACTCTAAAAATATCAGCTAACTGCTGAAGAATGCAGAATGAGACTTAGGTTTACACAGTAGTTGGGAAGCTGCCAGGTTAAAGGAGAAGCTGTCTTCACAGAAGTAAATTTCTGTTCAAGGTCTTAAAATCTTCATTCTTAACTGATAGCTGTGTTTGCTTAATTGTGGCAATTGATAGTGGAATACCACACTTCCTTTCTCTCATACTCTGATTCCTTTTGTATTTCACCTTCAGTGGCTCCTTTGTTATACGTGATACTCTGCCCAGAATAATCATCTTCGCAATGTTTTCTTCACCCACAAAGAAACCATAAAATACATTTGAAATACTTGCTGTTCTTTTCAAAGGGAACAAGGAAAAGTCCTAATCTGGAAGAGAAAAATTTCTCATGGGCAAAAATGTAATTAACTCAGGCATGTTTAAAAGTAATGTGTATTTGAGAAATGTCCGTACAAGGAAGTGACTGGAGACACATACTCAGTGTAGGTTATTGTCCACGTGGAAGATCCAAATAAACTTCAGATGGTGTTGTAGGAAGAGAGGCTCCTTCTTTCAAAACAAGTTGTTTAGCAAAGTGTGCAGTCCAAATATTATTTAAAATATTCTGTGAAACTCTTATGTAGATCTACCTTAATTTCTTCCGAAGAAGGGACTAGGCTATTCAGATGATTGGAGACTCATAGTTTTGTTTAGTGGTGTGGATAGCCTTTAATATGAAGTTGAAGGATGCAGGGAGATCTTTTCATTGCAAGATTTATGGTAGAAACTTAGACTGGCCAGCCGCATTGAAGATAGGAATTACCAACTGTAACAACTCAAAATTTGGGAGAAGAAGAAGAAATGGGTATGCTGACACTGTACATAAAATGCTAGATCTTGCCTTTGTTTAGTCAAGTTTGCATGTATATACAGCAAAAGAAGAAAATCCTACATAGAGGTATGTTTAAAATGCATAAATCTGGAGTAAAATTCTGGATTTCTGAAGGAAGTAGTTTGAAAATTCGTCTAAACACGGTTGCTCTGCCTTGAATACAAAGAGAATCTGTTTTAATGAAAAATGTTAATACTATTGGAGTCTTTCAGACATCAGAAAAGTTCAAGGATGTAATCTCATTGCATGGACACTTACCTTGAAAAGGCTGCTAGGAATAAGCAGAGAGCCTGCAAGAAACAGCAGGAGGAACTGAGGAAAGACTGTCATGTTACCAATCAGAAGGTGAACCTTAGCTGAGAATTGTTAAAACATGAACAGGCTTGGATTTTGTGTGCTTCAAGACAGATAATAAAAACAGGCATATTGAAAAATGAGGAAAAAGTTGTAACTGTTTGGTATGAAGAAGAAAAGATCTGAGAATGATCTGGGACTGATTTGTTAGAATGTATGGTTTCAAAGTCAGCTCCAAGGAATAGTAGCTACAGTCTCAGAGGAAATAGCCCAGATACTTACTCAATGCTTTGTGCTCACCAGAACAAAGTCTAAGAAATCACTTTCCATAAGGACAGTGATTTTTAACTCAGAAAGATAAACCCCAAAATTTTAAGGAACCCCAAAATTGTAATTATTGTAAGGATAATTTGGAATTAGGAATTACCAAGACTGTGACAAATATAGATTGCATATTTCAGTAAAGTCAGTTCAGAGATCTCCATTGCAGGATTCTAGAACAGCCTACTCAGAAATTGACGCTTACATTCAAATTTCTGAGACTGTCTTGTTAGCAGGAGTGACATCATTTGAGAATAGATACCTGAGTATAGAATATACAATGCTGATGTTTAATGTGGAAAACATTGTGTCCGGTGCTAGAGTATAGAGAACTGTCAGTGAAACTTCAGAAGAAGTTTGAAGGGGTGGTGGAAACCAGGGACAAATGTTAAAGTGCAAAATGAGCTTTCCAAAGGGTGTCATGCTAACCTGGTGGTTTTGATAAGAAAACTGATCTCTTAGACGGGAAGTAGATCTTATCTGTGTAGGCAAATTTTGAAATTAGGGTGAGGAAGCTGTTGATGAATATTGAGAGCTTTAATTAGTATGCAGGAAGATTATGCAAGAAGAGTTTAAGAACCATGGGAATTGAAATAATAAGTTTAAAAAATAAGATTTAAAAGTAAAAAGGGGAAGTTTATGTATGTGAGGTTGTACTTGAGCAGAATAGCTTTTCCTTAAAGGAGGAGCATCTAATTGGAAAATTCTGGAGGGTGAAGTTGGGTGATGGTGGGATCTCTAAACTGCCGACACGAAGTGACTGAAAAACTGCTGGGCACAGGTCTGATCTTGCATGAAGAGCAGCCGGCCACACAGGGTCTGCTGAGGCATTATGTGGGGTACTGCACGCCCTTTTGGTGTTCCACAGTTCAAGAAATGTAAGGTCAAACTGGAGCTGACTCAGAGAAGGACTCCCAGATAGGAGTTTAACTGTGTGATGTTAAAAAAAAGTCACCTCTGAACAAAAAAACAGTTGCTTTGTCAGAATCCAGGTGAGCAAGGAAGGGAGTGAGTGGATGGATTGCTTTGACAGTTTAAATATTTATATATTAAACTATAAGAAGGCCTGAAACCCTCAGGAAAAAAATTTTCCTGGGTCGTTTTTCCAGTAGGAATTGTGAGGACAAAATAGCTGCTGTAAGACTGACTGTACTCTGTTTTGAAGTGATGATGTGTTTTGTCAGTGATAGCTGCTAAGTGGGCTCCAGATTTAGGAAGTTGTGTCTAGTCCTTTGTTTCTGTGTCTTAACTGATAATGAAAAGATAATTTGTTTAATTGGCAAAGTTCTCATTTAGGCAATCAGTTTTAATCTGGTTTTACTTTTCTATTTTTGAGGTTTTTTTCAGAAAAATATATTATTCTTGTTTAGCATAATTTTCTCTAGCTAGGAGAATGCTTTCTGTCTCTAATAATTGGTGATCATTATGATGGCATTGTATAGCCTCTGTGCATTGATTAGAGTTCTTTGTATATTTTGATTATGAAAGTAGTGAGTTGTGCCTTCTGATTTGTTGTATTCATTATTATGTCCAGCTGCATTTTGATGGAAAGAAGAATTAGATTAAAGGTTTACAAAACCCTCACTTTCTACATCTGGTTAAATTTTAAGTATTGTTGTTATAACAAGAAAAAAAATCCTTTCAGAATCATCAAATTTATTTGAAAAAGGTGTCAGTTTCTTGATCAACTGGGTGTGTTTATAATGACCTTCTGTATTTTAATTATTAATATACTGGAAGGAAAAATAACACCCCAAGCTTTAGTGCTGTTCTTGGTTCCCAGTTTAGTTCTCAATATTGGAGACATAGAATAGATGATTGAACAGATCTAAATTAATGAACTAAAAGAAGGGAAATTCTCTACATCTGCTGAAATGCCCAACAGTTAATGGATGGTTGTTTCACTGGGCTTTTCCCAAGTACTTAGCTGCTGAGCTCCAATCAAATTTGTCTTAACTTTATAGTATGAGCATTTTTTAGATACTTTATTAAATTATACTATTTGTGTAGTATTTATATTTGAAGTAATAACCTTACAAAGAAAAATATATTCTAAAAATGTGAAATACATAAAAATCGGAAAGGTTTGGAATTAGTGTTTTTTATCTACATGGCATCCTGTTAGAAGAGTGCAAGTGTGTAGGTTACATCGGTTGAACAAAGCAGGCTTTTGTGACATGAAATGCTACAGGTCCTATACATGCCAGCAGTAATCCTTGTTAGAAGAATAATTTAGCTTTAGTGGGCTGAAACTTTCTGCCATATGGTTTGTTTACTTTTCTTACGGAGATTAGAGCATTCTTTCCATGTTTGATCTCTAAGGATAATGTTGATTTTAAACAGGGGAGTTTTGCTATGAACAAAATCTGCCTTCTGAAAGACATTTGTGGTCACATTTTACTTGACCGGTGGTTGGGGGGAATAAGGGACATGAGGCAGAGACCTTGCTTCTATGTACATGCGTAGGCAACCAGGATTTTGAGTCATCTGTGGGTCCAGTGAAATACGCCTACAAATTCATCCATGTGTTCTGTTTCCTCTGGTATCCATACTAGCCCTGCGCACTGAGCCTTCCTGTGCGGCTGGGCGAGCAGAGCTGTACGTCCTTGAAGAGTCGTGCATGAAACCTCCGTTACGGAAGGAAATGCCTTAACCTATGGGTTGGATTCAGTGACTAATCAGAAGCTCTCTTCCCTTTCTAGATGACTTAGTCACAGCTATAAAAGATAATACAGTTGATTCCTAAATCCCATACTGTGGGTCAGTGTGTACAATTTTCCTTTGAAGGAACAAGCTGGTTTTGTTTTATGTTGTTTTCCCAGTATAGGTTATGTCCTGTCTTGATAGACTTCTGTTTCTTGCAGTTCAGTCTGAATTTTCATAAGCCTTGTCAGGTACAAAACCAAATCTGCCCTGACTACCAGACTGTAAAATGATCTGTGTGGAAGACTGGCTTCCCTCTTCTTTTTTTTTTTAATCCCTGAAGAATTCTGGATGTAGAAAGCATATCATTCATGGGCCTGGATCTCTGAAAAGATCTTTGCTCTCATGAAGTAGCCTGCTTTCTGCTTGTTCGGTTTCGGTTATTGGAGCCTTGGTTAGATTATGGTGCTGTTCTGTGCTGCCTTTTTTTTTTTTTTCCTTCAGTTGGGATAATGAGAGGAAATTAGAGTGGATTGTGTCAGTCTCTTTCTAGTAGTAACTTCAGAATGTCATTCCTCTTCATTTTTAGTCATTCTCTCTCTTGATTTCCAAAGATAGAAACTGGGGAATAATTTCTGAAGTTGATACAACTGAACGAAAAGCAATGTGGTGCACGTAATGAAGACTGACGTTTTAAGGAGCTGAATGTAAAGTACATTAGAGATGTATCGGAAGGTAACTTGAAAAGACTGTCTCTTCTTATATTCTCTTAGAATTATAATTTTGGTAGCAAAACACTGTACTGCCTTTTAAGTGTTTGAAAAAGATAGTATTTTGCTTTGTTTTAAGCTGTTAAAGAGATTAAGCGATTTAATTTGAAATTATGAAGGAAGAGTGCAGTAATTTCACATTTTTTCCTTTCAATTGTATGAAAGGGTGTTGTGGGGTTTTTTAAGATGCTATTTAAAATCCTATTTTTTATTATTTTGTATGGACAGTACATGGTAAACAGTGTGCTGTTTGTTGCTCTGCACCTTTCTGAACTGTTAATGCAGTCATGCAGCCAGTTAGCAGATTGGGTCAGAAACAAGTCTGTCAGTCACTGGCAACTGGGAAATGTCTTTTGAGCCAATAGATCTCTTTACTCCTCTGGAGTAAAACTTCAGGGGACCCCAAATCCCTTGTTAATCTTTTTCATGAGAGATTTTGGCTCCAATTACAAGAGAAAAGCCTTCTTGAGAGTGAAGGTTGAAATATTTTTTAGAGTGGCCTCTAAATCCCCCTTATTCAATCTTTTTCCTGTCAAAGTCATAGAGACAAGTTCTGCAAGTTAAACATGCACTAGTTGGACCATCTACCTACATAATCAGAGCAGGAAAGACCAATCAGCTATACATCCAGATATCAGCACAGTGGGTTTTTTTTTACTTGCTTAAAAAGCAAACAAAAAAGAAAAAAAACCCCTCCCATGACCAGGCTCTTCAGAGACAGAGTCCTCTTGAATCCAAAAGTCTACTTTTGTGCTACTCAGGGAATCACTGTCCAAAGTAAGCAAGAGCAAAGATACCCCTTTTTCATGCTTGTACAAGGTGTAAAAGGAGAGGGGACTTTTGACTAGGTGTAGGACAGTCATCAGTAGCTGCTGTGGGGAATGTGACCTAAGTGATGTCAGGCCATCATTCTTACGGGTCACTGTGGGTCACCATTCCTTAATATTCAGCTTTCTGTTTCTAGGCTTTGATTTCCTAGGCTGCATTCCCACATAAGTCATTATTTAAGAAGCATTCACACAGGCACTTCTTCAGCTCATTGGGTTGTAAATTTGTTGTCGTATCTGGTAGGAGTGTCCTAGAAATACCTGATACTATTTTATGGTGCTATGCCCAGTCTTTGAATATTCTTTGAGCCAGACTGCTTGAACTCTGACTTTGTGGCTCTCTTGAAAAGAGTCTTAAGCAGACTAGGAAATCCATCATAGTGAGTCCTCCTAAGAGTATTTTTGGAGAAAATTCTTTTGAAGTTAGTATTAATTTCCTAGGTGAAATCTGAAGTTCTTAAGGAATGGATGAGTCCTAAGCTTGGGACTCATTTCACTAGTAGCTTGTGACCAGAAGGTTGTGCAGGGTGCTAGCAACTAAACTGAAGAGAAACAACATGTCATGAAAAGTTATTGTGGGATTTAGTACTGATATTTCATGGTGTCTTGGGTTAATACTTTAAGTTAAAGAACTTTTGAGAAAACTAAGAAATTACTGCAAGAATGTTGTCTAACCTTTTGTCAGGACAGTGTCATGATTAGTTGGCATCAATAGTGAGATGACAATGCTCCTAGTTTTGGAGAAGAATGAGTTTTATTTTTATTTCACGTTTTTCACTCAGTTTGAGAGACGTCTGTGTTATCTGAGACATTCTTAGGATAATATTAGTCTTTGAAAATCAGTTATATCTATGCGAGTCCAGCAGTGGAAAAGTTTTGGCCGAATTTGAACTGAATTTGCTAACTGTTGAAAGAACATGGGAAGAAAAGATGCTGACAGATGAATTCTGGTGGATTGAGCTGAAGCTGTTTTTTTAATGCTACCAATGCTAACTGTCAGTCTTGCTCTTCTGCTGCAGGTGATTCTCCTCGTTGCACATGTGGCACAAAGCTTTATTTAAGCTGAAAGGACTGTGAGCATGGCTTTCAGATTATGTGCAGGTTAGCTGCCTCTATCCTAGATGGGAAGGCAAGCTCTTCATTTTAGAGCTCTAGCAGATGGTTTTATTTGAGCCCCATGTTCTTTTCAAAAGAGCTGTCGTGTTAGTCTCTTACTGAATTACATTTTGCTGTCAGAGAAATGGAAACCTTTTTTCAGTCAGTCTAGGTGGTATAACTAGAATTCTCTTTGCTCTCAATGCAGCATGCAGAATCATGATTTCATGCAGTTTATTTTAGTTGATTCCTGCTGGGAGGTAGGATCACGCTGAATTTTGCCAGCTGTAGTATTCGGGTGGACCCTTGTGTCATTTTGTGTAACATTAACATTCATAACTAGAATTGTGTAGCAATTTGCCCTAAATACATGCCATTAAAACTTGTGGCGTATTTTAAATAACACATAGAATCACAGAATATTCTGAGTTGGAAGGGACTCACAGGGATCATCGAGTCCCACTCTTAAGAGAACAGCCGATACAGGGATCAAACCCACAACCTGGGCATTATTATCATCGTGGTCTAATCAACCGAGCTAATCTCAGTGGTCATGAGGTATTTTGCCTTGCTGCAAGCATATGTCTTGCTTTTCTAATTTCTAGCTAACTTCCTCAGGTAATGTTATGCTGCTTAAATGCTGTGATCTTAAGTTTGCTTATTCTGGAGGTAGAGCTGAGTTTCATATGAGATGTCTCACTTGGCACTGAGGAAGACAGCAGAATCCTTTGATTTACCACTGCAGTAAAATCCATTCATATGCTCGGGATATTGTCAGATGCGTTTTAGTCTGAAACTTGGATAAAATCAAGTCTGTAATTTTAGAGATTTCTTAATATTGTTGAAGCCTTTCTGAATGCTGAAGTCTGTTGGCTATCTTCAGGAGCTGTTGAAGCACTTCAGCTATTTTGATTCTCTGAGAAAACTGGAACATGAGGTTTCCAACCAGAGAAAGTGATTTGAGCTGGAGAAGGATATTCATGACAGCATCAGCATTCCGTTGATAACGAAAATTTGGGGAGAAGTGTTAATGTAGTAGCTCCCTAGAGTGGGAAGCCAGACTTATGAGGTGAGAAAAGCAAAATTAATAAATAAACCCCGAGAGCCGTTCTAATATTTAGAAAACAATTTAAGCCGATCTGATCTGCCACTGTTGGGGTCCAGTACAGTGATGCTCTCCAGGGCATCCCATTGTCTCTGAGTACATTACTGTACAAGACACCTTGTCAAATGGTAATTTGCAGAAGTTCCTTCAAATGTCATGCTTATAGATCCCTTCTCCTTTATTTTTTATGATCTAATGATATATCATAAAAGATGAGGAGCCAAAACTGTTATTGAACAGACCACAGTGCTGCTGCTGTTCTAGCTTTCCTGGTGGTTTCTGCCCATTATGTTGTGGCAACTTTGTTGTAATGGGGAAAACCATGTGTTTATGACTTTGGGGGGATGCACTTTTGTTTTCTTTATGTTTGACTCAGTGAATTGCTTTCACACATCTGTGCATGCCATCTCAAAGGAGATGGAAGGAGTGCAGACCATGGTGGAATAGGGATGGCATTAAATTTTTGTTAACTTGAATTGGTTTATGCTGTTGAGAAGTGGTTTGTTTCCTGTAATTCAGAGAATCATTGATGAATATTAGGGACTTCGGAAACCATATCTTGAACGTTTTCTTCTCTTGTCTTCAGGGCTTGACAGTGTCTTGCAGTCCGCTTCCAAAATGACCATGGAGAAATAAAACCAGTAATTTTTGGTGGTGTTGTTTCTCTTCAGTTTTAATGGCATTAGTTTAGTTATTAATGTTGGGATTTGTTGTCTTTCTTCTGGGTGTAGAGCAAGTCACAAACCTTAGCTAATTCTCTGGTTGTATATGTTTTGTTGTGTTTTTGGGCTTATGTTTTCTTGGGTTTAGTCCTTCTTTCCTCATCTTCAAACATAATTTTGTGCATTGTCTTTGACTTGTTTTAAAAGGTGTTTTTTGAGAAACTTTCAAAACTTGGGGTACCTGACAGAGTAGCATAGTGCCATAGCATGACAGGGAAGGTTGGAAGAATTCTTTGTATCTATGTACCCATTAGATACACTTACATTTCAGCACAAATGTAAACACTAGTTTGATTTTTAAAATTTGTCATCTTTGTTTTGGATTTCAGACTTCTTTACTTTTAATAGTTCAGGGGTCTTTCTTAAAATGCAAATTTGTCACAATGGGAATCCTATAAGGATAGATCTGTTTGAAATGGTAGGGGTTTGGTTTATAGATAAGGCAGTCAAAACAATTGCAGTGTGAGAGGCAGCATGATGTATTACATCATGTCAAATTCACAGCATTATTTAGAAGTCTTCACCTAAAATGAGTAGCTAATGCAGTGTTTCAGCAGGTCTATATTTGTATAAAATGGTCTGTTTTAACATGATTGTCTTCATATATGATGCTGTAACCATGCTGTATTAGTGCAAGCTATACCCTAATTGTGCTGAATGCTATATATCACATTGATGATGGACCCTGCCTTTTGAGATCCATCAGTTCTAGGTGACATACAAATAGAAAATGATTGTGAAGGCCAGTGGCCTTGTTTGGACTCAGAAGTGTGCCTGCAGATCTGCTCTCACATTCTGAGCAGTGAGTAGGCTTTTGGTGGGTCAGATCAGTGCATACCACGTGACTAACTTGGAAGGTATCTCACCTGCAAATTTCTTTTAGTTGGGGTGAGCAAAACAGACAGTAGCTGCCATGTAGGGCTGAGGTGGAGCTGAGGTGGAGTCTAAAAGATGAGTATATGAAGTAATTTTGCCTAAAGGACAAAGCAAGACAATCTAGAGAGCATGCTGTAAAACTCTTGTTCTTTCCCACATCAATCTCGTGAATCACCCTGCACTTTGCTCTCCAAATGAAATACAAGAAAAAGTGTTCCATGATCTGGGTGTGTGGAGAGAGAAGTACAGGGAGGAGTCAAGGACTGCAGGCACAATGAGGAGTGAAAACAAACAAGGCAGCTGCTCTGACCTGAGCCCTGTCAGAGAGAAAGACACAGTCACACTCTCAGCTTGCTAAGGCCTGTAGCGGGATCTTGTAAATAATACGGAATGGATTTAAATTATGAAATAATATGGAAAGGAGAATAAATTGGATAGGCATCTTCTTAACAACCACAATTTTTCTCATTATTTGTATTTTAGTATCTACAAAGCTAAGCAAGCTGACTTAAAAAGTGCTATACTGTGCTATATTTTCTATTTCTGTGTGTTTGGCTTTCCTGAGTTGCATCATCACTTTATTTGACTTTGCTTGATGTTTTTTGCTGATGAAAATACATAGCATAAGTAGCCCAGTTCTTAGCAGATATGAACACCTGAAGCGTTGTGGGGTTTTTGTAACTGTTAAATTTTCCCTTTTCTGTTTGTTTTTCTCCTTTGTCTGATGTTATTTGCTTTGATGTGATGGCATTCTTTTCAGCTTGGCATTTAGATAAAGGTTTCTGATATGTTCTTGCCATTGTGTGTCGTAGCTAGCTTTTAACATTTCACATCAAATTTAGCCTGACTTTTTTGTTGGTTTTGTTCTGGTTTTCTACAGTGGACAGGCCAAAATCCCAGCAAATCAGAACTTCTGGTACCATAAGGCGAACTTCTTCTTTGGACACAATAACAGGACCTTACCTCACAGGACAGTGGCCACGTGATCCCCATGTACACTACCCTTCATGTATGAAAGATAAATCTACTCAGGTAAAAGCTGTTAAACAAGACAACAGAGATGTTTCGTATAATTGTCTACTCAATTTAATTCTGAAGAAATGTGGATTCACTTAATTTTATTATAAATATGAAACCCTAAAATAGGTTGCAGTAGTCTTTTTTTAATCGGTGCTAATGCAGTAACGTGGTATGCAACGATAATATTTTTATGCTTTTAGAAAACAGTTGTTAAAAATAATTTTCTCATTGTGGGCAGATCTGTTGAGGCTGATCAGTCTTGGCCTTGTATCTGGTTTATTTAGAAGCTGCTACATGCAAAATTGTGCTGAGTGTTATTTAAGAAAGAGTCCCTATAGCAGTGGCTGACAAACTAAAGATGTTACTAAATCATGGTAATAAATCCGTCGGTCTCAAAAAGTGTGTGTGTGCGTGGGGGTGAGGGAAGGCTACTGAGATTACTGATGGCCTGATACTCTTGTCGTAGCCTTGGACTCTCTTCAGGGTTCTGTCCTTGGTAGGACCCTATGGCAGGTAGGCTGCCTGGGGCATTTTGCTGCTCCAGTGCTCTTTGGCTAGAAAGGTGAATGTTCTTTCTTGCCTGCTTCCTCTTCCTTCTGGAGCTTGTTGCCTGTGAAGATGATCACTGTCAAATAGATTAAAAATACATAATTGTAATCAGCCCCCAATTATTATCAAAGGAGCTGCGTTCTTGTTTTTTCAGTAGTGCCTTTGGGGTTTGGAATAAGCCATTTGAGTTTGTCTTCCAAACTAAATTGGAAACTAGAAGAAACTAGCTCTCTTCAGTTATATTTTCAATCTAACAGGCCATGTAGGTTTAGTTGTTAAATCAGTTGCTTATCTCTTGTGCCATGATTCTGATCCATAGTTATCATGGGTCTTGAAATAGATTCTATGGTTCTAATCTTTTGTGTAATACTTACAAGTTACTCAGGACAAGTTAGAATGTATATAGAAGTTTCCTCATCTCTAAAATACGGTGTCGTGCAACGCAGGAAGCCCTTTGATGGGGTAAAGATAAGCATAGAATGCTTAGAAAAGGAAAAAAAAAGGGTCTGTATGTTTCAGAAATCGTATTTAATGAATTTGAGAAACTGATGATTAAAATGTTCCAAGAAAAATTTTAGAAACTGTAGTGAGGACCCTTTGGAAAAGGCTGTCTTCGTGTCCTGCTTATTTTGGAACCAGATAGTCAGTTTTAGCAAAAAAGCAGCAGTCACACTTACTGTCACAAAAGATCTACCTAAAAAGCCCTTAATCCTGGATTTATTTTCAAGGTGCCTTCCTTTGACAATACTATGCCTTTAACGTCTTTCTGTTTTGAAAACATAATTTCCATTCAGGAGATTTTCAGTAGCATGCTTTGTACTTACTGTATTTCTCAACCCCTCTCTTAAAATATATATCCGTATCAATCTTTACAAATACATTTATGAATAGAAAATTTAGAATATTTAAACATTCACAAACAAACCTTTTCACTAGTTACAGAAAAGATAAACAAAGTGTTCTATAAATATTTGAGCTCCAAGTATTTGGCAGTAAAATTGCTTTCCTAGTGAGCTCAAGTAAGTGTTCAGGTTATGTGAACTGTTGGCTGCCTCCCTTTGCCTCATTCAGAAACTAAAAATGAAGTTTTACCTTTTCAGCATAATCAAGTGTAACAGAGAGGAAAAGCATACTGCTGTCATTACAAAATAAAGTATTATTTCAGAGGGGTAGGAACAGGGAGATCTCAAGGTTTGGATTTGTGGATATCTTCTAGTAAGGCATTATATTAGCTGTCTTTTTATTCAAATTACGCCAAACTCAAGCATTTATCAGTGCTTAAGTTGAGTCACTTCTTGGGTCTGTGAATATGTAAAATAGAACAAGCATATTGATTTGCTCAGTGATTTCCAGTTTGAGGGGTTTTTTTTGTTTGGTGGGGTTTTTTTCCCAGATAAAATGCTCACTAGGGAGGCTTGAAGATGATCATAAAACATTGTCTTCTGTTTTGGTGTGTGTCTGGGTTTTTGTTGTTTGAGCTCTGTGTAGTCTGAAGTATATCTAATTTCAAGAACTAACGATGAGTTCCAAGTTGTTGACAGGATGCACGCATAGCAAATTAAGTTAAATAAAAAGAAGATAATGAAAATCAATAAACCATTCTTCTGCATGAGCATGTTTCATTGGAGAATAAATTATCTCGTTTTACTTCTAAATTCATGAACAATGCTGTCAGTATAACTTACATTGTAGGTGGAATAATTATTTCTCTTTCAAGGGTATGTTTTGTTCCTAATTAAACATTAATCTAAAATCCAGATTTTATGGAGTTTTGTTAAGGTTGTAATTATGGCTGTTCCAAGTTTCTTAGACTTTCTGTTTTTAAAGAAAGAGAGACAGTTTCTGGTCTTCATGGTCAGATGAACGTTTAATGAGTTTTATTCCAAGTTCTTGTTTCCACTTAAATTCTTAATCCACTTAAAACCTGTGTAATGCTCATGAATAAAATGTTTCTTCATAATAATAGAAGGGAGGGAGCAGAATTTTGTTTGGTTTAGTTTCTGTCTTGTCTTGGAGAATAGAAACTACAGTTCATATTTCTGTGTCTCTCTTACTTGCACCAAGTGATTTGACTGAAAATACAGAAGAGAAGTGAGGTGGTTATGTTTGCTTTTGGAAAAATACACTGTAACACTGCATTGTGGTGTTTGTACAAATCAGTATTCCTCAGAATTCTGTGTGTATGTTCATGTGTGTATGTGTGCATATGCATACAACTAGCTGGCCTTGAAGGAGCAGCACGTTTGGGATAATCAGAGGTATGCGATTTTATTTAGTCATGTTTTAGTATTTCAGAAATGCAGGTAAACTTCCTATTATAGGAAGTTACATTTGTTGATGTACTTCATGATTCCCTTTCCTGAGTTCCTCCATTATCCTATTTTCCTCTCCTTTTTTAAAATCTGAACTTTTCATTAAAGCCATTTAAAACTCAGTATAACTTCTTTCCCCATTTTTCTGTCTCTTTTGGAGCACTGATGGAACAATTTTGTACACCGTTTCTTTGTGCTTCATTGTTTAAGTATTTCTGCCTTCATAGTGTAAAGAACAACTTGATATTGAAATGGCTATGTCTAACCTTGGAATCTTCAGAAACCTTTGGATAATTGTCAGAGTTGATAAATATAATTATTTGGCAGTAGCTAAGTAATTTAAAATATATTTATAAAATTTAAAAAGAGAGATTATAAAGAAACATAGTGTTAATGTCATAACAAAAATATTGCCAGTTAAAGTTAATCTGTGTAATCTTTCTCAATCTGAATAATACAAAGAAACAAACAAATGGCCAAGTGGCGTATTTATTATCCAGTGATTCCCAATTGATGACTGAGGCATATCCAGCAATATTGGAATCCAGTTTTTCTCATTGTATATGGCAATTGGGTATTGCACAAATGAAATTAAAGAAAGTTTGCAAAACACCTTTGAGAATTTTTAGTTCTCTCTAACCTAAAGAATAGTGCAGAATTACTAGGCTGGAATGCTTGGCTAAAATACGTTTTTTTTATGGATGGGTCAAGGCTTTAATGTAGTTAGCTCTCGTTGGACACATTTTGTTTGCTTCTGGATAGATTTTTTTTTTTTTGCTCTAAAATTAACAATCATAAATGAAGAGGCTCAGTTCCAGGAAGCTTTTTTATTGGTGTGTTAGTTATCATTGATTTTATGGGATATTTTAATGATGTACACTGGCAGAAAGAACAGGGAATAAGATGTGTCATAGAACTATGAATTTGTCATTCTGACTTTACTTAACCTGGTAACATATGTTTAGGAGTCATAATTTGATGTTTAAGAGTCATCATCTATAGTCAAATTGACTTCTAACTGCTACGGCAATTTCTTTTTGTAAAGTTTCTAGATGGCCTTTGAATGCTTTAGAAATACCTGAAAACCCATCAGTTTTTATGTTCTAGTGCTGCTGTTGGGTTTCTTTTGAATGTGGAAGTTCTTCAGAAACACATTGTTTCGCCTGTAAAGCATAGACATATGTAGGTATTCCAGAATGCAGGCTGGATGTAGTAATTGGAGTGAAGGGCTGGCAATAAATGTGAGATACTTAAAGTAATACAGTCTTATTTTAGGTTTAGGTAGGTTGGTATGCTATGCAGTCGTTCTGATCTAAGTGGAAAGAATGTAGGTGTATGTCCCTGGCATGGGTGGAAAAGCAAGGCAGGATTACCAAACGTGTTGGAAAAAGTGCTGATCTCCACAAGGCTGGGTGAGTTAGAACAATAGTGGTTGTGGTTTACATGAAGACTGAAGAGAGCAAACAGATGTGGCATTCTGAGCATGTCCTATCCCATGTGTCAACTGAAATTGACCATAAACCTTCACATCTTGAAAACAAAGGATCCATGTTTTGTAGGTACAGCATGCGTTATCTGATGTTTTCAAGGTTCTCCCCCTAAAATCTTAGTTTCTTAATATGGCCTTGCAGGACTAATCCTTCTTCATGAAATTCAGTGCATCACTTCTGTGATGCTGTAAATTTCTTTCTGCTCTGAAATGTTACCAGTTTCACATTTGGTGCCTGACCTCTCTTACTGTAAGAGGTACTCTTTCTCTCTGACTTGGGGTGCAGCAACTGTGGTTTTGTTTATTGTGATTCAGAAATTTTTCTTCTGATACAATTCTGAATTATGTTTTGGCTTTTAATTTTCTTTTTCATATGTTTAACACTTGAGAAGTACACTTGCAGCTTCCATTGATAAGCCTGTTTTGTGGAAGCCGTAAATAAGATGAGAAAATAATTTTCATGAAATGTGATGGATGGTGGGTGCCACACACCCATCTTATTTGTGGTCTAAATGACAGCATTTAAGTGAGATATGAGGTGGTCATACATAAGCTAAACGTAGAAAAGCAGAATTTCTGTGAATGCAACAACTCTGAGTTGTTTCTGTTTGTTTTTTAAAAGCTTTTGCTTGAATACAAGGATTTGATGTTACATACCCCAAACTGTTCTTCATATAGTGTGGATTACAATATATTATAAGCAGCAGTTTCTGTGGTTCGAAGAAGACTACCTTGCTATAATATTCTAGTAACTGCTTATGTTGTATTACTTTTGTAAAGCTTTTTCTTTTTTAAATCTGCCTCTAAATAGCACATTAATATAACGTTGTCCAACTTCAGTATTGTGCTAGGAACATCGTACAGCGTTTGTAATCTAATACTGCAGGTAAAATTTGGGATCCCAAATAGTCTGCACCCTGTATACTGTGTATGTATATTTTGAAGGGTTGTGTCTTGACTCCGTTTACCAGGGGCTGAAAGGACCTGTGTAGTCCTTGTCTCCAGGGAGATGCTATTTGAGTGGAAGAGAATGTCAAAGCATACTTGAACAAGTACAAAATTTAGGATTAAGTGAATAGATATTTTTCTGATTTTTATTTTTTATTTCTGAATAAATCCTCTGCAATATAAGGATTCCCACCTCTCTTTCCTAACAGTGATGGTGTTGATGAACTTCAGGGGTTGATCTTAGTTTGCTTTTTGTCCTTGCTATCTGGATCAATATCTGTATTTACTAAAAATACAATCAAGCTTGTGTATTCTACGTATTTGTTTTGTTTTTTAACAGTGTACTTCTCTTTATTGAGAAAGTCACTTTGGCTTTTAGATTCTTGGTATCTTCTCAGTTTATTAAGCTGTAGTTGAAAGGATATGAGCTTATAGTGATCCCTGCTACACTCTTCTGTACTACCAGTAAGTATTTAAGCTGCCAAACTGCCTGCTTCTGCTTCATCCTGGTGTTCCCCAAGTTGTGGAGCAGTGCTGTATTCAGAAAACATTCTTCAAAGATAAATTTTCTCAGAATTCCCTTTGCGTTGCTGTTGTTGTGTGAGGATGTGGTTCCAGCTGTACTTGGGACACAGTAAAATACTGTAAGAGCAATTTAAATTGGAAAGTAAATTGTAGCAGATTGTGAAAGCCCATGATTTTGAAAAAGTAAAAATTTTTCCCCATTTTCTCTAGTTCAGTAGAAATCTGCAAGCCGCTTCAGTGTTTTTAAAAAAACATCATTTAAACCCAACAGAATGTCTTTCACACAAATTCCAGGGAGATGGTAAGTACCTGATCTGCAAAAACAAGTAATTATTTATAACATGGCTCTGTTAAAATGCAGAGCAAGCAGACATAGGTGGCACATGCATGTTGGCAGAGGCTCTGCTTTGGGTCAGGAGAGTTAAGTGTTGCCTGGCTGAGGGAGTGCTTTGTCTTTCACGTAGTTTTAAGTAGCTGTTTTAACTTTTCACGTTTGATTTTATTCTTTTTCTCATAACCACATTATCTTCTGGTTTATTCCCCAGACCCAAACAGAAGTGGGTATTACATGACAGAGTCAAGTAATAAATACACAGAACTCTTAACTTTTTATATAAGAACTTGTTTTTTCTTTTCTTGGAACATGCAGGAAAAACTTCAGGACTGATTTTTACCGTTTTGCTTTTTAGTTGCCCACGCGGCTTGCTGGGCCTTTGGCTGAAATATTACTGGTGGTGTAAAAATAACAGAGAAAAAGCCGCACCAAAACCATGGAAAGTGCTGGGCTGGCAGAAAACACAAGAAGGTTGAGTAGGCCTGTGCACACAGAGACCGAGTACATTAAATATTAGCACTGATGAGTTAGGTGCTGGGCTGTAGGCTGTATAATGCTGTGGCAGGGTGGTGATTATGAAGGTGCAGCCCATGCTCTGAAACTGCAGTTCTGTGCTTGATGGTACCATGCCTGGCCTGGTTTAGCTGGAGGGGCCTGGCCTCGGGGCTGCTCTCAGCTCCCTTTGCAGGGCAGTGAGGAGCTGTAGGTGTTGGTTTTATGATGTTCTCCTGGGTGGTGCCCAGGCTCCTTCCTCAGCCAAACAGAGTCTCCGTTATCCATGTGGGTACTACAGAAGTTTCTAGATCCTAGATAGGAAGCAAGAGTAAGGAAAGCTGTGGAGGATCAGGATTTCCATGCATGAGAACAAGTCCCACAGGGATGTGGATCCCAGATCCTATTTGTCCTGCAGGCTGGGATTCTGTGTCTCCCTAGAAGAAGTGTCAGCAGTGGTCCCCTCCCTTAAAAACCCCACGGACAAATTGTTGTTTTCAGTGGTACGGTTTTATTTCTTTTGGACTTACTGTGAAAGATTCAGCTAATACTAGTAGAAATTGTTGGGGGGGAAAGCCCCCAACATAAACAGATTTATATTTATGTGCCTATAGCCCTGAGTTTTATATAGTCAATATCCCAAACTCTTCCTGAATTTTAGATGTTTCCATTATTCCTGTGACTCTCTTGTTCAGGAATTCTGGTGGATAAACCTCAATTTTCATAATAGCCTTATGGCGAATAAGCATAGTAGTTGAGCGTTTGGGCTTTCGGATGCTTCTCAGTCTTTGGGGTTTAAGTTTGTCTCCTACATCTGAGGACAGTCCCCAAACTTCTGGGCTTTGAGATACGGCTGAAAAAGGCCTGCGTGTCATGGTGCGACACATGTAAGTTGGTGCCAAAAATAATAAAAGGTGTATCAAACTCTCTATCAAGTCAGATTTAGCAAGAAGGGATTGATTCTGTGGTACAGTGGTTGAGGAAGACAGGTGGGAGAAGTGAATCTTGGCTTGAGCTTGTTGTACAGTTTTTTTAATCTTGTGGTTTTCTAAACTGTCTGCTGAGTGAAACATAGACATGGATGCCAAAGCACCAGGTTGGAGCAGCCAGGTGAGGTTTTTTGTCAGGCCTGTGATTCCTTCTTCAGTAATGTGCATTGTTCTCATGCTTTGTAAATGCAAGTTTACAAAGCTTTGGTTTTCTGTATTGCTTTTTATTTATTGAGACTATTGGTGCTGCATATCAGATTCTGAGATTTATTCACGTAACTCTGACACCGCCTAAAAAGTAAAGCAGTAATTTGTGCCAAAAGTTTGTCTTACCTGGAGAATTCAGTATAGTGCATTTTTTTTCCCCTTCTAGACACCCAGCTGTTGGGCTGAAGAGGGAGCAGAAAAGAGATCACATCAGCGCTCAGCATCGTGGGGAAGTGCTGATCAGCTGAAAGAGGTGAGAAGTTTTGCACAGTGGAGCCTTTCAAATTTTGATAAGCCCAAGACGTTTTTTAAACCCTTGCTGGAGTCCAGGAATCTGCACCCTTTCCCTCTCCTCTTTTGCTTTTGAAACAGGTTTTACCTCCAATCTAAGAGTTGTTTAAGGAGTGATTGTTACTTTATACTTGTTGGACTTCCTCCCTGCGTACTACGAAGTAGTGGCTGTGAAAGACTGGCCAGAGTGAGCATTGAGGAACCAGCTTCTTGTTGCTTGCTTTCTGTTCAGTGTTACCTTAGTTAGCTCTCCGACTTTTAATGCTGCTCTCCTGAAAGAGGCAAAGTGTCAGCTGGTGTGTTAACATATTCTTGTTTAGAAATTTTGTTCAAATTTTAGGTTGGGGATTGAGAGGACATCACTTTCACTAAAAAGTGTGATACAGTAATGGTATGAGTACTTGAAATGCTCTTTAGTCATAAATATTTTGCTGTAGACTACAATTGCAACTAGATAGAACCTACCAAAAATGAAGTGGATTTGCATCCTGAGAAAGTAGATACAGTAAAATGGTCTCCAGCTCAGGTGAAATGACAGTATCTCAGTTTTTGTCCCAGTAACCTCCATTTTGTCCAGAGTTTGAGTAACTGAATCTGTCCAGAACCTAATAAGGGGCTACATTCAGCCTCATGCTGCTGTCAGGAAGGGTGTAGCCTCTCTTCAAGAACTGCACTTCTCTTTTTAAAAAAAAATAAAAATGTATCTTGCAGCATGTTCCCATGAGGTGGAACTTTCCCTCATGCTCTGGGCTTTTTGCGTGTTCTTTCCTGGCTCTCTGTCGAATAGGGCATTCAAAAATGAGAAGAAATGTATAGGTTATCTTAGGAGAAGAAGTTAGAGGCAGTATATATTCCTCTTCTGGACAGACATTGATAGAGTAATTATCAAAAGGAGTGATGCAAGTTTAACTACTCAAATTCTAAAATCACATTTGACAAATATGGAATAATCTTTCAATCCACTGGTGGCAGTAGCCTCATTTTTAAAGATGAGGACCTGGGCCAAAGGGAGCTTGATCAAAAGAGGTTTTTCTGTTCCCATCTCACGCAGTACCTCTTATGAAACCTTGGTGTATTGGAACATGGGCCTTCAGTTGCCTGGATGACTTCATCTGCAGCTGTGAGGAAGCATTCGGAATCACAGATTAAGTGATTGGAAATTAGTGCAGAAGGAGTCTTGGGTCAGAGAAGTTTTGGCTTAAACCTTACCTACCAGCACAAAGAAATTATAATACAGACAGGAGTAGCATCTGTTTTTCTAGGATAATGTTTCCTTGCCTTTGCTGAGAGACTATCCTTCACATTATGGCAGTTCCCTATCAACTTGTGCAACAAGCAGTTCTACTTCACCACAGGCCTGTGGCTGTGAGTGATAGTGAAACCTTCAGCATGTAAGCAAGTCTCTGCCATTTGATAACAGTGATCCATTGTGCTGGGCTGCCACCCTCTTGGTGTACTGACCACAAGAGAAAGATAAGAAGTGTGTGGCCAATGTGTTTCACAGTTCCTTTTTTCGATAGAATGCATTAGTGGGCAAAAGAGGTTCTGTGGAAGGGAGTTGTTTCTATCCAAACTTTGCAATGGTTGTTCACCCCAAAACCACCCTTGTCTTCTTCAGCTTGCTGTTCTTCCCCTTCTTCTGTTTTTCTTTCTCAAGCTACTCAGGCCAGTTTTCTTACCTTTTCTAGTTCCTTGGATTCATAGCCCAGTGTCATTCTGCATGCATCATACAGCCGCTCGTCATCTACCCTATTAGAGCTCTTCCTCTATTCCTTCCAGCTCCTTGTCAGTTCTGGCTCTCCATTGTTTGGCTTCTGTTTTATCCCTTTCTTTTTCCTTTCCCTCATGTGTCAGCCTGTGTGGTGGGTGTTACGTGTTTGTTCAATACCAGCAGTATCTGTGCACTCAGTTTCTTTGTGCCACAGTGATCTGCAGTTCCTGGAAGGAGAAATTCTCTGGGGTGGTTCTATTCAAACTGTAAAGCCCACGAGAGGCAGAATTGTTAACAAATGCAGCTGCCAGTTCCAGATATCTTTCTTGAACATGTGCAAACTGAAATTTTTGCCAAAGCTTCACCAAATGTAAAGATTCTTCCAAGGGACTAGAGGAGCACATTTGCAGCATAGAGGACCCCCAGGCAAATGTTTGGCTTTTTCATCCAAAACAGTGGAAAACAGAACTATACAGGTAAAAAGCTAAAGTAATGTGTTTTGGCACATAAAATGGTAAAATCTCTTCCACCCCCCTTTCGTTTTAAATCACATTCTTAAACAACTCTAACACTTGTACTGAAGTCTCTGATGGGAAGGAGATAGAAGATCAGAATGTTGCATGGTAGACATTTGACAAAGCTATGGGCAGCTGAAAGCAAGAGCTTAAGTAATGGAAATAAAAATACCACCTTCTCCTGGGCAGTTGTTTTTGTTATGTGTGGTGTAGGTAGCATTGTTCTGCTTAGAATTTTGAATTGTTTCCCATAGCGTTTGTCAGTAAACAAGTAGATAGCTGTTTGCAGTTTCCTTGGCTTGTTTTTGCAGTTTGGATTCCTGTTTTCTTGCTTCAGAAATTAATGGAATGATTTCTAGCATGGTTTTTTTTTAATATGTTGCTACTGTAAACTAGCTAAACACTTGTGTGATAGTTACTGGTTTTGATAAAAAAAGATTGAATGTGCATTTAAGTTTAAAAAAATACTTTCTTCTTGGTTAAATTTGAGTACTATTAAAATAAAATACATTTATTTAATGCAACTGGTAGCTCTTTTTTAAAAGATCTAGATCATAAAAACTAAAAGTGAGTGTATAGGTTTAAGATCCCAAGCAAGCAAATGAATTCAGAATTACCACTTTTAAAAAGGATTTCACTTTGGGTAGTGAAACTTACTTTGCCCTTAACTGGAATAGGTGTGTGTCAGGATTAAATCTGTCTAGCACTGAAATAGATATATTTGCTTTCTTGTAGTGAGTCTATTAGAAGTTTGAAAGTCCCCAGCTCTCAATATAAACTTTCCTTTAATCATTTCATAACGAAATCTACTTTTAAAGAATTTGTTTATTCCGAAGGGCTCTACTACTTGATTTTAAGAAGTCTTAAGTGTAACTTGTCTAAGATGATGCCACGCTGCTTTAACATTATTTCAATAGATACATGTCTTGACTGGGAGATGAAGGTTGCTATCAGTCTTTATACCAGATACAAACCAAGTAATGGCTAAAACCACTGGTATCTTTTCCCCTTTCAGCCTGAGTAATTAGTTTGAAATTCTGTTGATGTTGTTCAGGGACAATTTTAGTTATAGCTTACCCTGAACTGGAATTTACCCAGAACTAGGAAAAACCCTCTAAAGCAAGTAGTTTTTGCTTTGTATACGTTTTTAAAGACATATTTCAGATGGCTGATTTTTCACTTCCCTTAAGCAGCTCTCTGCGCTTTATCTGTTACACAGACAGCAGCAGCCCCCCATTGGAAGGTCCCTTTTGCTCTTACAGAGTACTTGAAAAGGACTTGGGAATAAAAGAGAATTGAATATGAGAGCTTGCATGCCTAATGGGCTTTCATATACCAATTGAAAGATTGCATTCAAAGGTTTAGGGTGAATTTCTAATGCTTGTTTTGCTCTTTGACCTACTGGTTAACTCGTTTATTAACAAACATTTCATGATTGAGGTGGAACTCACTCGTTAACAAGGAGTTTGTGGCTTGATCAGCAATAGGAAGTTACCATGTTGTGTAGCCTGAGCTGTAGAAATACAGCCTATTGACCGGTAAATATTGGTGAGCATTTGGAGAGGTGCAGTGGATGTGTCAGGTTCCTTCATATTAGTCTGCATCTAGGCCCTTTCAAAAGGGAAAAATTACCAGGGTATTCAGATTATCCCAGTGTTCTAAAGCACTGACCTAATTTGGTTATTTCTCAGTTTAGTGCCATTAGTTATATTAGACTGCATGCATATTACAAGTGGCATAGACAAAATTCATATTATTCATTGTACAGCTTTGAGCTGTAGAAATACTTAGGAATCAAAAAATATATTTGTAGGGGGTTTTCCTGACTTGTTTGTTTAATAATCCTGGATGGTCATTTTATCTTTGGCTGACAGTAAACCATTAAGACCAAACTGAAACTTTGTGCCCCGAATGACTTTGTGTAGGTTTCTGATGCACTGATCTTTGTGTTTCCTTGGTGTTCATTGTTGGTGGGGGTTTTTTGTAAATTACTTTAAAATAGGTGAAGAAAAGAGTCTTTCCGCTGCATCAGCAACGTTGCAGAGAACAGTCACTGGAAGAGCAAAGGCTGAAAATTCTCTTAATTTTTTTTGAAATGTGCACAGATTTGTGCTGTTTTTCCCCTCCATGCAGTCACATGAGAGTACGTGCCAAATGAATTAAAATGAATTAAAAGATGTACTTTGAAATTTACTACATATATGTTTACCCATTGAAATGTAGCAAAACAGTTTTCAGTAACAAAGGGCATTCGAACATTGGAAGTAGCGTTCGAATTGAGTTTACTCCTTGATGAATTCCTTGATTATTTTTTTTAAAATTTGTTTTACTTTCAGCTGTATCCTCTAAGAAAATAGCTGTATTTTCTAAAAAGAATGTTCTGCCCATCTTCAAGTTAGGTAGGCAGGGAGAGTATTTGAGTTGGTGTACTTATATGATTGACATGTCATGGATCTAAGCGCACACATGCGCAAGGCTAACGCTTAAATGTCTTCGACAAGTGCGTGCTTTAGGATACACGAGATCTTTTTGTGATGATTTACATATGTTCCTTAATATGACTGTTTGTGCCTCAGTCATGTTTGTGCTCAGTACTTGGGCGTGTGAGGGAAGTGGTGTCCCAAACCCTTTCTGTTCTTAGCTGCTTGGTGAAAATGGAGTGTTTTGTTACTGCGCTTTGGTTTCCCCAGCGTGGCACATGGTTCCTTTCCTGCCACTTCCTTGGCACTGTTTTCTTTGAATAGATCTGGTCTAATGGTGGATCTTCAAGTGCCTGTTTTCCTGATACCACTCACTTGGCACCATTTTCTTTGCACAGCAGGCTCCCTAGCTCATATTAGCTGCATCAGTTGAGTGCCCAAGAGACAGGATCTGCTGCTTCTCTTAGATAATTGGTAGAACAGGTCCCATCAAGGCCTATGTTTCAGATCCTTTTTTACTCCATAAATTATATTTGTTTTGTAAGAATTAGTGTACCTCATACTTGTCTGTAGGTCATTTTGCTTATGTTTGGTGCTCTGATGGCACTTCTCTGCTGCCTGAGAAGAAGGTGTAGATAAACTTCAAGGAAGCTAGCACAGCTGTCTGTTCCTGTTAGTAGTAGTGACTTTATTTCAGTTTGAGATAGAGAATAATTGGTAGTTAAAAGACAATCTTGTAGAAGAAAAAGAGCTGTTGCAATGTCAGGATTACCTTTAGCAAGTGGTAGAACACTGTGGACTCCCCTTGGTGAAGAGCTGGAGCATCGTTTAGTTCAGCAAATTTCATGTACTCATTGACACTGCCAGCTTGCTGGTTTTCTGTGCCAGCAAGCCTCTGTCTCCCAGGTCTGCAGGATAAATAAGAAATGGCAAATTCCTTTTTAAATGCCCACTGTTACTTTCTCATTTTCTTGTCCAAAGGTAACTGCCACATCATGGACAGCTAGGGTCCTGCAAGTTCAGGGCTAAGGACGTATGATCTAAAAAGGCACATCTGTTCTTCACTGCATTGCTTGTTTGGCTTAAGTGATCGTATCAGCTCCAGATACACAGTCAAATCAACTATTTTCCATATTCCGTTTCTCCTCAGTGACCCAAGAAGTCTTTTCTTTATGTTAGGGTCAAGAACCTACTGACTGCCAAAGTACACATACTCTTGAGGTGGCTGAGAGAACTTTAAATTCCAGGGATCCATTGATTCCTTTCACAATATCAGAGCTTCAAGGTTTTTGGCTAGCCTAGAGACATACCAGCCCATCAACACTCTCCCATTTAGAGCTTTCACTATCCAAATTTTATGGTGAGAGGCTATGCCTCAAAGATTTGCAAGCTTACTTGTGACAGAAATCAGTCAGCCAGACCTCTGAGGTGGTATTGTGTAGTTATTTTTTTTTATTGTGTGCTCCTGAGGAAAGCTCAGAAACCATATTTCATTTAAATTAAACAAAATAGTGTATTTAACTTCTTGATTTAGGAGAAAGTGCACAGCATCAAGGAGAGGCAGTAGAAATGAAAGATTTATATACAGCACTCGCCTTGCTTTCTGATTATTCTTGTAGCCAGCCATCTCTGTCCACAGCTGTCTTCTGATCTGGGCATCATTTTTCTCCTCTGTTTTTAAACAGGAAGATGAAGATTATTTCCTAGTTCTCCCCATTCTTCAACATTCCAATGTTAAGATACAGATATTTGTAATGTGTGTATATTTACCAGAGTAGTTACCTGCATTTTTTTTCATCTATGGAGTTAGGTTTCCCAATTGCTGTTACTCCTACAGGAAGAAGGGAAAAGTTCCAGACAAACGTGTCTATTTTTTTTAGAGATGAAATACCTCTTCATACTCCAAAGTTTCTTGCAACATGGTGCTTGAGTTGCACCTTTTATCAAGAGCTTAGTGTCCCAGTTCTCTACGTGTAGCTCATCTGTGTAAGTAATGCAGTTGTATTAGGGCTCTGTTTTTCTGGATGTATTCAACACACAGACCCTTTCGGAAGTCTTGAACTGTTTGTTGTTTAAAGATCAAAGTATTCAGCTATTTCTGAGTAGCAGTTCTCTAAATATGGGTAACGAGCTGTGGCAAGACTTGATATGAAGCCCTAAAGGTAGATTGTTCTTCTGTGAGTGCTACCAGAAACAGCACAAAGAAAAGTTCACAGCCTGCAGCAAAGCTCCATCCAAACCTCTTCACCAAGCACTGTCATCTCTGACACTGTGAAGAGTGATGTGAAGTGATTCTCTGCCACAGAGTTGCTTTGCAAGTGTACCAGTGATATATTTAACTACTTGGAAATAACCACAGAGTGCATGTACTTGTAAGTTGTCACTCAGAAAGAAAGGTTAGTTTCCAGCTGATGTATGAATTCCATGTGCATTCATTCTCCTTACTTGCCCTTCAGGTTTTTAAAAATTGTATCTCTAGCTGAGTTAAAAATGAAATGGGGCCATGCATGGCCTTATATTCCAGTATGCTGAGCGTGAGGAACAGTGGGATTTGAGCCTAAGGGAGCAAATTACCCAGTTTTAAGGAAGTGTCTGTACCTGTTGTGTGAATTTGCACATAGTCTAAACTTCTGAGACAATGTTTATAGACGTAAGTACTCTCTTTCATGTAGAAGTTTCCCAGGAGGAATAAATAAGTAGAGGAATCCCCAAATGAAATTCTTTGGTTTCTTGTTAAGGAGCAGGTCAAATGGATAATGGCTTTAGTTGCATTTGACGTTTAAAATATGTAACTTTTGATTAGACATCTTTGCAGCAGACAGCAGGAAAGATAATTCCATCTGCCTGAAGGAATCTGTGATAATTTTGCCTGCAGGGAAGTGCTGTTGAATGTATTAAATAAGTACTCCAAGATGAGCAGTGCATTTTGATTGCCAGTTGTTTGTGAAGGCTCTTTACTTTTATGATGAATTATCACTAAAAATTTTTGGTTTGGTTTAAGATCAAACAAATTAAACTGTAGGCTTCAAAGTCCCCAGTTTAAACCAGGTAGAGGTTAGAAAATGCTACAAATTGTCATTCTGACTACTTTTATTTGCATCAGATATACATACTGATACACATACTTGTATGTGCTTGTGTGTAAATGAGGAAATTCAGTAAATAAACTAAGCCTGTTGTTATATTCAGGTTGATGAATAGGGCAGATACTTTGGAGTATCTTTGATAAGGAGAAAGAAGCTTTTAACGCTCATTCTTTAAGGAATGGCAATCCCATATGCCTATAAAATTCTCCAAAGAGGATTTAAAATGTGCATGGTTCACTTTATATGTGAAGATTTGAGCAGTTACCTATTCGATAACTCATTCTCCCTTCACCTGAACTTCTCTCCAGCAGATTGCCAAACTGAGGCAGCAGCTTCAGCGCAGTAAGCAGAGCAGTCGTCACAGCAAAGAGAAGGAACGTCAGTCACCTCTCCATGGCAACCATATAGCAATCAGTCAGACTCAGGTAAGTGGGTAGTTCCGTGTATTAACAGCCTCCCACCTTATCAGGGTTGGCTGAATAGCCTGCTGAGCCTTCCCATCTGTCTTGTGTTTGTTCTCTTTGTGTGGTACACCGAAATGCTTAACAGTCTGATACTGCTGTACCTTCACTGGAGTTTATCTGATGGTCATCATATAATAAAAGAAGGATTGCACCAGGATAGCAACTGAAATACATTATGATGTAAAAGTTTTGGGCATGGCCAGATAAGACTGTGCTTCCAGGGATATGTACTTGCTTCCAAGACTAATTTTTTGTAGTAAACTTTCAAAGCTCTGGTGGAGGGTATTTTCTTATAAGTTTTGCAACCTAATTTCATCTGGGCTAGTTAAAGAATAAAAATAGAAAATAAAGAAAAAGAAAGTACCAAAGCAGGGTGCAGTGGAGGATGCCCAAAGCAGTCATGATCTAGTCATTACAACCTGCCAGCAAAATTGAAACCAAGTCACAGTTCTGAAGCTCAGGTGAGGTTCAGTCAATGCCTTCATAAACCTTAAGCCACTTGTAGAAAGCATTTAATCATGGCTTATTTGGGAGTGCAGATATTTGAGTCCTGATTAAATTTCACCTACAGTAGTACATCCTTAACTTGGACTCTTTGTTACTAACAGGCCACTCTTTGAACATCTGAAATGTTGGTTCTGTCATGGTATTTCCTGAGTACCTTTTTAACTACCTGGTGTTCTATAAAGCAGCTAGTTACAGCATCTGGTTGAGCTGTAATGGCTGATTCCGCACATTCCTTCTGTGGAGGTAAAATCTTGTGGTCAAAACCTAATGCAGTGAAGACAATAGGAATTTGATACTTTTCCTGAACCTGTTATGCCTTTGTAACAAAGGATCCTGCAACATTTTGCATAGAAAAGGATTTTGCTTTACATCTCAGAGTAAGCTGTTGCAAGTACCTGTGCCATTATAGTTACATAGCAAACAGTCTTTAACACAGATTGAAACCCACCTAGGACATATGCTGTGAAGAAACATTCTTTAGTACTTGGAGTTCACTTTGTCATTGTTCATGCGACATTTTGGTTTCTCAGCCAGGTGTTCTCTAATAAAGCCATTCTGCAGGCATTGTGTTTTGGCAGTCAGAGAATGCTTGCAGGCAAATGACTTGCACCTTGGGAGCTGCACATTGTGCAAGATGCACTTGATAAGAACTCAAAAAAAAAGTTTACATTTTGTCTTAAGCATCCTGTGATCCTATGAGTAGGAAGAGAACACATTGATTGACACGTTAGCACTGTTCGTGGCTGTCAGTGTAGCTGCTGCCAAGGTGAAGCTTTTAAGGTTGACTGTGCAAGATGTGTGTGCATTCTTGTGAATGTTTCCTGTTGGTAACAGAGCTCAACAGGCTTTTCTGAAAACCATATTTGTACTTACTAACATGCTTGTTTCTTAAACTCAAGATGATTTCTCTTAAGACCTTTGACATAAAGTTCTGAAAAGCTATAAGCTAATGAAATTAAAGGTTCAGAATGAATGTTTTATTTTTCATTCGCTAAAGCCAACCAAAAGAGAGTAACAGTGCATTAAGTGAATATTTCAGTTGAGTCATTAAGCTTTAGGAATGTTATGAAATGCCTTTTGGATCCCAGTTAAAACATTAGCATCAGGGCCCCACGTGCTCCCCATCCCCCTGCGTTGTAAACCGTAGTCTGTGCCTCTGGAAAGTACATACACCTGTCTACTTACTACCAAGTGAAGTCATAGAATGCTTTGATTATACAACTCTTCTTTGAGTTAAGTAGAGATTATATATTGGGTTTTTATTTATGCAGGCATTTGTTTTTATTTAAATTCACCAAGTAAAGATGATCTCCTGCATGGCAAAATTAATACACAGCTTCTTACTTAGTAATGTTTTTAGTTTTGGTCTCAGACTTCTGCCTTTATTCTGTTTTTCATCTTTAAATCACGTTGCTGTCTACCTTCTAGGCTTGTATTTCCAGATCAGTCCCTATGCCACTGTCAAACATTTCAGTGCCAAAATCAACTGCTTCACGTGTGCCGTGTAATGTAGAAGGAATAAGCCCTGAACTGGAAAAAGTATTCATTAAGGACAACAGCGGAAAAGAAGAAGTATCCAAGGTAAGCGTATAGTAACATGTTTATGGTTGTTATCTCTTTGTAATCTATAAACACTGGGAAAACCTTCCTCTTGAGGAGCCTTCCTTGTGGCTGAAATTACAAATAATTTTCTTCAAAGAACTGTTTGTTTGAAAACTTTGTTTCAGTGTTTTAGCATGGTGGGGTTTTTGGTTTTGGTTTTTCTTTTTTATTTTTAAAGGGCTTGTGGCCAAACCTGCTTTGTTTGGAATGCCCTTTCTGTAGAGAACTTGAAAGTTTTTGTGAGAAATAGAAGTGTTTGAACATTCAGACACTTCAGGGTGCAGTAATAAGTAATTAGAAATCAGTAGATTGCTATGTTTGCTTCATTTTTCTCTCTTTTTCTTGAGCAAGATGTAAGTTTCCAGTGTTATACTCTCTTTTTTGGTTTTAATGCCTTTTTTCCCATGAACTGAATGTGGACTATTTTACTTCCTTGAAACCTCTGTAATCTGTCATGGGAGATCTCTGTATGGGAAATACTGACAAATGGGGCAACTTTGCTTTGGAGCATTGGACTTGTCATTGAGGAGTTTAGTGCTTGGATGACACTTAAAATGTGGAATTCTTGGTTTACAGCCACTGTTTCCTAAATAGCCAGTGAAAATTTTCTGCTGTGGAATAAAGTACTCCACTGTTTTTTCTAATCTTCTCCAAATTGTAGGTGCTTTTCTCATGAATGGTCATGTAAAAGCAATTCAGTATATGAGTCAAGCTATAAAACTTCAATCAGAGTTTTAAGATTCTGAAACCTTGTATTTGCAGTTCTTCATATCAGTAGTAAACTTTAAAAGTTTGGGAGTAGTCTTGGCTTCTCCAGACACCTAGTTGTGTGGAGAAAGCAGTCTTAAGAATGAAATACTGTAGCAGTAGTTGTACACTAAGTTTTCTTTCCTAAGGCTGTCTTATCCTTTTAGAAGAGGTGTGTATTGTAATGGGAATAAGGAAAAAAAAATGAAACATGCAAACTGAAAGCCCAGCTCAATAAGCCTTGTTGCAGCATCTCCAAAGTGAGTACAAAAAGGTGTGTATTGTAGTGCCACCATTGATGTTGCTATGGCTAGGGTTTTAATCTCCTATAGTTGGAGGATATTTCATTTATCTGTCAGACAAATCATCCTTGTAAATGTTGTCCTTGGGTTTTAACAGCTTATTGCTTGGGATGCAGAGCTCTCCTGCATATGTTACTGAATGTACTGACTCTGATCCAGTGAAACAGTTAAGCACATACTTAAGTGCATTGTTGGATTTGGGCCAGAGGTGCTCAGCAGTTTACGCAACCAAGGCAATAGCGAACCCTTCCTCCAAACATTCAGCTGGCGAGAGCTTCAGACACAAAAGAAAGTCATAAATCAGACATTGCCCTTGAAGTCAAGTCCATCTTTGTGGGCACAGGGTTGTTTCCTGCTATGTAACTGTTAACTTCTGTGAAGTCTGGTCTTGTGGGACCCATAGTGGGACTCCTAGCACTGTCTTTGAGATCACTAGATCTCAGTTTGCTTATAGAAGATCATTAACAAGATCATAATTTACTCAATCTTACTGCTGGTGAACTTTCTCCTAATAAACAATATAAACAATTTAGCTGTGTTTTAGCCTGGAGGAGTTGGGGCAGCTAGGTTAAGGGTTAGGAATTACTGAACAAAAGATAAACCGTAGGAAACCAAACTTCACTGGTTTCACTGCTAGTGAACCTGTTTGTTTTTCTTTCAATTTTGTGCCATTCTTTCTTTCTGTAACATTCTGTATTTTTAGAAACTATTTTAAAAGCACAGTCAAAGATAGTTTGTTGCTTTGTAATATGTCTTCTGTCTTTACTCATGCTGACTTAATTCTGTTGGTTGTTTGAAACTTTTTTTTTTGTTTTAACATCTTAATGATGATTAAAATTATAGTTATAAAAGTAAAAAAACACCCAAACCACTATTGTGTTGTCCTGTTATTTTTGTGTTTCATAAAGATAATTGATGATTAGTAATGTCTTCGTGTCATTACCTTTTAAAAATCCAATTGACTATAACGTTTAGAGGGATTGCATAGTGGTCAAAATATTAAAAAATTTCCATTCTTTGCAGTTTAGCTATACATGTATTTTTTCACATAATTCTTCTTGCTCAGTTAGCTGAAAGTGTTTTCTTTTTGCTCTCATAAAAATAAGTTGTCCTTATTGAGTCACTTCTTAATCACCTCTTTCTCCTCAAATTTATTAATGAACTTTTAATTTATGTTCTAATGCTTAAATAATAAATGTTTAATTTATTCAAAATTCTTGGATATATTTTCCTTCCTTTTTTTATAACTTGCTGATTAACTCTGACAAGGTGTGATGGTGTGTCTCTGTTTTCACCATAACTTATAAGATGGAATCAGCTTTTTCTGAAGTTATTGCAGGCTTTTGTTCTTGTCCCATTGTGACTCCACCACACAAACATTGAAGACTGAGGTACAATAAGATGATGGACTTTTTGTAGGGATTAAGGGATAAGAGGTGTTCCTTCTTATGGAATACAAGAGTGAAAATCATGAAAAGTGCCCTGTAGCAGAACGCGGACACGTTCATGGGCCTCCTGTTAGGAAAAACAGTCTACTGGAACTATCAAGTATACAGAAGTAATTAGAAATAAAGAAATTTTGATGGACTATCACACAATATAAGTAAACTGATTACTGTGTTCCTTGTTTGATTTCTAATGCTGCTGGAAGGAGATGGCAAGATGGTTTTACGTACTTATCTGGAAACTTAATCCTGTAATAAAAGGACTTTTTATTTTGCACAGATGCAGAGGATCCTCACTTCAGTCTTCATAGCCTTCATCTGAAAACTGTGTTTTTCCCAAGTGTTCCTTCCTAGGATACGTTATGGATTTTGCATTTGCACCTTGTCTAATGCACTGATGCCAGCAGGAAGAAGCACTTTCCTATGTTGGCCTTTGTGTTCCAGTCTAGAGGAAAGTTTTTAAATCAATAGCATTGAATGCTTTGCTCTCAAGAAGTTGCCTCCCAGATAGATGTACAGCTTGTGAGGAGACTCCCATTGGTAGTATTTTTATAGACTGGTAGCATTCCTGATTCTCTTAAGTAGAACATTGTTGGGGATTTTTCCAGCAAAAAGATTGATACTGAAAACAAACAGGTGAATGCTAACAGTGTATTGAGAAATGCATGCTTGCTGTCAAATGGAGCATTTTCGTACCTTTGCAGGGAGATGAGAGCAGTATGTAACTGTGTCCAAGAACACACATCCCATAGGGATGGACAGGTGTCCTGTCAGAATGCATTTGGCATAAGGGAGATACATGACTGGACATACTTGCAAAAAACCCCTCAAGAAATAGCATATAGAATGCAGTAATTTCTTGTTGTTTTCCCTGCGTTGGGCATTATGGAAACTAATAGCAGCTGTACCAAATTAGTTACTCTCTTTCTTATGTTGTAAGGTTGTGAGAACTTCAGTTTTAGAATAGTTTGGGCACGACTCATGAAAAGTAACTTCAAAAGTGTTTTTTTATGTTGATCAGGTTTGATACATAAAGTTTTTAGCAAGAAAAATACTTTTAGTTGGTATTTTCATGAGATTTTTGCACTTGTCAGCATTAGGGGAAAGAAATACAAAAGCACAGTAATCTGAGATATGAACTGGCATTTTCTGTGCCTTAAAAGTTATTGCACTTGGAAAGTATGATAAATATTTGCTTTTTCTGCTTGTGTGTATCTTTAGATACGTGTCTAAAAATATGGATTATTTTTGTACCTCAGGCTTTATTTCAGAGGAGATTGAAATATGTGATTTGGGATATACTTCCTGACTAGCTGAGACTACATTGTTCATCCAGGTGTGGAAGAACATCTGTGTTATCCTGAAGTCTTTAATTATGTGATCACTTACTGTTTTTTTCCCCTCCCTGGAATCCTTGTTTTACCTGTTACATAGACCATAGTGTATGCCCTTAATGAGCAGCTGTTTGGTGTTTTTCTTCTCTCCTCCTTAGATTTGTGTCCTCGTGCTTACTGTTGCACCTTGCTTTGAAGTCAGAAATCTGAATTTTTTCCTGAGATTTTTCTTCTTTTTAGTCGGAGTATGTCTGAAATTTTGTTCACTTTACATCACAGTTACGTGAGAAGAAAGATGATATTATTTACACTTTATGGATGAGGAAACACAAATCCATCAGGGTTCTGTAGTGTCGTTCTTCAGGTAACTCAGGATGTTGTATTCCATTTTAGGAGTTGAGAGTGTAGTCTCCTTCTGGATCTCTTAATGCAGTGTACTTTTACAAATCAGACTTGTATAAACTGGGCATCCAGAAGAGATACTGTAAAAGACAGAGGTTGGTTCAGTTGATTCCCTGACATCCCACAGAATTTTTGTGGCAGAGAGAGAAATAAAAATGCTGTTTTGCATGGCAGTTTTTTTGGGTTTGGTTTTTTGGGTTTGGTTTTTTTTTGGTGTATTTTTTTTCTTTGTTCGTTTGGTTATGATAATTATGAGACTGTTTTCTTTCTACAGCTTCAGTCTTGTTTTCTCTCTCTTCTGTGTGTGTAACAAACGCTACAATGCTGCAGGTCTGTCTTGTGCATTGAATGAGTCAGGGCCTGTTTGGGGGTGGTGGGAATAGAACATGCAGTCGTGTTGTAACGCATATGCAATGTGAACTGAGCTGTTGGAACAGACCACACAGCTGTGCCCAAACCTTACAGCATTTGATGGAGCAACTGTAATGTTCTCTTTATAGTGTGTTTCTTTGCTCTTACTTGAAATATGGAATGGTATTAACTGGAAGGCTCATAAGAAGAAAATTATCTTCCTGCTCTGCTATGTCTGCCTTTTTGTGTAATATGTGGTGGTTTTCTGGATAGACTGTTGCCAAAAAGGGGAGAATGTGATACTCAGCCAATAGGTGTCATGTCCTCATTGCTAGCAAAAGTGTTGGGTTGAATTTTAGGCTCTGGAACAAGCTGTTACAGTTTTGGAATATATGGGGAAGAGAGGCAATAAAATAAAAATGTTCACTTGAAGTGAGAAGGAAAAAGACACTAATTTTTTGTAGCTAGAACATTTAAGCTGTTCTCTGTGGTTTGGACACAGTTCTCCCTGAAGTGAGAATAAAAATTGTTTAAATCTTGCAGGCAGTTTTTCCTCTTCGCTTCTAAGCAAGACACTAATTCCCATTTGATTTCTTACATTTAAAGCAGCACTGTCTTTATTAAAAAATCGAATTTTCCACTGGGAAGGACAAGTAAGTAGAGCATGCCAATCTACTGCTGTGAACATGTCTATGCAGTATGTTGCAGAATGGGATGCAGGATCTCTCTGGCCAGCGCCAGCTCAGCTGATACGGGCAGGCAGAGCTTACTAGCTTTGGTTCAAGACAAAGCTTGTGAGCCTTGTTACAAGCCTGTGTGTGCATCTTCTGTTGAAGGATGGAATGTAGGGGTGTGCTGGAGAATTACAACTTAGTAGCAAAACTTGGATGGTTTCCTTTTATAATTGGTTGTTATGGCAATAGTATGCCATTGTATTTGACATTTTCTACTTTCCCTTTTATCCAAATGTGATCTCTGTCAGGGTACTTGTTTTTCTTTTATAATAAAAGTGACCTTTATTGAAAATTGTAGTACTAAGTATAATTAGAGAGGGAGGTTTACTTTTTTAAACTGTCACAAAAACCATGAAAACATAACACTGGCATGTGTTGAAGTGTGGATGTTGACTTTGCGTTGGAACATGTGCACATTGCACCAGTACTCAGCGTAATTAATGTATGTTGTGTCCATTGTACACTTCATTATTTTCTTGTGTGAGATCTTCTGTTCTTTCAAAAATGCCTTGTTTGTTCTTCTTAAGGCTTTCGCTTATGACTGCTACAGGCTGACCTTGCTTGTGAGTTTGATCTTTTCTCTGTAACATGAATTGCCTGTTTCTCTTGCAGCCTTTGGATATCCCTGACGGTCGGAGGGCCCCGTTACCTGCTCACTATCGTAGTAGTAGTACCCGAAGCATTGACACTCAGACTCCGTCTGTCCAGGAGCGCAGCAGCAGCTGCAGCAGTCACTCACCATGTGTCTCTCCCTTTTGCCCTCCTGAATCTCAGGATGGGAGTCCCTGTTCAACAGAAGATTTACTCTATGACCGTGATAAAGGTGAGAGTAGAATGGCCTGCCTTTACCTATGGGAGGCATGTGATGTCCTGCTTTTACAACTACCTTCATTTTACTCATTACATCAGTTTTTGTTTTTGTTTGATGGTTGTGGAGGGATTGAGGATTTATCTGAAAATTGGTTTTGTTTGTTTACATATCTTTTTCCCTCTTGTTTGTGAAACTTCACAAACATCTTCCATAAATACGTCAGAGAAGCACAGCAAACAGTTAATTATTTATGAAGATTCTAATGTGAAGAATTCAGACTGTAACATGTTTACATTTAAGAAAGGTTTCAGGATGGTTTGTGGTAGACTCTATATTTATTGTAGGTGAGTTGCTTTCTGTTCAAAATGGTGATGAAGTTTTGGACTGCTTTTAAAAGTACTCTGCTTCTGAACTCTTACATTCCACTTGAAGCTATTCAGTGAGAAGCTCAGATACCTGTTTGAACAACCTGATGGAGAGTAATTACTTCTCTGTGTATGCTGCATAACAGCTCAAAAATTCTGAATAATTTATGTGTTTATCAATATACTGCTTTTTTTTTTTTTTTTTGGAGTCTGTAAAATGTTGTTTGGTTCTATAGTGGGAGTACAACTGGAATTTCAGTAATTAAGAGTTATTGACAGACTGTGGAGTATGGGAATGTAGGCACCAGTGTAAAAAAGACTGCGGCTTTTTTTTGACAACAGTTTGCTAATAAAATTACCCTTGTGCTTCTGGTCAGCTAGCTGAAACATGGGCTTTCAGCATGGAGGATGTAGGATTTGGGTAAATCATGCAAACTAAGCTTCACAGAGGAAATGAAAACTTCTAAGAGTTAGCATATATTTATTAGTGAGCTAAAGATAGCAGTATTTTGAGGTTATAAGTAAGGTTAAGCTTTTTTTGTAAATACTGTCTGTTTATTTATTGTTACAGTAATTTGGGAATAGGATTGGGAAGTCAGCAGGAGAAATACTAGCTTTTCTTGATTTCTGAAAAGTATTTTTTTCCCATCTTGGATTTAAAAGGAGATAGTGGAAAACAAATCCGTCTGCCCAAATCCTGAACTGACGGTGGGTTAAGTTAACCACATTAAAGTCAAGTCTTAGCTCAACAGGATAGTTGGCTGTGCTCCAGAAATAACAGTGGTATTAGCTTGCCCCTACCATACTCCTCTTTCTTATGCTATGCATGTGAATTTTAATATGTTGTCAAGACTGATTCACTATAGAAACATCCACTAAAGTATTAGCACACAAAAACCCATCTTGACAGGTAAATTGGTTCATATATGTCCTGATAACAAATATAAGTTAAAAAGCAAGGAAATGAATAATTCCTTTTGCAGTTAGTACTCCGTTATCACAGTAATGGGAATTTTCAGCAGTACATTTATTGGCAGTAGTGAGTGAAGACAGTTTGAAATAGTGCATCTAGCCTTTTTAATGCTTTTCAAGGCTTTTTATCTCCTGCCTTGTATTTTTTGAACAGCTGACTGGAGTGAAATTTATGAATAGATACTTACTTGTGGATTTTGGTTTTAAGACTGGCTTTAATGCTAGGCTTGTATCAAAAGTCTTCTCCAGTAGTAGTGTGTAAGTGATGATGGTAAACAGCCAGTTTTTTAAGTCAGCATAATGGCATTTTAAAATTAGTTTAAGTAAGGTATGTAAAACTGTGCATATGAATGATAAAAGCTTGAACTGCTCATCACAACTTAATTCTTTAAGGGCAAGGTTAAAAACTAGGAAAACATGTAGCAGTTTTCCAAGAGAAAGTAATTTGTTCAGAAGTCATAAAAATATAGTCAGAAAGGTGCTTTTTACTCTCAGATCATCCAGATACTGCAGACCAGTTATTCTGAATAAGAATGTTACTTCAAAATCATTAAATTATAGATAAATGAGAGATATAGGTAGAAATACCAGAGAGCAGCAAGTTTTGAGGGACAGTTTATTACATTTGTTGCGGATTTTACCTGCTCTGTACAACAAAAACTTGGGAAGGTTTTCACACCTTCATTTTAAAGGCTTTTGTGATGCTAGAATAAAACCATCGTCAGTTTTTTGTGAGGCCTGTTAAGTTTGGGAAAATGTATTGTGTAACCAAATGTAGATGTTTTGACTATGTTTTCTTGTCACTTTTCTCAATGTTTAATTTTCCTCTTGATGGAAATAACTTGGGTTTACCATTAAAAAGTGGAATTATCAGCGTTATTAATGGTTCTGGGGTGTGTTGCTAAATAGGAAAGGAAGGTTAGTTTGACTGAGAGACATAAGCAGTGAGAGGAGCCAATGATCTGTACAGACACAGCACTGCTTTGCATTCCTAAAGCATCTTTTATTTTTTGTGCAAAGCTGTGCTTTGGCCTGAGGCCCTCGCGGCTGCCCTTTGGACTCTGTCAGCTGTTGAGTTTATCTTTTTGCAAGGAGCTGTTAAATAATTGAATTTTTCAAAAGCAAGTGAAAGCTAATTTCAAGAAAGGCCCACAATATTGCTCTGAACAGAGCAGTGATACTACACAGTATGGATTATAGCAGACGGGGAAGGGTTGGGAAAGAAGGTATTTTCATGGCACCTGGCTTTATGATTTTATATTAAAACCACTGGTTTCACTAAATCTGTTTTGTGATGCTCTGGTCCATGAAACTGTAATTCAGAGCCCTACATAGCATCCTCAGCAGCTGTGACAGAGGTAAAATTCAAAGGCATCCGAAGGTATAAGCAGATGAAATTTGGAGGGTTTTTTTTGAATAAATATAGATGGTATACCCTGTTTTCCAGGAATTTTGATTTAGGTGCCTTTACATAGCATTTAGTAGTCCCACTGTTGCTAGCAGGCTCTTACAAATAACATGTTCATGAAGATGAACTGAAAATACTTGTTAAATTCTGGGCATCTGATTCGTAGTTTTTTAAAGGGAGATTGTTAGCAAAGTCTTTGGATAGTCTTACTAGGTATTTTTGAACCTATCAAAACAAATCCCAAGTCTCACTGGCAAATTTTTGTTTAAGTATTGTCACTCAAAAAACTGTTTTACGGATTCTTTTTTAGTTAGCCTCTTTAGTTGTTCTAATATGTGCAAGCTATAATTTCTGGTATTGAGGTTAGAAAGGTATTTTTAGTGTTTTAATGACAATCTTTAAATGTCTACTAGGTAACAGAATATATCTGTTTTAAATGTGTCCAGAAATTCCGTGTGATAAGGCTCCATGTTGCCTGCTGTGCGTTTGTGGCAGAGAAACTCCCCTTAAAGGTTCCGTGGTCACTGTCAGCAGGATGGGATGGGATGGGATGGGATGGGATGGGATGGGATGGGATGGGATGGGATGGGATGGGATGGGATGGGATGGGATGGGATGGGATGGGATGGGATGGGACGCGCCGGCAGCGCGCCCCCTGCTGGTGGGACATGAGGGCTCGGCCTCGGGGCCTCCAGAGCGGCCAAGGCGCACATCGAACACTCGGACAGCACTCAAGGTTTGCTGTGTCTGTGTCGGCAGGGATTAGTGACGGGACAGTTTAGCACTGCAGAGCTTACAGGACACACAAGTGGAGACTGGCTTAAGATGTGAATTCCACTTCTCGCCACTTTAACTCATGGCCTGTGTTCCCCGTCCCTTCCGCTCTCGCCCAGCACCCGGCTTGTACGTGCGAGTCTGCTCACAGCCACACGTGTTCTTCAAATAGTGCGTGCAGTGCGTCTGGTCAAAGTGAAAATCTGACAACTCGTAGGCTTTAAAAGCAGGGAGGGTAAAGAGAGATACTTGTTTAGTAGCTGTCTTACGTAGAAAGTTTCAGCCAGACAGGGCTAACTAAACCAAAACCTTGATTGAAAGCTGAACTGGCTAGTAGACAAGATTTAGAATCTTCCAAGAACTGACTTAACTTTGAATTCTGTTTGTTTCTTCCCTTGAATGTACTGCCATGGTTTTCCACTATTTGGTGAAATGAACAGTAGTACGTTTTATGTCTCTAATTTTTTAAATAGAAACTTGAATCTTCAATTTTAAATATTAGAAGGAGGAAACAAACTGTCTGGGTTCTGTTAATGATTTCTGTGTTTGGAATGAGCTGTGTGGGCCAACAGTGGAAAGCTGCCAACAGGACCATCATGCTCCCAACTTGGCAAATATCTGTATCGTCTCTAAGCATTTTCTGCCTTAGTAGTTAACACCAAAAATTCTGTAAATAGTAGTTCTGTATTCACTCTACAGCAGGAAAGAGCTGAATAATCAATATGCTACTGAGGTTCACCTCAACTTATTTTTTTCCTCATATCTTTCATAATAAATCTTCAAAGGGAAATGTGACATTTGAGTTGATTTGTTTCTTGTTGTAAGAGGAAGCAGAAATGTTTCAAAACAGCTAATGATTAGCCTTTGTATTGGAGTCATGGTAATATAAAAGTTTGTGTAGTTACGCTTTGCAAACTGTTAAAGACAAATCTGTCCACTTTGGTGAAGGTAGATCATAGACTGGGTAGCTGAAAGGTGACCCACGTGCACAACAGCAAAGTAAACAAAGGCTGTAAACTTGAGTTAAAAATAAGGTACCCCACATTAGTGGAAAGACTCCAAAAGAGCTAAAGCAAGAGCAGCTATTTCTCTCCAATTAAGGTGTATTTGTAAGTTGGGCCCCCTTTAATTTTAATATTTCATTTTTTTCATTGTAATCCTAAGCAGAGAATAGGGAACCGCTAATACAACCCTGGGAGAGATGTTGCTCTTTGAAAAGGTAGAAGCCACTGTAGAAAGCTAATTTTCTGTGGCTAGCTATTTCTGTACCTACTTTATTTCCTTAATGCATTCACTATCATGTTGTCAGCATGACTGTTTAAAGGGAACCCTTTCATAGGCTTAATATTTCAAACTTTTGTGCTTCTCTCATGCTTTCTGAGAAGTACCAACAAATCTGCCCATTGCCTTTTGTCTTAGATCTTCACACCTTTAATTCTAAGTGTGTCTGGTTAAAATACACACATACAGCTGGAGTTACAAAGAATACCTGTATCATATAGCCAGTAGTGATGAGAGAATTAAACTGCAGAAGTTTTATTCTGGATACTAAAGCAACCTCACAACTGTGAAGCAAGTAAGATAAGACATTGTAGTGATGAGGTAGCAGTACCTGTGTTACAGACTTGTTTTGTTTTATTACAGCTTCTGAGCTGTTCATGAGACTAATGAGGTCAAAATTGCAGTGAAGAATTGTGTTTTAAAGTAAGATACAAGGTGTATATGCACATTTTTAATAACACTGTTTATACAGTGAGAAGGCGTTTTACCATTACCACTCATAACTCTTCTGCATGTATTACGCATATTGCCTTGTTCACTTATGGTTTTTGAACTACGTAATAAAGAATGTATTTGTTTCTAGGATCACAGCTCTGCTTTGTTCTGATTGCAGTGTTCTGGATAAAAATATCCTCCTGTTACGTGTTGTTATGTGATAGATTGCTGCTGCACCGAAGCTGTTATTCAGAAGAAATGTGCTATACAAGGGTGTTAGAAGTAGCCTGCAATAAAGGAAACGTTGTGGTAGAAGCAAACCAGCGTAGTGGCTAAATTGTGAAAAAAGGCATCTTGTTTGGAAATCGAATTTAATTAAAAAGCACTCTCAATCTCTAGTAATATAACTGCTTTAAATTTTCAGACAGTGGGAGTAGCTCACCGTTGCCCAAGTATGCCTCATCTCCCAAACCAAACAACAGCTACATGTTCAAACGAGAGCCCCCAGAGGGATGTGAGCGAGTGAAGGTCTTTGAGGAAATGTCGTAAGTAATGCCTTTTATATCAGCTGGTATCTGCAAAGCAGTAAACCTGTTTACTGAGCCTATTCAACTGCAGATGAATAAACTATTCCAGCTGATGGGTTTTTCAGGAGCAAACTATTCTTATAGTTTGTGCAGAAGAGAAGTTGAAGTGTTTACATTGGTGTGAAGAGAAAATGGAGTCTTTTACCTCTTTTTGTGCATTTATAAAAGGCAACAAAAATCCAAGCAGGAAAGATAAGGTACATTAATTTCCTAAGCATTTATTCAAACCTCTTTCCATGTATTTTTTATAACATTTTAAATTTTCATGGCTTAAACAAAAACTCTCCTTGTCATAATTACCAGTTTCAAGCATAGGTTGCATTTTGATGTGTATAAAACATATCAAATGGAATGAAATATATGTAAAACGTTTGTAGATGGTGGTATGCTTATGGCATAGACTTTGCTCAATTTTTTTGCTGAGCAAGAAATTGGAAGTTAAACTCTTGGACATCATGTCTTTTTTCCCTAGACCCAGCAGTATTTGAGCACAGCACATGCTGTTGAGGTTGCATGCTAAGCTCCTGTGGATGAAAGAATTTAGGAGGGGACGTTTCTTGCTCTAACAGCATTCGTTGCCTGCTGGGTGGTGAAGGGAGCAATGTTGGGTTGTGGAAAAAGCCTCCAGACAAATTATGGAATATGGGAAAGGAGAGGTCTACTTTATGGAGGTCCTCAGAGGGATTTAAAATGACTAAATATGTTGTTGCTGCATTGCCTATCAAAGAAGAATTTGTGCCATTCTAAATTGACTGCGGCATTTTTTCGTGTGCATATGTAGTGCAGATTTTTTGTGCTGGAAGTTGCATGTTTGTCCAGTAATTACCAAGTCATTTTTTGTGATGGTACTATTTTTAATGCTGTGGATCAGTTAGCTGACTACCAATATGGAAGATGTTTGCCCCTCTGTCCAATTAATCCCATTCCTTGTCATTCACATTTTAGCGATGTGTAGAACCACAAAGTTCATGATGTGAAAAACATCTCAGCTGGCCAGATATATAATCTTTTTTCTCGTTGTAGGTCTCGTCAGCCTGTCTCAGCCCCTCTCTTTTCATGTCCTGACAAAAACAAGGTTAATTTCATCCCAACCGGATCAGCTTTCTGTCCTGTAAAACTTCTGGGCCCCCTCCTTCCCGCTTCAGACCTGACGCTGAAGAACTCTCCAAACTCTGGTCAAAGCACAGGTTTGAGCACCCTGACTGTTGAGCAGCTTTCGTCCCGGGTCTCTTTCTCATCTCTGTCAGATGACACCAGCACAATGGACTCCCCAGAGATCCCGGTACAGCAACCGTCCCAGCAGCAGCAGCCGCTTTTGCAAGAAATTCAGACTGAAGACCATTCCTCTCCTCAGAGCTACATGCTAATCTAGAGCAAGGTGGAGCAGGCCTCTGCCCCGAGACAAGGAGTGAGGAGATCCTAGTTCAGATACATCTGCATGAGGTGGCAACCTTTCAGAACACCACGGAATACTTAGCAGCATTCAAAAAAGTATCTCAACACTGTTCTTGGCAGGGACAGAATCCATATTCAGCATTTTTTGGTGAGAAAGCAGTAATGCCTGCAGAATCCATATATCATTAAGCATTTTAAGTGGAGACTATGCATTTCATAGTACGTTTGACCAGATTAGTACTGTGTCCTGTGTTCTGTTTCAAATTCTACAGTATAAATAAGCTCTCTCTATATATAAAAAAATGTTGCCTGTCTGAATAGAAAATGTCTTGCTGTGTTGTGTCCTATGGAAAATACTGTACTTCAGGATTATGTTTACAATTGATCCAGGTGTTTATGTTTCTAACTTCTGTAATACACACAATGCAAAAAAAAAAAAAAAAAATGGCCACAGCAGTTGCACAGTGCCCACCCTATGGCCTAGCTTCAGGTACTTCTCTTGAAGTGTAAACTCAGGTAACTTGGAATGTATATCATATTGGAATATAAAATATTTTACAGCTACAAAGCTAAAGAGGGAACATCACTCTTTTGCCTTTCCTTGTTTTATGCATTAATATTTCCTCATTACATTCCACTTTCTTGGAATAAGTGCATTCAGATCCAGGTGAATTATGACCCTGGACATGGGTGAACATGAGGAGAACCAGCAAATCTGTGATGTATATCACTTTGTCATGTGCTTACAAGTAAAACAACTGTTGCATTTACTGTCATTTCAATAGATGTAAAATTGTGGCATTTTAAGGTTTCAGGTGTTGCTCAGTTAATGACTGTTAAACTGTTGCAAATAAAGTGTTCAGTACTAGGCTGTACATGAGAAACATTCCACGTTGTGTGTGAGAGGATTTTGAAAGACAAGAATGTTTTTGTTAAAGGACAGAAATTCTTTCAGGTTTCACGGGGGGCGATTGGGGATTTCCTCTCATGGTTTTTGTTGGCAGTTAAGGATGTGAAATGCTACTGTTACCGTCTAAAAGTCAAATTAATGTTTAGTTTCTCTTTTGGAAATGTTCATTCATTTGCTGGTTGGAAATAGATTTTCAGATTTTGTTGAGCAGTGTTAGAAGAGCAGCGTTTTATTTATGTAGTGAGTAATTGTGTTTGGGTGAAAGTCCAGAAGTAGCAAGTGGATGTTCTAAGAGGGGTGGGGAAAACAATAGTTTTAAGTTCACATTACTTAAAGCTTCTCCCATAACTTTCAGTTACTTAAGTTGTGTGTGTAAAAGTGTGCTTTCCCCCCTCCTTAAGTGTGAATAAAAGAAAAATCCATGTTAAATAATCCTGGTTTTGCAGGCTGGACACTTTCTCAAAATAGTACATGGCAAGATTGGGTTTGTGGTGCTCTTCTATTGTACTGGAAAAAGAGAAGCATTGCTTTCAGAGATAATTTCCTGTGATACAAAGAGGACCCCAAAGGCAAAATAAACATGGTGTTCTTGCTCCATTGCTTTCAGCTCGTTGGAACTCCGTTTATGCTGTCTGCTCCTAAGAGAATAAGGTTCACCTTTTCCAGGAATTGAAGAGATTAGTAGCCTGCAGCTACTAGGAGCATTTAAACTTGCTCTTTTATGTTTTTTTCTGCTTTTGAAGATGAGATTGGAGGGGGGTGAGAGTGAGCCACCAGTAACTACTCACTAGATATGTGCTTTTTATGGAGATAAAGCATTGCTTCCTTTTTATTACTGAGTTTTTGTTAACGCTGTCTTACAAGGTGGAATTTGCAGCCTATAAAACATCCACTGTTTTTTGACTCCCCTTGCAGAAAATGTAGAAGGAGAGAGGTCTGTCTAACCATTTTCATGTGAAAAAGCTTCGTGAAACACAACAGCCATCTTTAACCCTACTAATCTCAGGCCTAGGTGAAAACACTATATATTTTATAGACTGAAGATAAAGGGGAGAAAGTACTCGTGATGTAAGTATCAATTCCTTTTAATATTTTTCTTTCTAGACTAACATTGCAGTATGATGACCTTTTTATGCTCTGGTTATGTCCAGATAAGAAATTGTAGTCTCAGTTATTGGTGTTAGGTTACCAGGGGATATGATGAGTGGTTTTTAGGTCAGAGCTGAACTCTGTACAATATTTGCAATGCCATTACATGTTCTTTATATTTTTTCCATGAGAAACTAAATATTAATTAAAATGCACATTTGTTCTTAGCAGAATTGAAGGTTTTGAACCAAATGTGTTAAAGCTAATGCTTTGCCATGTAAATTTCCCAGCAGTTGTTTATCTCAATTGTATTCTACATCCAGCTGTAGAAATTTGTCAAATATTGTTTAAAGTTTTGTACATAGTTGTACTGTTATTTCTAGCCACTGTGCTGAACAGTATTCAAGTTATCACACAATATTGCTTTACACAAGGAAATGTGTGGCTTTTGTTTTGTATTTTTTTCGGTATAGAAGTTCCTGTGTCTTATTTAAATAAAAATTATAGTTAAAAAAAAAAGTGGTGGGGACAACACAAAAGCAGTGGTTCATTTATTTGTTTTGGAAACTGCATGAAACACCATAGAAGGAGATGAAATTTTAATATTGTTCCAAATTTACATCTAGAATAATGCCAACCATGTATGATTAGTGTGCTATGTCTTCTACAACAAGAGAATCTCTTATCTATTGATTTTTGCATAATGCTGTACTCAGAAGCAGGGAAAAACCCTAAAAACAGCTGAATGCTTAAATACGCTTTAAATAGCATACTCTATTTCTACGTAGCACAGGAAAAATATCAGTTAAGAGTTATTTGAAACTCTGTATCTGCTGCTGTGTTTGTGGTATGGCTAATTTCAAGTTATCTGTTGAAAATTATGAAAGCCATTAGATGTTTCACTATGTGAAACTAAACTAAGCCCCTAAAGGATGTGGTATAAATCTACTGACAGTCTTGGTTTCATGTTGTTTTGTATGACTCAAATGATTGTCATTTGACTTGCAGAATAATTCTTTCCAGATGGGGGTGAGGGGGAAGGAGGAAGAAAGAAGGATAATATTTAAATCCATGTAAGTCCTCCAAAGTCAGTGTTTACTGAAGAGCACTATGGCAATAACCATCAAGAATGGATTAATGCTTATGGTTGTCAGTCAGTGGAAATTTTAAGTTTTCAGCATCCCAGAGATTACAAGGTTTCTATGTGACTATGTTAAAAACATCAACTGGAACTTAACTAAAAGTCCTGTGCAGGACCAGAAGTTGGACTTCAATGACCCTTGTGGGTCCCTTCCAACTTAGGATATTCTGTGGTTCTGTGATCCCACCCTGCTACAAGAGTGCTTGGTGTCCTTCAGACAGAAATGGCTTCATTTCAGCCATTTCATCATCAGCTTGAAGGGGTTCCTAGGATTAGCTTTGTGACCCTCCTGTCCCCTAAATGGATTTGGCTGCAGCAGTTTTGGGCTGTCCTTGAGTGAGAGGGCATTTTCTCAGGAAGTACTTTGACAGAGGTGTGTAGCTTGCCCTGCAGAGATACGGTGCAGTTTGTGACACAAGGAACTTCTGAGCATCCCCATGAACCTAGGCCTTGCCTACTTAGTCACACTTTGGTTTTTTTTCCCCACGAGCCACACTTGGTGTGCTCTGTGTAACTCACTGCCTTTGCCTTCCCCAAAGCCAAAACAAGGAGTCTGAAAAGCACTGAGAGTAGAGAGCTAATGAAATAATACTGCCTTGAGTCTCTCTTTTGTGAATAAAAGATCTTGACTTGAACATACATACATTTTCTAGTAATTCATGGCTCTGGAAGTGAACACATCAGAGACTGGAGGACTCTGTAGGGGGAGCCCTTGGCTGTGTATGCTGGGGTAGGGGACAAAAGATAGTGAGTGGCCTGCTTCTTTTAGGAAACAGGGTGCTGTCAGGGAAGTGATTTCTGGCTTCCTGACAAATTAGCTCTTGGGAAGGGCCAGATACTGGCACAAGGATAGAGCCTCAGTATCTTCACAGTATGTAAGCGTAAGGAGTAACACAAACAGGAGAAATTGTGATGTCAGCCAACATCTCTAATTCATTCAGTTGCAAGGAAATACCATGGAGGCTTAGCAAACCAGCTCCTGGCCTTGCTCCAGGGTAACGGATTGGGACCTTCACACGTTACTTGAGGTACAACCCAAGCAGTTTGGAGAGAACAGATAACTAGTAGAAGTTTATGTCAATTACTGTTGTAAAACAGCCTGCCTTGCTGTGTAAAATACAGCCATGAAAACACAGATTTGAAGCTACTCAGCTGGGAGGAAATAACCAAAGTCCCCGCTATGTATGTCCAGAACCTAAATGCAAGGAAAAAGTGAATTAAAGCTGGGAAAATACACGCATTACACGCACAGTCATCCAAACTCGGTACTTGGCTGAAGGAAGTTGTTTGATCAAAGACTGACATGCAGTTAAAATGTGTGTATCTTGTTTCTGTTTTCATTAGTGTAACCAGTCCTGGAAAACTCTAGTTTGGGAGAGACTGTTAAAGGCTCAGGGAAGAGCTATAGGAATAAAATACTGGAAAAACCAGAAGGCAGCTGTGTAGGAGCTCAACATGATTAACATGATGGTTGAAGAGTGACTTAATTTCAGTTGGTAAATACCTACACATGGGAAATAATTACTAATGAGCTTTAAATTTAGCAGACATGGAATACTAAAGCAGTAAGAAAATGAAGGTAGATCAATTCACATCAAAAATGTGGATTTGTTTTAGTACTAAGTGTAATTAATTACTGGGTTAACACACAAGGAAGGATTTTTGTCAAGTATTGATATGTTTAAAATGAGATGATTTTACAAAGAATGTGCTCAAATAAGGTCTTGATAAGCCTTACTAACTTGTGATTATTTGGGGCATTTTTACATTTCAGTTGATGGTAAAGAGATGGAATTTTTTAACTATGTTAAGTATTCTTGCCTCACTAAAGAAGCAGATGCTGCAATATTTTCAACTAGGTTGTTAACACATCTTTTAACTGTCTGGAATAGGTCTCTGGAAATTTTTGGTTTGTCAAACATGAATGAAGTCTCCAGTAAAGCAGAGGTAGTTGAGTAGCTTTATTGTTTTGATTGTGGCACCTCCTCTATAGCACCATAATTACGGAGAGGTGGTAAGAAACTGGAGAGTAGGTGTTGTCTTTTTGGAGTGCAGCAGGTCACAGAAATAATGTGTTACTCAAGTGAGGCTGAGAGGAAAATGCTAATTGAGAAGGTAGGGAGTTTTCTCAGTAAAGGCCACATTGGAAGTGAGTGAACATGTAACTTAAACTGCAAATTCAATTGGTAACAAGAAAGAAGAGCAATTAGATGAAGCTGGATAGAGGGGTGACCCCATTTTTAAGAGCAAGTTGAAATTTTATCTCAGGTTGTAAGAAGTTCTGATGGGAAATTTTTAGGCTGCCTTGATCTGTAGCCTGGAAAGCTCAAAGGCAGAGGAGCTGGAAGCCTGGGAGAAGAGAGGGTCGTGTAATCTCTTTCCCCCATTGAATTACAGACTGAGCTTCATAACAAAGCACAATTAGGTTAATAACTGCCTGTAGAGAAGTAAGGGAGGTGTGTGTGAGGTTCATTTTTGTGTATGTGCTTAGTGAAGTGTATGGTTAAACTTCTCAGTGATTTGTGCAGCTGTTGGTTGAAAACAGGGTTTGCTCAGGGAAATAGTAATACCTGGTAATCTATTTCTTGTACCTTTGCTTTTAACTAACTTCTCCAAATAAGTAGTAAGTAAATAGCATCATCTAAATCCCAGACTGCCAGGCATAAGTCATGTTAACTAAAACCAGGTGTCCACCTGCTTTCCACAGGTGAGATGTGAGTGCTCTTGAGATCTTTATGGACAGAGGTTCTTTCTCCAAAGAGGAGAAAGCTGAAAGAAACTAGACTCCCTGGTAAAGTTTGATGCCAAAAGGCTGGGTGATGCAATTACTCCCTTTCTGAGTTTTATTTGGTTAAGAATTTCTAGTCATGCCTTATCTCTGTGATAGAGAGGTTTCTCACAGGGTAGCAGCCTCCCTTTCCATAAGGTTGGTGCTATCCTTTGCTTGTTACATAGGGAAGTAAGAACTCATTCTTACAAAAGATTTTAAAAGGGTGTTGCCTTTGGAAATTAAATACTGGTTTTAGGAAATTGGTGGGGGGGGGTGGTTGGAGAACTTAAATCTGCTTTTGTGATTCCTTTGGATTCTAATTCATTGTACATCCTCACAATGCTGAGATCCATTCATTTTGATGTCAGTTGCTGAAAATACAGGAAGCTTTAGATGTAGCTTTCCATCTCTATGACAGTACAGAGATGGTACCATACTACACACTTTCACTGCATGGCTATATTTTGGATGGGGCATGTTTTTGTCACTTCATTCAGGGGCTCTTGTTCATGAAGTGAGTTTGGGTACAATGGTGGATCTGGTTTTGGTTCTAGTGAAGAATTCCAAGGAGATAGTTTAGACACCTTCTGAATTGAGTACCTAAGAAATCTGTTCTCTTCTAGGGAGGATTTTCTGTTTTTTCTCTTCTGCAGGGGAATACTAAACCTTTGGGGGTAGGGTAGTGATGAAGATGGGAGCAGTAGGTCTTGCACTTTCTAAACAATGGGAAAGCAAAGGCAGCCAGGCCCCTGATTTGGAGGGTAACCTTGTATGTCTGTATTTGTACATACAGGATGTTCCTTGGGGTAGGAAGACAGTGGATGCCTTAATACTCCAGAGGAGTATTAGCCTGGATAAATGTCATTTGTTCTCTAAATCAGGCCAGCTGTAGATTGCAATCTGTCCCTTTGGTGGCATCCTGGCTGAAAGGCTGTTGAATGCTACTGTGTATCATGACTTGATTTTGTATTCAGTGAGAAAATGTACCTCCAGACTGGACAACAAACTGGTACCTCTGTCTGGCCCAGGGGCTTCGTGGCACTGGCTCTGTCCTGTGGGTGCAGGTCTGCCAGAGCAGGAGCTCTTGTCCATCTCTCAGCCTTCACCGTTGTGCAAGTTTCCATTTTCCAACATGGTCTGCACAGGCTCTGCTGGCCCCTCCTGTATGGGAGTCTCCTTTCCACCATCTCTGATGACTGGGAGACGTTGTCTCCTTGTTGCAAACCAACAGGAAAAACCTGCAAACCTGGACTCCTGCAGCTGTTGGGAGTTATGGCAGCACCGTGGTGGTGTTTGTACACAGGGGACAGAAACATCATTACCTGACTCATGGTAAGACTGGCCCCAAGCTGTTCGATGTTGTGGGTCAGGTGTTTTTTGGTTTTTTGGTTTTTTTTTCTTATATGCCCTGGTGCACAAACTCAAGCACCTTGATCGAGATTTTGACATTGCTGATAGTATATTGGATTAATCTTCCCTGGAGAAAGGCACTTGTTTCACTTTGGCAGTTGGCCCTTGCAGAGAGGAACTTAGTTTGTCTTGGTGATGCTACACAACAGGACTTATTTTGGGGCCATAAAAGCATTTTCTTGTATCTTAAAACACTTTCCTTTTTTCACTTGGATAACAACCATTAAAGAAAACAATATTATGTACCTCAACCTCAATTAAGCCCTGCATTAAATACTTCACATGTTTACGGGGAACAGAGATGGAACCCAAACCACTTACAGACAAGCTGCACTGTTCATTAAAAACCACCCCAGGACAGACAGTTCAATCTGCTCCTCCAAATCTCAAGTAGGAAAATGACCATTATGGATTTTTAGTGTTTCTCAATTGCATTTAATATTTGCTACCAGGATGGGCTGATAAAATGGATGGGGGCAAGAGGGGGGTCTGTAAAGCAGTGTCAGTGCAGCCTTTCTTCCTGAATGCCTCTGTTTGCTTTTTAATCTTAGTTCCTTTTATATTTTGTTCTGGCAACATTCCCATGGCTTAAACTGCAAGCAGTGAGATGGACCTGCACACTCTGAGGTCTAGCCACGCTTTGAAGCACAGCAGTAGTAACTTAAAGGTTGCAAAGGCTGGTGAAGCCTAGAGGTCTCCTGCCTCCAAGGAGACCTGGGTCACTTCCCTTAAAAATGAAAGCAAAAGCTGCAAAGTGCTCAGTGCTGGAGGGGGAGGGAAGCTTAAGAATTAACAGAAGGAAGATTTTGTTCAAGTAAGGCTTCTTGTAATCATTTCCCTACATGAAGAGCAGCAATAGCTGTGAGTGTCTTGCCTGCGAGCTTGGCTGTGGGAGTGCTGCTGGCGTCTCGCCACTGCGCAGCCTCACACCCGTCTGTGGCCTCTGCTGCCTCTAACACGTTATTTTTTTTTCTTTATCTTTTGGGAGGGAGGGTGGTAAGTTTTCATCCAGATCAGTACCACTGCAGGCTCTTTTCCAGCTGGAAATGACCTGCTATGACAGTGGTGGCCCATGTTTAGATGGGTTTGGGATGCTCACAGCCCCGGGCCGTGGGCAGGCTGCTGTGACTTCAGAGCACAGACTGGCCTTTTGGGGGGGAGAGCCTTGAATCGCTCCGGTGCGTCTGGCTCTTGCAACCACGGCTGCTGTCTCCAAAACCAGGGAAAACCTTGCAGGAAGGGCTGGATCAGCCCAAGACCCAGCTGAACCACAGATCAGAAAAGTCCCCCACAGGGCCTGTCTCATTCTTTGTGTTGTCTTCTAAAAATCTTTCTGACAATCAAACTGTCACCTGCCACAGCAAGGCAGCTCTCTGCTGTCAGGCTTTGGTGTTCTGTTCTGAAGCTCTGGTACTCAAGTTCAAGGTAGAGATGATCACGGGAAGACCACACAGACTGCCAAACCGGTCCAGAAAAATAAGCAGCTGTAACAGCAAAGTGGCCCATGATTTCAATTCCTGTATTTTATGTGTCAAGGGTTTATTCTGAGGATTGTACTTGGAATAATAGGAGTTTGGGTTTTTTCCTTGTCGCATCCTGCTCCTGTTACATTCAGCATACTTGTTTCCTGCAGGCAGCTGTTATCCACCCGCCTAGATGGAGAGAGGGTTGGATGATTTAGTTGTGTAGCACTTTTATAGTTGTTTTTCACCTCGCTCCAGCCTGTTGATGAAGCAAGCATATGGCTTCCAGCACCTGTCCTGGGGCCTTTCCTACTGCCATAATAGCTATGGAAGCCCAAAATAAAAGAAACACCCTGCAGAGTAAGTTTCTGGGATAGAGGAAAGACTTTTGTTTACAGAGCATACTGGCTGTAACTTCCTTAACAGCTTAGGTAGGTCTGCTCTCTCTTCTAAAATTGCTTATCTACTTTTTTCCCCTCATTTTTGGGTATTCCTTATCCCATCAAGATTCTAACAGCAACCAGTGTAAATAGCTGGGAGGTTGTGTCAGCCAGGCTTCCACCTCCAAGCTACAGCATGCTTCTCTCAATTAAATTTTGTAATTTTTTGCAAACAGCCAAAGCTTCAAACCCACTGTGGATTAATTACAAAGTTGGGCACATCAAGCTTTGGCTGTGGTAAAACAGTTAAAAGCTGATGCAGCTGCTGGGAGCTGAACACTGCTGCCTGGCAAACAGCGGCCTCCTCACTTGGTCACGGACTCGCAGAATGGTTTGGGTTGGCAGGGACCTCTAAAGGTCTTCTAGTCCAGCCCCTCTGCCATGGACATTTTTTTTTTTTTTTGAGATCAGGTTCTTCGTAGTCCCACTGAACCACACCTTGAACATTTCCAGGGATGGGGCATCTCTCACTTCCCTGGCCAAACAGTTCCGATGTCTCACTACAAAAAATTTTTATGTGCAATCTAAACCTTACACTCTTTCTGCTAAAAACCTGCCTCTTGTCCTTAGGCCCTAATAAAGTCTGTCTCAGTCTTTCTTACAAACCCTGTCTATTGAAAAGAAAGCCCCACAGTAAAGTCTCCCCCCAGAGACTTCTGGACCCCAGGCTGAACAACCCCAGCTCTCTCAGCCTTTCTTAACAGGAGAGGTGCTCCAGCCCTCTTGACTGGTTTAGTGGCCCTCCTCTGGACCCACTCCAGCAGGGAGAGCTCCTGTGCTGGCAAGTACCATGTCTGACTAAAGGAGAGGGCTATACTGGTTTGTAATTAGTCAGTGAGGGGAAAAGCCAATTTTATGCTTGGGAGAGCACTGTTAATGAATAGCCAGGTAATGGTCTGATTGACTGCAAGGCCAGTCCACCTTGGCGCTGGAGGCTGGATGGTTACCCAAGGCCAGACTTGCTGGACCTGCAGGGCCTGTTTGGCCACAGTGCCCTTGTTTACTGTTGCAGGAGAGGCTCTGTGTGTGTGCACTGTGTGTGCACTGTGCTGGGCTGAGCACATGCAGAGGAAGGATGGCAGCTCCAGCAGCTCCGTTGTGCTTGGTTGGCCAATGAGGTGCTAGACCATCTCAGCATTTCTGCTCCTCAGCTGAGGCAACGCCTCTGCTGCTTGGCTGTTGGCAAGCCTGCTGGTTGCTCTGCTTCCTGCCTCCTCCATATGGTGGCTTGTTTAAAAATAAGACATTTACAAGGAGCAGAAGTTGTAAAAGTAGGCTAACCAGAGCGGAATTTGCAATAAATGCTTGGAAGGGAGCTTGAAGAAGTGAGGAGAGACCCAATACCAGCAGCTGCACCTTTACCATGTTAATTCTTGCTGCTGCTCTGAAATCTGATCATCTTAGCATGATGAGATCCAAGCATCTTGAGCACTGAGAGAAGACAGAACCTTCCAGCTGCCCTTCCTCTGCCCTGGGGCTCTTCCACCCCACATACTCTCAACAGCAGAACTGGACAGTACGCCCACCATTCATTCACCAGCGCTGCTCATCCAGTATCCCCTGGCACTCCCAGTGGGATGTGATGGAAGGTGGCAGATAGCAGTTGATGGAGGCCCCAGGAAAAGGCAGCATGATGGCAGCACCTGGGTGCTGTGTCCTCACATCAATCTCATACCCTGCTGAGCCCTTCCAGGCTCAGATCCTGTCCGGGCTTGTAGGCCATGACATTTCTTGTATTCCCATTTGCAGCAAAGCTGCCTGCTGGTCACCTTGTTGCTCAGGTGGTCCCATTTTTTTCTAGCATCTGTAGCCCCTAATGTTTGCAGGGAATTTAAAAGGATGTTGGGAGAAGGTAGGTGGCTGCTTGTGGCCAACTGGTCCTGCTTCAAAGTACATCAGTGTCATGCCCATGCAATGCTGGATATGGAAACAGCAGAAGGGAACAAGGTGAGTCCTATTCTACTCTGTTGGAATAAATCATGGTCATTTAAGAAGGCCAGAAAGTTACTTAAAAAAGTTACTTGCTAGTTTTCTCTATGAGCTGTTCAATTGCCAAGGCTCACAGTCCAATCCCTCTGAAGCAGCTGCTCTGAGATTTGTGGAAACCTTGAATCATCAGAATCAATTACATCAAATTTAATAAATGTCACAACAAAGACAGTTAATCAATTGCCACTGTTTTCATCTGCCATAGAGGTTCTGCAGCTGTTTTTATTTTAAAACAATCCACTACTGAACCAGAATATGCAACTGGAATGAAGCATATTAAATCAAGCTGAACACTGTGTGTAGAAAAATCGATCTGTAATTTTACCAGGATGATGAACTGCCCTGTTGTCCCAAGCACTGCTGAGCCTGAAAGCACAGCACAGACAATCCTCTCAGTGGCGCTGGCCTGGGAGGGACTCCACAGCCCAAGCTGCTGAGGAGCACGTGCCACACACTTCCTTAGTAGGGAGGTATTGTTTGTAACTCTGTACTTAAGATTTTTTGCCTTAACAATGTCTATTTGCAGGATGGTAGCTTTCCTGCTCTAGTTTTCAACTTCAATAAATCTTTATGAAGATAATGCATTGTACACAGGGATTTCAACTGCTTTTCTTTAAGCAGAATCAATTACGTTTTAAATACCTCTGGCTTCTTGGTTTTTGTTGGGTTTTTTTTTTCATTCGAAAGTGTGAAAAAAATTGCATTGCAAATGATTCAAAGCTTGAGTTAATTTCAAAAATTACATATTACAAGAAATCAATGCTTAATATTAACTACTTGGTAGTGCAGTTTGGAGGAGGAGGAGGGAAAAGAAAAAACCCTGCAGCTGTGGTTTGCCTTGTGTAAAAGGGATGATATTCTGATGCTTTTCTACCTAAAAACAGGATGAGGATTCAGAACATCTTTAGTTGAACCTCTGCAATGCTCTTAATTGTCCCAGTCAAGACAGGAGTTTGGTTTTTTGTGCCTTGTTTTGCTTGTTTCGGCTTTTTGTTTTTAATCCTGGAAGTATATAATCTGTGACCTAAAAAACAAACATTTTTTGAGCCTTATGGAACAGTTAATTGGCTGTTTTGAAGTCAGTACAGCCCCTCCTCTCTGCTTTTCACCTAACTGCTTCAGCTACTAAAAGATGCTGGAGTGGATTGTCCACAAGTGTTTTAGAAACTATCCAGACAAATGTAATCCACAGCAAGTTTAGCAACCACAGACTTGCTTAAAGTTGCAAGAATCTGTTTAATGATTTTGTGGTAACCCAGCTGGGCTGAAGAGCAGCCTCGCTCTCCTTTGAGCTCCTAACACTAACATTTTTGGCATTGCAGATAATTACAGCTTGGGATGAAGAGGATTTGGGGCAAACAGTCTCTGTTATGAGTACAAAATAGCACTCCTATGTTTAAGTGCACCCCAGTGTAAACCTTAGGTACTTCCCAGTTAATCCCCTTAGTAGATGTCTTTACTGCCAGAACTGCAGCCCAAAGTTGTGAGTTCAGTCCTCTCTTAATGCTCAAGAAAGTTACAGAGTGCAGAACAAGGCAGCTCACTGAGCAAGGAGCTGCCAGTACCGAAGAGTAGCACATAGTGTGGAAGGAACCAAGTTTTATCTTTAGAAAGAGTAAGGCACTGACATCAGACTCCCATGTCTTACGCGCCTCAGGGCCCCGGCTGGGCTGGGTACTGTGCAAAGAGAAGGTCAGGCCATCTTTTCCCACTAGACATGAAAATCCACTGCTAAGGATCTGAAGAACTTCTCTGGCAACAACTGAAGTACTCTGACACTTCTAGGTTATGGGATGTGATAATGAGCATAACAGTTTTGAACAGGGGTGTTTAAAACTTGCTGAGGGTTGAGCCTGATGAGCTTTGGTCAGTCCAACCTCGCAGCCGCTGATAGCACATGGCTTTTTAGATAGGAGGCACCACATGCAGGTTACTGCTGCTCAGTGCAGCCATCCAACCATGTTCTGCCGCACTCAAGAAGTTGGCCAATTCAGTGGACTTGTACACTTATAGAGTTGTTTTCAGGTACTTAGTTACCTAATAGACCACGAGGCAGGGATTAACCGAGGGGACAGAGAACTGGTTGTGAAACACTTCACCAACTAAAAGGAAAATCAAGCAAATTAAAAATGGCTGAATATAATAAATTGTAAAGCAGGTCCTATACAGTACATAGAGCTTGTGCTCTTAACTGGCTCCTGACACATCCTCAGGGTGCACCAGGGGATGTCTAAGTTGGACATCTGGAAGAATTTCTTCACTGAAGGGGTAGTCAGGCATCAGAATAGGCTGCCCAGGAAGGTGGTGGAGTCACCATGCCTGGAAATGTTCAAAAGACAACCAGATAACCAGATATGGCACTGAGTGCTGTCACTTAGTTGGCAGGGGAACTGTTCGTTCCAAGGTTGGGCTCAATGGTCTTGGAGGCCGTTTCCAGCCTTTATGATTCTATGAGCCTTTTCCCCTTCTGGTCCAGGGAAGCAAAGGGACACCACATTGAGTTCAAATTTTCTCATTGTCCTACTGGATTACTATTCAGACACAAAGGGTTTGGTACTGTCTAAAAACTGGTCATGTTTAGCTTCAGATGCTTGTTATGTATCAATTCAACAGCACAACAGCATTCCAGTGGGAATAAAGTTGTGGTTTTTGTCAAAATCATTTTATTAAAGAGTTAATGTCACAACAAGCTCAAAATAACACATGCTTCAGAAATAAACTGGATGATAAATTCTCAGAACAGAAACAGAAATGTATTGAAGGCATGGTAAAGCATCAGTTCCAAGAAACTTTTGCAAACAGGTGCAAATTCTGTTGGTGCAATGGAGAAAAAACTCAGAAAAGAAGCCTCCTGGGCATGACTTCTCTTTATGTAGTGCAGTTTGTCAAATAAGTTAGATTGGAAAGGGCACAATTTTGATGGCTGCACAAACCCAAATTTACGTCTTCGATAATTAGCTCCAGCACAGGTTTTTCATCTGTGAGTACTAACAAAACAAATTAGTTGACATCTTAATATAGCAGTAATAGATATATTATATACATGACAGATGTTTGACTCATGCAGCCTCTTCAGTAACATGATTTTTTTTTTTAATTTACTCAAGAAACATTATAAAAAAATAGGTTTGCAATTTGTATTTCACTCCGGTGTTAGCTCCACATCACCCCAGGCAAAGACAGTGTTTCAGCAGATAATCTAATTTGGCAAGAAATCTGCCCTAATTCTTAACCTCATTTTTCTAAGTCCACGTAGAAAATAAATGCGAACTCTTTATACAAAACAAGAGCAAATAACTGTACCTATAGAAAAGGGGATTCATTCCCTTTAGTTTTATTATCATGGCACATACTTTATAGTTTCACAACAGCATACTGATTTTCATTTAGTATTTTTAAACTCCAAAATAGTGTTGATGAAGGGAAGAATGTGAGTTACCAGAGGCAGCTGACTCATGCATTAAGCAATTCATGTTCTTTATCAGTTTTCCCAACAGCATCAGGATTGGATAATGGGTCAAGGTCAGCAAAGAGACTGAACCAAGCAGTCAAGTCTTTAGGATTCTTTGTAGATTCTGGAAAAAAAGAAAAAAGAAAGAAAAAAGAAATGCACAGACTTGTCAGCTATTTTAAAACAAAACTGACTGAATGTTTGACTGAGGTCAAACAAATGCCATGCTATTGTTTAATTTATTACCAAGGGCACTTCTGACAAGCAAGTCGGAATGAGTGATTGCATTTTAAAACACTGTCAGAATATAGAACTTCAGTAAGAATGAGCGTTTTACATGTCTGCTATGCATTTTACATGGCTCCTGCCATGGTAAGTACAGGAACACTTTAACTAGAAATAGAAGCAATCTCACTCTGTCTAGCTTTGTTTCATAGCAGGTATTTGAGTGTGCCCCTGCATGCCTGCAAACAAGCAAAAGGAAAGTGAAGGCAAATTTTACTTTCTACCTCTCTTACAGGACTAAGTTCCTGTGCCTAAATCCAATTCATGTGACTGTTCTGTCTCCCCTGTATACAACCAACAAGGTCATTACTCATCTGGAATGAAGTTTTAATGGGAATGCATTGGCTGGAGAGAGGGAGAGAGAGAGAGAGAGAGAGAGGGGTTTTGTTTGATAGCCAGTCCCCAGTACAGCTTCTAGTATTATTTTGATGGATATAGACAAAATGTGAATAGGGAATATAGCCAACAGCAGCTGGACTATTTCACCTCTGTGCCCACATTGACATAGGTATTTCACAGAAGTCTCGTGCCTGCTCTTATTCCAACTGGGCAGATGTTCAGGTTAAAGCAGTAACAACTTTGGCTGCTATGAAGAAGGTACATCTCCACTTGCTTTGTTTTTGTGACCCTATGCCCAACATGTATTACACTGATAGTGGAATAAGATGTGCTCTTCACTCAGAGACATAATGGCACATGACAGCTTTCTTTGTGACACAAAGAATTTACAGACAAAATAGGCTCTGCCTGGCATGACATTCCTCTTGGTATCTGCCACTTTCAGAACCACAGACTTCCAAATAGCTGAAGGCTGTTCCTTTTGCTGGTGCCAGTCCTGTGCCTGTATAATCACACTGATTTCCAAAACAGTTTCCAAAACACCTTAACCCTCTTTTTTTCTGCTGAGCTGAAAAATGTCACGGGAAGGAATACATGTCACCCCTTTCTTCTGTACCGAACATCTCTGACTTTGCTTCTGATCAAATGTGAATGCACAAAATTGGCTACGAACTGGAAACGGAATTCGACATAATCCTGGTTCACTTATCCAGAAAATAGTAGTCAAAAATCAGCAGGGCTTTGTCTCAGTAGACGGCAGGACTATGCACTCTTGGCTCAGTTGCAACAACTGAATTAAGTTTTATACAGATGATTGCTGATATGATGTACGTTTATCAACAAAACTTGCAATTAGGGCTCTTCTGCCTTATCAGTAGCCTGTATTTTAGACACAATGCTAAACCCTAGAGCTTCAAAACATTGTTTAGCTCGGACAAAGTGCATGCAGATGCTATTCTGTGTGACTCAAAATTAAAGTAGGTAAAAGAAACTGGAGCTTTAGCTCCTTTGTTATATAGTAAATTACTCTTTTGACATGCTATTAGCACTAAGCCTACCACAAATATACATACACACATATCATACACCTAATTAAGGTGAAACAGAGTAATCAAGGAGCACAAGACTGAGCTGTCGTTACTACAAAAATAAGTTTTGTTATGACAGTAACTGAGGAGACAAGAGATACTATACAAGATACAAGAGCTAAAAGGGAAAAGCAAAGTAACTAAAAAAAATACATGAATATCACCTTTTACAGGCGTCTTGTCATCATTCACATTCAGGCTGTGTGGTTTCTGTGCTGGCTGTGGTATTGACGGGGGGCTCACACTGCTGGCTGCCCATCCTAAAATTCAGTAATACAGCAGCATTAGCATAAGGAGTGACTTTGTTGACTCCAGCACCCCAGTGTCTGGCAGCATCAGACAGCGGAGCAGAGTATTAGGTTTATGGCCATTCGTATCTGTCCTTGTACACACAAAGTCAGCAGTCAGACTGCAGAGGAGCAACATCCTTCACAAGAGAGTATCTACAGATCACTTTCATCATCTCCAGATTCAGGCAACTATACTCTTTTCAAACCTTTAACCTGGCTAAAAAAGATTTTTGTTTCTCGTATTGAATCACAGTTAATACTCATTCACAGAAAGGCCAGTTCAGTAATCAAGTCAAACACAGCTGTAGGGAGAAGAACCACTTAATTTGGGTGGAAATACCACACATAATAAACATTTTTTTCCACCTTTCTTTACTTCTAAAGTTCCAAAGACTGTCATTTCATCCACTGTTCCAGACAAAACCTTATTTAGAGGCCTTAGATTTTTTAGTTAATTTTGAAGTGATTCCAAAAAAAAGATAATTTATTGCAAAACACTGAAGAATTAAATTCAAGATTAATTACTTCGAGTTAACTTAAAACTACATTTTAATGGAGTATTTATTTTTGTTCTTTATTTGAAAGGATCTTCTTAGCAAGAAGAGAGCAACTACGCAGGAAAAAGAGAAACAATTTTTACATGCATGTTCTATATCCACAAAAGAGTAATGATAAATAGAGTTAATGAGGCCAGATGAACAGGCTGGTAAAATGAACTAGGGGTAGTATACTGCAGAAACATATTAGGAAAAAAACAAAACAATTTTTGTCCCTGACTTAAGGTATTTAAATTCATACCCTTTTTTACATTTAGAGGACTGGAGATAGTATTTCTAATTTAATTAATACCTCCTTTAAGTTTGGCCTGGTCAATTATCCATCTAATTTGGCAGTATCACAAACAGGATGCTCATCTATGCGCCCAGTTACCATTTCCTTATTCAGTCTCTTTTTTCTACAAGTTCATGCTTTCCCATCCTTTTTTACTCTTTTTGTCCTTCCTCCCCTTTCGTTCTGCACTTTTGGGAGTCCTATCAGATACTGGCACCAGCATCCTGACAGGTAATGCAACAACCACATCAGTCACATCAACGCTTCCTCTCTCAGTAGATTATTCTCATCACTTTCTGATCTTACCTTGCCTATAAAAGGTCTAAAGCCCAAGCTGTGTCATAAAAAGAGGCAAGGAGAGTTTTTCTGTAAAATCTTATGAATTAGGAAGGAAATTTAAAGCCACAGACATCCTCTGTATCTCTAAGGAAGCTAACCAAAAACAACTTCAAAATCTGGATGCAGACTGCTCACATGTATTTGCTCTAGACGAAGGTGATAAAGGCTTGTGAGCCAGCCTGTTCCCTCTGAAAGTGAGGTTTTAGAGTTTAATCTTTTAAATAAGCAAATCTGAATGATAAATAATGGAAAGAATGGCATTACCTGTTCAGAATGACATACTTTTCCAGGCATTTTCTCTGCTTGTGTTACAAACGAGAATGGCAGAGGACATTATACACAGCTACAGCAGACTGCAATGCTTTTGTGGGCTTGGAGATGCATTGTGAGAAAGTGTTTGATAAGGCAATGAATGACAACAGGTAAAGTCAGCTGCTTAAACAAATAGAGGCAAATCCTAATCTGATAGAAATGAATGGGAGCTCTGCCAGAAACTTTCTGTGCAAATCCCAGTGACTTCAGTGAGATCAGGAACTGGCTCCCTGAGACATCACCGATGTTCCTTTACACTGGTGTGCTCGGCAGGTCAGAGAGCAAAACACTTCAGACCAGTGAACTCCTTTGGAGCCCTCCCTCCTTCTGAGTCCCTGGACTAAGGCCTGGGAGGCAGCACATCCGTGAGAGATGCTGTGGCCTGGCTGGCTGTTTATGAAACACAGGTAGCTCAAGAGCCACTTACAAAAACAAAAAGAACATAACAATAGCAACAAAAATTCTAACCAACTATGCTCCAGAAAACATGGGATGTTTTCATAATGAAATTACTGATCTATGAAGGTACTGGGAAAGACTGACACAGAATTTTTATTAAATACTTTCATGAATTATGTTTTTAGTGAGCTACAGAGAACAACTTTGCCTTTCAAAACCAAACCGCAGCCTATCAGTTTGAAAGCAGTTGTTGGCCCTAAGCCTGTTTTGGTTTGCCTGTTCACAGGATGGCTTTGTTACGCGACCAGACAAAAAGGTTATTGCCAAGACAGCAAGGAAACCAAACAGCTTGCTGTTCAGCAAGCATCTTCACAAACATTGCAACAATTAAATTTAGAAATGGAAATGGTGAGCTGTGCATTTTCTTACCAACTAGAATATATGCACATGTAGGGTGATAAAGGGGATAAATGAGTAAGTAAATGAGGCCAATAAACATCATGAAAAGAGAAAGCCAATGTTCCCTCTGAAAAAGTAGAAAGGCAATTGAACTACAGAGCTGTATCTGGAGGAGAATCTAAAAGATAGGTTGGGAGCATGCTTTGTTTCTATTACATATATATATACACATACACACACACACACACATTTATATGTATTTTAAACCAGCACCTGGTAGCCCCATAGCAATTCAGAGTCCCATTGTGCTGGATCCTGCCTATAAATACAGCCAGAGAAAACTCTGAGCTGGGAATTCCTGACCCTAACAGTTTATAACCTGCATAGCATTGTGCCTGTTTTACAGATTAAGATCTGAGGCAGAGAGAAAACAAAGCCCCAAAGATTTATGAGCGTGCTTAACATAAAATAAGTAAGTAATCCCACTGAAGTTAATAGAAAAGTTAATGTGCTTAAAGTTAAGCATGTGAGTTTTAAGAATCTTTATGGTCTTAAGGCCAAATTCACACAGGAAGTATGCAACATTGAGGCTACAGTGTAGCACCTCACACTGAATAATTATTAAGCAATCCTACCAGTTAGGGGGGGAAAAAAGTGTAGGAGATGTATCACAAGTCCTCAGTAAAAAAATAATTCATATATTCTAGTATTTCCAACTTGTATGTCTAGATATGCTTATATTCCAGTTAGTATTTAAAAAAAAAAAGTCTCTCTTCCCATACTTAATGCTATGGTCAGCTTATGAACGAAAAGTTGTGAAGGGAAATGAAATGTAGTTTAAGGTTAAAGCTGAATTTTGACAAGATATAAAATGGACCAAATTTAATCTTCTGTTAAAAAATAAGAAACAAAAAACTTAGAAAGATTATTATCAGATACACTCACTCAGCTGATTAGCCCTGACTTTTTAAATGCTAGTACATCAATTACCATAATCTTCTGCCAAAACCTTGGAAACCCATTTGAAAACATCCACATATTTTACCCTTTCAGTACGGATTTATTATTTTTTTTACTCAAAAAGATTTTGGGATACGATGTTGACCGGAATGGATTTTCCATTTCTAGTGTTCCTTGAATGCAATATACCTGAATTCTGATTCTGAAGTCTCTAACACTGCACCCAATGCCAGTGCAAATGAGAACTAACAGCCACCTCAGAAAGGGTACCCAACCCCGCTTGCTGTTTATACCCAAAAAATATTTTTCCTTCAAAAATATATTTACATTTAAAAATTTAAATTACACTGAAATGTAAAATATATTTAACAGTATGTAAAGCTGTGGGAAAAAAAAATCAATCTCATAATATTTCTGTTGCTATTTTTAGTAATTTGCTTAAAAATCATGTACCTTATAAAAACACATCTAAACCTGTGCATCATTACAAATGTCATTCCCCCATTTTTCACCTCAGTGCTGAAGCCAGTGAAGCCAGATACCTTGCTCTAGGGGTGCTGGTAGTAACTGTATTAATTAAAAGTAAATCTGACTTTCTTATGCCTGCCAAAATGTCACAGGTCATTTTACATCATGTATGACTCTTCCAGTTGCATGGCTTCCAAGAAGTAGTCTCCAGGACAGAATCAGCCTGCTACTCTTTCCTATATTTCTCTTCCCCAAATGGGATTTAAATGACTTGAGACAGAGCCCAAAAAGGCAAGGTCCCCTCCAGCTTGCAAAGCCCTATGAAAAATCCAGCCAGACTGTGAGGAGGACAAAGGTAGGTGCTGCTGGCTGTTTATCAGCAGCCTGCCTTCCTCCCTCCCTTCCTTCCTCAAGGCCAAAGCAGCAGCAGGAAAGTTCTGCCCTAAATCCCCCCTTTTCTTTCCCCCAGCAGTAGCTTGGAAAAGCCAAGAGATTTAACTGCACAGAAGAAAGAGGAGAGAAAGAGTTGCATTAGTAACCAGCCTGCAAGAGAAACCCACCTATATGGTTGCTAGGATGAGACAACCCATTCTACCTGACCCATATCCCTACATGTAATGGTATATGATGCTTGGGGGAAAAAAAAAAAAAGCAACTGATTTTCACTACATTGTTTAAAAATAGTATCCCCAGACAAAATACAGAAATTATTTTTGGTTCCTTGGCCCCTTAACAGAGACAGCAGTTATGGTTTAATCAGTAAAACCCACTCAAACATATTTTCTGTTTCAGGAAAAAAAATTACCTCAAAGGTCTACAGAACATTTCAAGAAGCTCAATGAAAACATTCAAGAAAGTAATCTTGACTTTAGGTTTTGGGTACTTCATTCTCAAACACTGAATGAGAAGGGCTGGAAAAACAAATAAGTTACTCACATGTTTTTTTCTCCAGGCCATACTCTGCTTTAATTTCAGGGCTTCTGCAGCCATGGCACAATATAAACTTTCACCACACTTCTACATTCCAGAAAACCATACTCTAAACCCTAACCCCAACATACTGACAGAACACGATGAGCTCTCACCATGTAAGGATGACTGCAAGTCATTCATGTTTTGGTCTAGCAGCTGTGAGGGCAAGTAGCCTGATGGTGCTGGTACTGCAGACGATGAAGCGTTCTCCCCGTCTCTAGCAGAAGAGTTCATGGTGAGATCAGCAGCCTGTCCAAAAACAGCTGTCCACTCTTTGCTGAATTCCCCCTCATCCAAGGAGGAAGCATTGAGGATCTCATTCAGTAATACCATGTCATCCTTATCACCAGGTTCTGGCTCCAAGGATCTCCCAAACTTCTCCTTTGAAGCTGTTTCAGAACAAGAAAGTCAAGATAAATAATTTTTTTTTTTACACAAAGTAAAGAAGGAACATTTTAAAAATAGCCAATCTAGGTTTTGTATTTTAAGTGAGATGGAATATTTTTGTATGAATATTTATTTTCTCTTTTAGACTCAATTCTCTTGGACATTTAGGTTTATACCTTATGCAACAAATAATTCCTTATCTTAGATAAACTCACTGCTGTTAAGACTCACTTCTCATTAAAAATAAAACTACAAGTATACTTAAAAATCTGTTAAACACACCAAAATAATTACACAGTCTAATATTTAGATCATTGGAAAAGACTACTTTTATGTTGCTTCTTGAAACATTATATGAAACTCTCAAAAAAATCTAATTGGTATAAACTGAAAAAAAGTAAGACTTGGGGATTTTTCTAGAATCTTGTGAGAACTTAAGATCACCCTTATGACCTTCTGACCAATGCGTGACTTACTGGGGTATTTCCCCATGACAAAAGGTTAGCCTATCACACAGTTAGACTTCTACACTGATTGATTCTGTAGTATTTTTTTTCTTCTCATAAGCTGCTGAGAAATAATTGGGGCTCACTTTCCTTCTGATTCCCTGTGCTAGTTTTTCCAGCACCAGAACTGCAGCTGAAGAAGCTCTTAGATCACTTGAGCCATTACTCCTTCAAAACATTTTTTTCCTATTTTAGAAATGTTAACTAGTTATATAAAATACATGAAACTGGTAACCAGGATCATAATCCCTTTCCAAAATATTTTGAGAGTTAAAGAACTATCAAGGACCCCCAAGTGTTATTTTACTTGGAAACATTTGAAGCTCCACTGTGGAAGTCTGCAGATCACAAAAATGGTGGTTAACAAGGCTGACAATGTTACATTACTGAAATCCTCAGTTTATCTTGATTATGATTGTTTCAAACTTGTGGTAAGGCACAGAAGCAACTTCAGTTTTCCAAAGTTCGGGTAGATCAGCCGAACTCTCCAATCTGCATTCAACTTACAAAGATGCTTTTAACCTTTTTGGGGTGGGATAAAAGATTGACAGTAGCAAAGTGGTTGCAACAGGCCCTTTTACAGAAACTCAACAGCAGCCTCCTCAGTAAAGTTTCATTTATAATGAAATGGTTGAAGTTGAGTCAGACGAGGAAAAAAGCACAAAACTGTGTTTTAAAATAGGCTCATGCGTCAGCACACACACCTACGTACTAAGAAACAAATAAACCAACACACAATAAAATGATTTTATTCATTACTGAAGTCAGCTGTGAGATTCAACTCCTTTCTAACTCACATTTTGATATACCTCTGTACTCCCTGACAGGGCCTAAAAATTAGAAATAGAAACATTAGAAACACGTCAATTCTCCTGATGTTCCCGCTAGACTATAACTAAAATACCACAGAAAACAATTTGTTCTTATGAATTTTCAGGCTGTTTTCCCATCTTCAGATAAAGAGCAAAGACTACCAACATTGTCCAAGTACCTCCAATTCCCCCAAGTTACTCAGCAGGTAAGACAGAGGGGTAAATCCTCCCATAGGGGAAACACACCTGCTGTTTCAAAGGCCCTTCAGAACTCTGTGGGGCATCACCATCTCAAAGCTGTTTTCAGGAAGCCCCTTCATGAACTTGCAGGGGGAGATGCAAAGGGAGCAGCATTTGTAGCAGATCTGCTACGACACAGCACCGACACCACACGTAACCAGAAGTGCCCTGAACGGAACAAATGCAGCAGCACAGCTCAGAGCAAAGCTCTGCTTTTTCTGGGGAATCATTGCAGGAGCCCCATCTTGACTTCAGAAGCAAGTACAAGATAAAGCTTTACGTGTGAAGAGCAGTCAGATCTTGCTGCAGGGTGTAGGACCACCAGAAATCTGAGGCGTGACACATTTTGTGGCTCAGCAATCTTTCTGATCTTCCCGTGGGCACCGTGCACCCGTGGCAGGGCAGGATAGGCGGTGTTCAGGCTCAGGCTGCCCTGAGTAAGCAGCAGCAGCAAGTTTTACTCCTGTTTGCAATAAAGGTTATCTAGAAACCAGTCTTGCTTACCGAGATATTACTCTTGTGGTATCTCTGCTAGATTACTAGAATGATATGGACTTTCTCACTTTACCCGTAAATCTTCTATTACTTCTTTTCCTGTTTCTGTTTTCACTGCCCGTTTTCAGTCAAAATCCTTTTTTCTGTCTGCACATGCTGCCCCAACCTTATAAATGCCCATGAAAAAAATCCAAACCTTCTAATAAAACACTGAAAGAACAATGTGACTATATTCTTTTTGTAGTCGTTTGAACAAGCCTCTAGCAATGCTCATAATTCCTTTGTAAACATACCTCATTTTGCTGCTATTAAAAAAAAAGGGAAGAGAAACTAAAAATATTTACAACAGCACATGATCGGCAACACATGATAAAGACTTCCTTCTGAAACACACATGAAAGTGTACCTCTCACTATACTGCTTCACTTAAAATAATACAATATTCATTAGCCTAAAGCTAGCTAGTGTGTAAAATTAGGGCAAATGGCTGATATTTTAACAGTGCCATAGCCATCCTTAGCTGATGCAGACATCTCCCAGCAGTTTTTGTATCAATTTAACTGTTTAGGTAAAGAAAAATGTGTTCTGAGTGACACAGCTAAGGTTGTATGAGCAATAATTGTATGTATTATCTGTATCTCCACTAGGAAGGCCCAACAAGGAATGGAACTGAGTAAGAAGAAAACCAGAAGAAAAAAAATGCCACTATCAGGCATGCACCGACCTTTTTTATTAACCACAGAAAAGAAGTCATTGTTACCTTATCTATCCACAGATTAGGGCTGCTTCTGCAGACAGCTGAGAAACTTCCCTGGTGCCTGCCCTCATGGGTGATTCCCCACATGGATAATACCCCCCCAGTGCAAGATACTGCCCGTGGCAAATACAAAGTCAAGGTGTTTGCAAATGTCCTTGCCTACCATGAAGGCGGTGTTTTAAATAACCCAAATGCTCTTGGTCTGACTGACTAAACCACACAAAGGCATTTTTTTCTTTGCTTCATTTGCTTTTTGAGTTGCCACAGTTGTTTTTGTTGTTGAAGGTTTTTTTACTCATTCTTCTGAGATATATGAGTGAAAATAAATTGAAAAATTATACACAACACTCTGACTTCTTATGAAAACTTACAAAACTTTAACCCAATATTTCACATGTTGTCTGGAAAAACAGCACATCCCCTTGAGATGCCATGAATCTCACAGAAGTATAAGGACAGTGAATTTAATTAACCCTCTGTCTGAAAGAAGTCACCAGTTCTTACATGGTTTTAAGAAGACTAGATCATTTGTTTCTGATATGTACATTTCTAACACAAAACCTTGTGGTTACTAGTGTATTGCCAAGGGTTGTAGCACAACAACTAAAGAACCAAAATGAAAAATTTGTGATATGTTATAGGAGGGGTAAGGTTTACAGTGGAACCTACTTCAGTTGGGCAAACAGGATATAGTGCAGTCTACCTATCTTGAATTATCTGGTATAAACATTTTATCCCCAATAAGGTTTACTTCGTATTGTAACGTCAAGAATAGTGCCCCTGCTGAGTCTCCTTTAGCACTACTTAAATACTACAGCTGAATGATTTCATTCAACCTTTCAAATTGGGAAAGAAATTAAGATCTAGGATTAAAAGTATACTTGGAGACTACGATTGAACAGCAAATGAAACAGATGAAACAGACATGCACAATCATATCATACCATTTTCTTCAGGTTGCAGGTCTAATAACTCATCTATAGCACCTAAAAAAAAAGGAACAAATAAAGAAAAATTAAAAGCAACAAAGGAAGATCTACAGTACACTGATAATCACTATGTACAAATGTAAAGATAGTTTTCTTAAGTGTCTTCACCTGAGTTCTGCTCGTGGTTACAATGTCCTTGTAACGTGGAGATGACATCCTTGCCATCATCAGCTGTAATTGAGATCCATAAACATGTCAAATTGCACTGGGGAGGAGACCATGCTTATAAACAATGTCACTCTAAGATCAACATGCAATGGTTGTTGGGATTCATGTTTTAAGTGAGTCATGTTTAAAATGAGCCTGGTCACAATGAATGAAAGATCCAAGGTACAAGCATTTCAAAGTGAGGCATATTTCTGAACAACAACCTGAGTGAGATCTTTCTTTTAGTCCCTGCCTGCTACACTACCCTCTCCAGGCTGAGTGCACCCAACTGAGGCAACTGCAACAATCAGACAGGTCTCTCCTGTCCTCCAGAAGCAGAGAAATTTCTTTTAGAAGCTTGTACCTAGGCCAGGGGAGTGCACAGGACCGTGTTGCTCTCTGAACTGCCTTCCTTACAATGTGTTCTTCCTCATGACACCATCTCTGGGAACAGGGAGGAGTCTTCACCCAAGCCAGGCAGTAAGTAACAGCACCTCCTCCACAGGGAAATAAATGGACTACGACCAATAGGGAGTAAAATGTAGAGCTGAGAGTTATAGGCTATTAGAGGTGACAAAACACCACTTAAATTCTCAGCAAGTTTCTTAGACATGGAGTCAAAACAATAATCTAGATTCTGTGTACCAATGAAGAGAAAGATACCCCCCTCAGGTGATGAATCCCATTAAAGACATGTAGTAAAACAAGAGAGATGAGTTACTGCTGAATATGCCTTTCTCCCCCTTATTAACTGTTAAGGAAATCTAGCTCCTAGACAACTAAGTCTGTAGCTCGAAAGGCAAAGGAAGGGTTTGGCCACAGTACTGCCAGAACTGGAAGGCCCATCTGCTGGAAGCCTCACACAAGAGGCTGGAAAGGTGAAATAGAATTCTCTGTTGGGAAGTAAAAATTGAATCCCAAACCCTTTCAAGAGAATTGCCAATCCCTTCCAAGGGAAACTTCAAGGTGTGTTCAGAACCAAATGAAACAGAACAGCTTGCTGCTGCTTTTATCATATTATCTTCATAAGGCTTTGCTAGGACAGAAATGTGCTCCCAGCACTAGAATCAGCAGATCATTTAAGAGCCCGTGAGCACATGTGATTACACTCTATGTAGATATAGACAGGAGAGGGATAGACACACATGAACAAATACACATGATGCTTTCATAAAAACACAACGCACAAAGCTAAAGGGGAAAAACTCAAACCTAAATTGTCTGGCAGAGGGGAAAAGAAAATCAGAAAAAGAAGTTCATGACAGGTGGGATATGGATGGCCACAATTCTGTAATGAAAAAGATACAACTGTTACTCAAAGCCTGCCTTAGTGGAGTGGTAAACATGACGAAGCCAATCTTAAAGGCATCTGTAGTACAGTAAGGGAAAATGCAGAGCAAATGATAAAAAAATGGAAGTTATGAAGCAGAAGTAGTTGGTGAGGAAAACTAAGAAGCAACATAGCTCCCTCACTAGAAGCACTGTATCTGTATGACTTTAGAACATACGGGGTAGTTTAAGAAAAAAAATCTTAGCAATGGCACAGACCTTCTAGTGTTTGAAGATGGAAAAACTGGAAAGACCAGTCAGAAGTATTTCAAAACAGTTCCTTTTAGGGGTGATGGAGAAAGAGACAGAACAAGGTATTTATATTATGGTGAAATATTTTACAGTCCGTAAGTAACTCAGATTCTAGAAAACATCTACTAAGAAAATGTAAGTCAGATTTTGTATCCATGAATATTAAAATATCTTGTCAAAGATATATCTGATCTAACTAACTGCAAAATGGGTGAAACTTCGAAACACTGGAAAAGTCCTAATATTGTCTTTATTACAAAAAACCACCCAAACAACAACCATAATTAAATAGGGTGACTCAAGTAACTGTGAGTTACTAGGGGCTGGTAGATCACCATTACTCCCAGTTAAAACATTAACGCAATGCCATTCAGTATGGGATTTAGCAAAAGAACGTGAGCATAATAATTACTCCTATAATAATTTACTGTTGTTTTTATGGAAAGCAGACCTAGTTGAAAAAAGCCAGCTAATTTAATTCTTCAGTAAAACTAAGAGCTTTTTTCAGTAAAGATATTTGTTTAGAAACAACTTGACTTTGCACTGCACAGCCTTCCAGCTAAAAAGTTAGCACTGCGTAACATCTATAACAAACATATTGAATGGATTAGGAATGTGACAACTAACAGATGTCAAAAACACACTGCTAGGAGAAATAATTGCAAAGTAGAAGTGTTTCTAGTTTAGATCTGCAAGGCTTACTGTTTTATCCATTGCTAGTCAATGATTTTAGCAGTCATCTGGAAGTAAACACAAAATCACTCTTGAAAAAAATGTGCAAACAACTAACAGACTATTAGAGCTGGTCAGTCAGTCCAGTCATTCCATTTCTGTAGCCAGAGCTGGGAGAATTTAATACCAGCAAGTCATAAGTTATATCTCTAGGAATATAAGCCATGCTGTAGAAAGGACAAATGAATCCTGGAAAGCCGTGACTAAAAGGAACTGAGTCTTGGTAAATAATGCATTCACGTATGAGCTTCTAACTTGATGTTGCAGCAAAATGGGATGTCCTTCTTGGATACAGAAACAGGAATGTGATTTTACTTTCTAGATACATGACAGATGAGAACAACATCAGAAATGTCTTGTCCGGTTATGTATTTCATATTTGAAAAGGGATGTTGTAAAGTGGAATGGAAACAAAAACTTCACAAATAAAGATTAGATGATGACTTCAAGACATCAATATGATTAACCCATTGAAATAAAGATTTCAGAATAGTCTTGACTTCCATGTAATACCTTTTAAGTATCTTAATGAAGGATAAAATATATTAAAATTATTCTCCATTAATTTAGTAGAAAAAGTTAGATTGTCTTGAAGAATTCCACAGATGAAGATTCCACTTTTTCCAGCACTTCACCACCCTCACTGCAAGCAATTGTTTCCTAGTATGTACTCTGAATTTCCCTTTCTGTCACTTGTGTCCATTCCCTCCTTTCTTTCACAGTGCACGTCCAATTGGAGCCTGGCTGTGTCACTGGGTAATAACAACCCATACGGCCATTGGCAGCAGCTGAGTATGATCTTGCCTGGCTTTTGGGCAGAAGTTCCACTGAATTCATCAAGTTTTTCACAGAGTACAGTTTAATCACTGGAACAAACTAGTGAGCTAAGTGGCACGCTTCCCTTGTCTCACCTACTAACCTGCAGGTCCCCTTCTTGAAGGGTACATGCCCCGTGTAAGAATTAGGCTTTGGAACACAAGCTATTTGACCTATCTGAGAATGACTGAATGAAACGCAGTGGGATGTAACATGTAAGAGATTGGTTTTAAGAGGTTCTCCTGGCCTTAGGTTTCGTGCATTTGTAGGGATTTGCTGGGTGAAGCTGATACAGGAAATAAACCAAACCAAACAAAAAAATCCAGGTGTTACAGCACTTATGGAGTTATGATAACATGAAATAAAATACCTGAATAGTTTGATTCCTTGGTATGGCTCTCCTCATCTAATGAAATCAACCTTAATTTGAAAGAATAAGAAAAAATATTGGAAAAATAATTCTAAGGCGCTAAAATAACAATACATTTTCCTCTTTTTGGTCAAATCATTACAGATTCATATCAGTAACAAATAAACAGTAATAACAGATGGACTCCTGCATTTGCTGGTCTGTTCGTTACCTTTTATTGTTTCATTGGCAGAAGTCTGTTGAAAATGAAAATTAGATTGAACCAGCAGAACCTACCAGCTTCCATTTTTAGTCTGACTCCCTCTCTGATGAAAAGCATAGTGTATTCTGCTTTTCCACATTTCATAACTATCATGAAGGAGCTACAACTGTTCCCCAGCCCCCTCCCCGCTTCTCCCCCGAAATGGCAACCAACCACTTTGCGCTTCTCTTTTTAACAGCAACTAATTAAAAATCAACAGTCAGGAGAGTTTTGCCCCATGTCAGCAGATTTCTAAAATAACAGATCAGCAGCATTGGTGAGAAAAGCTCTCAACGGGAAAAGAAAAAGGTGTAGTTTACATGCAATTCTTATACAAAGGTGATCTCTTCAATGAAGAATACATCCTTTCTAACTGCTATGACTTCGTGTAAAGCCTTTCAGGGAGCAGGGAATGAAGCAGCCACAAGGCTGATGTGGTGGTGAAAAGGGCTGTGTGGGCACATTCCTCCTATCCTCTAGTGAGAGGACAGAAAGAAACACCTCCCTTGCTCTTGAGGGTAGGCCTATGGTAGAGGAAAATTACATTCAGGCCAAATTCTAGAATAATGAATGTTTACTGTGTATGAAGAACTCATGAGGATTTAAAAAGCTTTGTTTCGTGTAATTCTTCTCAAATCTTAGATGTTTGTTTACGGTTTTAGACGGCAAAAGGGTGACATATTTTTTCCCTCAGTTTTATGCCAGACAAGGACAAAGATAATCCATAAATAAACACAAGTACAACCATGACATGGCATCTGATGCATTTCCTGGTAGGTGCCAACGCACACATCTTGCATAAATCACACATTCATTCTAGAACTTTATATCCAACACGGAGGAAAAGAGCTATTTATTAAACTCTTTAATACTGTCACATGAGATGCAACAGATGGAAGTGCGTGCTGTGGAGACAACCACCTGCCAAATGGTACTTGGTCAAGTCCTTTCTAATGTCAGCAGCACCAAATCTGACCAATTTATAAAGTGGTATTGGTCAGTAGTTCTGAATCTAAACCAGAAAAAGGACAGAAAACCTGAACTCTTTAAAAATCCATTATTACAAATAGCCAAGCAAAATCCACTAATCAGTCAAGCTGTTCTCTGCTTTTTGACAACTGATCCTTTGCTGGGTGCTTCATTTAAGCAGGGATAGTCAAAACAACAGGTGGCAGCAGGATTATATCAACATTGCATCTCCTGGCAACCGAAGCCGGACGGTCAGGTAGGGGAGGGATCGCATCTCTTTCTCCTGTTCTCCTCTCCCCACAGCAGTCCATTCATAAGTCTCTCTAAGCTCAGAGCTACAGGTAACTCAAAACTTGACAGCATCAGCTCACTTGGATGTACTTTATACTAAGCACCTACTTCTTCATTGGATTACTAACTGATGCTGTATACATTACAAAAACTAATCGCTGCTCAGAGCAATCAGTAATCTATATCCTATTCCCAGGTGAAAGGAGATGCTGCTGAAAGGAGAAATACAATGCTCATATATCTTCTCCCGTGTATAGCTGTTTACCATTTCTTTTAATAAAGAAAAAATGAACAAAAGCTGAAAAAAATAAAAAGAGGACTAGGAAAGGTGAAAACCACATAAGGGTTCTATGGGCCTTTTTAAAGCTCTTAATTTCACCATAAAGTTTATTAGTTTTGATGTACACATTACATTTCAGGAATTTTTCTGTTGAGGTAACCACTAGAATTAGACTAGCTGTGTCTGTATCTCCACTTATGTTTGGTGACTCTAGCAACCAGGAAGCAGATTATAGACAAAAATAGTTATTATTTTGATATATAGGACATGTGACTTACTGACTCTGCTGATCTTCCACTGAATTGGTGCTCTCACTCTGCAAGTCCTCCTTTTCAGCTTTTTCTGTTAGTTTATTCATAGGATCTTGCAAGCTCTAGATCATAACCACAATATAAATGTAAAGAAGAAAACAAATTAGAATCAGGGAAGCTAAAGTGTGTCATTTAAGACCAAACCCGATTCTAGAACCAACAAATCAAGCAAGAATGGTTTTGAACTGTATCGAAACTATATCTGACTCAAACAAGCAGAATTAAACGTGTTAGAAGATACTCATTCAAATTGAGTGTATGAACACACTTTATATAAGAAGGTGACACTTGGCAACTTCTATACTCATGTTCTGTTTCTAATATTTCTAAATTAGTATTTCTAAGTAAATATTTCCAGTATTTCTAAGTAACTCTACCTATAGATGTGCAAAGCAGGCACAGGTGGCATGTTTCTTTGCTGTTTTGGAGGTTTACTTATTTTTTCCTCCTTCTTTTCCTTTTTTGTTTTAAGATGAAAAAAAGAATCCTTTACATCTGTTTATTCACCATATACTGCTTCTTTCCTTATTTATTCTCTTTTTCTCCCTCCACAACTATTCACACAAACTTGGCAACTGCAGTGGTAGTGGGAAGATACTGCTTGTATCCTGAATCTGAAAACAAGGGTTAAAATCTTGGACGGTAGTTTGACAAAGGCCAGGTGTGGTATTATGAAACTCTACTGTCCCTTTGCAATTTGAAAGGCTGTGCTACAAGATAATGATGTGCAGTTTCATGGTCAGCATTTTTATAATCAAAATTTGGAGATGTGAGCAAGCCAACACAAGCATTATAGACTGACTCTTTGAAGTGATAAATATACTATCGGTTGTCATTGTTATGCATCAATTAGGAATTCTGTCTGAAAAATTAAATACAGGAACACAGTAATTAAGTAACAGCAGATGTTAGCAATGTATTTCTATCTCTATCAAATGGTTTTGCTGTGAAGGTGAAAAAAATTTCCTCTTTCTAAAGTCCAACTTGGTTTCTGAAAAATAAAACCCTGTTACATGTGAATAGTCTTGACCATTTGTAATTAAATTTTTAATGTTGCTCTGATAGCCATAGTAGTGCATTTCACCTCAGCTTCTCTTCATGCCCCCCCAAAAAGATAAGGGTAAAACAGAGAAGTCCCCTTCTGCACAAAATCTAAAAACCACAAAAATGTAGTAGTTTTGCATCCAGAATTTGAACAAAGCATTAACGTGTTTCATGAGAAAAGTAAAACAGAAAACCATGGCCTAATCGATTGAATAAAAGTTAGAGCGCCCAGCTCATCTGTCACAAGAAAAGCATTCCCAGACATGTTGCAGGTCTTGTTTGCACTGCCCTGTTAACCAGGACAGAGGAGTCCCCAGAAGGAGCATTCCAGTTTCTGCTTGGTTCAGTACTTGTCTATATGAAGAATTTACACTTCAGTATTTTAGAAACTGAACTTACAGATCTGTCATGTACTGCAGTTGCTTTTTTTCCCCCCTCTCAGTAAGTTAATTCTACCTAGAACTGCTGATCAATTTGTCATAAGCACCCTCAGCACTACAGACATGGTCAAAAGATAAAGGTCACAAAAGCAGCAATAATAAAAAAAGGCCTTAAAGAAATTAATCTTATTCTGTGGTTGCCATTTTTTTTTGACACTGTAACAGTGTTAACCAGAACCCCATGCAAGTGTACTTCTTCTTGGATGGTGAAAAAGGACACTAGCCAGCTCAGCTAGGTAACCTATGAATGAGTGTCACCCTTTACCTGCATTGGTACTGGGTATTCATTAGACTGCACTTCTCATGCTATTAAAATTGATGGGAATTACTTCATTGACTCTAAGAAGACCTAGACTACAGTTCAAGAACATACAAATATCCACTATACTTGCACAAAAGTGCAGTGTAGAGAAAGAAAGCAGCTTTGCATTATGGGGACTGTGCTACTTTGGGCACTTGAACCACCCTGGACATCTTCACAACAGGACACAGAGTCCACTGAATCAGGAAGCGATGGTGAAACAGTTTGTGGTGCTCTGCCTGCTTCCACGTGTAGCACCTCAGATCCTGCTCCAAAAGGGTTGTAAAGGTTTTGGACAAAAACCAGAAATATTTTAACCACTGCCTAATTACACAAGTTAAAGAAAATTATTAGAAGTAAAGTCTTCTGCATATTCACCAAAAATATACAGGGAAATAAGCATCTTGCTTTAAGGACCTATATTTTATGGAGTTTCCTTCATCAGTGTTTCAGGAAATCCATATTTAAAGGACTGTGATCAAACCACGGAAACAGCATATAGAAATGGAGTTCACAAGTACCTTGGGAAGGAAGCAGCACGATAATAATGGCAGTTACTATTTCCTGTATTAGAAAAATAAACATAGCTCTGAAATACAGCTTTGGTTTCAATGGCGATTATGATAAAAATTGTTAAAAATAAGCAGCTGTATTCTGATGCAATAATTCTATGTAACAATTTTATTCAGACAATATTCCCTCAAAATCAGACAGCAAATAATGAAATTATTTTCCTCACTCCTGCCTCCCTCTACTCCACATCCTGAGGTGCACTACAAACTGAGGTATCTTTTCAAAAAGATTTTTAAAAACTAGAGAATGGGTATGAAATGAAACAGAATGTTAAAAAGCCAATGTCAACTGTTTACAAAACATGAACCCATAGCAATGTGATCACTACTGTCAGCAGGCATAGAAATGAAACCACGATATTCTCTTAATTGTGTCAGGTTACATTAGGAAAAAAGGGAAGAAGTCCCATCATCTAGAAAGTGTAGTGAATTAACAGAGTTATGACAACACAGACTGAGTTCAGAGCAAAGCAAGCACATCTCAGTTGGATGTACCCCTGCCTTGGCTGCTCAGAGCACACAGATGTGTAACTTCACAGCACTCTTCTGGCTGCTCATGGGGACTAGCATAGATTTTGTTGTGAGCTACACCAGATATGTGGCTTAAAGTAGGATCCTTGCATATTTAGAAACCTATCTTCCTAGCTTCTTTAATCTCTTTTTTACTACAAAATTCAGAGTAAGACCGTACACACTAACAGAGCAAGTTCAGAGTCATTGATTCTGCTTGATGTGTCCATCTCTAATGCCAAAAGTCACCTGCTCCCAGTACTCAAAGTAAGTATCCAAGCCAACATGGGATTCCTCCACTGTAGAGTTAACTCTGGTTCCAGCTCAGGCTCCATTTCTGACTGCTACTCACTCATTAAATTCCTTCACCTGCATCTGGGCTGCTTTCAAGTCAAGCCAAGATCATCTGGACTGCACATAAAACCTGCCCTCTGCAGTTAAATCACCAGTGTTGACATTGCACTCAGCTCACCCACAGCTCTTCCCAACAGCCTTGGACAACTAACGCATTTCTTGACTGAGAAAGAATCAAAGCAACACAGCTAAGGGCAGTTTCAGGAGCCAGGCATACATGTCACAACACTTACGACCAAGTGCAACATCACTGAGGAGACAAAACCTCGAATGTATTTCATCTGGGGGGAGAGCTGAAGAGGAAAAGCAGGTTGTCTCAGAATTTCCTCCCAGACATTCATCAAGAAAAGAAATACCCCACCTCCCCAAAACCCTTAGAGATACAAAATCATAGGTAATCGTGTCTATGAGTAAAGTCATGGTGTGACAAACACAAACAAGAGAGGATACCAGACTACAGCAGAGGTCAGCAGAAGGCAACAGTGTTGTAGTATCTGTTTGGACAGAGTACTCCAATGGAGTATTCCACGTAAGGAGCTCAGGCAACAGTATTCCACTTTACAGAAATAAATAGATGCATTGAAATTTATGCCTTTTGACTCCCTTACCAAGGCTATTATTATTTCTAGGCTAATACAAACTCCTCAGGAAGTCTGGTATTCTAGCATTTAAATGTAAAAAATGCACCTAATCATTCTTTAGGTAACTAAGGCAAATAAATGGTAACAGAAACTAGAAAGAGGTATTATTCATGTAAAGTAGCCCCTGAAATAAACTCGAATTCATTTGATATATGTTAATTTCAAGACAATGAAACCTTAAAGGCTTTACCAAAACAGCAGCCCATCATCTGTAATATTAAAGCAATGGATACAGTAACAGATACTTTTACATCACTATACATAGAGTTGTTAGCACATTAATAATCATCTTTCATCAAACATAAAACTCAGAGTTAGGAAATACAGCTGCAATAGCACAATTATACTGCTCCCTGCATATACCCTGAAGCAAAGAAAACAAATGGGCTGCTTTTCATTAAGGGAGTTTGGCAAACATCTCTAAAGACAGTGTTTTCTTTCCAGAAACAATCCCGAGAGGCGTTTCAGAGTCTCTTTCCTGAGGTAAACCTGGTACATGAATATATATTTATACTACAAAATACAACTAGCAATTTTCTAGTACATAGCCTCTCTTAATTTTTCAGTAAGACAATCTACATCTAAGTCAAATATTAACTTGTATTAATTTCTTGTTTTAAAGCAAAACAGTAACCCTACATTCATGTATGCTTAGTTTAATTCAGTTTAATTTGTATGAGCAAGGTTTTGTCTTTTATGGAACTATAAAAGACAAAAATTATTTACAAGCATCAAATTCAAAATTTTCATTTAAGAAAGACCCCTTTTATGGTATAAGGCAGGGAAAAACAGCCTAAAAGAAGTAACTTCCAATTAAATTAAATTAAATGGGCACACTGAAATAGTTTATGTGTATTTTAAGCCATTATATATTCTGATTGTATATTTTAATGCATAAAGTCAACAACAGACATGGCATCTTCATTGGGCACAGTTCTAAACCAAAACTTTCTCCATCAGAAACTACACTACCTTAGATCAGCTACAGCTATTTACCATACTTCATTAAAAAATAATACCACATAATCTCAATGTAATATTAGTTTGCAGCTCCTTTTTAATATATAGCTACTCTGGCATGAACATATGATATGACTGGTAGGGATCAGTTCCCTAACCATAATCACCTATTGTTATTCCACACCCAGGTTTAGCAGAGGTGAGCTGGGACTCACCACACCCTTCTGAAGTGACAAGCAGAGCTCACTTAGTGATGCATCTGAAGTAGCAGCAGACATCTATTCTCTTAGGCAACACAATCTCACCTGATGCAATCACCAGATTTTGATTTAATCATCTTAGCAATCATTTAATGTAAACAATCAGAAACTAATACTTGGGGGACAAGAGATCATGGAGAAGACTTTGGTATAGAAAATAACTCAAGAGACTGAAAGAAAAAAAACCTGGTACTAAAAGCCAGTAACACAGTCTTACTCCCAGCCAGCTGTTTTCTGAAAGCACAGAATTACATGAAATCCTATAGTTTTAAATTATTTCCTGATTAGCATCATTTATCAGTATACATATCAGTGCAAAAACAGGAAATCACAACTTTTCAGTGTAGGAGGTGAGCAATATAATTGGTTAAGATTCTCATAACAAAGTTAGGCTGCATCCTAAACACACTACAATATTCACAACCATTTTTACAGTTACTTTTTGCTTCAAGCGAGTACTTGTTACACGTGTGGGTTCAATATACATGGTATTTATCATAGATTCCCAATAAAATTTCAAATTTAAATCGTAGTGAAATGTTTTACAGGAGGAAGTTTAAAAAGCACAAAGCATCCCCAAATCTCTCTCATCCTCCATCACAAGGGTACACCAAAACAAGTGCATTTTCTCTCCAAGTTCCTCTCCAAGGTGTCCAAATGTCACTATGTCTTGAAACATCCTATGTGTTGTTCAAATAAACAAATTTTTAGATTCAAAAGAGCATGAAGAATAAATACCTAGCAACAATACAGGCTACCTACAGATATTAGACTGAAATTGTTTTGGATCAAAGCAAAGATAACATCCTCAGAAACCTTTTAACATCAGGAAGGTAAGCAAAGAGCCCACCAGCATGGTGCCCAGGCTCCTGAGCAGAGCTCTGGCCAAGCTAAGCCCAAGGAGGGGGAAAGTGAAGGGGATTTTCTTCCCTGGTTTGGAGTTTAACTGGTGAGTCTGAAGACAATTACTAGCAATGTCAATATAGCTGTGCCCAACTGTCTCCTGCTGAAATCTGACTGTAAACTCTGACTAAAACCCACCTTCATGATGTGGACTACGAAAGAAAGAGGCTTGAAGTTATGTCAACTTCATAGCAAATGAGGATTTCTCCTGCAAGACAGGATTCTTCAGAGGCTGGGTAAGATGCAACAGTTTATAAACCCCCTCAGTCAGGAAAAGACTGAGCCTGAAATTTGTTTGGTCTGCTGTGATGTTTCAAGCTGCAGAAGTAACAGTCTCCACAAGCTCTTTATGCAAAGTTTAGAAACTGCTCTGTCCCATCCCGCATTCTAGAAAGCATCTTTAAATATGGCATAGTCTTGTACAGACAAGTTTGGTAGTTTGGGGTGAATTACACCTTATACCTCCAGGTGCTTCTTTTCCAGGAGCTCAGGGGTAGCCATAGGCTATAAGGCATAATGCAGCCCAACTTCCACTTGACATATGCACAAGGATTTCATGGATTGAGGCTATGACTTGTAATCATTTTCAAACTGGGTTGTCTCTCCAAGGAGAGAGTGGCTTTGCTGCATGCTGTTCATTCCTCACTCTCCTACCCATGGCAACCCTTCCACTAGACCTCCGTCACACGTTATTTTTTTCCCCATGCAAATAGTAGCCAATCTAGTAGTTATTGCATTGCCCAAAATAACTACAGGACAAAAATGTCTATGAGGATAACTGGTAGGTTCATGAAGCTTTTCACTGTTTTCCCATTCCTCTACTGAGTCTCAAATTGCAACACATAGAGCAGCTTCATATGCAGGGAAAACATGACCAGGAAAACACACAATGCTTAGTGATTATTTTTAGATACCTGGCAAAACTCTGAACTCAGACTTCAGTCAGATATTGCACATATGCCATACTGAAATACAAAGGATCAGCAAATACCACTAATCTACAAAACAGGAATTCCCAGTAAAGGGTTAGAAAGTCAGTACAGGTGGGGGAACCCTGAGCATCCACTTATTCAAATTCAGTCCATAAAAGGTGTTCTTAAAGAGTGTGAAAAACAGATGCAAAGGCAACATAGCTAATATTAATTCACTTTTGAGATTTTAGAGAGCAACATAAATCCCTAATTCTACCCAATGAATAATCCAACACAGTCCCACAGCCCTTAATAATGTCTTCCTTTGAAATATTCCTTAGTCACTGCACTATACATACAGTTTTTGATCCTACTAGTCAGAAGGACATTAAACAGAAAATTTAAAAGTGTCAGAAAATATATGGGAAAAATATCAATATGTGCTTTCTACATCCATGTATGATCTCTTACTGGTTATCACTGGGCAAATATATGTATCTATATAGTCCTTACCTTTAACATAGTGAATTCATATGGCTGGTAACCTTTGAAACTTTCATGGATGGCTGCCATCGTGTGTGAAGTTTTTTCCCAAAAATGAAGCAGTGTTGTCTGTAAGGCAGGGTGAAATTTCAGTGCCAATGTTAAATCTGTTTTCAGTGCAAATTTCACATCTTCCCTCCAATACTAGTTACATATTCTTACAGTTGAATATTGCCATGGTAACCTCTTAAAAAACCACATTAACAGGAAAACATTCTTTCAGAGGTCAACATTTTCCTTGGATACCTGATATGTTGTTAACACATGAGAAAGGAGGTTGCATCTGCTCGCTCCCAAAAGATCCACTTTTTGACAGACATCAGTCTTCAGTTTGTCGAAGTTGAGTTTTGCATGTCGCACTTGTGCTTGAACCTTCAAACAAAGGGACAATTGTTTATGTAGTGGTTTTTCTCCATTTTTAATGAAACAGCAAACTAATACAACATCTAGGAAAATAGGACAACTGAACAGACCCAACTGCAATTTATATTTTCATCAATCCCACTGAAATTAAGATAAAACAGGCTGATAAATGGTACTCTTCCTATCTTCTCTATTATTGCTTTTTGTAATATATTCAGTGAAGAATTTTTGTTTTCTAACCCCTGTTTGTATGATGGATATTAGTATAAAATATATACTGAGAACAACTGGAAAACATACTTATATTGGTATCTCTTTCAAGAAAGACAAATTCAAAGGCCAACCAACAAATTTGTAGCTAAAAGTTTACTACATAATACACAGTCAGACACATTTCCATGTACCTATAGTAAGACACAAATCATGCTGACAAACTTTAAAGTCTATCTGCAATGATATAGCACTTCAGTATCCTTGGTCTGCTACAAAAATTTCCCTCATTGAAGTTTTCCTTCTAAAGCGGGAACGCCTTTCCTGTTTATTGCTATCAGAAAAATATCAAGCCCCCTTTTCCTAGCAATTAACAATTTCAGTTTCAAGACGTTTTCGTTTTTCGAACTATTTTTTAAACACCTGTTAAGTGCATAAAGAGGTACCTTAAGTACATGTATAACACCCTGTTCCACAAACTGCATATGCTTGACAACAACACTGACATGATTTTGTATCAGGGTACAAGGCTGATGTGGGTATTTCGTACCCAGGAGTTCCCATTTTTTTGACAGCTTTGCACACTACCCAAATACTATATTAATGAAAGAAATTTGTTTAAATTCTGTAAACAAGTTTTGTTATAGTTTTCTTCCAATGAAATGGGAAACACTAAAGCCATAAAACATCATTAAAGTCCTGTAACTCTTTCACAGTTAAAATATTTACCCAAAAAATGAAATGTTTCACAGTGAAAACAAACTACTGTAGTAAATTATACATTTCTTTCCTTTTGTGGCCTAACTCCAAGAGTAAACTCATTTTGTCCAGAATATGCACACTCAATCAGACATTTGACAAATTTGTATGCTCCTGATCTTCAGAAGCGCATCTGGAACTTTTGCAGCAAGTTCCTTGTGCGGTAAGAACAAATACATACATCTCATAATGCAATCTGAAATGTTATGGTTACTGTACTTCTAATCTTATTTTCCCAAACCCAGAGTATACAAGACCTCCAACCAGGCAGAAAAACAGCCAAAGATCTGCATCACAAATTCACCAGATGACCTATTCATACAAATTGTGGGACTCTTGGATTGCTGGACACATAGCAACTTTATTTCACTGATCAGATCAGCTCTGCATAAGCAATACTGCACATCAGCCTAATCTGTTCATAAGGAAGAAACTACCACAATTCAAAATCTCTCATAAATGCAGAATCTTACATGAGAGATTTTAATCATAGAAAAGGATGATGCCAAAGAAAGAAACCCGAACACTTTTTCTTATTGTAGTAAAGAACAGAGCTACTCTACCTTTACAAAATAGCTTTGTGGTTACTGCATTCATCCAGAACAGGAAGTCTTCCAGGACAACTCCACATATTACACCAAGCAATCAATGAACAGATCTTGAGTTCTGGTAGTGATAACTACAACTGAAACTTCTGACTGGATCCAGTGCTCTAACCACATGAGTAAAACATCTCACTGATGCTGTCTTGCTCATTGTCTTTGCATGTTGAAGAGTTCAAAAACAAAGAGGGGTCTCCAGAAGATGGAAGACTCCTTAGGTAGTTAGGAGGTGTTTTAGTGAGGTAGAGACAGATTTGAATTTCCTCAGGAAAGAGGAAATTGCCCCAATGCCTTCCACTTCTTAGGCAAGCATGACAAATGCTAAGCTATGACATAAAAAGCAAGGAATAGCTACTGCCAAGATACCTACTACAAAGTACAGTATTTTGTGAAAAGCCCTATCCAGTCGGAGCTACAATGGCAGGAGCTGAGGCTCCCTCTCAGTTTGAGATCCCCAAGGATTGCTACACTTCTTTTAGCTTGTGCCTGATGGAAGCCCAGGCAAGGCACCATTCTGTCCATGCCAGGAGAGCCATCCCAGGCACAGCTGTCTAGTCAAAACAGCACGTGGATAAAGAGCTTATGGACCTCCAAAACTGAGTAGCAATGGAGGAAGATAGAAGCAGTGGCAGGAGGAGTGTAGAAGCTTTATCCAGTGCTGGATAAAGACATTTGTCCTGTGTTAGGTCCTCAAGTCCTTTGTCTGCTTTAGCTGCAAGTGCCTGAGAGCGCAGTTACAACTTCAGTGTGAAAAGTAGAGTTGTGAAGGAAATCATGGGCCTGTGCAAAAAGGAACTTCTAACTGAAATCCAAATATGGGATTACGCGCATCTTTTGCCATAAAGAATCGCTGCGATCGGTAGGGATTTAAGTAAGAGATGTTAGAGGGCTTTGAAAAAACTAATCTCAGTTACAGCCATGAAAATCCAGAGAAATTCAACTGATGTAAATGGAAATGTGTCACATATATAACTACATTTTACAATGGTACAGCTGAGATCAGAATCCCTTTCCTACTCGTTGTATCACAGCACTGGTGAAAGCACAGTAAGAACAGCTGTGGATTTGTAGACTGAAAGTCCAAGTAAGCAAAGAATGTTAGTTCTGGGGAATATAAATACTCTGTCAGAGCCAGAAAGTTAAAAGAAAAGAAAAGAAGTACTACTAAATGTAGTTATGAATTCCTACTCCAACTCTTTAAGAAAGGAGAAAAAACCCCATAAAACAAAAGCACCTGTAAAGTTTGAGTTGCAGTCTTCCTGCATACATTCTTCAGGGACATTTAGCAAAGAAAAAGGTCAGCATTTAACTTCACTGAACATGTAATTAGTGTCTCTTATAAAAGCTAAAACATTCATAAAAAGAAAGAGGTGATCCACAACACAATGTGGAACACAAACCCTTATGTTTATCATGCTCCTATAGATGATTCAAGATCCTTAATGCTGCGTTACCAAATGCTACACTTTTCTCTTGCCAACCAGGAAAGATGTGATACTATGAAAACTATTAAATTAAGGATGCTTTTAGGTTTTTTGATATATTGAAAGTTTATTGAGCAGAAATACTCTCCTTTTTTCAGCAGCAGTGCAGGATAACCAAGAAAGAACACCACACACTACATCAGCATGACCTTCTGCTTTTTATCTGTGCCAATAAATGAATTTTCAATTGAAATTATTACTAGATATCTTTTAAGATTACTTGTTGGCTTCAGGAATTAGGTATAAAAGCTTAGTGCTTACAAAGTGCTTACATAATCTTCTTAATACCACACAAGTTATCAGAATGAACCTTTGGTTTTCTACTCTAGGGAAAGCTGATATAATACATACTAATCTTCTTCTCTTTTCTCTGCAATTACTCTTTAAGACATGAGAAACAGGACCTCATTGTGGTCTCAGTCCTGCAAATTTTTATTCATATATCTAAGTTTATTAAAACTGAATATACAAAAGTTCTTGAAAATCCTGGTCTGAAAACTGTCAGGATTTTCCTGACTCTAGGACAACTGCCCTGGTCCAAACACAACTTGAATTATTTTATGATGAACGAGCTTCTAAGCATCTGAAACTATAGGTGGTAGATGTGAGATTTACACTATACAAGAAAATCTTATGGTACTCTTGACATAAAAAAGATCATTATTCTTTGTCTTTTTCTAAGCAGCAACCTGGAACAACCTGATTTTAATTTCCCAATGCAAACACCTAAGTACAATATTCACAGAGAGCACACAAGAAAACATAAATTTGGAAAGCAGTATGTTATTCAATCAACAGCTTGATAAACTATAAGATGCCAGATAAACCTGAAATAATTTCAGAGGACTGAAATGTATAAGTAAATAAAGAAATGCTACAGTCATAAATCCTGGGGGCTCAAAAGTCAGATTCTAGAATGCTTGACTCTAAGGGCAAATATTTGCTAACATAGTTTCTTAAACTATCACAAAATGGATCAGGTTGGAAGAGATCACAGTGGGTCCTCTGGTTCAACCTCTCTGCTCAAGCAGGGCCATCCCAGAGCACATGGAACAGGAGTGTGTCCAGACGGTTCTGGAATATCTCCAGTGATGGAGACTCCACAGCCTCTCTGGACAATCTGTTCCACGTCGTGGTCACCTGCACAGTAAGGAAGTTCTTCCTCATGTTCAGGTGGAAAACCCTGTGCATCAGTTTCTGCCTCTTGCCTTTTGTCCTGTTGCTTGGCACGACTCAAAAAGCCTGGTCCATCCTTTTGGCACTCTCCCTTCAGATACTTAGAGACATTGACAAGGTCCTTTCTCAGTCATCTCTTCCAGAGTCTGAACAGGCCCAGATCCCTCAGCCTTTCCCCGTAAGAGAGATACTCCAGTCCCTAAATCATCTTTTGTCACCCTCCACTGGACCCAGTCCAGGAGCTCCTCGTCTCTTTTTCACTGAGGAGCCCAGAATTGGACACAGCACTCCAGGTGTGGCCTCACTAGGGCAGGGTAGAGGGGCAGGACCATCTCCCTTGACCTGCTGGCAACGCTTTTTGTAGTGAACACCAGGATACCACCGGCCTTCTTGGCCACAAGGGCACCACTGGCTCATGGACAGCTTGTTATCCATCAGCACCCCCAGGTCCTTCTCCACAGACCTGCTTTCCAGCAGGTATGCTGGAAATCTTTATTCGAACAGAAAAATTCTAATCTTCAAGCATGCTAACATTAAAAAAAAAATGCTCAGACCCAGTTAAAAAACTCTATTCAGTATGTTCAGTTACTAAACTACGGATTTGTCATGTACCTTCAAGGAATCTTTATGTTATCTACAGTACATCTGTGTTACTACTTTCTTTTAGTCTCCTATAAAATGCAGAATTTATTTTCAGTAGTAGACTAATTTCAGAGACAATTCAGCTAGTGAAACATCATCTCCAAAATTATGTCGGATAAATGCACTAACTCACTTTACATACAGCATATTTTTGTCTCAGCATTTCCAGCATAGAAGGAGAAACAGATGCTTTTAGTCTAATTTGTCACCCAACCTCTCACTTACTCGATCTGAAAAGCATGCACAATGTGTGTACAGGCTGGAAGGAGGGGGGTAAGTAAATCAAGAGGGGAAAAAAGCCTGGAATATAGCAAACCTTCCTGTTTGGGGCTCTGGGTAAACTCTACCAGCAGATGGAATTGGCGCAAATCTTTGTGTTAAATAAGTATAGCACCTTCTGGCACACCTGATCGTTGTAAAGACTACATGAAAATGAAATCAAACTGTAGTTTGAGGACCAAGTATTTACCATAGAGCACAACTTACAGCATTTCTAAATACGGCACAGAAAACACAAAGAACTAATTCTCAGTTCCCACAAACTTTAGTAATTTCGTAGCTTGAGTGGTGTTTTGATAAGGAGCACCCATTACACTTTCACATGAGCATAACTAAGTACTTAACCAGTTTATTTTTCCTTTTCTTTTTAATTCAAGATTGATAATGTGCAGTCAGAGAACAGAAAAGGTAATGCCTGTAACTAAATAATGCCTGTAACTAAACTTTTCCATGTGCAACGTAAGGAATTCCAATGGCTTGCGCAGTATGAAACCTGATTTCCGTGTGCTTTGATATATTCTACATTTTGCAGACTATACTTTGACTCAACTGTTCCCTTGGGTTGGAATAGTATTTACTGCATTCATTAATCTCTGCTCCATCATTTTTTAAGAATAACACATAAAAATAATAACAAATAAAATAATAACACATAAAAATAATAACAAATAAAATAATAACACATAAAATAACACATAAAATAATAACACATAAAAACAATGTAATAATAAAAATAACACATAAAAACACTCTTCTAAAGAAGAGTGGGCATACTTCTGTTTGTCTGTTTCAACCGTGGTTATTAAAATCCTCATTTATAATCTGATGAGAAACACTGGTAGAAACTAATTTTAGAAGATGAAAATTTTTAAGTGAGCCATGTCTAGCTAAAAGGGAAAACTACTTGGCCAGTATAAACAGATCCAAATTGTATCTTTGAGTCTGAAGCTGAGCAGATGTACATCACATTTGTTCAAGAAATGGAATTATTCTTGAAATTTGAATTAAGATAATTTTAGTGCAAAACAAGTTTCAATAATACATTTCTTAAATTTGCCATTTTGGACTTAATGATGATTTTCTGTGCTTGTGCAAAAGCTCTATGCACCTCACTCTATTAAGCTTGATTAAGCAAATTTGCAGCCATGTTGCAATTCATATAAAGGACTTAATTACCATTGCATGTCTACCAGTCTCACTCTGGAAATAACTAAACACTTTCTACGGAAGGTGCCCCTGCCCATGACAAAGGGGTTGGAACTAGATGATCTTTAAGGTCCCTTCCAACCAAACCATTCTATGATTCTATGGAAAGTACTGACTACCTTTCTGCCATAAAAGAACTGGTATGTCAGGTTTGAAAAAGCAGTTATGCCTGTGTGAGGACAGGAGAGGAGAGGAAAACCTGCAGGCACACCTGCTGTACAGACTCCTGCCTTCTTTTCCTATGCAAAACTAGTGGAGTGGAGCCGCTGCCTATGACTCAGATACCCAGTTACTACAGCAGTACAAGCAAATAACACTGAAACAGCTGTCAAAAATGTTATGCCCTGTTTTGAGGTAGCTTAAACATATTGGCAAATTCATGTGGAGAGACAGCAGGTAAGTGAAAGCTGAATTAATGATGTATTAGGTCAGTTGCATTGCAAGAGAGAAAGATTCTGGAAAGGAAGATGATACAACTTTCTCATGTCCTGAAGTGGTAGAAATCTCTCATTATATACAGACTTGAACAAGGCAAGTCTATCACAAGATAAAAGACAACACAAATACTCTTAAGCCACCAAAGACCATTTTTTTCTAATGGCTGAAACATTCATAGTGAGAAACAAATAAAATATTCCACTAAAACACAGTGATATTCAACATAATCAAATGAAATCAATGCCAACTGAAATAACTGCAAATACCTACCAGAAAATTACCTGCCATAATTACTCAGAGATTTTAGATTTAATTGTTCATGATAGTCCTGGAATTCAGCGTAAGCAACAGAAGAAGAATGCTAAAGAAAATTAAGAAAAAAAAAAAGGAAAAAGGCAGAAGCGATGCTATATTGCTCCATTACAGCATATAGACAAATGCAGCTTAACATGGATGAGTGTAACAGTAGCTGCATTTCACTGTATTTTCTGGGACCAGATCATGTTTCTCTGCCTGGCAACTCAATATGAAACATCAACTGTCGACAAACAGAATGACCATAAAGTCAGTATAAGTTGATTAAAAGGTTTTTTCATTTAATACTGACATTTTTGATTCTAGTCAGAACCATCAAATCATCATGACTTAAACATGTATTTTGCTCTCCTTTTGCTACAATGAAGAAAAATAGAGATAAAAATACTAAAAAAAGTCACATTATAACCAAAATGTTACTCCCCCAAACCCAGAAGCTTTCATGCAAACTCTGTCATTCAAGCATGCTACAATTTACTTAATTTACTTTTTTTTCAGTATGTTAGAAACATTTTATTAGAGAAATTTGGTATCTGTGGATGACAAAATTTTAAACTCCAGGAAGCACCAAAAAGTGTATCATATTTTCTCCAGTTTTGTGATTTTCAAATGTCCTAATAGGACATGGTCCATGGCAGTTCTTGAGGAGAGCCATTATGACTCTTCAAAATTGCCATTACTATTTTGGCTCAGTTTTTACCAGAATTTGTCCCTGAGCACACACCTATCTCCTTGGTCATTCATACCTAATCCAGCTTTGGGAAGCTCCACAGGTTTTCTAGAAAAGCCTTGCTACACAGTTGCTATGTATTTCATCAGAGAGGTTAAAGGCAGTACAAGTCAGCAGATGAACATCACAAAACACTACTCCTGCACTTACCCTCAGGCATGCCTTCCACAAAGGTATGCTAGGTGTGCCTAGCTCAGGCCTTGATATTCACCTTGTTACCTTGTGGCCTGTGTTAGTGGATGGAGATCTAGCAAACACAAACAACTGACACTAGAGTTCACTTCGTATTACCCTGTTTCTCTCCACTCTAAAGGAAATTCTTGTTGATCAATTTAGGTGTAGACATCTACATAGCACATGTCTGAAGTTATGTTTGATAAACCCTAACCTAAATGACATCCAGAAAAAGATTTCCTTTATTGCTAATAATCGTGTTTGAATGTGTGCCTTATTTACCCCTTTAATTCATTCAGTCTAAGCTTCCACACCATGATTCTTGATAAACCCCTTATGAATAGACTGAAGAGTCTCAGCAGCTTATGTACATACGGTGGTCCAACCACCTTTTCATCTTGTCTTTGTTAAATGAGACAGATTGATTTAGAAACACCTCATCTAAGTAGCTTCCCCTAGTCCCTGTATTACATCTTACACTTTTTGATACTCTCCTCTCCAGGTTTTCAATCCAGAGATGTAGAATGTGATCTGTGCTTGCTCACACTGCACCAAGAGACACCACTGGCTTACAGCTAAGCTACATCTTTACATAAGACCTTCACAAAAACTCTTGCAGCAAAAAGCTTTCAACTGTAGCTGTAAAGCTGCAATTAGCAGTTTGCTGCTGGGAGAAAAGAAATAAATATATAAAAGAGATGAAACTGTGATTAAATACACAAAAGAACTCTTTAGTCTAGAACTTCAAACATACACTGTTTTGTTGTTTATATCTCCAGTCACTGAAGGTGAGACCATTGTGCTCAGGATACAAATGTATCACAGATGAAGTACAACTACCATTCTCTGTTCTCTTCTTTGACCACAGAGCCTTGTGCTTTTATTTTCTCCTGCCTGTGTAACTTTGCCCTAATTTCTAATTCTGTTATTATCCTCTCATTGCTTTGGGTCAGAAGCATGTGTTTTTCTTCCTGTTTGAAATCTATGTCTATGGTCTGGGTCAAGGAGAATGCCATGTTAAAGAGCAATGTGCTTAATGAGCTTTGCTGCATTTTTTTACTTTAACAGCAATAGAAAAATCTAAGATAAGAAAATATGTTGTTAGGTACACTGGATTAACTACTATTATTTTTAAATCCCAACAAAGGATTTTTTCCTAGAAGATATACAAATACCTACCAAAACGTCAGGCCATGGATATGCACCGGGACTTCTCTGTGGATTTTTTTTTCGGTAGTATATGAAATTTGGTCTTTGTGTCACATTTATGCCACATTTCCCTCTTCAGTTTTTCAGTATTTGGCCTGTAAAAATTTTAATGCCTTCAGCCTGTTGGCTCACACACCACGCAACTCCAGCCTGGTAGTAATGAGTAAGCCATGGCCAGAACTGCTTACTTCACAACCACTGACAGTCAGCAGATGTGAGCAATTCTCTGAACCCTGTGAGGATATAAGGCTATGGCTGGCTTGAATATTCTTCCTTTTTTCCCCTCCAAAAAACAAAGGTTGGTTGTACCATCTTCTGATATATTCAATGATGGCTATCACAGAAGTTGAATAGCTCTCCCTCTCTCCTTTATGTAAACACATCGACATTTATCTTACTCCTTTCTCTCCTTTTTTTTTCCTACTGTCTCACTTCCTTTCCAGCCTTGTGTTTATTCCTGCTGTTTTATAATGTACCTTTTTCAACTCTCCTGTGTCTCTTCAAGGATGGGGAAAAATGAGAACCTCCTCACACTATATGCATGTGATTCCATAAATATTATACAGGGACATGACTTTTCACTCTGTATTTTTCTTCAAACCAAAGCCACGTTGCATCTGCAAACACAGTCAGTTCAGGCTTAGCAATGGGGGAAAAAAAGGCAGGCAACAACAAAATATCTGACCAAATACGGAAATTAGTTTCTGTAAAAAGAATGATAGATTAGGGTTTGCCAGGACAGAAAAAAAATGAGTAAGGAGGAGTATGATGGAAGACCACCATACCACACATACAAAACTCGTAAAAGATGAGACTTCAGCCAACACGGGAACCAGAGGGCATTATACTGAACCAGCCATTTGAACACAACACGAGGCAAGGGGATCTTTACACAACATCTGTAGGGCAGGTCTTTGACCACAGCCATGCACTGGGGATGGCCAGAATTTATACAGGTTCAAAAGACAACTGGATAATTTTACAGGAGAACAAACCCTAGGTCCTGTGATGTCTCCACTGGTCACAGTATTCAGAGAAAACACCACTGTGTATGTGCTTTATGCAGCTCCCCAGTTGCTACCATTGCACACCAACAAAGAAAGATGATGCACAGACAGTGGATTTTTGTCTGAAGAATAAAGTGACCCTGAGGGACATTCACAGGTTAAGGGGAGTTTGAAAGTTTGCTCTGCTGGATTCAGGCCAGAGCAGCACCTTCTTATGCAAGAAAGACTCTCTGTTCTGTCGTCTATGGCAGCACAGATACTTCAAATGAGCTTTTCCAACATAACACCTATGTAACTGCAGATTTTCTACTACAAAAATTCAAAATCATGAGTTACATAATTTTATAACTGTTAGAGGTGCCAGAGTGCATTCAAGCACTGCCTATGCCCAAACATGCTTAAGTAACAGAAATCACAGGGAAATGCTTCACATATTATAACTGTATGACAGAATGTAAGCTTTACATTCACAAAGATTCACCTGCAGAAGGGGTGGGGGCAATTTTGAGATGCTCCAACATTTCTACAATTACAACTGCAGTATAGAGAGAAGATCAGATCTCAGTCCTTTCAAAAAATTTTGTAATCCCCTGTAAAAGTCTACATATACCAGATTCACCTGGACAGTCCAAGCTTATCTTTCAGGATCCACCACCAATCTCTTCTTTTCATTCAAGTCCCAGAGGGTTGTCTGCCAAGTGAAACATTTACTCATGATATTTAGGTGGGCGCTGGAATACTAAACACTGCTATTGTCTACATGAAACCTGTGGGAAAATGTATATCTAATTAATTTTTTCCCTCTATTTTTTAGAGGGTAGTTTGCTAAAAATAAATATTGTTGAAATAGCTGTGCTTCTGGGTTAGTTATTTCATCAGAACAGGCCCAACTACATGTACTCTAAATTAATATGAAAAAAGTTGTCCTGCTATTCAATCAACAGGATATTCTAATTTTATATGTCTCAAGAGAACGTGTTTTATTCCTTGCCTGTTTTAACCTTTTTTGATGCAAATTTGACATATTTTCTTCCCTACTGTCAATACTATAGTAGTGCAAAGACATGGATCCAAACACCTCTTTGCAACAGCCAAGTTTTGCTACATCCAAATTAAATTTCCCTGAGACATGAAAACTATCTGCGGCAAGTAATACAGTGCTCTGTACTAAATAACAACATTCTGAACAGCTGCCCTGAAGCAACAGAAATATACTTCCTTCTCCATTATTAAAAAGTAATTTAGTCCTCTCATAGGAAAAAACACCCAAACACCACAGGTTGAAAGGTACAGCCCAATAGCAACTGAAAACCTCTGAAGTTTTTTTCCAAGGAATTACCAGGAATTAAGGCGGTATTTTCCTCCTCCTTCCTGATTTTTGTCCCTCTAGCATGGCCAAGTGGAGGCAAAGTGTGTCATTTGGGGAGAGCAACGCCTCTGCAGGATCCTTTCCACTTATCCAGCAGCTGGACACAGCCCTGATCAAAATTACATCCACAATCCAGCAAGTTCATCCAGTCAAAAACCAGACAACAAAGTCTTTAGCTTAAAGCCTCACAACAGCTTTCACAAACAGAGTACACAGTGCAGACCCAGAATATGAATCCAATTGCTTAAAATAAAACAATTACAACAAAATATAAAAAGAAATATTCACAGAAAATACAGTACATCAGCTTAATAAAAACTTCTATCAAATACAGCATGCAACTGATTCTCAAATACATGATGTGGACCACTTCTGTAATTCCAACCACTATTTACTATAAAGTGAAGGAAAGTCTGTTAAATTTAAGAAGATGAAAGCAACAACAGTCTTCAATTTTTCAGAACTGCACTCAGAATCATTACTGAAATTATGATCACATCACAACATGAAAATTCAGGCAAACAAAAAAACATTACTGAGTCACCCCATTTTAAAACATTCAAGAGCTTTTGAGCTCACAGCCCAAGAAATTGAGAAGATATGTTACTTTTCTGCAGGTTAACTAAGCTGTTTTAACAACATTTTTGAATTAAACAGATGTTAAGCATGTTTACACAAGACTTATTTCAAATTAAGAGTGGTTTATTTGAATTTAAGTTTGGGAAAATGCATTTTTAAGCTAAATAGGTAGATGCTATGCTCAAAATGCAGTGAGTGTTTACACAGAGTTCTGCACCGGTTCAGCTTCATCTAGGCATCCCCTTTCAGAACAGCAGCATCTCTGCGCAGCCATACATCTTTCCCAGAAAACAGGTCATACATACTCCTGGCTTTTCCTTTCCAAAAATCTTCCCCCACTCTTAAATACATAGCCCCACATTCCTTACATGTTGCCAAGCAACTTCTCTATCTATCTCCTGCCTGAGCAGAAAGAAATCAACTCCAAATGAATGTGTCTACACTTTATGCAGGATAGAACCTGGCCTCAGCAGCTTTGATCCCAAAAGCTGTAGCTTGTGTTCCCAAGAAAGGTTCAGGGGGAAATAAAGCGGCACAGCCAGCAGCAGCATCCCAGCTGACACTACTGCTGGCTGCATCAGGCCTCTCCTCCTATTTTATCCAGTATAAAGGCAAACTACTTATGGTCAATATGTTTAACTTCAAACTGTATCAAAGGAGGGAGTTTTAATGCAGTGAGATATGTGACAGCTGAGAGCTGGAGTGCACACAGCCTCTCCTCTCAACTCATTCACACAGGGTCATTACAGGAATAAACTGTGTATGAAAGCAGCTCCACTTCTTAAAGCTTTCACCTCCTGGCTACTCTCAGATTATCAGTGAGCAGAGAACACATCATAGCTCCTGAAGCTATTAATATGGATGGCTTCTTCACACCCATTGTATTCATTTTTACAGCTTGGATCAATTTGCAAATTATTTTTAAAAGGGAACAAACATGAAATGACAATTTAAATGAAAAGAAGGTAATAAATACATAGCTTCTATCCTTGTTAAAACATCTGCCTTTTTCTACTTTAAGAAGCCTTTTAAATACATGCCCCAGATTTCTGTTGGTAACAAGTTTCAGTATTAGCCCAACCCAGAATGAGTGGTTTACTTGGCTGAAGGGAAAAAAAAGACCAAAAAACACTTGTTGACACTAACAGGGACCTTGAAGCAAGGACATACAAAGAAAATATTCATGACCAGCAGACTCTTAAATCGAATACAGAGTAACATTCATCTAGACAGCATTATTTCAGAGTTTGGGGATAGACTTTTACGTTACGAGCCCCAAATGTAGTTCCAGTAGGGAGCATGCATCTGTCAGTCTGCAGCCGTGAGTCATTACCACCACAGGGTGCTTGGACGCACCCTCCCGCTCTGCAAACAGGTGCATATTTTCATGCATGGACACACATCCTCTTTAGGGAAGAATCTGGTCCTGAAAACTTAGAACTCCTGAACTCTCCTCTCCTGAAATGACTATAAGGGAGTTGATAAAAATCCAACAATTCTTTGCATAGGTGCAAATAACTATATGTAGTCTGAAAACAAAGAGCCACATTTTACTAGTATGATCAAAGTCTATGAGTTGTTAAAAATTATTGCAAATATTTGTAGCAAGAAACAGGCCAACCAAGATAAATGGCAAAACCAGAAATAATATCATATTTCAGGTTTGAAAGATCACATACAGCTCTAAAGCAGGCATAACCTGGATTTAGTGTTAAAAGTGCTGAGAATGCTGAGTTACCATAACTCAATTGTGTTAATCATATTAGACAACCTGAGAGCAAAGGATGGTTGCCATACATGGCACAGGGGGGAATGCTGGCAAGTGGGCAGCAATTATATAGTCAGCCCCTGCAGGAAACTGAGACAGGTGATTACTGCTTTTGAACACTGAAAGACCAGAGAGGTGATGTAAAGAAAACCATAATATAGCATAAAACTAACATGTCTACTATGCCCATGACTGTGTTCACCTAGTAATTATACAGTCCACTTTATCTCAGATAATGCAGGTAATTTGTAGGTCTTCTTGACTCCTTTAGGTACAGTGCCCTCATAGTGAAAAAATATAATTAATATTTTTAATTTCTTTGCATCCAAATTAAATTTTTAAAGGACTGAGCAAGATTGTTATTGAATCTGGGCCCCCTCTGAGCAGGCAGATGGAACGAGTGAATAAGCTGGAATTAGGTAAAGAGATTTGAAAAGCTCAAATTCAGGTGCAGTAACAGTATCTCCATTGAAAGCACCGTAAAACAGTGAGCTGGCCTGCATGATCCCCTTAGCCACTGCAATGGGCAGTGGGATGAACAGATGTACAAACTGCCAGGGAATGGCACTGACACGTGTTGCAAATCCTAGCTAGATGTGACACCAACACTTTAAGAAAGATACCTTTAACAAAATCAACATGATTACCAAGTTCCTTTAATATTCAGTCCCCAGATGCTTTCACTGTCCTGAATGCAAAGCCACTCTGTTTACAGGGCTAATGCAGGAGTAGAAGTCCTGTAAATTGAGGTTTTGTTTTCATTTTCTATTTAACCTTTCAGCATGAAATACAAAATGGCACCCACTAATAATCACGATTCATTTGTAACACAAAGTCTGTTGTACATAATCCCATGCATTGTTATTGCTATTCCTGGTTGGCATTTAATATATCAATAAGCATGAGCTGTTTCCCTCAAAACAATTTAATTATATTTTGCCAAGATACAAACTCTGAAAGAGTACAAATTTATAAAAAAAACCCAAATCTTTCTGTGGTGCTCTTCAGACTTTACAGTGTATTACAGATGAAACATTTGAAATCTAAGCAGGGTTCAGGCAGAACCCGGAATCAGAGATGGTGGTATATTTGCCATTTATTTGGTTAGAACAGTACCTTTTGTTTGTTGGGGTTTTTTTAATCCTATCTAATTTGGTTTCATTATGTGAAGGAGAAAAATCAAACACAGCATCTTTTTAATCATTCAGAGCCTATGCAACATACAACTGAACAGCAAATGCCTTATGAAGTAAAGCAGATGGACTACATTATGCATGTGCCCAAGCATTTTAGGAAAGTATAAGAAGAATTCCTGGGCAGTGGCGACTATAGAAAAACTTGGTTCTCTTGTGTAAACAGTGTTTTCCCCAACAGCTGTATTCCCCTTCCTGTTTATTCTTCACTTCTGCAGAATTCTCTCAGTTCAGTCACATCTGTATTTCATTTATTTTTAAAAAATATTCCTTTAGCTATCCTCCTAGACTTTTCAGATTATTAAGGCTGAGGGAATTTTCCAAATCTCATTTCTCTTTTCACAACCTACTCTGGTCATATTTTTTACACTTCATTTAGGTTCTGAATTCACAAAATAATCCACATGGGTAACAGGCTTTGCCCACATAGACCAGCTTGCAGGGTTTGCGTTTTCATGTGAGCAATAGAAATTGTCTAGGCAATCATCTTTTATTTTCCATTTTCAGAATAATATTTCAGAAAATAGTGTGCAGTTGTTTTTATCTTTTTTTAAAAAATCCAATATTAAATTTAATATTTACACATTTCTATAATTATTAGACACGAGAAAATTCTTGGAGCTTAATTTTTATCACATCATGTTTGAGAGAGTCTTTTTAATACTGGGACCAAAACCCATTATTACATAGACGTTAACACTATTGATTTAAATCACCAATTTTTTTTTACAATATTCACTGTACTCTGTGGAAACATTTTATATTCTGCCATTTAAGTGAACAGAAATTTTTAGGATGTGTCTGATGTGTCTGCCTACCTTTTCGCAAAAAAAAATACAAGTCTGAAAATGTACAAATAACCCAAATCTACCTTTTTGGATTTTAGCAAGGTTACATGAAACAAAGTTGTTAAAAAACTATATTGTATCTGTAGTCTAGCACTTAATTTTATTGTATTTTACAGCCATTTTTCTGACTCTCACCTCAAACTCTTCTTTCTTAAAAATAACTGAACAGATGATGAACCATTTCTCAAGGGCAAGCATTAATGTCTGGAAGCATATTCTACAAGCAATAACTCTAAAGATGATGTAATCTGTTCCAAGAAATCTGTTTCTATTTTCAAGTGGCATACTCTTATTATGCTTTTAAAAGGGCATCTCCATCACACATTGTTACTTTGCTTTTAACCCAGAAACAATAATCAGTGATATTTAATATACATGAAATGGCTTCAGAAAATAATTGATTTTATATCATTATGTACTCCGAGTCTTACAAATGGTACTTGAAATGGTAATTTAAAGTTATAAGACTATAAAATGCTTTTACTGTGAAGAGCATTTCTGCTAAAGGTCACGTTTTCAAAAGAGGTACATCTTTCCTAACTGCCTTAAAATGCTTGAGCATTTTGTATGTGAAATACCTTGCAAATGTTTTGGTTTCTCCACTTAATGTTACTAAATACAAGATTGGAGAACCTGGAAAGAACATTATAGCAGAAACTCCTCAATGAAAACACACTCAGCACTGGAACTCCATCTGCTTTTACAAGGAGAGAAAATAATGACAAAGCAGTAACTACAATTTTGATTGAAGAGCACTTTTTAATGTGCTTTGTTTTTCGCTACCCTAATTTCTAGGTAAATCACTAAATTTAGCATTTCCAACACCATTTACTTTCATACTAAAACAAAAAATGAGTTCAAAACCCATAGTCTAACTGCTATTCTCTACCAGAATGAAACCAAACCTATTTTTGATGGCACAGGCATGCCACAAGAAGTGGTATGTGTAGGTGTTGCTTATCAACATATCCTAAGAGCGGGCTGTTATCTCTATCTCTGCTATCACATTGCTACACTAAGATGTGGATCTCAGAGTGCATTTTGACACCATCTTACTAATTTTAGAGGACACAGCTACCTTGCAGACAGTATTACTGCATCTCCTGGAAGCTCACCTACTCTTCTAGAGAGCAGAAGCAGCAATCCAAATCAGCGAAGAGAATGGGTGGGGGCTTTTTTTTTAAATGAAGATTTTGAACCAAAAGTGATAAAAATCCTATCTATCAATATGATAGGTTTTACTGTCTCAGGTTCCTAACAGGTATTATGAAAGCCACTGTTCTTTTTTCACATGACAGTGCCACACACCTCATATCCAGCGTACGGTCTACTAAAGCAACTCAGATCTTTCTGACACCTCCAGAGCACAAACACCAACATGAGCTCTCTCACATGCAGGGGCCTACACTATCGTCACCTCAAGATAAATGTGCTTTGTTTTCATATGAAGTTGAAATTTACTGGGGAAGTATCACCTAAAATGAAACAGAGATGACTACTGTCGAAAACTTTTTTTTAAAATTATTTTTGTTAATTTTTAAAACCCAAGGTTGGTCAACAGTGACTACCCTAGCTGGCTCTAAACATCCATCAGTTACACTGCTATTTGTAACTATGACAACTTAGAGTCTCTTATTTACACCATTGTGACTGCCATGGCCAAAGACATTTTTCTTTAAGATGCTGGTGTACTTTGCTGCTTGGAAAACCAAAAGACTTTCCAGCTCAATATCATCTGCAGATGCAAATAGCATTAGCACATTTTCTCTTGGTTGGCTTTTAATAAGTGAACTAGAACATGACCAACAAACACCACCACAAATTTCCAAGAGGGTCACCCTCAAATGAATTATATTTATTAGATACAGAAAAACACTTGGAAAATATATTACAGATGCATGGTTTTGCCCTGGCAGGAAGAGAGTTAAGTTGATCTTTAAGTTACTTTCCATCTTTAAATTCTATGATCCTCTGAAACTTTGTTTAGTGTTCCTTGGCCAACATTCTCAACTCTCACCTCCTGAGAGCTCTTCTTTTTCTAGCAAAGTTAAATTTGCTTTTCCAGTAATCACTGACAAGGAAATGCAACAATCCAGATTTGCAATTTGTTTTCCATTACATGAATATTGACTAAAAATGCAAAAATATAAAAAATCCCAACATGTAATGTTATTTATAAACCTGTGTTTTTAGTTGCTCTTCAGTTTGCTAGCTTCTAAATGCCTACAGACTTCCTTTTCACTTAATTTTTACCAGAGACTGAAATTTACTTTCCAAGGATGGCAACTGCCAAGTCTGTTCTTATTTCAAAGATCAGCATCATATTTGTTTTTTCTCCTTTCCTAGGCCTTCTGCATTTTCTCAACTCTCCAAGAGTTTTCAAAAGTAACAGAGAATTTTAAAAAATTAAAACAATACTCCAGCACATTTCCACAGTGCCTTTAGGCTTGCTGGGCTGTTTGCAGCTGATGTTACTGGACAGGGGAGTAACAGATGGTGCTGTAACATGGTACAGCACCTTCATCATCACACAAGCCAAAACGCCCTCATGCCAGGCAGTGATAACAGGCAAGGGGACAGCAGGGGAACAGAGATGTAGGTCCTGAGCCTTCCTGAAAGGCTGCAGCAGAGGTATCTTATCTCTGCTTGCTCCAACCTTTACAATGAATACTTCAGTGTTTCCCTTCTGGCCTTTTAATCAACAGATTTACTCATATCTTCATTATTTCCCGGCTGTCCACACAAGTTCTAACTTTTAAGAAATAAAAGATATGCAAGGAAAGCTTGCACAGATCAGCCACTCCCTATATTGGTGCATTTATAACAACAACAGTTTAAGTTATTGTTATGTCATTATGAGTTGTTCTTGTTGAACTTTCCTTCTTCTCTTGCCAGATTTATCTTTAAATGCCATTTAAGGGCATTCATTTTGTTTCAAGTATATAAAGGGCTACAACTAAAAAGAACTGGAGATAAACTGTATCCAAACAACCCAGCTGCAAGCTTGCAAGTTTCTCAACAGCTGCATGCAAAGCAACAGGTGACTAAGGTGACTGGGCACTAAGATGCAGTGCAGCCTGTCTCAGGGAGCCCAGCATAGCCACTGGGTATTTACAAAGATATTCCAGCTTTGGTTCAAGCCTCAGAAGGAAGGGGAAGCAGAGGAGTACAAGAATGATGGAAGCGAAAAACAAATATAGAAAGGATTAACCTGCTTTATCAATGTAGCATGATAAACAACCTACCATGCCACAGATGTAATTTTCTTATAGTTAGCCTAAAGGCCAGCATGACAATTTTTTTTCAGCTCTCACTTTCTACTTGTTAGGGATGGCACTGAAATGTATAGGTTTGATGAAAAAGTCTATTTTGAATTGTATATGCATCTGAGATAGCACAGGCAAGTAAAACTGAACAGCAGTCGCTCCTGTGCTCCTGTAGGCTGCACATGAAGGCTGCTGCCCAGCATCATACCCTATCACTACACACCATGGCATTCCTGCTCAGAAAATGCATGGAAAAGCTTAACCTTTTCAGGGCTGGAAGAAGGACACCAGCACTTGGGTCATTTGGTCTACATTTTTACAACATCACAGCACAGTTCATGTTAGAGCGTACAGTCTCCAGATAAAAGAGACCAGATTTAGGAACCTTAAAAATGTGATCAGTGTGGAGAATTTGGTAAAAGGATATTAGCTCATTAAAATTCTTCTAAATATCACAGCACTGTTTAGATGCTCTCAAGGAACGCTTCAAACTGTGAACTTGGGATGGAAGACCTCTGTAACCAGAACAGCACTGGACTGTTCATAAAAACTGCTAATAGGAAAAAAAGAAGAAGTTACATAGCATTTATAGAACTCTGCAGGGGAAAGCAAATACCTATTTCCTTAGTTCGACTCAAGTAGCTACAATTACATAGATATCTTCAAACAACAATGTAAAAAGGCTGCTCTGCAGAGTTCTGAGACACTCTGAAAGGGGTAGTGTTGCTGGGTCTTGCATACTTAGACAGACGCCTTAAGAACAGCATTAGAAAATTCTTTCAAGTACCTCATTGTTTTGAAAGAGAGCTACAAAAATGTCAATGTTTTAACTCAGATTTTATCAGCTCTGAAAATACTGACTCAACTATTGATCTTTTAGCCTGAGCTATTCTGAGGGAAGGTATGAAAACCCATCTGGATTGATTTAACTTTGGTCTCCAAAAACAAGTACCACATCTGTATACATAACGATACATTAAGGATTACATTATAAAAGGCTACAGACTTGAAAAACAGTCCTTTAACTAAATGATATAAATACTGCTGATGCACTAGGTGCATTAAAGATCGTTAAACCAGCAGTGTTTACTTGAAATAAAAAAACCCCGTTTACTAAAGTAATACTTTGGATTTTTACAATCTGAAGTCTGAAGAAAACTTTCTTTCAAGTGCTCTGACAGGATCAGCTCCAATAACTACTTGGTGGTGTATCACTCAATATGCAGCTCCAGCTCAAAACACTTCTCTCTGGCAATGGTATATTTAAGAACCAAAAACCTTACACAAATAATTGTAACATCTTTCTCAACAAAACTAGCACGACTTCTTAAATTGTTGTTACAGATCCAAAATAAGCCCTAAAACCTCAGCATTACACTGCCACACTATGGCACAATTAAGATCTGCAAGCAAAAATAGAAAAAAAAAAAGACAATAAAAACTTGTCTACTTTAATTATTTAGGACTACAGTATCCGCCATTAATTTTTGTAAAGCACTAAAAACAAACTTAGATCTTGCTCAGCAACAGCTACCTAGGAACATTATGCTCGAGGATTTTATTTCAGTATTTTTTTTCCCAGATTCAAAAAGGAAAAGTTTACTTTCTGCAAGTATTAAATCTTCAAAGACTAGTTTGATATGCCTGTTGCACAGATGGGATATGTGGGGAAGTGGATACCAGGGGCATTTCTTTACTTTGTTGGCTACAAAAAGTGGAGCTTTTTGTTCTCTGCATTACAATGTGAACTGAAAGGTTTTCAGTTGACAGCCAGTTGGAGAAGAGAAATGTTCAAAAGACTTTCAAGTTTGGTTTTTTTAACTATTTGAGGTCATGCTACAGAATTTTAGAATCTACTTTCATTTTTTTATGTTATTTCAGATCTAGAAATATTTAAAACACTTAGTATTTCCACATTTTTTGCTACTAAATTTTGTAAGAGCATAAAAAAAACCCAAAACTTTTTTTTTTGCTGACCTTGAAGCACAGTAACCCAAGATGGCTGAAATTTCAGATCTAAGTTTTTACCTACAGCAGCTCACTGCACAAAACGTTATTTTAATTACTTTGCCATTTATATAATTTATGCTTTCCATAGCATTTGTTTTGCAAGAAAGCTATAAATCAGTCTTCTATGACCATTACCAGTATTGCTTTATTCATTCTAACATTCCATTTTTAAGTGTTTTCCTAATAAATCAAATATTATACATAAGCAATCAGCTGAGGCCAAGACCATACCAATTATTTTACCTGCAAGAACTTGCCATTACAAACATTTGCCATAGGGCATAATAAAATATATGTCTGGTGCCACAAGACTTACAGGAATACCCTGTACTGAGGCATTAAATAAAGACTAGATGACCAGCTGGGGTACTATTTGTTCCATCCCTTTCTTAACTGCTTTTGTCACCACTTTGGTTTACAAAAAATGGCACAGTTAGATGCATGCCAGTCCTTTCCTGTTAGGATGGTTTATTCAAGCTTTTAAAATCCCCAATTATATATCTTTCATCTTCAAACACTTACAGACTGCTCAAGCCATCAATTAACAGGGTTTTCTCTTTTATACATTACCCATCTCTAAGCCATGTACATATATACATGTACCCTTAATACAATTTCTGTTATTAGACCCCTGCGTTCAATTATGACACAATTTCTGTAATTTTTTTACTGCCTTTACTCAAAGCATGTGCCACTAGGTTATACCTATGGTCCTACGTCTTCCTGATAGCCAGCATGTATAAACAGCCAACTGTGAACATTACAGACCTTTAACAAACTGGGCTCTAGGGCCTCACTAGAAAATGAGGTCTCATGAGCATTCCTGAACTGTCACAGCATCAGCCCAAATAAATTCTACACTCTCACCTGGTGGGAAAACTGCAGACTACCACGTAGGACTTGTGATTTTGCAAGTCTTTTGGGAGGGGAGGAGTTTAGCAAACTTGAGTGACACTGAATGAAGATTATTTATATAGAGTGCCTCCTTAGCAGTTTTAGTGTTTAGCAGAACTGCATAAGGAACCTAAAAATAAATTCCAGATTTGCAACTCCTCCCCAAAATCCAACAATAGCGAATTTTGAAAATGTTGGTCTTTAACTGCCCTCAAAATTTAGCAGCAGATAGTAGAGCACTTCTGTTATTCTTTTTTTAGTTGCAAAAATCATTGTTCCCTTCCCCCTCTGACAGCAGACATATCTTCTTCCATTAGTCATTCAGGCATCACCACTAAGTATTCAAAATTAGACAACCTTCTTCAAAAATACATATTATCTAAATTATAAAAATGTATGCCGAAGCTGAATACACTACTAAAAATGCCTTTCCTTATAGCCCACACAGAAGAGATTAGCTAGGATAAAGGCATCCTTACTGCTTCTCAATTATGCCCTCCTTGGAAGAATCAAAACCATGCTTCATTGTCATTCATTAGGCAACCCCTTCTAGGAAACTAGAGGAAACTTCATACCTTCCTGAACTTTTCCATCTGCTTATAAAGATCTGGATCCAGCTCCTGAGACACATCTTTCATCCAGAGCAGAGCTCCTCTGTATTCAGTCCGATACTGTTCCATTCTGTTCACTGTCAGCCACGTGTCTGAGATGGCCCTGTATCTGAAAGTCTCCACTTCTTGATATAACCTACTGAGAGGAGTACGGAGTGCTAATCTGGGGGAAGGCACGAAGGAAAGAGAGGAAGGAGAGGAACATGTTAAACATATTGTTCCACAAAGGATTAATACAACTCCTGACAGTTTACTAGCACTCAAAAAACCACACAGCCAACACGGTTCACTTAAATGCTAGTGTATGTCCAGATGATTTTGCAACATGGTTGGAGGTACACACGAAACAGAATAATTTTGCATGAATATTGCATTTGCAACCATTCTGTTCAATTAGTGACTTTTCAATTACACGTGTGAGTGGAAAAGAAACCTCTTCTACTGTGCCTATGTATTTTATTTTGACAAGCCACTTGTACGTTATTACCATTCCTCTTCACAAGTTTCATTTAACAACTATAAAAATATACTCAAGGTAATTTATTACTGGAAAAATATCACACATGTATCAGGACTGTCATGCTAAACATCACAAAAAGCACTTCCATTAAGTGGAAGTCATCTTCCAGATATCTGAGTTTTTTTCTTTTTTTTTTTTTTAAAGAATTGGAACAATTCCTTTGAAGGACATTTACCTTCTGAAAGGATTTAGACGTTTTCCTAAATGTTTCTTCTGGCAACCACACTTTGGAAAGGCAGTAGGGGACACTGTTGTCCTCATTATGCCATCACTTCAGCTACTAATGGGATCTCAAAACTAGATGGGATTACTCCTTTTGCTTTGCTTCCTCCTGCTGCTCCTGCTTTCCTCTTGGTTTCTAGAAGCACCTCACTGGAATGGGTTCAATCAGTTCCACACCAGCACAGAGTTAGTTTAATGTGCTAGGAAGTCCCTTGGCATAAGAGAATTCCTAATTTCAGCTCCAGTAACCCAAGAAAGGTCTTCTTGATCTCCAGCTATGGAGCTAGTTATGAGCATGAAACATAAATAAAAGCAGTCCCAACTTTAACAAGAGTCTGAGGATAGCTCAAGAAAAGAAAGACAAATGGTTTTATTTTTATGTGAACGTATTGTAAAAGATGCCTTAAAAATGCATTGAGCAAGAGCTATAATAATATGTGAATTTATTGTGACTTGTTCTTTTCCACTACATTTCTTCTCATTCCACAGACTCTTACCCGGATATCCAAAGGAAAATTTAGTTTATGTAGATATGCACTGAGATTTCTATTAACAGCTAAGCTTCATAAAGAAGCAAGTCATCAGCGCTTTTGCTCAGAGGTGCTTTACATGTGTCTTAAAGATCCCAGTCATGGCTGTTACTGGAGGTGCTAATGACCAAACTCTAGCCCAAAGTAAACATATGAAATTCTCAGTGCTCTGCACGCTATGCTTTATTTTGAGCCAAACAACTGCACTGTTAAGCTAAAGCCAGAAAATATCACAGTAGTTAAAAGGACTCCCCTCCCCCAAATCCTGTAAAACATAATGGAATAGAACGTTGTTTTGTGAGTGATGGTGAATTTCATGCTTTCGTAGTCCTAATGCTGTTAAAAAGAGCGTCACAATACTTATAATGCTATCAAGTACTGCTACTTTTAAACTCCTAGAGCAAACACTGGGTCAGTGAGACATCAAGGGCTCTGGTTAACAGCAGGTGTTAGTGTGCTTGTGTGTCCCCTTGGATTCCTTACCTTTTACTTGCTCCTACACAAGCTACATGAGCTCTGTAGAGATCTAGGATCTTGTCTCAGGGGGACTTTAGTGTAAAGTTCAAACAGGAGATGGCATTCACACGTCTCCTTTCTCCTCTGTCTAGTTGAGGTATGAGACTCGATGGCCCAAAAAAAGCATTCCCTTACTCATTTCCTCCCTTGCAGGACCCAGACACCTCCTCAGTGAGCCTGCTGTGGCATTTCTCTGCAGAGTAAGAACTGCCACCAAGCAGGAGAGGGACCTGACAACAGCTCCTTCACAACCCTATTGCTGGAGAGGCCATGGAGATGCTCCAGTACAGCTTTAGAACTACTGAGCTGAACAGGCACAGGCAGGAGATCTGGAGATACACACATAGCAGGTCCATAAGACAAAAAGCAGTATCAGGCAAAATTCAAGAAGCTACTAATATTGCCAATACTACAGCAGATTTTGTCAATAATTCTCCTATCAATTGGTTCCTGAAACATTTCAAATGGACAAATGAATTATGCCAATGGTGAATCAACTACCATTATCACAAGTACTTTGTAAATCAGACAGCAACGTTGACCCATATACCTTTGCTGAGAAGAAAAGCAGAGGGCCTTTCCTGTAGCTTGCATCATTTTTCCTGCTCTTGTTTTATCCTGAGAACCCTGTGATCGAAGAAATTTCCCCAATTCATTTTCTTCCTGAGATAGAACTAACAAAAAATAAATGAGTTGTCAAATATGTTATTTAATTGGTTCCTAACAGCTTTAAAACTGGCCTAACATCAAACAGCTTAAGTCAATTTAGGTCCAAGCAGCAAAGCAAAAATTAATAATTTCACAGAATTCCTGCATCTAGTAAACGTAAGATCTGATTCATTTGAGACATTTGCTGATACACTTAACAAGAATCACAAAATTCCATCAGCACCAAAAGACAACAGGAAAAACGTGCTATTTCTTTCTTAAAAAAAAAAAATTGGCTGGTTCTATTACAAAAAGGGCTGTTTTGATTGCAGTATCTTTCAGTGTTGGGTTTTTTTGGGATCTGTCTGGTTTGGTAGGTTGGTTTTTAATTCTTTTTTACCACTTGGACTGCCTCAGCTGATCTTTGGTAGCATACTTTTATTGAAGCTAATTCCAAGTTGTACTAACCAAAACTCATTCACTTGCTTTTTTCTTGCTCACTATTTATCATGCTTGAATACATAAAATTTCACATCAAAAATATAGTACTTCATTTTAAAGAACATTTACTTTCAAAATTACTTGGCAAGATTACTTGGCAACTTTAACATTCTATACAATTCAAACACTGTATTTCAACTATCTGAAATACATCTACCTCAAAGTAACTGATCATTTTTTAAAAAAGAAGATGAAGTGGTTTTACACTGATTTGTTGAATACTTCTAAACTGGGACCCTGGATCTTGAAGAACCTTACAAAAACATTTCATTATGCCCTTATCTCTTTGTCTTCTAAAGTGGTTATCTCCTATAGTACCAATTTTAACCCACTATCAAGAGGGAGAATGGCCTAAAACAACAGGAGAACATCTCTTGAAGTCCTCTTGACATTTTTCAAAATGTTGACAGTCAACTCCAATGCAGACTCAGCACACTTTGGTAGAAGATGCACATCTGCATCTGATGCAAATCTTTGCATCATAGATTTCACCTGCTACTTCTTGAACTGTATGCACTACTGTTCTGTATTTCAGTTTTACCTCCTGATTCTGAAACATTATCTCTGACTTTCTTTGGATAAAGAAAAATGAAAGGCTTAAGAAAATATGGGTAACATTCAACAAAAGACAGGTAAATTAGAAGATGACTTCAGAGCTGGAGTCTCTGCTTCAGGCCAGAAATCAAACAATATTGACTGCAGAGAACCTTTAGAGGACATTTAATACAACTTGCTGTTTGACACTTCCCAAATTAGGTCCCCCCCATCTCTCACTAATGACTGTCACTAATTACTGAACGCTTGTTACAATCAAGTCAGCATTATCAAATTCACCATAATAGCATGCATTACTTAATTATAAAACTAGCAACAAGGCAAAAATTCTTCATCAGCAATCCTGATTAACAAAAAAGACAAAACACTCAAACAGTTTAGAAAGGAGTTATGATTTCTAGACAACATATTTCTGAATTTACACAAGCCAACCAAGTAAGGGGAAAAAAAATTAAGAAAGCTTTCTCCAGCCATTATTGCTATCACTGCATTATATCAATGTATAAAAATTCAGAACTGGGAAATCTTCAAAGAAATAAGCAAATCTGCATTCAGCTGTCTGCAAGGAACATTATCTTTACTTTTGAATAGCATGAAACTACTAGTTCCCCACTTTCATTTTTACCTTTTCACTTGTTCAATGATTCCATAATGCAGACCTTCTTATCATTTTAACTACTGTGTTTGATCATACTTACAACAAATCCTTTTTTGATACAGTTCAATTGCTTTCAGCAACTCCATACACGTTCTCTGAATAGAGTGGAACAGCTGATATGGAAACAAAATACACAAAAATTTGTCAAGTGTATGCAAGAAACACTGAGGAATAAAATACAAGAAAGAACTTAATTTTTTGTAGAAATCATTAGGGATCATTATTTTCTTCTTGAACAATGAGCAATATTTCTGGTGTTTTTCTTATTAATGGTGCTCTTATTTCAATTAAGTTATTCACTGAAACTACAGACTGATCAATCAAAAATTTACATAAAGAAAATAAAGAAAAAATAACTCTGGAAACAGATTTATAATAAACAGTTGATAGTTAACCAAACTACTTCTGTTGGGGGGTTTTTAGGTAATATCTTTGTATAGATATGAACATGTACAAATTTGTTTCTAAAAACCTCATGGTAGAGCAGACTTATCAAAATATCTATCAATCAATCATTCTCACGTGTGGAAATAAGCATACTGAATTTTTCATAGACACTGTGAAGTCTAGTGGAACAAACTTACATAGGTACGGCAACACGGAAAGCTGTTGATTTAAACTGAAAGTTTTACTGGCATAAGCAAATTTCTAAAGCAGCAGCTTCCAAAGGAAGCAGAGGTAAAAAAAAAAAAAAGTCAGTCATGACTACATTTGAAGATTGTTTCTAGGCAATAGAAAAATTACAACTCTTTCTGTCTGGCCATCTACAATCTCCAGCCTGCAACTTAAACCTAAACTCTACCATATCAGGCATTACACAGCTAGAAGTAAAATGGACCACTGGCACAGTAAGCGCCTTCTTGCAGTGCTGCCTGACTGCAAATTTTCACAGGTCTTGTCTTTTAAACTGGGAGTATGACTTGCAGGTGAGGAGTCGTCCAAAACATGCTTATTTCACTGGTGTGAACACAGGTTTCCCTATTTCCAATCCCACCTGAGCTAACAAAGCATCCTTCCTAATGAGTCTGCAACACAGTAGACATGGTAAAAACTCAGGTATTTATTTATAAAATACTGTTCCATACTTCCAGCTTGTTTTACATCAATACTCTTGATTTATAACCCATTGTGAAGACTACATAGGTAGAACCACCAGGTGATAAAGTACCACTGTTCTTGTGTTTATTGTAATACAGCCTCCTGTATTGCAGCTAAAACCTAAATAAACTGAGAATCCTAAGTCAATATTGTTTTTAAGAAACTGCAAGAAAGCCGGTAAGGCAAAACATTTACCCTCACATAAGAAAACAACACAAACAAAACTTACACACACGTTAACTGGGTTATTACACCTCTGCAGTATATCCTCAATTTTTTGCTTTGTCTCAAAGACATTCGAGGTCTTCAATTTGTAGAACCTTTAACTATTTTTTTTTTCCTCAGTGGGGTTGAGGATACTGACAGTAGGACTGTATTTGTCACACAGCAGGATTCCTTCTCTTGGTTTTATTTTACAGATTTTCAGAAGCTTCTTTGGCCACGTCAGAACCCAGAATCTGCTCAAAACCTCCAGAGCAGAATGCACTGTGCACCTTGCTCCTTGGCATACTGCATGTTTTTCTGGTATATGTGGTATTTTATACTTGTATAAAGAATGTCATTTGTACACTCTATAAAATACTATTACAACCCCCCCTCCGCCAAACTACCTTAAACTGACATAGGCAAAGGATAAAGATGATCTCCTGATCCCCCCGCTAACAAAAGGAGAAAATCTGTCACTAAAACACTAAAATAAATGTGAGATATGTTAAGTTCCAAATAAAGTTAGAGGGACATGGGGTTTTGTGTTACAAAATTCCACCATATTCCCTCAATTTACATAGATACTTTTGTCAGAATTTGGAAGAGATATTACATGAAAATGATAAAAATCTATGTGTGCTACTATGTACTATGTGCACGCATAGTAAAGGCTTGGTGGAAATGAAAACACTTTAAAAATTAACAAAGAGAGAACACCCATTATGTAAACATTACAAACCTCTAGTTTTGCATCCAGATCTGCATCTGAAGCCACAACATGTTCATCTTCCTTTTTTCCTGTAACTTTTATAAGGGTTTGTTTTGTTTTCCAGTATTTCTGTTGCATTTTATTGACCACAGATTTTTCTTGGCTTTGAGCATATTGATCATAAAATTCTCTTGGATAGTTGCTAGAATATTAACAAACAAAATTAAAAACTTCAATTGGATGCTTTAAAAATAAGTCTAACACACCCAATTAATACATTTCCATTAAGAATACTGCATTTGCACGCCAACACATATATTCTAACATGAGGTTCCTCATTACGCATTAATAAAAAAGCAATTAAATTAGTACTATATTTCCCACCCTACTCTGAAAAAGACACTGATTTCTATTTGAATGTCTTAACCATGCAGTACTGCCTAATAAACAGCTGCAAAGAATTCTTCCCAATGCATTACGAAATGATTTATAGCCCATGGAATTCACTTTTTATTTTGTATAATTAATAGGAGAGTTTCAAGTGAACTAGCAGAGTTGCTTAAGCAGGTAGCAATTTTCATGCCATTTCAGCACTGTTGGGATTTCACGAATCTCATTGTATGAATGGGATTAGACTACTTCTTGCCCTCCTTTTTTTTGTAATTGAATAAAAAAAGCATTAGAAGAACACTCGTCTCTTTTGAGCATGCCATGTGAAAGACTGATATCTCACATTTCTCTTTATACAATTGGCTACATGACAATTGTGGGTATGTAGGGTATGTAACATCTTTTCTTTCAAGGATTAGTTTTCACTGACAAATAATTCTGCATTCCTGTAGCAGACCTAATAAAAAGTGCAATATATAAATTCCATATTCCACAATATTTAAACCATACCAAGACAGCTGAATAGAAAATACAGCCTTACAATGAAACCTTGGTGTCTTTCAGGAAGTGTTATTCCATTACTAATTTGTGCAGAAGTACATGCATTTTCCTATGTGCATATATAAAAAGCTGCAGTACTCTTTCAGCTTTTTAGAAGCACATGGTTGCTAAAAATTGCTATATCGAATACTCCATGAAACTTAAAAAGGTTGAGTTTATTTTGAAAAGATACCTTCCACCTGTGGAATGACAAACTGTGGTTCAATAGTGAGATATTGACCCCTAGCTCTGTTCACAACACACAGACTGCTCAGAGATGCTACCCCAAGAGATCTTCAGACCCAACATACACATCAAGTGATGTACGGAGACACTTGTTCCCCGCATGGCAGGGGGTTAGAACCAGATCATCTGTAAGGTCCCTTCCAATCCAGGTCATTCAATCATTCTATGATCCTCTGATTATATGTATCTGTATCTATATATTCGCTGTGAAGTAACACAGACATTCTGAAAAAACAAGCCATTGGTACACATGTTCTCCAAAAGGGTAGCACATCTACCCTACATAGTTACTAGTGACACAGTTTAACCTGAAAAGGAAATTTTTTTCACAGGGGTATATTACTTGCTTTAGTTACTTTTAATCAGCGAGTTAGGTGACAGTGCCTTAATCACCAAAGAGATGGTAAGAAATTAAACTGGAAGTGAGCAGGGACATAATTTAAAAAAGCACTTATACAAAGCATTTCTTAGCTTCTTCACCAAACTTGAACAGCAAAGACATTTACCCATTTAATTCTACACAAACATTAGTTCCAAGAGTTTAATTTATGAATTAAAACTAAAATAAAGGTTTTTTTGTGCTACAGCAGAAAATAAAAAACATGTACAAAACATACCATGTTTTATTTGGAATTCTGTACAAACAAGCCATTACACACACTGACAACACACAACCTATCAAGTTAGGTGAAGACTGTATTGACCAGATACATGATGCACCTTTAAAATACAAAATTTACAGCCTCTAATAAAAAGGAAAAAATCCTCCTGCATTATGAGAAAACAGAGCACGAGAGTTTAATAAAAACAGCATTGCATTATTAATAATTAAAAAAACCCATCAAACTTCCCACAAGGTATTATAAAGGCCCTAGCTGCCTGGCTAGCTGTGTGCTTTCGCTCCTGCTACAGCTGTGCAAATAACTGATATTTCAGCAGTCAAGCGAAGAAAACACTATAATTCATCTGATGTTAACCCGCTTTGAGAACTACTTCAGCTGAGGTCACCAGAAATTCTGGGTGCAAGGAATAAAAATGAGCTACTAGTATAAGGTCACAAAAAGATTTTTAAAAGTGCTGGTATTAATACAGACTCCTGAACTATGAGACTGATAAACCAACTGAACAAATCAACATACCAAACACTATTAGCTCTTCAGAACAAAAAAAAAAATTATCAAGATACTTACTACTTATGACCTTCCATGATTCTTGTTTTCTACAGACACCTAAATAAGAAAATATAAGTTAATGCAAGCATCTTTAATTTTTAAATTAAACACTAGAAATCCTGTATCTTTTCTCTCAGAAAATTACTATGCTGCAGCATCTTGTTTACCATGGTACAAAAGAAAGCTTTTCAATCTGTGAGCCAAATGCCTTCCTCATGTAACACAAAATTCTTGTGAAAATCCATTACAAATGGATTTAAGTGCTGCCATCAGTGATGCCAATCCTTCTGTGTTAGCAAGTTTTTCAAGCAAAAGAAAATTTACCAGGCATAAATTCACTGACTTTTGAGGAGGCATGCCAAAATTGTCCATGCTAGGCATCACCCTCAGTCAAGTTTTTTTCCTCCAAGTTTTAGTCACAACAAAATTCAATTACTTTTTACGTTTTTTTTGCCGATACCCCACTGATCTATTTTTTTAAAACACTAGTTACATCACATCTTGAGTCACAGATGTGAAATTTATTGACCAGATGGTTTTTCCATGAGGGTTCCTAAGGATAGAATATGATTTGTACGCATTAGGACCCCAGTTTCTAAGGATAGAATATGATTTGTATGCATTAGGACTTCAGATTTTATAAATTACTACCTCCAGTTTGGATACTCAAGTCTCCCAGGATACTTTGAGCTGGCCAGATGGCACGCACATCACTTCCCACCAGTACCTAAGCACGCTCCTCCCAGGCCAAATTTAACAGCCAAGCCAGAGGCTTCTCCTCTGCTGCTTTCAGAGAGGACTGTTCTTCACCATACGGTTAACATGGGAACGGAGGCACTGCAGCAGGGTCTGGATGAGACCAAAATTAAACTGGTGAGATGGATGGTGCTGTTTGGGAATGCCCTTTGGCAAGAAGAGGCAGAGAATAAACACACCAACAGGCACCACTAAGGCATGAAGCTGACTGACTAAGAAAACAGTAACGGAAAAAGCAGCTAGGGAGGTAATGGTGCTGAAACTAAACTTTGGCACTAATTCAAGTGAGAAAGAAAAGGGGCTACAAAGGGGAGCCATGATGCTGGAAACTTATCTAGCACAATACTGCATACAGACAGTGTGGTTAGCACTGGAGAGGCAAAGGGACTGGAACAGATTGCAGGAACCCCAACAAGGGAATGCAAACAACCTGAATGCTTCCTGCGAACGTGAAGCACATGCACTTCCATTTGGAGCCGAATGGAGCCAAATCTCAGATTTCTGAGTCTAACCTCTCTGCTGTCAGTACCTGTGAAACTTCCTGGCAAAGTTCCATGAGATACTGCAAGATTATAGCAGAGCAGGAATTTTGCCTGAATTGCAATTTTTGTGAAGTGCTCTTAACCACTGCAGGAGAGACCATGAGAAAATTTGTAACTCTGTCTTCAGACCAGAGTTTAAATGTAAGGGTCAATAGCTAAAGAAAGAGGAAGAAAGAATCATTTCAGATTGTTGTTTGTGTTTCAGAACCATTGAGTCAGACAGGATACAGAATGGACTGCTTTGCTGCTGTTTCTAGAGCCATAGGCATAGGCGCTATGAACTCATTTTCTAATACCTTTTTATTCTTGACTTCACTGTTTTCACACTGGTCCTCCTTAAGTCAACTGCGGGGGTGTGTGAATGAGATAAGACCACAGGATTGAGCTTGTATACACTTCCATGACTCAGTTATTCAGCAGCACACTTGGCCTGGCAGGAAGTAAAGAACAGCCTATCTAGGTGGAATAACATGCATATTACTTGGAACAAAGTATAAGCGACCAATACGGGGAAAAGGTGTAAGGCACTGACCTTACTCACTGTACACGTCCACCTGCTTCTCCTGGAAACCAATGTCCCTACAAAAAAATTAACAGGGTCATGGTGAAACAGTTCTCATTTGCAAGTATAGCTCATGCTCTTTCTTCCTAAACACCTGACCTTACCTTTTGACTCTCAGATCTTCTTAGTTACAATTTTCCAGGTCCTACATAGCACCCTTACCCCTGAAGATATTCTTTGTGGGAATTTTTACGTTCGAAGTGGACGATATTTTCATGGTGTGAAAATGAGGGCATGTATTCTCTGTTCTGCTGTGTGACAGGATGGCATTTGAGGTGTTTGAGGCTAGAAGACCTGCCGGGATGGTGTCCTACGGTCAATCAGGGGGAAAGGAAACAGAAGTGGAGTCTTACCTACGCTGCCTGCTGGAAATGGCTCCTGGCATGTGATATCACCCAAAACATGCCAAGAGGGAAAAAAGTCCCAGAGAGTTCTAGGTAGTATAGATAAAAACATGCCAGGGAGATTGCTGTAATTAAGCAGTGGGAACAAGCAGCAGCCCAGGACACAAGCTCAGTCCCTGGGGCCATTTATTTCTAGGATGGAGCTAACTTTTGGTCCTAAATGAGAATTCAGTTTGCAAAGACAGCTTAGTTAGCACTAGCATTGAGTGAACAGAAGTGTAGTTGCTAAAAAATAACGTGCAGTGTAAATTGTCTCTGCAGTAGTTTAAGAGGGCCCTGATTTATTTTTATAATCTCTAACTTCATGTGTTGTTCCTGTCTGTTCTAAGTCCAGGAACCAAAGAGGGTTAAGATACTGGTTCAGCTCTAACAAAGGACATTATTAAAAGCATATGGCTTAGCTGAAAGCAGTGAGATTTTTTAAAAGAAATACCAAAATCTAAGTCTAGTCCCAAAAAGTGAGAGATACTAATAAGAGGGGACTGGAAATAGCCCAGGGACCTATCTAAGAATTAAAAGGAACATTTCACAGCCATGTAACGAAGAATCCCTACAGTCACAAAATGCTGGCCCTGAGGCTGCACAGAGAGACCAAGAATGAGCAGATAACCTCTCACTACTTTAGGTTTTGAACTCTGTTATGCTTTCGAAGAACAAGACAAATGTCCCGAACAGAAAAAACTAGCCAGTTGGTCTTTGCCAAAGCTGACTACAATAGAAGCACATGACACTGACTTGAATCCACCAATGCTCTCCCAAAAAGATGCAGTCAAATTTAAAATTAACTTACGTTATCATATAGTTTTAGATATAAAAACAAGCTTAATTTGCCACAACGAGTTGATGTAATGGATTTTTTTTGTTTGTTTTCTTCCCAGTGTATTAAAAAAAAAATTTCAATAAATAGCACTATACTGATGATGATTAACAAAAAAAAAAAATCACTACCCTATAGGAAAGCATTTGTATTGGGAAGTTTCCAAGATCTTTGACAATAAAGTTACTCAACACTTGTGATCTCCATGACAGACTTTATCTTGACAAACAAAAGAGAGGGATAGTCTAGATAAAGGGGTGGGTGTTGGAAGCAAGCAGAGCTGCTTTTATCATGTCGGAGAAAGCGGTGCCCCGTTACACATGACTGTACACAAACCCACATTTAATACTGCACAGCGATGGATCTGAGGCTTCCTGAAGAAGTCCACTCATGGCTCCAGTAATTTTGCAAGTGTTTCTCAGTGTTTTGAGAGAGACTAATGCTACCTCACTTTAAGCATTAAACCTGAGCTGGCCCTATTCATAACAAGTCTGCTTGGAACACAAGGGACCACAGTGCTATAAGACCCATTCCAGTACAGAAAAAGCTGGGGTCGTCACAAGCCCTGCCAAAACCTTGAAAATCCCTAACAGGTTTTTTTAAGGAGCCACCAAGAAGCCTCAGCATCACTTTCCACAAACCATCCTGTCTGCAGATTGATGCCAGAGAAGACAGGCACAGCCTGGACACTGAAATACATCGAAACTGTTTCTAGACTCAGCCTGGCTTCAGGAGTAATACAGCTGAATTCAGGCAGCGCTCTGCCACAGATAACAAGAAATGCTGAAACCAAAATGGTCCTGCAAACAGCCAACTATGGTAGAGTTCCTCTGGGTTGTAGACTAATTACCCACAAATTATTTCCACAGGAAGACAAAATAGCTGAAATGCACACAGAACTTCATGTTATTTCTCCCATACTCATCATCCTATGGAGAAATTTTATTATCTATGATGCTGGAGGACATTTGTCATTAGCAAGTGGCATTTCTATTCCTATGGAAAATCCTCTGATTCTTCATATTCTCACTTGAATAAACATGTAAATTTTTCTGTGCAAATAGGAAAATGCTTTCATGGTGTTTTGCGTGATTTGAACTGCAGTATACCCTAGGCTTACCCTCCAGCTCATGCTCTGTACAACATTTGTAGAAGCTTGCTTCTCTTTTTTAGCTTTATCACATTTCGTTGCAGCATAAGTTGTCTGGTTTCCCAAGAGCTGAACAACTTTATGAATAATCTTTAGATTCTACTTGTATAAGAAAAAGATTGTAAGAGTGCTTTCTCTCCAACAGCTACATTGATAATAAACAAGTCTGTACATCAGTGTCACTCAGATTACTTCCCTTTTTCAGTGAGCCTAAGTGTAAGGAGTGTCACGTGGCATGGTAACATTCAAAACTTAATACTCTCCCAGTTTATGAGGAAATCAGTTTAAAAAGCAAACCAACAAACAAAAGCTTTACCCCTAATTCAAGTATCTCTTCTTGTCTGAGCATTAGTTACATGGCTCTTAGGGTGCTCTTAGCTCAGACAACAAATCGCATGGAAAAAAATCAGGATGCAACCAGAGACATCAAACAGGAATCTTTTCAACTCTGAAGACTGTATATAAAACAAACTGTTGATCTAACCACAGCTTCTCAGAACAAAGAGATGAGCTGAAATCCTTGTAAAAACGTTGTAAATGCTGATGTACAGAGCAAATCTAACATCCAAAGATGACCCAGCAGTTATGTAGGAAGGCAGTAAATTGAACAACACATTCTTTTGAGATACATCCAGAAACAATGAAAGGGAACTGAACAAGCAGCATAGCAGAATTCAGCGACCCTTATATGAAGGCAATATGTTCATCAAAACACACAGAAGAGTCTGCACGCTCACTGCCAGAACTGTCCTCTGAGTCTGCAGTTCTTTCAAAGCAGATAATACGTTCTGTGACTCCTCAAATCCCAACAGACTCTCCATACCCTAAAACCCTCGCAAATCTATAACTCCAAATACGGCAGAACCATGCATTGCAGTTGACTTACTCATGTCAACAGTTTTATTAAAATGAATAATCTTCCAAGAAACTTTTAATACAGTAATAGTACAGTGATACAAAGTAACAACAAAAAAGGGAATTCTATATATAAAAGTTAAGAGTGATAGTTTCATTTATGTAAAATACTTTGTAGGGAAGAAAATGTGCTTAGGTGAGGGAATCAAGGCCATCTGTGCCTCCAACAGCTCTTGGCTGACAACCTGTCTCCTCCACTCTGCTCCCTGGAAGCTGTCATCAAACTGAACCATGTAAATGGGTCTGCAAAACAAGAAGCAGTCTCACTGCAAGATGAAGACTAGACAGGGTATAGTTTTATCTTCTCTGGTGTGTCTACAAACACACAGACCAGGAGCTTCAAATGGCATTTGACTTTGCTTTTCCCAAGCAAAAGAGAATATAACAGCCTGTAGATCGGAATTATCCATGTTGTCAATGCAGGAAAAGAATGAATGCTGAAGTCTGGGAACTTCACCATCAAGGTTATACACAGACTTAGAAGTATTCCTACTCTTAACTACAAGAATAGCTACCACTGTAATTCAGCTAAAATGAATCTAGAGTCCAAGCTATATCTATGACAAATGACAAGATTTAATTTTTCCTCTAAAGCTCTTCATTCTCAATATTGATGCTCTAATCCTGCAGAATCATCCATGCTTAGCTTTAAATCCAGGAGTCTTTTCATTCTGTTAGACTACTCACTGATGCACTTGTTTATTAATTCAAAAAGTTTGCAAATTGGTCTGCAAGTGCTGCATTAGCAGTTCCTTCCATCCATTACAACTTTTTGTCTAATCCTTTGTTTCAGACTGATCCAGCGCTTTGCTACATATCCTGGAAAGTGTCTATCTTGGAGATTACCCACAAGTTCTCAGGAGAAGAAATATAAGATTGCAGTATCAATAGAATTACTCTTTCAGTCTATTTCAGGAGCTGACACCTAGAAAGAAATTTCATACATTCTTAAAAGCAGCACAGGTTAAATGGCATCTGTTACACAGCGAAGGCTCCTGCTATATTCATACACCTGGGAGGTTCTGAGAGGGGAAAAAATCACCCTGTTTGACTGCAATTATCTAACTATAGTGCCTAAATTGCCACACAAGCCCCTCAAGACTAAGTCCGTGTACAGATAGTGAATAGAACCTCCAAAGAGCAACGCTGAGCACCTCAAGCAGAGCCTCACCACTGTGCTCTGTGCACACAGAAATTATGCTTTTTGCATTAAGCATCTGAACTACACAGCTAAGCCATGCTGTGAGAGCACTGCTCTATTCCACTTCTCTTAGAACTAGGATTTCATGGTGGTCTACTGAATTACTGAGGTGAAAAAAAAAAAAAAAAAGAGTCAGCAGCATACTGAGTAACACTGTCCTTGGGACATGGCCACATCCCATTAAGTCCCCTGGAACCAATTTTCTCTTTCACTGCAAACACTTCTGGAACTAACATTTCTATACACAATTTTTGCCATTTCCTTCTCCTCTATACCAAGGCCTATGAGACATCCCAGCAAACTACTCATTTATTCTATTCCATTTATTCATTTGTCTCGATCCTTTCAAAGAATTAAAAAAACTTCAAAGAATTAACCTACTCTACCCACCCCCCCCGCCAAATTTGACATGCAAAAAAATCCAAAGCATGTACTCAAAACAGCAGAAGTATCAGAGAACTTGGATTCTGTTCTCCAAGGAGGTAGTTTGACCCAATACAACAATCCCTTCTTTCTCAAGCTAGTAAATTGTGTGAACAAACCACAGTAATACCAGCAGGTATCTTAAATGTCTAAGATTGCATGATTAGAGACTTGCACCATAAGAAACATGTACAAGGTATGAAGAAATCTGAATGATTTGGGTCTTCTTTCTGTCATTTTATAGCACTACCTAGGCACTTGTCTGTAAACAGTACATCTGACCAAATGAGCAGCAGTACTATTGACACTGGTCTTTCACTCGATTTTACACTGACTCTATTTAATACTCTGTGTAGGGTATATATGGGTCACATCTATCGCAGAGAGTACTGTCAAGAGTTACCTTCTTCCAAAACACAATTGTCATACTTCTAATTTCAGAATACACAACTAATGCAGGAAATTATTCTACTTAATTTCCTGGTGTAGTCTAAAAAAAGGATGATATCGGGGGCCATGTTTCTTATGCTATCATTTAGTCTTTATTTTTCTATTCCAAACTCTGATGTATAGAAGTTAATAGAAGTGGCAGACAAACCGCAAATTTACACTTTGACAGTTTATTGCTCACTTATACCAAGAACTAAAGCGTGTCAATCCATCTGAACCACTCTGGTTTTCAGTACCTGAGTGGGTTACAGGTAAGTTTTAACCAACATGAAAAAGCAGAAAATTGGTACTATGTCACCATGTTTTCTTAAAACCTGGTTTTGCCCCCACAAAGTGCAAGGACCCACTCAACAGTTAGCATTCCTCTCTAAAAAAAAAACTTTGTGTCTATTTGGTACTACATACCTGTCATATTATTCCAAAAACTATCAGATGAAACTTGTAGGCATAAGTGATCTCCTTTCTACAGCATAAAATGCATTGAAATAATACTTGGAGCTGGGCTGGGGGTTTTTTTGGTTGTTTTTTAAACAGTTGAACGAAAAACTCCTAAACCCAGAGGATTATCTCGAAAAACACTGATAAGAATGGCACATGAAGTCACGACACAGTACATGCAGTCTCAGAACAAAGTATTTCAAATAAATACTGGTAGACTCACAGCTCCAAGACTGATGAGTGAACAATAGCACTTTCTAGGTAAGCTCAACTGCACACAGAACTTTATCATTTGCACAGACATATTTAATCACACAAAAAATTAATTTTAAATTCCTTCTTCAGATAATACTGATTTTTCATCTGCTTATTGTGAAATAATGCAGGGACAGTACATAGTAGCAGTTTGCCCTCATGTAACATCTTTCACTTCACTAGTAAAGTATTCCTTACATTTGTGGAGAACAGTGAGACAACCAGGTAAGCATTGCAAGTACTACGTCCATTTTATGGAAGAATAATTTGAGTATAAGTCATTAAGTGGCAGGTCTAAGCTCACTGCAAATGAGCAAAACTGGTGATATGAATCACCCAGGACTTAATTTTTTTCTAAATGCAGACTTGCTTTGTTTCGTCAAAATGACCATCAAATTGTTTTGTAATACACATTTGACCTCTTAGTTTAAGAACCAGTATTTGTAAACTTAATAGCTGAATATTATTAAAAAAAATACCGTAAGGAACATGCACTGTACACAGATTATAAGAGGCAAGACTGTTTTTTTGACACACTCTATCTGTAATCAGTCTAGAGTCTTAATATTGGGCAACTTTCCCTTTGCAGAAACTATGGGAAAAGTAGTGAATGAACAAAAAAAAATCATGGAAGTCTTTTTGTATGTATAGTATATTACATACAAACATATAAGGTTTTAGAACTTCAAACTAATGGCTCTCTTATTTAGATACCCTATTTGTTGGCACAGTCAACCCTCTCATGTTTCTGTCTCCCTCCTGCCTTTTCATCCATTCAGAAGCCAGGAAGCAATGCCATTTACACCCAAGGGAAATCAATGCTGGGGGAGGGAACACGAAAAACAATTTTCTCCAGATTCCCTTGGAGATTATTTCACATCTGTGGATATGAGATTTAATTAACAAAACAGCCTTAGCATGCACAGCAACAACAATACAGGGTGATCTCCTTGCACCGCCCTTTGAGTAAACACCATCAGTACAGGCTATCTATTCTCAACAGATGCACAGTCCACTCGACTTTTGTATTACTGCTCTCAGTAATATCCTGGCACACCAGCTGACTGTTCCTAGAGCAGTGGTGATCCCTATGAAGCTACTTGCAAGACAGACCCAAGTACTGTTTCAGTGACTTGGTACAGACAGTTCTCAAGGTTGACGTAAGCAATTGCATAACCGGTCAAAACGCCCCTCAGTTTGCCGTGGCTAACAATAGCCACAGGAAAAACTACTGTGAGACTGTTATTACTAGCAACACTTAGAAATGTTTCTACTGTTCTTGACTGCTTGGTTCTTTCTCTAACAAACTTCACTCTCTGGGCTTTTGTATTTTTAAAGCTTCTGCATCACATGGCGTAATTTTGTCTCTAGAGTGATTTTATGGTCAAGAAGCAGCAAAACACCTTGAAGAATAAACTACAGAGCAATACTCTTGGAGGAGATATTGAATAAAAAGTATTAAAAAGTCTTGGAGAGCATTTTTTGTCTTCTAGTTCAGATGAGATATTAGCACATTTTTTTCCGCCAACTTGTACTAACAGCTTTCAACCCTAGTTGAAGACTGAAAAGAGCTGTTATAATTCATTTCTTCAAGAAAAGGTTACGTGGGAAATCATCAGAACAATTTAACAACCGTGTAAAGTACAGATAACAGAGAAGAACTGACAAGATGGTTAGACTTGAAACTCTAGTAAGGTGGGAAAAAAAAACCCTAGCCCTGTGGAAGAGTTCAACAGGAATTTTTACTTTGCACTACGTGATCCCTTTCACTGCCCAATAATATAAACTTCTGAAAGAAAAATGTTAAATAAATCTTCCCCTTCCATAAAGTCATAACTCGTCTTCTTGAATCTGCAAATCCGCAGCAACATTTATATTTGAATCTCAACTCCAACAAACACAATAGAAGAAAGCACCATTCTCTAAAAAGCACTTAACTTTTTTTTATCAACTGAAAATAAAGCAAATTCCAATGACCAGCATCTAAATTCTTGAGTAAAGTGCTGGAACCTTTCTGGAAACAACGATGTTTCACCCATGAAGTTTTGACAGTAAAGAAACTTTAGAAACCCATTTAGACTGAGGTTTGGCAGCATTTAACTGCCACATTGTCTTCCAGTAGAGTTTGTCATGTGCAAAACGTGACTGGTTATACCAGTTACGGCAGTTCACCGCTCAAAAGATCGGTGTGGCTTGACACTAAATTCCTCCCTCAGTGGCATTAACATTAATCTTAAACCATTACAATACTCAGTTTAAACCAAAAGGCTGTTTCAATAGCAGTTAAAAACACTGGTAAAATCTAAATGAGGTGTTGCTGGTCTTCATGCTAAGTACCAGTAAGAACTGCAACTCCTAGATCTGTGACAGACAGATAGCACTGCCAAGGGGTTCTTCCACTCATTTTTTGAGAACCCTAGATAGACAAAGTGGAAAAAGAGGGGATTATCAGAAAAATCAGATAAAAGACCATAACCAAATGCTGCCTGCACAGCAGATATCAAAATCCAGCCCAACATTTTCTCTGTCCAACACTTTGGAAAAGTGATCAAACACAGTTTTGTCCTTACTAGAGTCTTGCTAGAGCAAAACACAAGAACAGTTTATTTCCAAGAAGTCTACTCTGAAACAAGAGTCACAGCGGCTTTCTGAGACCCAAATTAAATAAAATCCATCCCACAACTGAAAGAAAGAGGGTAACACAATCAAACATGGGAAGAACCAAAGCCAACAAACAGGTGCTTTGTGGAAATAAAAGGTTGTCTTGGTTTAAAGAAAGGCTTGTAGACAGGGGGAAAGTATTACAAACAACCGAACAGAAGAATAACTCCAATGCCAAGCTTCCAAAATACTACCACAATGTAACCTGGGGGTACGGAGTTAAAGGATGTAACCCTGAGATAACCAGATTCAGTTTCACATTTACACCCTTGAACTAAGGCAAGCCTGAATTACTGCTTTAAGAGGGGTCATGAAGATCCTTGAGGCTATCAGTTTTATGCAAAACTGCGGAACAGGAGGCTTATTTACATACGGCACTGAACATACACATAATGATATCAACAAATAAAAGAGCACAGTGCCTTCACCTCTTTCTGTTACTAAAAACTGACCCGATGTTTCAAGTAATATCCAATTTCCCTTTTTTCTTCTAAAGGACTAGAGCAGCTTTCATCGGTCAGGTGGATGGATGCAAAATAAATCTGATTACCAAGATGAACCTTTCACAAATTACAAGCTTTAAATCGTAAATGTGGGGTTCTTGAATTGCCATTTCACCAGTTGTTACTGCCTCGGTGCTGGTTCGAGATCTGACATTACCTGACCAGAGGATGCCCTGCCACCCCTCTCCACCCGGCCGGCCCCAGGAGGGTTCGGAGCGCAGCCGGGCAACCTGCGCCTCAGCCCGGCAGCCAAGCCGGAAACCGCCGAGGAGAACCGGCCGTTTCCCTCCCCGCTTCCAGCGGGCAGAGAGCCAGGGAGGATGTACGGGAGGCACAAACGGATAAATGCAATAATCATGGCGAGACAACCGCACGGCGGGAGGGGGAACACAAGGCAAAAGGAGGGACAGATGCCATCTTGTGCCTCGGAAATTTCGCCCTGAACAGATCCGGCCGTGGCTACAGCGCTGACGGGCACCAGCTCCGCAGGCCCGGCGGCCGCGCCACCTCCCTCGCCCCGAGCGGGCTGCCCGCGGGGGAGGCGGCGCCCACCCGGCGCTGCCCAGCACCAGTGGCACCAGCTCTCCCCGCCCGGCCCCGGCACGGAGACAAGCGAGTCCCCCCTTCCCGCACTCACCTTGCGGAGGGGAGGGGAGGGAAGGGCCGAGCCGCAGGCGCCGCCGCCCCTCCAGGTGTTCCAGCGCCGCCGGCGTCAGCGCGCCGAGCGGAGCCGCCTGTGCCGGCGCGGGCGCCCCCGCAGCGGGGCGGAGCCGCCGCCCGGCCCGGCCCAGCCCGGCCCCCGAGCGCGGAGGGTGCGGCCGGCAGGTCTGCGGCGCTCGGGCCGGCCACTGCCCCGCTGTTGGCTATGGCCGGGACGTGTTTCCTACTGCTTTCCCGGCAGCGCTGCGAGGGAATCGGAGGGAGAGTCACCCGGCTTGGGGCCCTTCTGGGTCTCTGATAACCTCCTCGACCAAAGCCCCGTGCCTCAGCCCCAGCCTGTTGGGGACCGCGGGTGTCCCGCGAGGAACAGCAAGGAAATACTGAAATGTTTCGGCTGTCATAAATAGTTGCCGTCGAGGTAGTGGAAACTGGGAGGAAAAGGCCCTTTAGCGTAGTAGGCAGGTGGCAGTGTCGGGGCGGGGGGGCAGGAGAGCTTTGGTTTTGAGCTCATGTCGGAATTGGGTCATTGGGGTTTTGTGAGAGCTTTTTGAGTAAAGGAGGTGGCTTTGAAGCTGATTTCAGAGCTTGAAATGAGGAGAGGAGTTCACAGGTGGCATTTGAAAATGAAGTAAAAGGAGAAACGGGAACCAGCAAGATAGGGTGAAAAATGATCCCAGTTAAATGGGGCAGTGTTAACTTACCGGTGTGGTATGTGAAGGGAGCAGAGGTGAAAGCACAACGCAGGGCATGAAAGCAGGAATGGAGAAGTTGGGTTGATAGGGCCCCAGAAAAGGGTTGAAGAAGAGAAAAGAAGAGTGGTGATGAGGCATCATTTTCTGAACCTTACAGAAGTCTCAAGCGCTCATGTCAGTTGTCTCCATGTTTCTGTGAGGCAGAGCTGAGCTTGAAGAAATCAACAGGGATCATTTAACACCGTGTAATGTGAGGAATTTCAGGTATCGTTTGGGAGGTTGTTTACTTTCCCCGTTTGGCATTGGCGTGACCACTAACAGCAGGTCATATCCAAGCGTGGTGTGTGTAGCACAGACGGTGTGTTGACAAACAAGAATGATTTATGGCAAGAAATACAGGATTGTTTCCCAGAACTGCAGAAACCCTAATAGGATAGTTTTTGTGTTAAAATAAAGTTACAGCAAGAAAATATTTTCATGGGAAATAAATCTTTTAATGAAGTCCTCAGTCTTGCAGAAAAAGATGTAACACAGCAGCTGAAAGCTTGGAATACAAGAAACCTGGTGTGAAATATCTCATTTACCTTTGGATATTATACTGTAAACACCCTCAAGCTGTTTTGGTATTCTAGAGCTCTCTTTAGAGCAAATATGAAAAGATGCATTTGAGGGTGTGGTTATCTGGTTTATTTTAGTTTCCAGTGAGCTTAATCATTCTCTGGACGTGGGTTCCCATGACTGAAAGAGTAACAGGCTGTAGTGTAAATACTTGCATTAGACATATTGCCCCGTTAGTCAAATAAATTCCAGGTATTACTGATTTTGAGAAAAAAAAATTCATGGAGTTCTTACCTTGCCAAAGGGAAGTGGTACTAATAAGTGACAAAAGATTTCTCTGCAGTGGATGAGGATCTGGGACCTCTTCATCTATCCATGTCTAGCGTTGGGTTATGGTACCTTTTCATTTCTAAGTAAACATGAAGAATCCATTGTGTCTTTTAATGGTATTTTTATGTGCAAATCTCCTAGACGAAGGTGTAAAAAAAAAATCTCACAGAATGTAAGGAATTACTCTAGCCATTGCAGGAGCAGAACCAAGACAAAAAGAAAGATTTTTTTTTTTTTTTTGGTAAATTTGCAAGTATTATTTTTCTTAGTTGTTCCACGGTAAGGTAGGAGGCGAAATAGTCGTGAATAAACCTTGATTCTGCAAAACACTGTACTTTTGTAATCATGGAATTATTTTTATATGCTAATATTTATGTATGTGTGTGGATATACCTAAAATCAGGACTTAGGCAAGGTCTTTCTCATGTATTTAGGGCTCCATCCTGCAAATTACAGACAACTTTTTGCATTGTCCATCTTATTGTCTCAAAACCATTAGCTGAGATTACTATATAACCTCAAAAAATTAATTTTAAAGCTTTATTCCTCACTGAAGTCCAGGAATTTCTTATTCTTTTATCATGTTTCATGTAGTTTATCACCAGACGTAAATGTTATAAATATAAGCAAGTACCATCTGGTTGTTCTAGCACCTCTCTTATCTCCCATGGAGATATTTTTAGGGCAGCAGAAATACAGAAATGTAACTAAAGCAGTTATTGCAAGTGATATTTGAAGTAAGGTGTACTTATTACTTTTCACAAGCTTAGTTCTTCAATAAAGCTGACTGGATGCATGAAACACCTTGAAGTGTAGTGCTACATACATTCTGCTACTAACAATGTTTTCCTGTTTGAGCATCAAAGTACTCCAGTTACGTAAATTAACTAAACAGTTGGTTCCCTGACCTTAAAAAAGTTCATTTCTGCTGTTCCATAGAACACCCCATCCTCTCTCAAACTGAGATTGTTTGGATGACATCATTAAAATTGCCATAAGATGCAAGTAAAGATAAAAGTACAGCCCTCTGAGGCAGAACTGCTGACCATGCCACAGTTGAAAACATAACTTTTTATGGTAGAGAAATGACTTTTCAAGCCCTCAATCACACAAACCTAGAGCTTTTGAAAGACTGAGCCAGCAATTAGTCCTAGCCCTCATCTTGTAAGCTCTTTTCTGCATCTGAGCTTTGTGTTGCGCTTTGCTCCAGCTGCATTTAATTTTTGAAAAGACAAATAAAGATTGGAATCCCGTGTTGACTCAGTGAGCCTCACCATACAGTTGTGTTTACTGTACCACAAGGCTACTATAGCATCCTATAGGATATGCTGCCCTTGTCACTTAAACTGATACATTCTCCTGTGTTCTGTGCTATCTCTATAAAATACTCTTAAAAAATGTGTGTGATGGTTTTCAGCTTATTATATTTCTTTAAGTGATAAGATTGAAGTTCAAAATAGAAAATGGAAACCATCAGGGGCAAGAGAGAGTAAACTAGTAATTCAATTATTTTGGAAGCCCAGTAATAGTGCCCTGTTTTTCCATTGAAGCAATAGGAATTATGTTTTTCCCATTTGTATATGTTATTAAGGTTTCTCAATGTGCTGTTATTGTAACCCCCATTTATATATATCTGGGAATTAGTAACTTCAGAGACTTGCGTAGCATTAGGTATCATAGAAACAACATTGAAGGTTTCTCATCTTCCCTGGACAGTATCTATTATTATTATTATTATTATTATTATTATTATTATTATTACTACTACTACTATTATTATTATTATTAAACTTTCACACATTAAGATGTTTTTTAATCCTCCCATAACATGTCACTTGCCCTCTGTTTCTTACCTACATGAGGAAGTACAAACATTTCATGCTTTGTTTTATGAGCACAGTCACTGCCTGCTTGAGTTTCTGCGCAAAATTTAGAAATCAGAGTGAGGGAAATGACGCTTCCTTAAACTTCCTCAAGTCCTTCACATGAATATTTTCAGTCTTTTTTTGTCATCTCTGATATAACTGCTGTTCTTTTAATTTTCCTGCCACACTGTTCTTTGTTTTCAAATTTCTTAGCAAAATTATGTCTGGTTTAAAGCTGTTTGTGTTCTGCTGTTTTGCACTTATTTTTATTGTTTCTATAATATAGCTCTATAAGGCATGTAGTTTGTATTGTTTGTGTGACTATTCCAGCTTAGTGATCTGCTGAAAACCTTTAGCCTATTGTCAGCTTCAGAGATTTACTTAATTAGTCATTTATTTCTCCTTTCATAAGCTGGAAAATACAGAATCATGGGATGATTTGGGTTGGGATTGGGAGGGATCTCTGAGATCATCTAGTCCAACCCCCTGTGCTAAAGCAGACACACCTAGAGCATGTTGCACAGGATTGTGTCCAGGTGAATTTTGAGTATCTCCAGACAGGGAGACTCCAGAACCTCTCCATGCAGCCTGTTCCAGTGCTCAGTCACCCTCAAAGTGAAGTTTTACCTCATATTCAGATGGAACTTCCTGTGTTTCAGTTTGTGCTTGTTACCCCTGGTACCTTCTACGATAGGGGAGGCCCTGAAATGACAACCAAGTGTAGACTTAGAGGGCTCCAGGTTGAAGTGGTGCCACTGACTATCAAGGTAGGACCAAAACTGCTAAATAGGACTCAGCCTGTAATTGTGGTTTTCACGATGTTCAGTCACCAGTACTTTCCTATGGTTCTTAAGACTTAAAATGAAACAGTTGTGAGCACAAGGTCTTGCCTGGATTTTTCTTCATGCAGATTTGTGTTCACTTTTAGGTACTGTCTCAAGTCTAAACTTTTAATATTGCTGTCCAAGTACAGGTTAATATACTCTTTCTGGCAATTCATGATCAGTGAGCTGGGCAATACTCTTCTTTCCTCTTGTCTGGTTGGCGCTGAACATTGTTGTACATTCTTCCACTATCCTCCACTACTTGTCTCCTTTATTGTCATTATCCAGCTCCCTGAATGCTCTTGCAAACAGCACACAAGATACTCTTTCCTGTGGAATACTTTTCATTTGAATGACAGGGATGGAACATGTGGAGTGACCATCTATTTTTCATACCTGGCATTTTGAATCAAAAGAACTGTGTTAGTTAATGTGTTTTTTAGATGAAGCTGGTATTTGCAGAATTCACCAGAGAATTAGTAAGGCATTCAAGAACTAGGTTTATCCTTAATAAAGACAAGTAGACAGTACGGAGATGAGAATGGACATGGTGGCAATTTGCACTGGTTTTCATCTGAGAACAGTAATATTTAAAAAAAAAATCTTCCTTTAAGGTATTTACTTGAAAATATTAATTTGAACACACACAACCTGCAGTTATTGGTTGTATTCTGAAATGCATATATACTTGAACTGAGGTTATCTTCATCTGCTGTGGACTTGGGTGAGCAATCCGATCCCTTCAGTAAACTATGAATTTATTTTATTATAGTCTGCAACATTATTATTGAATGATCCCCAAACTTCTTTCCCAAAGAGGCTTACAGTATGAAAGAAAATGCAAAATGGGAGAGAGACAGCAAGAACCATTGTTTTTGCTTTGTAAATGAGAAATTGAGACACAAACAGATAAAATGATTTGTCAAGAAAAGCCTATGACAGAACCAGCCAAAGGTTCTTATATTGATTTACCACTGCCTTTAGCCATCCAATATTCCGATGTTTTCAAAGGCTAGAGATAAATAAGATGGGCTTGTTTTTTCCACAGGTTTGGGAATGAGGAGGGAGTAGGCTACTGACAAAAACTGTGTTTAATAAATACAACTTCTTTGAAGGATGGTACATCAATAAAATAGCTCTTCATTGAATAGATTTTCATAGTGGCAATATGAACACATTTTCTATTAAGTTCATTTCTATAGAAGACAATAATATAGTCAATACAGGCTGAGGCTCCCAGATGTTACCATGTTCTCTTTGATGTGTTCATGAGAGTTGTTCCATATAAAACCAAACATTTTGAAACCGTTACTAAAATATTCTGGCCTATTAAGAATATGAGTCACCTAATTTTTAAAGCTCTCCTGGAGACATTTCATATGTTAGGAATGTAAGTCTACTAAAAAAGAATCTGGCAGCTGTTATGCTGTGTACTGTAGATACTGCTAATTCTCAAATGTGTGAGTATAATTCTCCTAAAGCAGAAAATAAATTTACAGCACAATAACTATTGCAAGCAACTACAGACTTTGATTTATTTTCAACCCCTCATGTATCATATGAACACTTTTATGATAAAACGTATACTTACTGAATTTTCTGGAGGTATGACTTTTAATACTTAGCAAGCAATACTGTGGCTTGGTATCTCTGGTTCCTGTTGAATATTCTGAACAATCCATCTGCAGATAATTTAAAATACTTGATTTTTTTTCCCCAAAACATGTTAGTATTTGGGTTTGTAATTTTTTTATACATTTGCTTGAAAAGAAACTATAATGAAGCCACTGTGCTCAATAAACCTTTCCAACATGTGCCAGACTTCTCAGTGACAAACTGGACCTAAAATTTGGCATCATAATTTAAATAATCTCTGAGATTTCAACAGTTTGAATCAGATCCTCCAGTGCTGTATAATCTCTTTGCCCTCTAAGGCAGTATGACCTGGCTGTCCCAAGATAACCGTTTTGAGATAGAAGATACTTTTCAGTTCCTTATGACACATGGACTTTGTTAATTTTGCAGTTGAATAGAAAAAAAGTGTGGCATTGCTTGAGAAACAGAACGTTGGTGAAGTTTCATCTTCTAATATCCAGAGATATCTTATCTGACAAAAATACCTTTTTTGTTTTCTGTTTTGTTTTTTTTTTTTTCAGTTGTGCAAACAGGGATCATGAAGGCTGCTGTTCTGAAAATACGGCTTAGTCCAACTTTAGTACATCTTTGCATTTGAAGAAAAAGCCACTTAATTTTTTAAAGTGCACTCTTTTAACTGATGGAAAATATCAATTGTTACTGAAAATTTGATTTTCCAACCCTTTTCATACTATGCGTTTGAAAAAGCACTTCACCTCACCATAAATTAAATTATTGAGCTGAACAGAGAAGAAGATTATACAAGTATTGTTTTAAATAGAGAAAGTATTCATCAAAATATTGCTGCATCTCTCTTTCAGCAATGACTTTTTCCCTTCCTCTTTTGTGAACAGCATGGATCATTTGTCCCAGGAGAAAAGCTATACTCTCATGGAGATTCAATGTTTTCTGTTTCTGCTGTTCTTTTTTTCCCATCCCATATATGTATATTCCACGGAACTAAAAAGGTGCGTATACTTCCCACATGTTGCTATGAGATTGTTTTTGGTCCGGTTCTGTGAGAGGTGTTCTGATATCTACAGAACATTTAACAAAGGTGAAACTGTTGTGGACAATTAAACCAGTTTGCTCACTAGGTTGATGTGCTCAGCTTATTCCTGCTGAAGAGAGAGAAACATTTACTTGGAATATACGTTAAAATTAAAGTCTTGAGGTTCAGCTTCTCTCTAAGGCAGGGTTTGAAAAAGGCCCTCAAACTCCACAGATACCGTTAGTATGAATACTTAAAATATTCTGTAATTTTTGAGAAATCATATTTTGTTTATTGTGAAAGCACAGTAGATTGATTATATGTCATTTTGAGTTATTGACAACATGGATCATCTTAATACTTTTAGAGATAAAGTGTGCTAAAATTTGCTGTTTTCTTGTGATCAGCTCAGTGATTTGTACCACAGTAGATTTCTGTCCTGAGCTGCTTTAGTGAAAGATCTATCAGCTTTTCCATTATCATATCCTTTTTTTGGAGAGGATCCTAATTCATTCATTTCAATTCTCACCAGGATAAAATTTGGCTTGTAATACATATTATTGGTAGTTTTCAATGCGTTAGCATTTGGAAATGCAAAATATGTTGTTTTCTCACAGCTCTATTTCTAATCCATTGCATCTACAGCCAAAGAATTCATTAGACTGACTTCTGGAAAATAAAATATTCAGGGCTAGACTGTTCCTTTCAGCACAGCCTTGTTCCATGAATGGTGTGCAATCTGTGCAGCTTGAAGACATTGTACCTTTGAGACGCTCTCCTCTGGTGTAGCACAGTCTTGCTTCCTGCTGGTCTACACCAGCTCATTTTAATTTCCTTTATAAGAGGTGGTTCCTATGCAGTGTAAAGAAGAGAAAACTCAATCTATTCCCCTTCCCAATGAACCTGTACAGTGAAAAGTACGGTATTTACTCCTTCTGCATGCTAGAATACAAAATTTAAGTAACTTGTTCAGTAGTGCAAAGGCAAACTTTTTACACACTTAGCTGCTCTAATAGAGGCACACAATGTTATCTTTCCTTTTTGAAAACGCAATTTAAAAGTTTTTGGCTAGCTAGCTATCTTTTTATGTTTGATGCTAAGTGTTATAGGGTAACAAGTAATAACAGTACAAAATTTCACTGAATGTATTCATTGTGGCTAAGAAAAAAATTAACATTTGGGTCCCTTAAACTACGAGTTCAATCTAAAGTCTTGATGACTTCAATGACTGGTGGTTCAAGCTCTTGAATTCCTTCTATTTATGTGGTATTAGAATTTCAGGTCCATTGAGCTCAGTTCTGTTCTTGAGCTATTTTTTTCATGAGCTCCTTAAAACTGAAATAAATGCAATATAAACAGTCTAAAACAAACAGTAATATTCTAACTTTGACCAAATCAAGATGCATTTATGATGTCCGCAGCATCATCTCCCAGGATTACGTCTCTTTCGAACCAGGAAAAACAGTGCATAACCAAATATTTACTTTGAGTAAAGCTGAAGAAATTGAGCTATTCAGCCATAGCAAACACTCACTACAAAATATGGCCAATTGGAAAAAAAAAACCCAAAGAAGCAATTAAAAATCTTCTTCTTTCCTTTTGGTTTTATATCTACCTTTATAAAGCTTTTTTTGTGACCTACAGAAGAATGTGTAAAATCATAAGTATCTGTTGGTATTTGCTGGCAAGTTCTGTTTGCAGGCCTCCCAAGTACCTGTTCTTTGTGGCAGAATCACAGGGAAGGAAGTGCTACCCATTCTAGAGAAAAGCTGGCTTAAGGACCATTTAGGCATGCTGAATATACACCAGTTCTTTGGACAGGCTGGGATACTGGCTGGTGTCATGGAGGGGGTGCTATCTTTTGTCCTGGAGAGGCTATGATGACTAGGGGATATTTCTGATGGCTGGAAAAAAGGCAAAAATTATGCCTGTGTTTAGGAAGGGCCATCCATAAAGTTGACCAGGGAGGTGCAGCCTGCTCTGCTTGGCCTCATCTCTAGGATGATTTTGGAGCAAATCCTTCTGGAGGCCATTTCCATGCTCTTAAGCACAAATAACGTAATTAGAAACAACCAGGATGGATTTGTCAGGGATAAGTCATCCCTGAACAATTTGATTGTTCTCTGTGATTAAGTAGCTGGCGCTGTTAGTAACTGAGATAGAGCAATGGATGTTGTATGCTTTTACTTTAATAGGCTTATTTTAAAGTCTGCCATAGCGTCCTTATAAGCCAAATTTGATATGGATGGATTACAAGGTGGCTGGAAAACTGGCTTAATCTCTAGGCTCAAAGAGTCACTAGTTTGAAATTCAGGTAGCCAGTAGCTCTTCTGCAGTTGATCCTGGGCTAACTTGTTTAATGTCTTCATTGATAACCTGGATGATGTGATTAAACACTCTCAGCAAGTTCATGGCTGCCAGTAAATTGGAGAAAGCAGCTGATACATTTGAGGGCAAAGCTGCTGCATAGGGGTTTCTTGGGAAAACTGCAGAAAGAGGTTGATGCGCATCTTAGTATGTGTGTCTTAAGTAGTAGATGCACATACCTAGACTTACCTCAGCAAAGGTCTATTATCTCTTCTACAGTATGACTTAATTATGATGAAGTACTTTAAGTATAGGAACATTATTCCTGTTTAATATAACTACTAATCAGTGACATGGTTCAGCTCTCTGAACAACAGTATGCCCTGTCCGGCACTCAAGATATGAAGCAGAACACATACCACATAATGCATCCTAAAATGAAAAAGCACAGAATAGGTTTTAGCATGTAATTACATATATTTACAAGTGTGTAAACACTACTACTTGCTCCCTCTTTCATCACATCAATGCGAAATTCTTCTATTACATTACTACAAATGTGAAATGAATGGACTTAATTGTTTCAGGTGTATGTTTCTAACTGAAGTCAGAATTTGACCTATGAAGCTATAATAATCAAACACCAAAACAGTTGAAAAACATTCACTTATCTTTAATCTATCAAGTAAGTGTGACTGTTTTGTGGAGAATCACGATAAGAGCAGTAGGTGTTTCTTTTATAAAGCTTATTCTCAAGTTCAGTAGGAATTGATTGAAAGAAGTCCTGATACTTGGCATGGATGGGAGGCAAGATTCGTCACTCTGTTGTGGCAGTACAACCCGCATACCCTTGTAACATGAATTTTGATTTTTTTAAAATTAGCTTCTGTGACTGAGGAAGGGCCTTGTTGCCAAGAAGAAATAGTACTGGTTTGTGATGAGGAAATAATTTTGTATGTCTAGTTCTCTCCACGTCTTCTGAAAAATAGAAATGGCTTATTTAATTGCAACGTATACAAGTGCTCTTTTCTATTTCAGCATAGAAATATGAGCTTACTATTATCACCATTTTTAACTAATCTTGTATACTTTTCCAGAAAGATACCATTCTCTAGACCTATCCCTAGAAAGCAGTAATATGTCAGTGTGGAAGAATTATTCAATTTTCTGCATATTGTCTCTGAACAAAACTAGGCTTTGAGTATTTTGCATGAACATAGAGTTACATTGTAGTAAACCTTTATCTATAATGACAAACACCTCATCTTAGGTGTTTTCAACTAAGATTTAATCAATCAGAGCCATTTTTCCCTGGGGTTGGTATTCATTAGTGGAGCTCATAATTTCTAAACTCCAGTCTGCTGAAAATAATGAAATTAGATCAACAGAGTTGTGTTTAATGGCTTGTGTTATACAGCTCATCTGCAAGGGCTCTAAACATACATTTTCATAAGGTCTGCATTACTCAACTCATTGACCAGAGTGTGATGATGAGCTAATGCTGTTATTTTTAGTTCCTGCATGTTTTATCCAAGGCATTTTGGAGATAAAGAACTGGAAGGAATGACTGCACTGAACAGGGAAGCAGAATGCATTATGAATGGTTTTTAAGTTCTGTTTTTCAGGAGTGAAAGTTAGTCAGACTTGAGTAGTGTTCTAACTGCAATTTCCTTATTTTAATGCCTCCAGTTTATAGTGTTGGGAATATGCCCATTTTCATGTTTTCATGGACTGTGTCCATTGGCTAAAGGGGCAAAAAATTTGCACTGCTGTATGAGACCTGTGTCCTGTCCTGTGTATAACCACAGCCAGCACTAGATGAAGATGCAAAAAGCTATACAGGAGCTAGTTGCAGGTCACATATAGATCTCAGACCAATCCCTAATCCCTGAATTTAAGATCATAACCATGAAGTTTTCTTACATCTGCCTGTTTGTTACTCATATTGACCATTACAACCCTGATATCACTAGCAGATAGACATGGCAAGGATTACTAAGAGGTAGGATTGAAGTGCCTTTGCTGTATCTAATTTCTTTTCTAAGAAAAGCAATATCAATATTTTAAGTCTCCCTTTGTAAAACTCCTTCTCCCTTTTATTTCTTTCATTCTTCTCTGAATCCCTTGTAATTCTGCAGCGAACTCCTTGAGAGGCTGTGTGTGAGCAGATGCACACTCAGTGCGGAGAGAGGGCTATTTCTGTGGTTTGTATGACAGCCTCCTGATGTTTGGTGGTTTTCCCTAGCCCTTTCCTCACACCACCTGCCAATTTGTCTGGTTTTTGGGAGAAGAGGTGCACGTTAAGGTTATAAAATTAACTATCTTTGTTCCATTTCTGGTTGGATTTTTTTTAATTCAGAGCAGATTGATCCAAAGGAAACCTGGTTTCTTAACACTGTCTTTGTCTTGCTGGCCACGTGTTTAGAAATTTAGAAATTTACATGAAGAACCTGGTTGAGTGCCTCTTAATGAATGCTATTGGCTCAGATCCAAACTGTTTTAAATAATTAGAAAAGTAAATATGGGGCCCCACAGGATATTTTCAAAGGCACAAAAGGACAGTTAGGTAACCAGCTCATAGGACAGATCTAAGGCTTTCTCCGACTAAGCCACTAAAAAAGCCCTATGCCTCTGTAACTTTACACAAGATGAAAAACATGGTCCGTAGATACTGGCATATTTCTGCAAACTAAATATCAAAAAAAATTCTAATTAAAAAGAAAGGACAGACAAGAGATCTGGAACAGTAGATTGTGTTGAGATATATGATTCATAATTGCAGACAGGAAATGGCAGCAGATTATAAAAGATCTTTGCCCTAAAATGATGTAGCAGAAATTTGTGAGGAGCTGCTTAAAGAAGCCTATCAGCAAGTGCCTGAATTTCACCAAACCTTCTGTGTTCACTTGTGTTGAACATTTTCAGCTGATAAGAACTAACAAGTATGAGATGGCAACTTTGATTTTGCTTTTGATAAACAGTAGGAAGTGTTAGTAATTGTCAGTTTATTGGTTAAGCTGATACTCCATGGTAGCAAAACCATTTTCTTTGAATATGTCTAGCAAACAGAATGGAGCTTACTAGAAATGCCCAGTTTTGTGCTGGCCTGTGCTTCTGTGCAATGTTTGTATAATGCACCAAGCTGAGAGATATTTGGTGATGTCTGACTGTGCTGTCATGCTGTAGGCATGGCCTTGCTTCCAAGCTAATAAAAGAAGACAAGACAGAGGCAGCATCTTGATACTGTTCTGATTTCCTTGAACTTAGCTATGCTGCTACCTTTGTGTTCACAGTCTTCAGACTGTAGGTGTAAATATGCCCAAAGAGCACTTAGAATTTGTACATTCGTCCTCTAATTCATTGGTATGGATGCCAACATGAACGAAAAGTACTTTATCTTCACCAAAATTGCTTATTTGATTTGATTCAACTTTCTTTTATTCTGATCGTATATCATGTACAAATCCAAATCAAGTTACGTATGTTTATAATAACCCACATAATAAAAAATGCACGTATGTTTTATTGTCATTGAACTCAACATCTTTCACTTCTAGTGTCCATAAATTTAGACGTGGTGAAACTGCATTTATGTCAAAATATGACCATTAATTAACTCCTTTATTGCATCCTAATGTACAGATAGGAATTACCTGCATGAAATCCCATTATGATTAGATTTTGAAATTATTTCTTTATAAATTAAACACATTTTATACCAGATTCTTTCAGTACACAAAAGGAACTGAAAAGGAAACTAGGACAAAAGTCTGATTTCGGGAAATGTTTAATGTGACATTGTAAAAAACAAAAATTGATAAAGCATATGATGGATGGCCTTGCTTATGTGACCAGAATTGTAAAGCTATTTTCAGTGAATTGACGTTTGCCATGGTATCTATGATTTATTAACAATGTTGCAGGATAACTGCATTCCTTGAGCACTCAGACATCCTGACAATATGTGGTCTCTGCTATGTAATCACTGTAATCACTGTAATCTCTGCTATGTAAATAAAATGGAAAGCATTCTTTGTCTCTAAATAATCCTAACAGGGAATACAGAAAAAGGATAGCAGAAAAAAAGTTATAGTAAGAGGAAGTGGCTTATATGGTCCCATCATACATAAGTGAAAAGGCTGAAAGCAAGTCTTCTGAGCCTCAGACAACTAAGTCTCCATCCAGTGGCTTGCTTGTTAGTCTAATCTGTCTCTCACATACCTTTGGATCTCACCTAACTGCAATAGCCACCAACTGAAACTTCACAGATCAGTTTTAAATGTTATTTTTAATACTTGTGGTTGCGCAGAAAGCCTTCCAAATTCACAGAACTGGGGTAATAAGGAGGCACTGATACGAAGCCTCAAAGAAAACCACATTTTTTCAGAGGTCGTATGCTGCCACTGATTTACTCATGAGAGTATCACACTTCATGTTGAGTATATGCTTATTATGAACTTCCACTTCGACCATATCCTGTGTGACTCAGGGTTTTGCTCTGCTTGATGGTGGTGCTGGTTGGCTGACCTCAGAAGTATTGTTTGGTATGTATTACTACATTATCTCTGCTTTATTCTAAATGAGGAAGCCATGGAATTTCCCTCATTCTAATAATAAACATAGCAGTAGAAGCTAGTGTTAGGCTGGACAAGGCCCAAGTAGATTTTTATCTGGGCAGCTGAAAGGACTTGCCTCAAAATTGACCACAAATTCAGGAGCTGATGCATCAGTTTGGTGTCTGCCTAAAGATAAAAAGGAATTGGAAAGTAAAAATAACTAGAGAACAAGGGGAGTTGTGAATGTAGTCCTGGGTGGAAGTCCTATGAGAGAGAGGGAAGATAATTTTGAGCGTATGATCAGGTGGAAATCCAGACTTGAAATTTATGAGTGGGAAAACCTTCATGTTGGCTTCTGAGAAATTTGTGCATGTTCTTTGTATGAGTTTTTTATAAAAAAGTATGAGACTTTGGAAATAATTGAAGTAATGTGTTACATTTCTTTTTCAAATGGATACAAGATGGCTTGGGTATCAACTAACATTTGAAGGTTTTTGTGGTTGAAGCAGATTAAAGTGTTTTAAAGTATGAGACCCAAAGGGCACTTTCACATGAGTATACACCAAAGAAATTATTTGGGGATCTCAGAAGAAATGACTACAAGTCCCTACATCAAATTATGGCATAACTTAAAGCAGATAAGAAAATGAAGAGTCAGGAGACTTCCACAGACACATTTTTGCACTGTTCCTGTGGGTTACGCTGTACTGGGGTGGGGGGAGTGGGTTTAAAAGATCATCAGAAACAAACAGCGTTGGGTGCTGCACCCATCAGAGTGACTGACAGCATCCCCGGGAATTCAGACTGCTGTGGAAATTGCAGTGTAGTAGGAGATAAGAAGCCTTTCAAAATCTGAATTGCACAAGGCCTGGGCTTTTTTTGCCCTTAGCCTACAGAGTGTGTTACAGCACTTTGTCTTTATAAAATTTTAGGTTAAATGTGATATTATATGCATTTACTAATAAAGGAAGCACTGTTTTGTTTGCTTGTTGTTACACAGCAGAGTGATCACTGACATTATGAAATACTGCCTGTGTGATGTGTGTACAGAGTGAAAGTCTGCACATCTTCAGCAGTTAGAATTTTGTATAAAGGAAATAAATGTGTTTCATGCCTTGAAACAGGCATACGTATGTGTGAAGGAAGCATAAAGGTATTATGGTCATCATTTCCCTTGTGGAGAAAAGCATCACATGTGAAATGTGACTGCCAAGTCAGATAAATTGCTGTTTAGCTTCTGCGTACAAACACTGACATATTAATTGAATTTCTCATCAGGAAGTTGTTCCGGTCTCCTTGTTTACCTGGTTATAATCCATCTGATGCAGCAGTTGCTATGGTAACAGCTGTTTCAACATTTTAACCTATATAAATATTGCTCGATATAGACTTCTTTGATAATACGGTTAACTTGTGTAACTATTACTCCTCAGAACAAAATTACGGTCAAAAATCAGAGCAAACAAATTTGCAAGAATTTACTACCGAGCCAGGGAGAGGATGGTTGGGTAAAGCAAGGCTGACACCTGCCGGCTCTTTCTCTCAGTCACAAAAGCATTTTGTGCGTAAAGCTGACACGTCCAGCTTTATTTAAAATAGCCTTTTTAATTCCTTCTGCATGAGGGGAGTTTTGGTTTTCTAGTATCATCCCCTATTTTTTTATCCTTTTCTTTCTGAAGGTTGTGAACAATTTTTATAAAGAGCTTGCAGCTCATATTACAGACTGTCAGCAGGTCCTTAGTAAAAACAAGCTTCCAGTTCTACTACCCAGGTTACTTATTCATAAAGTTTGACATTTAAGACAAATCCACTGCTGCTAATTGGCTAGTTAGGCATGCTGATGGACTTGGTGTTTTGAGAGTGAATAAGGCTTTTTATATACCTTTTAAAATATTCCTTGTGATTTTTTTGAGGCAGAGAATGAAGAAATATGTAACAAATAATCTCTTCTAGGCAGAGCTAATGTCTTACTAAGCATCATGCATATGGCCAGTGCTTAAAAATCCATGAATAAATCCAGCAATAGGACATGCATAAATACTGTATGATGTCTATTCTCCTGACACTACCAAGGGCACAGCAAAATCGTGGGGGAACTGCAGGTGCACTGCAGCGCTGGTAATTCCTGAAAGCGTTGCGCCTGTCAGCTCTCAAGGGCAGGCAGAAAGTCTCAGTGTCATGGAAAGGATTTCTTCAATGACAAGTAGTTTGTTCGTCTCCTTTGTGGGGGTATAGCATAAACTCCCTCTGTTTAGTTTGGTAGCTAATGTGAGAGAAAGAGAGCAGAGCTTTAACTGCCCTCCCTTCTGCTCCACTTTCCTTTGAAAAGTGTTCTGCTGCTGGCATTATTAACTCTGAAACTCCCTATACAGCTGTGGACTGCAAGGACTGGCTCTCCTATGCAACTGTGGAAGAGGCACAAAGGTTTCCTTGTGACCACTCATTCTTTTTGTGTCCCCACAAAAGGCCAGTCACAATGTAGTATGCTGTTAATAGCTGAAGCACAAGATGTGGTAATGTTAATGAAGCCTGAGCAGCTGACGCTAAGGTTTGGGGGAAACAGGGGCCTAAATGACTGTGCTTTATCTTTCTTATTGAGTCACTGCCACATGACTCTTTTGGCTTAATCCCTTCACAGCATTTTATGCAGAGGCACTCCATTCAGATGTTTAAACACAAATTCATTATATCCCATATATGCTCTGATGGCCTTGCATGTGAATATGACTTTGTTATTACTCTGTCCTCGAGTATATTTTTCACCTGCCCATGTGAATACTGAGGTATTTTGGCAAAGTGCTTCATTGTGGAGCTGTACTTCCCACTCCTTGGGCTAACATTATGCTCTTCTCATTAGCATGTATAAAAACGCACTTTTTGGTTTTATAAGGGGTCATTAAGAATCTGTGAAATATCAGTGTGGAAGCAAAGAAACTGAGCATCATTGAAACTAGAGATGCAGTAGATGCAAAGAGCTCTGGCTTTTCAAAGAGAGGAAAGGCGGGAGGGGGGAGGCTAAGGGTGTGCATGCCATGAATGTCCCTTCTGTTTGTTAGCTCTACAGCAGAGTCAAAGAAGCTCCTATCTGTGACAGGCAGACCTGACAGACATTGTTTTTCTGTTTTTATTCCTGCCTCATCTTCTATTTGATATTCTTAGATCCCGGTGTTAGGATAGTGTGGTACTTAGTAAGGGGTCTCACATGTCCTGCTCTTCTAGGGCTCAGAAGTCCATGATGAGGCTACTACAGGTAATTCATATTTTCCTGTCAGGGGCTCTGAGATGAAAGTGAAAGGTGAGATTTTTTTTGTTAGGATTCAGGCAAGCCCATGTGAATATTTGAACGTATTTCTAGATGTGAAATATGTGGCCCTTCATAGAGTTCCTAATTTGTGTACTTTTCTGTGACAGCTTGCAAAGTTGAGGGACTGGCAGTGGTACTGATTGATGCTACAGATACTGTGAAAAAAGCTGAGGAGAAAGTCAGCTCTTTTGGTGCTGTGCAAAATCCCAATAGGTTAGTCATCTGACATTGCAGAACTCTATCATTTTAGGAAACCCAAAAACCTGACTATGTTGGTTGTTATTTTCTAGCAAAGAATTTCTGTTTGCTACCTGATACATGCTGTGAGCCTCTATGTCTGTGTCTCCTGAAGTGGAGAGCTACTCGAAAGCATCTGGAGTGACAAGAACCACAGCAGATTATTGTTGTTACAGGATTGTGTAGCCTGTGAGGCTAATGTGGTGTCACATCACTGAAGTTGTAGTTCTCATTGCAAGGAATCATACACATCAAGGAATAAATATGATGAGAAGCATGTTCATCACCAGCCAAAGAAAAGAATGTCCCAATTCTCACTTTCTAGTGTAAGTAAGTTTCCTAAATCCCTCAGATGCCCTTGAAAACCTCACCCCCAAGTCATGCCCACCCCACTCACACCTCAATGAAAAGCATTTCTTGAGGCCAATTTCCTGAGAAAGTCTGTATATAACTAAGCGTAAAACTGGGGCATCACTAAAGACAGAGGAGCATATGGAAGTTCTCTAGTTCCAAGTTTCTGCAGCGTTTCTTCCACTCGGGGACCCTTGAGTATCATGCTAGAGCAGGCAGAAATACTAACTTGGAAGAAATTCATCCAGCACTGTATTCTGCATTTGCTATCCATGTTAGCACATTCTAAGAGAAGGAAAATATTTTGAAGCAAGCATTACGGATGCTGAAAACTTTCAGTTACTTGCAGTGAAGTAGCCATCAAGTTATTATCTAGAAGATTTCCTGGCCTCAGAGTATCTGAATTTGTGAGGAACCCCTGTCTTGTCCAAGTCAATGCTCAGAGCAGGGTCAGCTGGAGCAGGTTGCTAAGGCTGTGTCCAGTTGGGTTTTGAGAATCTCCAAGGATGAAGACTTCACAACCTCTCTATTCCAATGTTTGACAATTCTTACAGTTAAAAAAAAAGGTTTTGCTTGTGTTAAAAGTACAATTTCTTGTATTTCAGTTTGTGCCCCATTTCCTCTTACCCTGTCACTGGGTACTACAGAGAGGAGTCTTCTTTACTCATTCCTATCAGGTATTTATGCACAGTGATAACATCCCAGTGAGCTGTCTTTTCTCCAGGCTAAGCAACCCCCGTGCTAAAGAACAGCATAAAGAAGGCAGACTGAGAGCTCACGATATCCGAAATAGTTCTGGAACTGACAACTTTGAGCAAATCAGAGTGAAATTCTGTGTCCTGTCCCTAGAGTAGAAGCACAGAAATCATGACCCAGTAGGAAGAGAGGCGAAAGTAGCTTCAAGATACTTGTGAGTTCCTTTAACCTTGAATTGCCCTGGGGGCGGGTTAAAGCTCTAGTGTAATCTGTTCTGTTCAAACTGTGGTTCCTCTTCAGTGTCCTATGGGAATGTGAAATAGGATTGCATGAAATAGAAATGTCATGGCTGGAATATTCATAATACTGTTTCTTTTGTCCCCGCTCCGAGCTGTAGCACGCTCCTTTCACCAGACCTTGAGAAAGGATGTTAGGAACAAAGCTTATTGGGTCCTTTCATAGTGCCTCTTCTAAAGAAACCTTACTCGGGGTAAAGGGTTTTTAGGGCCCCTTCAGGCCTCCACGTTGCTTTTGCAGGAATAAGGGTGATGATGAGAATTTTCTGTTTAATCTCTCTAGGTCTTAGGCATAAGATGCCTGAGACTTGTCCCTAAATTGTGAATTCTTCGTGTTGGGCTTGGATTTTGAGTTGGGTTTGGACTTTATGCCATGCTTTTGGCCGAGCAGAAAGGGTGCAGTTTTTTTTCCTGTGGTTTCCTGCAGTGCTGGAGAGTAAATAATTAGGACAAGTAATTCAAAACCACAATACATGACTCTGTAATAGGTCATTTTACTTCTTGGGAGTGGAAAGGGCAGGGGGCCAGCAGATTATTCCTATTTACTATGGTGACTTTTAGTTGTGAGAACACCTTCCAGAAATGTTACCATAATGGCAATTTAAGTCCAGACTTCTGGAAAATTCTCTTTAGGACCTCTTGATAGGGTGGTAATGCTTCCCTCCTTACACTCCTCATATCAAGCTGGAGTTGCATCTCATCGACCTGTTAGTTTTGATGCAGGTCATCTTGGCAGCTGCTGAGTTTAAAGAGTGGTAAGAGGTAGTGTCCTATCAGTGTGAGGCTTTTTGGTCTTTTTACCTACTGACTATTCCTTCAGTTGGCTTATTTTAAACAGAACAGCCCAATATCAAAGGTCTTTACAACTTTTATGAAGTGATACACTTTAGCACCTGGAGTTTGCTTGTAAGAGAACTAATTAAAGATCACTATACAGGTAGTGTGAAAATTGAACTTTTTCCTTGACCTGTCTGTTCCCCTTCACTTTTTGATAGTGATACATCTACCACACTAAATGTTACACTTTCACACAGCTACTCAATATTCGTCAATATTCCCATTGTTATTCAAATCATATGTCCTACTCATGTATTCATGCAGCAGTTAAAATTGTGATTGCTGGATTATAGCAGCCTTTATCATCATAACTGAGTTTTTTTTACCTTTATTTGATTCAAAAACTTTAGTGCTCCATTGATGTGTGGTACATTGGATATAAGATAGATGATGAGATTTGAGTGAGCTTGTGTCTCTTGATCTTTTCGTCTCTATGCACATGGGATGGGATAAAAATATGGTCTTGCACCAACAAAAATTTGAAAGATAATGGAGAGTAAAAGAATTTTTGAAACTATTGATTTGAATATTGTGGGAGGAAAATATAAACAAAAGTGTCAGGGAAGTCCAATGTTGTCAAAACAACAATAAACATTGTTAAGCAAAGGAGAAATGATTGGTAATACATAGTTTTGGAGTTGAGATTGTGATCTTGCAGCAAAAAATTTCATTAATTTTCAGTTTAATCAGAAGAAATAACTTTCTTTAGTGACGTTGCAGACAGGTGTTGGTTCTCCATCTATGAATGAATTCTCCGTTTTTCCATAGGAAAGGAGAAAAATCAAGAGTTAATTTAGTATCTATGTGAACTATGACAATTTTGGATTTCATTTTTCTTTTTAAGCCTTTAAAATCCTGTTCAGAATGGGAGAATCTGTAAATACAGGGAGAAGTATTTCAGCTCTGCAAGTCAGAGATGACAAGTGCTGTCTCATTTCTCCATGATGATTATAAGCTACACTAAAAATTATCAAACTGCAATTATGTTACCTGTCTGAAAAATTATCAGAATTATCATACAGGAAAATAAAATTATTTTGCATCTTTCCTCACTAAAAATTTTCACTAGACTGTAATGATTTGGAAGGCGAGCTTTATTCATGTTATCTCTCCTTTATCAGTTTTCATGTTTTAGCTTCTGTACCTTTGGCTCTTGGTGTGAAATCAAGTGACCCTTCTGTGGTCCACCTTCTGTGGACCCTTCTTTGACAAAGTCCTTGTCTCCACTGGACAGTGACTAGCCTGAGTTTAGTGACTAGATCACTTCTAATCCAAGGTAATATAGGAGTTAGAGAAAAAGGTTTTGAAACAAGTCACTTAGTATCCCTGAAATAACGCTTTGTTTTCATAGAAGCAGGCAGGCCAACCTCTTCAACCCCACCCACCAGTTTATCTGCTTTAACATACCTACATATTTCTATCTGCCTTTTTCCTTTCTTTGCTTTATCTCCTACGTTCATGGAGGAAAATATGTGGGCTGACAGGCAGGCTGAGAGAGTCTGCCTATGGCTAGAGAACCTCCTGTCACCCAAGTGTTTACAAAGAGGTGCCTTGTCCTCTCACTGACTGCCTTGCTCATTGTTGCATATTGTTGCAGTGGAAGTGCACAGTGGAAGGGTCTTATGTATAATGCCAAATTAAATGTGTACAGATCAGGGCAGTTTTAACAGTTTATTGCAGTGCATTGTCAATTTGATAAACACAAGTCATTCAGATAAACCAGATTTTTCTAAAAGATCAGGCTTACCCACCTCCACAGTCCACTGATTTTTTTTCAAGTCATACCCTCTGAATATATTTTAGAATTCACGGAGTGAAAATGACTCCTCATTTAATTTGTCCTCTCCCAGTGAGCTGGTGCATAGTAGACAGCTGGCAGACCTGTAAGGAATTGCTTCAGTGCTCTTGTTCTGATTTTTTCAGGCTTTTCTCAGAGATACTAGGACAGTCTTGGTTTGCAGTTTATTCTTTTGGGGTTTTGTATTGAGCTCATGACCAAAGCAGCGGAGTGACATGCAGGAGAGCACAGAGCAGCATGAGGAACAGCTGGCGTATGTTTGTGCTCTCACCCTCTCCTCAGGGGGACAAGTGTGCCCAGCTGAATATTTTCCTTTGGAATTACTTTAAATACTGTGCTAATAAGAGAGAATCGAGGGAAATAGAAACGTGCTTGTTGTTCAGCGTTTAAATAGTGAGACTTCTTATGTCCCTATTTCCTTTCTTAGCCCAAGCACTGAGCAAGCTTCCAGAACCTGTCTGCTTCACAGACAGGCTTTACTCTTTGTAGAGATTGTGTTATGGATATTCTCTTTCTGCTGCTTTAGGGAGAAAAAGCTGGGGTTTTTTGGGGTTTGTTTTACTAGAATGATACGAAGGAAAGCTCAAAAACAATTGAATTTCTCTGTTTCCAGATCCATGGATGTCTATTTTCCTGAGGAAAGTGGATGCTCCTAAATACGGAGAAATAGCGCTCCTATTTCAGTGAAGCCAATGACAACTAGGCTTATCTATAGTACAACCTCTGTGTCTGGAACAAGATGAAAATTGGACAGGTGGCACCAGTGAGGATTATCCTTTTGGAAATGAATGCTGGAGCCATTATGTATTGTCTCTGGCATCCTGTTTGGAGCAATAGAAATGAACCAGGATGACATTACTTTCATTTTATTCTCAGATACTTCTTTCTGTCAAAGGATACTTTCTAAGCTAAGCCTTGTCTTTAATCAGGGAAAATTTTATTCTGTTTTCCTTATATTGTATTGCTATGGCAACACGACACGGCATTCTGAGCTGGCTATCATAAAACTGCTTCCCCCATTGTGCCCAGTGACCAGCCTCCGTTAAGGGCTGTGTACTCCCCTGAGTGCAGGGTCTGGTGCCTCCTGTTGCCTCTAGCAGTGCTAGCTTAGCTCTGTGGAGGAGTCTGTGATGAGTCAGAATAACACTGTGGACATTTTGACATGTTTATACTTCCACAGGTACTGGGGCACATCAAGGACCTGTTAGTCTACAGGAGCTTTGTGCAACGCAGAGCAGGTCATCTCCAGGAGCGGTGTCACTCCTCACACATGAAGGCTCCAGGCTCATGGGGGCCAGGTGTTACACTGGCCAGTTTGGAGTGCAAGCAACAATCCCCCTGCAACAGCTGAGGCTTCACAGCTCAGCACTTACCTACAGTTTTAGGCCAGACAGTGCAGCCTGATGGAGGCTGTGCTGCTGCAGACGTGCTCCTGTCGTTGCCAGTGACGGGCAGGTTATGCCTACCTGAGCTGCAGTCGTGCCTCTGTGTTGCCTTACCCCTCAAGACTTCGGTTTTCCCAGTGTCCCCTCTTTCCAGAGGAGACCTGTCATGCAGCACTGAGCCAACACAGCCTGGCCTAATTTTACTTACTCCTCAGCAAATAAGCTAGTAACCTGATGTTTCTATTCTAGAAGGGTAATAATGATTCTTTCTGGAGTGAAACTTAACCCGCAGCAGAATAATTGCAGTGAATTATCTGGGGGTACGATTCCAAGGCAGCAGTTCCCAGGCACTCACTTTGAAGAATGTACCTCTGCAAATGTGAGAAGCACGTTTTCTGACGATCTGCTATTGATTACAGAAAATTGTTTAGTTCTAGTTTCACCCTCAAACATTTGTCTCTCTGCTGCCTTGTTTTGGAAGATGAAGTTTCACAGAAACTGAACAGTAGGTCTTATTGATATCAACTCTATTTTACCTAACAGCTCATTTACCCCTTTCCTCTCCGCCTGCCTCCCTCCCTTTCCTTTCCTTGCTGCTGCTGGCAAGCTAATTAGGCTGCTCCCTCAAGAAAAATTCATCCAAGGCCATAATAGCCATATCAGATGGAAGCTAGGATAAAACTCTCCGCAGTATAGCCTTATAAGTGCCTCTCAGCTTCTCACAATGTTTCCCTGCCTGCTTTTGCTTTGTAGGGAGAATTCTCTCATCATGTGTTCTATGGAAGTATTAAGTAAATTAATTAAAAGAAATTATGATATGTGTTTCCTGAAATATCCTCCTTGATTTCCTTTTATCCCACTTATTTATACATTTTAGGTGCTGGATCTCAAGCTTTGTCCAAAAAGCCTACATTGTATATTTCACTATCTTTCCTTTTGTAAATCCATAATGTTCTGTTAGATTAATATATTAAAATTCTTCAGACATGGAGTAGCAATGTTCATAATCTCCAGTTCATTATCTTAATTAGATCTGTTTTATATTATCCCACAGTTTATTCTCATTACTTTAAAGGTGATCAGCCTTAGAAGGGAATGTGAGCAGAATTTAGTGAATTCTATTGTGTCAACATTTCTCTGATCTGGCTTTGGATCTTTCAGGTGTAATAATGATAATGCTGCTGGTGCTGTTAATTAAAAATTGCATTTGAATGGTATGAATATTCATTTTGGGGAATGAACACAGAATTAACTCAGGGGGTAAAAGTCTGTAATGGCCCAAGGATGTGAAGTGAACCTGGCTCCCCATTAAAACACAAATGAATCATTAAAAATGATGGAAATTCAAAATCCTCCCACCCTGCAAACTATTAATAAAGTATTGTCCAAGTTGAGACTGTCTTCTAAGGTGGCAACAGACATTAATGTTCATCCTTCGGTAACAAATTATATGATATATACTTGACATACAGCTCTGTCCAGGAGCTAATACCTGATGCTAAATCTTTATTATATAATTTAGAAGGGCTATTGCTTATTTAAAATTCTCAGGTTAAAGTGCTGTATCTGTAAGATCCAGGTTACTTTTAATAGCTTTCTGTGGAAGATCAAAATTGCTTTCCCAGAAAGTGATTGTGACATCCAAGATGCTGCTGGGGAAGATACAGACAAGAAGAAGTGCTGAGACCTTTGATAATGAAGCTCTCTATACCCAAATTCTCGCTCTGGCAAAATACAGGACTTTAACATTCTGGGCAGGAATGTTAAAAATATATCTTTTCTTCGTTATGTGAATAGCACAACTGAAAATATGAAAGTGATGTCTGTTGGGTTTTTTTTTCTGAATTTATTTGTTGTCATTTTTTTCTGAACAAAGGAAACATCAAATAATAAATACCTTTTTTAAAAGCTTATCTGGTACTGCAGGATGCTTAAAAAAATGACACCACAAACTAGAGATAAAGCCTCTTTGGTGTAGGAACGTTATGTGAAGTTTAATGGACATTTGGCAGGGAATATTTTGCTGGCTGTTAGCTAGTTGCCAAGGGGATTCACAGGATGCATGTTCTAGAATAAAATGCTCTGTGAATAAACTGGGGTCACTTAAGGTAATTTGCATGGTGCTTCTGACTGGAGCACTGAGGTCTGGGCTTGCTGTGCAGTCACAGATACGTGCACTGATGTGTGTCCTCTCCCTACTCGCCCTGCGTGTAAGTCCTTCTTATGCCAGACACTTCTCAGTTCAGGTCTGCACTGGATATCTGCTTGGAAAAGCCCAAATCAGCTCTCCATGTATCCCATGAAACACAGAATTTGGCCTTGCCTTGTGCAAGAGAGAAACAGAAATGTTGTGTCTTAGGGATTCAAGCTGTATCATGAAATAAAAGGAAGGAGATTTCACAGTGAGAACCCCTTCCTCCTATGCTTCTAAATGAGGACAGATAAAAGCAAAAGGATTCTGCTGATTCCTGTGTTTTCTTGCTTGTGGTGAAGAGGAGATATGGCAAGCTTTTCTCTGGGGAGGATGTAACAGGGACGTGGATAGTATGTGATGAAGTACAGTGGGGGTCTCCCTGTTAAGCTCCTCTTCAGCCCAGTGGTAGTAGAAGGGAGGTCTGTCCTTGGCCTTGCAGTTGTTTGTGGTCAAGAGGGCATCTTTTTGCTAGTCCTATGTGGACCCTTTGGAACTGAACTGTAATTTGCAAATAAAATCATAGGAGTAAATAAAGGAAATATTAAAAAGTAACAAAAAGCTGTTACCAGTATTTCATATGATTTTTATTAGCAGTGTTATTTTCTGTATATTAGACTGAAGAAATGTGATGAATAATTTAGGGTCATTGTGTCTGGACACAGCACACATAAAAGCCAAAAATCTCCTTGTTTGGCTTGTGGGGCACATTTAGTGTTCTTAACTATTAATGTCTTGTATCACTGAAGATGCTGTCAGGTATGTGTGCTTGGTAGGTCTGATATGGGAACCACAGTGGATCTACCACCTCCAGACCTGCAGCTAGTTGATTCACTCTGGATTGTCTTTGACATTTTAGTCCTTATACAGAGAATCTATCTGTGTGTCAGGACACTCAGCCCTTTCTGAAATCAGATTCCACATCAGATTCTGATTAGATTCTACATCTAAATAGTAGCAGAGAGTCACTTAAGAAAATCTCTACCATAGCACATTAGTGCAAATGGATGCCACATGCAAACTCTATTGAACAGAGTAACATGAAGGCTTAATTTGGGCTGCTAATTAGACTTGAGAAGCAGACCGCCGCTGGACAGCAGCTGTGAGAGGAAAGAATGAACAAACTCGGAGTTTTGTTTCATCTGATCATGTTTTTCACCCTTGTTTAACTATCTGGCAATTACTGTGCATATGCTTGTGTTGTTCTTTAAAATTTATCCTGCAAGTGAGAAACCACAGATAGTGAGAAACTGATGTTTCTTTCCTCCCCCATGGTTTCATCCCACTGTGAAGGCCAGGCTTAAGGTGATGGGGTACCTGGCCTTGCATTAGTGCCAGCTGTTTTCCTTGGTATTTCTTTGGAGGAGTAATTACATTAATTTCTTCATGGAATGTCATAGTGCTCAGTTTTGAGGAGGAGCTTGTGCTTGCCTTTTGTACCCTGCTTCTGCTTTGTATATTTTTGTGGAGTCCATGTGTCTAGTGCCTGATAGCTAATCCCATGGATAGTGTGATTTAATAAGAGGAAAGAATGATATGGCTGCATCCTGCCCATTATGCCCTTAGGAAAGAGATTTTTATTTGCTGTCAGATGTCACTGATGGAGCATTTGGCTTCCTTTCATCAAGTGACAATTGCAGTTTTAAGAGTACAGTACAGAGAGCCACTTTAAAGCCAAACATCTCAATTCACAAGCAAGGGAAGGAAAAAAAAGTTGTGCAGCTGGAGGATGCTATTTCTTCTCGGCAGCTGTCATTGAAAAGGCACGTGAATGCTCTAGATGTCAGGTGTCACAAATGCTCCATCCAGAGTTTGTCACGTGCCTGGAAGTATCATATGAAGTGTTGGAAAGAAGTTTCTGAACACGTTAGAAGTCTCTAGACAAGCTTGCCTTGAATTTGCTATACTGAAATTTTAGGGAATGAGGAATTAATATAATTGAGATCTGTAGCAAAATCTCCATGTTTTACCTTAGTCACAGAGGCTTTTCATGTTACTCCAATCAAAATGTGTGACTTTGGTAGGAAAAATGTTCATGACAAATTCTCTGCCCTTTCCTTGGCTCTCCAAATCCTTAGATGTACCTACAAGGGGACGTCTGCCCATTTTAAGGACAGATGCATGCATGCAGTGGTGGTCATGGAGAAAAAGCACTATTCCAGTATAAGAAGAGACTTGATATTAGGAAAATACAGTTATATAGTGTGCCCACTGTATGGTCTATTAGCAGCTCTCAAGCTTTTTCCTTTTATGCCGTTCTCTTTTCTTCCACTTCTTCAGTGGGAGCAGGTGTCATCACTGGGATAGAAGAAAAGAATAGCTGAAGCCATGAAGAGTATCTGGGTCTTTCACTTGATTCACACTCCTGTCATCTTCTAGCATGTCCTTGTTTGGAGAAGTGCAGTGCTTGAGAGAGCTTGTGTGTGTAGGCTGGCTGGGAGTTCTGGCTCTGTGCAGAATCCCAAGTCCCCATTGTGTGGTACCCTCAGGTACCCCAGATTGCCTGTGCAGTTGTTCCCAAGTTTGTGTGTAGTTTGGTCTCCAGAAAGTGGTGCTGAGCTGTAGCCATGTTGCCCCTCTCTTTCTACAGTGTATTCAATGTGATCTGTGCTTGACAGCCACTGCACTGCCTATGTATAGGGGCACTTAGTATGAATCTCTATAAAAAGCGTGAACTTGGGAATTGTTTAGGTCTGATGCCTGGTGACAGCTGGGGCAAGGAAGGGGTGAGGTTTGAATCTGCTCTCTTTGGCCTTGGACTCTGGTGTTAACATACAGGTTTTCTGTAACGTCCTGTTCCTTTTCAGTTGTCACTGGCTGGCTTTGTCTGTGTATAATTTCTGTCAACTATTGAAATCAGAGTGTCTCTTCCTATTCCAGCTGGCAGTTGCCAAAGCTATGTGAAACAGAACTGGATATACAGAAGAACACTTTCATTATGTTGTTATGTCAGGTGAAGATGTAACACTAGAAACCTAGGGGTGTTTATTGATGCAGGGGACACCAGGCACTGAGTGCTGGAATTCTGCTCAAAGGAAGCAAGACAGATGGGAAGAGAAAAAAAATCCGCACCTGTCAAGTGTCACATCATTGCAGGTGAGTCTAAAGAATAAAAGTAGCAATCTTCTTCCAGTATATTAGTGCCTCTGCACAAGAAATCCTTTGATAACACACACCTCTTGTTCATTTAATAGCTTTTTAAATGAAGATTAGGAAAAAGTTACATACAGTGTGCCTCATTGCATTGAGTTAATAACAGATTTTATGAGATAAGGAGTACTGGACCCCACTACCCTGGTCTCCCTTCTGTACTTACGGCTGTAGGAGATTGAAAGAGTTGAGATCAAGGCCACCAAGGAGAGTGGAAGTACCCACAACATCTTACTCATTTTGTGTTGCAGTTATCAAGTAAGTCCATGAGTATTGTGGATTACTGGAGTAATCATCTGCATGATAGTCTCCTGAGGAAAAACCGTGATTTCACTTTGTGTCTCACCAGGTGATAACTGGTTCATGATTGCACATAGAGACTTCCTTTCGATATTTCCAAGGGCTGTTCTGTACCCCATAAATCTTAATATATTTGCAATGGTTGATTAATACTGCATATAGATCCAAGCATAAGATTTGTTTCCCAGTTTGTATGAACTGCAGAGAAATACTCTGATCACTTGACTGCATGTCTGGTCTTACAATTTTCTGTGACACATTTGTATTGTATGTTGAGCAAAATGTGACTTTTAAGATGAAAGCATGGTTTGATTTTTAAAAGAGTAACAATGATAGGAAGAAAGGGATACAGTGTTGTCTATCTTTAGAATATAATGAGAACAGGCTACATTTGTATTATTTTCTGTGCTTAAGTTTCGTTACAGTAATTTTCCCAATGAATACATTGCATAGTATGCTATTTCCTCTTTTCATTACCATCTCCTTTTTCATGCAGAAGCAGTTATAGAATCTTAATGACTCTGTTATTTAAACCTTTTTGATAATCTCTGTATTTTGAATCACCTCTCTTTCACCTCTTCCCTAAGGTTACTGAAGTTGAGAATAGGAGTTGTTTTCAAATCAAATTACTCACCAAAGAAAAGGGCAAGGTAGTTCAGATAGTTATTGTCACAATTACAGATATTATAACAAGGATGAGGAAAAAAAAGAAAAAGAAGTCTGAAACTTTACTAGTTTTCCACCACAAAACAGGGAAAATAATAATAATTATTGTAGATGAGTCTGATTCAAAATTCACTGAAAATCACAGATCCCTACATATGAGATTATTCAGGTTTCAGACACTATCAAATCTGGAGTAGTTCTGGATTTGGGGTAAAAAAATCACTGTCTAAACCATTGGTTAACACTGACAATGTGCTCTTTAAAAGTTTTGCCATCTTGAAAGATGCATAAATGTGGTTGGTCATGTGCATTTGAAATATTTCAGGAATGTTTATTAATAAGATTGCTTTGTATTCGAATGAGAGGAGAAGAATACACCCCCCACATTAGGATTCAAGGTGCTGGCTGCTGATACAGGTTGAAATGGGCTAAACACTGCTTGGGATCCATAGTCCCTGTGGGAAAATTGGTATGTGAAAAGTAGTTATTAAAACCCAAATATTTGTGTCCAGAAGCAAAGTGTGTTACCACACAGTGTGGCTGAACGGACTCTGCCAGCCAAACAACTCTCATCATTTATAGACATGACTGAGTAGTCTGTAAGGCTTCACAGACATCTGAGATAGTCAACCAAGAATCTTAAATGATAAAAGCCAAGACTGAGGATTCAGTACTTTCGGTATCATTAAGACTTGTATGTGTGCACTGACCATTCTAAATGGTAAATACACTTCCTTCGCATGCCCTGTACTTTCTATAAAGGTTGTTTTCCTACAGTGGGCAGGGAGATCACGAGAGGGACTTATGGGAAGTGCACAAAGAACAAATATAGGCAAAGGATTTACCTGCAAAGAAATTGTAGAGAGCAGGGTTGCTATATTTACTCACACTCTCCAATCTTCATATGAATAAATAAAGCAGTGTCATGGGGCATGCTGCAATACTGATAATGAGTTTTGTATTTATTCAGCCTAGGAAGCTTCAACAGATATACTTTGCCTGTCAAATGGATTTAAAATTGTATTGTCTCTGCCTTGCTTTCTGCATTGATTGCTTTTGTATTGCCACTCCATGCCTCAATAGACACTTTGATTATCTGTATCTGTCACTTTGTTCACATGAGCATCCCCATAATTTGTAATACGAAACTCTTTGTTTTAATATGAAAACTCAACATGTGCTCCTACAAAGATTATTAACTTAGGGAGATGGTGGCCAAAATTATATTTTGCTTTCTATCCTTGTTTTTGGTTTTTTTTTTTTTTTTTCTGTGTACATTGCATGATAGGCAACAATCCACTTAGTTCAAGATCTCAGCTTAGTGAAGGAACCATTTCAGAAGGGATGTTGTGGATACAGCTGCAGACATTTCCATGGGTTTGATTACCATGCTGCACACAGCTATAATAATAAACCTTGGCTACCCTTGGCTTAGGTTTTATTTTAAATTCATAATATCTGAATCCTAACTTTCAGCACAGAGTATGACTGCAATTTAACAAGTCCTTTAAGCATGTATTCTATCTCAAATACATTGCCTTAAGAATGAATGATTTAATCCTGACACAATGATTGGGTATATAGTCTATACCAAAGCATTGTGTAGTGTTAAAAAACCCTCATGTCTTCAGAGAACACTGCTCTGAAGAAGCCTACTTGGGTACCAAAAGCATCACAATCATCCTAATAAAATGGTCTTTTTAAGTTTAAATTACCTTCAGCAAGTGAGTTGAAACTGTTGTAAATATTATAGATATAGTCTCAGTCAGGATGAGGATTATCGGTCTGACTCCAGTATTTATGCCTTAGGTGTCACTCTGGACTTTCACCATTTCTTTAAAAGAAGACCCAATTTCACTTTTAGTGTATCAGAATATGCTGGTTTGTATTGTGCTAGGCCCTGGATATGCACTTTTAAATATATACAATGTAAGAAACCTAACACAACCCTAACTGCTTCCTTAAAGAAGGGTGATATGTAAATAAAGAATCCCATACACTGAAATGGAAGCATAAACTAGAAACCATATGTTTCATATTTTAATAATTTTTTTGGCTGTGCTAGTGCTGCAATAACCTAATACAAACTTTAAAACTTATTAGAGCATATTGTTTATTTGTAGACAGAGAATAACAATTCATGTTTCTCGTTGAGGTCACTAGGTCTTCTGATTTCCATATTCTTCTGAGCATCCTCTGAGCATCTACTGAAAGACCAGAAAATTAAGTTAGTATCAGGCAAACATATTAATGTCCAGTAAAGCAAAATTGTACACACTAGATGTCTTTATCAGTGCCTTTAAAATGGGAGCTTTAAAAATTACTAACAAGAAGATTAGAAAACAAGAATGATATAAAGAAATAACTTGGAAGAAAGATTTTCTTTTCCAAATTCATGTAAGGGAGTAGCATTTGTAACTGTTAATCCTTTATTTTCCTTCCCCCTAACTAAATTCAGTCATCGATTTAACTCAAACTAGGATTTGCATTTGAGCTTGATGGCAATAATAATAAGTGAGATAAATCAAATTAATATCCTTGCAGATGCAGTTTCTTTAATAACTTTGCCATTTCCATTCCCTTTTTATCTGCATTATCACAATTCGATAACATACTACAGTAAACCAATGCCTCAATGAACTTCTTTCTGTGCCCAGCGTGGAGAGATTAGAATTTCTAATTTTATTGCACAGATTGTCATATCTTGCCTTATACAGCACCTTTTATTGCAAAAGGAAGCCAGATGCTATGATGTAAAGAGGAACAAATTTTTTCAGAGTTTGTATGTATGTACTTCTGGGGTGAAACAGAGACCTTTTTCAAAGCAATGAGCAATGTCACACAACCATTAAAACAGAATGCCCAGAGAAAGTGGATCAGGGTGTGGTAGTTTTCCTGGGATCCTGGAGCTTCCAGGACAGACAGGACATGTACTCAAATACAGAGACATCAATACTTGTCTATATTCAGGGGGTTTTGATACTTACACACCCTCACTGAGAGCTGCTGTGCTTTTATAATCTCAGTAATTGGGCTTTGGGAGGATGGAGTATGAATGGTCTGCAGAGGACAAAGCTGCTTTTTAACCTAGGGCCACTGAGCGGGGCTGTGAAGCTCCTACTGCAGCCGTTGCCAAAAAACTGCAGCCTCTCTGCATTTTCCATGCTGGAATTACTGGATTCACATAAGGAAAAGTCACACACTCATCAAGATGATCTTCTCTGTTAGGTGTCATGAAGAGCCTTTCTGTGATATTTTTTATATCTCTCAGTGTGAACCAAATCCCATTTTATACATATGTATACACAGAAACACTCCCAGCGAGGATGTCCTTCTCAGCATAAAGGACAGATACCTGAGGGAGTTGTGGAGTGGTAATTGTGCTGGGTCAGCAATCTTTAACACCAGCAGTTTAAGCCACCGTGTCCATAATTGTCCTCTGCGTGTTTACACAAAAGATTAATATACACACGTACAAACCTTTCAAGCCCATGTGTGGGCTGGCTAATAGTTTACCAAGTGTTATCATCTGCCTTGGTCCTCCCACTTATCCTTGTTCCTGCTGCCAAGTGTGCCTGGAGCAATTTTTAGTGGAAGGGTTACTCATTATATGAATAGCTAGTGCTTTTGTCTTCGGTGCTGTTCCAGGTGCAATAGGAGGGAACAAGCCATTTGAAGGAAAGAATTTCAATCCCTCCCTCCATCCAGGCTTCAACATGACCTTGGTAAATCTTTGATACCTAGCTTTGCACGTATGGTTGGGTTCAGTTCTAAAACTGAATTGGCTCTGGGAGTGGAGTTGACAAATCTGAGTTAGATACCTAATGGATGGGGAAATTTAAAACCCTGAGAAAGAGATTCCTTTTGTTTATGCCTCCATGTCAACTCATTAGAACAGATAATTACATCCTTTTCTTCTTTGAAGGTACAGAGAAAGGATAGGGAGAACAATAGTGCCCATTTTTTACATAGTGGTTGAGAGATGAAAGTGTTCCATCAGGGAGCAGAAGACCTGGGTAAACAGATTATTATAGGTGTTTATAAATATTTGTCTTGATAAAGCAGAGCAAAGACACAAAATAAGTCAGAAAGTAAAATTCATATAGAAGACAACATGCTGTAGCTTTTTTGTCATTAATTTCAGTAGCTTTTTCTATGAATGCAATGTCACAATTTATTACTTTTGGTGTAAATAGGCTTTTTTATTCAGTGGTAAGAGGGAGGTGGCATACAAAACTTTGGCCCAAAAGCAATACTTTTTATACTAATATGACTCCAGAAACATTAGAATGTTACTGTGCTCATGTACGCTCAGCTGAAATAGTTTTGGTTTCATCAAGGCCCTCCTGAGGTAGCTCTGACAGGCTATTTAACTCTGCAGAGCTCTGTGACAGCTGAAGCTAAACACATTCAGCCTTTGTAAAAGAGTTTAAGCAACCAATAATGGAAGAAATGGAAAACAAAGAATTGTAGATGTAAAAACAACAAAAAAACACCCTTTAGGATTTTCTGAAGGATCACGGTTAAGATTTCTTAGGATTTTTGGGTCTTTTTTTGCTGTACCTTCCTTCCTGTTTTAGGATTTGGGGGTTTTTTTGCCACTTGTATTAGAATGTTGCTTGTAAAACCCATTTTTAAATATCTCCTCCTTCTGCCTTTCCTCTGTGTTGTTTCTATTCTCCATCCCTTCTTTACTTTGAGGCTTAAAATTGTTAAGAGTTAATGTCTCAGGCAGTGACTTCCATTGTTTTCCTGGGGAGAAGCCATACAAGGCTCATTTCTGTCTCACATGCAGGGTCTGTTTTTCCATAAATTTATTCCATGTTGAAAATAAGTCAGAAACAGAGTTCATAAATTAATGACAATTCGTAAGTCTACTTATAAACATTCTCCAGGCCATCACACAAGATCAAAAATTAAAATATGAAGATGTTTCAAAACTCTAAGTGTTTTGGTGATTGACCCTAGAACAAACACCAGGAAACTATTCCCTTCATGACCAAATACCACACTTGCTAAAGTAAGTTCTGTGGATACATCTTGACTTTGCATGTGTTTCAAAACTTTAAGATATAAAAGTATTTGCACTTGAGAGAAGAAATAACATATGGAATTACATTTAACACTGAATTTCTCTTATCCTAGCAGTGTGCGGCTTAGACAAGCTACACTGTCCCCAAAAGGTAAGAACTTAATAAATATCCACTGCTTCACAATTTGTGATCAGTCAAGGTAATACAAGTTCACAGAATGAGGAATGGCTTGATTGGTAGCTCAAATTTTTCCTGAGGAGATTGAAAACCACATGCTCCTCTCGTTTGACCCCATATGAACCCATTGATTTATACAAAGCCTTCTCTGAGCCTCAGTGGTCTGAGAACATCAAGAGAGTTAATGCGAAATGTATTTTGATTTGGATGACGCTCTTTGGGGACTTAGCTAAATGAATTTCCTATGTATTTGATATGGCCTGAAAGGATGGATATTTAGACACTTATTGTGGATCATCTAGAGTTTGGTAACTGCTTATATGTTGTAACTTGATTGTAGACCTGAGCTTTTGGATTTGGAAACAATCAGAGATCTCGCTGAAATTCCTGGGCATGACAATCACTCTGTTTTAAGGTAAATGAGAACAGTGGAGTGATGGTAGGAGTTAAGCAGGAACTGACACAGTGGAATTGCTGCTATGAACACTGACAGCAGATCTCAGCAGCCTCAAATTTCTGCAAAGCAGTCTCGGAGTCTAAGGATCTAATAAATAGAGCAGAGAATCAGCAGCCGTGGAAAAAACCCACAGAAAGGACCAGAAAAACAGGTAACAGAGAAATATATGTGGCATGACTGAAGGAAAGCCAAAGGGGATAAAAACAGCTTTTGGGGCAGAATGATTGTTAAAAAGACAGATTTGGAATGCTTAAAGACAAAAAAAAGAGAAAACATTCTATTGCTCTTCCTGCTGTATCAGGGATTTATGCTTGTTCCTGGTAAAGAAAATGGGTTGTACCAGAGCAATCACAGGCTCTCTCATCAATTTATCCCCCTAACGAAACAATTGAGAAAACCCCAAATATCTGCTTAGCTACTTGGATAAGAAGAATAAGGATATAAAAGAGAGAACAATATTTCCAGCTGTGGAATTTGCTAGATATGCAGTGAAGTGTGTTGTTCAGCTGAGTTTTGCATAAGAAATACATTTATGTTGCATTTCTAATGCAAATTGCACGTGTTTTACATGGGCAGAATGAATTCTTGCTGGCTGGATCTTCAGCTTTTCAAATCAATAGAAAGACTCTAATGTATTTTCAATAGACTTTGGAGCAGGCCCTTCCTCCCATGCACTCAAAATGATTTACAATCAATTTATGGCAAGAATCCACTTCAGAAAGCCTGAAAACTACAAATTTGCAGTTTCATGGGGAAGCTAGCATCAGTGGCCTAAAAATAGACTCAATTTCAACATACTGATCCAGATGCCTGCCTGTGAAGAATTTAGCCCCTGTGCATATGTTATCTAGCTTTTAGTGGTTTGAACAAAAGAGACAGAAGACTATGTTTAAGGAAGTGATGACAAGTGCCTCTTTTTATCAAATGTTCTGTGCACCAAAATGGAAATACTCAAGGAGCTTATTTTGATGGCATGTTATTTCTGACCCCCCAGTAACTTGTCACGTGACTGACACCAGAATTGGTATGGATAAATGGAGCAACCACTTACATTTATACAGATGGGTCTGTAAAGAACCTTTTTATATGGCCTCTTCTAAATGCAGTGGTGCTTTTTTTTCCCCCTGGCTACATCTGTACCTTAGGATTTGGGATTTTGCAGCTTCTGGCTTTGGAGGCATGCACCAGCAGTGTCCCACCTTCTTGCTGAGGTAAAACTGAGGAGCAAGACCTCCCTTCCTTTATGCCAAAAAATACACTGGCTGGAAGGGGGGGACACAGCTTACACCAAAAGGTCCACCAGTCTGAACAGCTGGGGAATGAGGAGGGAAGATGTTTCACAGGTTTTGTATCCCCAGTAGTACACATAGAGACTCATAGCACTATATTGGGGAATATGTATATAGCATATATGCTACAACCCACAGTGTTTCTGGTATTTACAGAGAAGGGAGGACCCAAAAGAGTCAGTGAGCAGGAAAAAGATGGACTAGCAAATCCCCAAAGGCACAGAATATTTTGACATTAAAAAGTAGGGTAAGGAAAGATGATTAGGAAAGGAGATGATGTGCTGCTCTGAGCAGGCAGATGGGGGAGTAGAGAAAGAACAGTGGGCAGTTCAGAGTAGAAAACTACCTGGAGCAGTTTGTGAGTAGAAGAGGAGGAAATGCATGAGGATGACAGATTGGTATTCTGGTTTAGGAGCTGAAAGCTTACTGTTGTGCGTCTGTCTCCTTGCAATGTGAAATAAGGGACTTTGGGGAGTCCTAATTGGGATTGAGAAAGGTTGTGGGAGTCTTATGTTCCAAAAATGTTTTTCTTTGCTATATCCACTAAAGCATGTAATAGCAAATCCATACTATGAACAGCCAGATGGGACAGCAGGAAAGTTGGTAGAGATGCTGTTTAAAAGGTCCTTGGCAGATTAAGCTATTCCATAGTTAGCGTTGTAAGAAAATAGCAATCAATCTCATAGCACTTTGCAAAGATCACAGCTCAGGGATGAACAGACAAAACTAACAAAGTCTTGGTGCACAACTAACAAGATGAGTTAATCAGACAGCTAATTCTAAATCAGTCATGAGACTGAGCAATGCTGGGAATCCTAACCCTGCCAAAGCAAACAGCAAAACGCAGGTCAGAGTCACCTTCCCCCATGACTGTAAGAGAGAATGGTGAGTTTCACTGTGAAATGCCTGCCACCAGAACTTGGCATCACAAGTACTTTACCAGATTCCTTAGGATCAGTTCTCTAGGAGGCAGCTTTGTTCAGCAAGAAGCATGTCCAGAATGATGATGAGAGAACTGTGAATGTACCACACACTCACTTGGGTATCTGACACTGCAGCCAAAGAGAAAGCTGCCCTCTGGAAACTGATGCAGAAGCTGCTTTATCCCTTACAAATTACAGGAAGACACTTCTTTGCTCATTTTGTTTTGTTGATAGAAACTAAGATTTCTTAAAAGTGTCAACCCAACAAAAATAAAGGTGAAATATACCCAGACATGTCTATACCACTGCAAAACCTGCCAGTGTCCTGCTGCTACAATCAGCGGAGAACAGAGCCAGCACCTGGTGTGAATGCACCTGCCAGCAACGGCTGCCTAGGATGACTTCCGTCCTTTTCTCAGCCTCTGCCTCTGTTTTTAAAACACTCCCCTTCATCTCCACCAAGTGTTGCTGACTAATTTCCCCTGTTTACATCCTCATCCCTCCAGACTGTAGGAGAGGTCCACAAGGCGATTGCTCCCAACTCACAGACAGGCTTCTTGGCATTTGTAAACTCCTGCTGTAGAGTTGCAACCCAGAAAGGATAGAAAATGCTGCACTGAGCTGGCATTTTAGTGGGATTGCATCAAACTGGCAACTTGGTCTGTGAAAGGCACAGAGACAGATTAAAAAAAAAGTTGAGGAAATAACTGTGCATTTATGCAAAATGAGGATTATTCTGAGTATCCTTTCTTTCATCACAGTAGAAGAGTTTTGATAGTGCTGGTTTTAAATCATCAACAATATAGTTCCTGTAAAAGAAAGACATTGAACAAGGAGTTTTCTTCCTATTGTTTTTGCTATTGGTTTTGCATCCCTTTTCATCCCCACATCTGTTGCTTCTAGGTGACGAGTCCTGGCATACACTTCCCCACGAATGCATGCTTTGATGCTGATAGTTCATCTCTGGACTCGTCTTTTCCTCCAGACCAGATGTTTGACTTCTCCCTGCTAATAGTTAACATGGAGCTACCTCATTATACACCTCTCTCTGGAAATGATGCCAGTGCTGCTTCAGCGTCAGCCAAGAGCCGTGCAGAATCAATGAGACAGCTGGCATCCTCCATGGGGATGGCCTGCTTTACCTTTTGGATCCAGGCAGTCACTGTGAGCTGAGATCCAGGATGCTGTGAATGATTTTTCATAGGCAGGTGAGAACAAAAGAGCTTTGAAAACCTACTTCAATAGAATCTGGAGACATGGAGCTCTCTTGATTAAAAAAAGAAAAAAAATTACGCATGCACAGTCCAGTTGCATTTTCATCTTAATTGATTTTTGTATGAGATGGAAAAGTGAATTCTGTCAAAGAGTTCGTAGAAATAATTTCTTTACATACCATTAAGTAGATTTTTTCATGCACAATAGCTGTGTTGTGTTTGCAAAAATCAAATAATTCCCTTATAAAGCTCACAAACTGTAAATTGATTCCTTTGATCTTGTCCACAACATATGCTAATCCTCAAATATCCAGGGAAGAAGGGGATGAGATAATGCAAACAAAATAAGCACCTGATTAGGATAAAACATTTGTTGAGTTTGAAGCCAACACATAGTTAGTGTATTTGCTGTTGGAAAAAAAGTAGAAAAAAGAAAAAGATGTAAGACTTTAAAAGGAGAGTTTAAACAGGGAGAATTTGCGGTTGTTCTGTGAAGTCTCGCTAAATTGCATGTTGGAAAATTCTCCAGAAAATAAATGATAATAGACTCCTCTTAATTTTCTTCCCACAGTGTGTATGCCTACTTTCACAGAAGGTACTTGACAAAACTCATCAAGAATGAAGCAGTCAGTTTCTACATTCACTGTATGACTAAAATAGACTGGAGGATTCTCAAGGTCATCCCTACTTATGAGACTGCCTGGCTGATTTACAGTGTCTAGTTCAGACCATCCAAAGGAGCACTCTGTACATTGTACTATTTCCCCTTTACCTCTGACACTGAACTTAGTTTCAGACTATAAGGTTAAGGACTGATCTTTGTCGGCACTTGAAAGTCTCTCAGTCATGCTGCATGCTGCTGAAAACAAGGATTAATAATAGCTGTTATCCTTCCAAGGCGAATGATCCTCCAGTGTAATAGCTAGAGCTGTTTCTGATGTCTCCCTCTGCCAGGACTGCATGGAATAACATCTAACCATGCCCTGTCTTTGCCAAATTTGTTGAAAACAATTTTAACACCCAATTTTAATCACATCTACTTGTTTCACCTCAAGGGGTTAATTTTTCTTGGATGTCAAGTCTCCAAATCTGCAAAACTCAGTGAAAGAGGAATGAAAGTGCAAGGTACCAATGTAACCTAGGCATCTGCCATCATTTTCATCAGGAATTGCACTGACTGTGTGAGTGCTGACGGAGATTTCTCTGTGTTCCTTTTTTCCTAATCCTTTGGTATTCAAAGCAAGCACTAGTTTTGCTGAACAGAGAGAAATACAGCTGAGTCACATGTCTTCAAAGTGGCTGCAGGAAAAGACCTGAAAATGCATTAATATGACAGTCATCCTTCACAATAGATTTTATGCATCCTGTAGAGATCATGCCTGGCAGAGAGAGCTATTTCCTTTAAAGAAAAGCACTGTGGTTGGTTTTTCTTTCCTGTCTGGATTACCTTTCAATTGCTTTTGTTTTGATTTCTCTTCTCAAAAAATGATGAAGGAAACTGAAATCTCAGAAAATTACTAGCTTAATTGCACTCAAAATTTAGCAATTCCTTGTAAATATGTGGGTCATCTGTATACTTGTGGTGTTTTTAAACTCAATCCTCTTAAAAAAAAAAAAAGAACAGGCTTAAACTTCAAAACATTCCTGTGAGGCAGGTAAATCTTTTCATAAAAGATTATTTCACCTTTTACTGAGATACAGGCACCTCCAGGGTGAAACACTGTGGTTTTTTAACTGCCTGTAGCCGCACAACACAAGAAGTGACGGGACAGGAAATGAAAACCATCCTATCCAATTTAATTTTAAGGAGAAAAGAGATAGGAGGAATGTAAGGTTCACAGCTGGGATTTCACTAGAGTAGAGGAAATAATACACCTTAAACAAAAGTGTCACAGTGTCTTTAGTGACTGCAAGTAGCAGACTCTCGCTTTATGTCTTATCTGGAAGACAAAACCCTCTGCAGGTCAGTGCTCTTTACATGGTCCTGCAATAATAATCTGAGAATTCATGTTAGAGGGTAAAATACAAGTTGCCAAATTAACATTTACTCTTCCTGAGGAATCTAGATATTCCTTAGAGTTTTGCAACGCAAATACCACCTGGCCATCACTGATAAGTTATGACAGTATCTCAGTAAAAGGTGGAAAGATGCAACAGATGTTTGAAAGTGCCAGTGCAGAAAAACACCAGAGGAAAGGTTATCTTCCAAAATGTTTATTCCTGTTCCCTAGAGTATCTCAACCTGTATCTGCTTGTTTATCCATAGTTCTGTAGTGACTGGAAATGTTTAGATGTCTTAGGATCATTTGGACAATTTTCTCTCTCTGGGAATGAGCTCTTGTAGTCGAGGTACCAGCTGAGGATGAAGAAATGAGAATTGCGCTTTACAGCTCTGAAGTGGCCCGAGGGTGTAAGCAAAAGTAAAAGCACCAGCAATGGGGACCAAAATGCATAGTTGTGACTGACATGGAAGAAACAGGAAGGAAGGAAGGAAGGAAGGAAGGAAGGAAGGAAGGAAGGAAGGAAGGAAGGAAGGAAGATGAGTACAAAGAGTAAACACTTGCTGTATTTGCGCTGTGCTTGTCTTTTTGAGAGCCCCTGTGAAGCTGTGGCCACTGAGCAAATATTTGGTGTGGTTAAAGAGAGAAGTAGCTGCAGCCATAAGCAGAGCCTTTCTGATGAGGAGGGCCAGACTGGTTGCAATGGGATGTGACCCAAAGAAACCCTGCTCCTCTAACTGCCATGTGTGTTTGATTGCAAGAAAATCGGGATTGCACTCTAGATGTACTTTTGTGAAGGGGAAAAGAGGAGCTAGGATATTTTATTCTAATTTTTATAGCTGTATCCTTTTCTTCCACTGGATTTGTGAGTGGCTTCTTTAGCTTTGGATAGTGTAGTCCTTCAGTAAGTGGTTAAAGCTGTGTTTTGAATGCATAAAAAGAAGGATGAAAACCATTTGTGGAAATTCTCTTTTGTACCTTTTCTTTACATTTGAAAGGAAATCAAGTGTCTTTTCTGTAAACGATTCATCAGGAACCACAACAGCCCTGTTCAGAGCTTGAACAACCTCTTCTTTTGCACACTTCTTCTATAAATCCTGCATTTATTTCTGACTTCCCTGGGTAAACCCGAGCAATGTGCTGTGCTTTACACAGGTGACCTTCATGCCTCCCATGTCAAGTTATAGCTCCCAAGCTATTTCCAAGCCTCCCTAGGATGTTTGTCTCAGGTTAGGAAGTCTGTGGGGCTGCAGAGAACTGTGGTGAGAAAGCGTGTGTTATATCACAAGTGGATTCTACACATTCCCAGCAAGAGGAAATTATTTTGAACAGCATAGTCTGCCTTGCTCTGTGTTGCTAGGGCATAAAGCTGTCAAATGTTCTGCAGTTTAAAGAGGACAACAACACTGACAACCACAGGGGTTTCAAATACGTACTGATTTCTGAGTTATATGGAGAAGAGCCAGTATTATTTATTTCCTGGTCAAAAAGAGTGGGAACTGAAATATCCATTGGCTGGTGAAAACTGTTGGGATCCAGGCACAAAAGTGTTGACCAAGTCAGTCTCTGTGCTGTGGAGAAACATTCATTCAGCTGGAAGCTACAGCAGCAGCAGCCACAGCTGTGCTGTCCACTGCCCTAACCCCTGGTCAGTCCTGCAGCAACAGAAAGTGAGGAGAGCTAGATCTGATCCCATTTCAGCAAAGCAAGTAGAGCTGGGAGAAGCAATGGCCAACTTGCCTTTCAGTGGTCAGCAATGAAGGCCTTCTCCTTACCTACAAAGGGAGAAGCAGATGGAGATGTGCCAGGAGGGGAAGAAAAAGAATGGTTCTGGCAATCTCTGCAAAGATTCTGCACCTGGGACAGGGCAACCCTGTTTGTGTGTATAGACTAGGGAACGAGAGGCTGGAGCTTGAGGAAGCAACCTGGGGGTCCTGGTTGATGGTGTGTTGACCATGAGTCAGCAGTGCCCTGGCAATCAGGAGGGACATTCCTGTCCTGGGGGGCATCAGGCACAGCATCAGCAGCTGGGCAAGGGAGGGGATTGTCCCGCTCTGCTCTGCACTGGGGCGGCCTCACCTCGAGTGCTGGGGGCAGTTTTGGCTGCCACAATATAAAAAAGACATTAAACTGTTAGAGAGTGTCCAAAGGAGGGCTACAAAGGTGCTGAAGGGCCTTGAGGGGAAGCCGTATGAGGAGCAGCTGAGATCACTTGGTCTGTTCAGCCTGGAGAAGAGGAGACTGAGGGGAGACCTCATTGCAGTTACAACTTCCTCATGAGGGGAAGAGGAGGGGCAGGCACTGATCGATTCTCTGTGGTGACCAGTGACAGGACTCCAGGAAATGGCCTGAAGCTGAGTTGGGGCAGGTGTGGGGGACGGGGGTGTGTGTTTACGTTAAATATCAAGAAAAGGTTCTTCATCCAGAGGTTGGCTGGGCTCTGGAACAGGCTCCCCAGTGAAGTGTCACAGCACCAAGCCTGACAGAGTTCAAGAAGCATTTAGACAATACTCTCAGGCACGTGGTGTGCCTCTTGGGGATGTCCTGTGCAGGACCAGGAGTTGGACTTGATGATCCCGATGGGTCCCTTCCTACTCAGCATATTCTATGATTCTCTGAAGGGAAGAAACAGAGATGTGTCCTTGAAGGAGAGACATTACCATGTTTAAAATTGTGGACGGTCCAAGATGTACAGTTTTCTCAGGACTGCCAATAGCTGAAAGCTTGAGGTGTGGAAAATGATGGGTTATCCATAATTCAATTTTAGTATTATATACTGGAAATTAGTGATGATACCATAGCAATGGGCAGGTCTCTAGCAACAGGCAGTGTAAAAAAAAACCCAACAAAACTTGACTGTCTTTCCTTTTATTTCATAAATCTATCATACAATTCTCTAATACTGGTTTTGAGTCGATGTTCAAATACTCAGGGGGAACACTTGAAATCCAGCAGCTGAGACAGAGGGAAAGGGATCAGATAGCATGAGAAAGCTAAAATTATTTCAATGGAGTTTTGCAGAAGAGACCAAGCTGGTGTCTCTTACAGATCAGTCAAGTGATGCCTGGACCCAGTGTGAACCAAATCTACTGACGATTTCTTTGATGTATAGTCCCATCTCCTTCTCTGCTTTCCTACCATGTGAGCTTTTTTATCTCCTCCTCTGTCTGGCACTTTGTTTGCTTTCCCTTTAGAGAGAGAGGAAAATGGTCTGAGGACTCATTACTATATCCCCAAGGTAACATTGGATTGAAGACAAGGGACATCATTGTTGAAAGACAGTAAAATGATGAGATGTAATGAGAAATACACTCAGGAAGTGCCAGCTACTGCTCACAGACCTCTCAAGGTAGTTTTAGCACAGAGAATCTTGAATTTGCCACACCAAATCATCCTGAAATAATTACGGTACTTAACAAATGAAGAGTTTATAGCCATCCATATTTTGTTCTATTCTCAATGAAGAATGAAGAAAGGAATACTGCAAAGGCAAAAGAAATTTCTGTTTAAGATCAATAAAAAGTTAATAAAGTTAAAAGGACTATAGATTACCTGACATGTCATTTCAAATGAGTGTCATCTACTTGAGATAACTAGGACTTTCTTCTAAAACAGGTCTTTGGAAGCATATTGACCAAATATTAGCTTATTTAGGAGTTTTGTAGGTCACTTGTTGCTACTTTGTTGTTCTCAGACAATCACACACCTACTGAGGGAAGCCAAATGGATGCCATTATCAGAAGGTGTAATACGGAGAGATGCTGTCATGTGGTAGCCTGGGCCCAAAGGGAAAAGACTCAGCAGAGGCACAGCCATTGTGTTCAGGACAGAACATCTTACGTCTGTGCAAACACAACCAAGGGTATTTCAGATAATTTCTGGATTGGAAGCACCATGGTAGGCTAAGAGATTGTCTCACCACCCTTTCAGTACAGCACAGAAGTAGCTGGATGACACAATTAATGCACTTTCTATAAGGTGCAAATACTCGTGACATTTCAGTGTTTTCTTTCTATTATTATTCAGAGCCACACTACCCAGCAGCTGCAGCTTCCAGAGAGTCCAGCTGAGGCTCAGCATTATGAACTAATCTCACTGTACCTTCAGGCACTGTTTTAGCTCTCATGTCTCATTCCTGTAGCTTAAGACTGTCATTGAAGTCTGACTCCCCTGTTTTATGAGAGCAGGCAAACTTAGGAAGACCAAGTGACAGGACCAACAGGACCTGTGTGTGTTGAAACACTTGCTGTTCTAGCAGCCCCTCCTGTGGAATGAAAAAGGAGAGGGGCTTGTTTCAGTCAGACTTTGCAGGTCTGTTTTATGAGTAGAGGGAGGCAAGAGGGCAATCTGCAGACTTCCCTAGACAGTCTGGGCATTCTCCCCCAGTCAGCATTTTGCTGGCTGGCAGTTCCTATCCTGTGTTCCTTCCTCACTCATCTGCTCACACTGCTGCTTGATTGAGCTTACCCATCAATGCTTCATGTTTTTACCACAGAGCTGTTTAGGAGCCAATACTGCCATTTGCACAGCTCTGCTTATTCTGAAGATATTTACAATCTTTTTCTCTTACTATGCACTACTCTTTCCTGTTATTTCTTACTTTCTTACTCTTACACTCCTACTGCTCACTACTCTTTCTCTTCTCTTTGTTTAGAATTGAAGTGACATTCAGGCAGACACTTGAGTAGAAACCCCTGAAAAAAGATTTTGGATTGCATCTGCTACCTGCAATTTTCATGAGTCTCTCTTCAGTAGCCTGGAGTACCTTCTTTCTGTGGTTTTGCAGGATGACCAACCCCGAACCAATCTTTCTTCTCACTACCTCACTATCTCTGGGGACATTCTGCACACTCAGCCACATCTTTTGTTAAGTCACAAACACCTCCTCACAGGCTGGCCTATTAGTAGTGGTAGGCAAACATTTACCTTTTGTTTTCTGGCAGTTCTTGATTTCCTGCAGCACTTTTTTGATGGCTGCTTTTGCAGTGTGCTCTGATGAACAGATGTAACACTTTTATAAGGACATACAGTCCTTACAAACACTTTCCTACCACTTCCTACTTCTTTCAGCAGTTTAGCAGCAATTCCATACATTCTCTAATCTTTTCATTCACTCTTTTTTTCTGTTTCTCCTTGAGTAGCATCACTTTCTTGCAGTCACCAACAGCTCATCTAGCATCAGCAGATACACAGTTGCACACTATTTCCATTTTCAATAACCTGTTTCTATAAATAACAGAAATCCTTTCATCACACAGCATTCTCTTTCATCTTTGTCAGTCACTGATTCCAGTCCAGTGACCTTTTCACTTCCGTTTACAGTGAGCCTGTTTACAAACATAAACCATTTCTTGCTTTCATCTCACTTGCCTTATCCATCTCTGTTCTCTTCCCTTGCAAGGACAGCGCCACATCTCACTGCTGTGGTATCTCTTTATTTGGACCTGGGCTTATGTCTCTTTTTTCTTTTCCTTTCACCCCTTCACAGAAGTGCCTACAGTAGGATCATAGAAATACAGAATCATAGAATGGTTTGAGTTACAAAGAACCTTAAAGTTCATCTAGTTCCAACTCCCCTGCCATGAGCAGGGACACTTTCCTCTAGACCAGGTTGCTCAGAGCACTATCCAGCCTGGCCTCGAACAATTCCACGGATGGGACATCCATAGCTTCTCTGGCCAACCTGTTCCAGTGCCTCGCCACCCTCACAGTAAAGAATTTCTTCCTCATATCTAATCTAAACCTGCCCTCTTTCAGTTTGCAGCCATGAGTCCTTATCCTGTCACTACTTGTCCTTGTTAAAAGTCCTTCTCTGTCTCTCTCGTAGCCCCCTCTAGGTTCTGGAGGGTGCTCTAATGTCTTCCCAGATGTTTCTCTTCTCCAGGCTGAACACCCCCAGCTTTCTCACCCTAGAGAGGTGCTCCAGTCCTGTGATCATCTTTGTGGGCCTTCCCTGGACTCGCTCCAACAAATCCACGTCCTCCTTGTGTTGGGGACCCCAGAGCTGGATGCAGCACTGCAGGCGGGGTCTTAGCAGAGCAGACCTCCCTTGCCCTGCTGCCCACGCTGCTTGGGATGCAGCCCAGGACACATTTGGCTTTCTGGGTTGTGAGTGCACATTGCTGGGTCATGTCCAGTCTCTCATCCACCAGCACTCCCAAGTCCTTCTCAGCAGGGCTGCTCTCACTCCATTCTCTGCTCAATTTGTATTCATGCTTGGGATTGCCACAACACAGTTGCAGGACCTTGAAGCTGACCTTGTTATACTTCATGAGGTTTCCATGGACCCACCTCTCACGCCTGTCATCCCTTCCCTCTAGCATATTAACCGCCACACACAGTTTTGTGTTGTTGGCAGACTTGCTAACTGGGAAATGCAGAATTTTGACATTTCTCCCTGTGGAAGAAAGCACAAAGTTAGGACAAGTGAACCTCAGCCAACATCATGCTACTGCTACAGATTATAGTTCTGTTATTTGATCCTGTGAGATTCTTTCAAATTCTTTTGCAATGGTCTCTGAAACATCAAGTTCAATTTCATTTAAGTGTTAAATACAGCTGTGACTTCTTTTCCTTTGTTGTAAGCTGTATGTCACACATTCTTATGTGGCAAAAAGGAGATTTCTGATTGAAGAGCAGCTCAGCATGTTCCTGTAATTAATACAGGAAAAAACTCAAATCTTAGTTCAGAAATGCTCGAATACCTTCAAACGCAGAGATGTTCTGACAGCTGAGCATCCAGTGGGAATTCTGGATAAGAAATAGATACAAATGAAGTCATTTTTCTTCAGGCCTTTGCTAATGAGTACGATGGATGAATGAAGCAGGCAGCATATAACTCAGCCAAGTGGTACACAGGTCACAGGTCACACAGCTTGCTCATTGGCAGCAGTAAAATAATAGAATCACAGAATATCCTGAGTTAAAAGGGACCCACAAGGATCACTAAGTCCAATTCTTAGCCCTGCACAGGACCATCCCCAAGAGTCACACCACGTGCCTGAGAGCATTGTCCAAACACTTCTTGAACTTTGTCAGTGCTGTGACCACTTCCCTGGGGAGCCTGTTCCAGAGCCCAACCACCCTCTGGGTGAAAAACCTTTTCCTGATATCCAACCTAAACCTTCCCTGACTCAGCTTCATGCCATTTTCTCGAGTCCTGTCATGACTCATGAGAGTGAAGAGATCAGTGCCTGACCCTCCTCTTCCTCAAGTGAGGGTGTTGACTTGGAAGAAAGATTGCCAGGAGAGCTACATAGGGAATATTAATCTATTAATCTATTTATCTATTCCTCTTCTGGAAGAGGCCAAATGCTACATAAATTTGAGTTGCTGCTCCACCCCACTGATTTTTGCCATATTCAGACTGCTTGTAATGACATCTATTTATTTTCATGTCTGTTGGGGCATCTCACTCTACGAGAGAGATGAAGGACCCAAGACAGAAACCCCAAAGTTGGGGACTTCAAGGTGCTGGTTTGTGGCACAGTCCAAGGTGGCATCTAGAGCAGGTAAATAGCTAGTCTATTCATCCACTTAAATCTGTTGTGTTAAACACTGAATGGGAAATTGTTTTGCCTGTAATTAGGATGGCAAAGGTGCCCCTGAAGTCTTTGTGCATTATATTATTCATTTATTTTTAACTGGGTGGCTGAGGTGGACTTCTCAGCAGAATAGATAACTGGGGAGTTTATAAAAAAGCTGTTTGTCTGCATAAAGCAGCATGTGAGTAATTTCCTTGGTGAAAGCACCTTGGCTGTGTTTGAAAATAGCTGCTTGTCCCTGACAGTCAATGTTCTTGGCTAGTTCTGTATCTATATGTGGTGATATGACATAGATGCCTGTGTCTGAGCACGAGCTTTACATTATCCCTTAATTGATGACTGCTTAACATTCATATTGGACAAAAATAAAAGGCTTTGTAGTGTGACCTTTGAAGTAATTTTAAATTGGTATCAGGCTTTTATTTTTTTTTAATGAGACAGCTTCTGATTTTGACCATTAAGTAATTTGGAGTTTAAAGTTAGGATTTTAGTGTCTGGAAGCAGTCAGGAAAGGGGTTGCCTACATCCTGTAGATTAAAATCTACAATTAATGATTCCAGTAAGTTGGAAGACACAGGAAGTGAGTTTCATTCTCTCTAGGTTTAGTTGTTTGAAAGTCAGGATCTAATCTATTTTGTCCCCACTTTTTCAGCCAATGAAGAAATATGGCCTCTTAAAAACACAATATACTCTGACTAAAGCAGGTGTCTAATTGGTGTCAAAATGATGAATCAAATGTCAAAGTGCTCCAAAGCTTCATGTTTGAGTTATGCAAGATGAATTGTCCTCTAAAGTTTCCTGCCTTGGTCCTCTGACAGTGAAACTTAGACAGCTGTCTAAGTGTGCTGATGGTTGCACTTAACGATTTGAATCCCTATCAGAAATGATAACTATGAAAATACTGCCCAAACTACGTCTGTTTGGTATGTTTGGCCCTCTGTACTGCTAAGACTGTTTAAGAGTGAGGGATCAACTGAACAGTCCTTCTGGGAGTAAATGCTCCTGGTTTCTGCTCAGAGGCATGTAAAGAATATGAAGCCTTTTGCTTTGCATCACAAGCTCAATAAATTGGAAGTTTCACTCATATCTGGTTGCCATAATGGTGCACCAGGTTAGTTTTTTTCAACAAGTACAAACCAGAGTTTAACCTTAAAGCTAGAACCAGGTATATATTTATGTTGAATAAACCTCTGTTTGTTTTTCTATTGAGATTAGAATATATTTAAGCACTTAGATTTTCCAACTTGAAATTCCCTTGCATAGACAAACTTCTCTACTTCAGTTATTGTTGTGAGAATGAATTTTTTAATATTTTTTAATCTCTTTGAGTGGCAATTGAAACGTATAAACACATCACATAGGATGAAGCACTGTGCATTGTATGGGTGTGTATTTAAGGTCTGTTAAAGTACTGTCATAGCAGATATAAATACACTGAAAACTGTTGTGCATACAGCTACATTCTGAAGGTTATGTTTTTTAGCAAATTATTTCTGCAGAGCATTTCATGTTTTCCATAAATAGGTAAATAAATTTAAAAAACATGAAAACTCCCAGATGATACTATATTTAAACCAATATGTAGATAGGCTTTTTTTCATAGCACATTTCTCCAGCCAGCAGGGTTCTAGAAGGATGCCCAGCCTCCTTTGGTGAGAAGACACCAGAAACAATCTGAGATGTGAAAGATTCCCACTTGGGCTTACAGAATGGTCTGTACAGTGTCATGAAGAGATGAAAACATTCACCACAGAAGCTACATCAGCAGGCTGGAGAAAACAGCGTGAAATCAATTTTAATTTGGAATCTTATGTTTTACAGCGCCTCAGGAAAAGAAGATGTAATTTATCTGCACATGGACTTTTTGTAGTGAAGACCTCTGCAAGCACACATTTTCATTTGCCAGTCATCTTACTTGTACATGACTATACCTGCCAGACACTGCTGGTCACATATCTGCAGGTATACAAGCTGTACCTCTGAAAACATTTAAATGTGTGCCTAATGTATATAGTGCTAATAGTGATGCATCCTACTGCTTAAGTGGGCAGAATTAAAGTAGGTGCCTAAAGGCCATAGATTACACAGGATCTTAAAAACTTACCTCTTCACACAGGGTTGCACTGGAGAATTACATGTTCTGAGTGAGTCTGCAGAAACACCCCAGAAGTGCCCACCAGTACTGCATGCAGGGTCACAAAAAACACCACAGGGACAGTGAGGTACTTTTAGCTAGGAATCATTAAAACCAAAGTATTGCTATCAGACTGTCTCCTCAAGTAAATTATCACTAAGTTTAAAATAAATCATATGACTTTTCCAGCTCTCCACAAAATGGACTGATACAGTTTTACTTCTATGGAGCTGAGGTGTTTTTCAGCTGAATGCATTACTGAAGACTAAATACTGCACACAAATTATTAACACAATTAATCTTTGAATGTAGTAGTAAAATTATTCGTTTGGGTTCTTTTTTTTTTCTGCTTTCGAATGCTGTTTAATTTTCGTAGTGCTCTCCTCTGCTCACATATTTCTTCTTTTTTTCTTTGCAAGAGTGGCTTTTTGGGTGAAGCTTGAATCCTGCTGTAGTGGATCTTCTCTTATACACTTTGCATTTGCAATTTCCTGCTTCACTGCTCCTCCACTATGAGACAAGCTTTAAGATTTAGTGATCTTATAGCAGAGTTGAATAACAGCACTTCCATTTCCTTTTACAAAAATTGGCATCTCTCTTGCCCTAGTCACTCAGATGCACCTAAGCAAAAATTGCAACAGAGAAAGGAAAAAGTAGCATCAGACTTTTTAGCAGTGGCTCTTAGGCATCTGTATTTTTTGGAATATAAGAACAAGCAACTTGATGCATTTGAAGGGGATTTTTTTCCTGCTTCACATAATTTTATTCCTTTGCCATTGGTTTTACTAGAAGAGAATGTGGTTTGTAGAGGCTTTCCTTATGTGGAAGCTGTAACACTGTGGTGATCTTATCTTTCTCTGCAGCTTTTCTGCTTCTATTAAAGCCATTTGCTGATAGAGGAGTAGACCTGTGCACAGTCAATGATGGGGATGTAGTAACCATTTGTGAGCAATGTACTTCTTGTACTCCTGTTTTCTGATTTCTTTGCTCTTTTTTTGTCCTTTTTTTTTTTTTTTATTAAATGCTTAAGATCTGTTTGTCTTCATGATTCCCACAGATTGTTAAGCTGAACTTTCCACACATCTCTTTCCTGAGTGGAAAAAATTTGTTTAGAGCACATGTTTAAGGTTCTACCTTTTAATTTACTGATATTGAACTCCACTTTACATTTTGTTGCCAGCCTACATGCAAGACACTCATAAATGAGGTCCCTTTGCAACTTTTCACTGCCATCTTAATTTTTTCACAGTCATGAATAATTTGGTATCATCATGATGTGCCAATCTTGGCACATCAGTATAATGTTCCTTCCAGACCATTTGAAAATCTGTTGAGCACCAAAAATGCCTACCTGGATCCCTATGAGCCCCCTGGCTCCATCTCCCCATTGTGAAAAATTTTAATTCATAACAAGAACTCCACCTTCCTCCAGGCAAGCAGAGAGATTTTAAAGCCCTTATGGAGAGAACTTAACCAAACTTTTAAAGACATTCTCATATTTCTACTGCACTGCAGTATCCTTGTTTACATATTAATTGACTCTTCAAAGAAATGTGAAAAGATTAAAAGATTCATGAAGCATGACTTTACACCATGAAAGTCATACTGACCCTTCTCTAACATATCATGTTTATTTCTGAGTCTATATATTCACTTCTTCAATGTAGTTTCTACAAGTTTACCCAAGATGGAAAACAGATTTACTAGGTTCACATCAACAACTATTTAAAAAAATGGGCATCAAACTTAATATCTCTGGTACCAATACTGGTGTATGTTTTCAGATGTGAAATGGAGTTGGCTCTTCAGCAATTTCATACATGAATTCCTTTAGGTGTCCTGAGTGAATATTTTTTAGTTTTGGAGCCTGATTTGTTACAACTTATTTTGTAATTTTTTTCTGTACTATTTTCTTCCAACATTTCAGTTTGAGACAGATCATCATATTCTTATCCCATATAAAGTGCTCTGTTGCCTGAGCCTCCCTCAGATCCTCCACCATGAACAGTAGTGGAAAAAATCGTTAAACAGTTTCAACCTTATCTTCCATGAGCATTCCTTTTACATCTTGATCATATATCTGCCTGACTAACTAGCTGGCAGCCTTCCTACTTCTGAGGTGTTTAAAAGGAGTGTTTTTTATGAAACATTTTTATACCTTCAGCAAATTGCTCCTAAAAATATTTTGGGCTTCCTTGTGGTTTTCTGTAAACTTTCCAGTTTTTATGATCTCTTTTCCTCACTTGGATGAAACTTCTTTTTTTTTTTTTTTTACTTTTAAAATCTTTCTTCACTGTGTTGTTCACTCTAACTGACTTGTGATTTTGTTCCTTTTAAAGCTCTGTGATAGTAATTACTCTCTTTCTTAGAACCAACCTCTAACAGGACATCTTAAAACAATTTCCACACCATGCAAAAATTTTTGCCCTTTTGCTTATTTCCTAGCTTTGTCTCTTTTAGGGAGTTCTCTCTTTTGAAGTCAAATACCTTTCACATTAATTCCTTCAAATCTTTTGCTCCTATGGGCATAGTCACTGTGTCTCTAATATAAGGTTGTATTACATCCCTTTTCCAGCCAGTTTGAAGTAGGCCACTGCTTGGACCTGAGTCAATAATGGCTTTTTCTGGTGGGGGGTCTCCAAGCTGTTATGTCATGCAATCATAAGTGGGCAATGTCTACAGTGTTTTCTAAGGCAGTCCTGAGAAGAGGACACAGCAGGTACCTCTGACACTGTTCTGCACAACAGCAATTCCTGGGACTCTTGAACCTCTAGGAAGGTTTCTCCAGACTGTTAATAGCTCACTGACCTGCTTTGTCACACACGTTATATGATCCCATCCTGCCGCTGTGATGAAATGGTCCTGCTTTATTTATCCACCAGTAACTTGCAGCAGAAGGAGGGAATGTCTGAAGCAAATGAAGATTCAGAAACAGAAGTCTTTCCCTGGTATTTAGTCCAAGGAGGAGGAAGTTGTTATCTAGCGCCAAACATTTATTCCTTGTGACTCCTTGCTGAGAAGGAATCCTTGTTTTTCATTTCCCTAGCTATGGCTGTGAACAAAGAACAGACTCTCTCAGTCCTCGAAATCACGGTGCTTTCAGGCTGTGTTTGTCAAGAGCATCCCAAAGCTTTGAATGCTCCAGCATCCAGCCCATCTCAGGGTACTTTCTCAGGAAACCAGGCACTGTTTGTTCTCAGCTGTCAGTTCTGGAGCTGGGTCTCACGTCATGAACGGCGGTATCTGCTGCCTGTAAAAGGACCAGGAAATTACAGGTGCTCTGGGTGTTTGAATCACCTTGGATCATCACCATGGACGTGAGGCAGCTCTGCTTCCAGGGGCTGTCATGCATATAGTCCTTTCTTAATCAGAATTTATGAGTCCTCTGAGGGACAGAGGGGAGAGAGCCTCCCTTCAAACAGCATGGAAGTCAGACACCACACACAGTGATAAGCTCTGGAGCCTTGACAGAGCTGAAGAGGAGTGCCATTTGTTTGGATAGAAAGGGAGAGAGGTGTAACACTACAGAGCTGGAAAGAGTATGTGCTTTTTTTACAGGTATTGACTTTTATTTATTTTTTAAAAAAAATTTAAAACTTCTCTATAACTGTTTCAATTAATCAATGAATTGGTTCTAGTTTGGTTTTTCCTTCCTTCTTACACAGATTTCAGCTATTCCAAAGAGTTGCAAAAATTAACCTTTCTGCCTTTTCTGCTTTCTTAACCTTGCTTTTCAAATGTATCTTTTCTCTGTCTCTATGGCAGTTTCAGAGTACACTTTCTAGCAAAAAAAATTACATTTTATCCCTTTGATATTGCTACTATCATAGTCCAGAGCTACCACAACCTCTTTGATGTTGTATAAGAAACTATCTAGAAGCCTTCAGAGGTCCAATGCTATTACATGTGGCATACAAAACACTGGCCAGGTTTCCGTGGCTTTGGAAACTGGATTATCTGTGTACTTGGCAATTGAATCTTTCTGTAGTGTAACTGTTCTACAATGAAACCTAGATTCCTTGTCCACTGAGTGATATCCTTGGTGAAAAAGAACACATGGACATCCTAGGGTTAAGGGAACCCAAGTACTGGAGAAATCTGCTCCTTTTCAGATGAGTGGTGCCCTGATGTAGGACTGCTCAGCAGCACAGGTGCTGTAGCCCGCAGCTGGGACTGTGCTGTCTCCACGTGTGTTGGTGGTGCTCTCCTGTCTCCCCAAGATCTTGCCATTTGTCACGTTTGCCAGGGCCAGGAGCTCGGTTGCTGTGAGCACACCCCATCTGCTCAGAGGGCAGATAATTGTACAGATGATACCTGTGCATTAAGTGAATCAAGTAGCTTCAGCTCTCCTTCTGGTCTCATTAGGTAGTTTGCTCCAAGCTTCTACAAAGGAGATAGTTAATTAAGGGTAATTAATCTACCATTGCAGTGCCCAGCACTCGAATGGAAACCAAACAGCAACCTATTTATCACTCTTTCAGACCAGCTTTATACTGAATCCAGTTAAATATTGTTAAAGCTGTGGATTTGATTCAAACTAGGAATTTGAATTACCATGCTCAAGGATTTGCTAAATTTTAATCAGTGGTGCTTAAATTGAACAAATTCTAAAACTGTATGTCTGTTTTGTCTAAGTACACTGTACCATGGTGGCAAAGTTTTAAATTAGCTGAACTTAAAACCTAATTGAATTACGCAATTCTCAGCCTGTCTCAAATTTAAATGTAATTCCCCCATAAGACTAGCTGATCTGTAGAATTCAAATTTACTGAATTTATTTTACTGCAGTGCTTGAAACTCGTCAGCTCAGGAAAGCAGATTTTATCCTGAACAGTCTGTTCTTATTGCGGAATATGTATTTTATACTATATAGCTAAATCTGCAAACAGTCCGAACTTGAGAAACATAGTACATCCATGTTCTGATGTGTACATAGAAGCCTATGTAGTTAGCACGTGCTTGTCTTAGAAGAGTATTATCCTTCATCTTAAAACTGTCCTCCTCTGTAAAGACAAAAATGAGGTCTGCAAGCTTCAATTTACCTGGGGAGCTGGAGTGATCATGGCCACCTTGCTAGATTTAAACACCATTGCTGTTTAAATCAGGCTTCTGTCAGCTTCTGGTAGTCTCCTTAAATCTATCTGTAGAAATAAAACCATGGACACATCTTACGTCCTCAAGAGGAAGATGAATCTTCTGAAAATGTGCTTCTTACAATTATATTTTATGATCCTATTACCTTATGAGTGGTACACTACATAAGCTCAGCACCTTTGAAAATAACATAATATATACTATCGACAGATGACAAGAAACAAAAGATTTGTCAGCACAGATCTGTGAGAAGTATAGGATGAAAAGTAAAAGATGGATCTGTCAGTAGGGAAATTGGTTGACTCTCCAAAACAGGAATCCCATTTTAAAGCCTGCTGTATGATGCTTGCCTGGCACTGCATGATCATCTGAGACATAATTATCCAGGACTGATTTTGATCTTATTAGTACATTCTGCCTCAGCATCCTGCAGATTATTTTAATTCATGTGTCATTTATGGGTTTCATGGATTTTCACACTCATGGAAATTGAGCCACTTGGTTCCCCTTGGTTTAATTTTTTTTGTATCCTCCAAATGTCCTTGCTGTCACTGCAAGCCTTGTACAGCTGAGATGGGCAGTTTCACAGTAGGATGTGAGAATAACCAGCCTGGGGAACTGGGCTGTCCACCCCCAAATCACAGCTCACAGGACCAGTCTGAGCTGGTCTGCATCTCCTGCCAGTGTCACTGCCACTGTTGCTGATAACCTTGTGCCTTGTACCCTTTTCCTTTCCAAAGATATGCCTTCCCTGTTCAAAACTATTATGCTCTGGGATATGTGTCAATGAAATCAACCAGTTTTATTTTGGGTGATGTGTATCTCTTAACTTCCAGCTTTAAGAAGTCCACTTGTCTGTTGGTGGAAACCACTTACCACCAGGGTACTCTGTGTGTGTGCAAGGAGTCCTTACAGCAGTGTGGAACAGGCTCTGCTCAGGAGCCGTGATCCAATTGCTGTGGGTGTGATGTGATAACACAGAGTCAGACTGCAGCAAGGCAAATCCCGGTGGGCTTAGGGAAACAACCTTCACAGGGAGAGTAGTCAAGACTGGAATAGATGCCCACGTATGGTGATGTTTGCCTGTGTTGATGCATTCCATTAAATTGTAGAAGAAGAATGGTGGTTAAAAAAAAAAAATCTCCTTGGTGCTAAATTATATGGTGTAACATGGAGCAATGCTTATATGCTTCGACATGGCCTGTTGCAAAGCCTACCTGGGAGTCTTTCTGCACGCTGCTTTGGGGGACACCCTCAGAGCAACACCCAAATAGCATTAGGTGTGATGGGTGCTACTGTCTACCAGAAAAAGCTGACATTTTCTTGTGGCAGGGGCAGAAGTTAGTGTAATAGCTAAGATGAAAACCCTTCCAGCTCTCAGTTTGTTGTTTGTGGACTGCTGCATGGATAACTTGGCTGCTTTTGCTTGGCGAGGGTAATGTTGGATGCCTTTTGCGGTATTACACTGCGCCACAAGGTGGCACTGGAAGATTGCTATAATCCAGCGTAATTAACGCCATCACCCCGCAGTCTCCGGCAGAGAAGGCACGAATTTTTGTATTAAAACATGTAAACCGTGGGAATTGGTTATTTTTCTTTCTTCTGATTTTTGGATTCACTAAAAATTTTTAGTGAAGTTTTCTGAAGAGTGAAAGGGAAATGTGTCTGTGTGCAGTGTAGCTACTGCAAAGGTACAACAAACAAACTCGACAAATCGACATCCCTTTGTTTTTCAACATGTATTCTTTAATACTGGCGATCCTAACATCTGTCTCTGTTTTTGTAACGAAGTGTTCATACCTCAGCAGCCACTGCAATGCAAAAGTGGGAATTTAATTTCCTCTGTAACTTCTTTGATATGTTGTCTGAAGCTTTCTCTTCCCTTGTAAAGTAAAGTTGAAAATCTATTTCAGGTTTTCCTCAAAGGTGAAAGTTCTTCTGGAGTTTGTCCACTTCTAATAGATTTCACAATATTCTAGTCCAAAATATCTCACTTGGTTTTAATACCAGATGTAGGCTTGGGTAAAGAAAAACAGTTAATTACTGTATTGCTATTACAGGTGAAATGTGACACATTTTTGCATGGCTTTACAAAGTATATTGCTCCTTCCGATGTTGCCACATTTCCTTCTGATCTTCTAAATACTGAAAATATCAAAGCTGGTTCGTAGCTGAGTAAAGTAACAAGATGTCGCTCATTTGAGCAGGCTATTGTCTAATTGCAGACTGTCTTTTACACCTATGCCTAAGAGACTGCCCTCTAGCTAACAAAGAAAATAAAACACCTTGGTGCCTTTTTAAAGTCCTAGTTACTGTAGCTGCAATGTAAAATCTTGATCATGAAGTGTAAACAGCCTTGAATGGTTTAAAAAATATTCCTTGCTGGTCTTAAGACCTGACCACACGAAATAATTTACTTGATCAGGGACTTAAAAAAAATTGTCTTTAAAAGTTCTTGTTGCTGCAAGACATATCCGAAGGAGACTTCTCACAAAAGCTCAACTCCGCCTTGCTCAAAGGAATACTTTGATTTATCTGATGATGAGCAGACTGGTCACCCAAATTTACAGGTCTGAAACATGAAAGGCAGAGTTTTTCTGAGTAGTTTCCTCATAGCTCATTTTGCCTGGTAGGTAAAACAATATTAAGTTATTCGTTATGAAAGGTAAAAAATCCCTCTCGGGTTCTGCTACTCACTGAGCTCGAGGCAAAATCAGTGTGGTTGGTAATTAACAAGCCCACTATGAAGCAAAAGAAATGTGAAAGGGTGCAGAGCTCCACAAAACACACAGAACACTCACTCAGAAGCTGGTTTCTTCCTAGCTACAGCCAGTGGCAGCTGTATTTGACATGAAGGGTCCAGTGTCTGAGCTCAGGCTCTTCTATCTGAGATCATTTATCCTTTTATCAGCTGCTTTCTTAAAAGCGAATAAGATTCCTTTTGGACATAGCAATTCCAATCATTTACTGCCTGTACTTCCCTTCCTGACGTCAACAGACCTCTTTATTGCAGCGTGTAAAAGCTGTAGCCCCAGCCTGGCTCCCCACGAGCAGGTGAGCGTGGAGCAGCAGACCCAGCGCCCGCGGCCTGTCAGCCTGGCACCAATGTGCTTGCCACAAACCCCAAGGGGTGGAAGGGTGGGTGGAAGGAGCTGCCCCCAGAGCCTTCAGTGTGATGGCTCCAACATCAAGAGCCCAACTGGGGATGCTGCCTGATGTCCTGCCCTGCCTGGCTGCTGCTGCAGTCACTCCACAGAGTGACAAGTAAATTCTGGCTTCAGGACAGCACTGCTGTTGGATGTACACAGTCAATACAGGATGAAGGAGAAAAAAAGAGGCAGAGAGAAAGATACTAAGCAGATCTGCCTTCAGTGACCTCAACACTGCATCAGAGAGTTTATTCCTGCTTATAATACAGTGAATGGAGAATAGTTGATTGCTGCTTCACAAGGCGTGGCTCCACAGTGTCTTTTTGGCACATATGACGTAGAGCCAGGATGTCCTACCCTGGCAGGCTTTCTAGGGTGAAGTTTTGCCATTCTTCTTCATTCTCTGTGGAGTGTCCTTCTGTCCTGAATGCTCAAGGTTTATGCAGCTCTGACTCAAGCCTTGAAAAGCAAACTGCTCCCAGGAGCGAAGGGCAGCTGCTTCGACAGTGCCCTGGGCTGCAAACATCCCTCCTTCCTTTGGCTCAGCAGGCAGCCCAAGAAGCCTTCAGGGACTTCCCTGCTCTCTTCCTCGCCATCACACTGAAAGAAAGAAAACTGGCTTTGCAGGCTCTCCCACACATCAGTTTCTACTTCAAGACAATTTAACTCTCATATTTTAGCTCTCTTGTATAAAGCCTTCCCAGCTGACAAGATACACATTGTGTTATTTTGCAGTTAAAACCCAGACTCATAGACATAGAAATTTTAATGAAACTTCTGTTATCAAGTTTTATTTTTCCAACAAGTGTTGCTGTCAGCTAAAAATCCCTAGAGTGGTCATCATGAAATATTCTAATAATTGGATTTTAATTAAGCAATTCACTTAGTCCTACACTATTTTTGAAATCTAATTATGTCTTCAGGAAACTCACCCAAGTTGTGGCATTTTCTGGACAATATACAGACTTAGTAAAGACTCCTTTCTTACTTTAAACTCTTTTTTCTCCACTTCTTATAGCTATTATTAAAACTCTTATATTTCCTGTTGTCGTGGTTTGATGACACCTGTATTGCCACTGTAGAATTTTTTGTACATCTAAAGGATGAAATAAAAGTGAAATGCAAGTAAAAATCTCTACTATAAATATTATGTTAGAAAAGAAGCTCCCTATGCAATGAAAGTTAGAAAGATTTCTTACTTATTATATTCATGTTTTCCCCCAGTCCTTGAATTTAAAGTCATTATTAATGAGAAAATCCTGTAGATAAACTTGGCTGTAAATTTTATTCGTATAGGTTCTAATTTATGTCTTACCTCATCTCAAGTATTTTTTGGTAAAATCCTGAGTATATATAAGCACACTGAGTGTCACCTGGAATAAGTCTTGTGAAGCCTGTAGGCTTGCTCATGTTTATATCACAGAAGTGCTGAGTGGTCCAGACACAGCTGTTTGTAGATTACTTTTTAGTCTTCTTTGATGCTGAACGTCACATCTCACTCCAGCGTGGTGTGAATCCTCATGACATGGCATCAGGAGAAATAGTTAAGAACACCATGAATACAAGGTACTTCTCTTGAAGTGGTTGGAGTATTCCTGTATTTTTCCATATGGGATACAGAGAAACACCACTTTGTGGTATGCCTTTGACTTTAAGTAGGCAGAAATCAATGTAATAAAAATAAAAGTCTCACAGAGATATTTTCATATTTAGAAATAGGAATGGTACATACAGTCATATTCTGACCTTGAAAAAAATGGAAATAAAAACAAGGGACTCTGTAGTATTTATACCAACCGTAAAAAATACTCTTTTCAAACATGAAGATTTCCTTGAAACAAAAGAAATCTATTTAAAATGTGAAGAGGGGAAGGGATAAGAAGAGAAGGTCTGATGAGTTAATGGTTGGCAATATGAAGAACATTTCAGTAAGATTATTTACATGAGTGATATGAGGCATCTGGCCCATGCACTGTATAGTACAAATATAGAAAAGCTGTGGAGGCCATAATCTGTCATTGTAGTGCATGTGCAACTCCAGCTGAATTCAATAGTACTTCAGCTTGCATATAGATAAGATACTGGAGTTGCACATGCACTATATATGTACTATACAGTAACAGGCTGGACATTTCATATCACTCATGTAAATAATCTTACTGAAATATTCTTCATAATGACAAACACGGATTCATCAGACTTTCTCTTCTTATTCCTTCACCTCTTCACATTTAAAAAATATTTCATTGTTCTCTGGCCCGCCTTTCCCTTCTTTGCTTTGCTTTCTTTTTTTTCCCAAGCAGTTTATTTCCAAAATAAGAAACATGGCCTCTATGAATAGGATTCCATGGGGTTCAGTTCTACTTACTATTTCATAAATAACTGTCCATGTTTAGACCGGTTAGCTACATTGTGCAGTGAGTTTAGCACAATCATTTGATATTTATCATTACAGCATTGTATTTTCTTCTAGTGCCTCAAGCAATTAAACCATGTGCCCATCTTCCATTGGAACCTGTAGCAGTTATTAATCACTTGCCATTGTCTTTGGATTTTCTGCTTGTGACCCTTTCAGTTCTGCAACCCAGGACGCTATCTTTGCAGAAGCAGGGGAGATATCTAAAGGTTAGAATGCATTTCCAAGCTTTAAAAATAGTCCCATTGCATTCTAAAGTCTAATTGGTCTTTTTCAAAGTCCCTTACTAAGCCCAGAATTTGTGATTCTTTAAAACCTCACTAGCTGATACTGCTTTGAAGAGGACCTTATTGTTAAGATTGCAAACAGCATCCAAATGGTTGAAATTAAAATTCACTTATTCACTTTAAAAAATCTAATATTCCACTTAAGCTGCTGCACCAATATTACAGAATCAGATGAAAGTCAAATGACTGTATCCAAAAATCTTAAATGTCAGATTTTCGTATGCATTTTATCATTTTATTCCCTTTGAAAAAGTATCACATGTTCACAGCTGGAATACTTTGGAGTCCGCTTTTTTTTTTTTATTTAATATTAAAAAGCTTAATCCAGACTCCTATATACTCCTTACTCCTTTCTTCTGGATTGGCAATGGAGAGAAGGAGCAATCCAAGCAGCATTTCTGAAGGAAATCTCAGTTCCATTGTCGTTAGAAAGTTTGTCCCAGTGGCCTCTGGCTAAGGAGGTCAGCTGAAGGGCGAAGAAAGAAGCCCTCAGTTAAGCCAATGAGACCTTGGATCAGTCTGAACCTTCAGAAAACAGATTCATCCATCCTTAAGAACTTTGCCTTGAGAGCCTGCCTAACAGTTAAAATAGATGCCACACCGACCAGGCTGTTTATAGGAGAGCTTGCTGAATTTACAGGATGAAGAAATTTCAATGGGATGAAGTAAAGAGGAGCCCATGCTTGTGATTCCAGTGGAACCAGGAGCTCCTCCACAGTGGTCCCCTAGAGAAGATATAAGGATCTGGATGAGAAAGACTGGGAGGACCTTCTTCTATTTGACCAGTTGAAGGAATAATTATTCTCCAAGGACTACTTCCTTGTCACTCTAATATGAAAGCAGTGATCAGAACTTGGGTAAACTGAATCAAGTTATACATAGAGTTGAATTGCTCCTTCCTGAAGATATGATGTCTTCCCCAGAAACATGACCTACTGAAACCTGGCAGACTTTGCATTTGCTTTTTCTGCTCCATACTATCCTGGCAATTTCATATCTAAGATAAGAGTAACTGTGCTGTATCTAAACAGCAGCTTATTGCAATGATCAGCAGTATGCTCCACACAGTTTATAGTAAGTTTGTTCTATGCAAAGACAGCAATATCTGAGTAGTATTCTCTCTCTCTCACACACATCTCTCTCTAGACTGTTTACTAGGCGTGGTTCTAGCCTCAGACTTATGGAGAAGTGAGAGTGGGAGAGATAGGAAGGAAGGAGTTGCAAGGGAAAAGTCAGCTGCAATTTTTTGTTATCCTTTTGAAAAGAAGTCCCTAGGCAGCTTTAGCCTGCACTGTAATGCAGAGGCTGTCTGGAGGGGCAGGATGACAGTATGATTCCTCACAGGCTGCACACTTCTGTTCAAAGCTGTGACATGAGCATTCTGCATGTCTAGCAGAGTGATGGTTCTGGAAGCATATGGAGGTGTCCATCTTCCAGGTGTTTGGAGCAGAAATGGCTGTGGGGGAGGGCTCTGGTGCAGCTCTTTCAAAGAGTACTCATTACCTTCCCCATTCTTTCCCTGCTCCCCTCTCATTACAATGTTCCAAACTCAGACCCCCAAATTAAAACAGTGTTTTACAGCTTGATACTGAAGCCCCAGATGGCAGGTATTAGTTACCCCTACATGCTCTGAAAGAAGCAAGGATTTGACAGGACAACTGAAGTCTTCCTTTTCTTTCTCATTTCCTTCTCTGTACAGCTTGCTGGCTTGCTTCTTGCTTTGGCTTTTGGAAGTGATAAATATGAGGTTTGCTATTGAGTTTGGGCATCTGGTAAGGCTGCTCTTGGTATCCTCCCCTTCACCCTGTCCCGATGTCACACTAGTAATGATAACGCCTGGGGGGGTGGAAGAATGTATGAAAAAATCCATAGAACTCTTTGTAAAGAAGTGAAAAAAGGTCGGTGAGACCTTTCCATTTGTATGACAGCTGTCAGGATAAGCCACAGCACCCGACAGGGGTGAGCTTTCCAGCTTCCCTCCGAGAGGCTGTCCAGCTACAGGTTCCTGCTAGCGAGGGAGAAGCAACCCTTCCATCCTGGAGCCTGGCTCCCGCAGCCGTCACCCAGCTGGGCTCCGCGATCCTGCCACCTCCGTGCCTGACTGGCGGGCGCCCGCTGCCTTCCCAGGCGGAGCAGCACTGCCGGTGCACGGGACACCGCTGAGGGAGGTGGAAAAACTGAAATGAAAGGGAAGAAAGCTAAAGAAGGTGCTCTCCCATGCTCCTTCCAGGCAGACAGCCGGCTCCCGCGGGCAGGCAGAGAGGGAAAGGGCTGTGCCCAGGCAGCAGCGTGGGCAGCAGGGAGGGCAGGGAGGGCAGCGCCCGCTCCCGGGCAGAGGCAGGAAGCAGGGCGGATAAGGCAGGCAGCAGGAACAGGGCAGGCAGCAGGGGCAGGAGCAGGACGCAAGGCAGGCAGCAGGGACAGGGCAAGCAGCAGAGACAGAGCAGGCAGCAGAGACAGAGCAGGACACACGGCAGGCAGCCGGGCCGATAAGTCAGGCAGCACGGGCAGAGCAGGCAGCAGGGACAGGGCAGGACACACGGCAGGCAGCAGGGCGGATAGGACAGGCGGCAGGAACAGGGCAGGCAGAAGGGACAGGGCAGGACACATGGCAGGCAGCAGCGCGGGCAGGGCGGGCAGGGCAGGCAGCGCAAGGCAGCTCGCGCCGCCCGGGGAGGGCTCTAATTCATCACCCCGTTCAGCGGAGAGGATGGGACGCCGCTAAACTCCCCTTCCTCCCTCCTCCCTTCCCCCCTCGCCAAGCAAGCCCCCCCCTCCTCCCCCCTCCACTGCTCTTTCTCTCTCCCCAAGCAGTGAGGCTCGGACAGTGCTCGGCTCCACCGCTTTATTTTAAGATGATCGGCCAAGGTCTTTGCAGATAGATTTTATCTGAAGTTAAATAGCAGGCGCTCGCCGCTCCCTCGCCTATAAGTCATTTTTAATAGAGACAAATCGCCCTGGACGCCCCGGAGCGCCGGTGCCACCGCTCCTGCCCGCGCCCCCCGCCGAAGGCGAGCGGGCAGCCCGGGCAGCTCCCTCCTCCCGTAAGTGTCCTGCTCGGCGGATCCAGAGCGCGGCCGTGTGCGGAGAAGGGGAGGCGAGGGGGGGAGAGCCTGCCAGCCGCCCCGCCGCCCTGACAGTGCCTGCGCTGGATGCACAGCGGCCGCGGGACAGCTCGGCGCGGAGCGCGGCGAGGAGATGCGCAGGGGCGGTGGGCTGCGCCGCGGCACTCAGCCCCTCTAGGCTCGCCCATGGAGCGTCCCGCGGAGCCCCGTCCGCCGTCGGATCCCCCACGCCGTACGTATCCCCACCGCGGCCCCCCCGCGGCGGCGGGGCTGTCCGTGGGCCGCGGGGGCGGAGAAGGGCTGGGGCCGGGGATGGGGGTCCTCGCCCGTCGGGGCGCCCCGGGGCGCGGTCCCGGCCCGGGGCAAGGCACGGCGCGCCTTTAGGAGCGGCAGAGGGAGGTGGGCGCTTGCAGAGGTAAGCGGAGCCTGCTCGGGCGTCCCGAAGGCAAAGCTCTCTGCCTCGGCTTTAAGCGCCCAGAAGCACCCGGAGCCCCGATCCCGGCATCTGCTGTCGCCTTCTCCCCACTCCGGTGCCACTCCGCTCCCCAGCTCGCTGCCGGGGCTCCGCGGCCAACTGGAGGGCGGCTGCCGCCCGGTTCCCACCGAGGGCACCCAGACAGGCAGGGCTGGCAGTGGCATCCGCGGGCCGTCCCAGCCCACACCACGGGGCTCTCCTGCCCAGTAAAAGGACTGAGCGCCGGGGAGCGCTGCCTATAGGCGGTGTGCCGCCAGCTCGGACCGTGCGATCACTTTGCACTGCCGCTGGATTAACTCGATTTTAATCGTTTTTTGTTTCCCCCACCCCCATTCACACACCCCATCTCCTCCTTCTCTCCCGCCCCCCCCCCCCTTTCCCTACACACCTCTCTTTCCCCCCTTGTGCTAAGCCTAACCTTGTCTTGTGGTCATGGGATCTATAATTTCATTTTTGTCTAGGCTGGTGAGAGCTCTGCTTGTTCTGTAAAGTGGATGTCAGGTGGATCTATGTTCTGGAAGGAACAAAGAGGCAGCGAAAGCAGCGCGGGGGAAGTTTGAGCGGCGAGGATGCAGGCTGTGTACTGGTACGCGGTCCTTCTGCTGCAACCCACTCTCTACCTGGTGAGTGCCCCCGGCCTCTCTCACGGGCCGGGCATGGGGGAGCTCGTCGGGGAGGAGGGCGCCAGCCTGGCGGAGAACGAACAAACTCACGGCAACTACTTGCACCCCTCAGCCAGCCCTGCCCCGTCCTCCCGGGGCCGGGCAGGGGCCGCGCCGGGGAGCTGCTGGTCCCGGCCGGGAAATGTCGGCGGGGAGCGAGCAGTGGGGGCGCAGACCCGTAACTTGTCCGCGGGGAAGGGGTGCTCCGCTGGGCCAGAGCAGGGTCGGGGTCTCCTGGGCCGTGTCCACCAGTGCCACCTCCCGGGCCGGGTCCCCGGGTGTCTGCGTGGGCACCAGAGCGCCGCCGCTGGGGCGCCCGGCCAGGCTGTGGGATGGAGGCAACTTCTTGCCCTCTGCTCCCTCCTGAGGGTGGGAGCCCCTCCGGAAGGGAACCCCGCGCTGTGCCACTACGGGCGGCGCGGCACAGGCGGGCGGGCGCTCGGCGGCGAGCACAGCTAGTATTTTCCGCGTGAAGTGTCATTGACTTTCGTAGCAAATCTCCTTTAAGATTACCGCGGGAACACGAGTAAACATCGGCGTTATCTCCTTTCACACACACACACACACGCTTTATTCCCTCTACGATTGCGAGGAACAAAAACCAGGCAGACTGCTCCTTTGCAGTCCGCATCCTCTCTCGCCTGTGATGCGTTAAGCAGGCAGACGCTTGGCGGCAGCTCATCCCCGTGGCTACGGGGGAGGGAAAAGACCTTTTTCCAGGAGCGTTGCCGAGAGAAGAACACCGGCGCCCTTGCTGAGGGTGGTGACGGCGACGGCCCGGCTCCGGCTCCGGCTCCGGCTCCGGCTCCGGCTGCTCGGGCTCCGGGGGCTCCGGGCGCTGCCCGCGCCGCCGCTCCCTGCGCTGTGGCGGCCGCGCCACCCGGGGGCGCTGCGGGGCAGCGCGCGCGGCCCCGCGCGGGGCAGCCAATGGGGCGCGGGCAGCGGGGGGGGGGGGCAGGCGGGGCAGCGCGCGCTCCTCCCGCGCCCGCGCAGCGCCCGCCGCGCCCGGCCCGGCCCGGCCCGACCCATCCCGGCCCGGCCCTGCCCGTGCCCGCCCGACGTGGCTCCCTCATCGGGGGTCCTGGCCTCGCCGGGCCGTACCACGTCTGCCGCGAGCGTCTCTCCTCCCTGCGAATTTTATAGCCGGGGTGGGGGTGGAGGGGTGGGGGGAAATGGGGAGAAAAGTGCGTGGCAAATAATCCATCAAAAAGCCGGAGCGAGATCGATACGTCGTGTTAAATTTTAAATGTGTTTGCTGGCAGTTAAACTGCTCTCGACTCATTACAACAACAGTGCTGGATTTATTCTAATGCGCTGCAGTCTGAACAACAAGCGCATTAATTCTCCTTTAATTGTAAACTGGGAGCATTTGAAAACCATTCAGTGTGCAAATTATGCTGATTCAATTACCGTTTAGTTACAGACTTCATTACCTGAATACTTTTTTTTTTTTCCGAGGGCTTAGCATTGCAGAGTGAAGGAGACGATTTTCAAGTTTCTCTCGAAACAATGCAAAATATGATACAAAAAAAAAAAAAAGAAAAAGGCAAGAAAAAAAAAGGTCTGGAATAAAAGACAAGCTAGTGGGAGGGAATGCGCCCTTCGGCTGGTCTGTGTCTTCTGCCAAAACTCTCAGGGAGGATCCAAAGGATTTCCCTAGCACGATTCTTTTTTCTGACTCGATACTTCCGCGTTTATGCCAATCTCTCCCTATCCTCTGTATTTCAGGAGTGACTCTGAAAGTTTGCATTAGGCCGTCGCATGATAACAAACAGTTTATTAGCACTGAAGCATGAAGTTTTGATTAAAGCTTTAATGCGGTGCCACAAAGCAGCAAGGTGCAGCACTTTGTTGTGCCTATCCGTATGTGCACGTCGCTCCGCGTGGACAAAAGCAGTTTCAATTACGAATTAAATTTTCAGTGCTCAAACTGTTAGGAAGGGTAAATGAAATGGCAGCACAAGCAGCCTCCTATCGAGTTTGTTAAAAAAAAAAACAACACCTTTTTGAGAGGGGTTAATAATATAGGTGAGAGGGAAAATAGCCTGTTTCCCCTTCGCCTGAACTACGAGGTGTTCATGGAGAGTGAACAGCTGCGGCGAGGCTGGGCTGCCTCGAAGTCACTCATTTACAGACACTGTCTGCCTTGTAATTTCTCTTCACTCAGCAAACCACCGCTGCTCTTTTTCTTTTTTTTGTTCTTCCCCCCGCCCCGTTAAACCTCTTTGTAATGAAATCTTAAGGAAAAAAAAATAGTGCTTCTGCTTTTCTTCCCCTTTTAATAGAGCCATATGCTATCCAGCCTTATTGCCTGAAATTTATAGAGGTCATGGCCGATCTGAATGAGTAGGAATTTTGCTGGGGTAGAGATGGTTCACCATATTATGTTTATTGAAAAGAACATTAGTTATGCATTGCAAGGTGTGCATTTTCTCCTTGTTTTGAGCTGTGCAGTGTATTGAAAATATTATATTTGTTTTGCAGTGGAAGTGCATTTCCTTTGGCCTGAACGGGTTACTGAGTACTTATTTGGCAAAACTGGGAGTTAACCTTTAACGTCTTGCAGTTGTTTTCTTTCTCTACTTTTAGAAAGCTGCAGAAAGTGTTCAAACACCTACACTCGGTCTTATTTACCACGACACTCCACATCACCTCTGTTCTTTCAAAAGCATCTTAGTCTGATTCTAATGGATAATGTTTCCTTAACTAACAGTGCTGTGCTGAGCTCAAAATCGTCAGTAAGGAAGCACGTAAAGAATAAAGAAAAAACCGAAATAACACCCGGAGATCGCAGACTCTCAATAGAACCGAGTTCTGTTTATAAGGACGCCGGGATTTTACACCATTCTCTTAACGGAAACCTTCTCGTTGTACCTCCTGCCTAGTTGCCAGTGAACTTCCAGTATGACACCACAGGACAATAAAAGGCCAGGCTGTTTCTTTTCATTTCTTCTTTTTTTTTTCTCCCCCCCACCCCGTGTGGAAGCAGCATGCTGTAGAAGCGACTACAGAACGCGCGGGCTGTTAGGAAGGACGGCAAGGATCCTAAGTATTGTTTCTCAGAGGGACAGGTCAAGCAGGGCCTCGGAGGAGGAGGCAGGCACATCGTTTCCGTGCCGGCAGCTGCGGAGCCGCTCCGTGCGGCGGGGCCCGGCGGGCTGTGGCCGGCAGCTCCTTACGGCGACGGGCGCTCTACCCGTCCCGTCCCGTCCCGTCCCGTCCCGCCGCGCCCCGGCCGCCCCCGGGCCCTGCGCACCCCCGGCAATCGCGGGCGCCGGGCGGCAAAGGGCTCGCACATGGCAGGATTTCACCCCCGTCACGGTCACAGGCTCTGCTCCCCCGCCCGCTCCGGGGAGACCTTCCCGCGCCGCACAAGCACGGAGTGCTAGCATGAACCTCTTTTGCTGGGATCATCCGGGCTCCAAGAGACTTCGGCTCATTACGTAGGTGCTCCTCACCCGGAGTAGCGCGTACGGAACTAAAAGCAGTCGGAATTTTGCGTGGCATGCTGCTAGGCTAAGGATCCCTCCCCCCCTCATCCTCCCGCCCGGCTTGTCGTCTTCTCCCAGCGAAGTGTTTATTCAGCGGTGGGTTTGTTAATTAGGGTACGCACAGCAGCCGGGTAGCAGAGCGCTTCAACTCTGCAGAACTTAAGGAGCGCAAGAGCAAAAGGAGGGGTGGTTTTTCAGCCCGCGACGAAGGCTGTTTCGCGGGGGGAGCTTCCCTGCGCGGCGCTTTGCCAGAGGAGTAGAACTACGGGGCTCACGGGGCGCCTTGTTAAACAGGGCGATGGCTTTGGCAGAGGGGCTTTGGAAACAGCCTGCTAACCTTCTCCCTGTGCCGGGCTGGGATTTTAAGGTCTGTTTCACGCCGTCACTGTAGCTCGGAGGCCTTCTGACAGCCGAGAAGAGCTTTCCTGCAAAATTGTTGTGAATAATAGAGGTTTAAAATTGTCCTCAGCGGTGGCACACTTGGTACAGTATTTGCTGAGGGAGTAAACAGGGGGTTAGCGGCTCCAGAGTTTGTGTACATTTAATTTCGCTGTGTGTCGCACTGTTTGCGGTCATTTCACCCCGGTTAATGAAAGCTGTGGTGAACGTGAGGAAATATCACGTGCCGGTGAAGATAAGTTGATTTTTATTTCTTCTTTCTTTTTTAAGATTGTTGCTGATTGTGTCCTACTTTGTCATGGAAGAGAAAAAAACAACAAACAAACCCACACCTCTATAGGCAGAAAACAAAAGAGAGAGAAAGCATTGTCCTATCGTAATCACCACCCACAGTATTTTCTCAGAGGCATTTGGTGCTGAATGCATTCGGGTATTGCTTTTTTCTCCCCAAATAAGCGATTTCTTTCAATTTTCAAATTGACGTCGAAGGCAGGGAGGGCGGGGGAGAGCACTTGGCGAGCAGGGACAGCAGCGGCTTTTTGTGCGGGGGAGTTTGCGTAGCCTTGAGATGCTCCTGCTCCCTCTTTCTAAAGGAGTTTGAGAGACGCTGTAGCGGTGGTGTAAGGGGAAAGGTAAGGCACGGGAATAACAACGGGACCCCGATCTTGTGTAGGTGAAACAAACTTATCTGCGCTCTTGAATTTTTTTTTTCCCAAGCGGAGGATAGTGTCTTCTTTTCCAGGCTTCCTTACTTCCTAACCACTAGGGACCTGTGCTAGTTTAAGAAGGGATTTCCCCGCACTGAAATTTCTTTTTCCTGATGCTCAGTACACACTATTTTAATTTAGTATATAGCTGGAGGAAGCAATCTGGAACAGATTTCACCTTTTAGGGAGGCACCTGTATATAATCCAATATCCCTGCCTCTCTTCCAGTAGCCAAATATTTCAAGTTGGTACGGTACCTAGAGGTATCCATTTTAACCTCTTTAATATTTCCCTGCATCTCTAAACCGCCATTTTAATTAACAAAAAGCTGATTTCCTAATCGTCTTGGAAAGTGCGGTGAAGCAGGTTACGAAACCAATTGCTCGGAATAGCCAGCACTTGGAGAAAATGAATGTGTGAGCCATCCTTCCCTCCCTAGGATTGGCTTCTGTTCTCCTGACTGGGTTTGGATGAAGTTTTGCTGTGATTTAGCAGATAGTTTAACACCCAGCTCACTCTTCTTGTAAGTCAGCACTAAACCACCTCCTGGGTGCTTTGTAAATACAGCTTTAGCATTTTTTTCATGCAGCAGATTGACATGTTGACGATTCTGCTTTAAGGAATGTGACAATAAAGTGGAAAACCAAAGGCTGGCAAGCACTTCATCAAGGATAAAAAGGTTCTGCTGTAAGGATGTCACTCAATTTATTGTGAAAGTCGAATGAATTACATTTAATGAAAGTGCTCCCCAGATGAATATTACCAGCAATTTCCTGAGTTGGCTCTGTCAGATTGATATGAGGAAATGCCAACCCATATCAAAAAAGATCTCCAATCTCAATTACTATGCAAGCTTTCGAAGAGCTCCTTTTTATTGATATGATATATATTGGCTGGTTCTCAATGCAGTGCAAACTACTCTCTGTTCAACAGGACAGCACATTTCCCAGTTTATTGCTGAACCCTACGTTTTTCTGGCTGTTGTTTAAACTTCTGCGAGTGCCCTTCTTTTGGAGGGGAAACTTCCTCTCATGCTCTTTCCCTTTCCGTGACCCAGAGAGATCAAAGTTATGTGACTGGGAGCGATGCTCATTGCAGGAAGTTTGTTCAGCCTGGATGGACAAAGCCGAAGGTCAAGACAAATAGCTCGGCTGAGACAATGGCATTGGATCCCTTGATTTTCAGTGTATTTCTAGGCAACATTCCAGATCACAGTAGTATTTGTTATGACTAGCAATCCCAATATTCCCGCCCTTTCTTCCTCATTCCTCTAGGGCTTCTATGGGCAAATTAGGAATTCACTAAGCCCTCGAAGGGAGAGAAAAGCTCTTATGTCACCTCATCTACGTAAGAATTGACTTTGGGAGAGGCTTTTCTGTTCCAAATTAACTACTGTGACTCCCGTCGTTACTCAGGAATACAGCTTCTTTTCCCGTAATCCGTCTTGCTGGGCTTGTTTGTGATGGATGCAGTCAGTTTTCTTCTATCACTTCCCCATACTCTCAATTTTTTGTATCAAAGCAGAGAGACGGTGTTGAAGGACAACAGGGAGGTTCTCTAAACTGCAGCAGGACGGGGACATGGTTACTTTAACATGTGGGGCTGCGCTCCTTGCACGAAGCATTAATGAGGAAGCAGAAAGAGCTTGTCCTTAGCATATATCGGGTTAGTCTGGCTTCCTATTTTCCTGTTCGTTGCAGGATCCGCGTCTAAAACTTTCTTCAGTGCACGATTAGTCTACGTGTTATTTATTGATTGATTGACTTGTTTGTTTGTTTATTTATTTTTTAAAAGTGTGTTTCCCCTCCCCTCTGTCGGAGATGCTGAGTGTTTCGAGCCGCGGACGGCGAGTGCAAGCGCTGAGAGCGGGAGAGCGGGCAAACTCTGGCAATGGGGCCGAGAGAGGGCCGGCTTTGAGTGTCCCGCCCGGCGCCGGTCCGGGGCTGTCGCTGACCCTCGTCCGGGCCGGCAGCTCCGTGCAGCAGCACCCTGGAGAGAGCCCGGGGCGGGGCAGCACCGCGGACAGCGCCCGGCCCCGGCCCGCACCGCCGGCTGCTCGTTCACGGGTGCCCCGTCCCGGACTAGTCAATGCTCCGGGCTGCTGCTGCTTAGACCTCACCCGCAACACGCTCTGGACTTGGGGCTTGGCGCTCTGCGACAGTTTTCCTGAAGGAAGAAGTAGACAGGTGGACCAGCAGATCGATGTATTTATTTACTGTTGCTGCTGACTGGCTTTCTCTCAATGGGGAAATAGTAGCTTTATTTTGTGAGGAAAAACTGGTCAGAGGGACAATACATGAGTGTGGAGTGGAACAGGGATGGTAGAATGAATCTGGGGATAGGAAAACTGTTCTGAGATGCTCAGGTTTGTCTCATTCCATCCCAGGACCACAGCATCCTCTCCTTTTGGAGACAGACCAGAGATATCCAAGAGCATTGGAGTAAAAAATGAGCTCTGAGACAGGGCTGACACCGAGACATGAGAACAGGGAGTTATTAATTAACAATGACACTTTCTATCCCACGGGTCGGGTCAGGAGTGTCTCTCAGACACAGCTGATGTCATTTTTGGGGTAGTGGCTCTCTGAAGCATCTGTGAGGGCCTGCCAGATCTTGCTGCCTTCACTTGCCTGTGTCCTGGCAGGCAGTGCTCAGGGTATCTCCCAGCTCTCTCCTTGCTTTCAGGAGAAGATAATCGCAGGCAAGCACCTCCACCCCTGTAAATCCCCACTCACTATTGACAGAGCTGTCCTCTAGAGCTCTGCTGCCTGAAAAGCACTTGTCAATGAAACAGTGACTTTTGGCAAGGCAGGTGTAAGTGAATGACTGATGAAGAGTCCTTCAATAAAGGAATGTGATGGGAATTGAGTGGGCTGAGAGGTAAAATAACCCACAATCTCGACCAGCCTTCCAGACAAAACCATAAGCCACATATTCCTGATCCATATTCTCTCATGAATATCAGTAGTGATTTTGCTTGATGTGAACATTCTCCAGCCCCTTTTGATTACAACATATCCCTGTGTGTGGTGTCTCAAAACTGCATTGTCTGCTGCAGAGATACTGCTTTTATCTTCCAAATGCCACCCTCATTAATGTCAAAGTCTCACCGTCCAGCTAGTGACAAATGTCTCCGGGACGTTCATCTGCCTTGCGCACTGCGCCATCTCTCCCGCCTTGTCCTTTCCTCTCCGAGGAGAGGTTTAGTAATATTTTCTTCCTTGCCCCCTGCATCTGCTCAAAAAAGATTTGTCCACTAGTTGGTCTCTGTCCTGTCCATTCACAAGTTAGTTTTGCCAGTGCCCTCTGGGTTATCTCCTTTCCTGTCAATCTGTTTGATCACTTTGAAGAAGGTTGACCAGTGTATGGAAAGATAGTCTGCTCTTTCCAAATCTGCAGGTTGTTGAAGGGGGAGAAATTAGGCCTACCAAATGATTATGATATTAGTGCCCTATTTTCCTCAAATTTCATCTTCTAACTCAGACTTGACACAAAAACCAAAAGAACAAAGAGTCTGCTTGTTTCTTTGTGCGTGTAACCTGGGTATTTTGTGCACAAGAGCACTTGTCAATGCTCTTTTTTTTGCTGGACTTTTGAAAAACTGATAAGTAAAATATGTCTGTGTTGTTCCTTTGTATATATACTTAAAATTTGATGATAGCTGTGCAGCAGACTTCTTTTAGAAGCCGAGCTGACAGCCAAAATAATACTAGGAAAGAAGTTATCTAATAACCTTAGTTTTTGGAAAGGCATGGAATTAAATCATAATATATACTGTATAAAAATATATATTAATTATTAATCTTATATTAATATACAATACATTAATAAAACTATATTATTTATTTAGAAAGAGAAGTATGGAGTCACTTAAATCTAACCAGTACATTATCCTCAGCTGAAAAACAAAAGAATGCTACTTACCTTCCTCATTGGAACATGCTTTGAAGTAACAGAAGTAACATTACCGATGATTAGTGACCAGTGTGTTTTATGATCCTCTTTCCCCTTCCCCTGCCCTATGTCAGCCTTGCATTATGTGTGAGTTAACTTTCAGCTGGCACAATATTTCCTGCACTTGTTTTAGGGGTGCATGTGAGCTACTGGGTAAAATTAAAAACAGAAAAGGAGAAACATTCTGGCCATAAATTAAGAACACTATGGAAAAGCAAAGACTCCTCTGCAGCAGATCCTATGCCCAGTGTAATGCAAGATAGGATTCCATGTAAATAAATGGTTTGTTTTCTTGTGTGAGGAGGATTCGGTTTATATTGAGGATTAAGTAGACCATTTCTATTTCCGAGAATTGCTTGTCACTATTCAGATACCACTTCAAATTGAAAGTGTAATTGGCAGCTCTTAAAAAATTTTAGCTAATGGAACTTCTGTTATGGGTAGTTCAGACCACCTGTGCCATAATATTTATCTGCACAGTCATTTTTATAAGCTATTCTTGATTGAACTTTAGAAAAACAGTCCTTCTGCTAGGCTATTTTGTCAAGAAATGTTGTCATAGGCCTTCAGGTATATAAAACTGCTTATATAAAATTAATGGACTGCTTTTTATATTTACAATCTCATCCATAGCATTTGAGGTCTTGCAAAAGAAGAGATAGACTTAAAATAAGAATAATGTTAAAACTGTGTCCTCATGCTTGTTGCACTGTCAATAGCAGTATTGTAAAATATTGGTGTGCTTAAAATCAGAATGTTAGCTTGTAATCTGACTCTAATTTAGAGTAATTCCTGCTGTCACTTACTGCAACTACTCTGTATTACCTATAGAGATTTTTCTTAATGTTTATTTGCACCTTGAGAAGATTTTGTGAGCAATATTGATAGGTAAAACAGCAATAATACTGTAGCTCTGTGGAGGACAATTCCTGAGCGAACAGATCTTTAAGGATCAGGAAAATAAGGAAGACTACAGAGATGTGACAGAAAAGATGTGTATCATAAATAGTACATGAAAACCTTCACCATTAAAAAAGATGCGTTCCATCCTGCTGCCTTCGTCTGCTGTGGATATTACCTTAACAATGTCCACATATATTCCCACGTGTTTCTTCTCCCTGCTTCCACAAACCATCATATTTGCTTAGCTGACTTGCTTGTAGCAGGTGGCAGCCTAGTACTTGTTGCAAACAGAGGGTAGTGCCTCGATACCTTCTGTGGAATCACTGCTGTGAGTGGTCACTCGGAGTGGGTAAGAAACGACATTGTCTGGTCCTTGATAAGACTGTGGTCTGTGTGAATCATCTTCTATATCTTTAGCTTCTGTCTGTGCTGACTCAATGGGACCTCTTGCTGTGTGTCTCCTTCCTCTGTGAGCAGCTCTGCTCTCTCTACTAGCACAAGTCACTGCTACTATCCCACAGAATTATAAATATATTGGAATACAGCTTGTGTTTGCATCTTAAATGCACTGAATATTTGCTAGCTAGAGCAGAGGGTGAGTCTTGGAAAAGTTATTGTGTGGATTAGCAGATTGTAATGATATGGTTCAGTCTTCCAGTGTAATGCAACCCAAATGAATATGGAAATGTGTGACTAAGTACATTAGAGGAGGTGCTGTTTTTGTTCTCCACAATTTGTAGAATATTCTGAAATCGTGGTGTTATAGCAGACACTTCAGAGTAAAAGCCAATAGCTTGCAACTACTTTTTAGAAGCAAAACACAAGCTCAACTGAAGACAGGACATTTGCTCACATATACTTTGGTGCTTTACTGAGCTAGGATAAAGTGAATCCAGTATGATTTTTGCATTTCTTTTTTTGGAATATAAAATTTTCTTCTTCCGTGGTGGAAAAGATAACACATCCATGTCTTCAAAAATATTATAGAGTAATATTTTTGCCAATAATCTGCTGAATTTACCTCTAGACTTCTTAGAATCTATTACAGTATTTGTATATAACCAAGCATACACTTTTTACTATCCTTTATCCTAAAAATATTGCTTATTGTTATTGGATAATAATTAATTAAATGATTAAAAATCCTATAATTATGGGATAACAATTATCTTTTTTGATTAATTTTGAATTTTTTGAGTCATGATTTGTGACTCATTCTGGCTACTGCTTCAGCTTCTGAAGAAATAGTCTACAAAGATATCTTTATCTATGAAATTAAACTAAAGTTGGGATTTTCAAATGGGTAATTCATGTGTCTTTTTTTTCCTGTAAATGTGTTTTTGAGGCATTCAGACACCACCCTTACTACTGTCTAGAATTACAAAGAGATGCAAATGGTGGCATATCCAGAAAGCCATGTGTGGCCTTTTTGCAATACTGTATTTGTGGTCTAAAGATGAAGTCTAACTGCATTATTGATGTACGTTTTTTGCAGACCACTGCAGATTCTTTTTTTTCTTTCAGAAGAAAAAAGTACTAGAACAATGACCATGTAAAGCAAAAAATGTAGCCTTATTTATTCTTCCACTCAAAACTTGCATGTTGATTCAAGATCACTCAGGCTCTCGAGAACTTTTTCATTGATTTCTTTGGCTGCAAAATGGGGTCTTTAGCTTGATGAATATTTCCATTTTTATAAGGTTGTTGGAAATGATATTTCACTACATTTTAGCTCGATTTGCTTTGTGTGAACTGGCTATTCATAGGTAACACAGGAAAGAAGTAGTAAGCATTTCTAATGAATGTGAAAGGATATATATGTATGGCTATGTGGTATTCACAGCCTCTGGTCTGAGCAACTTAGTCTTCTGTGAAGTCAAAAAGAGCTGAGCAGGCTCTATACATTTTTATTTCTAGCATTGTTTCTGTCATTGTTTTATTCTTTAGTAAATTTACCCAGAAGAGTATCACCCTGTCTTTGGTCTGCCATGAGATCCTTCCTGTAGATCCGAGTCCTTTTGTTCTCTGGCAGAATGGCTCCATGGCTACAGTACTCCTTCACCCAGAGTAATGACTGCATGGTTTGTCCCTAAAATTTGATGTTTTACTTCATCCAAGCAGCACAGTGTTAGTCATCTATGTCTGGCACAAAAACAAACCTGTGCTGCCAGCTGCTACAGGTGGATGATTTGCTTTAGCTCAACAGGTGGAGCTGTGACTTCGTTAGCCTCTTGATTCAGGCTAAAATTCATCTCCCTGGGCAGGTCCCTGACTCAATTTTGCTCAGGTATTTTACACTGTCTAAATTTGTACCTACATTTCCATTTCTGACTGAAAGTTTTTAACCTCTTGACCTATAAAACATTTCAGGTAATGAGAGGCATATATGCTTATGTATTCATCAAGAACAGTTGTTAATTTGTGGGAATGTGGTGGTTCTAGGGAGCTTCCATGGGAGGAAGCTTTGTGTATTTTTTACCTCATTGTATATTTTTACCTTTTTACCTCAGCTTTGTGTATTAATGGGTAAATTAGATGGAGCCTAAGACGGTATTTCTACTTAGCCCTCTTTGAGCAAGGTCCACCTTGCATGATTGATTTTTTTGTGACCTGTCTTTTTGTTAGGTTCTCAAAGACTGTAGAGATGTTTGGAATAATTCTCTCTTCAGCATGTTTAGGTAAAACTAATTCCAGTGGCGTTATAACATTTATAAAACCAGCAAACTCATTGCTCATACATCCTATACTCGTTTTATAGGCTACTTTCAACTGCTATGGGCCCTTTGTTGCCTTGATTTAGCTGGAGCTGATCAATGGGTGGTTGGAATGAATGAAGGATCATTCTGTGTTGGGAAAATATATCGCAGGACAACAGGGCAGTGGCTTGAAATGAGTTGGGATAATAGTGTGAGGATCCATCTATAAAAGTTCTTGCTTCTCTGAAGATTTCAATTTTCCTGTATTCTCACATTTTTTAATTCATTTTTCAACATACTCCTGTGTAAACTTGTTTTGTCTGATGAATATTTAGAGAAAGATTGTTTTCCTATGGATTTGTGCATCCCTTGGTAAGTCAGTGCTTCAAATATGGCACTAGATGTTCACTATTCATGTCAGAAGTGTTCCTGATATTGCACTTACAGTGGCAGAATCAATTAGGAGAACAGAGACAATACTAACTGAAGGTTTCGAGTCACAGCATCTCCAGTAAAGAAATCACCGTGATTAGATGAAGCAAAGAGCTTCCAAACAAACTCCAGACTGAAATATGCTGAAAACATTCACTGAAGGCTTATGAATAAAATAAGCAGAAATCAAAATGGGAGAGGATTTTTAATGAACAGAAATATAGAGTAAATTAATCAAATTAATTGTTCACTATTAATAATGTGACCAGCTACAGTAAGATTCCAATAAATATGCCCAGTGGGGATGGAAAAATCTACACAACTGAAATTACATTGATGAATTTATCCTAGTTTCCAATGCCTTCTGAGTATGTATTTAGGAAACAAAAGCTGTCATAAAGATAGCCTGACAGAAAATGGACTCAACTATTCATTTTTTTTAAAAATTGAGACACTTCTCTTTGACAATGGAAGTAATTTCAAGTTACTTAAGGATGTTAAATGTATCACTGCTTAGGCAGAGAATTCTTAGCAGAAATATCAGCATAAAAGTGACCTCCAATGGTTACAAAATATAATTGATGATATGATCTTTTTTTTCTGTTTTCATGATAATTAAACATGATATGGGAGCTATAATTTTTAAAAAGCATATGATTTGACCCATTTAATGCCTAAGCAATTTTGTTATAGTCACCTCTACTTTTGCTGGAAGACTCACTGGGAATGGTAGGGAATGCATGTTATTACCTCTCATGCCTGAAGAAACAGGAAGTTAGTCTTTAATGGAATACTGTTGGTTCTAAAATATGAATGAGTCACTGTAGTTGCATAGACACATGTACAGTAATCAAAAGGCAATCCCAACACAAATTCCTTCTTAGAAATCAAAACAAAATCTCAAAAAACCCAGAATCTGAATAAAGATTCATCCTGTCCCAATTGCTTAGCTTTGATGTCTGTTTTTACAAGAGTCTGTCTCCATCTCTGAGCCTGGACTTCTATTTCATTCTTGACTACTTAAGAATCATTTACATCTTGCATTGTTGGTGTCTGAGTCAGTGTTGCCCACAAACCTGAAACTCTGTGTTCAGTCACAGGCTTGGTTCAAGGCTGAAATCCTCACTTAGAGATTTTTTTTTTTTCTCATACAATTTTACTGCCATCGATCACAGCAAAAAACCATTGCAAACGTCCAACAAAATTACTGTGCAGAAAGTTACTCTTGCATGCAATATTCTTTATTTTTCATCTCTTATATCACAACTTCTAGCTGTAATTGTTTAACTACTTTATATTATTCCATAATTAATTCACATCAACCATGCACTCAAGCTCTGTTCCATGACGGTGAATATATTCTTTGGATGTTTTTCAGAGTGCATGTCTTCACTGAACAGTACCTTTTCCATGGCTGGTATGTCAGACCTGACCATCCTGAGCTCAGCTGTCAGCTGCATTCACGCTTTCAAGCATCCTATTAGTCAGTTGTAAGAAACTAACAACAGCAAAGCTTTGCTCCCAAATAAATGTCTGCACCTCATATTCATCTATCACTTACACCAGAATTAGTGTCAGATGTGACAGTTAGACCTCTGAGTTATTTTTCAACTTAAATGCCATCACTTCAGCCTAAAATACCATAACTTCTCTAGTATTCATTCTGTTGACTCATGTAGGAACATGATAACAAAACAAGAAACCAACCACCCAACCGACCAACCAACCAACCAACCAACCAACCAACCAACCAACCAAAAAAAGACCCAACCAACAAAAAAACCAAACAAAACCAAACACTCAAACAAAAAAACCCCCCAAAAACCGAAAAAGGGAGTGATGACCATCAGGAAGCATTTCTAGCTGGGTATGTAACACCCTAGACTTACAAAAGATTTGATGGGGACACAGGACTTTTCCACTCTCCGTTTTCTCTGTCTCTTGTTCATATTTTTCTCATCAGCCCAGTGACTGAAGCTTCTGTTAGAGATTTGAGAGATTCAAGGAAATGTGAACTCAAACCTCACAATTTGTGGTAATTGCTTTAACCACTGCCTGGTGGAATAATCTGTGGAATTCTCTTGCTTTTGCTTGTTCATTTTATTCTGCTTGGTTTAGTATAGGCAGGGACTCCTTTAATCTGGAAACAGGATCTCATTGTAGGTAAATTCTGAGACATTTGTGTTATTAAATCTCTCTCTCTTGCTCTTCGGCCTTACACATTTGAGTTCCCTCATAATAGAAACACTTCAGATTTTGAGAGCTCTATATCAGAAAAAGGCTTTATTATCATGTGTAAGAAATTCTTGAACCATTTTCAACCAGAAAGTTCTTGAACCATTTTCAAACAGAAAGTTGAAAATATGTTACCTTGCCAATTCTATTCATTGGACATATTAGCAACAGCAAAATAAGGTTCCTAATTCTAGGAGCATTTATGCTTCAGAAATGTCAGAAAGTGTTTAAGTTAATTTCTTTTCTTTCTCTGGTTGCTTAGTTTGGACAGTTTAGTAGCTTTTGTGAATTATGCTTTCAGGAAACATTTCCCAACAGAAGTATGTGGGTAGCTAATTCCAGATTATGAACTTTAGCAGGTCCCTTGGACACAGAGAGTAAGCCTTTCACTGTAGTAATTATAGGCACCTTCTGCATCTAGCCTGGACGATCTTCCGAGGTGGCTAACAGTAAGCATAAGCAGTCCTGATTTTAATCTGCTTGCTGATTAAAGCAAGCTACGTACATGTCCAATTCTTGTCTTACATTTTAAGAAACCCTGTCAGTCCGTCATAGCACAGTAACTAATTAGCAACTAATTGCTTCTAGAAAGCTGTTTATGTGCCCAAGATCCTGAAAGCTTTATTTTTTTTCCTGAAGAGCAATACTCATGGTTAGCTGTGGGTGCACACTGTTAGCTTGAAACAAGTTACCAATTTGCAGGCCACTACCCTCACTCCCCATCCATTATTTTTAAGATTATAATTTCCTTTGTTTAATGATTTTTATCTATCATCCATGCATAAAAACCTGAAACCAAGTACTGCATTACATGCTCTCTTTATGTCTACCTACCTCTTCATTCTCAGTGCACCTGCAGGAACTGTCAGGAAAGGATAGAACTTGGCTCCAGCACCTTATTTTGTTGGTCTAGGATATCCAGAACAAGGATTGAAGGGGTGTTCTTGCTTGGTGCATCTAGCTCTATGGGGTGAAGAAAGCAAACTCTGCTTTGCAGAGCTGAAACATGTATAAGTCATTCCGTGAAAACAGCCCTGAGTGTTAAAACACGGAAAGAATACTAATGATTTTTAGCTGTAGAAAGTGAAGTGATTCTGGGAAGTAGTTAAGGTTTGATATTGAAAACATCCAACAAACTAGCCTGCTTTTCAATGGGAATTCCAGGAATCATAAAAATTATATGCCTGACAAAAAGGCCGTGCCCTAATGCATTTTAAAGGTTTTTCCGTTTCCAAAAATGCAACATTAGGACTTCTCAAAGAAAAACTGGTTTTGGTTTTTTTCCAAAGCCAGGGATATTTTCCTGTAGTGTTGTTCTCTAAACCACTTTGTGTTAATCTTTCCACAAAGACTAAAGAAATACTCAGGTAGATACCTTGCAGGGAAAAATTTTGCTCCAAGTAGTTGGAGTTCAGTGAACTTATAAGCAACTGAAAAAAAGGATCTTGTTACATGAAGTTTCAGGACGCCTTAATCATAGCCATTGCTACCAGAACCACCTAGGGTTTATAAACACATGTATCCTCCTAGGTGCTCTGTGTGACGGTGCTTTGCAAAATGGTGTTATTCTGTAAAAAACTGTTGCACTTTTTTTAATGTTGTACTTTGGAGTAGTTCCATGGCTAAACAGAATGGTTAGAAGAATGCAGTTATTTTTGCTATTTGTAGCTTCTTTATAACACTACCCACTATATGGTGCTTACGAACAAGACTTTTAGTAATAACTTTTTCATCATGAGGTTCTTAGAAAGTGCAGAGGGAATACTGTGATGTAATGGAGAGATTTTTAAAGATTTTTCTTTTTTTAATTGAAAGTGACAGGCACATTTGGTATACATAGGAGGAATATGCTGCTCTAAGTGTTTAAATGTGCAGACTGTATCCAATTATACATCTTTAATTATTTTCTAAATACACTGTTCTAAAAGTATAGACATTATAGTGCTGTTGGTCCAGGAGGATGTGGTATATTTTGTTTTGAATAAGGCTTTTTCAACCTGCCTTCTCTTTATGGGTAGACCTTTTTAATCTGTACAGATGAAACTAGCTTGTTATAGCAGCTCAAACATAATTAATGATCTGTTTGTGCAGAACAGTTAAGCGACAAAGAAACAGTCTCTCATTATTTCTTATTTCTCTATCTTAAAATTAGGATACTTTTCCACTGGCAAATGAAAATAGATCACCAGCACTACAAGGTCTGGGTGAAACATACTGGTGGCAGGATTAAGAAAGTCCTGCTTTATTTCAGACTATAAATGACCTTGGGAGATCTCAGTTATGCCTTGGGACAAAAAATTTAGTGTTTCATTTTGTAGCGGTACCATCTTTCACCTTTATGTGGATTTAAAAATGTAAATAAAATTGCTTTCTGTCAATGGGCTATGTGAAGGTTGCAGTCCTATTCACCACAAGAACTCAAAGTGCCATTTGACCCATCATTGGTTCAGTAGATAACAATGCGTTCCATTCCCTTCCAGTAATCTAATTTGTAAGCACTTTATAGCCCAACATTTTATGCCTAGTTGCTAAAAAGTAAGAAATAGACCTTTAAGTATTTCATTGCAGATTTATTTACAGAATGTCTGTGTATAAAATGAGAAGGTTTTAGAGTGCCAGGACATCTTGTATTGCAGTCTTGTAACAAGACTGAGTATTATAAAAGATAGGAGGAACAACTAGCAAAAGAGTTCAAGGGCTCTCTGATAGTTTTACTTTAAACTTTTATGTGCTTATCTCACACAATTCTCTCAGAACATCTTTGCGGCAAATTTGGCATAAGCTGCGTTCTTCTAAAATTGAAAACAAACAAAAGCTACTGTGCATGCTGTTTTGAGGTGTAGATGGATAAACACACATTTTTAATTAAATGGGATTTTTCTAATTCTGACTATGCAAGATCTGGGATAAGTGTGAAGTTTGTTTGCCACAATGCAGACTACCCAAGTGCCCACAGATTTTTCTCTGGATATCTGGAACATTTTCTGGCCAGAGCTTCAGCCGGTATTAAGTCCGGATGGTTCCCCTGATCTGGCCATATGTGACTATGCATACCTTCTGTTGTTGCTTCCTCTCTTGGCTAGCAGACAATTGTTCTGAAAGTGTGTAAACAGTTAAGCTTTGAAACAGAAACAAACCCTTAAATGCTTAATGCTGGCGTGAGACTCATACATGCAACTAATTCTGCATTTGCTCAGTAGAACTAATAATTTTTTTTCCTGCAGAATGTGAACAACATCTTATTCTTATTCTGCATTATTTAGAGCTTCACTAGAAACACCTATATCGGCCATAGGTAGGATGAGGACACTAGATTAGGTGAATTGATTTGGCCATTACTTCATTTCTATATCCTGTGGAACACACTGAATACACTACCATGAGATTATCTCAACTGATTTGAGAGGAACTGGTAAAAACTAACCACTATTAGACTCTACGAACACTTTACAGCAACAGAATTTGGTGAAACACACTTCCCAGACTCCCCCTAGATATCCGTGGGCCTCTAGAAAGATCTGACTTGCAGTATTAGGCAAAGGTACTGTGCATTGAATTTTTACAAATATATTTTTAGTTTTCTGTGGTGGGATTTCATATAGCTCCATATGTTAGGAACAGAAGGAGTTGTCACAATGGCTGGTACTGGGGAACTCAGTATCTCACATGAGGTAGATGTCTGTAGAGTTACTGCAGAGAAGATACTTGGGGCTCTTAGAACACAACTGCATAGCCAGATGCAGACAACTCAGGTGCTTGGCTAGGCTGTCTTTTGAGCTATGGGAGCAGGAAGTATCCCTAATCCTGAACATATGCAGCTCAGTTAGGGAATCAAAGTATTTGAGCAAAGAAAGAGCACCTTCCTCTTAGGTGAACTGTTAGCATGGGTGTAGATCTGCACAAATGTAATTGTTTTCATCTGGGAAATTACTCACACAGAGGCAAAGAAACGCTCTGTGTTTGACCACACAGATACATTGTGGTTGCACTCTGTCCTGAGCCTCAGCATAAATGAACAAGATGAATATTGTAACTGAGGCATAGGAGTAAAGATCTGTCTTCCAGAAATTGCCTCATTCTTCCTCCTGTTGACTACTTTACTTATCCTTTGCTTAGAAAGGTATTTCTAGGCTCAGTAAGGGATATGAGGTCAGTGTTTATTTTTAATATTCATAGTAAAACTCAGCTTGAAGGAAGATATGTGAAAACAAGCCTGTGAGTCTAAAGGAAATGGTTCTTGTGTTTATTAACCAAGAGGGAAGATTTTTCAGAATGGAGGGGTTTAAAAGAAGTCTCCTGTTAAGCTCAATGAGATCTAAGAACATGTGCTGACTATAACCGAGTTTACTACATGTTTTGGAGAAGCAAAGCTTGGGGTTTTTATGCTGATTTATTTTTTCTTTTGCCTTTTTATGCCATCCTTTTGAGGAAAAGTACAAGCAGGAGAGAGCCCTAAGGGTTATAAAATGTACTCTCAATATATTACAAAAAGCAGCAAATGTGTGAAGAAAAGTATAATATTTGCTTGTAGTATTTGCTAGATTTAGTCTGATCTAAAGCCCATCAATGAAATAACTGGACATTTTTCTGCACTACTTCTAGACAGGTTTAACAAAGCTTTCCACAAAAAAGATTTCAGAGCTTTGTAAAAAGTACAAAACCCCTCACAAATAAACACTTCAACTCTCCCCAACCCCCCCAAAAAAATCCCCAAGAAACCTCATAACGAAGATGAATCAGAAGTGCAGAGCAGTGAAAGGTGCTACCCATCTTGGGCTAGTTTTAGATGTTCATCTCCAGACAGCTGCATCACTTGTTTGACTGACTAACCACGAGGGCAGCGGTGGGGAAGTTGGAGGTGCAAAGCAGCTCCCTGCCAGTCACACTAACCACGCACACTCTCCATCGGCAGTGATGCTGGATACTCTGTGGGACATCGCACTACAGCTGCAGTGTCTCTGTGGGAGGCAATTGTCCTATCTGTCATAAACAAGGACATTCATATATAACCAGGAACATTTCACCAGTTCAGAACAATTAATGGTATGATAACTCATTTAATCTTTAATTGAAGTAGCAGACCTCATGAAATAATAAAACAGTGAGGCAGAGATAGTAAAAAATATATTGATTTGTCAGTAATTGATTAAAAAAAAAATCAAAAAAACACCCCATGAATCCTGCTCTCATTATGCCATCTCAGATTGATGTTTTGGGATATTATGTGTTTTTGCAACTAACTCATCTGTAATAAAAGGACAAGAGCAGAGAAATATGACTCAGAAAAGGATTTAAAAGCACCAAACAAATCCAATACCTCAGAAAGCTATTCATAGCTCATTGTCAATGAAAGAGGCCTTGCAGAAGAATGGTGAACAGTCTCTTTCCTTGGTATTAGCACAACTGTGCAACAATCTTTAGAAGTCAAAATGTTTTGCTGTGTTTGACCTTAGGTGAATAGCTGGGCTGAGCTCCCTGCAACTCTTTACACATTGCTTATGTGCTTTCTATAAACCAAAGTATATTTGCACGTGTCCATTGTACTGTTGCAAATAAATCCAGGCAGAGTTTTAGTGTTAGTAAATTTTTCACTACTACGATCAAAGGGAAATTGATGTCACTCTTTTTCTGATATGGAAACTCTGTTAGTGCCAGTCAAGTGAAACAACAAAGCATGTTCTGAACTCTGAATATGTAACACAGGCTGCAGTGAGATTTCACACGTATAAACATTTGCTCCCATTCTCTGCTGAATAGAGGCATATCACACAGCCACAGAATAAGCTGAGTTGGAAGGGACTCACAAGGATCATTGAGTCCAGCCCCTGGCCCTGCACAAGAATCACACCAAGTGCATTGTCTGAACACTTCTTGAACTCTGCCAGGCTTGGTGCTGTGAGACTTCCCTGGGGAGCCAGCTCCAGAGCCCAGCCACCCTCTGGGTGAAGAACCTTTCCCTGATATCCAACCTAAACCTTCCCTGACACAACTTCAGGCCTTTCCCTCACTGGTCCTGCCCCTGTTCACCACAGAGAAGAGATCAGTGCCTGCCCCTCTTCTTCTCCTCCTGAGGAAATTGTAGACTGCAATGAGGTCTCCCCTCAGTGTCCTCTTCTCCAGGCTGAACAGACCAAGTGACCTCAGCCACTGCTCATACGGCTTCCGCTCTAGACCCTTCACCATTTTTGTTGCTCTCCTTTGGACACTCTCTAACAGTTTAATGTCTTTTTTATATTGTGGCAGCCAAAACTGCCCCCAGCACTCGAGGTGAGGCCTCCCCAGTGCAGAGCAGAGCGGGACAATCCCCTCCCTTGCCCGGCTGGTGATCCTGATGCCCCCCAGGACAGGAATGTCCCTCCTGGCTGCCAGGGCACTGCTGGCTCATATTCAACTTGCCATTGACCAGGGCCCCCAGGTCCCTTTCCATGGCACTGCTCTCCAGCCTCTCATTCCCCAGTCTGTCTGTACATCCAGGGTTCCCCCATCCCAGGTGCAGAATACGACACTTTCCCTTGTTGAATTTCATACAGTTGGTGATTGCCCTGTTCTGTAATTTGTTGAGGTCTCTCTGCAGGGCCTCCCTGTCTTGAGGGACTTTGAGGGACTGAGCTCCTCCCAGTTTTTTACCATTTGCGAACTTGCTTAGAATCCCTTCCAGTCCTGTGCCCAACTCATTTGTGAAGATGTTGAAGAGCATAGGTCTGAGGATGAAGCCCTGTGGAATCCCACTACAGTTACACATTGGTGAAAGTAAGAAGTCTATTTAACTTGCTTTTTGGTCAGAATTTTGTTTAGTTATTAGTTTTCTGATGTAATCTCTGGTGCATATTGCAAAATAACCCAGCCCAGTTCTGGAGAAAGATGATTGTCCAGTACTTGGAAGCAGATAATGAGGAGTGACCTTGGTTACACCACCCAGAGTCTCATCTGAGACTCTTATCTGGTGCAGCTAGAGCCTACCTTATCCCCAAGGTTGTACAAGTTGTAGCTGGGGTTCTTCGTTAGGGCAGAAAACAGGTCTTTCTGCCTTACATGCTTTTACCAGTGACAGTGGCCCAAATGTTGAGAAAAATGTAGCCCAGATTCGCCTATCAGTTCTTGGAAACCCTTGACACCTGACATTTACAGTGGTGACCAGCGCAACACGCGTAAGCATGAATGGCATTACTTTGACTTCCCACAGTTACAACACAGGTGTGTGGCTGTTTCTTCTTGGTCCTGCCTCTTCTTACCTCACATGTCAACCAGTGGAACAAGTTCTGACTTTATTTATGCACGTACCATTGCTGTCTATTGCAAGTCTGTGCCCATGCTTAAGCAAAATTCAGTCAGGAGTTCAGCTGTACCTTCCTGCTGTGAAGCCTACCCATCTCCCTCCACATGGTTCCTCTGCTCCCTTCCGAGGGCTTTCAGGAATACATATACAAAGTGTTTTATTTGGTACAGTAGAAGATGTGTAGGGATTGAATATTTTCCAAGTATGCATATTTGTATAAAGTCCCACGTTATTCTGTTTGCTTTAGTGTGAATACTCATGCAGCAGACAAAATGAGAGTGACATTTGGAAAGATACATGACATTCTTGATCTAGCAGTTAAGTTTTCTTGTGTTATAAAGAAAGTTCATTGTGATGGTGGCTGCCACATCTCTGCTTCTGTGATTATCCCAGTCTCAGTTACTGTTGCACATCCTCTGAATCAGTATCCTGGGTTGTGGCCATTCATCTGGCGTCTGAAGGGACTAATAAAATCAAGATTGTAACCTGTGAAAGATTACTGGGTATGCATGTTTGGTTTGGCCTTGCTTCTCTCTTTTTTGAGGTTCTGCTCTCTCACCCTTTCTTCTGCTTGCTCTTTCTGTTACTACTCTATGCAGCCATATGTAAGTGCTTGGGGACACCTTAGATTTATCTTCTCTTTCACTGCTGTGTGAGGGAGGAGAAACCCTGTCCACAGCTAAAGCCATCCAAGAGAATCCTACCAAACCAGGTGGTTGCTATCCTGGGAGCAGGCATGTGAGAAGAGGACTGTCTGTTAAGGTGTCTCAAGCACAGGGTGAGTCTTGAAGTGGCTCAGGTGTTGAGTGTTGGAAGAATGTGGTGGGTGAGCACAGAGGCTGGTAAGGAAGGTTGTATGCCTTAAAGAGTGTGTTTTCATTGATGTTTTTTATCAAAGATTTTCTTCTTAGAAAGTAGACTGCCTTGTATTTTTTTAATCCAGGTTACTATGCTGGATTTCTTGGACAGGTGATAAAGTGTTTTGATTCAGAGATCTGCCAGGGAGGACAGAGTGTAGGCTCCTGTGACTAAAGATCAACATTTCTTTGGATCGAAGTTAAGGATAAAGAGGACATACATGAACATATATTGATAGATATAAATATATGTATGTGTATGTGACAACTAAGTTGGCCTGCTTTTGTGGAAGTCCATGCTAGCAGAGGATTCTTAGCATTGCCTGTCTTTGATGGAGCTTTCAGTTTAGGGCTTGGACAGCTGAGGTGTGGCTCCTCATCAAACTCCGTGTTTCAAAACATTACAGGGTGTGCTAAAGACAGGGTCCTTTGTGAAAAGGGCCATAGTTGCCTTCCAGATGGACCGAGAACACAGAAAAGCACTCTGGGTGCTGTTCCTTGAAGCAGGGCTGTCAGAATTCATTCTTTGTGAAGTGAGTAAAGTGTGGAGTGAGGTGAATGAAAGTCTTTTGCCTTGAACAACAACAAAGGTTTTTGGAGGATTAAAATTTGTGTGACTTTTTGACATGTAACTAATCTGCTGTCTGTATGACTTGGGAAGAGAACCTTGGCCTTGATTCTGTTCTTCCACTACCTCCCTTCCTCTTCATGTTAACCCAAGAGTGTTGCATCCAATGTTGTGTCTCCTGCCCTGTGTGCTGTATTTCTAAATCTTGGTGACCTCTGATGACTTGGAATCTCAGCGGGGGAAGAAGTCTCCAGTACATTGCAGCATGAGTTATATTCAGAAAAATTAAGTGAGCGGGACATAAAACCTCTGGAGTGCTCTGGCCTGGCTCCTTGGGAAAACAGGTACTTGCTTGATACACGGCCCTTTTGGGCTGCCAGATACCATGTGCACATATACCCAGTGAAAGGCTGATAGACAAGTCCAGTTTTTGGTGTCCATTGCCTTTGGCTACAAGATAATCAGACTGAGACCCAGTCAGGACCAGTTAAGTTGTGTGGTTGGTCTCAGGATGCAGTTGTCAAAGATGTAGAGAATCCTGGGAGGAGAGCTGAAGGCCTGAGGGCACGTCAGGACATGTAGCTTGAGCTCATACAGTGTGGTCAGGAATGTGGATAGTTGCCACGGGGCTGTAGTATGGGTTGCCCTTGGTGGGAGAAACCTAAGTAAGTGATGAAAATGGCATCACGATGTTCTGAGGCCTAATTGCTGCACAGCCAGGGTGTCACTACAGATCATGAAAGTAATTACACAAAAGTAATTCATTTGCACGTGGTCCCATTGACTGGAGAAGTTTAATGCCCATTGGAAAGCTTGTCTTATTATAATTCTTTCGACAAAACCCACGTGAATACACTAACCCTTATCTGGGAAATATTTCTGTGGGTTTTGCCCAGGATTTGACCTTTGGCCCATGGAAGTCCAATTCAGTAGATAGGGATTTTTTGGTTGTTGTTATTTACTGTTTTTCAATAATCGTCATTTCACAATGCCACCACTTTAAGCAGAACTTGTATTTTACTTTTCTACATTTTGTAATGTTGAAAGAGCCCCATCTCACTCTTTTGAAAGTTAAAGGGAGATTGACGCTAGGCAGTAAGAATGATAGATGCATAATTTGCAGTTACATCCATTTTCTATCTGATCCACTTTTCTCTCTGCTATTTAAAAAGTAAATGAACGGGGAGATCAGAACTCTAAAGGAGTTACACACCAGTCTTGGGTAAAGCTTTATCTGCCTACCAAGCTGCCATGGCTCACAATAAAGTGAATCTTCTCCTTCTATGCAAACAATTTTAAAAATTTGAAAGCCTTTGTAGGCCAAGCACTACAGGAATGCAGGTATTGCCAGGCAGAAATCTTAATTTCAATCATATGCAAGTCCTACAGTGTTAACATTCATATGGAGTTTATGAATAGGAATCAAGGGGAAATTACCTACTTTTTATCAATAGTCACTATTTCCTCTGTCTGCACAGAGATTTGGAGGAGAATAGTTGGTATCTTTATTATTAAAATGTCAAGTTATTTCTTTTGTAGATTTCTGGAATGCATATGTTGTGTTACAGCACAAAGAGTGCACGTTCTCTATGCACAGGGAACACAATGTCTTTTATAGTTTTTAATACTACTGTTATGTGGAGTGTGGAACAAAAATAACTGGCATTCTTGGCTTTCTTCACTTGGAGGGATTGCTCAGCTGTCCCCAGTCCTGTGAAGGAGAATCAGAGGTTGAACTACAAGGTTTGCAAAGGAGAGATTTGTAGGAACCCTATGACTGCCTAGCCATACACACTGGCAATTCTATAATGGAAAAAAGAGAGGGTGGGCTCACTGTGCCCTGCAATGACCACTGAGACAGGTTTGTAGCTAGGCCTGATTTGTCTTTAGTAGTAATTTTAGAAGGGTAAAACATATGTATAGTAACTGATGACTTAAGCCAGTGGAAAGGAAAGGAGGTTTTTAGGACAAAAATGAGCCCTTTTCCTTTTGTTTTTGTTTTTGTGAAATAGACATAGGTTTTTGTTTTCTTAAATCACCTGAGGTGAGGCAGTGGGTGGTATTTCCAGAAAAAATATGTTGTGGCTTGAGGAACTCTCTGAGACACAAATGGTTAGATGCTGGAAGGATATTATGGGGAAACATCATTACAGACTTGCCTTGTTCTTGTACTCTGCACTAAGAACCCTTTGTTTACTGGTCTTGAAACCAGACCTGTGGTCCCTCCTATGTGCTTGTTCTTGTGTGCTTCTGTGAGTGGTGGGGAACTTGCCTCACATGGTAATAGTGTCCTCTGAGTGGTGGAAGAAGGGAAATGGTTTTCTGTGCCACACCCTGAGATGGAGTGCAGCAACTGAAACTCAGTCTTCTGATGTCTGAATCCAGCCCTTGAAGCTGGATTCAAGCAGAAACAAGTATCTGAACTGCTGCAAGCTAACTATAATCAACTCCTTGCAGACAATTCTCTTTTCTGCATCTAAAGCACCCTCATGCAGGTGGATAATCAAATGCAATTTGACTATATTTTCCAACTTAAAGGGAACAGGTGTGTTATTTAAGAAACATCTGGTTCTACTCCTGAGATTAAATATTCTGGTTCAGCTGCTAAAAAATAAAATTGGCAAACTCTAAAAAAATGAACATTTTTCTATGACAAACTTGAACTTAAGACTGGCCACCTGAAAAATGAGAAGCTCATTGAGGCTTAATTTTAATTTACCTTGTTCTTTTGCTGTTCAGACTGCTTCTTTTCATTAAAAATATTTATAAAATATGTATTGCTGAATATTCCCTGGCATAAAATTATGTACTCTGTTTTCATACTGTTTCTAGTTCTGATGTGATGTGTTGTTAATGTACCAGATCTGTATGGTACTTACAGTCTCTGTGGGTTTCTAAAATCACCGTGTGTATTCTCAAATATACAAAGTTCCTTCCAATTTTTTTTTAAATAATATCTGTATTTCAAAGCTTTAATTGAAGTTTCAGTCAGTTTTGTCTATGTAGAAGTTTCGGTGTGTAATTGTACGTGTGACTCCATTTTCATGTTCAGAGGATGACATGTCATAGAGGGAATGGTACAAAATAGAACATATATCTACGTAAAAAAAAATTAAAATAGTTTTTTCCCATACAGTATGTTACAGGTTTATTTGAAATGTGGTTTTAATTACATTAAATTAGATGGACCTCATTTTCTACTCTTTCACACCACTTCTGACATACCCATTTGTTGACCAGAACAGTGATTAGAAAAACACCAGTGTATTGCACTCACTTTCTGTGAGCATAAACGACTATCTGAAGCCCAGAATGACAAATCAAGGTCAGTCCTTATCTTGCAAATAGAAGACTAAGGAGCAGCTGGTCACCACGATTGAACTTAAAATGAAATTTTTCAGTCTGTGTTTAAACAGTTCAAGTTGTAAGAGGCAGTGAAAATCCAGTATTTCCTGTTTTGTACAACAGATACTTATAAGTGTTTAGTGCTTTTGAAATGAAAATAATTTATCTAAGTGTCTTTTAATATCTAGGCTTCTCTAGGGATGTGTAACTTTATAGCCTATTTTGGTATTTTAGTACTCTTTGCATATAAAAAATAGCCCTAGATTCTAGTTTTTTATTTTAAAAAGAAAAAAAAAAGCTTGCTTTTCACGGTATGGAATTCTAAATGCAGCATATATTTGCATTTATACATCTGTACTGGAAGTCATGTTGAAAATAATACAGAAAAGGATCACAACCACTCTAAAAGTGAACAGAATAACATCTTTGGATGAGATGATTTTTGCAGCACGCACAATTTGTGGACATAAGTATCAGTTGCAACTACTTAATCCATTTTCACTTCCTTCACTTCTAATTATTAAAGTGAACTTTAAAAACCTGAAAAACGTATGTGTAAAAATGCTCAAGACTTGATATCAGGGCATATTGAGTGATCACAATATTCATGTGCATGGGGGTATAGAGGTGAAAACAGAACTATATGAATGTGTGTGGGAAACTGATGCAGTAAATTCACTTCAGGCTGAAGAATTTATAAATTTTCAGTGTTCGTTCCCTCAATAAATGATGCTCCCCTTTCATTGTCCCGGGTGAAGAAGCTGAAGTGGAAAAGACTTTTCTTCTCTCTCTCTCTCTCTCTCTCCCCCTCTGTCTTTCTATATGTAAATGAAAAGATATGGGAAGTGAAATATTGATTTTTTTATAATGTATACAAATTATATTTTCACAAATTAAAGTAAAAACACTTAAAGAAAATTATTGAAGATGTGACAAACTTATTTATACTCCATTAATTTAAATCTGTCAGGGAGAATCACAGATCCTGAGTAATACAATGCAGAATTACCTAGATTGTTTGATAGTGTAAGTACATCTTTATCCTCAGCGACAAAAAAATCACAGTTCTGGCATTTTCACAGGGTGCTGGAAACAGATGTGAATTTTGGGGCCAAATCTAGTTATTTCTTGTTTTTCATGGTGAGAAGGAGACCAATTCTTGCTGCAGCAATGGGAAGGGATGGGGAGGGGGAGGTGTAATTTCAGATGATCAAGTGGTTTTTGAATGGGATTGTTTAGAGTGAGGAAGGGCTCTATAAGAGAAGAGCAAGAGATTTTCGCTTGCATTTGTGGCTTCAACTGTATCTTCTAGACACGTACAGTGAATGTGACAGACTGTTTTGAAGAGTGTGTTATGGTGGGCATTGAATCAGAGACCTTCCTTTCACATCTCTTTGTGCTGACCTGATTGCTAGGAGAATTGATACAAGGATGTGCCAAGGAGGAGCAGAAAATACATGCAGCAAAGGACAAAACTACTCAGTGTATAAGGGCAAATGGTCTAAAGCATTCATGGAAATGTATGTCATGATTTCCTACTTGTATACTCTCCATCAAATCTGCAAAACCTAAGAATTACTCCTCAGCTTCTGGATTTGTGTGTCACCTGTGCATTTCCTGATTTTTAATTTTTTTTTACCAGTTTTATTCTTCCTCTTCCTCTCTATTCCTGTGCTTTCACTTTCCTAGAAGAAAGGGTCACGTGAGCTTTGGGGGAACTTCAATCAGCTTTGGGTAGATCCCCAACTGGCTGGCTGTGAACAGGGATGTGCGCGGCATGGCAGAGAGCATTCATTGCAGTCTGTGTATAGTCTGTGGGAGGAAGCCCTTGCTTTTCAGCTGTGTCACTGGGATGAACAGCACAACTTCAAGAGAAAAGGGAGTTGTTTCAAAGAACTAATCTCCTGTAGTTTTGGAGATTGCAAGTCCCTTTTTCTTCCCTGTCCTTGGACAAAAGCCATTGTTTAGTTGTTTAGTTTAGGGATGACCTTTTATCCTGGTCTTTTTCCCACGCATTTCCTTTATCTAGGCTATGAGGGTAAGCAAGGTGCTTTCCTTTGTGTTTCTGGAAGTTCCCTGTTTTGCGTAGTTGCCGCAGGAGAAGGCTGTGTTGTCTTTAGGCTTTCTTTGCACTGATGGTGTGGCAAATGCTGTTCGACTACAACTAAGGATCGGGGCCATATGCTGACTGTCAGACATGATTATTTTTCAGAACTATACTCACAGAAGTGAGTCCTTTGATCATATCCCAAAGGCAAGAGCAAGAGGTTCTCTCTGGTCATATTAATGTCATGCTGGTTTTCATTTATTTTTCAACGATTTTTTTTCCTTGCTATGGTGAAAATTCTCATAAATAAATCATGGAGCATTAAACGACTCAGTATGGACTTGCTATTGAAAGTATTTGCCTTTTAATTTAAGAATGCTTTAAAACTTATTTTAGATGACTCTGTGCTGGTATTATATCAAGTGTTCAGTGTCCAACAGCTGTGGCATTTCTGCTGGTTGCTTGCCTCTGGTGAGGAGATGCCTGAAACAACACTTTCTTGGAAAATTAATTTCCATAAAGAAGGTTGCTTACTCATGAATACCTTCTTTTAGGCCATAGTGTAAGTCATCAGTAGATCAGAGGGGGAGAACTCGTACTTTAGCTACCTGAAGTGCTGTTGACACAAAGATAGATGGTGTCTAATACTGTAAGAGCCCCATGACTGAGAAGTTTCCACTTCAGAAGTTTCTCTTCTGACAGATACAGAAGACAAATTCTTTAATCAGGGAAACCATGGTGCCATATTTAACATTAACTCGTGTCCTGTGATAATTCCAAAGTCAGCATCACTACAAATTTTGATTAAAATTATGATTTTATGAGTAATATATACCCAGTAAACATGCTTTCTTCATGCCAAATCTGGAAATACGGGTGAACTCTGTCTCTACTAACACAAATTCTTTTCTCTCCTCCATAAAGAAAAGAGAAATATATAGTCTGAAGGTAGTCACGAGTAAATAATATGCAGCTGCTGAGCAAAATAAACTCTTGGTGCCTGTATTTTGAAATGGCTGCCAGCAAGTTAGTTGAAACGAGTTCAAAATCTGTATGCAGATGAAGTTATGTGTTGTGACTGTCTACCTAACATTGGATAAATACAGCTGGATGAAGTGTTTTCCATGTAATTTAGATGTGTGTGTCACCAAGAAGGCTTCCAGAAGATGATGAGATTCTGGGATGGAATGTGTGTCACAGCAATGTAAGATGGATCACAGGTGTTGGGTTTTTTTCTGCTGGATAAGAAACTATTAGAACAAGTCACATCAACAGAAATAGTTCTTCCACATGGATATGGCCCATCAAATATGGGGAAGATGGAAATATTAGGCCTGCAAATATCTAGAACTACCTGCACATGCAGAAGTAATATCAATATTAATGAAGTAGTGTACAGAATGTGTATACTCATGAATTTCTGTGAAATCAAACACGATGGATAGCATGAGCCTCTTACAGATTAGAAATTAGTAAAACAATATTTTACTGTTATTAGTACTTTTTTTCCTTCCTTTGTTTTACCCATTTTCACTTGGAATTTGACTACTTTTCCCAGGGAATTTTACCAGTGTTTTATATTATGTTAGGCTAATTTATCTTATCTCTTTCTTCTCCAATCTAATTTTATTCCTCTAGAACTCTTTTCCAAGACTTTTTCTCCTAATTTAATTTTTTTTTTTGCTACTGTTTCTCTAGTCAAGGTTTGTTATTGATCTCTTTTTTTCGTAGCATTACTGCTACACATCTACATATTTTCTTGGTTTCTGTGACTGTTCAACCCTTTCCCATCTATTTCTTTTACCCCCACTTTCTCACTTATGCTGTTGTATTTTCTCTGGCTTTTGTCCCAGGTTTCATTAAAGGTGTATAGGAAGTTGCAGAAAAGCAAGGTATAGCAATCACTGAACACAAACACATTTTTTATGAGAGTCCGTATATTTCAAGAGTGCAAGTAATAGATTCCTCACATTGCAGTGATAAGGAAAGGAATACAGATAGATATGGCCTGGAATTTTTATTCTGTTTAACGAAGTAAATTTTTTTTGTAATATAAATCTGGTAATCCATAGAAAGTGTAGTTATTTTGTATTAAAGCATCTAATAAATAGGATTAGCTTGAGCCAATTGTTTAGATTTACAAATTGCATCAACATAAAAGAGAGTGAAAGTTTGTCAAGTCTGAGGAAGAATTGCCGATGAAAGACCTTTAATGAGGTTTGAAATATACATTCTTCTGAATTGCTTTGCTCTCTTGCATTTTTCGTAAGGCTGGTTAGGTGTGAACTGCATCATTAGTCTTTAAGAAATGGTCAATTACTGGGAGCTGCAAATTAGCTCTACCTGTCAGTGCCTCCAAAGGGAAAGCTTTGCTCATCTGCAATATGGGAAACAAGAGGGGATCTGAATGTCATGGGAATCTCTAAATCAGCTGTGACAACAAGCAAATCTCTCTTCAAAGAAGATCAAGACAATAGCCCTTCCTGCCAGAGTGTGGAATTTAAAAGGAAAAATGGACCAGTTCAGAAGCAGCACTGCAGAATAAGACTTTAATATTACTAACAGATCAAAGGATACAGACTGGTAGAAAATAGATGAACTAGACAAACTTGGAGGACAGCCTGCCTCTTAAACCTAGGCTGAACCACACGTTGTGTTCCTAAACTTGTATAACTTGTATTTCTGCTTTTTCACTAGCCACTTGCCCAAACATTCTTCAAGGTTTATTGCCCTTGTCTTTCCTACACTGTGGCAAAGTGGCCCATGCACTACAGGGGCTCTACCTCATGTCTGGTATCTGGATGCAGGGGTAGGAAGCAGTAGGAAAATCCTACATTCTTCTCTCATTTTGGCAACTTAAAATATTCTTACAACAGAACATTTCTGCATGGAGTAGGAAATAGGGGTTTGTCTTCTAGAGTTTTGGCTAAAGTAACCAGGCTTGCCCAAATAATTCTCTGTGTATTTCAGTTTGGGAAAAAATTCTTGAGGCTCCAATGATCCTGTAGGCTAGCTCTGTCAGCCACAATGAAATCTTAGATGCCTGGCTCACGTGCACAGACCTATGTGTAGCCACTTAAATTTAGCTCATTATTGTCCTCATTAGGAAAGATTCTTGTGAGCATTTGTTATGCCACTTAGTTTGTGGAATAACATTGCTTGTATAGCTTGTGGAATAACATTGCTTGTATTGAAGGAATGCTTTTCTTGTTTTGTTGCCTTTTGGTGATTTTCTCTAGACTGTAAGGCAAGGTGAACAACTGGGGATCTTTGTTTTGGGTGTGAAGTCACACCAGAACAAATCTGATATTTCACATCCACCTTGGTATTGAAGCAGGCAAAATCAGATGAGTTCAGTTTTCCAGCTGAAGTATACTTAATGTAGTACGACTTAATTAGGTCGACTGAGCAATAGTACTTCACTTTTGCTGAGGAACTGACAAAGAAGAGCAAACTTTTCAGAAATTCTAATTGTTATTGTAGTTCCAAAATTTTTAAGAATTGGGACCTGGAATATGTTCAGCCTTTAAGCTGGAATAAATTTTCTTGTAGGAATCCTGAATTTCTTTGCTGGAAGAGTGCTGGAGTAAACAGAGGCTTGTTTATTTGTTTCACCATTGAAACCAAGACAGTTTTTTGTGACTGTGCCTAAGGAGAAGCTGTTACTTTGAAAAGTATCTGGCGTTAGTCAAATATTCAACAAACAGTCATGCTCTGTACTTGGAAATTATGCTGAGGAATATAATGGAGAGTTTGTCTTGCATGACTGAAAACAGGATGTGACTTTTGTACGGCTTCCCAAAAACCATGGGAATGTTTCATTTCTCTGCTGGATGTGGTTGGGATGGAGTTAATTTTCTTCAAAGCAGCCTTTATGGTGCTGCATTTTGGATTTGTGATGAAAACATTGCTGATAACTCACCAATGTTTTAGCTATTGCTGAACAGCGCTTGCTTATAAAGTCATGTTCAGCAATAAAACCGAAGGGCAGTTTTTCCAAAGTAGACATTGTTCAGACTAGCTGGAGATCGGTCTGTTTGTGGGAGGTGGTGAGCTATTGCCTTTGCATCACTTGATTTATTTATTCTTATTTTTCTTTTAAACTCTATTAAGAAACTGTCTTTATTGTGACTCACAAGGTTTTTCTTGCTTTAGCCCTTCTGATTATTTCCTTCTTCCTTCTGGAGGGAGAGTGAGTGGCTGGGTGGGAATTTAGCTACTGGATAGGGCCATCCCATCACAATTTCTAATTAGGTCAGGATTGCTGATAAATACTGAATGAGATGTGAGCACTATTATCTGAATATGCTTATTTTTAAGTACTGCTTTTTAGTTTGGGTGTTCTGCAACAGATCATTTCCTCACCCACATGTAGTGCTGAAGAGAGGGACTAGGAACATGTTCTGCTGGAAAAAGAAGATTCTCAGCTATAAGATTTTCATTTGCCTAAGAGAGGTGTCCAGAAGAACTCCACTGTAGAATGGTCCAGGAAGTGGACCACAGCATAAGCCTGGCTACGTGCTGGAGAAATGCTGAAGTTGTATGCAGCAAACTTTTAGTGAATATAGAGTGTAACTAATGGTATCTTTTACGAAAAACCCCATACTTCTGCCTTTCCCTTTATGATTTTGATCTCTAGAATTTGCAGAGATCACTGTTATTATGGTAATGGTAGTACCCACTAATTTGCTGTTGTTTCTGGAACCTGGTTTGGTATCTCAGTAGAACTGAAAAGAGAAGCTACGTGAGGACATAGCCTCTTTTTGCTCACAACTTACAGAGTGAGGCTAGGTTTGGATTCAACAGGGAAACAAACGTAAGTCTCTGAAAAACACAAGATGACACAAAAAAAAAGGTTGATATACTCAATAGTATTCAGTTTCCTTAAGACAGAGAGTCTGGGATGTTCCCTGAGCAGTTCCTCCATATGCTGATGAAAGTTTTTGTGTAGGAATATTGTGAAGTTTCTTCTTTACAGTAGTTTCTTATTAAGCATTTCTGAAGTGTTGGATATCTTTTAGCTCATCGTTGTATAGCACCATTTTTACAGGGATTCCATGGCTTCTAACTTGCTGTAGGGAAGGAAGAGCTAACCATCACCTGTAACATCAGTAGAGATGGAAAATAAGGCTAGAAAACTAAATGTCATGGCCAAGGTTACACAGAAAAGAATGGTAGAATTGGGATTTAAACCCACTTCTCTCCCAGGTGTCTTAACACAGAACTAATCTTCCATTCTTTGTCTTAAAGGTAATTTATTTTGTAAGTCAAATTCTTGGTATATTACTCCTAAGAAGAAGCAGGGTAATAAAGATAATTAAGCAGATGTTCGAATCACTAAATGAGTGTCATTTTTTGTTTGAAGGCTATCCCAACATGAACTCAGATTTCAGTCTCTTGTGAAAATGTCTGATATAATGCTGAGTTTTAATAGAGCACCAGAGAGAAGAATATTTATCTACCTTCAATGTATTCAGCTATTTGATTAATTGAAGGGCTCAGCAGTCAGCGGACATCTCATTAGCCAATTCACGTAGGCATGCTGTGACTATTTTGGATCACATATCCACAATTCAAATTGACGGTAAAAGTCCAATTAAAAAGTAAATGTATTTTCATACATTGTAGCAGTGGTGTTGTCATGTAGCTTGGGTTTTTCCTTTTATTTCATTTCCAATTACTCATGTTAATGATGTGCTCCAGCATGTGAGAAACTAATGTTCTTATTTCAAGCTCTGCTTAGAGAAATTGTCAGGCAACCTTTCCCATACTGCTCTGCTCATCTGCTGCAAAGTTGTGTACTTTGACTACATGTGCAGAGGTTATTGTGCCAGATGGTGTGGTTGTTTCTAGGATGAGAAAAACCACAGAGAGACCCCTGAAATATATCCCTTATGTCATAAAACATCACTTTAACTGGCTTTTCAGAGATGAGACTTATAGGTAAATTAAGGTGCAGAGAGCCAAATTGTATCTGACATTGAATATCAAAAGGTCAGCTGATAATTTCCAAAGGCATTCAATTTCTCTTCAGTATTAAACTACTTTTTAGCAGTGTTCTTTACTGACATTAGTTTCCTGCTTTAGTCTATTGTTTAAAAGCCAGAATGTTAATTTGTCCATCAAAATAATGGTCTAAGTCTCTAAACTTATTTTGTTATTCATTATGCATAAAGTAGAGATTGTAGACTGTATTTGCTAGTACTTTGAACTTGATAAGATTATACAGTTCTACTGAAGTAATGCAAAGCTTTCACAAATATAGGTTTACTCTGAATTACATCAGGGCCAAAGTAAAGAATTAAGAAGTTGTGTCTGGTTTCCTATCTACTCTCTCCCCCATCCTTCAAGAAAACAAACTAAAGAGAAATTTTTCTAATGATTTAGCTCCATAAAGAGTCCTTGATTTATATGAGGAAAATTTCAGTGCTGGAACAAGGGAGTGGGCAGAAGAGGGGATTCTTTCCTATGTAATCATCAGTTCTGTTGGCTGAAATGTTTTATGAGTCTGACAGTCCCCCACACCCTCAGTAAGAACATGCAGAGGAGGTACAGGATACTTCCATTCCCAGTGAACTCTGCTAGCTGGTGCAGTTTGGGGAAATTTAGGATTCTACAAGTCTGTTTCTGCATAATTCAAGGGCAGCACTTGACCTCACTGACCTGCAGATGAGTTCGTGGTCATCATGAAAGGCCTTCGTAAGCCACACATGAGATCCCTTTTCTCCATGGGCACTTGTGTTCCACCATGTAGCAGCTGAGCTTCAGTATACCAGTGAATTCAATTTCGTATAGGAGCCTTTCTTGCTCCAACTGACCACAAACAATGCCTGTAAATATGTATATTCCGCATTAACATTATTTCTTCCATATATATATATACACACATATATATATGTGTGTATATATATATATATATATTTCCTTTTCCCCAGAGGCTCTTTGAACACCACTTAGACGTCCCTGTGTATTTGGCTCCAAAAAAATCCACAACAGTTGAATGTCAGGCAGGTCAGCAATGAATCTGAGCGGACTAAGTCACAGCCCTTTGTGGCATAAACATTCCTTATATTTCAGTGAAAAGCAGCTAATGTCTGATGTAAACTTCGGATCCCAGAAACTATTGCAGATCTTTATTTAATCTACCCACTCAATGTATGAACTTGAGCATCCACTTCAGCCTGTGCATTGTATGGGGAGAGAAGAAGGAACAGAAAAGATTTGCCAGTGACTGTAGACCTACAATTGCAAGCTTTTCCCAATCTGTTCTGGAATTAAAGCTTTTTTTCCTCTGACAGTTTGTAAGTGTGTATAATTTAAGATCCTCACATTTAGATGTTGTCAACATGGTTGCTACTTCAATATTTTTGATGTTTCATGGTCAGCTTCTTTCATCTTTAGCACACTTCAATTACTGACAAAACCAGCACATAAATGCTTTGAGTAGAAGCGTTCCGTTTGTAAATCCCCACACAACGAGGAGATGAACATGGGTACTGTGAACAGAGTTTGATGAGGAGCAGCAGACTGATCCATTCACATTGGCACAGACTTCTGAAGCTCATCATTCAGTGTCTGAAACAAGCATTTTGCTAACTAACTTGTTATATAGATTAAACTAAAAGGTTATTTTGATTAACATTTGTCATTTGTCGTTTTGTCAGGTGAACTGAGAAAACATCATTTTAATTCTACAGATGTTTATCTTTATTAACATCTCAAAACTTACCAGAGGGTTACTTTATTTTTCTATTCCACATAAAAATACCTTGTTGTTTTGTGAACACTGACTAGTCATTCATTTGTGTCTACCCAGTATTCATTTAAGAATGATTTATTCATTGTGATTAGTAATCAGATCTGGGTAAGAGACATAAAAAAAATGTAAAAATACTCCTCTGTCTCTGAATTATTTCTTGCTTTTAAGGCAGAGGAAAAGTAAAACAGGTCATCAAGAAATTAGATACATAAAGATGAGAGGTGAGATAATGAGCTTATTTGCATTGCATTCAGGATTTGTTTTGAACTTCAAAACATGAGATCATAAACCAGTCAACATTTAAATACTGCCAGCTATATGAAAGGCTAAATCAAAAATGGGCTTTGTTTTTTTATCCTCTAACAATTATTCTCTCACTGGATGTTTTCACTCTTTCATTTGGTGATCTCTGAATGTGAAGTTCAGTCATCTATTCTTTGTTTCTTTTTTATAAAACAAACCAACAAACCAAACCCCATATATAAATTCCAAAGTCTACTGTAAATAGCAGTTAGTGGAGAGTAGAAGAAGAGAAGATATATTAGAAGTGCAGGTGTTGGGTTATTCAAAGGAGCTCTCCTCTAAAAAATGCTTTGCTGCTGGTGCAGTTCAGAGCTAGGCTTTGGGCAAATGAAACTTGTTCTACGTTACAGATAAACAGACCTAAGGTAGCTGACCTCAAATGCAGTTTTCTCGTGCATTAGAAGATATTTTATATGCCTTTCACAGTAGTGCTCATATCTAGTCATTTTACAGATATGATATACTATTCAGACTTCTGTGAGGGCAGAAGGAAAAGGAAGGGTTTTTTTCTAGATTGGGGCTTTACAATCTGCCACAGGGTGGTGGAGAAGAGGCAGGACAGCTGTACTTGCCCTATTCCAGGAAAAAGCCAAAGGACAATCTAAGCTTGGAGTTAAGATGGTGGAGTGTACGTTGGCATGTATGTTAGGATGTTGCCAGCAAGATTTCCATTCTTCTATGCCTCCCCCATTTAATTTCTTTGTAGAGGATAAGTTGCTTCTCCATGTTTTACTGAACAGATTACTTCTCATATCCTTGGTAAGTCTGGACATGCATTGTACATCTCTTAATTCCCCTTTTCCAGTTACTTGGATGAAGCCTTCTTGCTCTTTTCATAGCAGAGAAATTTATATTCTGAGCAGAACCAGGCAAGAACCTATAGCTTCGTCAGGAGTTTCCTTTCCTCTCTTTCCCTGAACAGTCAGACAAGGCTGTGGCAATTTTAGCCTGCTGTGATAAGTGATAGCTCAACTGGCTCATCGTTATAGTGGAGGAGGGAGCTTAAAGACATAAGAGGATAACCTTTCAGGGATGCACAAATTTGCTCAAACAAATAAAATCATGAAAGGGCACCATAGTTTTCCTTAGGTTTTTTTTTCCCCAATGTCTGAAACTAACTCATGCCCTAGGTACCACAGTACTGTAAAGTCATTTGATTTTCCATTATCTAGGTTATCAGTTCAAATTCAGTACAAGATATCACTTGGCCCAATCTTCTATAAATTAGATGTGCTTGACTAGGAGTACTGTCATGTACTCAGCAACTGTAAGTGGAAACACAAGCTTTGCCAGTATAAAAATGGAGACAGAGACAAAACCCAAAGTGATGTGAGGAAAAAGCAGTTCGGGTGACTTTTTGCAGAAAGCCTAATGGAGTCTCCAGTCAGCCTCACTGATAAAGCTGCTATTCCTGCTTGCAATCTATTTTCCACTGAATATAATCAGCAAAACAAACACAAAATAATCTTGTTAGTTGCAGACTGCTGTGTTGGCACCTGAACAGCACCTAATGTGCCAGCTGCTGCTTTGTTTTGTTTTGTTTGTTTGTTTCTTGCTGTATTAATGGATTTTACATCACTTTCATTATCCAGAGAAAATATAAAATAGACCATTCAGGTTGTGTGGATGCCAGGGTGTTTTTGTGTAGAAATTTGGCTGCATAGCATCCATTTTTGGAATTGGTAATCATTGTATATTTTCACTTGATTACACCTGTACAAAATATGTGGCCTGTTAAGCGCATTGAGTGGTCATGAGGGATCCACTCTGGGTTTGGTAAGGGTACCTGTACACTATACACTGCATCACTTTACAGCAGGTACTCTGCCGAATTGCTGCCATCACCCTAAGCAATCATTCTATATCCCTCTTAATTTTATCTTCCTTTCCCCAGAAAGATTGATTTCAAACATGCAAAAATTTTTCGTGGTAAGATGAAAGAAAGAGGAAAGTTTGAGATTTTTATTTATATCAGCATTTCAGATAATTTTTTTTGGTTTGCTTTCACCTTCTCAGTGGGCTGTCTCAGATATATTAGCATCTTTCATTCCTGGACAGTGAACCTAATGTGAGAAAATAAAAGATTATTTTGACCCTTAAGAGACTAATCAGAAAAAATGCTCATAAATGTGAAAGCCAAGATATGTAGGATTTTGTTACATTTAGTTGGACGGGCTTGGTTTACAGACCATTTACTTTCCCAGGTGAAATTACTGCTAATTTCTGAAGCAGGTAAGGGATGAATTTTAGGACTTGGAAGAATTTTTTAATAGTTGTGGAGGAGAAAATCTTAGATAGCTAAGCACTAGTTATGGCTTTTGTGCACAAAATGACTATTGCTTATCAAATAATTCTCATAACTCTCACGTATATAATAAGCATAGATCTTCACATACCTTTTAGCATTTACAGTGTCTGTGGGGGTTTTAAAAATCATAGCACAGTAATTTAGATGAGAAAATTTGATTTATTTTGATTTTGTATATTGTCCAGAGACCGTCCCTCAAGTAATAACCAGTTTCATATTTCTGATAAAAGCTTCATACAGTATTTATGGTCTTTAGAGGGTTTTAGACTGAGAGTGTTTATAAAATACTTTGGAAAAATCCTTGTTTAAAAATGTTGGGATAACAGATGTCCATTAAACCAGTAACAGTATTAAAGCAACAGCATAACATTAATACTGTTTTTATGTCTCCTAGCCTAAGTAATACAATTAACCACAACAATCCCAACCTCTCATTCTCCACATTGTTATTTTTTTTTGTGAAATACATTTCAGGAATAAAATAGACAAGTGGCTAATGGCATGTTATTAAACATGATCAGTAACAAATAAATATGTATGGAGCACAAAAATGTAGACAAAGCTATGTCAACAGAGAAACAAGTAGGCTTTTGGGTGCATACACATACATGGCTTTTTGATATGACAGGACACGGAGCTTTTATAACCATTAGTACCCGTGTTTACCACTTGCTTGCTTTCCAGTCTGCATGGTTTATTGCATATTATAATTTGAAAAGATGATGTTACCAGGGTAATGAACAATAAAAAAAATTGCAATTCATCCTAATAAGCTTGAATGGTAACCCACATGCCTTGGACATTTCTAGCCAGGCATAATTTATCCACATCTTTGGCTGTGAAACAGTGTGGATCTTCTTAACTGAGTCCCTGACAGATGGTTTAAGCTTTTTCAGGACTACATTTCCAATCACTTTGCCCATATTGCAAAATTGGCCTTGAAAAAGGGTAAAGAGTTGTTATGCTGCATTAACATCTCTTCTGAATTGCTTGCTGTGAAGGACATGAAAAAGAAGGAAATCAGAAGAGCAATGTTTTAAAAACATGCTTTTGAAAGTTACAAATGTTAGATAGGCTGATAATCTTAATTTATATCCCTCACCTCAATTATAATGTGAATGTGGTCACATTATGTGTGATAATGAAAACACAACCTGTTACCTTGTTTCATAAATGATTCAGATGGCATTCATGGTGTAAGAAGTGTTAAAAGTGCTGTAATTAGAAAGACTTCTCACAGTCTTAAACCCTGCTGATGGATAGCACAATTGGCTGCTATTAGATGAACTGGGATTTCTGTGGCATTTTCAAGATTTTTTGCTACTCTGAGTGGAGAGGCTCAAATATCTGCATTCATTTCTGCATGAAACATGGATTGATCACACGTACTTTGCCAAATTTTCATTTTCTTTTGCAGCTTCAGCTGACTGGCTTCTTCATATAAACTGCTGTTCTTTTCTTCTTGCTGCCTTTTAGTTTATGATAAAAATCAATGAAAGCTGAAACCTTCCACAGTCATCTATAAAATGCAATTACTGTATACAACACACAGTAAAACTCCTGTGGTGTATATGTTGAGACATAATTTATGCCACTTACCTCCAGAGAGGTATTGATCCTACTCTGTGAATATCTTACAAAAGGGCTGTTGAATGCAAGCTCAAGGAAATATGTGGTTATTGGGGCTGATCTGTAATTTGATTAATAATGACCTAATTCCTGAACTCTGTTCCTTACTGCAGTGTTTTCTGTGACTGAACCTTTTATTCTTGAATATTGACCCTGCTGATCCCCTTCAGAGGCCCACCCCACCTTGCTGTCCCTCAGAACCACTGTGGTCTCTGTGAACCACAGCAAAGGAGACATAGGAGAAAGCTGAAGTGACCTGGCAGCTTTGGGTTTTATTTTTTAGATGGCTTCTTAAAAGATTTTTTAAATCTTGTCTAATCTTGAAAGTGGTGGTTGTCCAGCACAGCCTTCTCCCATTCTGTGATGGGATCCAGTTCTTAGTTTCCTGCTGTGTATAGGAAGGAAAAGCAATTCTGAACAAATAGTCCAGCAAGGATTCTCCAAGATGGTAACGCTTTTTGTCAATCATTTTGTCAGTCATTTAATTTAACTCATGGTTTTGAGACCTGCAGTCTAGCATATAAAATTATAGAATTCTAGAATTATTTAGGTTAGAAAAGACCTTTAAGATCATCAGATCCAACCATTACCTTGACACTGCCAAGTCCACCATTGAAACATGTCTTAAGTGCTGTATCTACATGTCTTTTAAATACCCCCAGATATGGTGACTGAGCCACTTCCTTGGGCAGCCTGTTCCAATGCTTGATGACTCTTTCAGTGGAGAGGTTTTTCCTAAAATCCAACATAAAACTCCCCTGACAACCTAAGGCCATTTCCTCTTGTTCTGTCCCTTGTTACTTGGGAGATCAACCCCCACCTGGCTACACCCTCTTTTCAGGTATTTGTAGACAGTGATAAGGTCTCCCCTGTGCCTTCTCTTCTCCAGACCACAAGCTCCCTCAGCTGCTGCCCATCAGACTTGTGTTCCAGACCCTTCACCAGCTCTGTTGTGCTTCTCTGGACTCACTCAAGCACCTCAGTGTCTTTCTTGTAGTGATGGGCCCAAAACTGGACACAGGATTTGAGATGTGGCCTCACTGGTGCCAAGTACAGGGGGATGATCACTGCTTTGGTGCTGGTGGCCACACTAATCCTGCTACAAGCCAGGATGCCATTGGCCTTCTTGGCCACCTGGACACATGCTGGCTCATGTTCAACTGACTGTAGACCAGTCCTCAAGTGTCTTTCAGACACTCTGCCCCCAGCCTGTAGTGCTCCATGGGGTTCTTGTGACCGAAGTGCAGGATGCGGAACCTTTCCTTGTTGAAGCTCGCACCATTAGTCCTTGACCCATCAATCCAGCCTGTCCAGATCACTTTGCAGAGCCTTCCTGCCTTCTAGCAATCAACACTCCTGCCCAGCTTGGTGTCACCTGCAAACTGTCTGGAGGCAAACTTGATCCCCTTGTCCAGATCTTTGATAAAGATATTAAACAGGACTGGCCCCAACACTGAGCCCTGGGTAACACCACTAGTGACTGGTTGCCATCTGGATTTAACTCCATTCACCAGCACTCTCTGGGCTGAGCCTGTTTATTACACAGTGAACAGTGCACCCATCCAAGTAATGAAGCACCAGGAAAAACCCTTCAAGAATGATACAAAACTGAAAGTGGGGGGAATTTATGCGAAACCTTTCAGTGTTCTGGTGCTGGGTAATATCTACATAGCAAAATAATGAGAAAAACACACTTCTGCAAGAATAAACCTCTGTTACTCAGTGTCTCAGCCCCTTGTCTCTGGTAAATTTCTCAAATAAAGAGCTGTTGAATGGTGTCTCTGACATGACAGTTTCCATTTCAAAGTTCACGTTCCTTGAGATGCTACAAGAATGTTAGCAATTTGCTGTATGATATGCAAAAATCATGTGTACTCATAGAATGAGAGTTCAGGAGAGTTTAATTCACTTTGGGCAGAGACCTGGGTATGAGGTAAGCTTCTCTATTATGTGATTACAGTAAATAGTTCAACCTTTTTCAGACATAAATGTCCTGGTTTGGCATTTGATGGAAGTTAATTGTCTATTGTGATTGCATTGCAGTTGTTGAGTATTATAGTGGGGTGTGACAAAATAATATTTATTGAAAAGGAGAGAAATTGCCTGTTAAGGAATGCTAAAAATATACTTCTGGCCCAGATTGACCTAAACTAAATTGAAGTAGAAATACACATGATGAAGGGCTTTTTTCTCTTCATCTATTTATTGGTGGGGTTTTCAATAAAGCATAAGCTTATATCATCGGTTCTGGAAAACCTGAAGTGATACTTGAATAGTAACAATGAAAAGTAAACTAAACCACAGATAGCCTCATGACACATACAGAAAACAGCCCAAAACCACCAAAAAACCCCAAACCTCAGACTAAGAAATCAAAACCAGATACTGAATTTAATTTTACAATGCTTTTTATTTTACCAGTCATATTATTATGAAAACCTAGTCTCAGTGATGCAAATGCTGGTGTCTTTGTGCATTCCTCCAAGCAACGATCACAGCTCCAAGTTGTGCAGCCAGCAGTGTTGCCTGCTTGGGCAAAATCTCATCATGGCTTTCTGCATTGGTTTGCCCATCTACAAGATGCTTTGTATCTTTTCCTAAATAGAAAAGACAGAAATGCTTGAAAAAGTGTCTGTTGAGAATATGAAGCTTGACTTTGTATTTAATAAGAGATGAAAGAGCCATCACTACAGCAGAAAGCAATTCAACTCTTGTAACTTCTTTGTTGACTTAATTTTTTTTCTTGCAATGTATTTTGTACAGTTTTATCCACTCTGGTAAGAAAAATGTCCTTTTAATATTGAGATGATGTGGATAATGAGTAAAATGCCTGACACAGAGTGATAGTCCAGCCCAGATATGGAAAAGTCCAATCCATGCAGTCCAATCCAAGTGGAAAATTTTAACACCATGAGTGAGCTTGACTTTTCATTTGAAAAACCGAGAGGAAGAATAGTGAAGTGAACATTTTTAGAACCCAACCACTGCATTTAGGAATTAGTAAAAAGAATTTATTTGGTAAGCTGGAGAAATCATGTTTTGGAAACTACCAAGGAAGTAAGGGATCCTGGTTGAATCAAATGGTCACAGATTGACCAACATATCCCAATATGATTTAGCCATGAAAAAGATCAAATTTTCCTGAGGCAAATCAAGTAAGGAACTTCTAGTGAGATGGAAAATTATATTATTGGTATTCTATCTGGAAAATTATGTGCAATTCTAGTAACCCATATTCAAGGAAGAAATAAATTACTCTGGGAAATGTCAGGCTATTTTTTTTTTTTTGAGAGGAGACTGACTAAAAGATGGCTTGTTAGGCCTAGAAGAAAGGGGTTATGACTGCTCTGTTTAAATACGTCCTGGGGTAAGTAGAAAGGAAGAAAAACCACTTCCTTCGGCTGAAAAACAACATTGCCATTAGAATCAATGTGTTGCAATTGCCCACACGTAAATTCAGGCTAGAAAACACCTAGCAATCAGAGAAATGTATTCTGGAGCATCTGACCAGTTGGAAGAGCTAAATGAAGACCTTAATTAGTACTAATGTGGATTTTGATCACTGATTTTGATTTCTGAAAGACGCGATGGGATGTGTGTAGCAGCTTATCAGGGTCCTTCTTTTGCAACTATGTCTTTTAACTCATATGAACTAAATCCACCTATTGAAATGGATGTGATGCTGCTGACTTCAGTTTGATTGCAGAGCTGTATAAGTGTAGCAACACTTTACATTTAAAATGTAAATGATGCTTTGTGGAGAGTACAGGAGATTTAAAAAAAATCTTAATTACAACCATCGCTAGTAGATTCATGTGAACTCACTCTCATGGGTTAAGGCCTAAGAGAGGGTCAGGGATCTGTGATTTTTCTGAAGCCAGAAATTCAGCTAGAATAGCCTGAAGCTGACATCTCTTGAGAACATTAGATGAACCAGAGCTTGACAAAATGCAGCCATTTTGCAACCTTTTCCTTCACACACTACCCAAGGAATGTAAGAGAAGGCAGAATGAAGGGTGTGTAGTGATATCCTGCTTGGAGATTTCCTATTTAATGGAAGAATTATCAGGTTCCTGGTTACCTGTGCCACCTTTTCAGCTTCTGTAATGAAACTAAACTTCCTGTACTTGCCCATGTAAATTCTAGTTTGCTAAGCAAAGTAAGTGCTGAACACACTTTATATACCTGAAAAATTTGCTCTGTAAATTTTCATTCATTTGTATACGAGTTCAGTAGATATCAGCTGTGGCCAATGTTGCCACCATTGCAAAGCAAAATTTGGTCTATCTTGAATGTCCCAGAATGGATCAGACAATACAGAGGTTGTGTATCCTCAATTTGATCAACAGCTTATCAGACTCTGCCTAGTCCCTGGTGCACTGTCTTGTCTACAACTGAGATTCAACGTGTTGCTGCAGGAATTCAATGTGATTTACAGGGTCATGACACTGGGAAAATGAACCTTCACATCTGACCAGTTAGTGAGGGGTCTTGAGCAGATAATTACAATTCCTGAGTGGGAAATTAAATCTGATGAGAAGTAATACTTTACCAGTGGCATATCAAAACTTCACAGAAGCAGGGGATGGACAAACAGTTATTTAGTTCTGTCATTGTCCCTCTACTCTCCCTTTCCCTGCTTCTTGACTATTATGCTGCATTCTGGCAAAGGATTTGAATGACGGTGCTGGGAACTGTCCCAGGAGACAGGGTAGCAGCCTCTGCAAGTCTGCTGTCTGACATGATTCCTTCTGGTGCAGAGTAACTCTGTAGGCAATGGGGAGTTCTTGGGAGGCTTTGAACGATCTTTGCATCTTGAACTTACCTCAAAGAAAATTAACCCTATATTTGCATGCTAAATATTACATTAAGATGAAAGAGACACAGGGTAGACCCTGTCTGCTCCACTGGTTGCAGGTCCTACCATGTTTCCTCATGCATGTTTGGGGAGTTAGATTTCTGCTATAAAACCATACTAAGGCTAATTAATTTGAAATCTTGGTCTCAGACAGGACTTAGCTTATTGATCTAAGAAGCACCTGGAACCTGCTTTGAGCATTTATTTTTAAAATTCCATACGCCGCACATTTAATGTAGAATTTAATCCTTTGCAAGATTTCTTGGGCTTTCATGATAATTATCTACCAAATCCTTATTCATATTAATTTGTGTCCTATCCATTTCCATCTCCCATTTCAAGTGTAAACTCTGGACTTAGAGAGTTCTAGTGCTTTATAACAATGTGGGCTGCCTTCTTATGTTACATTGATTCATCCAAGCTCAGCGTACTGACGTAGTCTGTTAGGTGTTATGCATCTGCTGATGGGTGATAATTAAATTTTATTACTTTCAATTGTGTGACTGTATACAAGAAATCTTCCGTGAAAACAGGATCAGAAAATAAGGCAGGTATAAAATCTCTGCCTTGTTTATGAAGAAAAGGCTCAAATACAAGTGATTTTGCACTTCTCCCAGCCATGTTGTGGCAACAAAAAATTTCCAGGTGTGTTTAGGATAGTGTTAGGTCTGTGGTTGTCTTGAATACAAGATGCAGGGTTTGTTTGCAAGTGTGGCAGCTACTATGAAGCATATTTTCTATTTTCAAGGTGGGCTCAAAGGAAAGCAGCCACCGGGATGCGAAGGGATTCCAGCAGCAGACTGGGCCTGCACCAGCCTGGGGCTCTTGTGCTTCTGGGAACAAAGCCAGGGCAGAGGCCAGAGGAAGGGCCGGTCACTGATACAGATGCCAGTGCTCAAGAAATATAATCTGGAAGTTAACAGCTGCCAAACTAGCCCTCAGAGTAGCCAAGCTAGATGGCTTTTTTTGGAAGAGATGATGGAAAGTGGCCAAAGGGACCAGTAGTGGCAATTCTCCAGCTATAGGACTAAGACAAAGCCAAATGAGTACTGTGATTGTACTGGTATTTTCAGAATAAGAGGCACTGTCAGCAGAATCCCAATTCAGACATTTCCTTTAGTTGCATCCACGTCCTGGAGGATGTGTGATTAAATAGATTAAATGTATGAACAAAATGGAAGCTTGACCCACTTTTCTGACTCCATCCCAGTCCAGGGCAATGGCGAAATTAAAAATAGACACTGTGGCCCCATCTCCAAATGTCATGATCCATGAATTAAAATGCTTTTCAAATTAGCAACTCAGCCTCGTGTGTAAGTCAGAGGGGCACCACCTGGATGGGTCACCCCCTTTAACAGGAGTCCCACTTGGTATTGCACAGCCTAAGGTAAGAGGTGTTCAGAAGCAAATGGTGATGGCTCAGCAGCTGCCTGGAGTTCATATAAAGCACTGCTAATCCTTGCTAAGGTCCCTTTGGTCTGCTGCTGTGCCCAGTGCCCACAGCTGACCTGGCACTCTGCAGCTGCAGAGCAACCTCCCTCACCTGTAGCACAGGAGGTCAAGGGCAGAGGTCCTCAGTCTGATCACCTCTGCTAGAATGCCTAGCTAATAACACTCCTGAATTGTACTGTGGTCCCAAGGAGAATATTGATTCTGCCACCTAAACAAGCCATCCTTTCTCAGGATTAGTCAAGTCTCTCTAAAAGCTCGTGATACAGTTAAGGGTGAGACCTCATGCTCGGAATGAGGGCAAAAAGAGATGGAAAGAGAGAGAGACAGATTGAAGTTAAAGAGATGATGTTTTTGAAGTAAGGAAAAAACCTCTGGGAAAAAGACCAGGAGAAAGGTTTCATATTTGCGAAACAAATCTAGTGTGAAAGGAGATTGATTTCTGGGGGAAAGGCTATATGAAAGATGTTACTGGAATTGACTTTTATTCTAGCACATCTGAAGAGATCCTTTTCACTTTATAGATGCAGGATGGACCATGTGGTAAATTATAAAATCACGAGAGCTGAACAGATCATATTCCTGTGGCCATCTTCATCTATCATACAAGTTTTGTCAGGCAGTTCATCTTCTTACAATTGAGCCATCATCTTAACATGTTAAAATGTAGATGGGGAATGTTTCCTTTTTCTGCTCCTAAATATAGAATTTACTCCATAATAACCTCAACCATGTACTGAGAATGGCCAAGTTCCGCCCGTAGTTTTCAATATGCAAATATGTAGCTTCAAAGTACTTCATTTCAAATCCTGGGTTACAAAGGGAGGAGTTGGAAAGCTCAGATTCCTAATTGGTGCATCCACTCCCAGCCTGCGAAATGATGAAATATAGCTTAGGTTGTGTACCTTAGGAGGCCAGGTGATTCACTGCATAAACATACCTGCTTCCTTTCATTGACTACAGAGGGAGAGCACCATGATGAGTTGCTATAGCTGTTTACTTTATAGACATCAATAGGATGATCAGGTGGCTCAGACTCGGTGGAGTCATTACAGCTTGACGGGACCTTGGAGTTGAGACCCCAAATTATCAGAACAATCCTTTTTTAGGGCATGCCTACAGCTCAGTAAGCAGGAGACTTAACTACTTCGAGACATTTTTCTCATTGTCTGAAGAAGTGGAGTGCAAAGTTTTCCTGTCTGTATGTTTTACTTAGAGGGTAGCTGCACCCTGGGGTTCTTTGTTATAAAACACACAAGAGAGACATAAGGTGTTATTATTAAAAATGTTATCACAGAATCTGATAAAACATGTCTGGAACCTATTCTTAAAAAATCCAATGATATGGATTTTGCAGTCTTTCCAGGCAATCTGTTCTGATGCTTTGCTCTCATCTAGTTAGAAAGTTTTTCTAATGCTTAGTCTAAAGTTTGCACATTCCATTATTTCTTGTTCTAATCCCTGTGGACATGGAGAACAATTGATTCCGATTCCTCAGCAGGGTACTGTTGAAGTCTGTTATGACATTTCCTCTTAAGTGTTTCACTCTCCAAACTGAACAACTCTGTTTTTGTTCAATTTTTACCTGCAGATCATTTTTTTCCAGTCCTCTAATCCACCTTGTTTTTCTCCCTGGGCTTCTGCAAGAAGTTCACATCTCTTTTAAAGCAGAGTGCCTAAAGGCGCATACAGTACATTAGCTGCTTACTGATTCTGGAGTAACTACAGGCAAATCTTACACATGATACTGCCCAGAAAATCTCTGCAATAGTTTTTGCAGGGAGGTGAGACTGTTTATTTCTGTTCAGCTTGTGATCCCCCATAGGCCACAAACTGTTTCCTACAGACTCATTTTCCACCTTCTATCTGTACAGCTGATTAGTCTACATAACTGTAGCACTGTCACTTGTCCTTACAGAATTGCATCCTATTGGTTTCAAACCACTTCTTCATATCACCAGGTTCATTTTGAATAGTGAAAAATGAGGTCTCCTACCTGAGAGCCTCTCTTTGTTTAGTTCAGTGTGGTAACACAGGAAAGGATAACAGATTTTTCTCTGCTTGTATTCTTATGGCGTGGCAAGGCACAAAGGCCACAACTCTGCTGACATAAGTCTATGTCTGGGATCAGAAGAAGTAATTGTATTTTGTTACAGTGGAGCCTGAAGATAAGAAAAGTTTATCCTGCTGTTACCAAGTGTTTTCTAATGCTTTACATAAAGTTCCTTATTCCATCACATGTATCAAAAAGAAGAGGGAGAAAAATATACTCTTATTCCTCAGCAGGAGGACCTTTGTTTTAGGTACTGTATTAATGTGAATCAGTAAATGATTCCTGCCCTGCTAAATTTGTAACCTAAACACAAGAAACTAGAAATAGAGGCAAGGGCTTTAGCAGATAATGGAAGGTGGCAAACCGTATGTTCATTTTTGACACTTTCTAGGAAAGGCTTTAGTCGTGTTGATGAGAGAAATGGAATGCAAAAATGTAAGGGAAGCATACACTGAAGTGAGGCTACATGAAGAGGACTAAGCATTCTAAAGGCAACAGGGGGAATGAAGGTAAAAGGAGAAGATTCTGGGAGGAGATTGTAGAAAAGAGTCGAAGACAAGCCAAGAAATTCCAAACTAAACTGTTTAATATAGTCTATCTGCCAAGAGGTCTCCATTTTGTCTCTGTCAAGTGACACGTATCTAGCTGTACAAACACTAGAATTTGTCTTTAGAGCCATAGAGCAGGAAAAGAGCATGCAGAGGAATGGAAAAGAGAGAGACTAGTCAGATGTGTTTTATCAAGATTCTCTGTGTGGATATGAGGGTGTGGGACTTGAGCACAGTTCAGGGGAGTGCTAAGAGAAGAGGTGGCACCTTTGAAGCTACGTTCCACGCTGAGTGACATGTCTGTCATTGTACAGCAGGCCCTTCGCAAAAGAAATGCATCCTGTAGCCTGGAAGAGGATGATGGCACAACTGTATTTTTTACCTGCTCCAAGGACACTGCCTTCAGGAACACTTGCTGTGGTGCTCTTCCATGCTGAGTTCAAAGCATACTGCTTCCATGCACCTTTAAAACTCTCTACCTCCAAAAATTGTAGTCTGTTTTCAGTTGCTGACTAGTTCACTGTGAGTTAAAATGGGGTGTTCAGAAGGGTGAAATCAGAACCATTTATAATCCAAGTTCTTTCTTTGTTTTTTCATTTCTTCTTCCTCCTCTTTCTCCTCCCTGACATAATTGGGGCACATTAGCTTCACTGTCTCAGCTCATTAGGTCATTTCTGAAAATCGAAAATCACAGTTTTGTGTTTATTGGTGTCTTTTTATTTGTAGGAAATCATTTGCAGTGAAACTACTTCTAAATTTCCTACTGTGTAGAAGACTCCAGAGCTGTTTGCTTATACTTCATCAGAAGAACTGCTGGAAATAATAGCTCTGAGTTAGGGAATGATGTTGCCCAAAGACTCTAGCTTTGATAATTAAAAATGTCAGTCCCTCATGATGTAGAAAACCCACAGTTCTTGTGGACTGCAGAGGGTCCCCTGGTCTTTGCAACCTCAGGACCTAATTCTGAAGTGATGGAGTAAGCTTTTCATAACATGCATAAGGGCAAATTTATCTCTGCTGCTGTATCAAAAACCAGTGCACGAACAGATGAATGGCATCTATGGGATATCCAAGGGTAGTTTCTTTTGACTATATTTTACTGATGATCTCTCTTTAGCCTATGATATTTATAACAGCTAAGATCTGGTCTTTTTATTTTACAACTGACAGAAATCGAAAAGATCCAGAAACTGAAAATTTAAAAAGATGACCTGTAAAGAAAACAACTTTCAGTTTATGTAAGAGATGTTTTTATTGAATTTTTACTTGGCCTTTACAAAGGAAGGAAAAATTCAGGATTATCTCTACAGGAGAGAAAGAGTACAGTGATTTATATTTTAGAAGATTACTGGTAAATGGGAAATATCTTCATTTTGCATTTCACAGTCTTTTTGTCTCAGCTTCACTTTACTCTTTTCTTTCTTTTTCATTTCCCTTCATCCTTTTTGCTGTCAATAATACCCCTTCCCTCATTTTTCCAAATTACAATTTAAAATGTCAGCTTAACCTATGGGAATAGTAAGCCAATTCAGTCTATCTTTAATAGTGCCTTTGAGTCCAGAAGAACTTTCCTCGCCCATTTTTCCTGCTTGTTTAAAGATATTCCCAAACAGTCACCGTGAATACGCAGGAGAGGCTGTAAGATGCTATCTGGCAGTCCTTTAACTAGGCTTTGCAACTGGAGAAACTACTCTGAAGTTTCAGTGTGCGGAACACTTTTGCAGAATATTTGCTTTATATTCTAAAGTCAGCCCTTGGCTTACTTCTAAGACTGACTACAGCCTGAGTAGTAACTGTGTTTGATTGTTAAATATGACTTTGAAAGTAAACACTTTCATTAGGACTTCTGTAATGGACTTGGAAATCTTTTAATCCAAAGTTTTGTTCCTGGAACGAATAGCTGCCTGTGCTCTAGCCTGAGGGAAACTGCCACAAGGGAAAATAATATGAAAAATGGATGTAAATGGAGAACTGTGCCACTACCACTTAAAATTCAGTTCCTTGTCTGTGATGTTTTCAAAGAATACAAAATCATTTATATATGCAAAAAAAAATTAAAATGTGCAATCCATACCAGTGATAATAAATTGCAACTCCCTAAAAGAAAGACTTTGGAAAGATAATTTGCACATTTTGTTTGCTCATTCATTGTAATTTGTTTTCTGTGGAAAAATTCAATGATCTCAACAGTTCAGACTAGAACTGGTGGTGATATTGTTACTACTGTAACACCAGGAGATGGAGTTGTCGGTGGGAAATTCAGTTATTAGTCTGAATAAATCTTTTACTGGGGAAGTGATGGCTGGGAAGGTATGTGCAACAGGTGTGAAGATGGGTTATTTCCTGGGGTATCAGTAAAATTCTGGCAAGACCTGAGAAATCCTTCTGGCCAGACTGGGAACTTTTACCTATGAATTTGACAGCGGGAAGGGAAATGAGTCTTTTAGAAATCAAAATTAAATTAACAGGAAAAAGAAGCCCCTCTAAGCAACAGTTCCATGAAATGTACCCCAATTTACCAACATGTGTAGCACAGCATGAGTATTCAAAATCTCAGAATTGTAGTAGGAAAACAGAAGTAAAGACAGGGAGTTTAAATGTACTTAGAAATGCAGAAAGTTTTGAAGAAAAATGTCCTCTATAGAAAGTGATGCTTCCTCTTTGTCTAACAGGGCAAAACTGCTACCACAGAGAGCTGACAATATTTAGGGAAATTATATAAAGCAAGAGCAGGAGAAGGCTGACAGGTGCTAAAGAGTATTCAGGTCAGACAAAGACATCTGCCAAAGACATCAGTCATACAAGATAAGGAAAATTACAATTGAACTATGGGAGGAACAGGTGCTGCTCACAAAGGAGTATCCTGAAAAGTTAATAGTATATCAGAACACAAAGCTAAATAAAAGGGCTAAAATATTAAATAAAACTTACATGTCAGTGCAAAGCTAAAAAGGCTAGGAAGGTGAACTTGATTACTTGGTCATGTGGCAAGAAGACTTCCATAACCTGGAGGAATTAAAGATGGAAATAAAATGCTTAAAAATCTGGATTTGACTATTCATAATGAGTAGATTTTAGTCATGAAACAGTTGAGTAGTGCTACACCTAAATTATGTTATATTCTTCAAAGAAGTACACTTTCTTAATACGTGGAAATGCCTACAGAAATACTTTATGTATTTCACAGATTATGACATTTATTACATTACCAGTGTCCTGACCAAACTATTTTCCATGAAAAAACCCGAAGGAGATCAATAAGATATAAGATATCAACTGGTTAAAGACCCCAAAAGGGGTGACTTTGAGTATCTGGCTCTAAGCCACAATGAATAAATAATACTCTTTTTGTAACCTATGAGACAGTCCAATTGGAAACAGCTGAAATGCCAGATGTGACATTGATATAATTAAGCCCTCTCTACTAAGTGACCATGGAGTTGGAAGTACAGTATTGGAGGCTACTTTGGACAGCTCACTATAAATCTCCACAGTAATTGGCAAAGAGCAATAGTGTAACATGGAAAAAAAAGAAAGATAAAGTATCGTCACTTTATTAACTCTACACTCCAGCTGAAGCCATATACATATAAATGAGAAGAGGCCAACAGGTACATTGCAAAACCAGATAGAAGCATTTAGCAGTTTTGATCTGAAGAAGAGATGAAGTAATGAATTTTAGAAAAGAAAAAAGACACAATGAAGGTATACAAGATAGTGAATATTAATAAGAAACTAAATCTGAAGCTTCTATTTACTTTCTAAAGATTTCATCAAAAAATGACTTTGGTTTGAAATTGAAAGCCTCTGCAATTAAAACTGATAAAAGGAAATACATTTAAAGATAATACTTAATTAACCTGTGGCATTTATGGAGACAATGCAAACATCTTCAGGACATTAAATAGGAAAAAACAAACAAAAAAATAATCAGTAGCTTAAGTCCTCAGATCTCACAATTTTTGCCAACCTGGAAAAAAAAAAGTCTGTGAGTAAGTTATTTTTAAAAATGCCACTTATGAATTTGGTTTTTCACTTTCTCTCATGCACAGATGCTAAGTTACCAGAACATCTGTGTGTCATTGGTTTTAGAAGAGATGAAAAGTTAGATGCAAAAATACCCCTTGCAAAAGTGGCAGTAGGTACTTTGACTTCCCAGATACTCTCTGAAATCTCAGATTTCAAATCTTATGGACGGAATCTTTTTAAAACCCTTATACAATATTATGGGAGAATTAACGTATTTTTTGTAGCATTTTCTTTATTCAGTGAAAGGAAATAATTTTCTGTCCCAAGGCAAGGGACTGTAACAATAGATACTAGTATGCTTGTATCTGTTTTCATCATTTGTATATGTGGGTGAGGGATGGAATGAACACAGAAAATCCTATACGTATTTTGTTTTTTATTTGGGAAATGAGCCAACATGACAAAGAAAGGAAGTGATGGCCCTGAACAATCTACCCCGAATCTGAGCATTGAGTGAGGTTTTGAGGTTGCAGCTCCTGTTTAGGATGGCTTGCTGGGCTGGTGTGGTTGAAGCATACCAATAAGAGACAGGAAGGCGATGTGACTAGTATCTTATCTGTCTGTCCTTGAATTCCCCGTGCCTGTGACCTTGTCTGCATTCATATAGACTGGCTGGGAAAGTGTGTGATTACAGCAGAAATCCATAAGGAAGTTGGCTCATTTCAAGCTCAACACCAGGATGCCCTAAACTGCTCTGCTTTTGTGGCCCATGATGAATTCCCGGGTAATCCCTTTTCAGATTACCTGCTGGCAATGGCTTATTTGCATATCTCTTAATGACATTAGGGTTAAGACTGCATTTTTGATAAGGTTTTTTAAAAGATCATGTTAATTTTCCACAGATTGCCTTTTTCATGGAGTTATATATGTATTTCAGCAGTTCTTTCAGATTTGGTTCACACTCTGAAAACTTATTTCAGAGATCACCCATAATGCACTTTAAAATCAAATCAAAGTAGGTTATCATTTGGCTCTGTGAGGGTACTGAGAGGATGAGAAAAGTAGAGGAGCTCATGCCCACCTCAGGTGTTGTGGAGTTGCAAACACTGAGGTCTACTGCCTGGGTATGAACTATCTGGAGGTGGGGAAGGCCTAGTTGTTCCTTAGATAGAACCAGTTTACAAAGTGTAACTGACAGGAGATACGTGTGGGGAGGGAGGAGAGTGGAGACAGTAACCTGCATACGCTGAAAACTGTCATCCCTGAGATGGAAGAGGGATTAGAAAGGGTGCTGTGATTCTTAGGCAACGCTGTAGTGGAAAAAAAGCCTAGATTTTCCCATCCATTGGCAATGAGAGGAAATTCTCAGTTATTCCTTAGCAGACTATTTTTCTTATGAATACATTTTTTCAGGGCATTCTCTGCATGCTTTCAATACCCATAATTACACGTCCCTGCTCTAAGCAGCTAATGATTTACTCTCACACAGGGTGCTCTAAGAGGGACAAAAAAGAGTGGGATGGGGAGCATCAGCGTGCTAAGGCTAGGGAGATTACGCAGAGATGATAGGGACACAGCACAGAGGATGACTTTTTTGGCATTTGTATCCATTTTATGACTGCTCCACATTGCTAAGCTAGCATAAAGAGGCCTCATATAAATGAGTCAAACCTCCCTGGGTAAGTGATTGAATGGATTTTAGTGGACACACATTCTTGTAACAATCATGGTAGAGTGGTTTTAAACTGTGGCTAGAATCTGAAATGATATTGGCATTGACTGAGTGGTTTGATATTGACATGGGAAGCCTGGCTGTCAAAGGGATTTCCCCTGAACCTGAGCCTACCACAACAGTTCACAACCAGTGATCCTCCAAGATGGCTGATGGCTGCTCCAAAACCATTAGCCTCACGAGGTTTCTGTTACCTTGGATGTTTTGTGGGAAAAAGCAGCAGAAGTCTGCTGTGTGGAAATGTGACATATTTCCATATTTCCATATTTCCAAAACATCTGTTGACATTATATATGCCGAGTAATTTCATTTCAAAATTGTCATATTTTTCAACATAGGACATCTGTGCTGGTAGGCAGTATCTGTGGAGTGCAAACAAAGATGAAATTAGATGTACAATAAATATGCTCAGACAAATACTACTTTTCAGTAGAGAAGCAAACACGCAGTGTAACACTTTTATCAGCTATTCTCTTTTGTCAGGGAATGCTCTTTCTCCGTTCAGCAGTCCAGCAAGAGACCAATATATAGGTTACATGCCCCAAGCAATTCTGGGACTATGAAAGCTTTCTAGCCATGTAAACAAGTTTGTTATCCAAGCCCTTGCTTCTAAATTCCCTTGGTACTTGACCTTTGCTGAGCAAGTTGAATTCGTAACACCAAAGTTCCCCACACACAGGGTGAGGCAGGTTTGGTACCCAGTCTGGGAGTCACAAAAGCTCGTGTGTTACTCAGTAGGTTATCACCAAAAAAGAGGGGAGTTACAAGCTATACTCCTGTATCAGGTGATACTCCTGTACTAGGAATCAGAGCTTGGAATTGCTGTGTGTCTTTGTGAGGCAAGATGTTGACCCCTCATTTGCAGGATGGTTCCTTACAAATTGTACAGTATTCCTATGCTGGTATGGAGTCATGAGAGCTCTCACTTGCATTATCCTAATGGGTTTTGCATTCTAGGCAGTGCCAACTTTTGTCAACACCAACTTTTTTGATCAAAGTACTCTGTGCCGGTTCTGTTGAAGCTGGGCTCCTGCTTTTGAGGCAAGTGCTTCAAACACTTCGCTGTGATGTAGGAAGTGGGTGCCATTCATACCTGCCACAGCTTTTCACACAAAGCAGTCTGAATGAGTTAATTTTGGTCAGAGAATGGCTAGAAATCTAGGCTCCTCTGAGGTCTCAGACATCAGTGCATCTTTCTTAATTGTTAATGAGAGGTGATTTATCTAGGCAGCCAGCTCAGTAAAGATGACAGAGAGTTTCCTCAGTAATACATCTATAATTACCAGGGAGGTATGTTCCTGACACCTAAGTGGGTTAGATAGGGTTTTCTTCAATTGTTTTCCTGATTTGAGTTACTTAAATTTTAACTGCATTGTATTTTGAGTTTGAAGAAGATCTGCCCATGCTCCATGTTCCAGCTATCACATAGTGTCTCAGGGAAGACACATGACAAGTGAGTGTGAATATAGAGTTATAAGAGACCTAGGCAGAACTGAGATTGTTTGTGCGTCAGTCCTGGTGCTCTGGCTCTGCCCCACTGTTGTGCAAGGATGAAGGGAACAGTGAATCGGGGAGAAGTGTGTTGCACTACACAGAGAATGTAGAGCTACAGAGAACTTGGTTTATCAGTCTTGCTTTCACAAAAAATTACTGAGGTGGTGGAGACTTCCACCAACCAAGAGTATTGCCTGATGCATTCCCACTTGTCCTTCAGCAGCAGCTTGGGTTTCCAGGGCTTTGCTGTCAATAACGTAAATAGATAGGTAAGGACCAGTTTTCTATCATAGGGATTGTCCATTTCTAATGGAAATTTCAGTGAAGTTTGTTACAGTTTTTTTCTTTTTTTGTATTTATTTGAATTACTACAATAATTTTGAAAATTGGTGTCTGTATGTATTGAGAGGTAGGGTTCACAAGGTCACTTGTCTTGTGCCTCTTAAATCCTCTTTTCTCTTTCTTTCCCTTCCCTCAAATTTTCACTAAATCTGAGAGATGACACCTCAGTCTCTAAGGCAATTAAAGTTGCTTTCAGATCTAAATATTTGAGCCCTAAATGAACACTAAATACAAAACTCATACCTCCAATAGGCATTAATTTGTCTATTTTACCTGAAAGACTCTGTCAGATCCTTCAAAACGGGGTCTTCGTAGATTCATTCGCCATCTGTGGAACTTCCCAAGACCACGGGAATCTGGGGTTCAGAAATTTGCTTACTGTCGTTTCTCAAACATGCTTCCTTCACCTCTTTATAAAGTTCCTTTCGTCTGTGGAAGGGCAGCCAAAAAGTAGGCAGATGTTCAGAGTTGTGGTTATTTCCTCTTGTAGATCTGAAATATTAGCTCTTGAAATATTTCCTTCATGAAACAGCTTTTGTTTTCCTTGTTTTCCTTTTTTTTTTTTTAAATTGTTGTCACTAGCTTTTTCCTCTGTTGTAAATACAATTGCCCTCTGGAAGCAGTGGGAAACAACTGAAAAAATTTAACAGGATCTTATAACATGAAGTGTTTTACAACTCCTCAAGAGAGGGAGGCATGGTGACTTAGATGTGGTATGAATAGCTTAGAGAAGTGGCATTTCTCATCTGAAGTACCTGCACAGCTACAAGTGTTTTGTTAACTTGGGCTATAAAGAAACCTTGTCACTTGTAGTCAGAGGAAGTTTGGCAAAAGTTATATCTACCTCGGCTAGAGAGTATATATGTCATAGAGTGGGCTTTAAGTTTGCTGTTGCCACTGCATAAAAACATTTATATTCAAGATGTGTTCTATTACCTGCAGTTAGGCTCACCCTTGAAAATATATGTTACCATAGCTCTGTGGTGTGCTGTATGTCAGCTTTATTAATGATGAAAAAAATGCCCTTGATATAGCATTTGTTCCAATTTGCTTAGGTATCAAATCAGTTTGGAACCTTATGTTCCAGATTTGACACAAATGTATCTGCAGAAATTATAGAAGTGATCCTGAACTTACAGTTCCCAGGAGTTGTTTGTAACGCAGCCCATTCTCAAACAAAATCTGGCTAAGAAGCATGATTTATTTGATATAGCAAAGACTTCTATGCATCTTTCACTGTGTTATGCTATTCATTGATAGTGTGAAATGTATTATTGATTGCTACAAGGTATTATGGTAGAGTACTGTGCAACTGTTGAAGCTTACAGATTCATTATATTACTGTGCAGTAGATTTATTCTTGGCATAATATCTACTAATCGTATATTATTTGGAAGAGAAACATTAGTTTAAGAGTGTGAAACAAGATACTGCCTTAAAAGAATGCATATAAATCTTTATATGAAAGATATTAGGTATCGGTATAAGAAGGATTTCTTTTCATGCATTCTGGAGAAATTATGTTTATCAAGGATTATTAAAGTTGAAAAATCAACCCTTCAGACTGGTAGGAAATACCAGATTGTGCATATGCTTCCAAAGACCTTCAATATTTGTAATATGTTTCAATAAATTATGGTAGAATTTGCTGACACACTGGAGATGGTCTTCAGTTCGGAATTTCTTTATTGAGATGGCAAAATGAGACATGCTCAAAGAGAAATGATAATTCAAAGTTTAAAACTCACCATATATAAAGCTATCCTGAAGTGACCTTCAGAGTCATCTCAGTGGTTACAAGTCTGTCTGTGGGTTTGGAGACCATGTTAAAATTAATGATACTCAATTTTAAAAGTTTCATTGCTTACCATTTTTTTTACACTTTCCTTTTATTCTTCAATAGCAAAAAAGTGAACTGTTCAGTGTAGAAAGAGGAAACTTGCTTTCTTAGTTCCAGTGGAAATCTACTGGAGGGAACAACCCAGTTCTGAAGACTGCTGTCAAGGAACTAAGTTTGCCAGCACTCTAATCCAAAACTATTACACAAAAACTCTTGGCAAATTGGCTATCTTTATAGGTGTGTTTTTTCACTTGTCTTGACACACTGAGACTTTGTAATATCTTTTTCAGTAATGGATGAGTCAAATTTGATCAGAATTGAAGAGAAGATTTTTGAAACATAAAAATTTTTAATGAGAAAAAGATTTCAGATATATAAATAACGGAGAAAGTAAAAGGAGACCAGAATACCTTCTACACACGAGAATCTTTACTGCCCACCAGACTAATGAAGCAAACAAACTAATGAACTTCAGGTGTTGGGGATCTTATAATATGCTCTCTAGAAATAGTGATTTATAGGTAAAGTAGTAAACAAATTTCATGTCTACAACAAGGTGATTTCCTGTTGTGAAATTTCATGGTGGGTTGGAAACCGGCCTTTGCAATGATATGCTCATGAAGACCACAGCACCTTCATGCAAATACAAACTCTTCATGTAACTAAAATAGTAAAACTTGTTGTACTCTAAAAACTCTAGTACTTTTAGGATTTAGCATTAAGCATTTTGAAGTTTCAGCATATTATTACTGGAAACTATTTTTGGCTTCGCAAGTTGTTCTTTAAAGCGTGTTAAAATGAAATATTCTTTCCCTTCATGTCTAAAAATAAGCATAGGTAAACTCTAATTTTCTGAAGGTTGTGACGGATGAGTGAAATCCTCATAAAATCAGGGTTAGTTATAAGAAATCTCAGACTTGATATAATTTTTAGGTACAAGGATTGCTATGAATTTAGAATGCCAAAGGTTTTCAGGGCTTAGCTGCGTTTCCTTACGCTACATGAATAGTAGTGTTTATTCTTTATAAGGTGAAATTATTGTGCTTTGTCCAGCGGGCTTTGCTCTAACAATAACTATTATAAAGAAGACCCAGGCATTTCCATCCCCTCAGGAGGCATACAGTGCCTGGATAATGGCAAAATGTATGTGGCTTTGCTGCATGTAGTGGTTAGGGAATAGTCAACAGAAATCTCACGCGGAGATGGAAGCGAGGGTGGTGTGTACTTAGAGCGGTGCTCGTAGGGTCTCTGTTTATCGCGGCAGAGGGAATGAGGGCTTTAGGGCCTGGGAGAAAATGTGGGAAATAAAGACCTACCAGTTCACCTCCTGACAGTGAGTGAGTATACAGGGAGCTGTTGCTATGCAGGGCTTATTCATAAGCTTCCAAAAGAGTGTAGCAGACATGCTGAAAGCAGGTTGGAATGTTTGGAAGGATTCACAGTCTAAAAAAGGTTAGAAATTATTATGAAAAGGAAAACACCTGCCATGTCTGTCTTCTTCAGTGAGTTACTGAATTTATAGATAATGATGTGGCCATACATGCTGTTTACTGCATTCCTGATAAGCTTTTGCTCACGTATCAGAAGATAATCTGTAATACCACAACATATTGCTTGCATACTTGAGTCAAAATGAAACACCTTTCTTAGCAAAGTCAGGATGAGAAAGTGTAAGAGGCAGGACATTTTGGCAAATCTGATCCAGGTTATGGAACAATCTACATTACTATAAACATCATAAAATCTGCATATATAAACAAGCTGAGAAAAATCCAAATTTAAAAAATGTTTAAATGTCTGAATAATCATTTTTACAGAGCAAGTATGTGCAGGGTGCCAGTTATTATTGGATTGCGTATAAATATATATATGTATATATATGTATTTGTAATACATAAAAATGTGAAGTGCATACATTGGGGTGCATACATCCTGGTTTAATCAATGTCTTTGATTAAGCATCCAACACTGCACTGTAGGAAAAAACTGTGATCTTAATGATATCAGTGCCTCCAAGGTTTAGTCTCAAACACAAGATCACCTGCCTGTATGTTCAAACTGACTTGGGAAGAATGTTTTAAACTTTTCTAAGTTTCTAAAGAACTACCCTATGGGCAAAACTCTCCTTAATCACTCTGCTGCCCAGAGTGCAGATGATATTTCTAGGAAGTGAAATTTTATGTTGTAGATTTCTCTGTATTTGAACAAAAGTAGCAGAAACTATAGGTGACTGAAAGGTAACAAAACACAGGTCAAAAATAATTTGGACATGATGTGTAACCTTCATAAAAAGAAGACAACAAGGACGATAAGCAATGGTAGGGAGAAAAGAATCAGCAATTGGTGAAGAATATTTTGAAGTCACATATGAAAATAATCTGGTAGGAAATAAAAACTAGTCTGGAATACCAGATATGAACCATGTACCGCTCTGGAATGTTGTTCCCAATGTTAGTACTGTTTTTCAGTGCACATAAAAAAATTAAGTGAAAATGGTAATGCAGAGGAGACTTAGAGATTTTTAGGAAAAAAAGAGGATTGGGTAAGACATAATTTGGAAATCTTTCTCATGTTGTTACATTTCACAGGATTCAGCTATTGCTGCTTGAGAAATTCTGAAAGTACCAGGAACCCTGTAAAGTACATTTTGGCATCAGTTCTCAAATGATTCTTTTGGGAGTTGACAAATTAAGAGAAATTTTAAGCTTCTGCTCAGTAGCAATGCCTTTTATGTTGCTGCAGAATATACTGCCAGAAGAAAAATGAGTGGATTTCCTAGACTTGTTTTTGATGTGTCCACCTGTTGTTGGTACCAGCTATATTTGTTGTCTAGGACTCCTTGAAGTACTGGAGAAGGAACAGCAAAGGATTACATACATGTCCCAACCGAGAATATAAAGCTGTTGATGTATTAAGCAGTCAGAAACAAACACAGATCCCCAGAGAAAACTTACAATTAACATTTATTTATACCTGAGTGTATGTTTTTAAAATTAGCATCTGTGCAGAGAAGATGAATGAAAATTTTCACAGTGGAATATTTTTGAGCATTAGAGTCTCTCTGTGCAGCAGAAAGAATACCTGTTCTTTATATTCAAGATGTATCAAGAGCCCTGGAGGTATCAATAAGTCTAGTGTTCATGATGAGAGGAAGGAATACTAAAAAGACGTGTGAAATGCTGAGATACTTGGAAATAAATTAAACTAAATTTCCAGAACCAGTAACCTGTGTGGCAACGCAAAAAATAAAAGAAATCCATTTCACTAAACATTAGTACTGTCAAGATTGCTTGTAAAGTGCTTCTTATAAACATCATGCAGAATAGGAAGGCACATCAACAGCTCTTTCGGAAAGGTTCATTTCTATTAAGGAATAAGCAGAAGCAGAATAGAAAAATTCCTTTGCAGATACTTGATTTCGTGTACATGGACTGTGCAGTTAATTCTCTAAATGGCTGAGCAAGAAACTGTGTGGGGAGGAGGAGGAGGAGTAGTAGAAGTATCTCTTTGATGTTCGTGTCTTAATCCAGAATTGGGTTTGATTTGGTGCTTGGAGTGGCAAGACTAAGCCTATGATTTGCAGAATTGTAAAATCTTTACTATTACTGGACTGTAATAGGAAAAGAAGCCAAACAGGTGGTTCTCAGTTGTACATCAAAGTAATTCAATTTACATTTTGTGCTCTTTCTGATTCAAACTTGTGAAAGTTACAGGAAAACTGGGCTCTAGAAGTGAATTTGTCATTGGACACCATTTATGGATTTAGTTCCAGGTCAGATACATAAAAATAAGTGTCTGCCTATCATCTGGGAGTCTAAATTTACAGTATAACAGCAGAGCTTGATTCAGTTGCTTAAACATAGTTATCTGATGCCACTTGAAACTCAGACTTTCCTGCTGCAAACTGTTGGTCCAGAAAGGCTTGGATTTGCCGTGTCCTATGTCACATTTACAACATTTGTGCATCGTAACAGACAAAAGCACAAATTTTAGGCAACTGAATTGAATCTGCAGTAAGTACAGTTACTGGACCCTAAGATATGTTGAGCAGATCCATGAGAAGTCACCTGGTCCCCTCCACTTTTTTTTACTAGCCCTCCATTGCCTATAGTGGGAGCCTGGACACCTGCTTTGTATGTAGACACCTAAAACACACCTTTTAATTCCACGCTGAATTCTACCCTATGTGTCTGGAGCAGTGCTTAGGGACTCAGTTTGGTTGCCCACACCAAGATGCCCACTGCCACTGGAGATACTGTAAGCATGTGATAGCAGTGTGGCTTTGACAGAGATGGCACAGGACCTACAGTGTACCCACACCCTTCTGGATTGGGAGCTGGATGCAAGGCAGGCAATCCTAGGCTGTCCCAATGGCAGTAAATACTTGTTTCTAGGCACATAAATATTGTTTTATCTGTGAAGATTGGAATAAAAGGTTATCAAGAAACTTAAAAATGTTCCAGAACAGAGCCAGGTTACTAGGATGCTCCAACTCTCTTTTAAAAAGAATCAGTTTTGTTAAAAGGTTTAACTGACTTTCAGATCTTTTTTTAAAGGAAGAAAATTAATATACTAAGAGTACATTATAAAGAAGTAGTTTTTAAGTTCATACAAAAAGGACTCTGAAGACAGTCTCTCCAACAGGATTTAGCTCCAGGTGAGGTCTGTAACCTGAACGGCACAGGTTCAGTCAGTATCAGGGTTATAGATGGATTAGGATCAGCAGCACCCACCCGCTGCAAGGGATTCAGAATCAGAGTTTTTTAAATGGTGGAATCATTGAGAAAGCAGTGGTTTTTCAGGGAATTTTCTATTCTCCTGTGCTTAAATTGTGGCAAAACCATGATTTTTTTCCAAAGAGATCCTAAACAGAAGGACAGCCTTTGGACCCTAGAGTGGGTTCAGATTTAGATATTCAAAACTAGTTACCCTGCAATGCACCAGAACATGTAAAAATTTAAATTCTGGAGCTGGCCAACTCCTAATATAATTTTATAACCTATGCTTGTTAAGTGTATTTTTAACAATAAAGGATAATGCTGGTTTTTTTTTTAATGGATGTTGCTGATACTGAGGTTGTAGCTTGTGATTACGGAATCATTATATTCAAAAGTCAAACTTTGTTTTGTGTGTGGCATAAATAGACAAGTTTGAAACTGTGTTTTTGTCACTGTCTCAAAATGTGGTCTCATGATGGTTTTGTACATGTGGTAAAATTTGCTGCCTTGTCCCAGATCATCAAAGCACCAAGGTGTATGCTGAAATAAGCGTTAGTATCGTGTTACCTAAAATAATAGAAAAAGATCAAAATTGGATAATTTTAACCTTGCATGTATTAAAACCCACAGTGTTACATTTGCAATGAGGTTTCTACTGATGCTAAGATACAGTATTTTAATGTTATCAAGCTTAAGGAATGTGCAAAGTACATCCTCTTATCTCTCATTGCTAGGAGAAATGACACTGCTCTAAGATCTCAGAAGGTGATTGCAGGATATCAAGTATGCAAAGACAGGCCAAGTTGAAAAGTCTTCAGAGGTCCCTGCTCTCAGTATGCAACTTTCAGATAAAGTTGAGAGAAATTAAATCCAGTGCTTTCTCTGGATATAAATCCAAATTTCATCTGATGGCAAGTTTCCCTTATTGAGTGGTTTTAGCAGCTTTCAGACCTTGGTTCAAGGAGAACAGAAATAATCTGTAAATTATGCTGTCGCTATTATGGCTATTTATTCATATGGTAAAAAAGCAACATTATTCTGTCAGTAGATCTCAGCATCCTAGAAGGCACAGAGAAGACCTTGAAAAAGGGAATATATTTTCGGGAAGATTATTTATCTCACTCTCGAGAATAATCAATAGGTTAATTAATAGCCTATTTCAAAAAGTACTAAGATTCTATACTATTGATTGTTTTCATAATTAAAACAAAGGAAATTCTAAATATCAACAATTTTAGTGCAAATGGCTTCATTAACATGCGGCAGAGAACGTACGCCTACATTGTTGATACCATTTTTCTTGTTTAATCCACGGCAGCTACGCAAACTGGCAGCACTTACCATGATTATGTCAAGATCTCACACAAGTTAGCTCACAGCCAAGGGCTGACATGTAGAGTCAATATGCCAGGGCTAATTATGTTGATGTCAAAAGTTACCTTTCTTTATGCATGTTAAACGTTTCACACAGACTAAAACATTTTTGTGTACTGTGAATTTTACCCGAAAGATTGCACCAAAAGATCAGCAATCTTTGATGGAATTTAATTACAATATTGTTGATTATGTCTGCCTTGTAATCTGATATTATGATCAAAGTCAAGTGTGGGATTTGGGAAAAAAAGTATGTCTTATGGCTTTTAATTATAATTTTTGCTGGATGATTATGCCTGGGAGGACTAGTACAGTCTGCACATTAACGTTTGAAAGGAATGCTTCTACTGCATTCGCTGTACTTTGTTTTCAGTAGTTCAGAGATTGAAGGTATTATCATACAGTTTTCTGTGAGATTTTTTGTGGTCCATGGCATGCACATGTCAAGAGGAACCTGCGCATGTAAAGCGGAACAGTGCTCCCAGAAGTCCTCTTCCAATCTCACATTCAGACTTTTAACATTTTATTATAGTAAAGAAGTGTTCAGGGCTTCCAGCTCTCCACTCTGATTTCAAAGTGTTCCCTTACCACTAATGAAAGGCATACTGATTATTTTCCAGTACTTAAAATCCTTTCTTATCTTCTTCTGTTCAGATTTTAAAATGGACACAATTACTTGGTGCTACAGGTCTATGGATTAGCTCCTGGGACAAGCGTGGATGCAAGTGCACCAAAGGATAAACTCCTGCCTCCTTTATCTGGTTTTCTTCAACCTTCTTAAAAATTGTACATCTTTTTGGCTTACCTTTCCAGAAGGACCATCTCTGAGCAATATAATCCATACCTTTTCCCTCCTCTATTACCAGTATGTTTGCTAGTTTATGAAAATTATAATCATAAGGAGAATTGGTATGAAAACACATCACATGTCCCAAAAGTAACCTTAAACTTTTGCTTGATCATGTTTTCATTGTGAAGTGGAAATGCAGTATCTGTAGGTTTAAATAGTGCAAAATTGCTACTTTGTCCCCTTTTTCTTGCTGACTGCTCCTAGTGAAGTCACCATACTAATTTCTTCTAAGAAAATACCTGCCAGAGTTTGGAGACATGCATGTTGCCCATATCTTCTGCTTGTACTTTTTTGTATACATGGCGGAAACAGATGCGTATAACTGCCAGTAGTCATGTATGTACATTGAATGTATGCAAGATAACTGATATTCTGGAAATAGAAATGGCTCTTTTTCCAGTGTAAGATTAATCATCAAACCAGATTAATGAACTATTTTTTTTTTCTTTTCATGACTGAGAAATCAACTTTTTATCCTCTTTTGATGGATAAATGTGTTGTGGCACAGCTGAATTCTTTAATCCCTCTTTCCATTACTCTCCTTCCAAGTATATTTCTTCAGTAATGACAGTTCACAGAAAAACTCTCCAGAGGGATATAACATCCTGGCATCAGTATTCCTTTTTGGAAGCAAGTATTCTGAAGAGCTCTCCTTGTTGCCTAATGAACCAAACCCCAAACCTTGTATTTCATTATGGTTATGATTCCTTAACCCACTAGAGTCTCTCATCAAAATGTGGTCTCATTAAGTGAAAGAGACACTGTGCACCACTCCATTAAAATGTGGTAAGATAATTTGTTGTCTGACGTGAGATGAAATGAAATATAATTATTTCAGATCTGTTCCTAGTGGACTGTAGCATACATCATAAGCTGGAAAAATATGTAAGACAGTTTGGTATTCATAATTCTGGAGGCCCGAATCTGAATGCGTATGTAAAGTACTGAGTCTAGAGAAGCATTGTCTTCTTTTGTGTGAGGAGAATGGGAACTCTGTGTTGTGGTCCAGATTCAGACTGGACTTCTGTAACTTTGGGACTTCTGTAACTTTGAAAGAAATCTGCTGCACCTTGCATTATGCCTGATGTTTGCATATATATCCAGGAGGTGAGGGAGCAAGGAACCTTTCTCCAAATACACATTCTGCTTTATAGACTGTGGGCATGAGTGCAGGCTCTGACTTCTTTCCTGTGAGGGTCTGGTTTTTGCACTGTCAGTTGGGATATCTACAGAACGATCCTTGTACTTTTGCAAATAGAAAGATCAGGTGAGCTGCAACATGCTTTGATGTAGTAAACAATGTATTTGCCCTAAGGATTCTGTGATAAAAGTTAAAGATTAGGAAGGGGAAGAAAATACTTTCAACAGAGTGGCAGAGGTGCTTTGGGAATCTTTTATCGAGGGAAAATCCAATAAACTTCAGATTACCAAATAGAAATCAAGGCTTTGAGTTTGCAATTAAGTACCTAATTTAAACGCAGAATGTCTGTAACTGGGGCATGTAAACTTAACTCATAAGTGGGTGTTTAGCTTGCTGTCTACATATAAGTTATCTGAACATATACTTGTAGTACCTGCATATGCATATAAAACCAATCGTTGTAGACCCCTATTTCAAGCAAAGCAAGTACAGCTTCATATTTCTGTAAAGTGCTAAAATTTAAAATATTATTTATATTATTTCTTTGAATGGTATTCTGAAAAGACACATTGTAAATTTGTGGATTTCTAGAGGCACTAATGATAATCGTTGAAAGGGCACAAAAGGATGAGATCTTTATACTGAACTGCTTTCCTTCCTCATCTGGGAAGGTGTTAACCAAGCATCTCACACAACTGTTAGCATTTTCAGTTGAATCAGTTGGTTCATTGTCCTGTGTTATGATGCACGTAGTATCAGTATGATAGAGAAGATCACGAGATGGAATATGAAGGGAAAATATACGGAGAATTAGCATGGTATGTGGCATTAAGCCATTTCCTTTGGACTGCACCATGTCAAGAGTCAGGAAAATACACTGGACCTCTCTGTAAAGAGTCTGTAAAGATGTTGACCTAAGCATCATATGGGTCACTGGAAACTTGAATAATTCTTGAATATTTCAGCCCATTTAATTCCTCAAATGCCACTTTAAGCACTATGTACATGGTTGGTACAACTGCATAGTGAGTTCCCTTGGGTTTTTTGCTCACTGAGAACTAATTTGAGTCTTCCTGTGACTGGGAACAGTATTCCTGTTTGGCTTAAACTCAAAGATTTGCAGGAAAAGAGAAAACTAGAGAAAGATTTGTAGAAAGCTACAGGAGACCTGACACCCAAATCCAAATGTGACATTGCTTACAATTATGTAAATAATGTTCTCATACATTTATCCCAACTATAACCAACAGCTAATAACAAATTATAGAGGCCCAATGTGATTTATGCACAGAGGTTTCTATACAAGGATTTTGTGTGAATAAAAACTATTATTATTTCTTTTTCTATCCAAAGAAAGGAAACAATCGAATTCTTGCGGAGAATATAATTTTCTTCCATTTAGTTTTAAATGGCACTAGCCCAGCAATCAAATTTTGAGGTGAAAGATAAATACTTCTGGACCTGGTCTGTAAATGTACAAAACACTAGACAATAAATAGAACAACTCCCTCGCCTTTGTATTTCAAAGGGCATTAACATTTTGCTGTATAGGCAGATAGCTTCTCAAACTGTTTTACCTCCAAGTGACCTATGACATTATTTTTAAACTGTGTTAAGTAACCTCAGAATGTTAAAAAGCCCCTAAAAATTAAACATTAAGTTTATTTAGAAGACACTTTGATATCACAGTATATTAACATTGTTAATTGATGATCACTTCTGATGGTGCTGTACCTTCCACACAAGAAATTTAAGAGATTATTGTGAATGTGTAGCAGTATGGAGAAAACTGTTTAACTCTGTCAGAAGAAAATGATATGTAATAGCATTAATCCTTAAACTGCATTTGAAAATACACAGGAGTGCCAGTGTCTTGTAATTACAAAAAGCGGCAGTCATGATGTGACAAAGACAACCCCATGTGGTCATCTCCAGTGATTAGAAAAAAGGGAACCAAATAAATAAGGGCAACAATCCAGTTCTCAGCAGTGGAGGAAACATCTGCCTGTGTGTAGGGAGGCAGGGAAGGAGACAGCGAGGGCAGGGAGCACCAATGGGGGCTGCAGGTGCATGGGTGGGCAGGACAGGCAACAAAGGGTGAGGGTGGGGTACAGAGGGAGAGGGTGGGAAAGTCTTGGCTCAGAGGTTGCCTTCAGCTGCCTCACACTGCACCACTGTAACTTTTGGAGTCTGAATGCTGCATTGTAGACTTCATCTGTCTCGATTTGTAGACAGGAGAAAGATTTCCTTTTTAATCAGGGCATGCTGGAGAAAACCCAGAGGAGATTATTGCTTCTGGTTCACGCTTTTTATTTTCTAACAAAGAAGGCTATCTTGTTACTTTCTCATACTAGGTCAGAACACATATACAGCACCTCACATGTCAAGTGGCTTTAATTGCCCTTCTAAAAGAGAGTGATTAGAAATAAAGCAAGTAGTGTTAAATCTTTGGACTACTACTGAGGTTTTCCCTGGACTTTCATTGGATAGATTCTTTCGACTGCATTGAGAATTTGCCTGAGTAAAAAATGAAAAGAGCCTTTGGTTATAGCTTTAATTACTGAATTGAGCTACAGGAGAAATCAATGTCACATTCATTTAAATTTGCTGCATTGGAGCCTGTTGTAGGCCTCGTGAAACCACTGCCCTGCCTTTATTACCCGTGCACATCTCAGATGCTGATTTTTTTCACTGTTTCCTTACAGGTGGATTGCTACAGTTCCAAGTAACTGCAAGATGTGTCAGCAGCTGCTACTGTTATTGATAAATTGTGCAGCCACTTTGACTAGGACACACTGAGATGCCTTTGAGGTAGCGAAGTAAGAGGATTTAAAGGCAAAGCCCTAGATAGAGTGATGTATGAAGTGCTCAACCTGCCTGGATGTGAATGGTTGTGTTAGGTTGATAGCTGGGCTATAATGTGTTCACAGCAATGTCTTACTGAAGGCAACACTACATAGTTTGAAAGGTCTGGGTAAACATTGTATGGCTGCACCCCTCTTCAAACAGACTTTATGGCAGTGTCTCACCTGCTTCTCTCCCTTTTGGGGGAAAGGATGATTTTTTTTTTTTTTTTTATTTCTCAGGGGACAGTTTACTCCCAGTGATGTGCATGATTTTGTCTGTTCCTCCTTCCCTCTGGCTCTTTGTTTACTGGGAAGACCTGAGTTTGCTGCCCTTTCTCTTTCTCCTGCAAGCAAGGTTAAAAACAAGGAAGGCTCACTTTCCTCTTTATTGCCCTGCATGCACAGAGCCGTATCACCTCACTGGGATCCTTCCTTCAACTTTCGGATTTTGGCATGGGCTTTTGCTGCCCTTTTCCTTTTCTGCCACTTGTGCGAGGATGTTTTTTCCTGTGTTTTTACGGGTTTGGATCTGAGAGTAAAAAGATCAATAAACATCAAAATAAAAACACGGTAAAAGTAAAGAAGGACCCACACGTAGAGCCCAAGGATGTGTGCTGTTTTGGTTATGTACTTAAAAGGCCCATACATTTCTGTGCAAGAGGGAATGATTGCTTTTGAAGGTATATTCAAGGATATTCACAGAAACGCTTTGTGAATACCAGTGGATGAAGACTTACATTTAAAGTAGTCAATGACAGAAAGAAAATTGACACAGAAACAACTTTTCACGTTACATGAGTTACGAAAATGCAGTACAGTATGAAAATGTACTGCCACTGTCTGATTCAGAGGATAAGCAAGGAGGAAGCAGCTAGTGACATTGAAAAGGCAAGCATTAGGATTAAAAATTAGAAAAGAAGATGGTGCCATTTTACTCGAATACCCAACATAAAGCAAAACCTTTTGCTGATATTGTCACATTGTTTTTAGCTGACGTTTAGAAGTATGTACCTGTGATAAACATGTAGGAGAAATAACCTGTATTAAGATGACAGGAGACATGATTAGATCATGAGCAATCCAGATCCCTCAGCAGAGAAATGATATTCACACCAGACTAAGATGAAACAAGACAGGTTGTGAAGAGATTAAGGTTTGCATAGCACAAAGCTGGGAGCTGGTCTCACAGCATGATACAGGCTTATAAAGCAGGCTTTCCTCTCTCCATCCAGGAACCTTCAAATCACTCACCCTGAAAGGAGACGATTGCTGAGAATTTAGGCAGGGTGCCTGGCATGCCTATGAGCTTGTGGCTGACAAGTGGCAAAGCAGAGCACTGATGTTATAGCACATGTGGTAGAGTGAGACCTGGTGGGCTGGAGGTTACAAGGGACTGCCTAAAACACACAAATACTCAGGATATTCTGTTCTGGTGCTAGAAATCGATCTGGATTGTAGATTAATTTAGAGAGACTTTGCCTTGGAGGCATGACAAAATGTTCTCAGTCCTTCTGTTTGGCAGACATAACGTTGATGTTGTACTGAGTTGCTGAACATGTCTTCACCATGACCTGTGATGCAAGGTATCAAAATGTTTGTTGCCAGTATTTCTTTGTCATCCTGAGTTTAAACATAATTTAATATCTCCCAGCTTTGTTTCTTCCAATTATGTGGCATTGACTGTTTATAGAAGAGATTTAAAATAATCAGATAGTCTTTCTTTGCAGAAAAAAAAAAGGATACTACAGTTTGTAGTTTTGTACACCATTTTTACTTGGCTGAAATTTCAAACTGATGTCAAGTTTTTGCAGAAGCAGTTTAGTAGAGACCTGGGATTTTAATTTACTTGTTTCTCAACTGGTAGAGTTGTTTTCAACAAAAAAAGTCCTGATTTTCCCTCTTTTTCATCTCTTTCATTTTTCATCATGTTTTAATTCTTTTTACTCAAATCCAAAATGTCTGCAAGAGAAAAGATATAGCATTCAGTTGAATTAAACATACTTCAAACAGTGAGCAGATTATCAGATGTTTATAATGTGTGTTTATAATCATAGCAATCTTTTCTCTCCGCAACTATTAGGTCAATTTGCTTTTTAAATTTAGGGCCCTTTGTTATATTTCGGTTGTCATGCCTCCTTGCTACCATCTCCAGATGTCTCAATAATTGGAAATAGAGTAGGGATTGCACATCATTCCTACAGGGGACACAGATGAAAGGATCAAGGCTGAGGGGATAACACATGAAAAGAAGCAGAAGGAATTATTATTGCCAAGTCCAACAAGCGTTCAGAGCAGGGTGTCAGAATGGATTGACTTCAATAAAAAAAATTGCCCTAGTAACAACTGAGTTAAATGTATGAGTAAGAACCTCAGGAATTGGACTATTGTTTGATATTTCCACAATCACTTTGCATGTCAGTCAGCATTAGTGACTGTCTGGAAAGCTGACACTGTCTGACACAGTTTGGTTGTTAAGTACTGGCAATGATCAGCCTTGTTTTGAAGGACCATTTGGGGTGTAGATTACTGTCTTTATCCTTGGCTTGTTGGCTGCTATGTTCTACTACTCATCTCACACTTGTTACAATCCATTTTAAAGTCTGCTTTGAATATGAATACTTTGTGGTAGTGTCAGCTTCCCTAACAGCTCTTCAGCATACGTTGTCCTCATGCATAGCTTACATAATGATGAATGGAAAACATCAGTAGTACTGGATGTAGCCCGTGAATATATTTTGTAGTTCTTACAGCATATTTGGACTTCTACTGGAACTGATAGAGCCTGAAATTATTGAAAACTCACTCTTCTATTTTATGTTTCTTAACCCAAGTCAATTCTTATTGAGTTGCACTCCAGGAGCAGGCAAATCTGTGGGTGGCATGGAAAATTTTGCTTTTTATTAGTGTGATTACGTGACTATAGGGTCTCTAGCCTAGTGCAATTGTGTCCTGATAGGTGACAATGCAAAAATACTTCTTTTATAAACTTGTTTCCACTCTGCAGGAGCTATAGATTTATTTATAATAGTGACATTAAAAGGAGATATTTCCTAAAGGCCAAAGACAAAGCTTGAAATAGGACAAGCGATACACATTTCCCTGGCACTGGGGTTTCCCCAGGCTTGAATTAGGTTTGCCAAAGTGTCAATAACCTACGAAGTTGAACCTTGACTCCGTATAGTTTCGATCTCTTGCTCTCCCCAGCACTGCAGCAACCTTTCCTTTCACCAGGGACCACATGGGACCTTGGCCTCCCAACCTATTCTGGCTCAAGAGGTGGACCCAGGGTACATGGTTACCACTCTGTTACCTTCTCTGGCAAAGAGAAGGGGTGTAACTGAAGCCCAGGCATCAGATGGGTGCTACAACCTGTGCTTTATCCTGGGAGCGGTGAGGAGTGTTAGTTAGAGCAGACCTTTCACATCAGGCTTCCAGATCAAAGAACTGCAAAACAACAACTGCAACTTTTGTTGTTGTATCACAATTTTTCATGGAGCTCACTGTGATAGAGCACTTAAGATGCTGTCACGAAACAGAGTAGTGTGAGTAAACCCCAAATCAGTGCATTAGCTGTGGAAACAAGAGAGCTTTGCTGCCAAAGATCATTGCTGTTGAACTTTAAAGAAGCAATCCAGAGCCCAGCCACCTAGCAATTTAACTCTGAATTGTAGTACATCTGTCAGCAGTTGATTCCTATAACTGACAGGAATCAAGAAAAAATAAAAACACTGCCTATCATCAAAATACACAATTCAGTAGAACTTTTTGTGAATCCAGCCATAAGCACCATTCCCTCCCTCACAGCAGCCTTAATTACATGGGACAAAATGTATAGTTGGATAATTAGGCAGACCATAAAATAAAGTCTTGCATGTGCCTTCCTGTTCTTGTTTTCCTGCCAGGTGGGTCAGTTCACAGATGTGAAATGTCTTTTCAGAAGTCACTTGTAATCTCTTTTCTTTCTTTTTGCGGACATCATCACATTCATACTTTAATTGATACTATTTGAACTATAGATGGATGTTAATTAGGCAATTATTCAAAACCCAAAGGAATTACGTGCCCAAATACCAACCTGTGTCATAAAGGATGTGTCTCTTCTAGGTGGACTTATCACATCATGCACGTTTCACCACTGCATTGAAGAATATATTCTGGCTAACTGCTAGATGGGGAAAGAAGAGAATGACAAACTGGAGTTTTGGAAAATATGTCCAAGGAAATGTTTTTTCTGGAGAAAGGTTTAGGGAAAAAAGCATAAATTATACTTGCTATGAGGTTTATATAGGCATTTAGATTTTATAGGTACTCAGACATGCATGTAGCCAGTTTTGACGGATAAGAACAGAAATTGTATATTGTTTTATATAGGATCTTTATTTCAAACGTAAGTCTGATTTATTATTTAAGAATCAAACACCTTGACATGCTGCCTCACATCCTTTCTTTTACAGTAGTGCCATATTTTTTTCTGCTGATATTGCGAGAGTTGCACTGAATTTCTTAGCTCTTCAATACAGTTTGAAAAAGAGCTTGCAAAAATACTGAAAGAGACCCATCTGGTTTTCCTCTTTATCTGTCTGTCTCTTCCATTAAGAGTTTTTAATATTTTTTTCTGGAGCAGGTGATGGGACTTGAATGTTCTGACCAGCCCTGGCTCAACTTAAAGGACTGTAGTAAAATAGGGACCCCTATTGGAAGCCTCATGTCCTAGCCATGTTTTATATGTTGCATCCATACAGGTCAGAAGAGCTTTTACCTTTTCAAATTGTGCTTTAAAGACTCCTGTACTATTTCAGATATTGTCAGATACCACTTTGGTTTAGCTCACATAGAAGATAGAATCTCGCTAAGGCTGCAACTTTGGATGTAATTGCAGGAGACAAAATTTCAACAAATTTCAATAGCTTCTTGGTAGTTTGTGTCTTTACCAGTTTTATCTGCTTGTCGAGTACACTGAAAAAAACCAGTATAGATTCTGGCATGATGATAACATCCTTTATTTTCTTTGAAAGCCCCCACAAAATCTGAGATGGGTGTCCTTGAATAAAACAGGTAAGAGGACTAAGAGGAAGCTTACTGAGCAAATTGTGTGGAATATGCTTTTCTAATTTTCTTGATGTTTCACAATACTTCAGAATGAGTGGGAATGGACCTAGGTTTCTCAGGATCACAGTATGGAGATGCTTTAGCAAACAAAGGAATCTAAAACACTCAGCTTTCTGTATATTATCTCCTTCCTTTCCCTAATAAACCTTTCACTGTTATGAAAGTCACATACCTACATTTAAGATGTTATTTTAGTGTTACTTCTTTTCTCACAGCAGATGAACTCTACTTTCATCTTGCAATGATGGCAAATGTAGCTTAGAGATTTAAAAATGTAATTAAGAGTGACAGCGTTTTCATTGATATTTATGGTGCAGGTTTGAGGGGCAGCAAAAAGGTAGAAAAAACATAGTGGAAGATAAGTATGCCTTTAATAGTTATTTTTTATAGTACAGGATGTGTTTAATGAATAGGATATGTGAAGATGGGGCTTTCATTTCCTAAAATCTAAAACTTGGGTAATTTGCTACAGCTGTAGGTAGTGTCTGAGACAAATGCTGTCTGGAGCAGCACCAAGTAAACTGGCATGTTTACAGAGTGGATCTGCTCTGAGAACACTGCTGCAAGGTGAGCTTTACACATACATATCACAGAAAATCACAATTCAGAAGCTGTGATTGCTGTTTAAATATGATGGGAGAGTAAAATGTACAACAATAAAAAAAGTAAAAAAGAAAGAGAATGTGATTACCCGAAAGCATTATTTCTGGCTAATGGCTTGCAGTCTCTTAGGGAAGGGGTGCACAGGAGCTTCCTACTCCAAGGGAAGCCAGGCTGGAAGGAAAGGCTGGACAGAACCCAGGTACCATGTGAGCCTTGTTTTCTATGTGAGCAAGCAGCTCTGGAGAAAGGATAGGGGTGATGAGGTATCCTGCAGTGAGCACTGCAGGACAGTGGGCAGCTGGCCTCTTCAGTGCCTCCCCTGGGGTGGCCCACCCTCTGTGAGAAACTTGGCTGAAATGGCTGAAATTAGGTCAGTCTCTCATTTTTCCACATTCCTGGTTCCACCTGGGAATTTACTTAGCTATTTTAGCTGCAACACCAACAGAGAGGGAGGATACTCTCTCATTGCTTGGACATGGGAGGTAAGAAAGGGGCTGGACACCTCTTCCCTCCATAACACTCTGGGCACTTTTCTTAACCCCACAAGGCCTGCTTAATTTCACCAACCCATGTGCCACAGACCTATCTGTTAGTAGGGAGTGACAGCTCTCTCTCGATCTGCAATAGCATTCACTGCTGCTCTGATAAGCAGATTGGATTTCAAATGAACTTGAAACACAAGATGACAGTTTGGGAAATGTAAAATTGAAATATGAATGGGTTATATGCTACTGCATGTGTGGGGGAGGAAAACGTGGTAACTGAGCAGTTTAAATAGCAGGGTTCCCCTCTGTTTCTTTTCTTCCTAGTGCTTGTGGTAAATTACGGGCTTAGTACTCAGACTCCAGTGCATATTTTACCACCTTGTTTCATAAGTCTGAATACAGCATTTAGTGGGAGGACAGCCTGTAATTATGTTGTAAGTTATCAAACAAACTGCAGATGTATAAATGTAAGGGTAGGCTTAACTACTTTGTTTTGAAAGGGAACTTTAATATTAAACAAATGTGTACTTATTGGAAATGGCAGTGTTGAAAGCCTGCATTGTGAATCTGACTTAATAAACCTAATCTTTCCCTAAAGCTCTGTATATTATGGAGAAGTAATAAGATATCTTGACTAACTAAAATATTTTCCTTCATCTTTGAAAAAGAGCCCTGCTTCTAAAAGTAATTAATTGTTTGATTTAAAGTGTCCCATGTACATGACCAGATTTTTAATATTACCTGTGCAGATATGATAGATTGCAATAATGAGGCAAGTACATGAATAGCGTGTAGTTAGAACACAATTTAAATGTTTGTGGGCATTTAGAGAGAGGAAAAGTAATATACATTTGCATCTATTTTTAGAAATCCTTCCTGTAATAGTCAAGCTTTGACAAACAGAGCTAGATATGAATCTTCACCAAAAATTGCATCTGAACCTAGGGCAAATATTTAATATCTCTCAAGAGCTGTGCTTTGTGTTTCTTCACTTTCTTCACTTCCTTCTTTTTCCCTTTTTTTTTCCTTCACCCAGGGCAGAACAGGAATATCACAAGAAATACAAAATTTTTAAAATAAGTCTAATTCATCTTAATGATGATGTGCCCTGAACATTATTGTTCAGCCCACTTTTATAGGTACAGTAGGTTTGGATTATTCATTCACACACCAGTTGAGCACGGGTATAATGGGCATTTCTGTAAGCCAATATGAACTGCTTTCAAACATTTTCAAAGTTTTCCCGCTTTTTACTCCTAAATAAGAACAAATTGTTGGTATGGGTACTGTACAGGAAATGTGCAACAAAGATAAAGGTTTTGTCCTTTAACACCACCAAGGTGTTAGTTTAAGTGAGCAGATAGACAAAATTGATCTCTTCTGATTATCTGAATAATGATAATAGAAAGTCCTGATATTTAAAACTTATTCGGTGTGGAGAAATATGCAGTTATTTTCAGCTGGGACAAACAGGAATCAGCATGAACTATTCTGAGTTGGTGATCTGGCTTTGAAACCCATGCCATTACTGCTCCAGTGGATTTGTTAATAATTGGCTATACATATTTAAGGAGCAAGGAAGCAGAAGGTACTTGTGAAGATAAGTAGTGAAGGAGCAATGTGTTGTTCACAGTACCGAGGAACAGAAGAAAGGAATGAGAGGAAAAGGAGTGGAGCAGGGAAATGGGAGCCTTGTAATTCACATGGCTCTCAGTGGGAAGACTGTCTAGAGACCAGGGGTGGTGACAGATGGACACAGGGAGTCCATTCACTACTTGTACTTGAGGTATTTGCTTTCTGTTGCAGTTTGACCTTTCATCTGAATATGTCAACTCACCTGCTGCGAAAGCAGCATCCAGTGTTTGCATGGTCCATAAGGATATGGATATTTTTTGCTGGATCAGGCACTTTGTACATCATCTAATACCTAAGGCATAAAAATTGTCATTACAGCCATCTGCAGTTTTTAGCAAAGGTTAATGCCTTTAAAGGAATTTTCTTTTTTTTGATTAATCTATCCTACAGCAAATAATGTGACTAAAATTTATGATGGAATATTTCCAGTGCTGCTAAAGGGCCATAATAAACCACGATAAAGTTCTCTCATATTTTCTTCTTTTTCTATTAGAGAATGGAGATTTAGCAAGAACCCGGTTAAGAAGAGCATTAATGAATGACTGCATTAATTGTTTACAAAAGCAAAGAGCTAAGAACTTGCTGCGACAGGAGAAACAAGTTATAGAGAGAAGAATTGCATTGCTTAACACTTTGAAAAGAATCTCTATAAGCTGGCCTTTTCTCAAGAGACCAAACAACTGCTCTCAGGAGATCAAGTAACTACTTTATTCATGCTGAATTCAGCAAAAAAATGTGTTCTAATACACATACCTGATTGCTCTCATGGTTAGATCAAGTTTCACCTTCAGTGCCTGCAGCTATGGGAGAACACATTAGGTTTTCCAACAATACCAAAAATATTTTTTATGAAGGTCTCAAACCTTCTCCAAAACCTTTGAAAATTTGCTTTTCCGGTAGGTGAGTGTGACAGCTCAGAGAACATACCTGAAGACAAGGTATAATGGAGAAGAAAGAGTACCTGAGCCTGTGCTGTGTGAGTGTTAAAAACAAAGTGTTAACTCAAGAGGATGCAGAAATCTCAGCACGTAAGATCCAATCCTGATGTAATTTGTGAGTTATATGCACACTATGAGTCTTTTAGGTCTTAAGTCTGGATTTAAGGGGCTGAAAGTTTCAGAGAAAATTACCACTACATTTCTGTAAATAAATTCAGCTGGTGTTGCTTTCAGTATAACAAAAGACCAAAACAGAAAAAATATTTTCATTTTAAAAACTGTCATGTTAATTTTGAGCTTAATTATGCTTATTCAGTTAATTCCTATGTAATTTAATAGCAAAGCTTCTACAGTTATATTAAGGCACTCTGTTGAGTCCTGGGGACCTGGTCCTGATCCTATGAGCTCTACTGATCAAAAGTCATAAAAGTCATCTGATCAACAGGCACGGCAAGTGTATATGTCCTTAATCTATTCCAGTTGCAAGACAATGGGATTTGCATTAAAACTCGAAGGAAAGCCTAAGATGAGTGTCCTTACATCAGATTTGAGGTAGTCTTAGGGTGTGCACATTCAGTGTTACGAATCAGGTGATAGTTGTTAACTTTATAAAGCTTTAGTGGATTTTAGATCAGAGCCTTTTGCTTCAGTAAGCTTTCGTAATTGACTCAAAGGTAGATATCATGCTTGTCTAGAGTCCCATGTAAGAGTAGGTAGATAAGTCTGCTGATTGTGAAAATGTATCACTACTAAAAATATCTGCTGTGCATTATTATTTGTATTTTGACTGAAAGCAGAGAACTCAGCCCTGGAAACAGAATCACCGAATAAGTTGAGTTGGAAGGGACTCACAAGGAACATTGAGTCCATCTCCTGGCACTGCACAGGCCCATCCCCAAGAGTCACACCATGTGAGCATTATCTGAATGTTTCTTGAACTCTGCCAGGCTTGGTGCTGTGACACTTCCCTGGGGAGCCTGTTCCAGTGCCCAACCACCCTGTGGGTGACGAACCTTTTTCTAATATCGAACCTAAACCTCTCCTGGCACAACTTCAGGCCATTCCCTTGGGTCCTGTCACTGGTCACCACAGAGAAGAGATCAGTGCCTGCCCTTCCTCTTCCCCTCGTGAGGAAGTTGTAGATTGCAATGAGGTCTCCCTTCAATCTCCTCCAGGTTGAACAGACCAAGTGACCTCAGCTATTCCCAATATGGCTTCCCCTCTAGACCCATCACCATCTTTGTTGTCCTCATTTGGATGCTCTCTAACAACTTAATGTCTTATATTGCGGCACCCAAAACTGCACACAACATTCGAGGTGAGGCCGCCCCAGCACAGAGCAGAGCGGGACAATCCCCTCCCTTGCCCATCTGGCGATGCTGTGCCTGATCCCCCCCAGGACACAGATGGCCCTCCTGGCTGCCAGGGCACTGCTGACTCATATTCAATTTGCCATCAACCAAGACCCCCAGGTCCTTTTCCACAGTGCTGTTTTCCAGCATCTCATTCTCCAGTCTGTCTGTACCTCCAGGGCTGCCCCATACCAGGTTCAGAATCTGACACTTTCTGTTGTTGCACTTCATGATGGTTGATGATTGTGTCATCCTATAATTTGTCAAGGTCTGCACAGTCTCCCTGCCTTTGTGCTAAGTGCTGTTGATGATCGTGACATGACACAAATATTATTTCAAGTTACCGTCTGATCGAAACGCCTGGTTTAGTATGAAATCTCTTCAATACTTTTTAGACATGGCATAAAATAATGTATACTACAAATTTTCGTGACAGAGAACATTTTAATACCTTTTCCTTTAGCATAGGAAAAATGAAAATGTCCCTTGAAATGGCCTCTTCTTTTAGTGGTATCTGCGCAATAATTTGGAAGAAGTTAAAAGTACTACTGTATCCTTTGTTTCACTAACAGCATTCATTTATTGTGCTTTTATGTTTTTATTTATGAAGATTTGGTGAAATGAAGAGCAGGAATAGAGAAAGTAGGTATAATTTTTTTGCTCAGAGTACAAATTAAGGACCAAAATGTATTACAAGTATGAATTCATCAGTGGCAATCTAATTGAATCAGGATGTCTCTGAATGCTTGAGACTGGCGACAGCTGCTCTGTTACCATGTATTTCTAGCTGTGTAGATACTGAGACATAAAAGAGGAAATTTACAATCCATGAATTCCTCAATGGAGACAACAAAATTACATTGATCCTTTTAACCTCTTTCCCAGTAATCACGGAGATATTTCCCATATGGCCAACTTTCAGTATGAAACTTCTAGTGGTAGAAGTCATCCACACATGCCGTCAATCTCTGTAGGTAATAGGCCAATAACATGCAGATGCAATCACAGCCACCAACAGAGAAAAGCTCCACTACTACCAGCATAATGAAGAAGCAAACTTGGTGAACACATCAAATGTGTTCCTCAGAAAAACACGTATTCCTTCCTATGAGAAAAGGAAAAACAAAGAAGGTTAAATGAATGAGCAGTTTTGGTGAAGTATTTGTACTATAGTATTAAGAGGCAGTATTCATTATTAATCTATGCCACAATAATTGTAAGTAGCATGGAAGTGAGCTGTAAGTGTGAAAGTCCAATGCAGTCTGTGCTTTGTAGCATCCACCACCATTGTTGTTCTTGAAGTGGCAGAGAGAGACAATATTGCAGAAATTATAATTGGAGGATCTGCCTATGTGGGCCAGGACAGTCTAATTCCAGAGGTCTGCAGGGCACAGCAACCAGTGTATTGGAAACTGCTACTGATGCACCAAATAAGCATTTTTTAAAGTCAAAAGTATGTCAGTCACTCTGATGACTCGGCAGCCACCCAACAATCAGTAACTAGAAACGTGTAGATCAGCATTTGAGAGAAGTTTGTGAAATGAAGTTTTATTAGCTCTTCAGAGAAATTCATCATGCCACAACATTTTTCTTACTTACTTTTCTTGAGAAACTACTATTTTTAATGAGATACAAGAAGTAATTGAACCCGCAATCTTCCATAGCTGAATGACAGTGGCTTTGAAAATCATAATGTTCCTCAGATACAGCACTGCTCCTGTTGTAACTAGCTGCTAGAAAGAGATTTCTAGTGAGAGTATTTCTCCTGCTTCTCAAACACACTATATCATTCCACAGAGACAGATTATGTAGCATACAGACCTCATTTTGTATTAATGTAGAATTAATTGAATTGATTGGAAATTTGGTCTTGGTTCTACCTCTCTGAAACCATGGAAAGTTTTGCTATCCTTTTAGTTCCTTCAGGTGCCACGGATATTAGTATGAATTAATTACATCATTTGTATGCAGAAAATCTGAAAGGAGCTTCTAGCAGTTTTATGAAAATCCACTAGAGGAAACCTGAAATTCCCCTGGATTTTTGCAGTTATGTAATACAAATTTGTATATTATAAAGGTCTCCTGTTTCAAAGGAATTCTGGTAAAGGTCAAGCAGAGGCAGTAAGTGTTGGAAAATTGTCCAAGCTGTTGCTTTCTGTGTACAGTCTATGATAGAATAATACAATGATAGAAAGGTTTCAACTGGAAGGAACCATAAAGGTCATCTTGCTACAGCCCCACGACCACAGACTGGGATGCCACCTCCTAGATCAGGTTGCTCAGAGCCATGTCCAATCTGGCTATATGCTCTTTCTTCTCCAAGACTGCAAGAAGTTCTGAAGTTTGTAAATAGGTCACAATTAGTAATAACTTGAACTTAGTGAACATAGTTTCTATTTATAAAATACTCAATATAATGCTGTCCCATGCTTATCTGTCCTTCATCTCCTAGAATAATCAATTAAAAATGTAATCTTTACGTTCTGGAAAATCCTCTGTAGAAGTTGGATATTGGCTGTGAGACTGTTACATCTGACCTATTAGTCAATTATAATTGATTTGGAAATTGGCATGCTGCACACATTTTTGCCTGTACAACTTCTCTTCATGATGACTTACAGAGGAAAAGCACAAAAAAATAGATGCAGAATTATGTAAAAAATCAAAAAGAAATAAATACGTTTGTGTATGTGTGTCTGCATCCATCCAAATGGTTCTGTAAGAAATGAGTCAAAACCAGTTTCAAGTTTTCAAAAATCTAAAAAGGGTGTTGCAAATCCAGGGAGAATTCTGTACCATGTAGTATTACTTAGATTGTGTGTGTCTTGAGGTTTGAATTTTCTGTGGGCATAGAAAGGTCACAGAACTTAATGCTTGATCAAAAACTTGATCAAATACTAATCTCCTATTTGTTTTTAGTTTTGTCCATCAACTTCTACATGATTTGCATGATTTTTACTGACATTTGCTTTTCTGACTCCTTTGGCTTTTTAAAATTCCATCTCGTACATAATATTTTGCACATTAACGTGTTGTAGATCTGGTTCTGTAGAGTGCTCTCAAACCAAGCAAAGCCCATATGATCCCCAGCACCATTCCTGAAACCATCAGCACCTTGCTGGATAAGGTGCTTGTGGTCTGTCAGGCAAGTTGTGTTTTAAAAGAAAAGAAAAGCGCCTCATAAAAACACACACATTTGATCTTTTCAACTATTTTTAGTTTGTGTCAATCTTCCATGGCCCTGGGCAACAGAGGCAAAATGCCAGCCTTGGCAATCTTTTCAGACACTCTAATATGCCAAGTTCTGGCAGCAGCACATTTTTATCAGAATTGTTTTCCAGCCTCAGTAAACTGCTTCAAATGCTGGTGTGCCTGTTATGGATATGACATCCGTGGAGACCACAATGATTGCAATCAAAAAGTAGCGGAGAAAATAGAAGGAGTTAGTGTCAGTTCTGATTCTCACTATCCTTTTCATCATGATAATAAATTAATACAGCTCGGTTTCTACTCTGGTAAGCCTTTTCCATAAGAACAAGGTATTAGGATCCTAGTGCTTAACATTCACAGTGAAATATTCTGGTGTTACAAATGTAGTAGGAGTGTAGTATGAAATGCAAAAAAGTATGTCTGTGCAATGTCATGATAAGAATGTACATGCACAGAGGAGTCAAGAAATTCAAAGTGTTGTTTCTCACAGGAATTTTAACTTAGTCTTCTTCTACTTTGCACAGAATTTTCTAACACTTTCTTTGGCAGATATTTCTAGGTCTACGTGCAGTGTGGATGTTGTGTTTGTCCTGGAAATCATAACTTTGAATTGTTTGACATTTTGATGACTGTGAATTTCTTAACCTAGTGTCACAAAAATATTATTTTAAATTATATTTTTTTCCTTTTGAAGAGGGAGTGCTTTCCATCCTTTAAAAATATAGACATGTAAAAAGCAAAAAATAGTAAATTGGGATGTGTAGTATTATAAAGAAAATGTCACGGTATCGAAGTTTTTCAACAACTAGTTGACTATGTAATCAGTAGCCTAACAATATCTGTGTTTGCATAATTGTAACGTATGCTCAGAAGTGCTGAACAGACAAGGAAATTGTTTTGATTATGTTATATATGTTTCAACACTTCCCAGGATGCCAGGAAGCATTTTCTATGTGTTTAATATCCAATGCAATACCCAGAGACTCCTTTTTGACTTTACAGAACTGGATCAGTACCTGAAGCCTTGACTTTATAGTACCTTAAGCATATTTGGAATTCATTTGCATTGGAGCACTGAGTCAAGATTGTTATAAATATCGTGTTTTACAAAGGCCAATAGATGTTCTAGAATATGTTGTTTTTTATATGTTAATGCATTTGTTTCTTATCTGCTACTTCCAAACTCAGTCAAGTATGAAATCTTCCCCTTTGACTGCATGCTATATACATACAGCATTTGGAATTTGACAAATAACTCTTTTCTGGGCTAAGCAGTATGCAAAAAATGACAAGGACATTTTCTTTAAAGTACAAAAGGCAGTTTTAAATGAAAAATAGCCACATTTTACTTTATTCATCATGAAAGGTGGTAAACTGCAGACTGAGCACAAAAATGAAAAATATCAGTTCAGACGATATTTTTGCTTCTGAAAAACAAAAAAGAAGCTCTCAAAATAGGATTTGGCACAAAATTGCCTCTATGCTTATATTTGCTCTTCAGTTTGCTATGAAAATATGACCTTTTCAATATTTTCTCCTTGGGAGGAGGCTCTTGTCTCGAGTTTCCTTTCCAGAGGAGATTAGTGCATTAATACTAATGCATCCTCTCCCTGAAAGAAGCCAACAGCAGGACCAAACATGATTTCTTTCTTCACTAAACAGTATGGTACCATGCCACCACCTGGACTCAGAGAAAAACAAGCCTATTCTTTGCTCTCCAGGACAATAGTCTCCATGAAGAACACAACACTTAGAAGTTTACTACAGAGCCTATACCAATACACTGCAAGGCACAATTGTCTAGTTTCTCAAGTGAGGGTTGGCCACCAAATTTTTGTGAACTCTTTCTTTAGGGATCAGTAGAGAAGACATAGTGTTCTTTACTCTTAGTTCCAAGTATCAGTTGTTGTTGGACACTCTTGCTTTTGAGGGGACTTCAACGTGCAAGATTAATGGGCCATTCAGTGACATTCTGCTTTCATGTGCTGGCTCTCCTACCCTGAGGAAGGACAACTTGATGCTGTGCAATCATGCAAAGTACATCTGTAGCAATAAAATACAGGGGAAACCCATGCATGTCTCTGCCCCTCTACCCTCCACCCCTAACCTCTATCACCTTGTATGAAACCAAAAGGAGACAGTGAAATCCTAATGCACTGTGATAAAACTCTTAAGCTGCTGAAGGGCACATGCAGGTGAGAAAGGCTGTTGTTTTCACAACAACTTTTGCTGTTGTATTGAGGGAGGATAGAAAATCGTCTCTGTTAGTCTTTCCTGGTAATCTTCTGTACAGTCTCAGATGTTGCTGACTAGTAGGTGACCTAATTTATGGTACCACAACAGTTGTGACAACATTGTTGAAACTGTTATATCCATTGTATACTAACTACCTACCCTGGAAAATTAATACTTGAGTAAATCAGTGAAAACAGCTGAAATGTTCTGTGGAAAGGTGTTTTCTCTGGGCTCTGCAGTTAGGACTGGAATCATTTGGCATTTCTCAAATCTGCTTTTAAGATGCAGGTATGACTCTTGTAGTCATAATCCTTTGTTAGGTATATCAACTTCAAAAATTCTGTTTGACCTTAAAGACAGAATTAGGACTTGATTAATATTCTGTGTGTGCTTTTCACATTTACAAAACTGGGAATGTAAGAAAATCTTGAAATAGAGTTTTCACAAGAAAATCTTGCAGCAAATAAAAACAGATCATAAAAGGAATAGATGTTTTGACTGTCAGAATCTTCTAATTTATAAAATACCTTTGAAGTCAACTAATGGTGAACAGAAATAAAAATAAGTGTCAGTTATTCCAATGTAAAATATAAGGAAGCAAGCTTTATGGAGAAAGTCTGTGCAGCACTTCAGACTGGGGATAATGGACATCCTTCCTCTTTGTCCTGATTTAACCAAGCCCCACACAATCACTTCCTTACACCTCTTCCTCTGGTGGGATGGGCAGAGAATCGCAATGGTAAAGTGAGACAACTCATGGGTTGAAATAAAGACACTTTAATAGGTGAAGCAAAAGCTGCACACACAAGCAAAGCAAACCAAGGAATTAATTCACCACTTCATCACTTTCTGGACCAGCAGATTTTCAGCTATGTCCAGGAAAGCAGAGCTCCATCGTGCATCTTCACTCTCAAACAATTTACAGTTCAAGGACTGCCTGTGGCTGAGGATGCAGAATGATACTAGTATGATACATGGACAGAGGGAGGACAAGCCAGGTGGCTTAATCTTCCTGATGAATAATAGGAATTACAGCCAATTGAACAAAAATATGAGTTCAAAGCTATTAATTTCGTATGCAAAGAGATTAATATAATGAAAATTCTGGAATTCACATTGTCACTGCTGTTACCTATGCTAAAGAGAAATGGACTAACAACAGTTAGAGATCTTCCTTAAGCAATCAGTTTTTATAAGAAAAAAAGCACAATAATTTTATATTTAACCAACAGAACACTCCAAAATTAATTGCTTATATTTCTTTTCATTGGTTGTCTCTCTAGCATATAAAGCTGACTCTCCTTTTGTATTCTGTGTTGATGATAGTACTACAGTTAGGCTGTCCTCCTGCCAACACAGCGCACAGTTAGGAGAAATCTGGAACAGGGAAATGTCAGCTGCTGGCTTGGCTATTAAATGTAATTACTCTCTGGTAAGTCCCAACTGTTGCAGAATGGTTTGTAGACTGAAATCAACACCTTCACTGTGTAATACTCCATTTAAATATTAATTAAGGTCCATCTTTATAAAAATTCTCATCTGAGATGATACTGGAAAGTGTTGTAATGCAAACCTATCAAGTTTCTGGGAAATAAAATTTCAAAAACCTTGGCATTGAAAGGGTCTTTGCTGATGAGTACCTTTGAAGAATTAACCTACATGTTCATGAAAAAAGAGCTGAACAAATGAGAAACAAGTAAATATTCGGAAAAAGAGAAAGCACAAAATATTCTCTAGTTTATTTTATTATTCTACCTTTTAATTACTAGGATAATTAAAGGAAGAGAAAGGTTTTCATGTTCTTTTGCAAGCAGAAGGCAAGTTTGGTTTGGAAGATGCTAATTTTTTGCATAAATGAGAAAATCCCAATACTGATGTGCTAAAATCTTTCTTGACACTGGCTTGGTGATGTTCAAGTCTGGGTGTACACACATTCACTGATTTTATATATTGTGTTTCATTTCTTCCCTGACTTAGTACCAGCAATCTTTTCCATAGTCAGGACTTTGGAATTTGCCATCTTCAGTGAAACATGCAAAGATCTAATTGCTTGCCACACCTATGATACTCATTTTCCTTGAAGCCCTGCAGTATTACATGGAAAATCAGTCCATAGCTGTGTGAAAAGGTTGAAAGGCTTATGGTGAGCCAAGGTATATATCTTCCCGTTGCAGAGCTGTTACATTTTCCCCAGCCAGAAAGTGCAATAGTCTCTATCTTACAGAAGGCTTTTGATTGCTCTGAGTGTTGTTACTGCAGGCTAAGTTTTTTTCTCTGAGGTAGCACTGACTGCTGAAATATCATCAAACATTTACATGCAATCCGTTAGCATCTTTTGCTAGAACCATCCACAAATAAAATATCGCTAATATTCCAGAGCCTGCAAGAGAACTGAACTGCATTTTTCTGGGCCCTAATGCCTGGGAAGAAGAGACGTTCTTCTGATGGAAGAAGCCATATTTGAACCTCTTCCTGAAGTTATGAGACCCTTTTTGGGCTCCCCAGCACCTGTGTGATCTGGGCATTTGGCAGCAGCTCAGCTCCTGGAGATTGGGGAATGGCAATCAATTCTAATTATTGGCTGATGCTGTAAATACGCACTTGGTCCTGTAGGATCTGAGCTTATGCCAGAAATTACAAGTGTTTAGTAGTCTCCTGGCTAGTGTAGACACTTGCAGCTACTAATTAGCAGTAGCTTTTCGCTTCCCTGCTCTGTGGAGAACGGAATTGCTGCTAAATATTGGTACTCCTAAATATCATTTCTTCTATGTTCAGATTATGCTAGCCCATGGCCAGCGTGAAGAAAATGGTGGTCCTTCCCTTCCCCCCAGACTTGCTTGCTTGTTGTGCTGGCACTTTGTGATTGTGTGATGGCTTACACTAAAACTAACCCTCTGGAAATCAGATATCAGTAAACTGATGTGACTCTATTTAGTCTTAGAGCTGATGAAAAGGAGGAAATTGCAGGCTGAGGCCATGGGAGAGAGGATCCTTCTTTTTGACAGCAGGGGAACTTTGGATTGGCTTAAACCATCATGAAATGAGCCCTTCAGACATTTTGATCCCCTACGAATCATTTCTAAGCTCTCAAGGGTCAAAAGACTCACAGTTCTAGAGCACAGCTGGGGAAGAGAAAGGAAGAAATGTGATTTGATGAAAACAAACAATGCAAGAGTAGTTCAGCAGGCATGGGTGGTTTAATGCCTCTTTAAGAGAGACCTTAAAGCCTGTAGACTTAGTGTGAACCTGAGACTACTTTCACTTCTGCAAACTAACTCCCAGCAACCTTTTAAATTAAGCTGGTGGATCATCTATGCGTGTTCCTCACTCTTGGCAGCCGCTTTCCAGTGGTGCCATATCTCTTGTGCTTGAATACATTCCTCTTCAACCAAATAGTGATTTGTATTAAGTAATTATGACAGGATTTGTTGCGGGTACAAAGTAACCTACACTCTATTTGTGTCAAGACTGCATGCTTACAGCAGTTTGGCAGAGCAAAATGGACTATTCCAACAGCAGGAGATTTTTTTCTAGTGGAAAATTTCTGTATACATGGAATTTTGGCTTGATGTTTTTTCAGTCATTACTGGAAAGAGTTAAAGTGTCTTATCTCTTGCATTTGTCTGCAATGTCTGACTTTGTATAGAACATCTGTCATTTGGTTAGTCTTTATTACCATTCATGTTGAAGCAATGATGAATTGCTGTTTCAATGTCTTCATCAGATTGCACAGATACGTTCTTTGAGCATCTACCCATTTATCCTCAAAGGACTATCTGGATGGTTTAATTGATCGAATACAGCACAATGGCATGTGTCAATCTACTAGCCAGCCGTTTCTTAATATCTCACTCCTTTTAATGTGGCTTTAGAGAATGCTACGTAATGAATGAGTAATAACTACCATATCTCCTGACTATATAGACGTATTGATTGAATCACTGTGTCTATTAGGGACTCTGGATCTCTCACAGAGTTAAGAAAGCAACATACTTCTCTTTTTAAAAGTGTTTAAAATATTTCTTAGCATTTACTAAAAAATTCAGGATAATTTTTGCAACTCTTGCTGGAGGCATGCCTGGTTTTTAATGAATTTCACTGGATTTGTGCTAATACACTTGTCAGATTTTTTTGTGTCACATAGTCCTAGTGTATGGCATATTTGTTGGATGCAACTTTTTTTACAGGCTTTTGCCTAACCTTTAACACATGGGGATCACAGTAATTCCTTTTGATAGAAGCTTAGTTTCAGTTTCAAGAAGTAATAGTTAAGTCATAATTTAATCTTTTTTCTGTTTTAAAAATTGGTTTTGGTACGAAATAAGAAACTTATATTTCAGTATCACATGAGAATGAGGGGCTGGGTGTCAATCAGGCTCAGTTAACAGGAGCTATTTTGTGGTCTTCAGAAAGTCTATATCTGTAAGAGGGGATTAGTCTTATGGCTAGTAGCCAGCAGAGAGTTGAAACTAACACTAAAGCTGAATTTTGTATATATGTTTATGCAGTGCTTCTGAAAACATGAAATATGTGTCTCTTCAGCACAGCAGTATAAATAGCCTTTTTTTTCATGTATTCCCCAGGCAGACTTCCCTCTAGTTGGCTTTTGTTATCTTCTTTGTTGCTTCTATCACATTTCCCCTTCACCTTACTTGCTCTCTGTACTTAGGGCTGTGGATGATATAGCTTAGTGTCCTTCCACATGATACAAAGGCTTTTGTCTCCAGGTTAGTCCCAGATGGTTGGGGATATAGTGAACCGTAAATCAGCTTCATAGTCTAATGAAACTATTAGACTTTTTGTCTACTCCAGTACTTTGCATTTTGACTCCAGAGATGGCTAAATAGTCTGGATTTACAATTTTCTCTAATGTGGTCCAATTTTGTGTCCTTAAAAATCACAGCAGATTGCCCATTGCACATTTACAGGGCCATTTCTCCAGTCTTTGTACTCCCATGCTCTAGTGGAGATCTCAGCAAAGGTTCTCAATACAGCTGTGCTTCTATCACTGAAGATGGCCTGTAGCATTATTGTGCTTGGCAGCATTTTGAATAGTTCATGGTTTTGCATTTGAATATTTAGAATTTGTGTGCAGATTTATAGAATTTATTTTTACACCATGGTACAAAAGCAACTACAAAAACCTAAGCAAGACAACCTTGGCAAACATTACACTAAAATGTTCTTATTTTAACAGAGTGACCTCTAATTCTTCACCCTCAATTTTGAACCAAGGAGTAACTGTGGCTGGAATTTTTAATCTGCAAATAATTGCAGCTACATTTTACAGCACTTAGCCTGATTACAGTTCCCACAGAGCTATGGTGAAATGTGACTTGCATGTAGCTCTGTTTCTATAACAAGGTCTGAGTTTATTCTGCATTTTTTTCTGATCCAGCTGATTCTGAAGTCTTAACACTGCTCAGGCATATTTTGGTGAAATGGTATATCTTAAAAATATACCAATTTACGGAAGCCAAAATTTTTCACAGTAAAGTAAGCATTTCAGTAAGCCTAATTGAAAAGATTTCTATCCTCTAAGGGTTGAAATTCTGATTAAAAACAGTGAGATAGGCAGAGAGAGAGCTGAAACCCAAGAGAGCTGCTATCTCTTAGTGCATTAATGTGGGGAGAGTATGAAAAGGAACTGAAAATAAGTCTCCACCATCTTGGTGGCTGATCACTTTACTCCTCAATATATCAACTCTTCTGGATGTTCTGTGCTCACTCATTTTCTTTCATAACTTCTCCAACAGAGGAATCACCTTCCATATTTTGGAAAATCATGTGTTCCAAAAATGGTGGGGCTGAAATAAGCAAGTTACTCTCTCCCATATTCTTCACTTTTAATCTATTTTAGAAATGAAAAAGTTAGATAATGATGATAGGAAAAATCCTAGTGAAATGTACAGACGTATTGGCAAGCTGAGAAGGAACTGGGAGGAAAATCAAAAGAAAATTCTGGCCATGGTTCCACATGTTTTAATGCCTCTTTCCTCTGTTGCTAAGTTTATGTAATTTAAGAACTTAAGGTTATAAAGATGACCTGAGAGTCATCTAGAGTCTTGAATTAAGAAAACTTAATTAGATTTACTGAAGCTGATTTTTTTTGCTCTAAATCTCTTTGCTCTATGCTTCTAAATCAGTAATCTCCAAAAACAGGGACAGCAGTTACAGTTCATTGTAGCACTAATAGTAAGCCTTGGTTTGTATCTGAAAGAGCAATATCAAGTAATGGTCAGACTGGCTGCCAAAGTACCATGCTACTAGGTTATTGATAAAGCTATGAATTCTAAGCTACTACAGTTTTATTTTAATACCAACAAATCTGATTAGTTGGGTATGGAACTGGAGGTGTTTTGTCAGGAAATACCAGATGCACTTTATGTCCTGCAGTCTGCCTGGGGATGGTACAATTCTGTTTGTTTTTCTTAGTATTTTTTGTTGCTGTAGGTGGTACTTTTTTGCTGCACATGTACATGGCTCACATGAATTTTCAGAAGTGAGAATAGCTCTGGCTATTAAAAAGAACCTCCTTCACACTTGGTTGTGTTCATTCTTCAGTCATATTCATTATTGAGATACCCTTACTTCCTTGTCTTCTTTGGCTGAAGACAATAGATTGATCTATCCCCTGTTCAGGTTGTTTCCATGGGTTGGAGAATGAAACTATAGAGTCACAATTTTTCCAAAATAATAACCTCTGAAGAAAAATGTAATGGCGACAGTACATTCCAGACATAAAAACACGAAGGATATGACCAGTATGAGTGTTCCCTAAGAACTTTCCATCTTCACATAACAATCTTTATTTCCTAATTTACATTCCTAGTCAACACAATGAATTCTCACACAGTTTTTGGTTTTGCTATATCTACTATAGTTCTTTTGCACCGACTGGATTTCCTGTTGAAATTATTCAGTGCATTGCTTTATTTTGACCTTTTTTATCAGCTAATGGTGACATACTGTCTTTGAAGTAGTCACAACATCTAGCATTTGCCAGCAAGCAGCATGTCAATTTTACAAGTCATCTTGGTCATCTGTGATGTAGCAAGTGAGAATGCAACCATGAGGATTTTGCTTAGAATGATCTCTTGCAGGTGCAGTGGGAATGTATATATTGCTAATGATGATGCAGCCTTGTGACTGATGAACTCTTGAACCTCGGGGAATTTCTGATATCAAAATACTTTTATCCATTTTTTTCTTCGAAGGACTTGAGTCTTCAGAAAACAAGAGGAAGTTTTATGGTGTAAAGCCTGGGCCGTCATTTCTGGCATTCAGCTGCTAGGACACTTCCAATGCGTTGTTGTATATGAGAACAAACTGTGATATTTTATAAGGATAGCTATGAAACCATTAATTGTTCCCTAGGGTATTATGCTAGTATCTTATATTCCCTTGCAGCTAAGACTCTATACAGGTGCTAATTGCGAAGCAAAAAATCTGTTGGGATCAGGGTTTGACACTACCAGATCTTAACATATGCTTAACACAGTTGTATTAGCTTTTTAAGCATGCATATCTTGCAATGGGGAATCTCAGCTGCAGTCCCTGCCTCTCCACACCATGGTGTTTGGGTGTCAGTGCTTGAACTACCTTTGTTCTATCTGACCTCTTTTATTGGTGATTACTGGCTCTATTAACACTGTTTTATGGAATTCTGCGGGATATGTGTAAACAAAAGAGCTATACAAATGTACACAAATGTAGTATGGTGACACTGCTGATGTGTCGATTTTGGCATAACAGCATGCCAGTTGGGGGAAGCCAGAGGCTGATATTCAACAGATGGCAAAGTCCTAAACCCTATAATAATGGCTGCAGTTATTTTCATTACTGTCATTTGATGACACATACAATAGTGGGGGAAGACTTGAGCTGGGTAATCACAGGAAATATACTCCAAAGGACCAGATGCACTTCAAACTCTTAAAATGGTGACGGATGTTCAGGCTGAATGCCACTGCTGTCCATATTCCAGGTATACTTATTGCTGAGGACTGGAAGCCACATTGCTGTCATACACAAGGCTAGCATTTTCCCTTCTGTAGTAACCAGAAAAAAACCCATAAAAATTGGCATTTGTTGTATGAAGGGAAATTATTCTATATTGCTAATATGTCTGTACATTATTGTCACGTATATAGTGATATATTATTTTTCAAATTTTTCAACATGAAGATCAAAGCATGAAAAAACAGAAAAGGTTTTCTGTGGAAGCCTGAAGAATTAAAAAAAAATCACAAGCTTGTCTGATTGGTCCTGATAAAAATCATACCAATTTATGTGAATAAAAGCATGAGATGATTATACCTTGAAGTTTTACGAGGTTAAAGGTATTTTTCTTCCTCCAGGTTAAGAAACCTGTGAACTGTTTGTTATTGTCCTGTGCATAGGGGACTTCCATATAATAATGTGAAGGTTTTAAAAATTATTTAGAATTTTATGATTTTCCTTTCTCAAATTTGAAGGATAAAATTTTGATAATCTGTGTTCTGGCAGAAAAAGACATTGGCTTTTAGAAAATTAATTAGATCATATTGGAATATTCATATAACTACTTCGCACTTGGGAAAAAAGTAGTTCTTTTTGGTTGCCTGGAGATTTAGGAGTGACCTACTCTGACCCAATTTTAAAAGAGTCCAGCAAAGCAGGTCTTTTTCTGAGCTGTTTATTACAGCATTTATAATCATGATACATTCACAGGCTTTGACTCAGTTTATATTAACAGGGGCATGCAGTGATTCCTTCATGTTTATTTTATTTTTTCTAAAAAAAGAAAAAGAAAGTAAAATCATGTTTCTTTATTTAGCAACTCTGTACAAACCTTCAAAAACTACAACAAAGCCAGAATATTTCACACCTACCATCAGTGATCTAATACTTAATATTAAGACAGCTCCTACTGTGACATGTTTTTTTCCCTCTGCTGGGCTAACAACATAATAGGGATCAAGAAAACAGTTCTGAACATGGCATTGCTAAAATCTCTGAAAAAAATTCTAGGTTAAGCCTTCTTTCTGACCCTACCTTCTGTAATTGGTGCAAAGCAGATTGAGAGAACCTGGAGCAAATAAATCTTATTAAATCAGTCTGCTGCTTTGTCAGCTGATGTTGAGCTACTTATTTGAGGTCCTTGGTGCAAATCCTGATGTATTCATGGCTTCTATAAAATGGAGCATTGAAAAAGCCATAAACAAGGGGGGAAATCCATAAATCAACCTGACTGGGAAATTGAAATTATAACAAGACTTTTACAAATGTCCTAATAAAACGAGAGAGGTTGGTGTTTTGGCTTTTTTTTCCTCTGTGTTTTTTTTTTTTTTTTAAACTCTACATACTTGAAAGGCATATTGGGAACATGGATCTGAAAAGGATTTCCTTATTTTTGCAAGCAGGCTGTGTATGCATACTTGATCTGCAATATCTAAGCCATTGATATCTTTAGGAAATCACTCCCAGTGTTTTCAGTGCATCTTAGACCAGGTTGCTTTAATTTTAAGCCTCCTGCAGAATTAAGATGGACATCATCTGAGACCAGCCTTTCAAACTGATTTACAGCCAATCAGGAAAGATGATATCATAGCCAAAGGTATAGGATTGGGACTAAGGGGTTTAGGCTTTGTTTTTGTGGTGTGCCTTGTACACTGAGAAAAGTAATTTTGCCCTGGGTTATAATTTTAAGTACCTGCATCAATCCAGGATGAGACGCTGTGCATTGGAAGCACAGACTGGCTTCTCACAGTCCCTACCCAACACCCTGTCTGCTTCAGGGGTGGAGAGAGAAATATTTTGCTAATGGGAAAATTTGTATACCTGCTGCAGCACAGAGGTATAAAGACCCAGCTAGACCAGATCTGAAGGGGTTTTAGTGAGTGGGCTTTATCTGCTTACTTGAAGCATTTCACTCAAGTTTATGAGGAAGGTTCTTTCTTCCCTTAAAATACTGTGGAAATCTACATTCCAAGTTTTAATCTAAATAATCTGGATGCAATTCTGCCACCTTTACTCAGTCTGGGTGGTCCCAATGATGATGCTCCGTGATCCTGCACTCAGTGGCAATAAAAAATTGTAAGTCTGTACCAAAACCAAGTTCGAGTTGAGTCGTGTCTCCCTCTGTCCTCTAGCTGTGCAATAGCATAAATGAGACTCCTGTAATTTTAAAATATTCTGAGGACAAACAAATGATTGCAAACTGCTTGACTACTAAAGGGCTGTGGTCTGTGTTAAATAAAGAGCCAGCCTGCCAACAAACCTGACAGAGCGCAATCACAAACACACCAGCCAACCATTCAAACAAGCACTACTCCCCGCTTATTGGAATAGGTCTGAACCTCAAAAGTGTTGTGGGCAAAGGTTATGTACAAATTTCATCTGAAATATATTTTTTCCTGGACTTAATGAGTACCTTTGAGCATTGCAGTCAAGAACGCATTCCATCTGGTGACAGCTTTTTTACAAATGAGAGAAAAGGACATTTTAAGCAAACTTCTTGCTCAAATGGTAGGGATTATTTTTGTGGGAGTTTTTTATTTTGTTTTGTTTGTTTATTTCATACTCTGCTAGTCTTGCATGACATTAGAAACAGTTTTATACTGTACAGGTCCAAAATAAATTAAAAATGGTCATTAGGTCACTAAGAATCTATATACTGGTATCAGTTATTATTGTTGTAAAACTGAACAGTTTTGTGTTACTTGGAAAGATTCACAGGAATTCTAGATCTATACAAACTTTAATATTACTGTTGTTATGGAAAACTTGCTGACCTTTGGTTCTAATTTTTGACATGCTTGCAGATTTACTTACTGTAATAGCAGGCACAAAATTAAAAGCACAAGTAATTGTCATGCTGATACTGGAAGCCAGTGGCTGAAAGTGAAAATATGTCTCTGTGTTTTTCATTTGTATTTTTGAATAGGATAAAATCAGATTTATCTTCAGAATGAGTGTGTGGGAACTATGCTAAACTCATCCAGAGGAATCAGCTTAGAATCTCAGAGGTGATTAAAAGGTTGGAGTCCTGGTTTGATGCTTGCAGGCTCACCACAATCAACAGGAGTTCAGGAGATTGGAGCACTGTTGTGGAACTGGTTAATTTGATGCAGTTTGATTCTGAGCTTATTTCAGGAACTTATCAACAGAAAGCAAACTTATACTGAGGCAGTGCATAAGAATATCATCTCCCTAAGGCAAGATTAAAGTGCAGGAGTCTGGGCTGTCAGATGTGTTACGAAGCCAAAGAAAGTCTTGCATGAGCAGTATTGTGGCCCTGCTATTTTGTGGTGATGTTGCTTGAACTTGTTTATCAAGAAAAAATCAGGTACCATCCTTCCAGTGCCCATAGTTCTGGACAATGAAAGATCTCCACTGCCTTGTCTCTCCAGTCTCCATGTCCATTGTCTTTCTTTTTCCAGCTTCTTTTTTTTTCCTTTAATCTTCTTCATGTCTGTATCAGTGTGAGAAAAAGTTGTGACTGAAGCAGATTCTCTTTCCAGTCGTTGGATGGGGTTTAAACACGTTTTTGGGGGTTTATCTCCACATGGACTTGGGAACTGAATGAGGTCCCCAGGTCTGTATGTCTGCCTCTGGAGGTGTTGTGAGTTGATTCAATGGAGCTACTGATTCTGTTTTTAGTTTAGGAAGTACCCAGGGATTTTGAATGAGGTTGAGGCTGTCTTGTACAAGGAGCTGTGTACATAAATAGTAAGAGACAGCACCTGCCATGCAAACTTTGGAGCTTAAACAGTACAGGGCCAAAAGGGAAAAGTCAGTCACACAATGAAATGAGGAAGGTTATACAGCTCAGAGTAGCCAAATTTGAATTAGCCTCCTAATCCTTGAAATTCAGTCCACTGCTAGACTGTGCCTCGAACACCAGAAATACTCTTATATGGGACGAATGGATATAGCTTTAGGGACCATCAGTTGCTTGATAGTCCAGGGACTGAAACAATCAGTGAAACCACATATCTTATCACCTGACCTGTGGTTATTGCCCATAACTCACACTCACCACAGTACATCTCCTGTAATGTGGGTTTTTCAGTCTTCTGTCACTAGATTAGTACCCAGTTTTGTTTCCTGAGACTAATGATACCTGTGGAATAGGGTAAATGAAGAACTACTTCATTTATCTTATCAATATCTTTCTCTTTTTAGCATCCCCTCTAAATTGATCTGGTTTACCATCTGGGACCATAATAGAGCTCTCTTCTAAAGGTAGATAAAATTCTAAAATTCCAACTAGAAATGCCATTAGCCTTTGTTATATTAAGGCTTTTTCCTTAAATGCCTATCCTGAAAAAATTATGAAAATGAGCCAAAATTTTCATTACAGTTACAGCAGGTAAACCAGCAGCTTAATGTCAGAGTAGTACCTAGCTCAAATTGTTACATATAGATAGAATGGGATTTCAAACCTCCGCAAAATTATTTAGTAATGAAAGAATTTATTTACAGAATTTCTTTTTCAGTTACATCACATGACATTACATTTGTTGAGCTGAAACCTGAGATGGGTTTCTGTGTTTTTGTATTGATGCATTCCATATTTGACATATGTAGATGAAATATAAACCTTTTTTTCTTTTTCTACTAGAAAGGAGAATTTCTACCTTTTAGCCATCTCCTTCTGGTGAGTACTGCTGTAATTTGTGGGAATATTTCCAGTAATAACTACAGTAAGCCCTTTCTAAATAGCTGAAGTAAACAATCTCTAGGTAGGCAAACCTCCCATGCAGGATGTTAAACTTTTCAAATTTCTGTCTCTTTCTTGAGAGTGGACTGTGAGGTCTCATTTAATTATGAAAAGAAGTCTTTGAATACCTGAATTTAAGCTCTTAAATGGATCCAATCGAAAGAAATGTCTACTCCTGAAAATGTGACTACCACAGGTGTAGTTAAGCTATATGGTCTACTACTATTAAATAGTCTGGGTAGAAGTGAATTACTTAGAGTAAGTATAGTGTAATCACAAATCTAATAAATAGAAAAATGCTACTGTTAATATATAATTAGCAAATTAGATGGTTATGCAGTCATCCCACATAGTTCAGCTCTTCTATTAATTACTTATGAGTGGAATGTAAATTTTCTATGTACACAATGTCTTTAGAAACTATCTCTTTGCATCTTTACATTGTACAGAATCTGAACCTGCTCAATACAGGTTTAGTTCACACTATTTAGAGAGTTTAGAGTTGTCCCACAGGGAAGCAAACAATTTGCATAAAGCGATAAGAAAGAAATAAGAACAAATTATTTATCTGAATAGATAGATTTTAAATCCATTGTTCAAAAAGCTCTTTTATCATCAGCAGAGTGATGGATTATTTCTTTAAGGGAAAGTGGCAGTAATTATTTCTAATACCTGAGAGAACTCAATAAATATTTGCTAAATTAAGATTATTTATTATTTGTATTCTAGGAGCATCTAGATGATTCCTGTGAGATCAGACCCCCATTGTTCAAGGAACTGTATAAGAACAGCTGCTATCCTAAACAACATACAGTTCAAAATAGATGGCAAGGAAGACAGGAAGAGAAACAGAATCACAAAGAAACAAAATTAATTGCCTGAAGGCACAAAGTTAGCAGCAGAGTTAGGTCTATGATCCGGTGGGTCTCTTCAAAGCCACCCTGGAGCTTTACCTGGAGCAAGTACCTTCTCTTATCCTGTCCCTTTTGACTTCCAACCCACCTCTCAGTACAACAACCAACCTCTGACACCCACCATCACGTCTTTACACAGCTCCTCTGAGTAAGATGTGACAGAAATCTTCATTTCCTTTGAGATGGTCCCTCTCTCCACACTCACAGATCACCTGTTATATAGGACAGTCAGTTTGCTTTATATTTCTTGATATTACTCACTTATTTTGGTCACTCTTTATACCTTCCCTCTTCTACTGAATTTGCCATTGTATCTTGCTGTCACCCTGTTTTTCTACAGACTGTTATCATTGCCCATCTACCTAGCTGTTCTAGATCCTGTATAAGTGCATGGGGAATACTGAGTCAGGTAATCTTGGTATTTGTTGATGTTTTCCAGGAAATACGCTGTAGATAATCCATTACAAGAATAAGCTATATTGTTTGTTTGTTTGTTTTTTGTTGTTGTTGTTGCTGATCTTTAGTTTCTGATCAGAAAGCGACATGTAATAGCCAGCGAGTTAATATACCTAAGGAGGAGATAAATCCATGTGGACACCCATGTATTGGATAATGCACTCAGTGATTTGTTTATGTATGCTCCAAAATCAAAAGTAATTTTATAAATTACTGCTACTGGCATCTGAACTAATGAAGTGGTTTAGGGCAAAAGCAAGTGGGTGCAGAAAGCCTGCATGGGGAACTCAAGTGAGTCGACCCAGGTGGGAGAAGTGCTCTGCATGGAGTCCCTTCTTGAGCCAGCGTCACTTAGCAGTAAAACAGGGTGAGGGCAGAAGAATTCTGGGGACAAGGGCTCTGCCATAACACGACTCTTCTGCATTTCCTCTATAATTTCCTCTTAATGTATACATTGATGTGAAATTTCAATCTATCTTTACTTCAGTTATTGCAATGACAACAGGCCTTTCCTTTCATGTAGGCTGGAATTTTAAAACCTGAGACCCTTCAGTCCAGGTACCACCTTTGTTTAGGTCATCCAAGATCCAAGGTAGCCTGTGCTACCTTCTTTCTGGGAGCTGCCATTGACCAAGATCTTCTCTAATCTAGACAGCAATTCAAACACCCTCTCCTTGTTTCAGAAAAGAATAGCCTTTCCTTTCATCTTGCCTTTAATAATAGGTCTGTGGGGGTTACTTAAAACTATTCACCAATTGAGTTATGCAGAAGATACCTTCAAGCTATCCTTTTCTGTGCTGCTTCTTCAGAGTGAGTTAAAAAGCCAAGCGATGACAGCATTAACCACAAGGTTGGAGACTTTTGCTTACATTACAGCTGTGCACTGTCTCTATGCAAACCCAAATATTCCTAGAGGATGTGATGAAACCCTACAGCTGGCCTCTTGGGGAGTCCGGCCAGCATAAACTTCTAGGGTTTACTTCAGGTTCAACACATTACTGTGGTTTACCTTCAGCTGTAGTATATTCCACACTGGAGCTTGAGCTTGATATCATCTAGAGAAAAGCTTTTGTGAGTTCATAACATAGATACATCACTGGTAGATATATATTCAGATACTTTTGTTTGTTTGTTTGTTTGTTTTTGTTTGGCTTTTTGTTTTCCTTAAGTGGTTTCTACCAGATAAACTGTGTAGCTGCAAGCTGGAAGCTGAAGTGTATGCTGCTGTCTGGTGCCACAAAGTGATAGAAATCTATTTACGGTTGATTTACAACTGAGGCAGAATCCAGGAGATTATAAAATGACTGGATCAACCAGATCGTGGGGGATAAATGGAGATTGTTGTATTAGTAGCCACCCTGAGATAGATTCCTCTTTCTAAAATTTGGTTTTATACAGTTATTTTTCTTGCCCTAGGTTATCTGATAACTTGGATAACTTAGTGTATCTAAAGTTGCACTAGATGGCTATGTTTAAACACCTAATGTACATTTGATGCTTCAGTAAGTCCTGTGTTCCTGGTTACATATTTCCTGAGTGAACATGCCTTTGTATGGCAAACTTTGTATGGCAAACTCAGGAAAAGAAAAACAACTACACATACAAGATGTCCCATATTCAATCTTTTGCTTAGTGATCATTTCCTTCCATGAAGTCTTGAACAAATGACTTACAACTAAAAGCACATAGGCCTTCATGTGCTTAGCAATGTGGTTAAGTACAGCAGGATTATCAGATGAGTAGGTGCCTATTTTCTTTTTTTCTGAATACGTGTCTTTGTCATACCTTAGTGAACAGATACTTTTGAAAAGTTCTGGGGAGCTAGAATCTACTTCTTTAGATATCTCAATAGCCTCACAAACTTGTCCCTTCATTCCCAGCTATAAGGGCACAAAAGGTTTTGGGCTCTTTACAACATGCAGAGGGACAGCCACACTAGAATAGTAGAGTTTAGTTGCAATCAGTACTAGATAATTCTCTGTATAACTTCATCACACGTATGTGATATGCAACAAATTTAACCTCTATATCAGGTTTAGAAGTAGGAAAGGGTTGTGCCACTGCATAGTAGATTGCCTTTGGAGCCTTTCCAAAGCAGGTGAGCCTTTCCCAATTTCTCAATCTCCGTAAAATGCAGAGCCTGTTACATGTACTAACCAAACCAGTGATATTATTTCTTCTTGGGTGTACTCATGTGACATTAGGTGCAATATTGCTTACCAAATGAGACTGTTTGTTCATTATACTTATTTCATTTGGTTTGCATAGGCATAGGTGTGTGTACACTGTTATGCAAGTATATTGAGATTTCTTCTTCTCTCTCTCGGGAAGTCATAGCTTCAGGTGATCTGATCTTATGATGTGGAGATATGAGTAAAGAATAGATATAAATAAAGAATACAGAAGACAACTAAGAGATAGGCAGAAGCATATTGGAGTATCTTAAAAATCAAACTGTGGCAGACAAGTGGTTACTCTTCACAATTCAGGTGGAATTGTCACTAGGTACAATTAGAGGTACTACTAAAGCACAAATCTTTGTCAATATAGTGAAATTACAAAGTTACATCGTCAAAACAAAAGAAGGTGCTGTCATAAAAGTACATGTAAAATTTCTACATGTATTATACTATCACTATGGGGATTTTTTTTTTAAATTCAAGTAGTCAGTGCCAGATGCTGTGAAAACTAGGTAATCTTTCCTAAAATTCAGATTAGACTAATAGTGCAGTGATGGTGTTATTTATTTAGGTGATCTAACAGTGCATCTGCATAATTTATATTGTGTTTGTTTAACAATTTGGATTACACCTTTGAATTTTTAAGATTTGGGTGGAGGGAAAATTTTAGTCTCTAAATTAAAACAAAACAAATGTTTGGATGAACACAGAAATTTTGCTTAAAGCTTTGAACTCCTTCTGTCTTAGCATCATTACTATATGCTGGTTGTTTGAACAAATACCCCACAAATCACCCTTTTATTCAGAAATAGCTCATTTAAATAGAAAATCCTGTTGCCACTGGGTTGATTCTTGCAAGAAATACATTTATTCTTTGTACATAAATGACACTCTTCATGTTCAGGTACAGTCTATTTTTGTCTATATAATATAGTTTATGCTTTTAGATGTGAATTTAAAACAAAATTTATGAAAGTATACAATTTTAAAGGAAGAGATTTAATAGAATAATTTCTGATTTGAACATTGAAGGATTGGAGAAAATCTTATTGGCTCACAATTGAGTTGTGATTTTATTTCTTCATTTTGGCCCAATAAAGACTATTTGTTGAATTTTATGGCATTCTATAAGTTGATCTATACATTCAATATTTTTTTATAAGAAAGAACTAGAAAAAGGTGAGTTTTATTCTGTTATTTCAAAAGATATTTCAATTCTTTCCTTCAGCTGTAATATTCAGTTGCAATTTTCATAACAGAGTAGCCAGACATTAAAGTAGACAGAAATAGGAAATAAATAAAAGAACTGTTGTGGAGATCTTTCAGTTTTGACACTGTATTTAGGATAGATTTGTAAAGATCATTATATTGCCCTAGATAAATGACACTATCTTCAGCTAATTTTTCTTGATTAAAAAGCTATTAATGATCCATGAAAAGAGAGCAGGAGCAAACTTTGCCTCTTGAAGAAAATCTCACAATGATGAAATGCTACATGATAGCCCTGAATTCTGTATGTGATTATTTTCCAAGGTCAATGACCTATTTATCCTTCTTTTGGCTCAGAGATGCCAATATGCAGCTTTCTTCCTATTAGGAATTGTATATTAAAAAGGGACAAGAATAAGATGTATTCTGTAGCAAATATGCTAATCTCCAATAAGATACAAGGTGCTTCTTCTGCTGATGATTTTGAAAAACAATGTGGATCTTCAAATCAAAATTAGTAATGAACTCACTGTAACTGGATCTAGCAACTGCCTAGAGCGATAATTACTAGATAAAGAAGAAGAGCATGAAATGGTCATTGAAAGCAGAGGGGAGAGCAGAAATGATTGAGGTAGGTAACTTTTATTAAATTAAAACAAAATAGAGACAAAATACTGTTTCATCTTGCATTTGAATCTTAAAATCAGGCATCAGGAAAATTTTAATGTAATGAAGTACAGTATCAAGTCAAGTCTAACAATAATTCAGAAACTTGCCTTCAACAAAGTATGGTCAAAACCAGGCCATAAATACCCACTATAACAAAGGAAGCTCTTGCTCAATGAATAAACACAACTCACTACTGAGTGTATACTCATCCTGAGTGTCTATTGAAATTATACTTATGAAACTATCACCTTCAGTGAAGAAGGCCAACTGTTATATCACTTTGATGAATTAAGTTCAGATTCTCATTTCTTCTTTTTCATTACCTTGACATTACAGATTCTTAGAAATGCTTGCCATATTTTTCTGCCTCCTCCTTGGTCAGCATTTTGTGTGGTTATCCAAGAGCGGTATAAGAACAGTATCAAGAAATTTGTAACTGGAATATTTTCCCAGAATTCTGACTGCATGATCTGCCACTGAATTTTCTCAAGACCTATTTTTTTTTCTACCCTATGTAATAATCTTCCTACAGGTTCATGACAGATCTTTTCCACACATAGTTTTGCCTTTCATAATCCTACATTGTTGGCAAATTGCATAGGAATTTCCTATGCCATAGTCTAAATTTCAATCATGTAAAGACAACTGGTCTACCCTAATAATTTTATTAGGCATCTCTTTCACTGCAGTACAAAGACCATGTTGGAAAACGCTATCACACAGCCCTTAAAATCTATTTAAATATGTATGCTGATCTTACTACAATTTTTCTTTGTCACTGAAGCATTGAAAATGTCTGATACATGGAGATGAGAATTATGAAATGTTATATACGCCTGGAAAAACTTGCATTCTCCTATTGTCTGTTGCCTCTAAGGGCAAAATCTATATAAAAGTGTTAAAGCTAGGATTCTATGAATCATAATAAGTAGAGAAAGCAGACTGTCTCTTTACATTTTGTCTTCCTTTTTGAAATTAGAAATATGCCGGCTTTCTTCAGTTCCCTTAGCTTTTTCACAGACCTCCATATAAAAAAAAAAAGGATAAGGTCTCTAAGATTACAGCTTCTTGTTTTTAACATTTCAGCAGCGACACTGTTGACACCTGGTGCTTGTTATTCCTAAGGGTTCTGATTGCCTCTTGAATCTCTTTAAAATTTGGCTCAGCTGCCTGGAAAGTGGCCATTTGTTGTTAGCCTTTCCACTTTCTTTATGGAGGTTGTCTAAGCCCTCCTACCATATTTCTCTACTTCCATTCTTTGTAATAAGACTATTTTCATTTCTATATTTTATCAGACTTTCTTATTATTGATATTCTTTTCTTCATGCATTGATGCCCCTGTAAAATTCGTGAACAGTCTCAGACTCCTTAAACTCAGTCATCGGAAGCAAATTCTCTACAAACTATAATCCTTTGAAAAGATCCACTCTTGCCTGAGGAACAAATGTACAATTTGCCACCACTCACCATGACACCATAGTAAGTATCTCCTCCAAAGGATCCACTGAAAGCCCTGAATTTTGTATTTGAATTTCCCAGAATATAATGCATTTTACCTAACACACCAAAAGCCCTTAGGGAAAATGAGGATGGAAACTGGCATAATTGAACAACAAATTAATAATTGAATGAACCCCTACACAAAAACAATACTGGCTATAAAAATCCATTTTCCAGTGGGGGAAAGTTTTTCACAAAATATACCTTCCCTCTCTGACCTTTCAGGCCTAATGTAGGAAAGGTATGAAATAGCTTCAAAAGAAAAGTTTGAAAAGCAAAATTTCTTATACCGCTGGATACCAAAAGGCTATGCCTTATAGCTACAGGTTTCATGGAACAGTAATGATCAGTCTTTTTACACCAAGTTCCTTGTATTTCTTTGCAAATAATCAGCTAGTAATTACCTCTGCCTCTCAACTTCTCACCTAAAGTCTTACAAAAATTCTTCTACTTCACCATATCAATTAACTCTTCTTTCTCAGATTTTGGCACTGTTTTTCTCAATATAGCTAATTTTTTTCAGTCTGTCTTTAACTTTGCATTTTTTTACTCCTATTTATGACTTGAGTGAGGCTTTACATAACCATAGCTTTGTATTATTTTTTTTTTTTTGCCTCCTGGAGGTCATTTACCTCAATGTTTTCCTCATAGCACAGCTAAGTTTGAAGGTAATCAGATTGATCAGGGCTATGTTTAGTTCAGTGTTGTAAATAAATATGTTACAGTCTCTCAAGTAGCTGTTTCCATGTTTGATCACACTCACGGTTCTCACCATGTTCAACGGGATTTTCTCTTTATTTCTTGTTTTTATACAAAATTTCCAAAGAAAGCCTGTCTCCATCTTCTCTATAGCTCCCTTTTAGGTAGTAGAACTCTTGACGACAAGGTCCTTCCTTACACTTTTCTCTAGACTGAACCTAGTTTCTTTAGCCTCATATGTCTGCTTTTGCACCTTAGACATTTTCATGGCACTCCAGTGGATTGCCCCCAGCTGGTTGGACCCTGTACCAAGGATCCAAGAGTGAACATAGTATTCTTCGTGCAGTCAAATGTGTCCTGAAGTCAGGAAGGATACTCATATTTTTAATAAATTAATTCTGATTAATTATTTCCTTGAAGTTTTGTATTGCCTTTGTAGACTTGCAGTTTCTTCTTCAGCCTTTTCATATTCTGTAGTTTCTGATTATATTGATTACACTGGCACTTTGACCATGTTGCATATTAGGTCAAAGTCATTCATTACATTTGGATGTATTTGTGGGAGCTCTGCTTTTGTACTGTCCTTTGTTTTGCTAATGTCTTTCTTTTTGCTAAAAACACATCTGCAATTTATTATAGCAGACTCCAGAATTTTTTCTGAATCAATACTTCCCATCGTGTGCATAATTTGAATTATCTAAAGACATATTCTATATGTGCTCACATATTCTGTTTTTGCTCTACTATGTAAAATTTTTTTTAATGTGTCTCTTATGGCACAATCATATGAGTTACTGGTGCCTCCCTCTAGGTTTTTGATGCCAAGAGACAAAGATTTCTGTCATGACTTAGTAAGTGCATGATCAGTCTAGCTAATAGAAACTCCATCTGTGTTCTTCGCCAATGTTTGTGAATAGTTGTAGCAGAAAATGCAGTACTCTGTAAAGGCACTTTATAAAATCTGTTCAAAGTAATCAAGTTCAAATATCATGAAACACTTGTATTATTTCCAATTTTTTTTTAGCTTTTTCATTGCCTGTACTAAAATTGTAGAAATTGTAAGCTGTCCTACAGCTGTTGAAGATATTCAGCACATTCATCATCTAATAATCTTTATTTTTCTTCAGTGAAAGTAGATATATTGGTGAAGTCAATACTGAGCTATCTCCTTTTAATCTTAATTGAATGTTTGTCCACTAATGGCTTCAAAGGTATTTCTGTTGATAATGTATTTTAACTGTTCCCATTTCATGTCTTGTAGTCTTTCTTTCATTGTGAATGTAGATCCTTCTGTATTTCTATGTATCTTATCTCTGAGAAGTCTGTGATGTGTGCACAATTCTGCTCTTTTGCTATAACAGTTTGGGGAACTTTTGAAGTATGTAAGATCAGATGTTTCACGTTTCTAATTCCTATCTTTTTCCAAAGCTGATGGCTTTTATTCATATTGTTTTCCGTGTTTTTTTTTTTTTTAAGTTTTGGAGATGACTCCTTAAAATTGTTCTTTGCTGTAGATCAGAGAAGCCATTAGGAAATTTCTGTTTCTCATATACATTCTTTTAAGCTGTAGATGGAATCATTCCTAATCTTCTGTAAAAGTACTGAGCTCTTGGAGCATTTAGCTACGAGCAGATCTTCTGATCTGCTAAGCATGCTCAAGGTTCTTCTGTGAACTGAGTACAGTTTATCAACGTTTCTCTTGAAATGCAGACAGCAGAGTGTGAAAGTATGCTCCCACAGTGCTTAGGCCATGGCCAAATATACAAAATCACATCATTATATTTTCCTTGAAATTTTGTTTTTATTGAAAAGTTCTAAAGATGCCAAGGTGATGGGAAATTTCAGCTGACTCAGTCTCCTCTTTATCCGATTGTTTCAGGTACTGTAGATCATGGTGTGATGTAAGATTCTGAAAATTCCTTGTTTATAAAATTTATCGTTTTTGAGGGGCTTTAAAAAATGCCTTATGATGCTTTTCCCCAACTTAATAAACTGTCTCATGGGATTTGTATCATCTAATTATCTATAGGTTTGCTACCTATTACTTCCTTTGAAATATGAGTGATCAAAAGCCTTTACTGGTGATCATGTACGTTACCACGCAGATCAGTTAAAGATGTTAGTAATCTATGTGGGGCCACAAAACCTGCACATTGCGTGTCTCAGCTTCAGCATAAGTATATTTTCTTGGGAAATTTCTCTAAGTGGTTGAATTTTTTCTTCTCCTCTTCACCCTTTATTGCAGCAAAACTCAGAATAAAACCATCAAAGGTAACGAGCGTTTATTTTAAGTTAGGGTACATCAGGCAGTTTGACATTTTACACCTATTTTATTTTTCCTCAACTAAATGAGCACTGGTAATGCATATATTTTGTGTGCTGGAACAGGTCATGTCCCTTTCTGTCACAGTCCACCTTGTTTTGTGATTGTGCACCCTTGAATGCATAATGGAGATATGGGTACTTGTGCACAAAGAAACATAGATTAAATGAACTGTAAAGCTCTGTGCTTTATTGGACAGCAATTTTTGAACTTTTTTCCCCTGGGTGAATTATTCAAAAGATCTTTGTAAATGGTGCAGAACTTCAAATTGGGTCCACAGACTGTAGATCAGGTAATTGATTCTCCTCCTTAATTTCATTTGTTACATGATCACATTATTGCTTTCCCTTTTTTGATTAATTGTTTTTTTATTCGTGGTATTACACAAATAATCTAAACCAAGTTCCAGTAGCTTAATCTGTTGTTAATTAACATTTCCTCGGCTCACTTAAATTGTCCATTATGCTGTCTTGCAAGGTCATTTCTTGCTCAATCAGAACATGATTTCAGGTGAATATGTCTTGAATTTGGAGGAAGATTGAAGTTGATAGTGGTATGAGATGTGTTGGAAGTGATATTAGAAAAGTGACCAAAACCCACTGAAGAAAACCAGATAGAGAAATTCGGGAAGATTATATACTTTGGTTTTTGAGGGTTTTTTGTTTGTTTGGGGTTTTTTTGTATTTTTAAAATTTATTTTCCCCAAGAGTGCTTGAGTTTCTTCTTAAAGTGGCTCAGCATTTTAAGATGCAACTGTTTGCTTTGGGTAGCTTTCTCATGGGCTAAGAGACAAGAAGTCTGCTAGCCATGTTCATATGGAAGAAAAAGTCCTCACACTGTGAGTTCTCAAAGCTGAGCTTCTGCTGTGTTTATAACAAGCAAACGTTTTTGTATTTGTCACATGGAGAGAAAGTCCATTCTTTTGTAACATGTCCATCAGTGTTGTGTAGCTGCTATTAAGGCACTAAGAGGTGCTAACTATAGAAAACAGAGCTTCCTGTTCAGCTGCATTTTTTACTATTATTTTCAAACAGGTTTCTGATGTGAAAGCTGTAAAGAGTTGAATTTCTCCTGAGATAAGAAATTACAATTAAATGGAGACTGGTTGATCAGCCATGACACAGTGTTGTCAACATGAAATCAAAGGGGGGACAGTACATTTGCATTTGCTGCCTTTGTAGAGTGAGATTATGCTAACAGCATGGAGCTGCCTCACTCCCCTAGGAGCACAAAGGAACTCCACAGCTGCAATTCTGAAATGCTTCCTGAAGAGGTAAAGATTACACCTGCTCCACGTTGTCTCCAAACTGTTTCTGTGCTAGAATAGCCCCTGGCTCTGCCCAGTGCTTGCACTGCAGTTCCATGCTTACCTCCCATGGATGTGCTATGGGATTAATGAACTCTATGACTGCTTAAATTCTCATAATTAAATCATATTCCCATAACTCAAATTGATTAAAGGGATATGATGCAGGGTCGTGTCATTCATGAACATAAATGATATAATTTGGTAGCTTGCATTGTTGGTGTTCTTTGTTATCAAAATGGAAACATAGGAAAAATTTAGTATCAAGCTTTTCCAAAGTCCTATTTCATTTGAGCAATACAAACCCCACGTCTTTGTGTGTTTTTGCCTATATAGAACATACACATGTCAAAACTGACTACTTGCATCTCAAAATCAGCAATTGCTGTATGATTTACTGTGGGAAATTTGGTAGGTGTACAAAAGCATATATTTTTCTTGCATGCGTATCTCTTGTTAGAAAGGTGCGAAGTTCTCCAGCTGATAGACAGATATCTGCTGAGCACATTAATGAATTGTATCTATCTAAACTAATTTCAACACCTCTGTGTAGTATTCACAATGAAAATGTGTCAGACCAGGGAAATAATTATCCTCCTTGTGAACAGGGGTCATTCCTATGAGTGTTACATTAATCTGGCAAAAAGGACAAAAAGAGACAAGACGCAAAGGGAAAAAAATCAGTGGCTAAGGACATATTGTATACGTAGAGGACTTAAAAGCCAAAGTGGAAACATCTGCCGTCACTGTAGCTCTGAGGTCCATGCAGAGGAAGTTCAGTTCTTAGGAAGGGCTGCTTTTAGTGCAGGTGCAGAGCTGCTTTGGGTACATGTATTAGGGAAGATTACAAATAACTTTAAGATCTGAGAAGGGAAATAATGCTAAACTGAGAGATTGTGAAATATGTGATGAGAAAAACATTCACTTTTCATTCTGTTCTCCATTATGTGTGGAAAAATAATTCTTTCCCATCCTGAAGGAAAATCCTTTCCATGAGAAGTGCCAGAGCAGGAGTCTGTGCCTTCAAAAGCAGCAGGATTTGGGCTATACCCAGGAAACAATGGCAGTCAGGGAAGAAGAAAGGGAATTGCTAATCCCCAGGAAAGACCTCATCCTTTCCTTGAAGTGAATCCTATTTGTACTGTTCTAAGGGGCAGGAACAAGATGGAGAGAAAATGGGGTTTGAACTTCTCTAGTCTCTAAGGAAAAAAGTGTGCTGAAACACTTGCTTTTCCCTCTTACCCATAGTTCTCCTTTACAAATATATATTTTTTTTAATAGAGAACGAATTAGTCCTTCACTTGGGTGTTCCCCTCCGAAAAGAGAGAGAGGACTTTGAGATTATATTAGAGGTGCTTTTAATAATTACTTGCTAGAAACTAACACAAAAGGGAAGTGTGAACATGTTTGCAGGAGCTAGCAAAGCATAATGAGGGGAAAAGCCTTTTCTTCTGATTCTTATTTGTATTATCAACACCAAAGAGCTCTAAGTCATAAACCAGGACCACATGGGGAGGTTATGATTCAAATGTAAGAGACAACACATGGATCGAGACAGCTAAAGGAGCACAAGGAAACAATGAGGCAATGTTGGTCAGTATGAGAGAAAGCGTCTCGGTGCATTATTAGCTTAAACATTTTCTCATGTTTTTTTGTAGGCATCACAGCAAGAGAGTTTTAATGAGGGATTTGAAGGAAGATAATGAGGTTGTGTGGCAGATGCTTGGAAAAAAATCACAGAGGAGCTTGTTTAAAATATCTGACAAATGGATAATGGAAGCCAATATTATGGTCTAACTGGAGACAGAGCTCATTGGAGATGATAGGTAGGATGAAAATGAGGAAGAATTTGAAGATGAAGGCAAATAGCTCATATCTGATTATTTAGAAAATCATAAGCAGGTGTTGGTCAAAAAGGCTGGCACTTTTGTTCCATTAGATTCTGTGTGCAGGGATCAGAGTTAACCAGAGGAACAGATGTTATGATGGTAGAGATTTGAAGTGGATTATGACAGTCTGGACAAGATCTTTGTAGGTGAATATCAATGGGCATTCATTAAAGATGCTATGCAGAAATAACAAAAAAATTTAGGCTGAAGTGTATTGCACTGGACATTGACTTGTTTACAAAGGAGATGGTGTGATCTAAATTTCTAGAGGAACAGGTGACAAGTTTTATATGTAAAAGGGAAGCACTGTCTGGTGTTAAGATACAGGGGTGTCAGTGTGTAGATTGTTCCTCTTTTCTAATATGGAAAGCTAAAAATCTTCTGTCTGAATGAAAGCTATAAAGAAAGTTAAAAAATAAATACATACTAAAATATAGCATGAGCAGCCATAGCAACAGAAACTTCTGTTTGGTTTTCTTGGAGACATACTTATGCCATCCCCTTACATTGTTTCAAAAGCTTCAGGTCTGGTTACTTTAAATTTTAAAATAATCCTCACAATTAAAAGCTCAGTTTCAAGAGTGATTATAATAAAATGCTTGCAGAAAAAAAGGTTAGGTTCCCCAAAAATCAGGGGTTTAATACAGATGACCAAAGCAATTAGTACATGCCACAGTTGAGACCAGGTAGTTAATGAGAGATTTGAAAAAAACTAGTGCACACAACAGATTTCTATTTTAGCTTTCATAGAAGAGGAAGGCAAATACATATTCTTTGTGGGAAGCCTAATCCTATAGAAAAGTCAACAGGAGAAAAGACATGCTGAGCTGTTTTGTGAAGTAATTTTAAAGTACTTTGCATGGGAAGTCCATAAAGGTAGCTGGAGTAAGAAGCTAACATAATTAATGGACAGAACTTATAAACATTAAATTAATGATTTGCCTTAGCATTCACAAGTGAGTGGGTGACAGATGCTGGAAATGGCTGTAAATTTCCTATGAGAGGAAGAAGAAATACTGAGGGAAATCAAGATTATACCTGAACAGATGATCAGGATATTACAATGTCTAAAGATTAGTGAAACTCCAGGGGCAGATGGAGTCTGTCCCAGAGATGAGAAACCCAAGAACTTATGCGAGTATAGGCAACATCATACTATAATAGAAAATACTGATAGACTTAAAAGTGGTGAGTAGAAACTGAGAGACAGTAAATTAACGATATCTAGGGATCACTTATGCTCTTGAGGACAGTGACAGCTAAACATTCATTTTCAGAAAGGTATTATTTGTCTACAGGCAGAACTCGGGAAGGGAAGACATTTAATTGTTTTAAGTAGCAGTCTCAGATTAAAAGTTAGCTAGGGAGAGGGAGAAAGGCGTGTAAGTGCTGACAATTTCAAGAAGCTTTGTCTATAGCACAGTCTAAAGGGCCAGATTTTTAAAAGCTGTTCTAGCCAGCCAGCATCTCTTTGCATGTACATGCTCCTGGGTCTTCCTTTTCAGAGCTGGTGATTCTTTGCAGTGTTCTGAGGATTCAGTGGTACCAAGAAGGCTCTGCACCCATCAGATCCACAGTAGCATTGGTGTCAGATTGGGTTAAGTATTGGTCAGTGGCAGCTGCAGCAAACACTGAGACCTTCATCTTATTTGGATAAGGGAAGGTGATTATCTTCAGGAGGTGAAAGAGTTCTGGAGTTATCAGGTAATGAAAAACGCAAATGAAAGCAAATTACTTCAGCCATTTTATGAGGATCAGATCATGCTAATTACTAGAGCAACACAAACAGGAAGCATAAGTGAGTAAAACAGTGAAAAGTAGAATTTGTGTAGAATTTGGCATTTTAATATAAGTAAGCAAAGTAATTCACACTTGGGATAGCTTGGGAAAAGAGTTCAGTGAACTAGTTTGTACATACTGGGTGAAAAAATGCAAGAGAATTGTAGGAGGAACAAGAAAAAGAAAATACCCCAAAGTCACATGCAAATTAACATTAATCAGGAGGATGATTTAGATGAAAGAATTATAAGCATATAACTATTTTTTTACATAATTACTCATGTAACAAGAGAAAAACCCAAGCAACATTAAATTTCAATAAATACAACATTGAATATAAATTATTTTAGCCTGCTATAAAAAAATCACAAAATCTGTGATACCAAAATTTCTATTGACTACGTAATTTAAAATTTTCTAGTAAAATCTTGATATACAGAGAATGTCCATACATAAAAATATATGGGCTAGTAATTCTGGAAAGGAAAATATAGAGGTCTGTGTTTATTTTAGCCACAGCACTTATTTCTAAAATGAAAATAAAAATGCGTATGCCACCAGTTATGGCAACAGTCACTAAGTCATAAAACTTACTGATGAACAAAATGCCATTAGTTCCATACTTAATTTGTCATTGACCTGCTCTACGTAAATATAAAGCTGGTTATTACAATCTAGCAACTGTGGTATGGCTGTGAGTACATCCCCTGAGTTTTTCTTGTCGAGTGGAAATGTCAAGATTATATTTTTTCTCTCTGTTTTTCCAGTACAAAACCTCTTACAAAATCCACAGTTCTTAACAGTGCTGATTGATGACCTAAGACCAAAGTCTTTCAAAGTTAATGGAAAGACTCCATTGTCCTTTTGATCAATCCCTCTGTCCTCTGGCATTTTGGACTCGTGGCTTTTTCTTCAGTAAGAAATGATTTCTGTTGTTTCCTCTTTACAGAATAAAGGAGATCTACTTTTAATCAGACCTCACCAGCAAAGAATTTGTTTCTCAGGAGACAGAAACCCAGTTTTCAGAGTCAAAAAAGATTTTGAGAAGTCTAGGGGTGGATGAGGAAAGATCTTGCTAGAGGCCTCAGAGAATTTGTGAGAGAGCTCAGAGGTCTTAATATAATGTTTCATGGTTCCAGGGTTTGAGGGTCTAAACTGGGAGACTAGAGACTTTACCAGGGAGGATGGATCATACACCACAAAACCCGGGATCCATGGACTCAGTGGGAACCATTGGGGACATTACTTTGTATTGTTGGTTAATGATGAATAACAGGCTGCAAATGCTGAGGTGGGTTGGAGGCGAGAGTGCAGAAAGTCTCCCCTTTCACGAAGAAACACATTCTTCCTAGAGAAAAAGATGGCAGAAGTCTGGTACACTGTTATCCCTTAGTGTTTCAGTTATAAATAGTTGCAGTAGCTTCCTAGACTAAGCATATTCTTTTTGCCATCCCATTGTCATTGCAAGCGTCAAATGATCACTGATGCCAGAGCTGCACCCTTTAAATCTTCCAAGTCAGGCCTGCTTAGTTTGCTGACAAAAAGAAATTTCCCAATTCAGTACTGTGGAGTCAATAAAAATGTGGCTGTGGCAGAGCAAGGTGCATTCTCTTCTCCCTGATGTACCATAATCATCAAATTGTAAGCTAAGATACAATTCCAGAAATAACGTTGCACATAATAGTTGATGTATGAAGCGGAAAGAACATAGTTAATTTGCAGAGGTGAATTTGAGCTTTCATGTCCATCAGACAGGAAAATCTGGTTTTGACTGCAGACTGAGAACATTTTAAATGGAAACCTCTGATGGAAATATATATGGAATGCAAAGAAGTGTTTATATGGTCAATTTTCTATCCAGATGAACCTTCCTATTTCTTCCTGTCAGTTTTACTGGAACTTTGTACTCACCTCCTTGCAGTTTTTCCTTGTACATTTTTCTGACTGTAAATTTTTTCATGGTTTCTTGTTTTTACAGAGATATTCTATGTCTTGCTGTGTGAGAAACAGCACCTCTTTAATGACTTAATATAGGATTTACAATCCAAAAGACAAAAGTATGTAACTTTCATTGCAATATTACATTTCTAATTCTTACTCTAGTCAGTGTTACTGTATGGGTCTTTTCTCATAGAAACAGTGATTCAGGACAGCATCTAAACATTAAATCTAGTCTTTAAGATATTTTCAGGGACAGCACCTTAACCTGCATCCCTGCAGGCCAGATAGTGTCATTTTTGGATGTAGGTAGCTTACTGCAGTGGAATTTAAAGTGTAAATTTGAGTATTCTGTGATAAAAATATCTATGCTCTTGCTTTTTTTCTGGGATAACTTTTTGTTGTTGTTTATGCACAAGTGGTCTTGAACTGCCTTGAACTTACTTCATGGTAAGGATAGGTGTGTGGGCTCTAACTGTGGAGCAGCTGACACGCAGTGCCTGAATCCTTTGTTCAGGTATCAGTGTCACCACAGCAGATGCGCAGCTAGCTGGGAGTGCAACTTACGTACGGCCACATTTTTCCCACTCAGATATCGGTATCAAGATATGCCATAGTATTGTTGGCTGGTGCTTCATTCTGAGCAGATGGCAGGACTGAGTCCTGCATAATTGGCTTGGATACTTTGATAACAGTGTATATTTTTTCAGAAAAGACTATTCTTGGAGGTTAAACAGGATTTTTTTAAATGTTGTCCAGCAGCTGCATATATCAGAATGGAGTAGGCTGATAATTTCTTGACAAAGATCTTTTTAATGAAGACTGAAGGTATTGACAGGAAATGGCTTGGTGAATTTGAGTTTCAGTTCTTCTTAAACACATTTGTTTGGTTCAGAAGGAGCTTCTTTGTTGCCAAGAAATGAAAGACAAAAACTTCTGGGTGCAGAGCAGGTGAGGTGGTAGTATGCCCATCTCCATTTACACAGTTGGTTATTTTTTGTTCTTCCAGTACAAATCTACTTAAATGTTGGCCATAAACCTTGGCTGCATTTTAATATTGGCTGTGTACTTGTGATCTTTCTCTACTGATGCTTAAAAAGGGCATTGACTCTTCCTTTTATTTGATTTCTGTCTGCAGCCATAAAATTAATCTCCCAGTCTCATGCTGCAATGAGCTGTGTCAGTGGAAGAGAGATAAGTTTCATTTTTTTTGCCTTAAAACTTCTTCCAAAGTTACAAAGAGTTGAGCGCATTTACTTTCTCTTTTCAATTTTAACAAAGCCCTTGTCTTTTTTTCTGCATTTCTATTTTATCCATGTCATTTTGGTTCTTTTGTTTTACACTTCACATTTTTTCCAGACTCTTTTTTTTCCCCCTTCAAGCCTAGTTTATAGTCTCTGACAGGATTCTTTCTATGCTATCTGCCAAAACATCTGTTCCTTTTCTGAATAAAAAGCTTGCTTCTCCAGAAAGTGTCACACGGGTCCACACCAAGTATAAACCTTCATTCCTCTTTGCAACTTTTCCAGTGATGGACTAGTACTGGGAAGCTTTGTATTCTTGTCTGTCTTGCCTCATTTTTCATTATGCCAAATTCAGTAGTGTAGAGGGGCAAAAAAATAATTTGGATTTAAATGTACATATGTCCTTTCAAAATATGCTAGTACTTATATGTACTTCCTATTCTTAATCTTGCAATTACTTCCTGAATTTCTAGTCAAAGCAGATACTTATTAGCTTCAAACTGATTCTACTTAAAAAAATTCTATTGCCTGTTCTTTTCTGCCAGGACCACATTTGAATTACGACTCTCACCCAAAATGTAACAAAACTGTCCTTGATTCTTCTTGGATTCATTTTGGCAATTCTACAATTTTGCAGTCAAAACAATGTTCACAAAAATTTTGGGTTGCCATGAGAAAATTGTGTAACTTTCAGTATTTTGATAATTCTGATGCTGTTGACAGACTTGCTTCTATTGTAAAGTTCTTAGACACCTTTAGGAAAAGTGAAGTATTTCAAAATAATATTATTTTTATATTGTGCTCCCACAGAAATTAAGATTCAAGTAATTAGTTTTTGTTACATGTTATAAATGGTCAATACTAGCATTGGATAATCTAAATATTTTTATCCAGTATGGAAAAAATATTTATTGTTCTCCGTGTTGTGAAGTAAAGGAAAAAAGTGGTTTTCATATGTATTTGTCTGTGTTATAATTTGCTGTTGATTTGCTGCTGAAATCATTGTCTTTGGGCTATAATAATAACTAAGAAGAAGAGGGTTTACAGTGAGTAGTTTTAAGTTCCTGCAAACTTTTGAGCTTTAGTGTGGTAAATAACATGATACAACAGTGGATAGAAACTTCCCTCTGGACTGCATCTGGTTCACCAATTCAGTCCCCTGAAGTTTTAATTAGTTTTCACAGAAATTAATGAGTAATTTTTGCTATTTTTTTTTGTCTTTGCCAGAAATTTCTTAATTCGTTAGATGAAAAATGTGTATTTCCAATGTAATATTTGTAGTAGTTACTTAGGGGTTTCCAGTGTCAATCGGGTATGGGGATGGAGAAACACATTCTGTTTCGTTGTTCCCTCTCTCCGCCAGACATAAAGAGAGTTTCTCCAGGTGGCAGAGATTTGATAAATGCTGGGAAGCTGTGTAAAGAGAATTGCTAAGGAAATTGAATTCAACCCTTCTCCATGGCTCGATATCCCCTAGAACAGGTGGCCTGGCATGCTGGCCACGAGTTCCTGTTGACTGAGTCCCTCCAATACCTCAGTCCCCTCGTGCTGGGGATTTGTTTGTGAAAGCTGGCAAGCTGCCTTCCTGGAGGAGCTGCAGTAACAGAAAGCGGGCTGGGAATGGTTCAGAAGTCCTGAGTGTTTTCATGGCTCTTGCTGTGTTTTGCTGGTTCTTTGAAATGCTTAAGAAAGTTGGTGTGTGATTTGTTAGATGAAAGTTTGTAAATTCTCAGTCAAAGAAATATTTCCAACACAGCACACTTTCTCAGTCAGCTTTCTGTGAGGACTTGCGTATGTCTGTTGCCAAGATCTTTGGGCGGAGAGAGTTTTTGATTTTTGGCTTAAACTGGCCAAAATATTTATTTAAGAATAATTTTTGTTACCTGTGTAGGCCTGTCTTAGTATGATCAAGACAGCAGAAAATGGGAAGTGTTCTCAGTCCTGACTAATATCAATTACTTGTTTAATAAGTTGCTATTGGCTGGGCTGTTCAGTAACCATGTGGAACAGATTAGAACTTCTGCTTATGACATCGTAGTTCAGGAGTAACTCCAGTAAAGTGAGTCATTTTCCTATTTGCATACAAAAAACCAGCATTCTCTTTTTGTCTCTTGAGGTGCAACTTGAGTGGCTGGTAGCCCATCAAACTGAGAGGTACATTTAATGTGTTCCTCTGTGAAGCCTGAACTCAGTTTGCAGGGAAAATTATTCTCTCCAGTGAACAACTACAGCGATTTGTATTTACTTTGGAAGATCTACATTTTTCAATGGATAAAAATGAAGAGAACAAGGCTCTGACATTACAAAAAATTCAGTGCAGACCTCTAAGCTAGAACTGTGCGAGCTGTTTCCTGAACCAGTCAGCACAGAGCTGCACAGTGCCCGAGTTAATAAGGTCTACTAATAGGTGGATTTAATTAGCTGCTGCACAACTTGATGTCCACACAGTTTGTCTGCTTTGAGGGACCTTGCTAGTATTTCTGTCTGGGATATTAATCAGTACAATCTCAGGGCAGTGGACACTGCGTTCCAGTTTTCAATGATGATGTGGTCTAAGTATTACAGAAAAGTAAACGTAATGCAGTACAGAATTCTTCAACAGGCAGGTTTAAAACAGAAATGTGGTTCTAATCTTAGTTACAAATATGATCTTAAATCCGGTAAAAAACCAATATATATTGACAAACACATGTAAGAAGCATGAAACTGTGTGACAAACCATAACAGTATTAGGCACTGGCAATTAAAGGAAAATTATTATCAGTTTAATGTGATTTTAATCTGGCAGAAAATGTGCAGGTAGAAGCTTGTGTTCTTCTGGTTTTAAGTTTTGCAGTAAGACCTGAGTGCATGGTAGACAATACTGCCTCTATGTTTCTTCTCTCTCAGTTAGCAAATGTTAGTCTGAAATATAACTGATTGTAGATTTGAAAATAATCAAGGAAGAAGTTTAGATTTGGAGATACAGAATTTAGAATAACCAAATCATACTCAAAAGAATGATTCAAAGAAAATGTTCTCCATGTTTTAACTTGAAATTTGGGGAGGGGAAAACGCTTTTGTTCCTCTTTTTGCTGCATGATCCTTTTTTAGAATGAAATTCAAGACAAAGTGAATCTCAGCTGGTTTGGAATTATATCACCATCTGGGGGAAGATTTTGAAACAAGCCAAAACTAACAGATTTTCACCAGTCCCTTAAGAATTCTGATTGCCAGGGGTTGGGCATTTATTGGGAGCAAATTGACAGTGCAGTAGTGTGAGTCTGCAAGATTGTCTTGGCTGTGAGGTCTTCTTGGCTGGAGAGACTTTTTTTGATTCATGTAGAATCACCTAGAGCTCAGCAGATATTTTTAATGTTTCTCGTTAGACAGTTTCTTCTACTTCATCTGGAAACTATGGCCAAAGCTGCAATTAACATTGTCAAATCTGAGTGTATTCTTGATGATGTTGTTGGTTAAAACCAGTGTTGAACAGAGAGGGTCAAGCTGCATGCCTCGGGGGCTCTATAGTGTACTTCAGAGTCCCTCGGTAAGGATTAGCAATTAAATTACTAGTTCAAGTCCAGGAAAGGTCAAGAGTGATTAAAAGTCTTTGTTCCATTGGTTAGTGGGAAACAGATGTAAAATGAAGTGATGATCAAAATCCAATTCCTAGTAGATATTTTACATCATAGACACCAAACTCCTAATGGTCCCTTGTTAGCAATCTGATTAGAATGGACAGTAATTGAACAGGCACAGAGAACTGTCATGCAGCTTCTACTGCCATTCCCCATAACCAAAATTACTGCCATTTTCGGTCTCAAGGACAAGCTGAAAAGTTGCAGTCTGAGATTTTTGTGTTTTATTTGGAAAACTTTCACCCTGAGTAATATCAAATAATATTTTGGACGAAAAATAAAGCTGAAAATTATTTGAAGGGCTCTGAATGCAGAATAACCTTCAATTTAACTCTGGCAGGTTTTATTTGATAATTTTAAATATATGTGGTTGATCCTCAGCTGGATTAATCTGACATGGATCTGCTGAAAAATTACTTAAGTAGTAGTCAGTGAACCCGGAAAAAGATCTGATTCTGGATTACTCAAAGTACACAATCATATTGAAGTATTTTTAGAGAAAGTATAGCAAAATTATGTGTATTATCCATATAAGGTCTGCCCTTCTTTTTCTTGCTATGAACCAGTTTAGGATTAGGTGAGAGGTTGTATATTAGGGGCTTAAAATGAGTAAGGGTTTGGGGCTGGGGCTTAGGCTTCAGGCACTTGCTTAAAGTTACTACCAGGATATAGCAAAACTTTAAATTCCAAAGCTTTGTATTCTCATACTCCTGTAACTCGTGAGTGATGGAATGTCTTTCTTGTAAATATGATATCTTTTAGACCAAATCTGTCTACATGCTGTTCTCCATGGAAAAGCTGTTCTGAAATTATCAGGAAATCTATTCTATTAATTAATCTAGGAATATTGCTGGATTACACTAGATGAAAATTCGTCCATATTTTAGCAACAAAATCCATAAGATAAATGGACAAAAAAAAATTCAGTGGATGAATAAAATTCTTAAAGTATCTTGTAACAAGTACCAGCTGGACTTTTCTTGCTGTTCTACAGTCTCGTCTTAGCTATTTATAGAGCAAACAAAGAAAACACTCTAGAAAGCTAATAACTTGAATAAGATAAGATTCTTCTGGTTTCCACTAAGTTTATAAAAATTACATCATTAGATTTTTATAAAGAAATTTGAAACAATGGAAAAATATTCTTGTTATTCACTAGGTAGCTTATGTACTACCCAGAGCTGGTGTTGACTGACTGCTGAAAGATAAAGGGGAACCAGAGGGATTGACATTTTGAAAGACATTTATAATGTCTTCCAAATTGTGAATCCAATTTTATTTCTTTTTTGGTTGTTGTTTTACAATGACGTTGCAACACAATAATCATACTGGACATTAGTATGATTATTTTCACTATAGTTTTTTGGCAGAGGAACAAATCAAACATTTCTCATTAACAAGGACAGTTTTTCCTGCTCCTGTAGAAAACTGGGACCACCCAATGGTCTTCAAATGGTTTTCAGGCTTCTTGTTGACACAACTCCCTTCTAAGCTGACTTTGTTTCCTTGAGCTCTCATCCTTTTCAAAACAGCTAGTGGCATTATGTATAAGCAGTTATTGGAATTGACCTTTTTATTGGTACATACTGGATATGACATGGGAAAGAGAAGTCCAGAGATTTGTACTAACTCTTAGCTCTGCAACTGAGTTAGGTTACCAATATTTCTTCTTTTAGCTTTGCCTTTGCCAAATCTGTTTCAGTGAGAAATCTTTCCAGGTCAGTGACTATATATGTTTAGCTTCTAGTACACCTTAACTCTGACCACAGGGAGGTCTGTGAGCATTGCAGTAATAGTATTAATATATAACACTAACTGTAGGTTATGAAAGGATGTCTATTCTGAAAATACATTTAAGAGAAACACAAGCAGGGGTGTCATTTACTGAAAAATGGAACTGCTAAGCATTTATATTTAAATTAAATGCTTTTATGAGTTCATTGAATGTTATTTAGGAAGTATATTATAGCAAAGACATGTTACCTTCTGCCTTAGAATGAGGATATTATTGCTTTTTCATAGTTATCTTTTGTATCAGCAATTGGCAGGTAACAAATGAAATTTGCTTGCTAATGTAAAATTGTTTTGCTCAGCCACAAAGATATAGAAGGATGAGACAATGGAAAAAAAGTGATTTGCTTTTTTGGGCAGACATATGAATGTAACAGTGATCTTGACCTGTCTTTGAAGAAATGTTTATTCTGTGAAAGGCAAAGCACTTAATTCCTGTCTGAATCACTCCACTGAAATCTTGTTCATGCAGGAGGCTGCACCAGTGGAACTGAAGATAGAATTGGCTCAAATATTTCAGTGTGGTCAGGGTGGTGATGTTTAGAACTGTCTGAGGTTAACGCAGAGTGGACTCCATGTATCAGTTAAAAAAGATGAAGGCTTTCTGAAACTTGGTGTGAAAAGTTTGTGTTCCTCTTTCCATTTTTTTGTGCCACCTCATTTCCTAAATTGAGCAGATTTTGGACAAATAATGCCTGATTCTCCCTGAACCCTAATTTTTTTATACTTTAAGAATGTGAAAACAGGATTTTGAGTAAGTAATGAAGCCCAAACTTGTAAGGACTTCAGCTTAATTTTCCAGAATCTGGGGTTCTCTTTAAATTTAGAAAAAACCTTCTGGCAACCAAGATTTGCAGGTTTCACTTTAGTCTAAGCCTATTTTGATAGAAAAAATGAATTTTTTTTATATACCTGAGAAGTTCTTGGGATACAAGGTCAGAGTAATAAATGTTATTTTTTTGTTCTTTATGTAGGAAAAGTTATATAATCACATCACTACTTTATTACACTGCAGTCATTTTGTTACTATGCAATTTAAAATATGTTAGCCATCAGCATTTGGAGAAGGCTCGTAGGTGTGTAGCACTGTATTATAATCTGCCTGCAAGACTACATTTCTTCTAGTCACCCTGTCTGGAAAGGCAGTGATAGATCAAGACACTGGAACTAGTTTTGGGGTGATCTGGTAAGCTGAGAATGCACTGTATTTGCATTAGAATAACCAGTGCTCTAGAGCTGCAGTATTTCTCTTTATAAACTGCGTTAATATTTCTTGCTAATTGGAAATGACTGGACCTTTTATGAAGGCTGAAGGTTAGAAAAGTTCTGAAGGGTTTATGAAACTGGTACTCAAGTCTTGTTTAAAAAATAGAAGTATTTCTGTTTATTTGAAGGTGTTCAGCAAAAGTCAGCAGGCATAAAATAATCCCAAAGATGTCAGCTTACTAGACCTTGAACTGTCTTGTATTTAACTCAAGTCAGTACATCTTAATAAGAATTTAAAGTGACGCATCAGAACTGCTCAGGAGAAGACTCATGGCCCCCACAGACAAGTTCACAGTGCTGCTCATCCTAGAAGTTGGCAGGCTGGAGCAATATTCACGTATTCCCTTCCTAAGTTTTTTTGTTACAGTGTGAAAAACTTAGCAATGAATAACCTCCTTCAACTTATGTGTCAATGCCCAAAGGACTCTTAACTCATCTCAGTTTAAATTAATGACCTTAGTGATAGTATTAGCAATTGGACCATGGCTCTCATGAGCCAGCTATTTGCATATGGAATTTGATTAATCCTGCTGGCTATCAATTTTCACTTTTAATTAGATGTGATACTATTGCAGGAGAAAATACAAGACTACTATCAGGCAGAGACAATGTTGATTTTCTGTTGAGTATTCTATTTCATTTTGTTTGGCTGTGGTAAATTCCCTGACAATGTCTGTTTGGATCAGCTCAGAAAGGTACCATAGACCTTAAAACAGGTCTGTGCAAGCTCAGTGATAGCACAAAGAAGCACCATATTGATTGAATATTAATGGTTTATAGGATGTAGGGAAATTGGTTTATAGTATCCTCTTCCAGTACTCTGTAGCTCTATTCCTCTTAATGGTATACAGGTCTCTTGCAATACTGTGTCCAGAGTCACATAAAGACCAGCTCTGTAGGCAAGTGTGGCTATGACTTTTACTGAGGCTACTTGGTTTCCCTGCATCCTGACTGAGCAAACATATACTGATGATAAAGTCCTGCTCAGATTTGGATCAAGACTAAATTTTGCCTGGACCTTGTAAATATGTAACATGTGGTGTCTCCTGATTTCCAACAGGCCAATTCATATTTCTTTGACATCTTTGCACTTCAGAAACATTGCAACATGTTTGTGTATGTCACAGCCAGGAAAACAATGCTCAGCACTTGGCTTGCCCAGCAGAGCTGGTGCCCACATGCTGCTTACTGCTGAGCATACCCCTGTAAGAATTAGCAGACCTTGACAAAACCGTCAAAAAAATCTCAATAAAAATTAATTGAGTACACTTGCAATAGAATAGCTCCTTAATGCTTCCCTTCCTTACTAGAACAACTTTAAAGAAATACACCTCTTTTCTCAGAAATGGATTTTAATAGATGTTGATATCCACTGACTCAACAAACGAATGATCAATGCCTTTTAAACAAACACAGTTAGAAAGGCAGTATATTGCTGCATCTGGTTAAAATTCAAAGAGAAGAAAACCTTCTTCTTTGAGATCACAAAAGACTTCTCAGAAGTCAGTATGTGTATCCGGCACGGGCATAAGGTGAAGATGAAGGCCTAAATATTAGCAGGGATATGCCAAACTCTGAATATTGGAACAGATTCCTCTATGTTTTTAAAATGCCTTTCCTGAAGTATTCAGCTGTTTGCAATAAATGAATAACTCATGGTGAAGAACGGGGAGTTTTAATGAAAGGAATCTATATTTTTGCAATAGAATTTCTTGCACTTGTGGGAGGCCTTTTTTTTTTTTTCACAAGTATCTCATATAGATATGAAATTCCTTTGTGTGGCAATGTGCACTCTGCCAGCATCATTGGGAGTTAAATCTCCTCAAAAGACATCTTTGTTCAAATTCAGGTTTCTAGGATGCACCTATGAATGTGGAAAGTGACTCAGCTGTATCAACATTCTAATGTTTTTTCTCTGGAAAAAATATGGTGTCAGACACATGAGCAATAAACTATTTGTGTGTATTTAATTTTATTAAAAGTTTGCATTTTACAGTGGATGATTGGAAACTTCATGTAGAAAATGAGTAATATTAATAGAGTATGTTAATAGTACACAATGGCCTTGTCCATTATATAGTGCCAGGGTATGTCAAGCTATAATCTTTTTCACTTTCTTCATAGGATATGGGTACTCATATGAAAATGGATACGTTCTTCAGTTTGTTACACATAAAGCAAACTATAGTCCAAACTTTGATTAAAATGTTGCTCTGTGGCCTTTCATATAAAACCTAATTTTATTTAATATTACTTTCTACATGTATGCAGAAAATGGCAAGCTAATATTAATAAAAGAAGGCTTACAGGAATGTGGAACAAGAACAATAGATCCTTGTCAAAATTTATTTACCTAGCTAGACTTTCATTTCAAAGTTAGCAGCACTCTGTGTTACTGGCATAATACAGGGGTCTTAAAACTGTGTTAGACATTTTTAACCCACTTTAATTTATTCCATCATAATTTAATCCCCTGCTGAACGGGGATGGGGTGAATTTTCAAAAGTCATAATCCACTGAAGTAAAAAATCTGTAATGACAACATAGACAGCAGGCTTCAAGAGTTTAGTTTAAATTCTTTCTAAAAATGTAAAACATAGGGCAAGAGTTAATAGGATATTTCACAGTTATATTTCAATCCTTTTCCAAATCTTTATACACTCACTTGCATCTCTGCCATCAGAAATATTTGGGCTCGATTTCTATTCTTTTAAGGCAAAACCCAGAAAGCTGTAAAATTCTAATGCAAAGATTTTCACAGAGTGTTGTAACTCATTTGGTCCTTCAGTTCACAGACTTTTATATGTGATAGCATAGTATTTCCTAAACTGAAAGAGAAATGATGTTTTACAAACGGAACAACTTCCATTCTGTCTTAACTGGGTAAGAAAATGAAATTAAGATACAGAATACTGCACTATCTTCATCCTTCTGCTCCTCTAGAATTTTTACAATTAATTTTATTGGTGGGTCAAACTTTGGCCCACAAATTGATTGGGAAAAGTTCATGCATTTCCTATGCACTTGAAATCTATGGTTTTACACTCTTCCTTGACTATCACCTTTGGAGCTGCCTAGTTCTGGAAGTATCTGTAACTCAGACAACACCTTATGTTCTTTAACCAGGAAGCTCCTCTAGTGCCAGCCATAGACTTTTACAGCTTTGCCTGGCCTCAGTGTCCAGGCACCAAACTTCTGCCTGAACTGCATAGGAAAAATGCTGCTTCCTTGCTAAGTTTTGTCATGCTGGACCAGAATTTAGGTGGCATCAGATGAAGCTGGCAGGTGACTTGTTCAAAACAACAGGATGAGAAAGTTCTGAGAGTCTGAAGCAGGATGAGGTGGTAGGGTGTTTCACATGGTGGAAGTTTCACACAGAAACGGACAAGTTCTTGTAAGCAATATTTATTGAAAATGAATAAATTCATAGCCACACCCCCAACTTAAGAAGTCCTTGATCTGCAAGACTTGAAAATGAAAAAGATTCTCTGGTACAAATAGCATACTCTTCCCCTCATTTTGCATTCGTTGATAAAATGGACTTTTATCTGTTGTTGAATGCATGGTACAGGACCAGATGGACTTCCATTTTGACTTGCTAATTCTTTCAAGCTCTTAAATTAAATAGACAATGGCAATAATTTCCTTTTTTTTCCTCTCTCTCGAAAAGCTACGTTTGGATAGAAAGCAGTAAGTTTTCTTCTTTGAAAAACAATGACAGCAGTGCCTGTCTTCCCTCCTGCTTTCCAGGAAAAGGGTGGAACAAACAGTAGGGCTGGCTTTTCATCACTTCCTGTTGTGGATTTGTAATTTTTGTTCTTGCTTCAAAGGTCGCAGTGTTATCCAGGCACATAGGGGAGCCTGGATGTTTAATTCTGAGTGTACACCTGACTGCCACGGGAGAAGGCAGTACTGGCAGAATGAAGCTGAGAAAAAAAGGACAAAGAGAAAAGTATCCATTAGGGCACTGCTACTAGAAGAAATGTCTCTGTAATTACAATCTAAGTCTGATTGATTTAAAGTACCTGTCTGTCTTAGATGACTAAACACTTTTTAAAAGCCTGCTTACTAAACAGTTCTTTTAGTCACTAGTGAACAAAACAGACTTAAGAAGACTAATTTTTTCAGATCCTAAATACTTGTGGAAATTTTTCATGTGATGAAATCAAACTGAAAAGATAACAGAATAGTACAAATCTACACTGTTTCTTAAAGGGAACCTCCAGATGGGGAATTTCCTAAATCTAAAAGGAGGAACAATACTAGCAAGCGTGCATGCCTTGCTGTATGAGTACCACATCACTCTATCAGCTTCAGCATGCTTACACATGTATAGGGTGGCGCGCACTTCAGCATGACTAGAGAATTTCAGAAGGCATTTACACAGAGCATTCATTGCCCTGCTTCCAGCCTACAGCCTTTGGGTTCTCCCCATAGAATTGTCTCCAGGGCCAGCTATGCACCATAGGTCAGATTGTTCTTGGTTACTATTGGGCAACTAGGTGAAGAGCATTTATTCAGTTTGGAAGGTTGATCAATAATTCATGGAGGTAGAGGACATAATCCATTCTGTTTCTCTCTTGATTATGGAATAGGCCTAGAATTCCAGGTGAATGAGTAGATCAGTGAATCTCACCCAAGATTATGGACCGGGCTGGCAAAAAATATGATCTACTTCAGGAATTAATAGCTGGTAGGCCACCAGCTTTATTCATTCAGTCTGTTACCATTCACAGGGCTTGTGGTGGAGTCACAGCTTAGCCCACAGTCCAGGAATGCAAGGGAGAGGAAATGAAACTCTAAAGCAAAATTCGACAGAGCAAGTCTTAAGGATTTTTATTGAGACCAAACACTTAAGGTGTTTTACCATCTTTGCATTTCCTGAAAATTATTTGAAACTAGCTAGTTTTCAGATTTATTTACACCAGGCAACTTACATGGTGTAGAAATCACTGTAAAATTGTAATTTTTGCTAGCTTTTTTTCTTTTGCAGAACAGCCATTCCAATATCCTAATATTTTATGAAAACAACTGTTAAGAATTATAATGCACCTAAATGAAGCAGTGTTGCTACTGTTTTATTAGTACCCTCATCTTTCTGTGGGTACAAACTTTCTAATTAGTCTTTGATTCTCAGTCAGATCTCAAAGAGATATCAACTGATAGAGCCACTGTAATTTCAATGATGTTAAATTTCACTGAATTTATATCAGCTGTTGTCAGCTGAATTTATATCAGCTTCTTGTCTTGCATAACTGCTGTTGTGTGAATGATGAAAAAGCTCAGGTAGCTACATTTTTGTTTTAACAAGGGCCATTTGAATCAAGAATGATAGCTCATAGATTAAAACCAGAAAAATACAGAATTTAAAGCTGAACTGAGCACAGTTAATAGTAGTATTCTGAATTTTGTGACTCCTAAGGATGTTCTATACAAAAATTGCAGTAACAATGTATGTTATATTCAATTTCTTAACCTAAAGCCAATAAAAAAAATGACCTCTGTTTTCTGTGTGACAATAAATTATAATTTTTTATGCTGAAATGAATGATCCTAAGTGATTATTTTGGAAACTATTATTGAAAACTTCAGATACTTCTTTTTATATGGTCAAGAATGAAAGGAAGTCACCATACAAATTCTGCAGGGCTCTATGCAAGGACCTCTGCTGTTCAGTGTAAATGTCAATGTAAATGTTCAATGTAAATGACTGGGGAAAGGTGAGTGAGAAAGTTTGTTGATGACAAAATATTTCAGAATAGAAATTATAAGAGCTGAGAGTGAGGAATGGGCAGAGAGATCTTATCAGAATAGATAAATAGGCAGTAAATTAAGGAATGAAATTCTGTGATAGCTAATGTAATATGGAACATGTTATAAATATAAATCCCTGCTCCATATATAATTAGGATTGAGATTTTAGTGTTAAGAATTTTTCACAAAAACATCAATTCAGTGCTCTTTAATGACAAAACCCAAATAAAATGAATTAGTAGAGAAAAAGGACTGAACAAGTAATGGAAGGCCATATTTGCCATCATACAGGACCGTGGTTCTGCCACACCTTGTATACTGCGTGCCATTCCAGTCTCTTCATTTTAAAGACAGAACTGGGAGTGGAGAAGGACAAAAAGGAGATTCAAAGGTATAGGTATAGAATAGCTTATGTGCAAGGATTATTTGAATGATTCAGGAGGCTGTTACTCAGGGCTGGAAAAGTGATCAATATCTGTTTACTATTATGAATGGATATAGTTGAGGCACGTACTAGTGAGCTAGAAGGAGGCTTCCTTATGCAGCTAGGAATCATCAAATTTTCCACTCACTGGTATTTGTAGAAAAAACATTTAAAGCATAGCAGCAAAGAAAATTAAGGAGGAGCATGGGAAATTTGGATAGAGACAATTTTCCATCTGAAGGGTTCTCCAAAGAAGGTGTCAGGAACCAGGTTCAAAACAAACAGTAAGAGGAAACAGAGCTGTGGAACTCATTGCTGAAGTATCTTATGAATGTTAAAAGTTTACAAAGGGTCAAAGTGAACACATGCACAGAAGATCAGTCTGTTTAGAGTTACTGAAACAGAAAACTCATTTGGTCCTTCAGTTCACAGATTTTATATGAGATAGCATAATATTTTATAAATTGAAAGAGAAATGATGAAACAGAAAACATGTACAGAAACAACATTGAGCTGACGCCTTAAAGAACCTGGCATCAGCAGAGGAAACTAGAATTATTGGACAGCCGAGAAGAAATTAGGGGTCTATAGTATGCTTGCCATGTTCTTGCTCTTCTTCAGGCATTTCTTATAGTTGCAATTGGAGACAAGATGATTTTTCTAACTGAGTCTTTGGTTTGATCCTGCATAGCCACTTTTGAGTTCTCATTTGACGCAGTAGATCATGAGATACTGTTCTGTTTGTCAGACTCATCTGAGTCTGCAGATTTTTTGAATGACACATCCTTATTCTTTTCATGTTGTGCAGCAAAAAGGTTTGTAAGTTAAAACTAGAGAGACCTGTTTCTGTGAAATATCCATGTATGTGGTTTTCCATGTTTGTCCTCCCTTTCCAAAGTGTCCATTTTAACAGGTACAAGTCCTTCAGTGTGTTTTACTCTCTCCCATTATAATCATAACTCCATTAACTTGCATTCTCAGTTTCTTTTTTTATTATCAAATACCTGTAGAATATTGACTTTGAATTTTCTGGAAATTATTCACTGAATAAAATGTTTCCATGCCACTGGAAACTTTGTACAATACCTAGACAGCTGCAGGAAGAAAAATTGATCTAAATGGAAGAGTAAACTTGGTCTTGTTTTCCGGCCACCCATTGCATAAACAGGATGAATATAAGGATGCTGGATTCAGTGAAAACTTTCTGAGGGCTGTCATGACTTGATAATGGTCCAGCTTATTGTAATGTCCATCAGTACTCTCCTACCTATGTTGTATCTGAGATTTCCTATCAAGGAAAGAAAATTCTGAATTCTTTTATACAGAGCATTTGCAAACACAGTGTTGCCAAATTCTTACAGTGCTATGCCAATAAAAACAATCTTGGGTTTTGATTAGTTATTTACCTGAAGAGAGAGATTTTCCACCTTGAGTATTAGATTGTTTGTTTGCATTTTCATTTGCTCTCAAGTAGTCATATATTCAGAGGAATAAATGCATAATTTCTAAACCAATACTGTAATTATAGGTAATGAGCTGTAGTAGAGCTAGAATAAAAGGAGAAGAGTGAGAAATCAAGTTGCATTCTGTACCTTTTTGAATTACTATTTTTTAAAATCTCAAATTGGTCAGTCTTAAATTAATGTTAATACACCTATGGTTGATTTTACACTGAGAAGAGGACCTGAATCATCACTTGAAGCCTTCTTGGTTTCCTGAAATTCCTTTTTAACTTCATTTTCTCTGCTCCAAATATTCAGGTTTGACTTGGCAAAGCATTCAGGGCTAAGTGTCTTGACAGAGAACTCCAAAATTTCTGAGGCAAATGAACTGTGTATCCTTTAGGAAGTCCTAAAAGAACTACATATATTAATTAAAATATGCTTAATGAAGTTAAACATTATAAAAAATTCCTCACCCTCAAAACATAGGATACAAAATAAATGGAGTATTCTATTTTAATGGATTAAAGAAATTAATTACAGATAAATTCCTGTGTCTTTTTAATGATGTTTTTGGATATTGTGCCAAATGAAACCACTGTCTTTCCTCCTTCAAAGAAGAAGTAGAAGAAATGGAATAACAATTTGTCAGTATTTGTTGGAAAAGAGTTACCAGGCAGTAGTAAAAGCTCCTGGTGCCTTTTCGATACCAGTAGACTTTACTAGGTAGTGGAAATCCATACTTTCCAGTAAAAGTACAAGACCAGAACCAAATGTCCATCTGCCATGCTCAATAAGTGCTTTTCCAATGACGCTTGTAGCACTAGATAAGCACTTCTAAATTTTTTTGCTCCTTACTATTTTTCTAAATGAACATTTCTGCCATCATCATCATTCAGAACCACTTCTGGCTATGCCGTCGCGGAGGAAATCCCCCTACTCAGCCATTTTGCAACACTGATTTATTGCACTGCAGTGGTGTTTTGGGTTAACACTGGTGAGCAGCTAAGCACTTCACAGTTCTTTGTTTACTTTCCCCCTTTCCCCAACGGAACAGGGAAGAGGAATGGAAGAATAAAAGCACAAAAACCTCGGGATCAAGATAAAGAAAAGTTTAATAAGTGAAGGATAAATAGTAGAAGAGAGAAAAGAAGAAAACAAACCAGAGCAAATGATGCAAAGGCAACACTCAACACACAACCAACTCCAGTGGGTAGAATGATGACCAACCAGTTCCTGAACAAAAGATGGCCACCCTCTCTAAACCCCCCACACTTCCTTTTAATTGCTAAGCATGATGCTACATATTATAGAGTATCTCTGGTTAATTCAGGTTCTCTGCTCAGTTGTGTCCATTCCCAATCCATTGTGCACCCCCACCATCTATTCACTTGAGGGGCTGAGAGAGAAGCAGAGAAGGCCTTGGTGCTGTACAAACTCTGTTCAGCCAGAGCTAGCTAGAACATTCGTGTGTTACCAGCATTTGGGTCAAAAGTCTAAGCCACTGCACCATATGAGCTGCTATGAAGAAAATGAACTCCATCCTAGACAGAGCCATTAAAATTGGGTCAAGCTTTTCAACGTTTCATGTAGGAGTGACACTTGGCTAGGGCAAAGAAGGCAACACTGGTTATAGTGAACTAATTGATAAGGTAGAATATGCAAGTTTCTGAATTTTATCTTCAAGGAAGAGGACAATAAAACCACCATAGAATTTAGGCTCAGTGTTTTATTATTGACTTTAAATTGGCTCTTTTTCCACACACCCCTAAAATAGGTCTATGTTTCAGTTTCACAATACTAAGTGCAAAGCCTCATGCTTTTGCATGCTCTTTCTTGTATTATTGCAGCCTTATTTTTGGGAAGAAGAGAGATCGAAGAAAACTGAATCAGTTCACGTGAAAGAACTGCTGCATTTGCAGAAATTCTATTACACAGCAATGCTCTGTGTTATTGGGTGTGTGGGTCTCTGAGGATACTTTCTATAGCATATAGTATACTAGCAGTATATGAAAAAGCAGTTGGATGGAAAATGTTAGTGAAGAACAATGACATCCAGAGCTTTTTTATTAACCCTTGTGGGCTGTTTTTTCAGTGCTCACACAGACTCTTGACCAGGAAGGGCAGGTTCAGACCTTTACTCAGGAAAGCAACCAGTTACCCACACTGAATATCACAAACAGAGGTCTCAGGGCTAACTGCCCAACCAGAAGTCTTTCAGGTATTACAAAATCAATGACAGTAACAATCAAGTGTGTCTGTTAGATTGGGTATGAAGCAGTATAGAATGAATGGAGTCTAAATCATCCATTTCCATTAAATATGCTGGCTTTCAAAAAACCACATGTATTGGATCAGTCATGAATCATTTCAGAAAATAACTCCTCCCTTTCCTGAGTCTTCAGTTTTTTATATCTGAAAAAAAGAGATACCTTCTATTTTAAAGGTTTTTATACTCCACATGTTGTTACATGGAACTGGTAGTCTAATCCTATGAAATGTAAATCATTACATGAAAAAAAAACAAAGGAAAAACAAACCGTAAGCAAAGAAAACGAGAGTGATAAGCAGTCTGTATCCTACCTACAGATTGCTGGCTTCCTAGCTGTGCTAGCTAACTGCTCAGATTCATTGTAGACTGACAGATTCATGCTAGACAGGCACATTTTTCCTTTTAACCACATTTCTTTTCTTATTTTTGCCCTCCTTCCCCATATGCCATAGAAAAAAAATATATATTCTGAGTCTCTTTCTCTCTCCCTGTGACATCTTCATTGCTGCTTCATTAACCAGTGCACCATCAGTGCATTTTATTACAGCTTCTCTCCTGGCCTACTGTGTTATTGCTAAGATGCAGCTATGAACTGGCTATCAAAATGCTAGTCTGTGTTTTAATCCTTCTGTCCATTCAAAAGAGGGGGAAGTTGTCTCTTTGGCAAAATCCTGAATTAAATCCATATTTTATCTATTATCCTTACTGGCCCCACATGAAATGGACTGCGGAGGTATAGTGTAGGATGTGACAGATTTATTTACCTATTTATTTGCTGTAAAAGGCTGGGGGCATATCTGCTATCTGATCAGTGTATTAAGACAATTTAGACTGATTTTATGTATGTGCCTTCAAATGACCTTGAAAAACTACTGAAGTTAATGAAAGTGTGTTTCAATTTCATGATTGTTAAGAAATGAAAAGGCCATGCTGTGATAGATATCCTCCGTGACATATACCTCCAGTTGTACCAGTAGGGAGGGGACGTGATTTAAATACTGTCTGGTTTCCAATGGGTTTCCTGGGTATGGAATGCACTTAATTCATTTTTAAGTGAAGAGAAAGATATAACTGCAAGTATGATAGAAGCACATAAACCAGTGCCAAAACACAGAGGAATATTTGAAACCTCATATGTAGCCATGAAAAGGGAAATAGACTTGATGGCCTCTTCAGAACAGTGCAAACGTTAAAAAATTGGGCAATGTGTGTGGTGCAAATTTTAGGGGGAATGGGACTACACGTGTTGTCAGTCCCTTTCCATCCACTCACTGCCTGCACGAATTCTAGCCCTCCCAGCTACGCTCTGTCAGAGCTCTCTGCCAGTGCTGCATGTTAGACAGCTGCGAGACTGCATCTGTTCTCTGTTTTCCACTCAATTAAAGCAAAGAGAAAAAATATAAATAAGACAAATTGCTCTGACAGTAAATTTTGTGAAAAACTATGTCTGAAATATATGATTTTGTAGGAACTTGGTGCAAGATTTTGTGTTCTTTAAAAATGTGATTTTGCAGGATTTTTTTATTACTGCTTTTAAATTGGTGCCTCCATTTTTTTTTTTTTTGTAAATATACAATAGGCTTTCTGTCGTACACAGATCACTATTTAATTTGGGGAGGAAATGGTGAAAAAAGCAGTGAAGCAAGGAAGGAGAAATGCTTGTCATACCAGACACAGACAAGGCAAATCAGTAGCTGTCTGTAAGGGATTATTAGAAAAGGCTGTGACTTCTCCTGCATTAACTGATGTGGAGTACACAGTATGTACAGCTGTCGACTCAAAACTCATTAAAATTTTAATTATTCTGTTATTTATATTGTAGTTGTGACTGAAGGTTCCAGTCAAGAACACAGACCAATGAGTGTTCATAAAAGGAGTAGGGAAATTGTATTATTATTATTAGATTCATAATGACAGGGACTCCAAGCATGGTCAGGCTGGCACCACCCAGACAGCACCCTGACAGTGGACTCCAGGGGCAGCAAAAATAAATGTGACTCTGATAGTGGAAGACACAGCAACTTTGCAGAGTGAACATTCAACCAAGAACACCTCACTCTGAGATGCCACATACATCCACATGCAGCCTGAAGGATGACAAGACTGTGTATTTCAGTTTTTGTAGTAATTCATTACACACTCATCACAGACATCACAACAGAAGAATAATATGAATGTCTGGGATTAAATCTGAAGGCCAATGTGAAAAACTCGCAAAGGAGAACTGAGTAATAACTACTTGGAAAGTGGAGGAAAACAGACATTTCTCTTAGTTTACTGAGTAGCACGATACAATTTAATTTCTCAAAAAAGTATTTCTCTATGATTTGGAAGTCTGGTCATTTTGGTCTCAGGTGGAAATGTTGGGTTTTGTATCACATATCTCAATATATTGTTTCTTTCTTCTTCCCTTCTTTTTCAGGTTACCTGTGCAAATTTAACAAACGGAGGAAAAACAGAACTTCTAAAATCAGGAAGCTCCAAATCCACACTAAAGCACATATGGACAGAAAGTAGCAAAGACTTGTCCATCAGCCGACTGCTGTCACAGACTTTTCGTGGAAAGGAAAATGATACAGATTTGGACCTGCGATATGATGCCCCAGAAACTTATTCTGAGCAAGATCTCTGGGACTGGCTGAGGAACTCCACAGATCTGCAAGAGCCTCGGCCCAGAGCAAAAAGACGGCCCATCGTCAAGACTGGGAAATTTAAGAAAATGTTTGGCTGGGGAGATTTTCATTCCAACATCAAGACTGTGAAGCTGAATCTGTTAATAACAGGGAAAATCGTTGACCATGGCAATGGGACGTTTAGTGTTTACTTCAGGCATAACTCCACTGGTCAAGGGAATGTATCTGTGAGCCTAGTGCCCCCTACAAAAATAGTGGAATTTGACTTGGCACAACAGACAGTGATTGATGCCAAAGATTCCAAGTCCTTTAACTGTCGAATCGAGTATGAAAAGGTTGACAAGGCTACCAAGAATACACTCTGCAACTACGACCCTTCAAAAACCTGTTACCAGGAGCAGACCCAGAGTCACGTGTCATGGCTCTGCTCCAAGCCCTTTAAAGTAATCTGTATTTACATTTCCTTTTATAGTACAGATTATAAACTAGTACAGAAGGTGTGTCCTGATTACAACTACCACAGTGACACACCCTACTTCCCTTCAGGGTGAGGACCAACTCGTGTCTGAGACTGAAGCCTGGGGAATAAAAGAGGTCGAATGACAGGGCTGTAACCTCAAGGAGGAAGGCCACATCTATTGCCTGGAATGTGTCTACCTGCTGCTGCTGATGTCAAATGGCTACAAATATGTTAGTGGAAAACAATCTAATGTAATTTTTGCCCAGTCAGCTCCATGTATCAATCTAGGTGTAAATCACTATGGATTTGAAATAAAACCATACACATACACAGAGACACACATTTCTCAGCGCACATTATTGAGATTCCTGTTAAGAAATCTTTCATTGTCTGATATCTAAGGATTCAGCATAACCTGTCATCAAGCAAAATGGATTAACTAGACAGTACAAGGTTTCTAATGCAGACTGTTATGGAAATCTCCTTGAAAGTCCTTTGAGTACATGCCAATCAATAATCCCCACTCATGCATTCTACTGCTTGGAGTAGCTGTACTGGTAAATAATACTGTAGGAGCAAATACTTGTTAAAATGGGGAAAAAGTGTGTTTAGAGTTCAGTATTCCCTATTATATGAACACAGCAAAGTGTCATGATTTTTTCCCAGCACACAGTGGGCACATTCAAGGTGGTATTGGTGGCTCTTTTTCCGTGGAACAAGCCTGTTTCTAGTAAAGATGGGCAAACATTTGGAATTTACATGTGAGCAGACATTCTGTTTTAATGTTTCTCTGACTCTTTAAGCTCTGATTCTTTAAACTTGTTTGAGTTTAGGCCAGCTAAAGTACTTAAAAACTGCAACTGATCTCTAAGAAGGAAAATGCCTGACAGAGAACATGTAAGTTATAAGTGGCTGTCTTATCTTTATTACAAAATATTGTAACAAATTCAATATCCTAGTCTTCATTTGTATGAATGGTTTGTATTGTACATAATTTAACCAGTGTTATTTGAGCTGCTTATTAATATTAACTTGTAATTGTCTCTCTGCTTGTTATTGGTTAAAACAATCGAGGAAATGAGGAATCCATTTTATCAATGTAGCTGTAAACTCCATTAAAAGACAGAACTATGTACAAAGCATTTATTCAGCTAAAGTATTGTTGAAAGCTATACATATACAACATTACAGTCTGTCTGTATTTAGATATTTTATTTCCAGAGGAAAAAAATGAACTGTACATAAAAATAAAAAATCTTAAAGTTGAGTTTCAATATGTACTGTGTAGATAGTAGTTTAAATAGTTCTGACAAGCGGGTAACACTCCAAGCCTAATATGATTTTCAATATTGTCTCTTTGCATATGTACATATATAGACATCTATTTATAAATTTCTGTGTGTGCATATTTGTGCGTGTATAAGTACGTGTGTGTGAGTGTGTGCAAATACATATATATGTTGAATACATAAAAATTTCTCTAGCCCTCTTCCAAGCAAGCAGATCTGATTACTGAAGGTCTTGCTAGCTCAAGCAGAAGCCCCCACTCTAATAAGAAATTACAGGTGCAGGGCTTTGTTTAAAATGAGTCATTATAATTTAGAAGTGGGAAAACATAGAGCCACTCTCTGTGTACAAAGGCCTGTCTTTGCCTTAATTCTAGCCTCCTCTGAGGCACTGATCTCTATGGAATGAAGAGATCCCTTTTTATGGAACTAGGGAATTTTCTTCCTATAAACAAAAAGCTCATAGCTTTTATAAATATTTTTTTTTTTTGGATAGTGGCATACTTTACCCCCAACATCCAGAAAACCAGCAACTGTAAGAAGTCCATGCCTAACAGAAGGCTGCCCAAAGAAAAACTCAGTATATCATATCATATCTTTCAGAATTATCACTCCTGGAAATGTTTTCTTCCCCCTTCCACCCTCGCCCCCAGGTTCTGTGCCCTTGGGTCAAAGCTGCGAATGCAGATATGGGTCAGCTTCCAACTATGCGCAGCATTATGAACAGCTTCTCCACAATCCCAATAAACACTCCACTAATGTTTCAAGAACTGAAAAGTTCGAAACAACTACCAGTTGAGGACCTCTCTTGCTGAAATGTGCAGAACCTAAATGAGAATGGAACAAAGCAAATGGATAACATTATTGAAAGTAAATGTTTTCCCACTGATGTACCAGTAGGAGAGGAGACTTTCATATTGTTATTGCTTTGGCTTCTTTGAATTGATATGCTTGTGGGAATTTCTTCATTATGTATGACATTTCCCAGGACAAACTTGTGACCCCGGACCGTGTGCACATTTGGAGAAAGAAATTTTCCAAGCCATGTAGTCCATATTCTGATCTCATTCAAGAATATGCTGACATACACAATTTTTTCCTTGGATGGGGAGTATGATTAAACTGGTAGTGTTTATCCCTCGTGCTCTATGAAAAGTAATTGTTATGAATATATACCATAAAGTAATTTGTGTTGCTGCCAATAGTTATATCTTGGGTCTATTAAATCAATGGGAATTTTGCTATTGATTTCAATATAAATTTCCATTTAATAGTCTGTAGAACTCCTGTGTTAAATATGATTAACAATCTTAGCAATCTCTATTACAATTGAGCATTACATGGTTCGTTTATATTCCTGGAAAATGGATGTGAAATACTATTGCTGGTACAGTTTCATTATTTTCTATATTTTTTAAAACTTCCCATAAATATATGCAATATATGCATTCTGTTAATATATAAATATTTGTCCACATTTCAGGTAACATCCATACAAAAAGGAACTATTCATCATGCAATGGTTTTGATCCTATTAATTGTGGTTGTTGGTATTTTATCTGCCTCTGTCACAGTCAGTCATACTATTAATTAGTCCTATGCCTTTGAAGAATTTGCTATTCTTCATAGGCATTGTTGAGTTTGAACTTGAAAGAGTTTTTTTGGTGATTGAGTTGTGAAACAGTGATCTAATATCAGAATAGATAATGTATTACTTAGGTGCTAGTTCATTGCATTTCATTCAATCTATTTGGGAAATATTTTGTGTTTACTAACTTTGTTAAAGAATGTTTTTGGCTTTGTCATTTGAAAAAGGATTTTAATGAACATGAATGTGTTAAGTCAGTTAAACAATGTATGTATGGGTATCTGGGTCTTGCACATGAACAATGCCTTAATGGAGTGCTAGGCCAGGCAAATGTTGCCACTCTATAACTCACTAATTCTAGAAGTAATAAAGATGTATATCTCTAAAGATATATTTTTAGGATTAAAGAAGATTAAGTTACTTATTTTTAAGAAGTGAAGAGACTGTTTCTGTTCACCTTTTTTTTTTTTTTAAACTTTTAAGTCATTCTTTGGCTCTTATTTTCACTTTGTAGAGAAATCACAAATAGAGATATTTTAATGGAACCAATTATTTCTGGTGGAAAAATACATGGATCATGCACATGAGCAAGTATTAGTATATTAAAATTGCCTTGCATGGATCAGTGATATTATTTATGTGTCAGTTCCTGTGCTTTTGAAAAAAGGAATCTAAGATATAGGAAATGGGTGGTTTTCAAAAAAACATGCAAAAATCACTGATCAAAGTTCTAAACAATGGTGAAATCTGTAAGGCTTTCACTTGTTAATTTTATCTAAATATTTCAGCACGGTGCAGAAAATATACTATCTTTTCTCCTTATGAAACCACTTGTAAAATTTTATCCCTTTCTCTCTTTTTCCTCTTACACTGACAGTAAGCAATCTAATAAATTCATCTTTACACAGACATGGTTTTTCAAAGTTTTCCCTCACTTAAAAAGTAATGATGTCAGAAACTGTTGAAAATTACGGTAGTGATTTACAGTAAACTTAGAAATACTACAACTCCATTTATATGAGAGCAGAATGGAAGTCTTGTAGTGTCCTGGTACGTGTTAGCCCAGAAATTTAAGTAATATCATTCATCCATTTGGTCAGAGGGCAGTTTTACCTTGATTAAGTCATGATATCCTCATGAATTCTGAATCCTGTGTTGTAAACTGCAAATCTATTAGAATACTACAAACTACTCTGCAAATTATGTGTTAGAGAATTGTGGAAGAAAATGGATTACAAAATATCCGCTCAGCTTACAGTAAAACCAACCTAAAGCTTAGGCAACTGATCTGAAGAATTATTCTTCAACAGAAGACAATGAACCTCAGTCTTGGCATCTTGTGGGTCCTTCTATGTCCTTCTGTGGCAGAGGTAGTAAAATTGTATCTGACTGCATCTAGTAAAGGAAGAAAAGCTTTTCTCTAGTGATTTGTGCTCAACTGTGTGTCTTAGGACTGCCAGAGACCCCAAATGGCTGCATCAAAGATCTGTTGTGCTAGCACCTGCATAATATATAATGTATACCGTACCTGTTCAGGAACGGTTTTGATGCCAAGAATGCCTAATTTTCATCACAGTGTACTGCAGAGTTCTTGTGAACCCTGTACTTATAAATTTGAAGCATACTGTTTCTGATTTTTTTTTTGTTAAATATACACAGTTCTCAAAAAAGAACTACTTTTAAAATCTCATACATACAAAAATGAAATACAAGCACTCTTGGCCTTTCTGATTAGTTATGGTTACCACTTATTTTATGCATATGAATACTATTTCCAAAAAAATTTTGACAGTGGAAGAACAGAGTATTTTATAATAAAAAAAATTTTCCTTTTTTCCTTTTTTTTTTTTTTTAATGGGCAGTATCTTACTAAAGTGTTGGTAAATTGGCAGATTAAAAATTTTCTGGATCCATTTGACAAACTAAATATCCACAGATATGGTTAACACTTTTTGCTGCTGGTGAGAGGAGCACTCATTAAAAATAAACTCTCCTTTTTAAAGATATAATAAATCGTGGGACTGTGGGAATATTGTATTTCCTGGGCTACTATGCACCTGACAATAGGATCCAATACTTGTAGCATTATCCCTTCAAAAGCATTGATGTATCTTAAAGCTAAATTTTTTTTTCATTGTTTCCTGTATTCTGTACTACTTAGTTAAATTACCCAAACCAGCAAGCAGATTACTTTGTTTTGTACAGGAGTTTATTTTCTCATTGGAAAATATCTATGCAATTTTTAATTCTTGTTTGAAGGACACAGCTGGTGAATCTCTGCTTGAGCTTGGACTGATGTTCTGCCAATGGTATACATAATTTTGAATCCTTTATCTTAGTTTGCCTTTGGGATAAAGAAAGAATAGTAGTTTTTTGTAGGTGCTTTAGATCAGGAGCAAGCCGGTGACTCACCTGAACTTTTATTCTAAGAGAGCTATAGTCCCATTGTCAAAGAAGGAATTTGGGAAGATGGAGCATGTTTGGGATTTATTCCTAATTCAAACTGTACCTCAGTCATGTATCAAGTAGAGATATTGCTATGAGGGAAGGCTTAAGCAGTGTGTGAAATGAACTTCTGCCTGCTGTTAACAAGAAATTAGAGGCACCAAAAGAAAATTTATAAAGTTGAAGCAGTTCATACACATCAGTGAAGATGTGGAAATTAAACATTTCAAAAAGTGAATCAGTACATTATGAAAGGGCTACTGAGTTTCTGGGAAAAGCTGAAAGTACTTACAGAACTTTTCTGTTCATTACAGAAAATAAGTAAAACCAGACTTGGCAGAGGCATAAATAACACAAGATCTTTAGTTCCTCATCTAGGTCACAGAAAATCTAAAATGAGGTGCAAATACCTACTTTGAAACAGGTAGGGTAAGGAAAAATGAGGTCACTTATAGAGTGTAAATAAAAAGTCATATTAATTCTTCCACTATCCAATAGCTATCTATAATTGTTAAATTTATTACAACATATTTATGAAGCATTTTTAAATTTCTATTGTGAAAGTAAAGTATTTTGATCAGTCAAAGAGTGGGGAGGTCTTGGAAATAAACATGGATTTTTTTGCACAGAAGTTTCTACAATTGCAATATACTCTTTCCAGAGGCAAGTACTCTGGAATTCTTTTCAACTTGCTACATGTGGAATCCAGAACTGTGATTTCTGATAGTAAACAAACCAGAAATAATAGAACTTGACTGCCAGGAACGTGGTGGTCTCGAGTTCATTGTATGTTAATTTCGTTGTGTTTGTCTGTTTCTGGTTTTGTGTTTGTATTTTTTTTTAAATGTAGAGGCATAAGAAATGCATTTATCTAGACATGATTCACTTTAACACTCCAAGTGTGGAGTTAACTCATGAACTCTATGAAACAAACTGATATATAGCTGTATGACATTAAGTGCTCTAGTCTTTATTTTGCTAATGACCTGTAGGTCATGTCCAGTTAATAAGGTGGACAGACAGTAACAACACAGCTTGTGTATCAAATGAATTCCCAAATGAATCCTCCATGACTTGAGAAAAAATTACTGAAACCTTTAGCTGATGCACTTCAGTAAGTCAGCTGTAAGTTACCTGTAAGTTAGCTGTAAGTTAGCCCTTCAGAAAACAGGATCAATACTCACTAATTTTGACCCCTATTTTTCCCAAGAGCTCACCAATATTTTTCAGTACCATCCCATTTTATGGAATTATAATATCTCCTCTGCATATCACAGACTTACCACTTCTTTAATCAAAGCTATTACTGTGAGAAATGTTTTAGCAAGTAATCTCTCATTTTTCAGTGAAATATTATTTTCTAAAACGTCTTCTACTATTCTTCTACAAATGTTAAGCAAGTTTCTACTTTTTACCCTGCAGACTATGCTGTTACTGAATTTACACTCCCAAAAGAAGGTTTTCCTCCTACTGAGGTAAAAACATCCCTTTCATTTATTCATGGGAATCACACAAATTTGCCCAATTTAGTTCCTTTTGCTAATTGCACAAGTATTACCTGTATAGCTGCTTTTCATTAACCACTCCAAAAGAACTGTGTGAGTCTTTTCAGAACAACTCCAATTTCCTCAATCTCTATTACAGTTAAAGACTACAAAATGAATGCAATATTTTAGATGGAATTCCAATGATAAAGGGTCTCATCACCTTTCTCTAATGAAATTCCTTCCTATTCATAGTTACAATGGTTTCTCTCAGGTCCCAAACTGCAAAAAATTTACTGCTAATGAGCTCTCCACTATTATTTCTAATAGAAGCCAGTCTTAATTATACTGCTTTCCAACGTTCCTTCTCATTTGAGTTTTGAAGTAGCAGTCTTCAGATGTATTTGTGACTACTTTCCTTTGCTACTACTTCATGCAAGTCTACCTCTTTAGGCCCATTTTTAATACATTTCTAACCGCACAGATGTAAGAATTGCCTGTTAACTTCATTAGCACATTACTTAGACTTCTAGCTAACTGCTGTGATGTCATATAGATAGGAAATATTTTATTGTTCTTTTCTGATTGATTTCTGGTCTGCCTTCTTCCCTGTTTGGTGTGTTTTTTCTTACTCTATGTTTGATTTTAAGTCCTTTTGTCTGCTTCAGATAAGATGTGAGTAGTGTTCACTGATGTGTTTTCACATACGAGCAGATGAAATATATAATTATGTATTCTATTAAAAATTGAGCTAATGAGGTGATTGCATAAACTCATTTAGAAGTACTAAGTAATAAGTGGTAGTCATACTTGTAACTAATACTGGGGTAAAGACTTAAATATGCCATTAAAAAAAGAAGTCGTTACTTTATTCATGCGGATGGGAACTAACATAAAAAAAGTTGTTGCCTGTGTCTAAATATCACTAAAGGCAAAGTGATTAGCTTGGTGGTAGAACAAATCAGTAATAAAATTGCATATCATTGCTAGGAAATACACACTATTTCCATTTAGTTTCCCGCTATTCCTTGTGTCTTTCTAGGTAGAAGGCTAATACATAGTTGTAACTGCCAGCCTGTAGGCTTATTCTATTCCTTTCACTTTGTCTTGTTCTCTCCCAGATATTATTAACATTATTTTTAAAAAGGCTGGATTCCTTTTGCCAGTCTTATATGACTTAGACCATGTGATGGCTAGTTGTCAAGAGAAGGCTTTCTAACTTTCTGTAACTGTAATCTCCCCTTTGACCTTTTGAATTCTTAATTTTCCAGAACTTTTAGTTTATCCAGTTGGCATATGTTAAATTTACTCTCCACTCTTTTTCTAGCAGGGACTGATTTTTCGTCTCTCAATTTAAGATAATTTCTATGTGCTGTCTTTGTGGAAGAGAAATGAAGCCAACTCAAAGGCTTATTTTTTAGGCTACCTGGATCCTAATATAAGATGGGTTGAACCTGCTACAACGTGCAAGCTGTAAATTCAGTATAGAACACATTCAATAATGAAAATTATACATGGATAACCAGGAGGCACATAGAATGACAGTTAAGTAAGAAAATGCAAATGAATAATAAAAGAACACATATAAACACAAGCATAATTTGCATATATTGTAATTATCATATTTATTCCTCTTTTCAATGATGAGAAGTATAACACTAAAATTTCTTTTTACACATAGTAAAGACGAGGAAGATAAGTTAGATAGGAAACTGAAAAATGGGTGATAAATGTTCACATATAAAATTAGAGTCCCAGTAACTTGCTGTCAGGCTTCACTCAATAGGTGTTGCTGCCCTGTAGCTAATTGCAAAGAATATATTTGAGCCAAGTACATACCATTAGAAGGTCTATATTTTAGCATGGCTGCTATAGGTTTAAAAAGAAATTAAAGGGAATTGCAAAGCTGTTTAATTCTGAACTTCTGCCCAGAGAAAGGTTCAAGAATGCTTAGACCACATGGAAAAGTGTTTGTCTGTGAATGCTTTTTAGGACCCTCCAGTGCAGTTGATTTCTTGTTCTTTCAAGGTAAATTGTCCCCAAACTCAGTAGTTCTCAAACCTTATGTTCTTATGCCCTTTTCTCAAAGGAAGCTAATCTTGAAGTCTCTCACTTTTTTACTGCTATTCTTGCACTCCCTCCTAGAATATGTCTTGATGTTACAAATGAGAGTAATAAACCCATTTCCCCTTGTTTCCATTGTTGCCCTTGGTCTCGTACCCCTCAGGATGGTATACATCAACACTTCCATATTGCTGGTGTGGAATATCACAATTGTAAATGAAACAGTTATTTTCTTCCAAGTCTCCTTGGACTTGAAAAAATAAGGAGGAAGTTCTCTTATAGCATTCTTTTACAACTTTGAAGACTATTATCATACTCAGCCATCAGCCATAGTTTTTTTTAATTTAGTAGTCTTGGTTCTTATAGCATATTTGACTGCATTCCTCTGACTACTCTAAAACTTGCCTACCCTTTCAAGTGTGGAACTCCAAAGGAAACAGACTATTCTGGCTTATATCTTGCCAAAAGTGGGAAAAGCAGAATCTGAATAAATCTCTTCTGTTTCTTTCTGTGTACTAGTAACAGTGTTCTATGTAACACCAATATCATAGTTATTTTTCATCATTTATCGTTGACTATGATGACTACAACTTGCTTATGCAGTTAGGTTGTCTAACCTGAAATTCCACATTTTCTATTAGTGCATTTGATGGTTGTTTCTGCCTATGGTAGAATTTAAACTACCAAATTTCAGTAAGATAGGGTATAAATTTACAGCACACTAGCTGCTCCATGCCAGCTTCCCCTGCGGATACTTGTAGCCTACACTAATGCTGGCTCTGTGCAAAATGTGAAGTAGAAGACATCACAGAGAGCTGTACTTACTGCTTAGCAAAGTGCCGGCATGAAAAGTTAGTATGCAGCAGCAAGTGTACTGTAAATTCATGCTTTAGTTTGCTGTACTAATCTGTTTGTGTAGACAAACCCCAAGTGTAGTACTCTGCACTTGTCTCTATTGAATTTCTTGTTATTGATTTCAGACCAACCCCCCCATTTATCAAGATGATTTTGGTATTCAATAAAGCACTTCTCTCCTCCCCCTTTTTTCCTTTCAAAGTTACATCCGCTCCTCATAGACTTTGTAGTCTTTAATGATATTGTAAATCATCGCAAGATGGCACAGGTGGAGTCTTAACATTGTCAGAGTAACCAAGATAGCATTTTTACAGTTACAGTTTTTAGACTACGATCACACAAATTTAAAGAAATTATTAACTGGGGACTAAACAGAAGACTCAACAAATTATTCACCAGAAGAAATACCTTTAATGTGTTGAGGGAATGAACTACTTTTATAATTTATCTGGTTTTGGAATGAAGAAAGGTCATAAACTTTAAGTAGATTCTTGTGTGTAAAGTCAAGGCAGAAAAGTATTTCTCTTGAAACCAGGGACAATTAATAAGGGCCTAATTCCTTCTCATATTAATGAGTGAAATAATTCCTTGGAGACTGCTGTTCATAGTTTCTTCGGGATTTATGCTGACATTTTTTAATATATTAGAAGTACCTGTTGCCTCTGGCCTGTTAGTATGCATGTGTTACAAATAAAAACTGCCTAGATCAGAGGTTCCAGTTTGGGAAAATGACTTTTATATAACCCTAAGACAAACTCCCACATTTTAATGGGCATCACACGTCTAAGAAATATTAATGGTATCTTCTTGTCAAAACTTTAGCTCTCTGAATACTATTTCAGTTTTCTCATCATTAAATTTTCATCATTTAGTTTTAATCTGATTTTGATCCTTCTTTATAAACATTTAACTACAAATATTTGTAAAACAAAACTCACCTATGTCTAGTCTTTACACTGTTTTACTATTAGCTATCAGCTGTTTACCTCTGGTTCTAATGTGGCTATCAGAACATGCAGAGAGTGAAAACAAAGGTCCAGGTGTCTTTGATTACTTGCAGGCAGAGACTGCCAGTGCTCTGATCAAAATGGATGTGAGGAGGAAGCTGTATTAACACACTCTCCTATGCTAATAGACATCTGTGATGGGTTTAAATGTGAGAACATCACTGAGGTGATAAATATGCACAGCTTTCAGGCTGAAGGGAGGTAAGTTCATAGGATAAGTGAAGTCAGCTCACACCTGGCTGTAAAAAAGTACATGAACAAATTTGTGGATCGTGGACTGAAACTGAGGAAGTGATTTCATTTAACACCAGTTTTGTTTCTGCAGTTTGCTGGTAAAAGAAGTTTTCTGCTTCTTCTTCTCCTGGGCTGCTGTCTCCAAACACTCAGACATGTCTTTTTATTTGAATCAGATCTCATGACAGCTGCAGTATAAATCAAATCAGTCCTCAGTCCTGTATTTCCTTCAAAACAATGAAAAAAGTTTTCCCTTTTAAAATATACAGGCTTCATCCTCACCATTTCTATGAGAACCATCTGGTTACATCACTTGCCTAGAAAGTGGAAGATGTATCCTAGTTCCAAATTCAGTGTTCCCTACTCTGCCAAATTATCCACTCTACCTGCATTCTCTCTAAGGCTATGATTTCTCTTCGTTTCTCTTCTATGCTCTCTGAAAAAGCCTACCATTCTGAACACCTCCAAGGTTTCAAGAAAAGAAAAGTGTAAGGCTTAGGCATATGTTAGGTATTCATTTTTCAGCACTTAAGCAGAATAGAAGCTTTCAAGTATCCTGGAGTTTTATTGTTTGAAATTGCAAGAAGCGTAGGGTTTACCTCCTCTCCTGATAGACAGCAACTTAACAAGGGGAATTTTGGCCTATGTTTTTTGGAGAAGGAGATCTAGCTTTTCAAGGAGACTGTTTAGTCAGTCAGATAGGAAAGAATAGCATGAAATTTTGGGTTCAGTATCATAAGGACAAGCTTGATGGGCTTCAAGGTGCATTTGTCCTTCTGTGAATTAACCTCTACAGCTTAATCAAAAAACAAATGAAAGACCATTTACATTGCAGTGGAGGAAAGTCTCTCTCTCTCTATTTACTTGTTCACTGATTAATCAATAAACTCAGAATTTATTTGCAGTGTTATTCAGTATTGGAGCTAAAATACCAGTTATTCTCAATTGCCTAACAGCCTGATAGGCACAAATTAACTCATTTCCTGCAGAAATTCTGTCAGAAGAGGGTTTTTCCACTCTTCACTTAATTATATTTCTGATGTTATTAGTCCTGTATAACATCAGCCTAAAGAGGAGACAGCGTGGAACCTCTGCTTTCCAAGGACTATGCTTCTGTGAGGAGGCAACAACTGCGGAGCAGCTTTTCCATGTGGAACTGCATCAGCTTAGGCATCCATATGGTCTCTTCTCATTAATACTGCTTCCTGCTGTTCAAAGCAAGAAGATAGATCTGCCTCTTTTTCCTACCTAAAGATAATTCTGCATGACCTGTGTGAAGGACCTCATACTTCCGTCTGTCCCCTTCACCACTACTGTAGACAATTATGTAAGGGCTTTTTATTGCACATATTCCACTTGAAGAAAAGCTATTCTGCTGAGACATGACAATATTTTTTTCATCTACAATTACAGGTCATTGTTTTGAAGTTTCTGAAAAGAGTGATTGAAGAGCATCATTACAGCCAATTTCTTCTTTATAAGTTTGAAATATCAAATGCCCTTAGTGTATTGGAAAAATCATGTACGGACAATCTGAGTCATGAAGAGTAGTTTCGAAGGTCTGTGGACTGAAAATAAATTGCTGGTTTCTAAGAGATTTGGCTGTAAACTCTGTCTGCCAATCATCTGAAGCAACCTACCTGGACATCATCTGCAAAGGGGTACAGTGCGTTTGATTTGTAAGAGCAGATATTTTCTTTTGTGTGTATTTTCAACTTTATGAAGGAGATATCATGCTCCAGCATTTCACTGTTAAGGCAAGTCACATAACATCATTTTCACAGAGGCCATAGTTACAAGGTCAAATTTAGACTACGAGGGAATCAAGTCTTCTGAGTATTCATACTGGGTCACGTTTTGGTCTGTAATTTCTGACATTCCTTGCTTATATGAAAACACTGACATTATTTGAAGTACTCAGTTTTGGAACAGTCTCCAATGCATATCAGAGTGTTCATGTGATATCCAGCCTTAAGACCACCAAAATCTGTGATAAGATTCACTTTGGAGTCCCTGGATTTTCTGCCATGATTTTAATGAATACTACTACTACCAAAGGCATCACAGCCTATACATAAAGTTGTAATTGTCTCATAGACTAACATAACTGAATCTTCTCAAAGAGACAAGATAGCTGAATAAATCTTACCCTATTTTTGAGAGACAAGATCTAGTCAATGGATGTTTTGGTGATGGCTTTTCTTCCTCATCTTTGAAACTAAACACCTCTTCATCCCATTCCCAGGGAACACAGAGTGTGATCTTGATAATGCAAAAGGAACAGTCCTACAAAAAGTTGTGCTCTTTCAAAAGATTGCAAACAGAGGAATGGAACCATTGTTTTTTGACGGTTATTTATTTACTGATTGCTATTTATTACTTACTATTTGTATAATGGGATATATGATCTCACCCACTGTGCAGCCAGAAGCAGACAGTCCCTGTCCCAAAACTAGTTAAATGGAGATGGGAATTTCAAGGTGTGCATTATGGAGGATAAAAAGGAAGGTTAGGGAGAAAGACAAGGAAAAGGAGGTACTGCCTAGTGCCTCAAAAACTATTTCAGTGCTACTGTATCTGATTAATGGGATAAAATGTGTATCTCCTAATTATTCTCTGAACTGGTCTCATCAAACACCTGATACCTTTTAGGCTTGTAAAATGAAAGCCTCAAGGATAAGCATAGTGGTATATGGCAAAGCAACACTCAAGAGCAATAGAATAATTATGAAAAAGAAATCTAGCATGAGAGCAACACAGAAAAATAGAAAATAAAACCTGCCATGCTATTCCAGTAGATACAGGGGAGATGACTGTACTGTGCTCCATTATAGAGTATAGATAGACCCTTGGTTTTAAGTATTTTTGTTTCCCACATCTAGCTTCTGTTTCTCTTCACATGAGAGGTCCTCCTGCCCCAAAAGGAAGTCACATATAGGTGTATCACTTTTTTTTCTTTCCATGTAACTTAATTACTAATGGCCTGATGTCATCCTGACTGGAAGCTGAACTTTGTTTTTTTTGCAGTAAGGGATCTGCAGAATATTGCTTGTGTTCAAGATTCAGCCAGATTTTCTCTAATGTAGTATGTGTCAGTGTTTTGAAATCCTTTTCTGAGATGCTTAGCCATATCTTTGCACCTGGCTAACCATATGCCAGGCTGCATCCAAAGCAGCGTGGGCAGCAGGCCAAGGGAGAGGATTCTGCCCCTCTGCTCTGCTCTGATGAGACCCCACCTGCAGTGCTGCATCCAGCTCTGGGGTCCCAGCACAGGGAGGACATGGACCTGTTGAAGAGAGTCCAGAGGAGGACTGCCAAGATAACCAGAGGGATGGAGCACCTCTTCTGTGAGGAAAGGCTGAGAGAATTGGGATTGTTCAGCCTGGAAATAGAAGGCTTCAGGGTGACCTAATTGTGGTCTTCCAGCATCTGAAAGGAGCCTACAAGAAAGATGGAAAGAGACTATTTACAAGAGCATGGAGTGACAGGACAAGAAGGAATGGCTTCAAACCAAAAGAATATGTTTAGATTAGATATTAGGAAGAAATTCTTTACTGTGAATGTGGTGAGGGCATTGGAACAGGTTGGCCAGAGCTGCCCCATCCTTGGAAGTGTTCTAAGCCAGGTTAGATGTGGCTCTGAGCAAACTGGTCTAGTGAAAGAGGTCCCTGCTTACTTCAGGGGGCTTGAAACTAGATGTTCTTTAAGGTCACTTCTAACCCAAACAATTCTATGGTTCTATGATGATTCTGTGGTACTATGATTTTATGATTCTATGATAGGAACCTCACTTCACCACAACACCACTATTGGGTGTGTCTTGAGATTTTCTACTCATGTAATCAAGCTGAGTCAGGGGAAGTTTAGGTTGAATATCAGGAAAAGTTTTTTCACCCAGAGGGTGATTGAACAGGCTCCCCAGAGAAGTGATCACAGTACCAAGTCTGTCTAAGTTCAAGAAGAATTTGGACAATGCTCTCAGGCACATAGTGGGATTCTTGTGGTGTCCTGCACAGGGCCAGGGGTTGATCCTGAGAGATCTCTTCCATCTCATTATATTCTATAATTCTATGATTGTATAATTCTATGATTCTATGATCCTATTCTAGCCCGAGCCATTTTGTGATTTTATGATTCTAACGTGGAGCTTCTTTACACCAAAAGATTCCTAAGGGCCACCTGAGAGTTAGAGATTTGCTCTGTTCAACACGACAGTACCTCAGGAATTGTCTAAATGGTCAGATGCTGCCATTCATACATTGACCTTCCCAGTGCTCTAACCTGGTCAGCCTGCCTTATACCAATAAATCCATTTGAGAAGCAAGAATTGTTAGCAGGGACACAGTCACATACAGACCTGTCTAAATGGGTCTAGAGTCTCAGCTAGTTTTGGTAATGATTTATGCCCTCAAAGAACAAATTTCACAACATTATCTTCTGGAGCACCTTCTATCAAATTCCAGAAGTGTGTCATTACCCAGGTGAGATATTAAATGGTTTCATTGCACTAAATTCCACAGAATTGCATTTAGCCTACAGGTAGTAAAAGTGCTCTACTACATGAAAGGAGGTATGGATTTTTATTTTTTTAAATTCAGATCAGATATCTGCTACCAAACCTGCTCTTTTTATTGAGAGGCAGAAACTGCATGAAATGATAAGCAACTTCTGTACTTCAGAACTGCTGGATATTGTGGTTCACTGACGACTTGAATTATTCTGGGGTAGTTTGAAACATATCATGTAAACTTTTCACTTATGAGTTTGCTAGTTTCTTTTTTCTTTTTCTTTTTTTTTTTTTTTACCCCCAGACCCATATAATTTTCTTTTCTGAATTCTTTCTACTTACACTAAACTTGCTGTCTATTATCTACTGCAGTCCTTCTGATTATCTGAATTTCTAGTACATTTTGTGGCAGAAACCATTACAAAGCCTGAAAATATTTCCATCATTTATGTATTTCCAGACAACTTCAAGTGATTTTCTTCTCATGCAAATTTTCTCTTTCATAGCCCTAAAGAATGTTTGCTATGCTTTTGACAGCATACTAATTTTATTTGTAGTATAAGAGCTGCTGTGACTGAGCACACTGTCAGTTTTGTAAAAATATTCAGTACAATCCACATTTGGGTGTGTATTTTTGATATATACAGTCTAAATACTCCATTTCCATTGAAAATCATCTTTAGAAAACATATTTCCGTTCATTTCACACTGTGTTAATTGTGTAACACACTGTAACCATTACCTTTTACCAGCCACAGTTGCTCATCTAATGGGAAATGATGACTTTAACAAGGAATTATTAGATCTGTTTGATCCAAGAATGCACATGTGGACAATGGGAGCTGCTGGCTGGAACATGCACCATTTTCTCCCCCTATGAGTACATAATTGAATTACAAGTCTCATTTCATGAAGCAAAAAAGTGCCAGTAAGCCTTATGCTTTGTAGCTAGCCCTGCCGGCTCATAATCTGTATTTAACATTTAACAGTTTAAAATATATCAGATGGAACAGGAGAGTAGGTAGGCAGAACTCTTTTTATTGTGGGTTAGAAAATTTTTGTACTGTTTTTTCATTAAATACTGCTACAACTTTAGAAATAGTTTTACTACAATTAGGAGAAACACAAGTATTAGAAGGTAGTGTTCAACACTATGTAATAAGAAAACAGTTTTTTCCACAGTGTTGCTTTAAATAAGATTTTTTCTGTCTTTGCTTGGCAAAGTGAAAGACTTATATTCATGAGACAGATGTTTCATGGGAACATAAACCCTAAATGTACCATATTTAACTTGACCATTGCCTTCTACTCTTTACTGGTGGAATAGTAATTATTTTTGTTCTAGAAATTCAGAAAGAGATGTGAAATGCCAGTACAAAATGACTTGGGAACCTGAAGTCCAGTTTTCCTTAGTCACTGAGGGGTGCTGGAGTTTTGGGATATCCACCCTGCACTGCTGTGAGCAGAAAAGGTAGCTCTTTCCTAATTGAATTTTCTCCCAGTCACCAACTACACCAGTCTCTGCAGGGTTCTTAGTCCAAGCGACCATCCCATTTTGAGAAAGTAAGTACACATACTGGAGTGGACCTGAACTGATGTGACCACCTCAGGACCTAAGAAAGTACCTGTGAAACATCCCATCACAAGTTATAGCTGTAGCTCTAAGTCTCCTTGACAGTCATTTGCTAGGTCTTTCAAAATAATTCAGGCTCCCAAAACAACAGATTGGTGCTTAGATTCATAGTATTGGCACGGCTGCTGTTTTCACTGCTATAACTACAGCCCAACCTCCCAGGTGTCCAATTCAGTTACGTGTATAGTCTCTCGCAACTGGCAGCTTCACAGCATCCAAAGCACTGCTGCAACTTTCCCTACTGATTAGCTGCTTAGAGCACCAGCTCCAGCCTTGAGGCCTTGAAGATGGACTATTACAGAAGCTGGGAACATCTAGTTTGTGAATGATATACAATTCACATAAAGTGCCTAACGCTTTCTATCCTGTAAACCTTGTAGCAGACGGGCCAGATTAAAGTCCTTAACAGCTGGAACATCTGCATAAACAGTCAAGTGACACCAGCTGTGTCTGAAAGAGGTACTGTAAGTGGGAAGAGAGACTGAGAAGCCTAATTTCATGTGAGATGCACAGTGGGACAAGTTATCAGTCTTGGTGCTATCAAATCCAGCTCCTTAGTCCTTCTACTTTCTTCTCTGACTCTCCTCCGTGGTGGATCCTGGATGCCTACACAGCAGCTCATTCAAATCTGGTTAGGACCGCCAGGAGTTTGATCAGCTAAAAGACCCCTAAATGCTTCTAAAAATGCGGCCCAAAGACTTTTATACAAAACTTTGCTGACGCAGATGCACATGCCCCCAGCTGGCCCTGTGGATGTCTTTTCAGACAAGTGTGAGGCTCCCTGTGGCCTGCAGTGCATGCTAGACTTTCAGGTTGGCCCAGCTCACAGAAGTGGTGCTCAGTGAATGCAGACCTTGCAGCATCATTAAGTCCTAAGAGGTCAAGTTGCACCTGTGCGGTGGGATCCAGCTGAACTTGGGCTTTGCAGGCCCACATAAGGCTGGTAGTGCTGAACTGTGAGCTCAGTTCCTTGTGTCTCCTGTTTTTTCATTCCTCCCACTCCCCCGGTTTCACAAACCCATATTTGCCAAAACTTGTCTTGAAAGCCCTTACATACTTGTGGTGCTTAAGAAAACACCAGCTGGGAATTAAACTCCAAACACGCTGGTCCCCTTCCCCCTGTCCCCTTCTGGTGAGAGAGACAGAGGGCAGAGACAATGAGTTGAGATAACAATTTACTGAAAACAAATAGCAACGGAACAAGAAACACACAGTAACGCAACAATATTAATAAAAGTAGACAAAAGAGGAGGTCCTTTACACACAAAAGGAGTTCACCATCTCAGTTCAGCTCCGTGTGGCTGCCAAGACAAAGACAAGTTGGTGGAGGCTCTCCACAGCCAGCGGTCCCCATCCCCATGCCCAATACAGTGAAAAATGATGACAGACAACCCCCCCAAAAGCTGGATCATCTGCACACCACTGCCGTGCCCACCTCTGGACTGCTCCACTCCACTGATTTAATTCCATGTGGCGCCGCTGCTTCAGACCTGTCTGCCTGGCTCCACTGGTGTCGGCTGGGGCTCAGCTCAGGCTCATCTCACTGCCACTTCAGAGCCGAGGCTTGGCTGAGTTCGTCGCTTTTTGGAGCTGTGCTATGGCTCAGATGTGTTCACTGCCTGGAGCTGCACTCTCTGAGGGACAGGAAGCGCAGCAGTAGGAGTGGTACAGAGTCCTCAGTGCTGGTCCTGGCAGCTGCCCCAAGGAAGAAGTAGAACAGAACAGCGCACTTCTGTCCTGAGGTTGTTTTTTAATTTCCCCCAAAGCCACGCCCCCAGCTGTGCAGTGGGTGTTATAGAACTGCAATTCAGCCATGCCCACACAGCTCTAGGCTCTGCTCCTGTGGGAGCAAACCAAAGACAATATTTCTGATACTTTCCAAAAGGAATGTGAGATGCAAGAGCTGCGGAATCAGAATCACCAAATCATTGAGGTTGAGAGGGATCTCTGCAAGTCATCTTGTCCAACCCTTTTCAAACAGGGTCACCTAGAGCAGGTTCTCCAGGACCAGGCCTGGATGGCTTTTAAATATGTCCAAGGATGTAGAGTGTGCAACCTGTGCCAGTGCTCCATCACCCTCACAGTTCAGATGAAACCTTCAGTGTCCATTGACTCCTGTTCTGTCACAGATCACCACTGGAAATAGCCCGGCTTCGTCTTCTCTACTGCCTCAATTCAGATATTCATGCATTTTGATGGGGTTACTCCTGAGTCTTCTTCAGGCTCAGTACAGCTCTATTCAAATGAAGGATGCTTCAGCTCCTAAATCTTTTCTGTGGACCTTCAGTGAATGGTCTCCAGCATGTCTTCTTGTACTGGGCAAACCAGAACTGGACCCAGTACTCCAGGTGTGGCCTCACCAGTGCTGCACAGAGGGGAAGGATCACATTTCTTGACCTGCTTGAGGCAATACTCCTCCTAATGAAGCTCAGGATACAGCCTTCTTTGCTTTAAGGTCAGTCACATTCTTACAAAAATGTAATGAAAGCAACACAAAATGCTATGTTTTTTACTTCTTGCCTAATCTTCCAAACTCAAATCATTAAATATAGGTGTTCATAAATTTATTTCAAATGAGCCGAACTAGGTCTTTCACAGTGAAGAACAAGGAGAAATCAAAAGCTATGTTGAACCAGAGACAGTACTACACTCTGATGCACCTTTATATGTCAAGGTAGTTCCATTAACTTAAGTGGGATCAGTCTTGCATGGATAAGGCCTCCAGAGTACATGAGATGACTCCAGCCTCTCTCAGGCCTCTTTACCTAGACCTACGAGCAAATAATGGCTAGCAAATTATTTTGAAAGTTGCTAAATTATTATTTGAATCCTATTCACACCAATATGTTAGTTTGCAAAAGTATTTGACTAATTTCAGCAGACCTAAAATGTCTACATCTGTTCAATAGCAAAACTTTGGACTTCCAGTGCCTCAGGTGTGTATGCAAAATGAAAGCTTGATAGAAGTATAATCTATGTATCTCAACAGTTTGTTTATGAAAGTCTCAAGTTAGATATCTAAAATGATACATTCTGATGTGAGTTCTGATTTTCAATAAGACAACATCTCACACCCACCTCATGATCAGTGTTCTGATATTAACAATTCATGAAATCCTGTATGAAAAGGAAGAAACATCATGACTGATGTTTCCATATTCACTGAAGGCAGCAGTTAGCGGAGTCAAGTTACCTCATTGTTCTCTTTCAAGGATACTATGCCGTCTTTTGAATATAAAGATGATCTGAAGTCATTCTGAATACAGTAAGAGGTTGTATTTTTCTCTGAAATTGGTATTAATTTGATACTTCGCTCATATTCTGCACTGACTTTGAGATTCACTGCCTCTTAGAATATGCCATCAGAAATGTCATTGAAGTTTTTTTTTAGCTTTGACTTCATTACACTGTTATTTATTTAAATTATGTGATGGAACACTGTTAAATTGGACTTTGCTTATATTCCATATCATATTGGTTTGAATTACTATGCTCAAACCTCCCAGTAAGCAAAAGCAAAACTGGAGAGATTACATCCTTGATAAGATTACAATCTCTTCTTGTTAGTAATATTAAAATTGACTCCCTGAATATAATCAAGAATTTGTCTTGTTATCTTTAATTGATCTCCCTACAAAGACAGTATAGACTGCAAATGAAGTTGCAGTACATTGCAAATCGCAGAAATAGTATAAAATCAGAGAGTAAAGCAAAATAGCAATTTGTGCCTATCTTGGCACTTAAAAGTTATAACTTGTCTCTAACTGACAGGAGAGGTCAGCTCCTGTTTATGGGAACAGTAAGTAAAATAAGACATCCAGGGCAAGACAAAATTATGCATTCAATATCAAGATGTTGAAGAATGTTTTCTTTTTTTGTGGGTGCTGTTAGACTTAATAAACCTATGAAGAAAATCTGGAAAAAAAGTAACATTTCTTAAAATATGCTCTTAGCATTACCACTCACAGTGGAATCAAGATACTTAAATTTTATTGCTGCCTTTATTTGAGATAAATTGAGTAATTTTAGCTTCCTGCTGCATTTTCTGCAAGGCAGTAGGCTGGAATCCCAGATTCCAGCTATTTAAAATGTTTGCAATCTGCTGGATCAATGGTTTATTTGTAGGTGTTTGGAAAGTCCCTCAAGGTCCGTTCTTTTATAAGGTGTGTGCACAGTCCTCTAGTCTTTGCAGTCGTCACTGGAAGTGGTTCAAGAGATGCAGACTGTTGTTGATCCCGCTGTGTGCTACTGCCCTTGCATAGATTTGTCCAACTCTTGGCTTTCTCAGATCATCAATTCTTATAGATTCAATAGGATATCTGGTCCCTGGAGTGTACCAGTTCTTTGGAGGCTGTCACAAGCTATGTCTCAACATGTCCTTTTAATCTCTTCAGCCTGCTCTTTTCCAGTTATTATTTCTGTATCTGTACCCATAGATACCTAGAGAAATTATTCACACGCACTCACAGAGAAGGGGTGATTCGTTTTTGTTCACTGAAACATGGCAACTTGGATAAGTGCATATGAGGAAGATGGTGAAGAGGTTTTCCTCTGCAGCCTGAAAAGAAATGATAACCAGGTTTATGACATAGCTTTCAAAAGTGCACTTTCTGTGAATGCTGTTTATACTAATTCTCTCCAGTGAAGTCAAGGCAGAAATTTTAGCTTCGTGTGTATGTTGATATTCCTATGACTATACTGTGAGTTATATGTGGTTACTTCAATTACTTTATGTCTTTATAATATGCTGTGTGTTGCTGTATGTGTAGGTATATAAGAGCATACAGAAATATGTGTAAATACATGGTGAAATGTTTTTGATTAGTAGTATATTTAAAATGAATGCATGCCCTGTCTTATTGCAAGTAAGTCATAATGCTTAAATACTTGGTACTGTATGCTTAATATCATTATTTGTGATCTGTGCTACTTGAGCACTTAAACTCCCCCAGCCTGGTCCCCTAATGTATTAAGCATTGTGCAAGCGACTAAATCAGCTGAATTCTTCTGCCCATATACTGGCAGTAATAGTTCTCCATGGATGAAAAGAAGACTCTGTTCAGTGTATTGCCATACAATTCTAAGTGCAATGCAACCACACAAATAACCCATTATCATATTCTGCATTTCTGTTAGCTATAGGATTAAAGGATCATTGGAAAATTCAGAATGGAAGAAGTCTTCTCTTCATGGTTAACTGTGAGTTCAGCACAAGATACTCATGGCTTTATCCAGTCTTCAAAATCTCCAAGGAAAGAGACTACCTAAACTCTCTGCCCAAACAGGTTCATTGCTTAGCTCCTTTCGTGGTAAAATTTAATTTTCCTTACATTTAGTCGGAACCTCTGTTATTTCAACTTATGTCCATGTCATCCTCCCAACCATGCACCTCTGTGGAGAACCATTCTTGATGCCCTCCTTGTAGGTCCTGGCATTCATGTTCCCCATGAAATTATCTCTTCTTCAGGCTGAGCAGTTCCTTCTGTGACAGTAAGCTAAATTTTTGTGAATAGCCATGACAATCTTGTACAAATCCCCACAGACAATATATTTTTTTATATTATTTGACTGAAAAAATCAGTTTTTGTTGAGTCTGTATTGTCTGATTGCTGTGTGGTTCATACTCCCATTGAATGCAATATGCTGGAAGATCAAATACTGCTTACATAAATATTTGTCTTAATTTTATTTTGAATTAAACGAGATTTGAAGGAGAAATTTAGAATGGTGAGAATGGAGAGCTGCTGTTTTATTGTTTCTCATGGTTATGAAAACCATGAAATTACAGAGAGTGTCATGACTGACAGCAATGATTAACATGCAGAAACAACAAAAGGATCTTTATGGGAAAGATGTGTAATCCATACCTGAATGGCTGACAGACATTACAGGTCTGTAAAATCCTACCGTCTCCATGATGGAAAAAATCTTAGATACAACAGACAGCATCTATCACAGTTTGTGTATGAGACTCCTCCAGGAGAATTTTGAGGCAAATTTCAGAATACTTAAGCTGGTCAAATTACTTTCCAAATATTTTTAAATTCTAATTTAAAATGATTATTCAGCTAGTGTGGTTATTTTTTTCTGATTCAATAACAGACAAGCTAACATTGATTATTCAAATCAATTAATAGTTCTTTCAAACATTATTTGAAACAAATTACTTGATTTAAAAAAAAAAATCGCTGTGCAAAATACCCAGAGAAAACAGTCTCTCTGTTGAAGAGGTCAGGATCAAGTCTAAAATGGGTCACAATGAATGTAATAAACAACAAGGCAGGGAGGAGAAAAAATTGAAAGGATAGGGGTAAAAACATGTAATAGTTTCATGCCTTGCCACACTGACATGCACAGAGCTTGGTAGTTACAAATCATGTGGAAGTTTTGCCTTGTTTTATGTGCCTGGCTAGAAGCTTCATTTCATGTCAGTATGTAAACAAAGTGGTGCCAGTAAAAGTGATACGTGTTGATCCAGAGGCTCTGGACTGCAGCTTTGAGAAAGGTATTTCCTGACATGCACTGTGCACCTACAGTTTTTTCCATAACTGTTCTGACTAAATGAAGCCTTGCAAAGGTTCTGAGTGTTAACATCCAATATAAGTTAGAGAATTTATGTAGTGCTGTGAAAGTATTTGCATTTTTCTCTCTTTCTATCTGCATTATTTTAGTCATCTGTTAAATTGGACAACTTTATTTTTAACATTGTCAGTATCACACTATCAAACCACAGCTCAGTGCAGTTCTTGTGTTTGTCTCTATTCTTGTATTTAAAATTTGCTAGGGTTTATTCTTTAAGTGTCTATACAATTTATGAGACTTTTCCACTCAAGATACATTAAATTAGTTTTGTATCTTTGGTCCGTCAATACATTTAAAAAAATAATATTCCACTTTTACTTTTATGTCTCAATGACTTTTTTGTAGAATGACCAGTCATGGTCAAAGAAACTTTCAAAGTGAGCGATAATACTTTTGGTTTGCATGTCAATGTCACCCTTTGTCAGAAAGCTGAAAGTGTACATTCTATCAGAAAAGATGAATAGTCCTACATGGACAAAGTAAATGTTGGAAAAAACCTCCAAATAAGCCCTTCCTGGAAGGGGTCATTATAACAGGTAGAGGAAACACAAACCAGGCTGTACAGGTTCTGTACCAGTGCTAGCCTGTTGAGTGTGCAGTGTGGATGGATCACAGAAGAAAAAAAGGACAGGGATGATGCTTCACTGCTCCTATAAGGCATTTGAATGGTGTCTATGCAGGAGAAACCGAGGATAAATGCAAAATTTACGACTGATTTCTAGTTTCACTTGAATACATGGCTGTATCTAAGGATGCAATGTTGCTCCAAATGGAGCTTTAACTGTGTCTTCCCTGAAAAGATCTGCAGGCATTGGGTCATCTTTCTTAGTCTTTGGGGTATATTTGGTTGGATAAAGAGGCTCTTCTGTTTAATTGTGTTAGTTCACTTGATTTTAGTTAATGGCATTGCAGAGCTGGGCTAACATATCTGAAGTCATGTTAATTGACCATGTTGTCATGCCACTATCCCTGATGTTTTCTCCTGAGGCTAACTGAACCTGAAATGCAGTAGCCTATTTTGTCAAGGGCTTTTTAATTGGGTTAAAGTCTCCTGAGCAAGCAGCACTGAGAATTTCACTTATAGCCTGAATGGAGTGCATAAATGAGTGCAAAACTTTTGCAAACCTTTTCATACTGGATGAATTTCCCTTTAAAAATCTCCCTCTCAGCTAAAGAATTAAACATAAAAATGGGTCTTCTGATGGTTAGTTGCATTTTAGAATACCTGGTAAGATGTAAATTGGTTTCAAAAATTAGGCTTCTGAGGGGAAACTTTGATTAAATCCCTAGAAACAATAAATCAGCTATAAAAATAAGCAAAAACTTATTTTTTTTACCCTTATGGATGCCTTCTTGCGTGGAAGTAGCATAGATATAATATTGGCATAAGACAGAGAAATAGTGTTTACAAACTTGCAGCACTACTTTTTGAATACATATTGAAATAAATCAGTTGTTTGTTGCACTCTGAAAATGATAACATAAAGAAAAACTATTCCTTTAATTTCAAGCAGCATTATCTTTAGCCAGACTTGTTCAATGATTTTGTTCTTATTTTTAAACAGCCAAAGCACGTGGTGAATGATTGATAATAAAGATGATGGAAATATATTGTAAAGTGATCTCTTTATTTTCTGTGATAGAGCAGCTTAGAAGGAATGCACTTTTGGAAAGCATCTAATAGTTAGCAGCCATTTTCACTTATATCTAAATTAAATCATACATCTTCATTAATTTCCCTGTTAGCCATTCAAAATTAAACCTGCATTTTTCTTCAAGAGCACTGAAATCTGAAATCACCTGTGAATTATTGTACTGCCATTCACATAACTTTTTTTAAAATGAGAATATCCTTCTACTCTCATGACAAAGATGACAACTATGGATAAGGTAACTTATAAAAGGTGTAAGAAATGCAAATTGCATTTCTGGTTCCTTAAATGACCTTTTATTTCCAGTGTTTATTAGAATGTTAAATGTTCTTTTCCTGCATTGGAAATAGACAGAATTTTGTGTGAAATGAAGAAAATAGTTTATTTCATGTGTCAAGCTTGGAGGTTTTTTTCTGTGCTGTGACAAGATGAGCACAATGTGGTGTAGGTCATAAAAAAAATCTCAGGTAGTCCTTTAGCACAGATTTTACATTTTTATTTGTGCAATAATTGTTATGGTCTGGGAAAAGTACTGGTAAACTCATAGTAATCTTTTCTAGATGGGGAATGATTTAAGACACATAAAGCACACTAAACTTTATATCAAATGATGCTGTTGTAATTTGAGACTGGCCAAACACCAGGCACCCATGAAAACCTCTTGCTCACTCCCCTCTGCAACTAGACAGAGGGGAGAAAATATAATGAAGATTTCCTTGTTTTGATTTCTTCTTAAATCTGTTATCACAGAGGCATTGCCACCATCTCTAATTGGGCCAGGTTTGGCCAGTAGCATGTCCATCTTCAGACCCATCAGGGGTTGGCTCTGCTGGACATGGTGCAAGCTTCTAGCACCTTCTCCCAGAAGCCACCTCTGTGGCCCCCCCAGCTACCAAAAACCAGGCCATGAAAAATCAACACAGATGCAATCAAGGTAAATCTAAATAGTCATATTTAAGTAGGTACATTTTTTCATGATTCTTGGTATTTCTGTAAATATTTTTTTTTAATCTTTCCTATATTTACCTAAAGTGCTATTGTTCTAGTTAAATAGGTTTGTATCTAAGTAACGTGGAATTTTCTGGAAAAAAAGTCTGTGATCTCTGTACCAAAGTTATTTTTATTGCTTATTGCTAGATCTGTCAGATCAACTGATAATAGTAAGGGTACCCTAAAGAGTAATCTCACCAAAACTAATGAACTCAGTGAAATTCATTTACATAAGTGGAATGGATGGAAAATTTTCTTCTACTAAAAAATGGGGAACAAAAATCGAGAGTGGACTGGAAACAAGGACAGAGTAGAGATGGAAGAATGAGATCATTAGGTCAAGTCCTTCAATCAACTAGTCTATTTTTCAGATCCAGGCTAACTCACTGACAAACGCACATTATTACTCTTCAATCACACCTCAAGCCTGCAAGCCTCTTGATGCCTAGAAACTTTGAATTGTTTTGCATGATTTATGCAGTCACATTTTAACTTAAGAACTTTAGTCTGCTCAGCAGCCATTATCTTAGAGAAGAAGTAGATGCTAGGGTTAAAGGCAGACCAATGTCATCCTATTTTTCACATAGATTTTTATTTTAATTTCTGAAGTCTAATCTCTTTGTAAAAGAGGTAATATTAAAAATGCTATATGAAAAAATTATGTAGACAGAACCAAATCTGCATAACCAAATTGAATTAATTAGAAAAAGTCTTTATACCCAACACTAGGATTTAATATGACTTTGAGGATATGTAATCTCTAATAGATAATGGTTTTGAAAATAGGAGGATTATTTTCTAGTTTGAATGTGTAAAAATGTTATAAATAACTCCTGCAAAACCCACAAAATGCCAGTCATCTAAATGGTGATATAGCTGCACATTCATGGGGTAGAATGAGACAAACAGGTCCATCTGCAGATCCATTGTCTACTCCCATTAGTCATCTCATTTGGAAAACTGAACCTGAATCATTTTTGTCTGGCAGCTCTTATGCAAAAGATCACAGCAATAATATGAGATGTTGAAATGCTAAAAAGTCATCCCCTTGGGAGGGTTTTGCCAATTAGGAAAGGACCGAGAAACCTTTGTTACAAGAGGCGACTCAGTATGATTCAGGATCAGAAATGGGGAAGAAAGGTGGGTGGAGGAACAAGAAAGAAAAGAAACAGAAACATATAAGAGAAATTTGAGACAAAAAATATAAAAAGGTTTCAGCACTGGTCTAGCTGGTTGTATGAACTGAAGTGTGGAAGCTGGTCTTGATCATTGGGTGGCTGCACTTTGTGCTGCTGTGCAGAGTGGCAATTGGGCTGATGGAAATGAAAAGCCATGAGTGAAGGCATCGAAGAGGAGCCCATAATAGGAGTCTGGTGGGGAGTCTCTATTGAATGCCCTTTTGTGGACTAGTACTGGTACCCTTGTATCGAAATGCTTCAAAGTCTTGTGCGGATTATCTGTCAAATATTGTGAGACAGAGAAATATTAGTAATCCTTGAAAGAAGTCCAACACAGAAAAAAAAAAAGCTGATTGGTGTGTCTAAGGACATAGAGTTAGTGACAGAGGAAGAAATTGACTCCTATGTCTCCTGCTTCACATGGACCATTCCCTTTTTCTGAACTTTCTGTCTTATATCTTGTGACAGTGATATACATCTTTCAGAAGTCTGCCTTTATCTCTGCTTTAAAGTGGGAGATGCTAACCTGGTTCAGACAACAAAATTATTGCTATTGAATTTCAGGTAGATTTTTAATAAACACTTTTTATTTTGTGGAGATATTTTAGTACCATAGCAAAAAATTCTCATGGATAAAACGAATAAAGATTCAGATTAGATGTCTGCAGTGAGATGATTGAGTATGCAGTCAATATGCTCTAAGGTTTAGCCTCTCACTCAAGGCTTAGCAATTTGGAATTAATTTCTGCATTTATAGTTAGAAGAATTTCCCTGACAATGCTAGAATCTGGACAGACTATGGCAATGCAGACTAGTGAGTGGCATTCTGTTACATATCAGAATAAAGGCAAGACCAGAGTGAAAGTCAGGCCCCTCTGAAGACCCTGAGAACATAGACCATGCTGCTTTCCTATTCAGTTTTAAGAATAAAACGTCAGCCCTACACAGGCAGTTGTGGAAAATGATAGCTACCCAAAGCTTTACAGCTTTCAAAATATGATTAGAATCTATGTCAGAACAGGAACTGAGACCACAGCCTAGAGTAAACCAGCTCCTGTCAGCTAAGTCAGACAATATGAGTTTATTGTACCACCGACATCTGTGTGGGTATGGACATTACACTCATTCAACTGCAAGATTCTTAACTAATTGCAAATTTAGTTAACCTCATAAATGCTTGCTTTCAAAAACTGGAGCATTGAGGTCATGCCTCCTTGATGCCTTGGTGGGGCTACATAAAAACAGAGGCTAGACAAAATTGAGAGGATAAAAGCGGGTATTTATTAAAGGGCCTTCAAAAAGGTACACTGTGGGCTAGGGCTACACCCAAAATGGACCACGGGTCACGGGTTTTTCACACTTTTATAAGTTTGGTCCATTTGCACATCAGGGTTAATTCTCCAATTACAATTTCAGGTAATGATGTCATTACCCCAAGTTTGTTCCCCCTTTTTAGAGGCTTTGTTCACATATTTCGGGGCGTGGGACAACAAGGTGTCCTTGAGTCTCAGGCCTAGAGAGGATTTGTTATGTCTAACCAGAATGGGAGAACAGTAGTTAACAGGCTGTATGGAGTTTTAGAGTTACTGTACTAAAGCAGTACAGGGTCTGAAAAATATAAAAGCCAAAATCCTAAGGCATCATCCTTCTAACACTCAGTGTTTCTTTCTTATTATTCCAAATAGAGAAAATTATTTCTTCAAGGACTCGGTTGCTCTCAAGTACAAAGTATACAGGTCGCTTACAACTGCTGTAAACACCCTGGATTCCCTTTGCTGGAAATACCCCAGGTTCCCTTGTTTAATGAGAGGTACGATTCTCTGAGTGATAAAATAAAGCTGTGAAATAGAGAATTGCCTTTGTTTGAAAAAATGTTTTGAAATATTTTTGCGAATGATTGTTGTAGGTCTGTTTCCCCTTATTGTGTTTGTTAGTATTAGTATTTAAAAATTCATTATTTTCCACATAAAAATATTGCCAAATATAAAAGCTAGGGAGAAATTTCAACAGGAATATTCCTTTTTATATTTGAAGAGGATTAGTCTTTTCTAGTTTTCACTTGTAAGTTCCCTGCTTAAACTTCTATGGTGTCCATTCAAGGAGCATGAACTATACCAGGAATCCTGGATGAAAAATAATCATGTTGCAGAAAAGATGATACAGTTCAGCCATTACAGTGGGTGACAGAGCTACATGTAAAAGCACTTTTTGAAATGGTTTTGAATAGCAAGAACACCCTGCGACACCAGGATAGGCTTATATGCAGTTCACAAAACTGTCTAGGCTACAGCCATGGCTGTGGATTATGGTACCTAAGCCTATTGCCATTCTTGCTGTAAGCTGCTCTCCTTATCTAGTTGTAAAAGCTGCAGTCCTTCTGTGGTGCTTAGTGTGTTAAGCAGGCAGGGAATTATTTCGGGAAGTCGGATGCCGGCATTGGCTTCAGTGCTGTAGCACTGGGAGCTTACATGTGGCCGATACCCAACTGGAGTTCCCTTCTTCCTGCACACGTAAGCAGCACCTGCACTGCTGCGTGCACAGCACGAGCTCTCCTGGGTGCGTGATGCGACACCAAGCTGTGCGTCTGCCAAGTGACGTGTTCCCTTTGTGTGACAAAAGTGGGAATATAGTTACATCCAATGGATGTGGAAGGGAAGATTTTAGTCATTACATTGGCTCTGTGTCTCTGTGCTTCTTTTGGACACAGACACTTGCACCCTGTGATCCAGAACTACCTTCCTTAAGTAAATCTGGTGCAGCTTTATACATTATCCAGGCAGTCCAGAGGCTTCTTTGCATAACTGTTCTACAGTCAGGATGCTTGATGGAGACGAAGTAGGTGAAGCTCTGAGCTTGGCATGCCCAATTCTTGTTTTCTTAGTTTGAAATAAATCTACCCCATCATTTTTTAATATTTAAAAATAAAAGGAAATTAGGCATTTAAGATAACGATTCCATCAAGCTAGTGATTTGTGAACTAAAACCTCTTCTAGCAGTATTCTGGTGAATTCCAGAGTGGCTGAATTCCAGATTCAGGGGCTAGGGGGCTCCCAGATCAGCTCGTAGTGCTGTGAACTTACAGTATGCCTTGCAACAAGTCACTGCTTTGGTCTACAAAAAAAAATAGAAAGTTGTTATTTCTTGTATCACAGGTATAGATGTGCATTGTCAGGCATGATCAGTATTACCTTTAGTTTTTGCATAAAATAATTTTTAACTTTTCATAACTTAATTTATATAACATGATACAAGTTGTATATATTTAGTCCAAAAGTTCTGCCCTTTGAAAACAAGGACTGTTGGAATCATGAAGAATTGAATTTTAGGCAAAAGTGCCTTGTCTTTTTAATTTCAAAAGTAGTAAAATGGCATATTTATAGAAAAATAATGAAATTTGATGGCAAAAAAAAGATTTGCACAAAGTTTAGGTGTCTAAAAACTGGATATTTAATTCAGAATTAAACATTTGAGACTCCATTTATAGCAAATATAAACAAAACCAGATACAATTAATCTTATCCATCATTTTAGGGAGATTGTCTAGAGGTGCCTTCCTTTTTCTCTGCTGTCTATAGAAGAATCATGGGATGATTAGCTCAGCCCCATAAACTAAGGTTTGGGTTCCTTAGCATGAGAAAAGAAAACACCCTCCTTTTATGAGTCTTCTAGTATATACCAGAATAGGAACAGCTTCACAGCCCACTCCAGGCCAACTTGCTCCAGCTAAATAGTAGAACTGAAAAGCCGTTTGTTGTGAGTTTGAGATTTTTTCTTTTTTTTTTTTTCATCTTTCTTATCAATACTAAAATATTATTTTCAAAATAAAGTTCTAGCAGGATAAATTTTTCATATAGATCTAATCTAAATAAGTTGGCAGAGGAATATTGTTTTGGAGTGGAAAATTTGATGTCCAATCCCTCTTTTACCAGAAAATAATGAATACTCCAACTGTGTAGCATGGTGACAGCTATGAAGATCTGCTTTGTTTTTTGAAAATCCAGACTTTAATCTTTCTGAGGAGAAATGCAGAAAGAAAGTAATCTCTGGTCTTTCACAGGAACATCACTAGAACTGGAGAAATATATTTGGCATGCATCTTTTTCTTATCTGTTACTCAATATTGTCAAGAAATACCTCCCTACTTTAAATTGGGCAGAAAAAAAAGAAAAATTATGTAGCCATCTTTAATATTCATTATTATGTAATAAATTATCTTGTTTTTCCAATGGAATATCATTATTTCTAATTAAATGTTTCCCAGCTACTGAATCTATAGCTGCGTTTTTCTTTTCAAGCAAAACTTAAAATGTAACAATCCTTACAATTCAGGGAACTTACAAGCTAGCTGGTCAGATCCTGCCATTTGGTCTTTGCTTTACTGTTGTTTAGGTGCCAGTTGTGGTCAATCCATTATGTTTAAATTGTTGGCCATCACTGTCTCCCTCTTTTTCAACTGACAGGACACAGCAGGAAAGGAATTTCAAAATGTCTGGCAAACTCATTACTCCTTGTAACTACTGCTGTGCTCAGCTAACTGGAGTTGTGGCAGCATAAGCCTTAAATGGCATACAGCATACTAAACATCATATTCATTAGCTCTCCCTTTTTATTTTTTTTCTCATACTTTGTTTTTTCTTTTTCTATTAAATCTGCTCTCAGAAGAAACTTTCAGTCACTCGAATGAACAGCAAATCAAAACATAAGATGTTTCAAAAGAAAAATTAAGGCAACAGAATTTTCTTACATAAAAAATTCTCTACATGTTACATACTGTAGAAATATATTCTTATACTGCCTTTTTTTTTTACTCCCAAATACTTCTCAACACATAGATTAACAAAGCCACCTACACATCACATTTGAGGATAATAGTAAAGAAGAGACACAGCCTCTCCCTATTGTGATTGCTTTTTGGAGTGATGTACAGCTGATACACATTCTGTGGATAAATCTCAAGATCCAGGATGTATCAGGATTCTTGTCTTGCCACCAAAACACCAAAACTCATTGCATTTGTAAGATGCTCATTCTGTTGTTTGATTATTCTTTTATTCCCAGAAAGGGCTGACTATACCGAGAAGACATTAAGAGTGCGTTGTATGTTTTCTAGGGAATGTTTTCTACAGAGTCCAAATCCAGAGACTTTTTGATCACTGGAGACTGAACCCTAACTCCCTACATGGGATGCAGGCAATCTCCATCATCATCAGAAACTGCAGTGTGAACACAGAAATTGAAGGGACTGAGGAACTTTGTGTCACAACCAGCCCTTGAAGACTCATCAGGGAGTCCTATAAAAATGAGCTGTTCAGTAGCCCCCGAGAGATCTGAATGGACTAATGCTGATGATCACACCTTTGCCACACCGTCCCTCCCAGATTTCCTATTGCCTGTCTCATGCCTTAGACTTTACACATTTGATGGTTTTATGTGCAGTTCTGCGTGTCCAAATTTTGTTCTCTCCAAGCTACATTGCTTCTCCCAGCAGAGAAGGAACACTGAGGAGACTTGGAGACTCACTGAGGAGACAAGCTTCTCCGACACCAGGGAACTAGGATTTGGTAGTGCAGGTGATAGCACCACATTAGGGTAAAGAGAGGGAGAAACATCCCTGGTTTAAGTTCCTTTTGTTGGCTTTGCTGAATTGGTAGATTCGCATAGCTTGAAAGATGCTCTCAGCAAGCGTGTTTAAGGAGATACTTTAGAAGTAATTTGGGTTTTCCTTTCTCAGCAGACTTGTTATGAGTTTGTGTAGTGATACCTGTGTAATTCTTTGTCATTTTGGAAATGGTTTGATGCGAAAATTTTAAAATTTTCATGGTTAAATGCTGATGGAGAAATGCCATGACATTTATTACATGTGCATATATATGTAGATATAGATAAAATTTAGGGAATTGGAGACAGGTGTGATGGGGGTGCTTAAGATACTGACAAAACAGAACAGTTCTGAGGTTTAGGAAACGACATTACCAAATTCTTTTATTAAAACCTCCACAAGTTATTAGTTATCATCCCTGCATGTACATAGCTGCTAGTCTTTAATAATTGTTTCATATGTGAGTATCCTTCTTATGTATTTGGCATTATATCCTGCCTATTTGCAGTCACTTGTGCTAATTTTGTTCTTTAGTTACAATTTGTTTTTACCTGGATCCCTTCTCCATTAAGCCACACACATCTTTGCCACTTTGGTGTCACAATGCTCACATACTAATGTAAAACGCATATGCAGAGTGTTTGTCTGCCTATGGTATTGCAGTTTTACAGCCACTGTCTTGGCTGCAGATTGAATGAAGGGGCCTTATTCATTTACCAGCAAGTTGAAAATTAATCAGATTTCTTCTGACAGTTCTGTTTATGGTTAATTTGACCCTTTGTCTCCTCATCCCTCTGGTATCATTGCCTCTATTTTCATTTACAACAAGAAACTGCTGCTTGCTTTGCATGTTTGTGCAAAACCATTATAGGAAGTAAATCTTAATAGAAATGCAAAAATGCTTTTCAATAAAATAATTCAAATTTAGTTGTGGGGAATTTGTGTTATTAAACTCTTGCTTGTGTTCTTTCTGATTTAAAGAGACATGGTTTTACAGACAGTAAGAGCATGACTATCATGATATATGGTATGATTGGGTGGTCTTTGCCAGTTTATTGACATGTGCAGCCTAAATGAGAGATTGCTAAAAGACTCATAATTTCTGTCATAAATGAAAAAAAAAATGATAGGGAAGAAAGTACTTTGTTATTTGAGAAAGTTTTTAGTAAACATGCATATATTTTTGCAGATTTTAAACCTGTGTTAGGAATCCTTTCCTTATTTACTTTCCTAAACAATTTAGCTCATTTTAGGAAAACCTATATGAACTTTATTAAGATTTTTCACTTTGCATAAAATGTTTATCAGAAATATTTGTTGGTGAGTGGTGTGGTTGTAGGGTTGGCCTCTGAGGGAGGAGGTCAGGGATTGCCCAGTGCTGGACACAGCTGGCTCCTGCCAGCTTCTCTGTGGTCTACCGCAGGACACAGCTGAGGCCATAAGCAAAGATGGTGAAGCCTTTGTGGGGAAAAGAAAAAAAATAAAGAAAAGGAAAAATGACAAACAAATAGGAGTGAGGAAAACCAGTGAGAAGCAGCAGTAGGAACACGAGGGTTAGGGAAGGCAGAGGAGGAGGAACCGAGCAGAGAATCCTCTGCAGCCTGTGGAAGAGGCCATGATTGAAAAGGTATTGTCCTGCAACCCATGGGGGGACCATGCTGAAGAAGACATCCACACTGCATGGAGGACTCTGCACTGGAGCGTGTAGATATTTCCTAAATTATTTGTGGTCCATGGAGAGCCCATTTTGGAGCAGGTTTTCACTGAATGACTGCAGCCCATGGAGAGGCCCACACTGGAGAAAAGAGATGGAGCAGCAGAAAGGAACTGACTATGGGCTGACTGTGGCCCCATCATTCCTCATCCTCCTACACTACTTGGAACAGGGAGAAATTAGAGAAGTTGAGAATGAAGAAGTGAAGTTGAGCCTGGGAAAAAGGAGGGAGAGAAGGAAGATGTTGTTTTAACATGCAAGCTCTTTTCATCTTTTGTTTCTCTGAGCAGAGACTTGTGAGATGAGAGAAAAGAGGGAGTGACTGGATGGGAATCAGTCACCTGGCCAAGTTCAAGCCACCATAGTAGAAAATCACAGCTTATAAATCTGTTTGCCACTTTGGTCAAAATACAAGCAAATCATAAGTTCATAACAAGGAAAAGAATTCACCTTTAAAGATACCAGTCGACCTTAAAGATAAATTTAATCTTACCCACCCAACAAGATGACAGTTACTCAACAGACACAACAGGGAAAATTCCATTACTTACAGTAATTCAAGGAGGCCATTCAGAATAAGCATTTTTGCTGGGCAGTAAATCCAAGTCACTTATCAGAATTTTTCTTTCTTACTTTTGTCGTTCTTTGATGATAAACCCTCATTTTACAACATAATATAATTCTTAGTTTAAGCAATTTTTATAAGAATGCCAAAGGATTTAATTTTTAGACAACACTGATTGTTGGGATATGTTTTACAGAAACTCGTTACTTTTAACTTATTCATGTTCTTTCTCTGATGGAAAATTTAATTGTTTCTCAACTATTTAAGATAAGGCTCTTTTGAAATTTGCAGTCAAAAATACCATATGTCTAAAAGTAAACCATTGCATAATCCCTTCCTTATTGCATTGCTCTGTGATTATCAAAAAAATTACCTACAATATAACAAGGCTGTCTGATGCTATAACTGAATAACAAAGTAAAAAGTGATTTAGATCTAAAAAACCAAAACCCTCAAAATGAGTCACAAACAACACTGTCATTTGGGGAATTAATTAGAAATCTGACAATGCTCTAGCAACTTTCTTGCCAAACTAAAAGACAAAGTATGTCTTTGTATTTGGCCTGGCTGAGATGGAGTTCACTTTCCCTTAGTAGCCCTCACAGTGCTGTGCTTTGCATTGGTAGCTGGAAAGATGTTGATAACACACCAGTGTTTTGGCTACTGCTGGGCAGGGCTGGCATGGCATCAGCTCTGTCTCTCAACATCCTCCCCCCAATCAAAGGGGCTGGAAGTGGACAAGGTCTTGGGAGGGGCCTCAACTAGGCCAGCTGACCCAAATTAACCAAGGGGATATTCCTTACCATATGACATCAGCTCAGGTATAAAACCTAAGGGAAGGAGGAGGAATGGTGGGGGTGGTATTTGTTATTTGCGATGTTTGCCTTCTGGAGCAACTGTACATGTGCTGAAGCCCTGCTTCCCAGGAAGTGGCTGAACGTTGCCTGCTCACGGGAAGTAGAGAATAAACCCTTTTTTTAATTTTGCTTATGCACCTGTAGACTTTTGCTTTCACTTTACTAAAGTGCCTAATCCCAACATACAAGTTGTTTTCCATCTTGTCTTCTCTCCCCTGTTGAGCTGGGAAGGGGAGTGGTAGAGAGGCTTGGTGGGCACCTGGCGTATGTGCAAGGTCAACCCACCACAGACTTTCTAAGATGAAAGGTAAACAAGTAAAAGGAATGCCTTCTCTATTGTCTATTAAAAGGTAAAAAGGCCACTTAGGAATAACTAAATTAAAAAAAAAAAACAAACAAAAAACCAACTCAAAACAAAACAGCTATTTAGTGAGCAGAGAAATAAGGATGTTTGAATTTGTTCAAAATGAAAATTTAACTCCTAATGGACCCTGGGGAAAATAAAGGGAAATATAAGAAAACAGATTAAATAAAAGGGTAAGACTGCTAACTTTCAAAAGATTGTCAGAACACCCTGATAGATAAACAAAGGCCGAATAACTGATGTTGAAAGAAAGCTATAACCTTATTACATAGGGTCACCTGTTTGTGAGCTTAAATTGCTAACAACACAACCTAAAAGAATATTAAAGGAGTGAAATTCTGACAGCATTTAATTCTGAATCTCAGAAATACTGAAACAGCCTTTCATTTCTTCTTCTCTGGAGTTATGAAGAGAAAGGGGTCTAGGTCTCCCTGAACTGAATACAGAGCCCTGTCTGGTTCTGTCTTTGGTTCAACAGTGCTCATTGCAACTACTTATTGCTGCGAAGTCTGGCTCAAAAACAACCAAAACTGGGTTTAGAACAAAGCATTGTTAAGTGCCATGTAAAGCTGGGATAACAAGATGACTGTACTTACATGGTTTTGATGACATGTACTTTGGCTGAAAGTGCAGCTAAGGCCTAAGCATCAATCAACAAAATTAATTTTAAAGACAAGTTCAGGGAGTTAGATTGAAATGCACTTGAAATACTTTTCATTTAAAGTTGTTCATGCCAAATACTGTAAGTGAAGTAATCTTTGTTTATTGTATTCGTAACTATATTTCATTTTTATTTTCTACCCTCTCTTAGGCATATAATTGTCAGACTGAAAATGTAGAAGTACTACTATTCATCCTCCACCCAGTGTAAATGAAACAGTTTGTATAGCTATTTTGATGCTGTGAGAAATGCTACTGTGACACACTTTGTCAACAAGTATATTTTGATTATTGATCACAGCCAGGATTTGAGTGTGATCACTGGTCACTGCCTTTAATATGGTGTCCTCAACACTCAGTGAGTGACCTCCTTGTGATTGAAAAAAACCCCCAAAATTAAAGTTTCTTTAGACTTCAGTTTCTTTTTACAAAAAAGAATTGAGTACTTGGTGAACTGGAAGCTTGCTGATCACATGAAATGTCCATGTCTGATTCTACTTTATCTGCTCATCCAGGAACTAAACCCACAGGGTTTCAAAAGGGTGGGTACTTTTCTTTTGAAGAGTCTTTAAAGGTTACTAGATTGGATTATTACCTACTGAGAGAAAATGCATTGTATTCTGTAAACTTGGAGGTTAAAATTCAGAATCCTGTATCAAGAGTGTAGGTTATGTGGGAAGATGATCAGACATCTGCAGGTGAGACCTAGGAGAGTTAGTTTTCTTAGATGTAAGGAACAGATTGGGAGGAATACGGATTTCAGGGTGCCTCCGTAACTCTTCAGGGAGGCTATGGATCTGTGCTACTCAAAACTAGAACTATTTAAAAGCAGGGGCCTGATATTGCTTCTGCCTCATACGTTTTCTTCAGGGTAATTTAATTCTTTTTACTTTCACATTCACTAGATTCGTGTGTTGGTGACTGAAGCCTCAAAAGTTAAAGTGCAGCTATACAGATTATTATGTTTCAAAGTACTATAAAATACCTTTAGTGCTGAAAACATGTTCTTTGGAATTATGTTACAGATTAAGAACATCATACCACATCTTCTGAAGATCAAATGCAATGTCATGTCTTTAACCGATACAGATCTTTGTATGTTCAAAATACTTTAGTCAGACTATTCTGCTTCACCCCAGCTGAGAATCCAGCTACTGTTTCCTCGTGATCACAGAAGATTTTCTTATCTGACCAAAACACTTGTCCAATTCCCATTCAAAAACAATTGTGCTGCACATTGGAGATGAGCTGAGCCTGGATTATTCATCAGACACCCGGTGTTGCATTTTCTTGCTACTAAATAGTCTCTTCACTCAGTGACATTACAAACCATGTATATCTCATGGTTTTTACCTTTCTGCCACAAAGTTTTCGTTGTAAAAGGTGATATTGCAACAGCACGCTTGTCACAGAATATGCTAATCAGTAAACAGACATCTTGTGACTTCCACAAATCTGTTTTATTGGACTACACTTAGGAATGATGGAATTCAATATGCTAGCAGCTATTGGTTCTACGATTGATTTAATGTTTAAACAACAATTTCATTTCCTCAAAATTTTGATGTGCTCAGTCAAAGTGTACTGCAACTTAAACAAACCAATATCCCAGTCCTCCTCACATTAATGTTTTGTCACCGCTTTTTGTGACAACAGGGTTAGAATTTTTACTGAGTCATTCTTTTTCAAAGGAAAATTCTCTCCTGTGTTTGACAGACATGCATAGAACCTTGGGATTTGGTAGCCAGGGAGAATAAAATCTGTTGCATCCTCACTTGATAATTTTGAGCCTTAGGTTTGCGGTTTTGTACAACACAGTAGAAGCAGAAGTGTTTGGCAGTGGAGACTTTGACTTTTGTGCTATACACACCAACTATATCAGAACTTTTTGTTTACATCAGTATTACTTTGAAAAAAATATTAGTTTCTGTTCCTCCAAGGCCCATTTGTAGGTGTATGCTATAAGGTATACCTTATATTAGCAATTATTTCCTTGACTAATCCTCAGACAGGGTAGAAAATTACTTAAAAATTAGTGACCTTAAATTTGCCCCTCCAATTGCATTCTTTATGACATTTTAGTCTAGTACTATATTTATATCCTCTTTTTGATTTTAAGTTTTTTTGCTATATAGTATTTTAAGTTTAATCAAAAGTCAACTTAGAAAGGCCATTCTGCCTAAGGGATATTTTTTCATTAAGTATTTGACATATTGGTGGCCTTGAGGGATTATTGGTTTTTGAAGAAATATTAGCAGCTGGAAATTTGCATTTTAATACAGTTCTCCTCAACTACTCAAGCAATTTTATTTTTAAGACCTGTGACAGGCTTCAAAGCCTTAGTTCTAAAGCAATCTTGCCAAGTAGTAGCTAACATAATTTTACTACAAATGATTAAGTTTCCTAATAGGTTTTCCTTTTCAAAATCTTGTTTGAGGTGTCTATGAAATCAATACCAAAACTTTGAGATTTGTACTAGAACTTGCATTGCTAATTTGTCAGAACTGGAGAGAACTGGAAAAGAACTCCACTCTAAATTGTCAAACCCAAAGAAAAAGAAAAGTAAAAACTAAACCCAAACGTCAAGTAAGTTCTCTAAATATAAGGAAGATGACAACTTTTGTAAAATTGCTATTCCTGATCAGTATTTTTTTAATTATGGCTATACAAATAGGCTATCATAAACATTTTTGTTGTTTGCTGATATCTGAGGCTTTTAGGTGAATCAGATGCAGGAAAAAGCATTTACAGTAAAATAGAAGAGACTGCACACTATGAAAGTGCTGATACTAACACTACATATGTTGTGTCTGTCCCAGCTGCCATTCAACAGAAAATGCCCTTTGACTTCATGTGTTTTGTGTCAACATAGCAAAGAATTTATGAACCAGTGACAGTTTTGAAAATGCGCTGGACTGAGATAATCTTTCCTGACCTGTTAGCATTGCTGATTGAAATTAAGCAGACACAGATTAATCAAATGATCATACTAATCATACATTAGAGTGCGATAGATTGGGGTTTTGGGGGGATTTTTTGAGAACGAAATTGCAGGGCAAAGTTTGAAAGTTATAGGAGTTTAGCTAAATCTAAATCCTAATGTTCTACATTGTAGAACATAGGTAAAGCACAACTGACTGCAGTTGTACAAGGGAGGAAAAAAAAGGCAGTAGCTGGGAAAAAAACTTTGCCCAACTTTTCCATACATCATCAAGTCAAGTGTAACAATTGTCATCAGTGAACTCCTTTCAGAGGAAAATATGATGTAATTTCTCTTTCAGAAAAAAAAACCCCCAAAACCATAAACCTTATCAAAAGCCCTGATAACTACTGGGAGCTTTTCTATTGACCTTAAGATATCTCAGATGAGGTCTGAAGTTTATTATTAGAACCCAAAGTATTTTAAACAAAGACAGTAAGCTTTCTGCTTACTTTACTGGTTTCTATAGAGAGAAAGACTTTTATTTATTATATCAGTGTGGCTGACACATCATCTCATTACAACTGAAAGTCTCATTGCAACTGGTACTCTATTGACTGATTGTTCTCTTGTATTCAGTAGTTTCACATAGGAATGTGGAAAGCTTCACTGAATATCACCATAGAAATTCTACTGGATATTATGGAAAAAACCAAAAACCCAACCAGAATAAGTTTTCAAATCAGAGACTCATAAGTTAATTATCTTTTGACATTAATGCAAAAATGATAAGCTAAAACCCATTGTTTTTTAATGAATACATTTTGGGTGTGTTTGTTTTTTGGTTTCTGAATTTTAATTTGCCAGTCATGGTATGAAATACTTAACGTTGTTGAATTTCCAGAACTTATTTAAACAATGTCCCTTTCACTGACAATCCCATTTCCACATTCTTTCCCCAAACTGCCAAATCAGTTCTGGACCCAAAGGGCCCACTGAAAGTCTGAATTCAACCCTCATATCTGACCATGCCCTAAAGCAGCATCTAGTCACATATTCTGACCCAGACCTTCACTTAGATATTTTAATTGTTTCTTTATGAAATCATAGAATAGTTTGAGTTGGAAAGGACCTTTTGAAGGTCATCTATTCCAACCTCACTGCAATGAGCAAGGACATCTTCAACTAGATCAGGTTTATCAGAACCCTGTCCAACCTGATGTTGAATGTTTTCAGGGAGGGGGCATCTACCACCTCTCTGGGCAACCTGTGTCAGTGTCTCCCAATCCTCATTGTAAAAAACTTATATCTGATCTAAATTGACTGTCCTTTAGTTTGAAGCCATTTCCTCTCATCCTGTCACTACAGACCCTGCTAAAAGTTTGTCCCCATATTTCTTATAGGTTTCCTTCGAGTACTGAAAGGCTGCAGTAAGATCCCCTCTAAGCCTTCTCTTCTGCTGGCTGAACAATCCCTGTTTTCTCAGCCTTTCCTCTTAGGAGAGGTGCTCCATCCCTCTGATCATCTTGTTGGCCTCCTCTGGACTCGCTCTGACAGGTCCATGTCCTTCCTATGCTTGGACCCCAGAGCTGGAGGCAGCACTGCAGGTGGGTCTCACCAGAGCAGAGCAGAGAGGCAGAATCCCATCCCTTGCCCTGCTGCCCACACTGCTTTGGATGCAGCCCAGGACACGTTTGGCTTTCTGGGCTATGAGTGCACATTGCTGGGTCATGTCCAGCCTCTCATCCACCAGCACCCCCAGGTTCTTCTGGGCAGGGCTGCTGTCCATCTGTTCATATCCCAACCTGTATTGATAACGGGGATTGCCCTGACCCCGGTGCAGGACCTTGCACTTGGCTTGGTTTGTCCTCTTGAGTTCCCATGGGCCACATCTCAAGCTTGTCCAGGTCCATTTGGATGGCATCCCATCCTTCAGGGCTGTCAACCCCATCAATCAGCTTGCCTTCCACACTAAAAAGCCTGGAGGGTCTTCCAGAATGGTGTGCAAGCCTACAGATTAATGTTGTGTTGAGTGCATCTTATCACAACTCCTGGTTGTGACGTCTTCTGCTGGTGGCCATCTTCTATTCTGCATTTATACTGAAAATCTATAGTGAGGTGAAGAAACAAGTAAGGAAGTAATCCTTAGATATGTAAAATGCTTTTAATCCTGTTGGTCCGATGTAGCGATATTCCTCAGTAGAATAAATGGAATATTTACTTCACAGCTTTTCTCAGATAGTGGCAGAAATTGGATTCTTTAGAGGGGTGGATGTGGGATATTACAGAAATAATCTGTTTTAAGCTGCTCATCAAATCTTTTCTTTCAGATGTCCTCAAAACTTTTTTTTATGTCTAAACAGAATAGTTTCTGTTTCTTTTATACAGATGTTTCCATTTCAATATCAATTTTTTTCAAACTATAACAAGTCAAACTTTGATGAAGCTGGTTTATCCTTAGGTTTCCATAATGTCTTTTGGATTCCACAGGCTAATTTAGAACTGCTAAATGGTAAAATGATAATGTTTATTTGACTCAGTTTTAAGTGAATTTTCTCCTCTCACTTGTATTTTAATTTCAAATCAAATTGCGCTATCATTATTTAGAGCAAGATCAGAAAACAGCTCTCTTAATTATAAAGTCAAAAATTGCTCTGAAAAGAGAAATTTTAGGATATTTGGAAAAATCTCATCCAATTAGATAAAAAGAATTTAAATATGTAGAGGTCAATCCATTTGATGTAATGACCTATAAAATAGCATTAAAAAAGAAATATGATTGTCTCCACTACCCTGGGCTCATTAAAAATCCTCATTGATGCAACCTGAGTTTGTATGTGTGGACTGTAGTTGTACTTCGAAAGTTATGTATATATCCCTTTGGCATATTTCCTAAAAATGGAAAAATCTCAATGTACCAGTAACTGAATACATCCCAAACCCCAAAAATTTCTTCTTAGACTGGTAATCATGTTACAAAATATGGATTTTTTTCAGGCTTGATAAGACCTGTGTGTTGATTTAAACACCTCAGGCAAATAAAATGCACACATAAGAATATGATTACTGCTAGAGGCTGTAACTTTATTAACTTAATTAACATAATGATAACTGGAGAGATGCAAAACAGCTATTTCACTCAATATCACTACCTAACAGGAGTGCTCCAGAGTGCTTTTACCTAGAATATATCAATCAAGTTAATAATAAAACAGCAATCTTCATTTACATTCCTTGGCAGCTGACAGTCAAATCCTTTCCCCTTTTTCTTCTTGAGTCAGGGATCAAGGCGAAGTGTCTCAGTCTGTGCTTAAAATTTTCCTGTGTGCTGGGGCAGGTCAACCACTAACTTGGAAAACTTGAAAATAACTGAAATTTTTCCCTTGAATCACCTTGGACCTTGTAGTATGAGGTCATGGGTTTCAAATCTGCAGCAACTCCAAACCCCCATATATTCTAAAACAATTGTCACTATAAACTCCTCTGAACCTCTTGAGTTCCTTGGGTGTGTGAAACATGAGAAAATGTTCACTGCAGAAAACTATCTTCAAGATACAATAGAAGACAAACTATACACAATACATCACTCTCTCACATTCAGGAATCAAAGACTGGCTGTAACTTAGAAATGCACAAAGAACTAGAGACCAGGCAGATTTGCTTAGTAAAGTTAATGATAATATTGAGCCCATATAATGGTTTAGTTTGCACAGCTAACATTGAAGTATCTTTTTATCACTAACGCTAGGCTATTTTTTTTTCCTTCTGTTAAGGAAGACCTCTGTACTGTACTTTGACAAATTTTAGTAGTCTGAAAAAGCCAGGAACTAAGTAACAGAGCTTATAAAAATGATACTAGATATTGAGAAATTTTCAGTAGAACATACTGAGGTACTGGAAGGGAACTACCCATGAGAATGTACAGATTTGGTTTGGTTGTGGTTTTTTTATTATTATTATTTTTTTTTTTATTCAGGAAAGATTTCTCTTATTCAGCATTTAATTTCTGTCAAAACTAGAAAAAACCCGCCCTGTCATTGCAAACAGATAGCCATGCACTGATAGTATGAAAAAGCAGACTTTACATCTTTGCCCTGACTCATTTGGAAAGAGCATCTTGAACTTGCAAGTCTCGTATCCCATGGGAGCTACTGCCTCTTCTGAACAGATGCTCTGTATTTTTTCCCATAAAACCCTTCAGAAGTCATAGTTTTGGCTTGATGAAGGGTTACTGTAGGCTCAGATAATTTCTTACCCAGTTCTTCAGTGCTCATACCTTTGAGTAATATTTACTAGTAATTGTCCTTAAAAGCTAGCTGATATTTGCAAACTTCTTGCATAACAAGTCTGAACTCCCCGAGTAATTTGGAATATTATTGAATTTAAAACCAAATGTCACAGACCTAAGAGATTAAACATGTCCTGAAAACATAAATGAGGATTTGGTTTTCCATACACAGCAGATGAAGTGGTTTTCTCTGGGAGAGTTTAAGGCATTCTGTTGCAATTGTCTATATTTTTATCATCTTTGCCCATGTCCACGGTAGCCATGTTCTCATCTAATATGTTTGTATTGGGTCTGATGCTCATTTGATCCTGCTGAAGAACCTAAACAAGGTCAGTTAAGAAAATCAAACCAGCAGTGAAAAAAAAAAAAAGAAAAAGAACTATTTAGATGTAACTGTTTGTCTCCTTTCTTTAAATAAAAAGGTTTAAGAGGAAATCCTTGTACTTGGTTTGTGTGGCAAGGTTTTGGTAGATGGGGGAGCTACAGGGCTGGCTTCTGTGAGAAGCTGCTAGAAGCTTCTCTAATGTCCAATGGAGACAAAGCCATCTGAATCTAAGATGGCCAAGGCTGAGCCCATCAGCGATGGTGGTAGCACCTCTGGGATGACATAACTGAGAAGCAGAAAAAAGGTGCTGCACAACAGCAACCACAGACAGATAAGAGAGGAGTGAGAATACATGAGAGAAACAGCTCTGCAAACAGCAAGATCAGTGAAGAAGGGGTAGGCAGAGGTGCTTCGGGTGCCAGATCAGAGATTCCCCTGAAGCCCTTGGAGGTAGGCTGTGCCCCTGCAGCCCAGGGATGTCCACACTAGAGCAGAGATCAGCCTGCAGCCTGTGCAGGACTCCATGCCGGAGCAGGGACATGCATCCCAAGAAGCCTGTGACCCCAAGGGAAGCCTGCACTTGTGTGAGCTCCTGGCAGGACCTGTGGAGCCATGGAGTCAGAGGAGATGATGCTGGAGCAGATTTGCTGGTGGGAGTTGTGACCCTGTGGGGAAACCCCCACTGCAGCAGTGAATGAAGAACTGCAACCTGTCGGAAGAACTCATGTTGGAGAAGCTTGTGTAGAACTGGGTCCCATGAAAGGAACCTCACACTGGAGCAGAAGAGTGTGAATAGTCCTACCCTGAGGAGGAAGGAGCAGAAGAAACAATGTGTGATGAATTGACTGCAGGTCCCATTCCCTAACCTCTGTGCCACTGGGAAGAAGGAGGTAGAGAAAACTGGGAGTAAAGTTGAGCCCAGGAAGAAGGGAAGAGTAGGGGGAAGTGTTTTAAGATTTGGATTTTGTTTTCTCATTAATTTATTCTTTATTAATTTATTCTTTTTTCTTCTAATTTATTATTTTGATGCATAAAAATAAATATCTCATTTCCCCAAGTCGAGTCTGTTTTGCCCATGATGGTAACTGCTGAGTTACTCACCCTGTCCTTATTTTGATCCATGAGGCTTTCCTTACATTTTCTCTCCCCTGCCCAGCTGAGGAGTGGTAGAACAGCTTTGTGGGCACCCAATGTCCAGCCAGGGTCAAGCCACTACAACCCTACATTGGAATAATATAGATAACCTACACAATATGGTTATGAATTTTCTTCAAGATTTGCTGTGCAAGTTTAAGATCATTTTGCTTTCTAAAATAAAAGTCAGCTTCCTGAGCTATTTGCTGTCTTGTTCTGCATTTAGTATAATTTACTGCACTTGCTCTATGACTGAAATGAATCATTTAATTCACATAAGCTCTTGGATTGGTTCAGCCTTTTATGCCTTGCCATGGGTTGAGAACAATATAGGCTTGGGAGCATAAGGTCAAAAGTGCATTTTTCCATAAATAATAAATTCTTTGATCATTTAAATAAGTAAGACATTTTCTTACTATAAGTTTTTGTCATGGTTTCTAGTGTGTCAGTTTTGACACTCATCGCCTTAGACATTATATTTTACATTCATCAAAAATACCACTGCCTTCAGACTCCACATTGTCTCAGTGTATGAAATGCAGTTACATTTTCATTGGGTGCAAATACCTGTATCTTTAAAGTTAATACCATGAAAGCAAACTGTAATTAAAAATATTGAAATTAATCCAGCTAAAGAATGTGACTATTCTTAACTTTTGGACACTGCACAAATTATATTCTAGAGAGCTCAAACTTTCATTTCTTTATTTGTGAGTTTGCTTTCTCACTGCTCTCTTGTTTTGAGAACACTGGAACTTGTTGGAAGCCGTAACTGTGATTCATGTAAGACTTTAATTTTAAATTCTGGTAATTTGCAGTTCCTTTGGAACAAATTGATTCTATAGGTGTATTGTAACACTATTCTGTAAATAATTTTGCAATCTGTACACTGAAGGATGTGAAGCTTCCTGGAAATATTAGTAGAGGTCTCTGATACCAGTAAGTCAGTTCTGACAACCAAAAGTAATTGAGCAAGTGACAGTCGCTGATGCTGCACTCTGTGACCAAGATGAACAACATAAAATTAGAGCTCTCTTTCTAGGGAGTTTAGTAGAACTCTTCCCTGTGAAAGGAAACCAATACAAAAATAAAAAAATTACTCTGGTTTGATTTTCAGCATCTCAAAGAGCATGTTTTAAAATTACCGAAAGACGTTAGAAGTATTTCTTATGTATTTCTATGTATTCTATGTAGTAGAATAGTTCATAGAAGTATTTCTATGAAAACTTAGCACTCATTCTCTAGGATGGCCCTGCTTGAGCAGGGAGGTTGGACCAGATGACCCCCTTTCAACGTGACCCATTCTGTGATTCTCCTAAATACTGCGGTTGCTTACAAAATGTCCTAATACCCTTGGTGAAGAGGAAGAAGGAATGGACATTCTACCAATTCTACTATGTTCCATAATGATTAGAAATTAACAATTGCTGTATGTCATTAGAAGCTGGCTACTTTACAGAGGGTACTTGTAATGAAATCATACTTATTGTGGATGTTAGCTTTAAAAAAAAAAGAAATGTTTTTCATTCTTATGAACGTATTGCTGTCTATATTAAAAATATGAAATGTTATGGAAAAAAAACACAGGTAGGAAAAAAGGTATCTTCAGTAGACATTTGTAAGACATTCTGTGTGTAAAAGAAGATGCATTATTTACTGCAGCCTTAGGGAAGCTATAAATTATATTCAGACAAATCACTATTTGTTCTGTTATTGTAGTGAAAAATTCTCCTAGCAACTACCGTGCCTTACTGTATTTGTTAGTTGATATACAGAATATGCTGTGTTAAAGGAATGTATACAAATAGATGACAAAGATCTTTCTCTTTTCTGGCAAAGCCCATAGGGTAAAATGCTTAATTTTCAGTTGAAAGAAAAAAGAAATCTTTTAGTTGCTCTAGGCTATTTGTATTAAACAGTAGAAAAGAAAGATGCAACATGTGTCAGGAGAAAGAAAGGGCAAGAAAAGTGCTAAGACATCAAAAGACCAGAAAACACAAACCAACATTTTCCTAGGGGAGAATTAAAATACAAAAAAACCCCCAAAACAGCCCCTCCTCTCCAAAAAAAGAAAAAAAAAGAAGAAAAGCGATAATATAGCTATGTAATATAAACTGTTTGAATCATTAAATAGAAAAATAAGAAAACAAAACAGTACCAGCTAGATGTACTGTATACTTTGGAAAATTAAATGGATTTGATATGATTGTGTGTGTTTGTTATAGGTCACCTGACTTGGAACAGAAAATTTCTACATCAACTCTTGAAGTGTTAAAAGGCAGAAGCTGCTATATTCATGAGGGACTTAACAATAACCATTTTGAAAACCATTAGGTAATGAAGACAGTAAAACATTGAAGTAGTTCCAAGAATACAGAGAAGACAGCTTTATGATCCAGAAAGTAGAAAATGCAACCAGAGGAGAAACGGTCCTGGATCTACTTCTTCAATAGGGAGGAACTAATTGAGAACGTGAGTATAATACAGAGCTACTCGCATCATTCACCATATGTATCTGATTGTAAGAAAGTAAATCCTTTTGAGTGAAGAAACTGAAGAAATATGGCACAGCAGAGAAAGAATATGATACAGACTAGAAAATATCTGTGCAAAACTATTAACCCTACCTAGCAGTCCTGTGGAAAACAAACTGTACAGTCCTCTAGGAACACGCAAAGAGTGGTGCTGCACAGCAGTGATGCTTGACACATCACTGATGAACCGATACTAGAGGTCACCAATTATCTACTGAGTAGTTTCTCTCCTGAGCTGTTTTTCTCTTGCAGTTTGCAGCATTGTGTCACTGAGTAAGTTGTCAGCGAGTTAAATGGAAGAAAACTAGTCTCAGCAGAATGGAGCACAATGAAAGCTAATTTATCTACTTTTGTAATTTGAGATAATTTGTTTTAAAATTACGTAAGATATAAATCTACACTACATCGACTGCAACATAGAAATGTTTTGTGCTGTTGCTTGACCCTCAGGAAGATGAAGATGGGAACAGAATAACAGAAGTGTAGAGTCTGGAGCACTCGAGCTCCTTTGGGTAGTGTCTTATCCCAGAAGGTCTCTAGCACTGTTTCCAGCCTTCATTGGCTATTTCACTGAGTAGTCTCTATTCTGCCTAGTCTGTTTTCATCTACAGAAAACTTAGCAGAGTCAGACTGAACAAAAAACACTAGGGCCAGTTTACAAACTTTCAGTACCAATAAGTACCATTGGGCTCATGCTCACCTAACTCACTTTCTACAAACTGCTGCAGGACCTTTAAGCAGAGCTGCTTCCCATCCAGTATCATTACAAGGTGTTCTCCCTTCCCATGTGTGGGCCTCAGCATTTGTCCTTGGTGAATTTCATCAGGCCCCTGTGGCCAATTCCTCCAGACTCTACAGGTCCCATTGGGTGGCAGCTCTGCTCTGGAGCCTGTTGACGGTCTTCACCAATTTGGTGTCATCTGAAAACTTGACACAACTTTTTATCTTCCTCCAATATTCTTTCTTTTGAGTAAATTCTGTCTCTTTGCATGGCTTTGTGTGAGGTGCCTGTCTGAGGTATCTTTAGCAGGGCACCTTCTTAGAAACCTCCGAGCTTTCCTGGTACGTCAAGAATGACTGTATGTTTTGGAGTACCTAAGCCCCAAAAACTCTGTGGACAGATTATGGGAGAGTTGTGCTGTGTTTCAGTTTTTTTTACCCCAAGTCATGCCAGACACTTCCAGACAGGACTGAACTGAAGAAAGAATGTATATTCATAGGAAGTAAACACAGTGAAATATTAAGAACAGCTATTGTTTACTACAGCTTTGCAAAGGAAGCCTCATGTCATCTATTCTGTCGTAGTTTCTTGCTTTATCTTGAATAATTTACTGAACATTAAAGCTGTACTGCCACCTTATTTAAAAGATGTAAACCCATGATGTTTTAACCCTGTCAAAAATTTGACCTCATTATTCATCTGGTTTGGCCAGCTAATTTGGAAAAGCAAATCTCGCCAGAAAAAAAAAGTGAAAAAAATCAGCCATTTTTCACTTTTTGCCTCAAGCATGTAACTATGAATGATTCATGGCACTTCTTGCTCTGTGACAGATTCATTATTAAAAGTTTATTTAATTATCAATACTGTGCTCTGCTCTATTAAGAAAATCATATTTTATATTGACTATTAGTTGTGAATGAAGTTATCAGTGTCATTCAATCCACTTGGAATCCTGAACATCTGTTTCATTAAGCTGATAGTGTTTGATATTGACATGTTTAATGCAATATATTTTCCAAGGGCATATTGGCAGTTTCTCTGTGGTGTAAGCTAGTATATACGATACTATGTGTCCTGTTTGTTTTCTGGGTGTTTGGGGTATATTTGAGGCTCAAAACCTCAGAAATACTGTACTACAATGCCCACTTCAGTAGTGCCAGATTAATTTATTTAATTGCTATTTTCATTGCAAATGTGTGTCAAGAAACATAATGATCTCAGCATGTAAATTATATGAGGACATACAAAATAACGGGATTTGTAGTCCACTGTTACTGTCAGTTGTTTTCAGTTTGCCTAAATACATTAAAAACATATTATGGATATTTTGCAAACACTAACATTAACACATATTAATGCATGCTTCTTTTTTTTTTTTCTTCATTCCATTTCAGATTAATATCCATTACCATTATCAGTGTTTTATCTCTTTTGTGCTGGAAATTGAGTCCTGCATTAGAGAAGGTGGATAATGTTTAATAGGAAGATGAGAAATATTCTGAAATACAAAAGGTTTAATTTTTTTTTTCAATTTAAGATTGTTTTCATGCTCAAATGATATTTGCTGCTCATTTTCACTATTTGCAATAGTGTTTATCTTGGAAAACACCTGGGTGAATAATTGGCTTTTTCTAAAACAAGGTTCCATTATTAATTCAGAAGCTTTCTTTAAAAGCATAGGGTACAATTAAAAAGAATGTGTTTATTTATTTATTTTAAATATAAAAAACACGAGGAAATCAATGATCTTTTTGCTCACTTCAGTGGACTAGGTCTTACACTGCTTTCAGTTGTCAAGGTACTCTATATTATGAGGAATCAATATTCTGTTTCCATATCAAGCCAAATTCTGTATTTTGCCATTAAGCATTTTTCTATCTCAAAGTTTGCACATATAACTGTGACTTAGCAGGTGCTGAGTCATAAATCTGATGCTTTGTCAGTCATAAAGCTGATGCCCTTTAAAAGATAAGAAATTGCAGAAGAAAAAGTACTTGCTATATTTTGAAATGTTTCTGTGTTTCAAGTATTCTGAGGATTTGAGGGTTTTGTTTTGGGGTTTTGTGTGTATTTGTGTGCGTGTGTATGTGTGTTTTCTTTTTAAATTTATTTTTATTGTACTGACGTTGGGGAAAAAAAACCTAACCCACTCTTGGAACACAGACCAAATCAAAACCAGGAAAATGCAAGTATTTATACTAGTTTTATTTAGTTATATAATTATTTTTTCGAGTAGTCTGTAAAACACTAGTCAAGGAACTGGCAGAAACATAAGGCTTTATTTTCCATGCATGAGTAAGCCTTACAATGAACCAATTGACTGGCTTTAAAGTATAAAATAGTGTTTACAAATTGTGATCAATTAATATGTAGTTAGAAACACATACAACTTTCTGTCTTGATCAGTAAAACCTTACTCAGTAAAAATCAAGGAACAGTTTTTATAAGACTCTTTCTTCCCTGAACTTTCATCTTCCTCTCTCTAGGTCTGTTGAAGAAGGTGAATATCACTAGAAGATATATTTTTTTTCATTGGAATCTTCAAGGAACTCCATTTTAAGATACCTGCCTAGACTCAGTGGATGAGACAACTTTTCCCCTTGATGAATATATACTGTACCCCGACCAGAGATGATGAGAAAAAATTCCCTTAGAAATGAACTTCTTGTGGAACTGCTGTAGTGTGGGAGATGTGTTCAGAAATGTGCAGAAAGATTCTTTGGATCTAAATATGATATTCAACCAAAATCAAAACTTTAAGCCACAGTAGTAAATAGCATAAAAAAATGGAAGAAGAAGATTTGGGAACTTTATTCCAGGTCTTCTATAAAATAAATTAATACTGTGGTTCATGTCATGGCACTGAGACAGTGACTCTTTATAGACCAGTCTAGCATCTTCCAACTAAAACTTTCAATAAATTCTCATGATAGCTAGTATTAAAAAGTTTTCAGTTTGGTATCTCCCTCCAGACAGACTTCTGTGAGTTTATGTGTTTATGTGCCTGTAGTGAAAAAAGATTCCAAATTACCACAAATTTTCACAGAGATTTGAGATCAAGCAATTAAGAACTTTATCATAAAGCACAAAGCATCACACTAGGTAACAACTCTAAAGTATGTATTTTCCAATTTCTCAATGCTGTAATATAATGTACAATTTTAAAGCAGAAAGCAGAGGCCAAACAAGTTACAAATACCACAAACTGTAGTTCTAGTTTTCACATGGTATAACATAAACTAATCTATATGAAAATCATTGAATTATAGCAATTGGCACTGGAGCACTGTATTTTAAAACATCTTCCTTCATTTCTCTTTCTAATAAAGAAAGTTCTGTTAATTTGAACATCCTGAGCTTGCCAACTCACCACAAGAACCAAACATCCACCAAGCTAATATATACAACCAGATCTTATCAGAGCAACAACTAACAAACCTGTCCACTGGAGCCAGCACAGTCACCACCATCTCTTTCTCCACTGTCTCAAAGGGAACATCAAAATTCATAGGTATCTTTCCAGGGGAATTTCTGCTCCCAGTGCTGCACTGAAACTATGCAGGTGAAGCAAAGCAATCACTTTGTGTCAAAATGGATTGGTCAGCTAAGGCTGGGAGAAAATTTTCAACAAAATGGCTATTTTCTGATCTATTAGATCTGATGCTCATCGGAGAAGTACAAAAAAGCTGCAAAGGCAAATCTTTCAATTGAATTTAAGACTCCGATTTATACTCAGAGTTATGTACTTAATTGTGATACTGGTTTTCAGACACATTACAGTCTCTTTTCTTTCCTGGTTCGTGATTCATTATTTTTAACTAGTTAACTAGCTTGTCCTTGCAGATCATTAAATATAATTGTTTTACTTAAATTTGCTGTTTCAAACTGTGATTTTCTTTTGAGTTTGCTGCTATTTTGTACAGGATCAGGAAATAACTTATTTTAACTTATATTTAAGTCTTTTATTTCCAGCTACTTCATCTGATGCACTTTCTTCTAAAATTCTTACCTGACATATACGTATTATATAGAGTTTTCACAGTACTGAAAGTTATTTTGTACCACTAACAGTTCAAAACTGAGATAATGAGAAACATCTGTTGGACCCTATCCAGTAGACAATTTGTCAGTGTACTCTTGTAATATGAAAAAAGGTACCCAAATCCCTATTCTGAATAGTTTCAATTTAGGTCTCCCAGGATTTAAATATTTGATCCAATAAGTAAATTTCTAACTGTATTTACTTTATTTGTCTTCGCAATACTTTGAAGAGTTTAGTAGAAGCCTAGTGTGGAAGAGGAAGAGAGAACAAAAAGTGACAAATTCTTTCTTTGTCATATTACTATCTGAGTCAATAGATCTTTTCCCCCCTACACCTGCTGACACTGGGAGCCATTAAAAATGCATGGATAGAAATGAGATATGAAAATTCCCTGTGCCAGAAGTTTTAACTCATAGCAGCAGTAGCCTCCACAAGACCCTGAAACTGGTGGGATGGATGGATGTCGCTGTCTGCACCATGGATGGGTAGAGAAACGACACAAGAGTTCAGGTCTAGGAGCAATAATCTTTATTTAATTAATTATAAATTAGTTTATATAACTGGGTTTGACAGCATGGCATAAGGTCATTGGTCACTGATCATTCACCTCTTAAAGTGATTGGTGGAGGTTACAAAATATTTATTTGAAAGTATTTTCTTCAGTATACCATAACAAGCCTGCTGCTGAATAACAGCAGGTGCAAGATAAAGTTAGTTTACAGAACCTGTAGCAATGTTTTTTATAGTTTCTGTGAGAAACGCAGAGCTCTCACAAAATGCTGCAGAAAGCTGGAAAATTTCTCTGCTAAAGCTTTTCAGCATCCACAGATGGATAGTTGCAAGTGGGAGGAGACTCATCTGAGGATTGCCTATACTCACCTTACTGCAGTACATTTTTTTGGGATAGTACATGATTAGAAGGCCTTCTGGTTGCTAGTTCAGAAGCTTAGAAGATGCGAAAACTATGTCTCTTTTCTGCACTCTTTGCACAGCTCCTTTGTTTCTCAGCTTTCCCTGGACTGAATAGTTACCCTCCAGACCCAGTGCCCATCCTCAGTAGATTGATTTATTTATTATCCATATTTCTGTGTCCTTCCAGATACTCTTATAATCTTAACCCTTATATTTATTCAGTTCTTTCAAGAAAAATATCACAGACTTCAGGGCCTGAATTAGCCACATGTCCACTGCCTGGTTCATAGTGCATTACAGGCTGAACTGTACACAGACTTTATCAAGTTTATCTTAATGCATTGAAGGAACTGTTCTTGAGGTTGAATTTATGTTACCTATTTCTATCACATGGGGAAAAAATTTTTTTCCCATTCTACCATATTTTTCCTTGATGAGTTATATGGAGATTAAATGTAACCAAAAGGAGGGGAAAACCCCCCATAGAGGTAAAGAAATGTGTCTTGAAGTAAAGTGCATTCCAAACTGACCGTCTTATAGATGTTGATTTTTTTTTCCCTCTGTGAACTTTTTCTCCTCGATAGAGTTTGCACAGTGTAACTCATTATAGTCCACTGAGAGCACTGTGTTTCAGAATAACTAGACTGTTAAGGAATATTCTCTAGAATTAGCCTGGGGAAAAAACTAACTAAACAAAAACCACTGATAAGTCTGCACAGTATAAAACAAGGACATGAAAATATGTCCCCAAAAAAACAGTTAAATGCTTTTCAACTTTTATGGCAACATTTACATAGAACATGCATTTTATGGTTAGATTTTAAGAAAAAATATAATATTTTCCTGAAACTATTTAAATTTATCCTCAGGTAATATTTTTTCCACTGGACCTAGCAAAAACAAAAGATTTATTTTTATCTGCTGCAAATGGACAATCTCCCTCTTTCTCTTCTCCCACGCTAAAATTTTCTTCACAAAAAGATAGGCCGCTGGCACCACAGGAACCGATTCCTTCAATTACTTTATGATACAAACATGCTTTACTAGAACAACCTATGGTGTAGCCTGCTGAATCAGCAGAGCATGTAGGGTTAACTAAATGTTTTGCTTCAGTACATTTATACTTATTAAACCTTCACTTATTGCAGTGAGCCATTTTTGATTAATGTTGCTATTTCTGTTTGATGGCTTTGCCGCAAGGTTCTCACAATTTTATGAAATATATTGCTGCTTAAGTTTGTTTGATCGATCAACTCCCAAATCAGATAGTTATGACAATTTACAATTAACTTTGATTTTGGACTTTTAAATATAGTTGAGCTGTTCTTTGTAATGGGTGCTTAATCTGTGAATTTACTGTCACTTATTTTCTAAATATTGACTTGTTCATGATATTTTGGTAAAAATTAGGAACACAGTATACTACCAGGAAAATGATACAGTGGCCAGTCAGTTTCATTTTTGGGAAACTTAATTAAAATTTGTGCTGTACTTTGTACAGAGAAGCATCACATATTGCACTTGCAAATTGTTTTGATGAATTGTAATTCATCCTTGTGATGAACTGGTGGTATGTGAATTGTAATACATATTTCTGGAGAAAGCAAATAACAGATGTAATCCAGCAAACAACAGATAAATGGTTAATGTGAATAATATGAATAATTAATATGAATAATTAATAATACTATGAATCTTATATATATATGAAACTTCTTTCAAAATTTCAAAGTGGCTGCAAGGTAGGAGGTCAGGAGCTACTGGCTGTGCTGAGCTCTACTAGCCAGCTCCCAGAGTAAAGTTAGCCAAATAACACGCCTGTGAACCTGATAATTTTAAAATAGCTCGTCAATATATTAGCAGAAGTGTCTGAATTGCTTTTACTCTTTTCAGATTCTCTAACTGTACCATCAACAACAGAAACTTTATGAAGCCTTCTTGCAAAGGTGTTCAAAGCCTAGTTCAGCAGCATTCAAACTGCAAATTGACAACCTGCAGAGTTAAACATTCATTAACTTCCAGAAAGAAAGGTCTTTAAAAAATGAAGAAACTATTACTACTCCTTATGGATGCAAATGAAGATTTTTTAAGGGCGATTGAAAATGGGTTAAAATTGTTTGAAAAAAAACCTCAAAGCAAAACAAAAACCTAGTATCTTAAAACTGAAATCAATCTGTGCCAATTTACTTCATCAGGTCCTAGGGAACATACCAGATAAGCGATACACACATATGGCTGCTAAGTATAAACTATCAGAGGTATCTTAGAAATAATGTGGAAATAGACTCATAGTGACTATCAATGTTGTTTAGTCCAAATCTAAGATGGCATACATAATTTCTTCCCTCTTCCCCTTCCCTCCAAACCTAAAATCTTAGCCACTTTTTTTTAGTTTCTTTCAAAGATAAGATATTAAAAAAATAAGCTGATAACAAATCGAAATTTTAATAATGGAGAACATAAAGCATTTGGGCAGGATCTCAGGAATCTGAAATAGTAAAAAATAAATCAACTTCTACATATATTTTCCCGATGGTTTTCATTTTTGCATGCAATCCATGATCTTCTGGGCCTTTCATACCCTTTCTCTCAACCTACGTGACTGATGACGTTGTCCTAACTTGGTTCTTACTGGCTGCTTTAATGGTTTCTTGCTTCAGTTAGTCAAGAAACTTCTCACTAAGGTATCACCAGAGCAATGTTGATGTCCTGCATAACCAGTTGGATTTTTTTTGTTGTTTGGTTGGTTTGTTGATTTTGGGGTGGTTTATTTTTTGTTTTTTTTTTTTTTTTTTCCAGTTTGGTGAAGGTTTGCTAGTGTTGGTCAAAGGAAATATATACAACATTGGCATGGTTCTCTTTTTTTAAGAAAGTCAGAGACTTATATTCTGTGGTGTTCATAGTCCTAAAGGGAGAAATGCTTTTGGCTGGTAAATCTATTAGCAGACTAATGAACACATTTATGTTAATAGCATATATTGCCCAGGGTTGAATAATCTATTGATTTCCCTAGTTGAACTACTTCTTTTTTCACTTATCTCTCATACCTACTCTCTTTCCCAGCTTGTTACGTTGTTGTCCATGCTGAATCTCACCTAAAATTCGGAGGTTCCTTGGGATGACAATGAGGTTACCGGTAAGGAGGAAGAATACTCAGTGTGGGTATCTGGTTTGCACCACAACTTCAGGTGAATTTTTGGTCTCCAGTTCTGGCTTATCAAGTCTCTTTAAGCACTGTATGTCTCATTTCTAGGTGATTCCTGTAGTGTGGGTAATATTTCAGGGGGGTTGCGTAGTTACATTGTACAGTGCAGGGAAGTGACGTAAAATAGAGTGAAAAAGTACTTTAGAATTGCTCCTGGCCTCTTAGTTGTGGGAAATGCTGTCTGGGTTTATGCTGTAAGACACAAATCCTCTGAAGTAGGTCCCAAATTTCTGACACCATGAAAAGACAGAATGATTTCATTAGTGTCTCTGATTTTCTTTGTCAGGAACTTCAGATACATGTGTAGATAGGAAAGAGGGATGCACTGTGGAAAGAATCATGAAGGGATTAGGCAGAGTGTCCTGGGAAAGCAACTGACTTGTAAGAAAAGCCAAACTGAAAGTGAGAACTACTTCTTGCCAGAGGAGATTATTCTTTCAAGAGATTTTTGTGAGACCAGTATTTTGTCAAGGAAACTCATATGTATTGAGTAATGTGCAACTGCTGCAGTTTTATTTACAGTTATGACACCCGAAGCCACCAATGTAGTGCATTTTAAACTATTATCCTGAATTAGACATGTGTCTATGAGTATTTGCATGTCTTATAAGCACTTGTAGCCATTATATTGGATAATTAAGTAGCATTCTAATTAGACAACCTTAATGAAGTGTTTCAGAGACAGCATGCATTCATCCTCATTTTCTCTGGTGTTTAGGAAGCACAAGCAAAAGCCAGTTGCAATATTGTGTAGTATAAACTGTCTATCATAAGTATATTTTGTTGTGAATATGTATTTGCATATAAATACATAAACCTTATCAAGACTAAGAAAGTAATCAATACTCCACTGTTACATAACTTATCTAAGGTTATGCTTTATGAGATAGATTCAATATTTTGAAACAGATGCTTTTTCTCTTTTCAGAAAAAGCTGAAGGTTACTATTCAGTTGAGGCTTTGATATTTCTTTTTTACCAGTGAGGAGCACATGTATTCTGCTGATCACTCAACAGCTGAGATATTACAACATGGTTACTATTCTTTAATTATTAGGGGTTAATAGTAAAATGTTAATTTCCAATACAATGCAAATAGAGGCTTCTGCCAAGCTGAGATAAGATGATAACATACCCGAGATGAAGTTTAGAAAACACAGGTTGTGTTCTTGATGCTCTTATTTCTTGGGATGGTTGACAGGGAAACATGTGACAACTGGTTTGAGTGATTTTTTGAGTGAGCAGGCTATTATTTTTCTTATGGCATTATGAAGGGTAAGTGATTTCTCTTGTAACTGCAGGGCAGGTACATGACCCAAACCATAATAAGACTCAATGAAGGGCATCAGCAAAGGGAATAGTGGCCTTTATTTTCTAAGTTGCACTGGATTACAGATGGCTGGATTAGAAACTTTTTTTCTGATGCTGTACTTACAGATGATGTGCCTAGTTGCTGTGCAATGCATGAAGTGGAAAGACAGATTTGTTTTTTTCGTATGGGACACTGAAAGCGATTACATCAGCCTCAACAGCTGTGAATGGCTTCAAACTCCTAAAGGAGAAGACAATGCAAACCATACTGTGTCTGTATTTTCTATAAGAAAGAAAGTCAAAAAGTCAAGATTGAAGAACTGTGGCAGAGGATAGCAGAGCATCATTGCTATTAACATGTTTCATTAATTTCTTTCTCTACAGATTTATAATGTAGTTAAATATGGTTTCATAAAAGACTATTTTAAGGTCTAGCAATTTTTCATTGTTTTTAGAGTAGTTTTAAATCCTCAAGTTAAATTCTAATTATATAAGATTAATATATATATTATATATATATATATATATAATAGTATACTATTACTATTTAGGACTCCTGTTTTTCAGAACATCTTTCTTTACCTTGCTAATTTTATTTTCAGTCTGGTCAAGCTATGTAACACTCATTAGGATATTAAAAACATAGCATTGAAGCTGTAAATAAGTCATTGCCTCCAAAAAAAAAAAGAACACAGATGAAAACAATATGATAAAGCTCGTAGTCGAAATAAGTTATGCCTTGGGAAGAAAAGTAATTTGCACAATTAGGTGATACAATAGAGTGTTCCATAATTAGGTGCAATACAAGTGTAACCATGCTTAATATCAGTAGTATGCAAGCCCTTCAGACTTCATTAAAGAGTTCCATTGGAACATGTGAATAATAGGATTAATATAGCCATGGGCACTGCTGGGTCAGCTGGCAATAGATCAATCCACAACGTAGAGCATATTAAAAGGATTATAGATTAGCAATTAGATGGCTTTTTCATGAGCAAGAAATAGTTCCTCAAGCTTTGCCAAAGGTTAACAGAGATAGGATGTCGATTTTTCCAGTTTATAATCCAGTAAGAGCTATAAGGTAAGGGAAGTTATGGCATTTTCAGGATGGTAAGAATGATATGAACAAAACAAAACAAACCTTTTAAGATCAGTGACTTGGCTTCACAGAAGAGCTGTTCTTACATGAAATGTAGAATATGAATATATACTGTTAATAACAACTTCTCTAAAAAAAAAGATTTCAAGTGAACTGTCTGAGAGGTAAGAGACACTTTTTAAGCCCTTTCTATAGCATTCTGTTTGAAAACTTTTGTTGCATTTCAGAGAATACATAAATAAGTTCTCTAATTCAAACTCTACAAATCAATGCTAAGCATTATTAAGATTATACACCACTGGAATTATAGTTTGATGCTTACTTTTAGTTTGTCAATAATACAGGTATCTAAGAAATTTTTATAGCTTCCTGATGAAATACTGGATGGCAACATTGGTATGTTTTCAACTGCATAAAGAGAATGTAGTATGTAGAATCAATACATATTGATCACACTGGAAGCTGAGTTTCAACATTTCTAAAAATCAGGTCACTTACGTGGATAACTCAGTGTGCTTTTATTTCATATGTCTAACTCTGAAAATATGAGGTTTTGTATAAAGGGAGACATAAATGTATTTTAAAAGTTGAAATTGACATTCAATGGGAAATAAATCAAGGATACCTGAAAATAAAAAAAATTATTAACAGCCAGTAATTTATTCAACAAACTTAAACATTTATGTCTGTTCGTGAAGAAATTTTACTCCCTTATTATTCAGCTGTCTTGTTATCTTTCTACAGAAATTTTGGGACAGAGGTCTGACTGTTAATATTTTGCTGAGCCTATTTGTTACTCTGTAAGAAATGTTGGTGAAAGGCAAGAAAATAGCAATAAAGAATTGTCTGAATAATGTCTCTGCTGAACAATAAAGGGTAAATTCTAAAAAGATTTTTTTTTAAGAAGCAGAAATATTTGCAAATTATTGCAAAAAAGAGTATAGGAATTTACTGAAAACTGTTTTATTTTTAAGAATTAATGGTTGTACAGGTTAAATGACATTTAAACTAATTAAAATACCTCTTAATAAATTAATAAAGCCAGTCATCGCTGCAAAATTTTTCATAAATTGTATGATACCACACTGCCTTCACTATAACAACAGCCCCTGTAGAGCTCTGAGTTGGATGAAAGGTTTAAAACTAATTCTTCCTTCCTATTCTGCCCAAACCAGCAACTATGTTGGGGCTGTAGCTACATCAGATACTATTCTGCATCATTTACTGGTTTTAAATAACAAGAAATTTCTGGTGGAATCTGTCTCTCTGAGTACCTGAAAAATTATGATGTAAACTCAATCTCTAATTCTAAATGCCTCTTTATTGTGCCCTTTACATGTTACTGGTTCTAGGGTAAATGCATCAACTTTCCATACAGAAAACACTTAAGGGATAGAGGATTATACACAATATATATAATTTAATATTTTTTTTCACAGTATTACTTTCTAATACTGAGGATATACAGTAATATTTTAATCTCAGTAAACCTCCATTTTTTCTAATTTTCTTTTGGCATTCAGAAAAGCAAAAAGGCAATATTTTCTATTTTAAAAGTTTGAAGACTGCATTTCTGACTGAAATCTGAGTAATTACTACTTTGGCTTTAGCTAAACTATGGGGAAATTTTATAAAGTAGGGATTTCTAATTACAATTCTTTTCAATTTAGTTAAATTGTGACAGCTGCTCTGATTTTGACAGACAAGAAACAAAGTGTTTGCATTGCAATGACAGCAATGTCCGTGACACTAATTGCAACTTTTGTTGGAAAATGTCATGAATAACGTTTCAAATAGGATTCAAACATAAATCTGGCTCTTCACTCATTTTACTTTGCAACAGAATTCTGGGACATTAACATTATTTTTGTCTTAGTTAGACTAATAATTTTTCCAGCAACTGCAGACAGTGAAATAGGTAGCAGCCATCAATGATCACTGAAACAGTCCAGTCAATTCACTGACTTTATAAAATGTTTGGCAGCCACTGCTCCTGAGTGACCAGAAGAATAGTGTTATATGCCTAATTATTTTCTTGTTTGATACAGAAAACATGAGATGATGTTGCAATTATTTCTAGAACTGGGACATTTGCATTTTTTGTCAAAATTAAAAAGTGACAGCTGCTAAAGGTGGAATTTTTATAAGCTCGTAAATAATGGAACAGAAGGCCCATTGGTTTTTTGCATAGGGTGTATGCTTTTAAATTTGATTTAGTTGAGACTTTTTAGAATGTTTAAATACTGTGAGAGTCTTATATTCACTTTTTTTTTTTTGCTTTTCAGCCTAGTTTTGATAATTTTAATCCACCGTTAAATTGGATGCTTTTATAAACCTCACTGTGATTCTTACTCTTCCTTAGGTACCTACATAGCCCATAGAAATATGGCCTTCATAGAAAATCCTACCTGAAATGCACTAAGGTCTTCCCCAGGGGAATTAAAGTGGCAAGGAAACATACCTCCCCATTCCCAGTATTACTGCTCTGGGGGTAATTGACAAATCCCCTTAGAATCTGAGGAAATTATATTGTCCTATCTTTATAGCATTTCTCAACATGTTTATACTATATGCTTGCAAGAGAACAATGTTGGAAAAAAGCATTTGGGAAATATAAAATTGTAGTAATTGGAATAGAATTTACAGAGCATTTTCTCTTTGGGAAAGTTAAAGGTGGGGAAGGGGAGACAAGGTAAAGTTTCTTAAACTGATACAGAGGTAACTTTCGCATAGGATCAATAACGAGTGCAGTGTCCTGAGGAGTGCTCTGGGGGGACTTCCTTTTGTACACCCCAGTTACTTGAATTTGGCAAACCTCCCTGCATGTGTCATGAAGTACTCTTCAAAGTCAGCCTCTTGTTTTCTACCTTAAAATAATTCTGACATTATGACAGGCCACAGTATTAGCCTTTTTCCTGTACTACATGGCATCTCCATATGTCCTGACTGAATCAGGTTTTTTTGATTTATGTCTTCAGTAATGAACTCAGATTGCCATAGCTGCTTATTGCTTATCTATCAATGCATTATATCTCCAGACCTCTGTCTGGTTTCATCATTTTCTTTCTAGTCAGCCCACACAAATGTCTTTTTAATGTCACCTTCTCACTTCGTATAAAGAGTTCAGGCCCATGGGGATGAGTGTGGGAAACTCCCTCTCAGCCCTTTCTGTATCAGAGCAGCTGACATGAAACTGCCTTTCCCCACTCCCTTTTCAACATGCAGCTTCTTCCCTGTTGAAACACAGTGGACTAATATTGAATAAAGTCTAAACCCTTACACTCCAGTACCTTAATCCATATCACAGGAGCCGGGTAAGCTAAAGTTTACAATTATGCAGATGTGTATAATTGTACGAAGGAAATGCTCCTCTCCAGTTACTAGCACATTTCCTTCTGGTGATAAAGATTTCTCACTGGGGCTGACTGTGTTGTATTCCCCATTCACTTGAGAACTTTAACTAGTGGGAGTTACAATGACTAGACAATCTGCTCTTCTCAGAGTCCTTTTCCATTAACATTTCCTTTAGGAAAGGCTCCCATTTGTGGCAATGTCCTTCAAATCTCTGGCCTCTGTCTAGATCTCTTCACCTCCACATGGCATTGTAGAATCACTACAGCTAGTACCATATTACTCAAGAAGTTACTCCTGCTCAGGCTGCAAAAATCCATAGTTACGTTAATAAATAAAGAGCAGTGATCTCCTCTGAAAACTTGCTCTGTAAGTGTGAATAATCCAATTCAATTTCCTTTGGGTTTGGATTTAGCAGCTGTATTATGTGACGTTTAGTAAAGTGAAAATGGCAACTGCAGCCTTGCTACAACTGTGAAGCTTGTAATGGCTCTCAGCTGAACCAGATCCCAGTGACCAGCAATAGCTGAACATCAAAATAGTCCTAAGTCCTCCATCACTATTCACTGATGCTATCTTTCTCTTCTGTCAGATATCTTAGAGATTCTTACCTTCTGTCCAGTGTGGCTGAGATTAACAAATAGATTTGAAAAACATTACTGAGGGCTCCCAAACCGCTGTAGATGTAAGCACACCTGTATGGAATTCTGCTAAATAGCTCCTTAAGATGTGTGAGTTTTCCTTGTCATTTGTTAAGGCTTTTTTTCCCCTTAACCTAACACAACATACACCTATTGTTATGGAGTGCTGTTTTCCCCTTCATTTATGAACATGCTTATACTCTCACTGTTTATTTTACCGAAAACATAAAATGCAGTGGTAAGCTTGTGGTACTCTGGCCATTATTGCTAATATTTGTTCTTCTAAGTTATACACACTTTTTTTTTTTCACTTGCAGGTGAAAGAGGATATAGTAAAATTGATCTGCCCGAATATTGATATCTATTTTTTTTAGTAGTTGTGGAGCTGTTTGCAGACTCTATATGTCTATAGATAAATCTATTACGTGGAATAACTGTTTTACTTGGTAATGGTATCTGAGAGTAACTGTACGAAATAGCACAGAGAAACAGCTCATTTTTTCTTTCTTTATACTAAAAACATTTTGAGAGTAAGACGTAGTTTATATGCTTTCATGGAGATTCCTCCAGAAAAATGCCAATTCCATAAAAGGTGCTAGAGAACACGATTATATGTAGATTTAGTGAAAATATTTTTTCAAGTTATAGGAGTCTAAGAAAAAAATGTGTTTTGAGGGTCTGTAGAAACATGGTTTCAGATTCATTTTTTAATCAAAAGTAATTAAAAGTAATTAGTTTTATAATCAAAAAAGAAACTTGGAAAGCATTTTCCCAGTGTTTCTACCTAAAACATATTTCCAAGCACAGCACATCTGTGAAAAATATGTGATTCTGTATTGTGCCCTTTACTGTTTAACTGTTACAGGAATGTAATGGGAGTGATATGTAATCTATAATATATAACTCTATAATATCATGGTGCAAAATTATCTCAGGCCAGAGACAGCAAGTTTTGCGTGAGTCCTTCTTAGAAATACGTATGGTATTTTTCCTATGCTAAATGTCTTCCACTTCAAATTACTATGGGAAAACTAAGTCAGATTTGCTGATAACTCAGGGCCTTACATTGGTTTTGAATATTTTGTACCTAAAATGTGTAAGTGCTGTAGAATTTCAGCATCCAGGCAGAAAATGGTACTGTAAGCTCATAAGGGCTAGGTCCATCAGTCTAACTATGTTCTTCTCAGAGTGGATAATATCACGACCTGTTCAGCTGTTCAAAGGGTAATATTCAGATTCCTGATTATGCTGAGAAATTGCCTCTGAACAGTCGTCCTGGGCAGTCTCATTAAACAAACAAGGTATATGACTTATGGGTCACAAATTTCTTGATAGATCCTGTTGTAGAATATTGATATAGTTGATTGAACCTGTTCACCTTCATTTACAATATATCTCCTTTGGGAATCATTTTAGTTTATTCATAAGCTGAAAAAAAACCAACTCTACCCCATATCCAAAAAAGCCAAACAAACACAAACCATAAGAGAAAAATGTCGTGGTAGCACAGGAGGAAGTCTAGGAGTGGCTGTCCTTCTTGTCTCTAAAGGCTTTAACTAAATGTTTCTGCTCTTCTCTATTTTTAGGCTGACTGCAATGTGCTCTCCTTCTCTATGTGTCCTTCTCTGTTCCATTGGCAAGTTGTATTTATTTCATCATATCTTACAATAAAAATAAGCTCCACGAGTGGAAGTAACAAACGAAAGTAAAGATCTGGACAAGTAAAAGGCCAAAGAAATAGCAAAGCATTGAATAGCGAAAGGAATTGAAAGAGCAGAGTGCACATTATTGCTAGCAGTGTAGAATGTATATGGTGATAGCAGGTATCAAAGTTCTTACTCACTACTCTAATATAGGACTGAAAAGGGGGTATTATATAAATGTTGAGGATATGCCTGGAACAAGACAGAATTTGGGCTAGGGAATTCTCTTTAACACTTAGAGACAAAAAGATGGGGTATCGTGGGAAATTTCCAGCCTGCCTGAGCCACTCTGCAGCTCCTCTGGTGTGTTCTGAGCAGAGCAGGGCTGCAGGTGTGAGTGTGTGTGTGTGTGTGTGTGGTTAGGCATTTTCTGTTGTCATTACAAAGAACTGTGCTTTTCATCCTTCAGTCTTAACTGCCTTTGCTTCTCACCTGCTTGCTGGCCTTGTTAATAATCAATCACATTTTATTCACTTAACCTTAGTTTGCCTGCTGCCTGCCTCTTTTGCTCTTTTGCGTGTCGCAGTGGATGGCACGACTTCAGCTGTTTGTTGATTAACAAATGCGCTCTGTATGTGCTGCAGCCATTTTCACTTCTTCCCAGAGCCTTTTGCTGTAGCCACTTTAGCTGCTTCTTTGCATATTGATTGAACAGTGCTCGCATTGAGTATTGACTGTCACAGACAATGTTCCTCACTTACCATTACTGCCCTTGTTTCTTTCTCCCTCATCACCATTCCTGTAAATACTGATGTTCATCCAGTTTCTCCTGCCCTTATATTTCTCCACCATCTGCATCTTTGTTTAATTCTCATACTTGTAAATCAACCACATACAATCATTTCTTTTCTTTTTTGCTATTGCCTTTGAGGAACATTTCTCCTAATCATCAGTATGGCCAATCTCAGGAGTTCAGCATTCAGTAATCATGACTCAGCCTCCCTCTTCTCTGAGATCAGGTTACTGATCGAATGCAGAAAAAACCCTTTTTTATTTTCCAATTTTTTCCTCAGAAAATAAATACAAGCATCTAGCTTTTTAAGGTGTGTAGGAAACATAGGTAGTAATATGAAGGTATTGTTTACAACTCTCAGGAAAATAATGTTGTCTTAATAATAAAAAAAAATAAAGCAGCTGTGATCACCAAATAGCAAGAGCCTGGTATCTGAAGACAAAGAGCAGCTAAGATAAATACAGGATGAAGGAGAGAAGAAGCCACACGCTGCCTGAAGTGGCAGGAGATGATAATGAACATACCAACTCTATAAACCACTGGTCATTTAATGGAATGCAGCCTTGTGAGCAAGGAAAAAAAGCAGATTTAGGGATAAAAAGAAAGCAAAGAAAAAATATCCGTCATATCTCTGGCACTCTGGTTATCATATGTTTGCATGTAACATGGAGCTGAAGATCAATGGAGAGAGTGCAGCATGAAAACATATTGGAAAATGTTAAAACACAGTCCCATATGGGGGGAAGAAAGAGTCAACATCGTTCTCCTCCTGGCAAAGAGAAAGAAATTCTGTCACCAACATCACTTGCTTTGCTTTGAGGAGTGACTGGACTAAATGACCTCCACTGGTCTCTCTCAATCGTCATGTCTGATGCAAACATATTTCTAGTAAAATTGTGAAATTATGCATTTAAACCTGTTTTCTGTTGGTATCATTCTTCTGTTTGTTTTGTTGTAGTTGTTTTTTTATTTCTATCTTCAAAGGAAGGTTTCACTGGTAATTTTCTGTCAAAATACTTTCTGGCATATGGTTGCTATATGGAAATATATTGTCACTGTGAAGATAGGAGACTGCTTGAACATTTTTGTTTCCGGTTTAGGAATATCGGAAGAAAAGCTGTCCTTAACTGGAATATCTTCATTTTTAAATGCAATGAAGAAATTTTATTTTGGGATGACAATAACTGCAGTCCAATTACAGTCTTTGAGCTCCTATTTCTTTTCTCTCTGGTGGTTTAAGTTCTCTGTATGGGCTGCATTTCTCTTAATGTATCCCAGCTTCATCCTTGCCTCATTTCTAGGAATGTGCTGGAAACCCTGTAAACTTGGTCTATTATGAGAGATGTAATTTGGCAAAAAAAGCCAAACTCTTAGAAGAAACTATAATTTGGCATCCAAATCAAAATTCCTAGTAAGTTTTTGCAAGCAGGTCTCAGGATGTAACATAAAAAGTATGGGGAAAATGCTAAAGATAGGGCAGGAGAGAAGAAATCCAGCAGAAATTCTCCACTCGCATATGCCATGGACAGTGGACAAATTTGCTTTCTAAATCAAGCACAGACAGTGAAGTGGTGGGAGCAGGAACTGAAAGCAGGGTTTGCTGAAGACAAGTGAGGTAGAGCAAATGTACCAAATTGAACCCTGTTCCACCCACGTCAATATCAGGGGGCAGACAGGTACTGTTCAGTGCTGTATTTAGCAAACCTTCCCCACCAAACATGGACTTTCTTTTTGTTGCATGGAATTTTTATTCATCACTCATTTTCACATGGATTTCTTCCACTTCGTTTTAGGTCATTGCACAATGCAAAGCCATTTTTTTAAAATTGAATATGCTGACATGTTCCTTTGAATTCTTGTAAAAATATGTGCATTTCAACTTTCATTTCTGAAAAGCTCTTCCTGTGCATCACGGTTGTGAAGTGAAGGCAAAATAGTTGACTCAAACATATCCTATATATAATAATATAAAGTAGGGGGAAATGTATATTTGTTCCTGTTAGCCAAAACTTGAACCTTGAATGCCTAAATAAGCATGTTTGAACACTTCAAATATTACTTTTATATTAAATATTGCATTCAAAGCTCATGTTGTTTGCTTAATCTCACCTTGAGAGACTTCTTGTACTTAGACACTTTAAATCTCTTCCCATTTCAGGCCCTTTCTTGACTGAGTGTCTTTGAGGTGACCTTGATGATTCTTGGACTTCACTCTTTTTCAACTGATGCTATTAAATTACCCTATTTTTTCCCAATTTGTCCACTATCTTTTGCTGTTATATTCATTCAAGTCGCTTCATCTTGCCCTGTTCTTCACTTGATGACTCAGTTTGGTTATTGCTATTTTGATAATGCCTCTATTTTCTCGTGCTTGAGTAGTGTCCTACTCTTGAGAGTACTCTTATCCTCTTATTTGAAACTGAAATTCTTTACAATAAGTTTAGCTCACGCACAATACATTCTTAAATGGTCATATTTTACAAAGTTGAGTGATATAGAAGGCATAGCAGCAAACCAAGAGAGTATCTGGTGCTTTGATTTACTCTGTTGTGGACGCCTGTATTCCCAACGGTGATAAGCCTTAGTGAAGGAGACTCACATATATGAGTGAAGGTTTCTTGATTCTTGCCTTTGGTAATAATAATGTAGGAATGCAATTAAGCAACTTTAATTATAATTATGTAATGACTTGTTCTGTGTGGTATGTGCTAAACTACTGTAATATATACCAGCACTTTTATATTTCCATGCACTGCTTCGTTCCACAGTGGCAGTGAATTTTCATATTTAATTTCATTTTCCTCAGACCTAACTGCTTTTCAGAGACTAACTGCAGCTTTGATAAATGTTCTTTCTAGACTAGTTAATATCTTAGGCTTATAAAAGGTATTTTAATAAAAAAATGTAGCTTCCAGCTAGAGCCCAGATTTCAAAAGATAAGAACGTCTAGTTTTCCATTTCTTTTTTTCTGAATTAGTCACTTTAGTTTAAAGACTTTTTTTCCAGATTGATTAAGAAGAAAGACTGACAAATTGAACTTCAGATTTACTCTTTCACCAGACTGATACAAGAAGCAGGTAATGAGATCAACTCATTGTTAGTCACAAAGAGGTTTCTTTGAAATGAAACATGTCAGACATACTTATTGCTTTAACAGTCACAGGGATTGATACAAACAAAAGCAAGACACTTAGGCCTACAGTTTCTCCCACAGATGCTAAAGTAACTGATGTATATCCTCACAGCTTCTCAGAGCTGCCACCAATCTGATACCAATTTGGATTCTTAAAACTGCATTTCTTAGTAGTAATTTGTCAACAGTGTACTGTATTTTTTGTAAAGCTACTGTTTGTTGGTGTAGAAATTTAATCTCTCTCCTCTCAAATAAATTGAACCTCAGCTATCATTTTTCCAGAAGACTAATTGTTTTCTTTGTATTAAAATGTAGGAATAGCAAAGAAAAAAAGAGACCAGGGCTCAGTTCCCCCCAGTACAAACTGAGGAGCTAATTGACTTTTCCTGTTAGCAGACAAGTTTTACCCATGTTAATAGAATGTGCTCATTTACAAAAGAATCACAGAATTAATCAGGCTGGAAAAGGCCTTTGAGGTCATCAAGTCCAACCTATAACCTAACACCACTTCATCAACTAAACCATGACACTGAGTGCCATGTCCAGTCTTTTTTTAAACACCTTCAGGGACGGTGACTCCGCCACCTCCCTGGGCAGCGCATTCCACTGTCCAATCGCTCCTTCTGTTAAGAATTTTTTTCCTAATGTCCAGCCTAAACTTCCCCTGGTGCAGCTTAAGACTGTGTCCTTTTGTCCTTTCACTGGTTGCCTGGGAGAAGAGATCAACCCCCACCTGGCTACACCCTCCTTTGGGGGAGCTGTAGAGAGTGATAAGGTCTCCCCTGAGCCTCCTCCTCTCCAGGCTAAACAATCCCAGCTCCCTCAGCCTCTCCTCGTAGGGCCTGTGTTCTAGACCCTTGTTCTCTAGACACCAGCCTTGTTGCCCTTCTCTGGACACCTTTGAGTATCTCAACGTCCTTTCCGGAGGGGCCCAGAACTGGACACAAATTTACCCCTTTGGCACCGGCCTGACAGATAAAGATTGTGTTTCAAGATGAGGAGTTAAGTCTCATTGTATGATTTTCCCAGTCTTGCTACGGGAGGAAAACTAGTGAGTTACACATAAAATAAACCGGGAGATAAGTGGATGGAGTGGGAAGACCTATATCGACTGGTGATATGGATGGTTAAGAAATTTCAAGAGATCCTCCACTGAGCTTTCTTCTGCTACATATCATTTAATGCTATAGGAAGAGACAGAAGAATACCAGTAACTAATGGAGAGAAAGAGAAGGTGGTTGTGCTGATTTCTTTGCTATGAATCATCATGGGTAGAATCAGCACTCCTCTGTCACTTCTGCTTCCCTCTCCTCATCCACACATGAAAGATAATGTCCATACTTTGAAGGAAAATTCCAACGAAACCACGAAAACCTTCTGTACGCATGAAGGATAAAAATATTCAATTTTGCACGCAAAATACCTAATTTTACTAGCTTTTCCTGGGTTTGCTCCACCAAAGAATTTATCATCTCCATCCACCAAGAATTCCTTTCTCACCTAAAAGTTCCTTTTTTTTTTTCTCCTTTCTTCTCTCCCCTGGACCCAATTTCTGCCTCTCTCCCACTGGGAAACTGCACTTACTTGCATGCCCTTCATTACTCACAGTACTCATAGTTCTGCTTTTCAGCAGAGGAAACCATATCTCTCTTTTTGGTTATATCAAACTCCCACCAAAAGACAGTCAAGTTGCTCCTTTTTTTAAAGAATGCATAAAAATAAGAGACTCAACTACAGCATGTCTGAGGAGACCTGAGACAAGCAGGACATATTTAATATGTGCAGATTATAAATACCTTTCCGAAAAATAAATGTCGTTTTGATAGCTGACAAAAATAGGCTGACCATGAATTCGGGGAATTAAGTTCTGATAAAGTAATCAGTTGTGGAAGTTTTTGGGGTGTCTTTTGGGGATGAAAGGTTGCTATTTAGCAATTCATCTTTACAATCATGAATAAATAAGAGTATCTCATTTCAGTCCTCCTGCTGCTATATTGATGCACAATCTATCAGTCCTGCTATGGGAATGAGTGAAGTTGCCCATTATGACAAAATCCACATCTGCTTTTCTCCTACTGGGACACCCATGTAAAGATGATTCCCATTTGCAGATACACAGTTTCTTATTGTTCTCCCTTCTGTTGTGAAACCGTAAAAAGTCAGAGGGCAAGAGAAAATCTGAGTTGGCATCATTGTAAAAATACTAATTTTTTAACCTTTTTTCTTTTCTTTTAATCAAGTCTGGTGTGATTTTATTTCCATTTTGATATGAAATAGTGTCTGTTTGCCCCTTTGGATCAGTTGATTTCTCCTTCTTACAGTCTCTGTAACTTATCACAAAACAAAACAAGCCACACCAATTTGGAGTGAAAATCCACCAGCTGCTCCTATGTAGATTGGTAGCCTGAGCATTTCCAGTCCTTCCCTGCAAAGTTTGTGTTCTACATTTGCTGGCAGCTGGCTCAGCGTGCTGTTCCTCCGGGAAAGTACACCTAAAATAATGCAGCACCCAAGGCACTCATGTAATGTTTAAAATCGTTATGAGCAACATAATCTGATAAAATGACACTGATAAGTGCCATTTAAACATGTGTTGTATGTTTATCAAGACATTAACTTTCAGGAAAGTGAGACCTTTCCTTTTCACCTCCCCTCCCCTCTTCATATTTTGAGAAAGCATACAGGTAGTGCTATGTTTTGGTGCTCTGTTGGAGTCAGGGTATGTGAGAAAGTTTTCCTCCATTTCAAAAGAGACAGAGATATCATCAGTCTTTTGACTGGCAGCAAACTCAGATTCCCTGTGGCATGCCACAATGTGTGTGTGGCGTTTGCAGGCAGTGGTGCAACTTCCCTCACAGTTAATAACTGCTTCTTTCCCTGGTGAGGGAAGGAAGGAACAACGCTAGCTTACGTGTGGGAACTGATGAACGGTGGATGTTGTGAGCCTTTCCTATTTCCTTTATCAGTATTTAGGCCCTGGAAAACCATATCAGTTTCTACAGTACAACCAACACCACCAATAAGGTGTTTGGGTATGCGGGGAAAGGTGGGTCCTGCCTCTAACAGATGTCTAGTTTAAATTCTCACCTGGCCTGTTCCTTACCACTACTGCAAGGAACACCAAGCCTGACCCTTCAGGTGTTTTCCTTTCACTGTACACAGATTCACATCTTCTCTATCCCCTCAGATGTCTGCTAAGGCCTCAGCTGCTGGAACAAGGAGCACTATACTCCCAGTAGACTCCTTGGTCTTGCAGGAACAAAACTGAGTTTGTCTACATTGTTAAGAGAAGACTTCATGGAATGCTGCCCTAATATATTGTAATTCTTTACAGAATGAAAGCATTTTTGCTGCCCTTTCAGAAATATTTGCATGGTACCAGTATAAAAACAAAGTTTTGGTGAATTGGAACATTTTTTTACATTTACTTAGATATATTTTCCCTTCATGCTTTTAATTATGAAAAGCAACTACGATCTGAAATAAAGAGCCCTTTCAGATAAAAACATATGCAAAAAAAGAACATTCTGTTACATCGTTTTTTGGAACAAAAGGCAGCAGAAACGGAGCCATTCTAAATTTATTTTCTGATGAGTCAGTATTTTCACACAAAATAACATTTCCCAGAAAATTTCCTAAAGGGCTGTAGAGTCTTGGCTGGATTGTGGATACAACCTGTTCCTCAGGCTTGCAGTAGCCCTCAGTGTTATCCAAGTTTATCTATAGAATTAGTTGCTTAGAAAATATTTGAAGTTCTCTTCTAAAATATATACAGTATTTTGAAGTTTGGTTTCTGTATGGTAACGTATCTACAGATGTTAATCTGTACACCTTTCTATTCAACTTGGCAGCCATAACTGTGACTATATGTTTAAAACAGAATAATTTAAATGATAAAAACCCCCCTGCTTGCTCATTTTTAACACTGGAATGTTAGTAATGACACAAAACTGGCTTGCTGTGTTGCCCCTTTGTGCTGGAGGCCTGATAGGATGCCATGATGAGCTTACTCTTTTAAGCCTAAGGGCTTAACATTAGCAGCATATGACAATTTTCTTATCAGAGTCTCCTTTGCAAAGCACACAGGGAGGAGGGAGTGGACTGTCATATATGGAATGGTGTGGTAATTAAGCAACACTGTTCGAGCATGGAATGTGGAAAAACCCAAGGGTTTCACTGTTAGGCTTCTTGCATGATTGCAAAACATGCCAGTGAAAAGCTTTTTTGCCTTGCAATAAGGGACTTTTTATTTTTGAGAAAAAAAAAGAAGCAGTTATTAAACTCAGCATGGAGACAATCTGAAACAGGATCTTCATCAATCAGATTAACTACTTTCCAAGATGAAAGTAGACGAGGCACAGTGTGAGCCTGAGAAGATATTTATCAAAACCCATATTAATAACCACTTTCAGCCTTCTCCTGACAGTTTCATCTTAGCTTCCATGTTTAACATTTGAGTATCATATGTTTTTGTCAGGATGAGGCTGCTAAGAGCATCAATTAATTAATTCCTCTGAAGTATGGTTTGGAAAGGTAATAAAGTAACATTCCCTAAGGCCAGAACCAGTAATGGTAAGCAGCATTCTGGTGCTGTGCAATTCGTTACTTCAGAAAGAAATTAAAAGCACAGAATCATTTCCACTTTTAAAAGCAAAAGATATTCAACTTTATTTTAATAAAATTGCTGAGAGGGATCCATTTTTTAAAGTAATATTTTCAAAGCTGATAAAGAATGTTGCTGCTTTTTATTTGTTTTATTTTAATAGAAAAAAGTAGAATGCCTCTGGCAAAATAAAAGGCAAAAGAGATGACTGGAATATGTCTTAACACTGTTATTTATTTGCTATCATTATTATGATTTGCCTTGTTATTTGGGTCTTACTGTTCTGTTCTGGAATTTTCACTGTGGGGTGAAAGAAGCCTGCTGACAATACAGAGAAATTAACCCTCTCCTTGGTTCTCCTAAAATTCTCACTGGGAGTTTCAAGTATACAATAACTTGTCCATCCTTTCCCCTGGTTAAAACCAGTGAGATTCTTGTTTCTTTAACTCTATAAGAAAAGAGATGTTTTGTCTTGTAAATAGTGGAAGAAAAGCAAGGATAAAGAGCTGATTGGTGACATGGGAAAACATCAAGATAGTATTTTTTTAAAAATCAGAAGCAGGCAGTTGTTGAACTTGGATATCTTGCTTTCATCTTGGAAATATATGAACCCTTTTACTTCCACATCCTTTTTGTACCACCACAAACAAAGTAATACATCTATGCAAAAAGACATACGCATGTAAGCTGTTGACAATGGTAGCTCTTTTTCTTGCTGCCTGTGGGAATGTCAGCCTGTATAGTTACTGTGTCCTAATGACTGCATGAGCCAGATCAAAATATTCTGCTTGCTAGTTACTAAATAAATGTCTCCACACACTTTTTATTAATGTGTTTCAGTCTGGTCTTGTCAGAGAATAAGATTCAGCTGTTCATACTTTACGACTTGTATGTGAAGTGTGTAAACGTGTCTATGATCCCTTTGCTTATCAATTCTCTTTTACGGCTTTTGAGTCCTTTGACCACTCAGTTTGGGGTAGTTCTGAAGACATTTCATGGGAGGTAACTGCTTTGCCCCCCCAGGATAGCTGGAGAGTCAGTTTCTGCAGATTAGGCTGAGAGTAAGAAACTTGGTGAACTTTCATGAAGATCAACGGGACAGGAATGTTCTCTCTTTCCCCCACTGGAACAGGTCAGAAAACCACCCCCGAACATCAAATACTCTTCACATCCTATAAGAACCATGTTGATTTATGTTCCTGTTCTACATGGTGGGGCTTCATCTGCACACCATCATCATTCAGGGACAACAGACCAAAGGAGCCCTGAGTAGCATCATCTCCCTTCCCCAAGAGTGGGGGTCAGTAGCCTGCAAGCTAGACCTCCCAACAGTGTCATCATTTCCAAAATCAACTTGTTTATAAAGAATATGGATGTTTTTGTTATAAATTTTTAGGTAGTCAAATATCCGTAAACCCCCCCTTGTATTTTACATGGTGAAGGCATAAATTTGACCTCCTCTAACCTTCAAGAAAATGACACTTTTCCTCCTTCCAGGGAGGAATATCTATCTGCTTCATTGTTCACACTGAGAGTGAAAATGGCTCAACTATCCCTTTTCTCAGTGAGAGAAGCAGCATCTTAGATATTATAGAATATGGAAGAAAAAAACCCACCAACAAACCAACCAACCAACCATGATATCTATATTCAGTTGTAGTTTTTTCTTCATTCTGACAGTGCACATGACCAGTCATCAATAATATCTGGAGATCCATTCTGTAGAGATCCTATGGCACCATCCAGATAAGCTCAAAATATTTTGCAGGATCTGCAAAGGACTTGCTAAGTTCTGACTCTAATACAGCTGAGCAAGGCATTTAGAATTAGCAGCAGAAAACTGGAAAAAATCACCTCTGGCAAGTAGGGATCTGTGTCAATTCCCTTGGCATGGCCAGTCATAGGATTTGCTTGTTCCTAGTCTTCTGAGAGTTATTCCAAAATGGCCTGTGTGGAATCAGATTGCTGGTGTTCATCAGCTTTTTTTGTTACCCTGGGAATGGGACTCAAATAAATGCAAGAAAGGGGAGACAAAAATTGGAAACAACAGAATGCAAAATTTTCTTATAGAACAAGTTTGACTTACACAATAGATAAATCTCATTAGCTGTCTTCTGAGCTGTTGAATGTTTCTATTTGGTTGTCTTTCTTTATTGACTGATATTGTGTAGGATTTATGCTTCATTGGTGAAAATGAAACAAATCTAAAATTTTTCAGATAAAATGAAAAATAACTTTCAAATTTGCAGCTGGACTATGCTCATATACAAGGTCAGGAGTGAGGGGCAGACACGAAAGTGTTCTCTGGCCTATCGGATGAACTGGTATGAATAAGATCCTAAGTCCTGTAGAATTAGTCTTTGCTCTTCTCCGTGTATAAAATTGCTATGTATGTATTCAAACCTAAATGTCTTTGCAGAAATATACAAGTCTGAAGTGGTTTGGTGCAAATTCTTTGCACCAGGATATTTTCTGAAGTTTAAGGTAGCTACAAGTGAATCGGGAGCATTTTCTGTGTAACACAAGCGGACTTTAACAGGAGCGTGAGAAGACTGTTTAGCAGCCAGCCAGAAACACCAGCTGAGGTCCCTTGATTTGCATTCAGAGGTTACAGAGCATACAGCTAGAGGGAGGATTATGGAATTGAAAGGTCTTAGGCACAGGAAGACTGAGTCTATAAGTGCTGTAAAGAAAACAGAAAAACTCAGGAAGCTGAGAGTTTAAACAAAACTAGTTTGTCTTATGTTCTAATTTGGCTTCAGAGATTTAAGGGTTGATCTCTGCTAAACCTCATAGATTGTGGCTGAACTCTCTGAGCATCAGAAGATCTGCTATTACTGTCTTCCCTGCTAGGGTGATTGTTGTTGCTGGATAAAGAAGGTGTACATCAAAGCAGAAGGATTAATGTGATTTAATACCACTATTCAATCTGCAGTTCTGCACATGGAATTGATTATTTTGGTGTTTACAACTATGGAAACTTAACATTTGGAAATGCACAGCACTTCTTGCTAAGGTAGTTAGTGTTAAAGAAACATCATCAAACTAAGAGTATATCCATGTGCTAAGCTGACCGAATGCTGTGTGACCATGCTGAAAATTAAATTTTGGTAGGTAAGATCTGTGAAGAACTAAAATGAGTATACTGCTCAAGATCAGTATAAAACACTGATGCTGACTAAGAATAGTCTCTACACCCTGACTACACCCTGAAGAGACGTGTAAAAAAATACCAGCCTACAATTTCTGCTACAACATCCTGGGATTCAGACGCCTTTTTAAACAAATACTTCCTTTCATGAAATTTTGTGCTGTGCTCCACGGGGTCACTGGGACAGGTCAAAAACATGATCAAAAATATCTTCTCTGTTTCTCCTGCTTTGAAAACATTTCCCTGCTGTTTGCTGACTATAAGTTCTGTTTACTCTGTGTTACTCCTAAAGCCCGAAGAAGGAAACTGCAGACCAACACAATGCTGTTAAACACACACAGACAATCATCTACAAAAAAAAAAAAAGGGAAAATAAAGCACTTCTGCAAATCTCTTATGATTATTGAGATGTTGAGGTTGTATGTGTATTATATGAATATGCATGTGGGTAGCAGCATGGTATTACCTAGTGGAGCCAGGATACATAAGATACTGATGTGTCTTTATAGTCAATGACTATGGTCTGACAGCTCCTAATTCCTGACCATGATAAGGTAGGCTATAGCTCTTCAGAAGGTCTGAATGGATTTACTGTGTTTAGTTTTTCCTCCTGTGGAGGTCCACTGATATTCAGGATCGTTTGTGTAGCAGCATTTGTATACTCTGCTAGCAAAAAAATTTAGTTTGTGGTGATTTCAGTCCACATCAAGTTACAGGGTTTCTCTGGTATTTAACGCAAATCTGTGAAGCTGTTTTCTGAGCATTATCATTCTATCTGAGAACCTGCTGATTGACCAAGACTGTCGTTGCTCATACAGGACTTTTTGGCAGCTTTTCTTTTCACCCTGACTTTTAAAATTACAATTCTGCCTTTCTTTTTATTTCATTTTTATTTTTAATTTACTTCTTCCCATAATTTCAATACTCAGTCTATGTAATCCACCTGGTCCCACTGTCGTTCCTGGCCTGGGTTTGGCCAGGACAGGGTTAATTTTTTTTGCGGTCGCTGTGAGCAGGCAGTGCCTTGGAGCCGTGTGGGCTTGTCTGGGTTGTTATTCCACACCAAATATATCACCTCTGGGGGCAGAAGGAAGGGAGTCTGCTTCTGGGAAGATGGGCATAGCTTCGGGTGGAACAAAGTATGGCAGGGTGGGGAACCCTTTAGCCAATGTTCTTTGTCTGGGGGTGTAACTGCCTTGGGTCAGGCTGGGTGAGGATTTTTCATGTAAATCACCGTCTCCTATGTACACTTTCTGTTATTAGTATTGTTGCTGTTACTGTTCATTTTCTTATCTCATTGCTTTTTCCAGGAAGTTGTTCTTATCTCAACTTATGATCTCTGCCTTTTGTCTCCCACCAGAGGGGGAGAGGGGAGAGGCTTGTGGTTTTCTTTTTAGTGAGAGTACTAAGTTGGGGAATACCATTCCTAAACCATGACAATTCCATATCATGACTCAAACGAGATGAAATTGATGAGGTCTGCATTTTTGTATCATGTCATTTTTAATAGCTCGATGTACCTTTTTGACTTCCCTTGGTTTTGAAAGGTCAAATGGAGTTTTTTTATCCTTTTGCTTCTAGTTTGCATACTGACCTACGGCAGTTGTGCTCAGTCATAACTACATGCTCAGAATGACATGAATCCCTTTCCAAAATGACATAGCTTATGGTCTGCACATGCAAATTTCATATATTCAGTTGTAAAACTACAAAGGATCTCCTTGCTGCCATCTCACACAGGAACTGAAGGATGTCCTATGTTTTTGGAGAAACAATGTTCTTTTTCCTACTTTTACCAGTAAATAATGTATGCCCAGAGAGGAATAGAATTTTTGAAAATCAGGAATTTTCAGAAATATTGTCAGTAATGCAACCAAAATAAATTAACTGTGATATACAATCTAAAAGATCCATGATCCTTATAAATCTGTAGAAAACAACTATTTTGTATTACCGAACTTTTGAGAAAAACTCACAGATTATTCTTCCTGCCAGAATCAATAACAAGAAATAAAATGGAATGTCCTGGCTGGTCATTTGAAATTGTGTTCCTATCACTTAAAGTATTGGAATTTGACTGAACTGTATGACTGTATTTTTCAACAAACGATTGGTCTCTGTTAAACAAATGTTAAATGCAACAGGAGACCACTTCTGATATGTCCTGGCCGAAAACATTTCACCTGAAGGAATTAGCCCATGCTCCTTGGACCCAGAAGTATAATGCCATCTGGCAGATATTATTTCAGCACCAAGTTCTTAATGAGATAAGGTCGAGCCAAACATGGATTCAGGGTACAAAAGAGTTTAATAATCTTTTATTCATTATAGTGAACATTTGCATATACTTTATGAGAACAGTTATTACATGAAACTTTTCACCTTCTAGCATTCTTTAAAATATTTTGGCATGTAGCTCTTTCTAAAACATCCATAATGTTTTTATTTCTGGGTTTTTTTCCTATATTTAGATTCTTGTGCTCATCTACTGGGATTTGAATTTATGTTAAAACAATTACATTATGTCACACATAACTAAACATATTTTACAATCTAAGGAAAGTAATAGTGGAATACTGAAGATCCAACATTCTCATTTCCAAGCAATGTAAGTTAGAACAGTCAAATGTTTGAAAATTTCAACTCCTAAGTCCAGTTATCCCTTGTGTTACTGATTTGGGCACATTGCTATAAGCAGACAAGGGTACAGCTTGATTTCTAGGGATGTATATTTATGCATATTCACACACACATCACAGCCAGTAATCTGCTCAAACCTAGATGGCCAGCCAGTAAAGCATTGCCGAGGTACAGCAGTTCTTTTACACCGTCACACAAGGAACAGTTAGCAGTATGTCTGCTTGCTCTCAACTTCTTAGCCACCATAAAGGCTGAGGGCAGTCTTCAGCTCAATTTCAGATGAAACAAAGAGATTCAAACAAAAAACATCTTGTGCACTGTCTAATGTAGCTGTGAGTATTTTCATTACCCACATAATGGAAAGGGTCTAGTTGAGATTCATCTTGCCTTGGTTACATGTAATGCATCTGGCCATATTTGAATTAATTGTGTAAGTCCCATTAGAGTCAATGAAGATATAGCCAATACAGTCAATGGCATCTAGAGAGCAGTTTATCTCGTCCTAAATTAGATCAGATGAATTGTTCTTTAAACTCCATTAACCGTATTGATTATCTCCCCAAGAACATAATGGAGTTCAGACAGTAAGTCTGCTCTGGACAGGCTAGATGGTAGATATCTAGGGCAAGAATTTCATATTATCTGCTGTTGTTCTCTGCTATGAAATCTGGTTGAAATACTGGTGACTCAAAAGCATTTCAATATAAGAATAATATTCAGGTTACAAAAAATTTCATAGAGGAGTAGTACTTTATATTGCAGCTCTGGCTGCCTAAATAGCAAACAGCCTTGGAAGGAAAGAACTGATTTCTCTTTGCTCTTTTGGATTTGTGGAGAAGCCCACAAGATCCTTTTCTGTCCAAAATTTCATATGGTTGTTCAGGGTAGGTATTTATCCTCAAATCTGAGGGGACCATGGCCACCGTCTGAATGTTTGGTATGTGTTTTGTTCAGAACGAATGGCCTAACCACGCAACCAGCTCAATACGTCACTCACAGCTACTTCATTGCCCTTCACTGCTGACTTGCCTTCTTGTACTGTGCCATCTTCATAAATTCTAAACTTACAGAGTCCAAAGAAATTAGTGTAACCTCCTAATAATCCCTCCTGACAGACTTGGCCATGAGAGTTCTCTCAATAATAACCGCTTGAACTTGAACCGCATCTTGATTTAAAAATTGGTGAAAAATATCTATCAGTGTAATCAATAAATAGTTCTAGCTAAAACCTTCACCCTTCTTTCCCATATGAGTTTTCTAGCCTTTATAGTGATCAAAGCAGTGTGCTAGAACAGAAAGCTGTCTATTATAATGTTTTTCTTTCTTTAGTGTGTGATTAGAGATGGAACAAGATAAGCAAGGTCTTTCCTGCGGACTAGATATGTATGGTAGCTGGCAGAGTGTCCTTTTCCAAGCTGTCTTAATGGAACTGTTTCATGTCAGATAAATTATTAAATATTTATCATAGGGGGACCTTGGGTCTCTGTTTCTTGCTTCTCAAGGGAATACAGTGACCATTGGGTCAGTCTTTAAGTAGCTGGCCCACTGGATTATTTACATAGAATGTCACCGTGCTAAAGAAAGGGTATGATGGATCCTATTTCTATATCCAGGATACTCAGTTGGGAGGTAAAAATGTCGCTTTCTGAGTTGGGCAAAGAAGGACTTTAAACTAAGGACCCATGTATGCAGGTAACTGCACAACTACTGAGCTTTGACTACTCTGGATGAGGTCTCTTTTGTTGTGGACAAAAAATCCAATACACCTAAAGACTCTTTCCAATGCAAAATTCCTGCTGTGTTCATTTAAAAAAAAAAATTAGTTTAGGAGGAATAGAGTTTTCTCCCAGAATAATGGCTGTTGAAAAATTTTCAACCTGTTGCTTTCAAGCTATAGCTCTTGATAACAATCCCCTCTTTACACAGAGAAAGTTCCCACTGTTCTGTTATTTTCTTGGTCTTGTTTCTCCCCACAGCGGGTGTAAGGAAGCAGATGAGGGCAGAGTGTTTTGTTTGTTATTTTACAGTCACTTCTCACAGAAATGTAAAATGTTTCCTCTAAATTCTTAATTCCTTGTTTCTGAAAATTTTCTATTTCCAGTAGCAAAACAATTCTACTCTTCCTTTAAACTAAATTCAAGATAATTGCTTCTTAGCAGAATATCAGAAGAGAAAATAGTGATCAAAAGCATAATGCCGACTTACATGATTTTCAAATAATGATTTCCTGTCTCAAATTTTTCAAGGCATATTGATATTTTCCCTTTTAGGGAAAAGCTTAATATTCAAAACTCCTATTGTAAATAATTGTACAGTTAAATGCTGATGCTGGTACAGGCACTATATAAAGGTATGGAGCCACCTTTTGCCTCAAAAACACTTCCAATTTGGGCAGACAGTGGATTCAAAAACCTACAGCAGTATGCTAAAGCATGTGTAATTATGTGAAAATATATACCCTGTTTCTGTGCCATATTTTACTTGGTATAAATATACATAGCTTCTTCAATGTCCAGGCATCACTTTGCATTGTTTTAAAAAAATGTTACTACTCTCAGTGCAACTGAATTAGGTATCGTGGAGATTTAAGGGAATAAATGGTAGTTACTTTTCAGATCTTTTTTACAGGGAACTCCTTGGGAGAGGGTAGCTACATTTTATCTCCCTGCCAGCTTTTTCCCCATGTTGCCTTGCTAAAGACTGCCTGCCAGTGGGGTACCCCTGAGGGAATGGACACTGTAGACTTCCATTCAGTGGACACAAAAGAAGCTCCAAAAAAATCACAAAAGCACCTGCTTTTGTGGTCACATTCCTGGCTGTGGGAAGATAGGGCAAAGGGACGTGCAGTGTCAGCAAGTCAGCACTGACCTCCTGTGAACAGGCCTAGGACCTTTCATGGTCATCGTGCTCAGGGAAATGCTACTGAGTAGATGAGGCCAAATGCAGAGTTGTATCTGCTGCACTGAAACCTGGAAAGTTTGTCTTTCTGTCGTTGTCTCATACCTTAGGCCTGACAAAAAATTATTTGTCCATTCTAATACCTTATCACACAAAGTGCTATGATCTTTTGGAATTTTCCGTCCCACAGAAATGAGTCTTTTCTAACTTTTCTAACTGAGCAAAATTTGGGCATTCTCTGTGTATTTACATACCTCAAACTTGAATACCAGAGGTTCACATTAACATATTTTGGCAATAACTAACCGGTCCATTTATATAGGTACATTTTAGTTGTGTAAAATTGATATTTTTTTGCTTGTCACTGTGTTATCCAGAACCTGCTAGAACTTCAAACCAATGTGTAGGTCTTTGCCTTTAGCTCATGAAGGCAGTATTTTAAGGTGTAATAAGTAGTTGTTTCAAAATATTGAAAAAACCTAAGTACTGTGTTTAGTATATGTACAAATACAATTTTCTATACACGCACTAAATTTCAAAACCATTATTTAACATTTTGATAGAAGAAGAATCTACAACTCCACATCTCTGCAGATTCTGACCTGACTTTGATGTGGCTGTGCAGGGCAGCAACAGCAGAGTGTGAGTACTATTCAATGTGGTCAGGGGCACTGTTAAAGTGTTATAATAATGTCTTCATATAGTTAGCTGGCTTTCGGTTCTCCAGCCAATGAAACAGACATTACACATTCAAGCAGGATTACACATCTGGAGGTCTAGGCAATATTTACAGGGGATCAGGCTTATTTTCTTATAGCAACTGTAACTGAGAGGATTACTAAAGCACTGAGTTGGTGTCAGAAGACTAGGATTTATTCCTTACTACCTGTATCACTTTGGGCAATTCACTTAATCTCCCAGTGCTTCAATTCTCTGTTCAGAAATGGGGACAAAAATGCTTCTTACCTTACAGGTATTTCAGATGTTTACACTGCAAAAAGAAAGAATGAGGGGGTGATTCTCTGTTAAGGGGCACTCAGGAGGTGATCTGCTACTCTGACAGGGAGTCATGAGAGGTGTGTTGCCTTCTGGGAGCTAAGGTCCAAGATGTTGCCAAGAGGGTGCCACAGCTTGTCAAGAGCACAGACTTCTGTCCCTTGTTACCCTTTCACGTGGGAATAAATGAAACTGCAAGCCGGAACCTGAACAAAATCAGAGAAGAGTACAAAGCTCTGGATTTGTAAGCGTAGTGTTGGTACCCAAATTATCTTTTCTTGCATTTTACCAGTTAGAGAACAGGTTGCAGCCAGAAATAGACATATTATGCAAACAAACTTCTGGCTTAGTGGCTAGTGCTGTCTTGAGGGTTTTGGCTTTTACAACAACAGGGCATACTTCAATTATTATAGCCTATCAGGGAGGAATGGGATACTTCTCTCTACAAGAGGCAAGGGAATCTTTGGTGGTAGGATGTCCAACTTGATGATGTGGGCTTTAAATGGAAGGAGTTAGAGGGCAGGGTTCAAAGATTTGTTGTTTCTTTTAAGGTTACATCAAGGTAGAAGACCATAATGGGATACTGTGTGTCATTTTCTTGGTTAATCCATAGGCTAGGACAGAACAGGGAAAGGAGCAATAGAGGACAGAAGGTGAGAGCAGGTAGGAAAAGGTTGTTCTCTGAGATCTGAGAAATCAGAAGTTCTAATGGTGAATGACCCAGGAACTGAGGGCTAGATGTGTCTGTGGGGTTGTTTGTTGGAAAGACAGGACAGCATAGTCTCTCACAGTCCCTCGAGAGCTTAATGTCCAGAGCAACCCTCAGCTACCATTCTAGCAGTGGGAGAAGTAACAGAGACTACTCAGTCTCTTGGCTTTCTGCTGTTCAGTCATAGGTTGGACAATCAACTTAGTCACCTGCAGAGAACTGTAACTTAGTGATCCCTGAAAAAAACAACATTAACTTATACTGTCAAGTTTCCAGAATCTCCAAAGACAGAGATTTCACACCTTCTCTGGGCATCCCATCTACAGCTTTATTATTGCTGTTCTTTGAAAAAAAAGAAAATGCCGTTACCCCAAAATGCTTTGGAAGCCGCAGTAGTGGACATTAGTAGACTTGACCCATACAGTCTGGATTTAGGACTGTCCACTTGCACATTCAGAGATTTCAGATTTACCAATTGGACATCTTGACTTGTCTTGGTGTCAAAGTAGAATGAAGCTCATAAATTGAGTTTATAAGGAAATCTGCCTCACTGAAAATTGTGTGAAATCCTCTTGTCTCTGATGTTACAATCATTTTTTATGAGGAACAACCTGTCACTCTACAGAGAAAATGTAGATGCAAGACTTTCTGGTGGGTTAAACAGTAAGTTTACGGAATGAAACTCTATGCCTTTGCCTCACTGTAGTGTGAGACTATATCGTATAATGCATTTAAACCCTGTTGGTATGCACTAGCCAAACTTTCACTCAAGACCAGGATCCACACGCCAGGATCCAATTATTAATTGAGACTACCTCAACCTAAGGTGCTAATCAACCTCCTACAAAAAGCTGTGGCTGCAGGGCGGGCAGAAGCCCTATAAATCAGACCCTGGGAGGAGCAAAGTTTTGGGTAGTTGTTCCTGGTTGTTGTGTGCTGCTGGAGCTCTGCGCTGAGAAATTATAATCCAAGACTCAGAAGACTGCGAGCTCTGGCACAAGACTACACTTTTTCTCACACAAAAGCTGTTCCTATAAATTGTGCAAGTAAACACGGAAGTTAACAATACAAAATAGCAAACAATTGGACGTGGAAAACTGTGGTTACAGTTATCATTATAGGTAAAAGCTGGTTGAATATGTAGGCCCTATAGCAAAATCCTCTTTTTCCATTTTTTTAAAACAAACTTTTCATTTAGTTACACTAATCTCATAATGTGTCTTCTTTAATTTTATGGTGATCTTACCTGAGATAGGTATTAAAATATTTTGCTTACATCATACCAAGCATTGATGCTTCTTAAAGTTTATTAGTTATTTTATTTATTATTTTATTATTTATTACTGAAATTTATGACATACAGTGAAGGACAAGAATTGTGAATGTGTGGCTTTGAAATTACCACCTTCTGAGTTGCCCTGCTCAGTGAAAAGTCAGACAAGAAACAACACCACTGAAGTGATACATTCCCTCCTTACCACGTCCTCATTTTGTTTTTCCAATCTCAAAAGTCAGCATCAGGGTAAGTTCCTAACATTAAAATAGTTTGCTATTTGGTTAAGTAGTTTGATTCCATCATTAAAGGAGGTGTTTTCTTTTAAATTTATTGGGCTTTATCTGATCTCATGTCACAAAGAAAGGAGGCCTTGGCAGATTGCCTAGTCTACTCAGCATTGTATATTGGAGCAGATGATGGCTTTTTCCCCAGAATAATAGGTTAGGGGAAGAGGGCTGTTTTCAGAAGTTTATGTTTGTTCTCATTGCTGTTTGTACGTTTCATATATCAACAAAAAAGCCAAAAGCTTTTCAGAGTTAGTTCGGTTGAAATTTGGGTGACTGACTAATAGTGCTGCAAAGGGCCACATTGAATGTTTGCTAGTTTTTTTGGGCTGATTAAAGAACAGTGTAAGAAAAGCATGCCCAAACTTTATTTCAAATGCTTCTTGTTTTGTTGCTCACAACTCACATTTAGTAGATATACAAAAACCAGAGTTGGAATATGCTTTGGTTTTGAAGGAAATAGGTGGTGTATAAAAATTACTTTCGTGCATGCTTTCTATTTTATTTATGAAATGAAACCTACAGTAAGTGAAGTCTTATTGGCAGAACACGTACACATTATAGGCTTACCAACAAGAGCTCTAAAGAATATAGATATTTTTATTTCTTTAATTTCTTTAATTTCTTTGTATTTCTTAGTACATTTCCACTGCATTTATGAAGTGATATTTTATATCACAGACTGTAGTTTTGTACAAGTGCTTAAAGTTAAAGAGCTCGGATCCAATTAAACTGTAATGGTCATGGACATTGCATGTGATCTATAAAAATTAGAAATAAAAATTTGCACTCAAGCCACATTTTGGTCATCAGGGGCAGGTAAATGAGTATTTTGGGATAAGACAAAGCTCAGAATATGAATATATTATACGCTATATATTAGACATTATAGATAATATATCATGTATACACATACCATACACATGTATATTAATATAATTTCCATAGATTATGGAACACAGAAGGTTCAACATGAAATTCAGGTAACTGAATAAATATGCTCAGGCAATAGTAAACACCCGCAGAACAGTAAGAGCTAGACTGGTCTTGTAAGAATACTGCATTTTTATCTATCATCTCTCCTTTTTCTGTGGAAGCTGTAAGGCACCTGATGACCACTGTAAGGATCTGAGGAGAACAATGAAGCTGATGTTCAAGCGTGCTTGAAGAAAATGGGAAATTACTTAGCTCCCTTTCATCTTTACACACCTCATGTGGAGTTGGCTGGAAGAGTGAGGAGAGTGTGCTGTAGTACCAAAAGGAGTAGCGAGGACTAATAACAATAACATGATATTTTCTGTAAGTCCTTTAATTCCAATGCTGTCCCTGAGATGATGTACCTTTTTAGGCCACTTTCCAATGTGGAATGACACTTTCTGTACCTTTAACTTTAGGTATCATGTCCAGGCCCAGCTGCAAACAAATTTTGGAAAGATGACTGAAAACCAAAGAAACTGACAACGCAAATTCCACTCACTATCGAAAAGCACATCTTCAGGTTCTAGGACTACTAAAAAACAAGTTCAAATCTAAATAAATTGAACAATCTTCTCTATTAAAGAGAAGGACAAAGAGAGTTTTCTGGAAGATAGGAACACATTGCAAGCTACACCTGCAGTTAATTCATATTTAATTCCTCTACTTTAAATATGTTTTGTTTGGCGCTATGATTTGTACTTGATGGTTGATACCATAACTGTACTGAATCTATTTTTTTGGTAAAATAGTCGTCTCCTTCCTATTCATTGCAAGGCAAAATTTGCAAAACTAAACAATTCTTGATGACAAGTTTTGTTCCACTTGTGGTGATTCCTCAACTTCTCCAAGCTCTTTGTACATGTTAGGTTTGCATTTTGATGGCTTTATTTAAAGCAAAATTCTTCATATGATAAAGAAAGAATATTCTTGGTCATATGCATTTAATCAGATTGGAACTGAAAAAATACATTAATTAAAGACAATTGGCTTCTTCCACCAAATTTTAAGTATTGTCATTTTTATCAAGCGATAGTTGGGAAGAATTCCTACTTTTTTCCTTGATAAAGAAGTTCGGGATATAAGGAAATATCAAAACAAACAAAACCTCCCCATCCACTAAAACACCCCAAACAATTTAACACTTTATTTCAAGAAGAAAGAAGAAAGATTAGCTCCTGAATATATCAAAATACTCGGGTTCATCAAGAGCTGTATTTTCCTTGTCTAAACTTAAGAGGCTGAGTGTAAAGACTCATTTAAAGTCTTCTAAGCCATAGTTTGAATGTTCAAATACTCAATGTACACAATGAAAGTATGATAAACGTTCTTTTGAGCAAGACAGAGGGAGCTCAATGCAACATAAGCAAATGTGAGTGCCACTAGCCACTGTCTAACTAGAGGATTTAAGAACTGTGGATGTTTTGTAATTAGCTTTGTTATCTGGGAGAGTGGACTGTAACATGTACAAGGGTAGGCAATTGCTGACTAATATCCACATATCATCACTGTCCACGTAAATTATTTAGCAGTAAAATATGTTCCCAGCAGTTTCTCAGGTCATTTAAAGCAAATTAATGAAGCAGATGTAACAAAGAAAATCATAAACCCAGTTTAGCTGACACATTGGCAACAAGAAAACTCTCATTCATTTGATACACAGCGATTGTTTTCGGACTAAAGCAACACTAAGAGAGATTAATAAATATGTGTGTTATTACAGTAGTGGAAAAACTTTCTCACTTCTGCCCTCAGCCTTTTTCCCTTTATTTTGATTTTTTTTCTGCTGGTAATAAACTTTCTCTTTCAGAACAGTTGGGTTCCTGTTCCCTGTTACAATATGACTTGCTCCCAGACACTGAGTTGATAGGTGACCTAGGATTTCTTGAGTGATAGCAGATTTATCTCTGCTGCATTCACAGTGTATGTGTTGCTAAGCTGGGGGCAAAGGGCAGCTTATGGAATAAATTTCATAGCAGACTAGGACATTATGAACAGATCTATGCATGTTTAAGTTGTTTGCAGCTCTCTTAAAATTTAGGCTGGCAGGCAGGTGTAAGCTGCAGAAGGTGATAAACGCTTTCCTTTCATCGACTCTAAGTTGACTGCCCTTTGAGGCCATCAGCAAGCCAGGCCTGAAGACAGAACATTATTCAGTCTCAGGAAATGATGATCTGCATTTCTAGTCGCCATCTGGTGGTTTCCTGTACAACGACAAGTAATTTGGGAAGGAATCTCTTAAGGGCAGCTCTGATGTCATGAGATTGTTTTTGAGGATTGCAGCAAGTGCAATAAGCCTTGGTGTGAGCATTTCACTGGCAACACAAGATGTCCTAGACATGCAAGAATAGCATCTACCAACTGATCCTAAAATACATTTTTGAATGTATATAACACAAAGATCTTGTTCTCCTTAGTCGAGAATTTCTCTCCTGTTAAGTACTTGGTACAATAGCGGAATCACAGCATATTCACTACTGTCTGAGAGAGCATAGTCTTCTGACAAGCCTGACTTTGGTGATCACATTGAAACATTATTCAACATATTGCTTACCTTTTTTTCCCCTTCATTTTATGGAGATCTTTTTCTGATTTTTTTTTTGTGTTGACATGATTGCTTAAGAACTGTTCCCTTGTATTTACTTTGTGGGTAACAGTGCACAGAGTTTTATAGTCTTTCTTCTTTTGCCAGGAAGAGTCTGGGAAGCAGAAAGAACATTTTCTGTGGAGATTACCTTCTCTGTAATTGAGTAGGACAACCATGTTTCTAGTCTTCAAGAACATGAGGAAGCCAAAGGGCCACTGAAAATCCTGTTTTCATATAGGCAGGTTGTCAGGCCTAGATATGCGATTAAAAAACCAAAGCATAATCTCCAGTTGAATGTTTTACTGGACCTTAAGTCCTTCAGGAACTATTGAGATCTTGAAGAGGATTGTTCATCGGTAGCCAGTAGCTAGAGGACAAGACTGATAAGCCGTAGCTAGATTATTGATTTACAGTCAATGTAAATATTGACTTAAGTCAGTAAGATCAAGTAAGGCCTTCATGTAGTAGGGACATTGCGGGAAACCTGGAGGAGAGGCAAGAGACTAACCATTGAGGCTAGAGATTTGGAATAACAGTAAGGCAGATGTGGTGGGACTGTGTGTGATAGGACTCTCCAAACTGGGAGAGTTTAGTTAAAGTCTGGATTCAAGGCAGAAGCTGAGCAGCGGGCAAATAATGATAAGATGATGCTAAACAACATTTAACCACTCTCAGATAGGGAGTAGTACTAAACACACAGAAAGAAAACTGCACAACTGCAAACTGCCAAGGAGCACAGATTGTTCAGATATTGCCAGTTATGATTTTGGACTAATAAGCCTTTTTTGGACACACTGTTCTGCCTCCAATTTGTGTACAAGCTTGCAGGTATTGGTACTCTTATGGAGTAAAGAAAACTGTGAATGAGCACAGTATCTGAATGTGGGAGTGAAGGGAGTTTAATGGCTTTTGAGAGACAACTTGGTTGTTTGTAATTAAGCAGTACTGACTCTGTTTATTGTCCAAATATTTTTGCATAAATAACTACAAGATTTTATCAGTGTAAGAAGTAGAGCAAATAGGAAAAACCTACATACACATAATAGAACTGTGTATCTGTTTCTTGACATCCATTATCATAAATAACAATAGGCTTTTGAAAACAAAAATATTTACAATATAACAGAGAAAATCAGTCTGTACATAGGTAGGCATCTTGTGGTATAGTGTCAATATACATCAGGTTTGATGTGATTTCAGTGGAATAAAGACTTATTATTTAATTATTTTTCTGCTTGCTCCTTTTGCATCCTAGCACAATTTTGCCTTTAAATAATTTTCAATCTTAAATTATTGAGAGTCCTAATAATCTTTTGCTCTTTCACACTGACTCTAACAAGGTTCTGACCTGAATCCTCATGTGTTCCACATCATTTCCTTCTGGAGATTACCAGGCCAAGCTGAAGAGTAAATGAGTTGTAAGGTCAAGAGTTTCTTACTGTGAGACAACTGCTGAATTCCTGGTAGCTATGATTGCATCTTTCTATTACACCTTAATCACTATTTGACAAATTTCAAACAGAGATTGATAAATTAATGTGACTTATTTTAATTAAGGCAATATGTTGCTTCACTACATGAATATTAAAAATGCACAGACCCTGCAAACAGCAAATATGTCTCAAAAGGATGGTAAAATGATGGAGCTTTAATCATGGGTGACTTCTACAGATATATCTTCTTTGATTTAAAAGTGGGTACAAAGCATTACCTCATAGCAACAGGAGAGGAAAAGTAGATTTGAAATTGGCATTATTACGGAGTTTTTTTAAATCTCCAAATAAGCATTTTAAGTATTTAGAAACAAAAATTAAAAATCTCAGAGGAGAACCTAATGACTTCACAAATTTTTCTACAAAATATATTTAAAAAGCAATAATTCCTGTTCTTTTTACTCATTCTATTACATTGTTAACAGCTGAATGTTGTTGATGTGAATGGCTGTGTTCTCCTCAAGAATAATCTCATTTGTGCTGGTGTCTGGGAACCAAAGAGTCGGATTCAGAACTCCCTCCTGTATACCTTGTTTCTGGTATTTCTGCCAGAAGTATTCTTTGTATATAAGGAAACACCCAGAACAATACATTTTAAGCTGCAGAGCTTTGGTGAGGTTATGTTAAAACACACTAAGTTCCACAGCAGTGGAAAAGGGAGGGACAAGTCTAATACTTGCAGACCACTCTAAAAGATTAGGTATTCATTTAACATTCAGATTTGGCAGTAAAAACAGAACAAGGCTCTGACCGTGCTTCTGTATCATCAAGAGGAGAGTATAATCACATTCAGTACATTCACTACAGGAATACCTGAATGTTCAATTGCCCATCAAAGCTGTGCTTTATATTAAGATCTCAAATAAGGCTGAAGTCTTAATTGATTCATTTTTGTCAAATCTCAGGAAAATGTTTGTTGTTTCCATCTTGTAGATGCAGAAGGTTAGATATAACCTCTTCCCAAATTCACATGGCCCTCTGTAGGAATACAAGGGATACAAGGGATGTGCTGTCCAGCAACACTTTGTTTTCCTAGCAGGGTAAACACTACATTTTCTAGAGGTTAATGTAAAACAACCACCTTACTGAAAGCTACTTTTTACATAATAAATTAAGTTGATTCAAAGCACAGGACAGTAAAAAGATCTAAGTTCATGATATTACTTAGACAAATGGCTATAAATATTAATTTCTAAGGTAAAATTTTGTTTACATCAAGATAAACAAGGGATGTCTTTAATGCCATCAGACTTCTTGAAAATCTAATGAGCTGCTGAAATTGTTCCTCTGAAAATATACACTATAATATCAATTTTCATTCAAGTCTGCTGTAATCCATGTTTGCTTTAGAGATTATAGACATAGTTGATGTGGGAATGAAATGCCAAGCATAGGTCAGATGATGATTTAAGTTAGCAAACCTTTGTATCTCTCTGTCTATCAAATCCTTCAGTAATATGTGAACTCAAACGTCTATAGATTCTAGTAGAGCAGTTCAAAATTAATCCTTAAAACAGGTGGGCCTAAGATTGACTTTGATATAAATGTGTAGATATGAATATGATTTTAGTGATTAGAATTCAGAGGACATCCCACTCAAGACTGATCTGGAAACTGAGCATGTAGGGCATAGTTGGAGGAAGTTAGTTATTGAAATAAAATGCATTTTCAAAGTGACTAGAATGTGCTGATAACACAAATGATAGGGGAGGGATATAGAAGGAGAGAAATGTCCTGCCTAATTCATAAGCAGATGAGTGATAGGAATGTCCTCCATTCTAAAAGTAAAAATATTATCATAGTAAAAAAATATCATTTAGGATTTGCAGATAAGAACAACAAATAGATATGTCATGTGGTCCCTGTTATCTAAGGTAAAGGCTCCATTCACATTCTCACCCTGGACTCAAACCAAACTCAAAATACTTTCATATCTTGAGAAGGGCTGGTTGACTCCATTAAATGATGAAGTGCAAAGCATTTGTCCTAACTGTAGGTTGATGCTAGATAGACTTTTTCCTAGATTCTGCATATACTGTCCCTGCCACAAAAGTTCCCAGCCAAATTGCAATTTTCATGTCTATTTCATAAAAAATTTCATGTCTAGCACAGTACAAAGTGCAATCTTACTGAGGGTGTTCAGCACTGCAGTGGTTGGGGCAGCTTGGCATCTCAGTTTGCTACTCTGGGGTATGTTTAAACTTCATATGTAACTTGGATCAGAGCTCTAGGAATTTCCCTGCTGACATGGCCTTGTGAGCACAGGTCTCCTTGAAAGAAAAAATGAAGAGAGGGAACCAGTAGCAAGTATTTACAGAGTGATTTACAAATACCTGATAAATGGTATTAGTGCTCTGCTACAAAGTCGCTCTGTGTTTGCTATATTTGCTGTCTTAGGTGGTTCAGTTAACAAACTGCTGAGAGATTCTGCAGTAAACAAAGGATGCATAGTCATTCAGAGGAAGCTGGAGAAAAAGAGGAGAGGCTGACAGGAGGATTTGGAGGTTATACAACTTTACATTATTTACTTAGGGAATACTAATGATTACGTGTTCAGTGCTGTCATCTCCTTAAGTAATCAGTAAAGTGTGACTTTACACAATGAGTAGAGTATAAACTCATTGCTTTGTGTATACCATGAAGACTAGCTTTCTGCTCCATGATAACAAAAAATGCTTTAAAACTCCACAGAAATTGTGCTTGTGTTTTAAAACGTGACCAGTCAAGGCAACAACTTGAGAGGAGGAGGGATTAGCAGTGGTGAGATACTGGACAAATCCTGTTTTTCAAATGTCGGTACAGGTGGTAACATTGAAATCCTAGAAAATAGGAAGGAAGACTGACCCAAACATACTGAAATTAGGCTGAATTTTATATGACAGGAATGGAATTATCTAATAATAAAGTATTAACACTGTCTGTAGAGGCAGATAATGCCTTCCTGGGAAGAATTAAGAGCCCAGGGTGAGAAATACTCATGACTTGTGTTAGTTTTTTTAACAATGCAAACATAAAGATTATGAAGGACTGAGCCTAGGCGCTATACTTCTCTTCAGCTTCCCCATTTGTGAATACTGCAGCCAGCAATACTGCAGCCAGTATGGAATCCACATTGGGCATCTAAAAATAATATTTCAACAAAGTCATCATTTGGACAACTGAATGAAGTCTGAGCCCTGATGTTGTTTGGGAGGAGATTCTATGGTGGTTGTAGTATAAGATACAATCACTTTTCCTTGTATAAGCTACGCAATAGAAACATCCTTAAGTTCTTGAGTTACTTTTCCTTTTCCCAGATGACAGAGTGCTGCACTATGTTGTGTTATCAATGCATAGAGAGACCAAAATTGCATTGGGTTGCTTTTCCAGCTGTATTTCATACTGCTGTCTAAATTGCTTTCTACTATCTCTCCTGTCTTGACTGTCTAGGTTTCTTTCTGCCTGGAAAATTTATGGTTTATGTTATTTTGTCCCCATCTAATTGTATTAGCCTGAATTTTTTTTTCCTTTGTGTCCTGACCACATTTCTAAATCTTGTACGCTTTTTTTTTTCCTACTATCTTGTCCTCTTGTCCTTTCCAGTTCATTCTTCCTGTGATAGGCTCATGTCTTTCATGGAGACAGGTAGCAAAACCACTGAGGATCAAAATTTTAATTAATATATTAATTAGTTTTTTAGAATTAATGGGGACCTGCATCTTACTGAGAACAGACCACGGAAAAAAATCTGGGAATGAACAATTCTAGAGCTCCTTCAGTACTTCTGAAAATGTTACTTATAGGAAAGTAGATCTGGGGGGAACATCAAAGCATAAGAAATAGAAGAAACTTGTTAATGTGAGTTACTGAAAAGACACAAAGAAATGGAACATGGAGGATGCCCAAAATTTATTTACTTTACTCTAAATAAATGCAAATATTTTACAGAGTTTATATTTCAAATGGAAAATAATAAAGTGACAAAGGATAAATAATGAGTAAAGAATAAACAATTCACATGGGCATCCAGAAGAAAGGTATAGTCAAGTAAAGGGAAAAAGAAAGATGAACAAAAGAGATAATTCTTGAAACTAAGAGAAATAAAGAATACAGTGAAAATAGCTAAAAGATGATGAGTTTTTCACTTTGTAAATAAAAAAAGAAATACAGCTTCCAGTCACATAAATAATGAGATAAAATATGAAGGCCTATGCAACACATTACTAACACCAAGGATGTGTATAAGGCTAAAGAAAGTCTGTGAACTGGAGTGGAAATGAATAGTTTAATTACAGTTTTAATGCAGAGAGTAACACGTATATGGAATGTATATATGTATGTACTCACAAAACAGCACATTGAGTAATGAAAACTGCCAAATTTGGGATGAAAACACACATCTAGAGAGTCTAGAGAGTAAGTCATATGAGGAGTGGCTGAGGGAGCTGGGGGTATTTAGCCTGGAGAAAAGGAAGCTCAGGGGAGGCCTCATCATTCTCTACAACTGCCTGAAAGGAGGGTGTAGCCAGGTGGGGGTTGGCCTCTTATCCCAGGCAACCAGTGACAAGAGGACAACGCCTCAAGCTGTGCCAGGGGAGGTTCAGGTTTGATATTAGGAGGAGTTTGTTCATGGAATGGGCTGTTAAGCACTGGAAGGGACTGCCATGGAGATGGTGGAGTCACTGTCCCTGGAAGTGTCCAAGAAATAATTGGATGTGGCACTTAGTGCCATGGTTTAGTTGACAACGTGGTGATCAGTCTAAATCTGGACTTGATGATCTTGGCGGTCTTTTCAAACCAAAGATTCTGTGATTCTGTGAAAACATATTTGGGCTACTAATTGGTTAAAATCTATCTACCTTTTAGAAATACTAAAACAATTGGAAAAATAATTTGGAAATCCAATAGTGATTATTTCAGTTAGATTTATTCTGGGGAATTGAACTTAGGACATAGCTACAAATAAAATACCAAACACAGTATCTACTTTTGAAAAAACTGAATGTGGTGGGGAGGTGGTCAGGAAATACCTACTCATTGCAGTTTGAGAATTTTATATATAGGAAGCAGGTGTAAACGGAAAGTAAACTAAAAATTACAATTTTTTTTGAAGGGTAATTTCTAATAAATTAAATTACTTGCTGCTAAGAATACTGATTTAAAAAAATGGCAAATTTATTCACTTTCTTTAGCCATGTTTAAGGAAATGCTTTTTGATTTAATGCCCACAAGTAATTATTGAATTGAAGACCGTGGGGTGCATGGAGTTTGTTGTATGGTGAATAAAAAGCTGGATAAGAGAAAGATGATAATTCCTTGATACTAATTATGAAGGAAGGAGATCCATCACTTCTTGTTTTCTTTGGGTGTTGGGTATTTTTAAAACCTCTGTTCAATATTTTCCTTAATGTGCTTGATGTTGTAGAAAAGTAGAGTTTATACCAATCCAAAACTTACTACCAGTGTGAGGAGCCACATGGTTATCATATGGTCTATCTTCAAGGGATGGACAACAATGAGACAGAGCAGTAAAAGATCATGTATTTTGGAATGGATAGCATAATACTTCTTATAAGCAAAAGTAGTTAATCAATTTAATGTGATGGAAGAACAAACCCACATGAAAAAAAGGATGGTTACATTTCAGCCATGGAAAAATGTGACAGTTTTGCAGTATATAGTGTGGAATATTTTCAGGAGAAATATTCCAGGCACTGCATAGTTGCTCTACAAAGCTATTAGTAGGAGCACGTTTAAAATACAGTAATACTCCATTAAGCAACCTGTGTTTAAAACAAACTAACAAAATCCTCTGAGACTGGAACAGGAGCAAAGGAGGACTCCTTGTATATCTAGAGGAAATGGAAGACTTATAGTATATAAAGAGATTAAAGGGAATTGGTTTGTTCAGCCTAGCAAAATAAAAGTTGAGAAGGGTATGATTATTTTTCATAAATACATTCAGGAAATAAATGCAAAGGCATAAATACTGAAGGATAGTACTTACAGAGAATTAAACGGATACAAATATATAAATTTAAACTGGAAATTATAAATAGTTTCCTAATCAACAAAGAAAGATTTGGAAAGGCTTAGCAATGGAGAAATCTAAATTGCTTCTAAACTTGATGAAGCTGATGAGTTCATGGAAGGTATTTGCAATATGAGGGGAATGCTTCTGATGTCAAATGCAAAGAATTTTTTTGTCTGGCTTTTTTTCATTAGTCTTGCTTCACTAAAAATGCTTTTATTCCATGCATTCCATAGTAGTAGTTTTAATGGAAAAGACCCAACAAAACTTGGGTAAAATCATGTGAAGTAATTTCTTCTTCCTCTTTCAAAGCTGTCCTAAAAAGTTGTTCTGTCATGTCATCTCTGAATAGTAGTGTGCCGGTTTGGACAAATTTGGAGGAAAATATCCTCTGATACAAAGCAGGTTACAACCACCCCTCCCTCACCAGGTTTGGGAAAAAAAAAGTTTTCCTCATAGGAAAGTGAAAGAGATAAAAACTATTTATTTAACAAACACACAGGAAAAGGATAATGCAAAATAATGAAACATCTCGCTATGGACAGAAACTTGGGAAGATTTCAGAGTCCTTCTGTAGGTGTGGTGTCTCTCCTCCTCCTCGGAGCTGGGTCAGTGTGGGCCCACCTCTGGGGCCTCGGTGGAAAATTCTCCTAAGGTGTTCTGATGTTGGATCAGTCCAGAAGAGAAGAAGGGAAAAACCGAAGTCCCAGGAAAACGAAGTTCAACTCTCCATCTCCCTCCGGAGGAAAGGAGTTGAAAGCTGGCTGAAAAGCAAGAAGGGTGTTTCCTCCGCTCTTCCTCCACAGCAACAGAACGCAGAGGAGTGTGTGTTTGTGTCCTTGAACAACTGTTTTGAAAAGTTCGCTTGGTTTTTCTCTTCCCCCTCTCAGGCTCAGTTTAAAGGCACAGAAAGGCACAAAATTAATTTCTGGGCATAGAGCAGTGGTGGGGGATACACATCATAAAGTCACCCCAGGACAGTAGATATAAGAAAAAATAAAATTCTAATTAACTATTACATTAAAATATGGATGTGTCTGAATATCAGCATGCATTGTTGTTTTTGTGGGGTTTTTTTTAATGCCTTTATTTCCTTATTTACTTTTCTGTATTTCTGCCTACCTTCAGTCCTCATCTGTTACAGGCATAATATTAACCATTCTTCACTGGTTATCAGACATCCAGGTTAATAAAGCTTCAAAATAGAGAATATTGTTTAGAGTCACAAAAAAAAAAAAAATAGCATGGTCTGGTACTTACTTGGGAGGGGGAATTGAAGGATTTTGGAAACTGTTTCAGTGATACCAGGTCACCCTTTTGCATGACTTCTTTTGATAGGGGAAGACAGTCAAACAATCCAAATGAACACCGTGAGAGGTGACTATGAAAAAGTGTCCATTCCAGTCTTGAATTGTATTTATAATTGCCCAGCGTAATGTCCATTTATAAGCATAGAGATCCAAATGAATATTTTTAGATCCACAAATTGAAAAGGGACAGTAAGATAATGTTGTGAGTAAGCTGTATAGGACAAAGTTGAGGTGATCATGCAATGAAGATACTTAGGTATACGAATATTTCAGAGGAGATAGGTTAGGAATGCCTAGGTTGTGGGTACCATTGAGGAATCCTTTTGAGCCCTACACCTTGACAGTTCTAAAGCATTTAGACCTATAACCATCAGGAGAAACATAAGTAATATGGAAGTACCATTCAGAGGTAACTGGACATTTTATCCAAATTTTGGATATAAGCATCAAAGATCATCTAAGTTCCACTGCTGAAAATCAGACACTGGATGATTTGTATCTTGATTGTTTGATGAAATTTTCATTTTTTAACATGGTTGATATTCTTTTAACATGATAGATAAAATAATATACAAATAAAAGACTGCATAAATACAAAGTCAATATTTTTAGATATTGACCTATTACAAATGTTCTCTAGAGAAAAAACAGAGGGGGAATGGACTAAATGTGGTAATTCACCTAAGAATATAATTGTCTCCAGCAAAAAGAGGAAGAAACAATAGTGGTCTGTTAAACTACTCAATGAGCATTGAAATCTGATCAGGGGATTCATGAGGACATAATGGAAATCAGACTGGTTCACCTTTTCTGGACTCATTCCAGACTGGGGACTTAAACTTGTATCATGGTGTCCTGCTATGCATATACTTGGAATGTGTAAACAATATAAGCTGAATGTTTCTTTCTAAAAATACAAGTTTGACTACAATTGCATAATAGTGCTGAGTCCTTATTTATAATTCAATGCATAAGTGAAGGGATTGTCACAATGTTTGAACCTGACACTTTGGTACAATGCAATTTTGAAGAGGAGACTTCTGTCAGATATGCTGATCAATCCTGTCCCCTATTAGAGCTGACAGTGCTAAATAAGAAGCTTTTCAACAAACTTTAATAATGACAAAAACACTTGCAATACTACACCAGGGTATATCCTTTCAATAAAGAAAACAGCCTCTGAGTGGTAAGGGGTAGAGCAGATACCCACAATATTGCTCATCATATTTTCACTCAGAATCAGTACTGTTTTTGCTAAGAAGTGTTTGCTAGAAGGAGTCTTGTCTTATTTTCATAGATAAATGGGATTTTGCTAAGGGTACTACAGTGTCACTGAGATCTAGACTAGCATTGATAAAAAAAAATATAGAAACACAAACAGGATCACTTAGGCTTCTTTGTTGGGCCTTTTTTTTTTCTTCTGAATACACTTTCTTTCATCTGGAAGAAACAGTATAATTTTGCCATTATTTAGAGGAAAATATGCTTCCATGTCCTTTGAAAACATAAAACTATTAGGAGAGGATGAATATATCTTTGAACATACGGTAATATGGGTCTTGGAAATATGAAAGTATTAGCTGTGGTTTTCATTACAGCAAACTCTGTTGCCTTGAAATAGCGTTCAGTTTGACAGTTTTGCTTTGCAGGGATCCATACAAACATTTATTTGGTTTTGGTACACTTAGAGTAACATGTGCTGACTTAATTTTTTTTCTGTTTTCATTGCAAAATTCTGTCAGAACTGCTGTCTGAAACTCTCTCAGTTTCACATGATGTCCAAGAAAACCTACAAATTTTATATATTACAAAGGCATCACACGTTTTTTCAGACTTGAGATTCATGAGCTCTGAAGAATGTTTTTTAAAAAGAAATTTTACACTTCAGAAATTGACTAAAAGTTGAAACACATTCTAGTTTAGCTTGCAAATATTATAGAGATTTTTGTTGTGACAAGGAAAGGGTAATGTTGTAGAAAACGTGGACATAAAATTATTTTGAGTTAAGATTAGCGTTAGCATGGATTTTCAAGAGTCTAGGTAAGGTTAGGGACAAAACGTCTTAGAAGGATAAAGTAAATAGCTACATATGAACTATCAGAAAGCAAATTAGAGAAGACAAGCTAGTTATATGCTTTAGACACCTCTAATTAAGGAATCCTAGGTAACTTACCCAGCCTACAGCATCATTGTCCTCATTAGTGTACTGTCACCATCCTCATCATCTCCATCCTACCTAACAACAAAGCCTATGGGATTTGCCATCACAATTTGGGCATCCCATTTCTTTCATTCTTAGACTGCTTTGAGACAATGTAAATCTCAGCTGCTATTCCCCAAGGAGCCTATTTAAAAAGCAAAGCACAGGAGGGGTGCTCTGTTGTTGGCAGCTCTCATGGCTTACACAGATGGTCTACTGCATTACAGAGCCCACTGTGTCTTTTAAAAGTTGGTTTCATTCCTACATGCAGAAGATTAAAGTAAGAAAGTGTCAATCACAGATGTGCAGATTGCCAAGTCTGAATGGCTTTTGAGTTCCTGGGTAGCAGCCACTCAGGTATCCAAAATCAAAGAAAAACTAATTAGCAGAGAATGTATCTACACCATGACCATGCAGATCCCAGAAAAAAAATCCTGATGAGTGAAGAGCAGAGACACTCTTGTGCTGGAACTGACATGTCAGCCAGCCTGGGTCCACAAGCAGTGATTGAAACTAATAATTGTCTCAGAGGGTCTTTTTCACTGAGATGTGACAGCGTGGAAACACATCTTGTCTGTGTAAACTTATTGGTTCTTCTGAATACTGCCTTATGAGTTCAGTACCTTGTACATGTGCTGCATATGTAGCGTTGACCTGTTGCAAAGTTCTTTTATGCTCTCCATCCAGGCAGTGCTCCTACTGTTCAGAGACTTATCTGTGTTTATTGTCATCAACACAGAAAAGCCAATTAAAATATATACAAAGGACAGAGCTACTGGGTTACATATTTTAAAATTGTCAGTTTTAAGGATTATTCCCATTTTAAACTGCAAAAAGTTAAGACCATATCACAAGGTTTTGGAGTAAATGCCTTGCCCTGAATTAGTACTCGCTACACAGCCAGCAGTACTGTGTTTCCAGAGAACTGTTTTTTAACAATTTTTAGAAAGTCCTCTAGTGGAAAAATTTGACAGTGGGAAAATGGTCATGTGTTCGATAAAATTGACACATCTACATCAATTCCACTGGCCTTTTTTCCAGAAAATAATTAAAATCTTTAGTTTTGATGTGGTTAGAGCAACCATATTGGTTTATTATATGACACTTCAACAGCTAATTCTTTTCTAAAGTCAGCCACAATATAATACAAAGTTATAAGGTGAACTTGAAGAGAAGGCTGGAGCTTTACTGAAGCAGCATTTGTTTGAAGTGAACATATTTACAGGGGAAGGAATCTGCCTTTTTTTTTTTATTTTATCCCAGTTTGGGGAACCAACTAGACCAAATTGTTTATAAGAAATTCTGCTTGACCTGCTCTGTTACTCAAGGAATAAATGAATGCTCTAAGGGAACAGTGACTGTGGAGCCAGTTCTTTCCCTCCTGTCTTTGCAATTTGTACTTAGCCATGTGTAACCCTGCACATTATGGGCAACATGTGATGTCAGAGAAGCAGCTGCCTGATTAAGTGCTACCCACTGCAGAAACTGGGCCCTGGGCTACAATTTGTGGGGCAATACTCATCACAGTTAGATAACTACCGTGTTTACTGTAACTTGGAGGGTGTATGTAACATTTTTAAAGGCAAGGAGAGAAGCAATATATGCCTCATTAATATCTACTTGGCAAATTCTGAGAATATACATCCATATACATATTTGATGTATCTCATCCTGTTATCTTCAAAATGCTCCTAGTTTGAATATAGCTCCATCTTCGCTGTGACTTAATAGGGTAAAGCTACATGTAAAATCTGTAGTGTCATCAGAGGGTAGTTTATTTCACTTGAACTGATGTAAAACCTTTCCAGTGTCATCTGAAATATAAGAAATGGCTGGAGTGCCATGTTTAAAGAAAACAAAAACCGCAGAAACATTATTTGACTTATGAACTGGCATTTTGAGATGCTGTTGCTTTAAATATGTGATCAATTTTGGGTTTTTCTTAGTAGCAATGCTGATTTTCTGAGAATTAAGTCGCAAGATGGTGACACTTAGGCTAAAACCATTAAAAAGTTATTCAATTCCCACATGCAAACTCTAACTCCCTGGAGCAGACAATTAGACCCACTGGGCAAGCAGTACTCTTGCCTCTCTGCCTCCCCAGGTGTGCTTCAGTAAACCTCCTGGGGCAGGAAATTGGGTTAAACCAGGCTCTGATCGTTCTTTGCAGTCCTTCAGTTTTCTGCTTTGTAAGAGGCCAGTGAGGAGGCAGTATAAGAAGGCACGTAGACCTTCCTGATAGAGTGCTGCATTACAGCAGACTCAGGGAGACTGCAGTCAGCTAGAGGTGATTTCCAGCTACCTAGGGAGTTGCACTTTCAGGGAATGTGGTTCTGTTGCAGGTGAAAAATGCTGACTGGGTCAGGGCTCAGACCTTGATCTACAACCATGGCAGGTGCAGATGCACAACTAAGCTGCATGTGTCCTGCTGGAAACTCTCTGGTGCTGTTAGTGCAGGAAGGTAGGCAGATCAAGACGACCTGGTGACGAGTTAAGGCCTCAGCTTACTCTTGTAAGAAGCATGTGAAACTAGGTATCACAGTTCATTGTTATGGTGTCATCAAAAACTCCTCTGTCCCAGTGAATTCCAGTGGCCTACACCTTGAGTGGGTACAGTGGCATAACAGGGTGTTGGTACTACAGGTTGAAAGGAACATATTTCTCTTTCACATGCTACCTCAGTATTACCCACCATTCATGGGCATTGTGTGTTGCTGATTTTTGTTCATTCTGCTCAGTCTGAATACTACATAGAAGTAATTTTCCTGAAGTCTGATTTCTGGGTCCCTAAGATCACAAAAAGATCTTTTATCAAAAGAAAACCACACAGGTCTTGAAATAATGCCATCTGTGGCAGTCAGAATCTCTGCTGCCATGATGCAGCAGGATGAGTCCCTGGGTCCTGTGGTTCTGCTTGTGTCCTTGCCGAGTGCAAGTTATGCCAGCCAGATTGATCTGACATGGAGGGTCCAGAGAAAAAGTCCCAGTTATAGCATGCCTGAGGAGTAAATTTTGTGTAAATTGTACCTGGGGACTTTTATCAATAATCCTTGCTTACATAGAAAGTGGAGGAGAAAAATGAAAAAAAAGATGGGACAAACATTGCAGCTTCTTTTTGCTCTCATGAGGTCTGCAACAAAATTCTCATTGATTTCAGTGGGGAACCTTCTGTTTGCATATGGCTTGTGCTAGCCATAAAAGAAATTGTGAAGTCCAAGACACTTCTCTCAGGCAGTTTGATTAATGCCCATAAAGAAAAACTGGCCTTCAGCCTCAAGATATTTTCCCAGTAAATTCTGGAGATTTTACATTTGCTGTTTCTAGAAACACACTTGTTAAAAGAACCCTAAGAATTCATCTGCTGTTTGTGTATTCATTCAGCCTTCTGTCTGTGAAAGTCTATTTGCCTTGAGAAAAGATGTGTAATGGTTTTATGTGGGATATGAAATTTCTCTCATAAATGTGATATGATCTAATAATTAATGAATGTCAGAAGACAAGCTGGAAAGCTTAAAGTCTAACAACTTTTGTCTAAGTTATTCTATCTTCTCACTTTCCATCATCTCAGACTTTAAAATAGGTCTAGGGTTTATAACTAGGTAGATATTAAAAGTCCAAATCTCTTTATATTGAAGTCCTATTTCTCCCTTTACATGTCTCTGTCCATATAACGTAGCATCAAAATGAGGTAAATGTAATGTAATTTATTTCCAATATAATGTTCCTTAAAAATGTAAGAAAGGCATACAGTCATATGGGCATTACTCCAGAATCTTGTATCTATAAATTAAAGTTAGGATAATAATAATAGTAATATTTATATACTCATTTAAATATGCCTTTATTATATAAATATTTTTGCTGACATGTCGGGGGAAAGTGAATTGTAGGTACTATCAAGAATGCAACAAATTTTCTCACAATAAAATGTGAAGAGGAATTTTAAGTTTCATCGAAAAATGGTTTTGTTTGACAGAGATTGGATGCTTTCTTATGATTAAATGATTTTAATTTATATTTTTAATTAGGTTGATGAAATTATTTATGTTAAAATCTAGATTTAATGTATACTGAGTTGATGGGGATCAATCAGCAGAATTTTATAGAACACAGGGCTGACATATGATCTAAATAATTTTTCAATTTTGCATGACTTCCTGAATATAAAAATTTCAGAAGTATAATATTAGACAGGATTTTCAAAGTCTTTACATTCATAAAAGGGAGACAGATGCCTGACAAGATTTTAATGTGCATAATGGGGCTCCTACATCTCCTAGAGACTGCATAGAAGGTTGGCATAACATGGGCTATTTTTTTGTGCTTACATACTTCAGAGATACTCTTCTCTCTTCTCTTCTCTTCTCTTCTCTTCTCTTCTCTTCTCTTCTCTTCTCTTCTTCTCTTCTCTTCTCTTCTCTTCTCTTCTCTTCTCTTCTCTCTCTCCTCTCCTCTCCTCTCCTCTCCTCTCCTCTCCTCTCCTCTCCTCTCCTCTCCTCTCCTCTCCTCTCCTCTCCTCTCCTCTCCTCTCCTCTCCTCTCCTCTCCTCTCCTCTCCTCTCCTCTCCTCTCCTCTCCTCTCCTCTCCTCTCCTCTCCTCTCCTCTCCTCTCCTCTCCTCTCCTCTCCTCTCCTCTCCTCTCCTCTCCTCTCCTCTCCTCTCCTCTCCTCTCCTCTCCTCTCCTCTCCTCTCCTCTCCTCTCCTCTCCTCTCCTCTCCTCTCCTCTCCTCTCCTCTCCTCTCCCTCTCCTCCTCCTCTCCCTCCCTCTCCCCTCCCCTCCCTCCCTGCTCCCACTCCCCTCCCCTCCCCTCCCCTCCCCTCCCCTCCCCCCCCTCCCCTCCCCTCCCCTCCCCTCCCCTCCCCTCCCCCCTCCCCCCCTCCCCTCCCCTCCCCTACTCCCCCCTCCCCTCCCCTCCCCTCCCTCCCCTCCCCTCCCCTCCCCTCCCCTCCCCTCCCCTCCCCTCCCCTCCCCTCTCCTCTCCTCTCCTCTCCACATCTCTGTATTTTGTCTGTTTTCCCTTTTCTTTCCCAGCCGTCTTTTTACCTCCTCTTGTCTATGTGGAAAGAAAACATTTGTTGAGGAGACAACATAGAGTAAATGATTGACTTAGGTAAAGGTAAGCAAAATTGCCAATAATAATGTCCCTGGTCAAAAAAATAAACCAGCAATATTCAGACAGATTTGCAATTGCCCAGATACCTTTGTCTTTTTAAGACCGTATATAATGCAGCAGTGAATTGTTAACTCATTCCTTGTAGAAGAGTAGGGCAATAGAAGATACAAAATCGTTGGAAGAGTACATAAAGGGACTGAAGAAATAATTTCTGAATCCAGTAAATTAGTGCAAGTCATTACCAATAAAGCAGAGAAAAAATATGAAACAAATTCTGTAGACAGATTTCAATAATGTGATATCATTATTACAATTCTGTTTACTAAGTTTAATTATTTTTTTTCTGAAAAACTTGAACTTCCAAATACATAGTTAAGTTGTTATTCTCATTGGAAAATGCAGTCCAATAGACCCTTTTGTTTAATTTCAAAGCCAAATAAACGTTTTTATATCCTTTTAAGATAGAATATTCTTTGCCATTTTTAAAATGAAGATAACTAAATACATAGTTGTTATAGTCTTAGTAACAGTGGATTATCAACTATATTGACATACTTAGCAAATCATTGGTTTAACAGACAGATTTGTTTCTTAGTGTTCTTTCAGGAGTCAAAGAGAAACACACAACTGGAACATGTTTGGTTGTCCTCCTTTTGAACCATAAATCAGCACTGGAAATGGAACGAACACTGTAGTTCTTGCAATGAAAGCCACTATTCTGATAAACTGAGACCCATTTGGTTTATTTTTAAAATACTGTCTAAAGTTTGGTATGGACATCTTTATTCCAAATAAAGTAAACATAAACCCAAGATCAAAAAATGTAAAATGATGCATACAAGCTATATTTAGAATAATCCTAATGTAATTTTCAGTTGCTGGATTGATTTGATCTCCTTATCGTGGGGAGAAATTGGACTCTGAGATATTATCAACAGCTTCTAACTCCAATCTGATTATTGCTATAATCCTGACAGTGATTGATTCTGAGTAATTATCTCAGAAGCAGAATTAGATTAAAAAACAATATTCCAGATTATAGAAGACTCCAGTCCATCCTTATAATTAGTTTCGTCTTAGAATGTATGATGCTATCACATTTGAATAATTTAGAGTGAATTATTTGCAAGCAGCCTGTGTGACTACACTTTAATAGGAAAACAGATAAACATGAAAACATAATATTTTAAGAAGCATTGCTTTGTAAATTAGCAGCCTCATTGTAGTAAAGTTTACTTTGCCAATGTTTTCAGTTTGCCATGTAGCTCCTAAAATAATATGGGGCACGAAGCAAAAGCCCAGTGCTACAATAATCAGTGATCATGCAGTCATAATGATGATTTATGATTACTGATGGTGTCATTATCATCATAATTATAGGCTATGAATTAATTTTTCACAATTGGCAACTGAATCGTTTTCAACCGTAGGCCTTTCCTTTGTGTGAAGAATTACTTGCAGACAGTGGCCATAAAGAATAGACTCGTGAGAATGAACCCAAACAAAAAAGCCATATTTGAAGTTCTTGAGCAATATTCACTTATTATTTTCATTAATTTTGTTTACAGTGGTGAGGGCCTGGACCAAGTGAAGCTTCATTGTTCTAAACATTTTAAAGAAGACATAGAATGAATGGTCTTTTTCCAAAACACAATAGTAACAGGATCTTATCAGAAAAGAAAGAAAGAAATGTGTCTTACATGTGTCTTCTTTTAGTACTTTATCTTATCTGATTAATTGAAGGAGTGGACTCAAAATATTTCATAGTCCGAATTCATTTTTGAGATCATGATTCCTGTGACTTCCTTGAAGCCAAGAATGTGTTTTGGGCAATCTTTTTTCTTCAACTACCTCGAAATTTGAGAGTTAGCATTTTGTTCTCCAGACCCATGCTGTTGGGGTGGTGTGACAGAGTTTTGACAAAGACACAGCAAGAAAAGTTGTTTCAGAGCTTTTTTCAGACAGATGGAGACAGGTATTGAGTCAGAAGGGAAGGAAAGCATTAAATCCAATGGTGAAAGAAGGAGAGAAAGTAAGTCACTTCATCATATAGGGAAAACTCTTATGATTCTTAATATCCCAGGCTTTGAATCCCAGCAGACTTCAGTCTCTCCTCTTTTTGTCCTCATATAAAGCTCAACTACATGTTACAAAGGAAGGTAATGTGGTGAAGGGTGGAATAGATGTTGAAAAAAACGTTGATCAACTTTGAGGGAAGAGAAGTTAGACAAGGATAAAGGAATTGGAAAAAAAGGAAATAGAACTAAAAAAAAGATGTTAAATTGACTATGCTTTTGCCCTTTTAATTTTTTTTGCAGATGTTTTTATGAAGATATCTCTTAAAATGCCGAAAGCTTATAATACATGTTATTTTAAAGTACTAAATGTACATGCAGTAAATTAATCTTGAATATATGATGGTATCAGAAATGAATTGCAAATATAGGGGCCTTGAAAAAAGCTCTTGCACTAAAAGCAGTGGTAACAGAAATGAATATAATGAATAATTACTAACTTTAGTCTGTTAAAAATCAACATAGCTCTGACGCCTAAGCATGGCACAAAATTTAAAAGTACAAAAGGTATGGCCTCTCTGAACAATACAAGATTAATGAGCATTCTACTTGGATGAATACAGTCTAAGGACACTCATACAGTCGTATTTTGCACCATGTTCACAGTGCTTTCTATCACTGGGAAACAAACAACGTATTCCAACAACACACAACAGATGATGAAAACAGCAATCTGTTATAAAGCAAGGAAACAGGCACTTCTCTTGTATGTCTGATTTTCCCACAGGGGTTATATATACTTTGGCCTTTCATGGAGATGCTGATCTGTTCCTGTTTCTTAAAAATTCTTTGGAATAAAAATTCACTGATGTATTTAGGATAGGCTCATGGAAGCAGTAGATAAGGTTACTAGAACAGCTTTATCATGAAACTCTAGATTTAAATCTCCAGAGCACGAGTAGTTGTGCATTTGGACCTTCCCTTCTACATTTATCCTAAATATAGTAAGGTATTTTAATACTCTACAGCACTTCAAAATGAACAAGTAGAGTTCTTTATAATGAATACATTGAATCATCACTAAAAGTATTCTGAATGAAAAAAATATTGCTGTGGGTGATAGACTGAACCAGTGTTAACTTTTCTTAGCTTCTTTGACAGTGTTGAAGGACAAAATCCAAGAGCTGGCAGTTTGCAATTTTTAATTACTTCCATCCTGATGGTCTCTGAAGTTTATAAAGTTGTATTACTCCCTTCACTGCCACATCAATTTTGTCACTCTCTTTTAATCAACAGTGTTAACTGTACTTTTAATCTTGATTATAACTATATCAAGAACAATTTTTATATTAATAATACTGTTTAGATACAAGAATAGAAGGGGTAGAGAATGACAGAATAGCTGAAATTTAGAGCTTTAGCCTAAAAGGATATTTCTAGTTGAAAATTTGCACTGAATTAATTTATGTGGTTCTTAAAACTGGTTTTGACAGAGTTGATTGTGTCAGGCTCCAGTTAAACACTGCTTGTGACTAAACATATTTTGCTGCAGATGGTATTTTTATATAAAACTAACTTTGCTCTTGAAGCCTTTAGCAATGAAAATACTGCAGAAACTAGCAAACAGTAACCAAGGTCAGAGGTGAGTGCTGGCACATAGGTAAGCACAGCTGCAAAAGCTAAGTGATTTCACAGATCAGCCATGACTGCCATTCTAAGGTATTTGAGATATTCCGCTGATGGGTGTGGATTGAACGGGATCGCTTCTCCGAAACCTTTGAAAATTACACTGAGTGACATGGTGTTGTCTGGGTGACATTCTCAAGCACTAAGTTCCGTAGTTCTGTCTTGTGGCTTTGTCTTTGGTACAGACTATTTGAACCTTTGGTCTAGATTCAGCAGTGAGAGATGCATAACCTCATCACTGAGTGGGTGATAAAAAACCCATATCTGAGCTAGCTTGCTGCTCCAGCCCACTTGATGCTAACTCTGTCCACCAGCAAAGTGGAGGAAAAGGCATTGACGGAGCGATTCTATACCACATAGATGTTTTGTGGCACAGTGATGCCCAGTGTTGCTCCTGAGGTGAAGCCTTTATCGTGATTTCCTCAGCTGTGCTCATTGTCACTACTCCACGGCAGTTCCTGCAGGTACAGACCAACCCGGGTTCATTGGTTTCTCATGTGCAGGGCTCAGCTGCAGCAGCTTCATTTAGCCAAGGAATAGTGCCATATCATTCCTTCCAGAAGAGAATGACAGACTAGAAATTTGGCTGCATATTTTCAGGAGAGAAATACTTTCCACATTCTAGTCTGCTTAAAAAAGAAATCCTGTTCTTCTAGTGTCTAACAACCTATATGGCTCTTATTTCTTGTTTTTCGCAGAGTATTCTGAGTTGGAAGGGACCCACAAGGATCACCGAGTTCAACTCTTAAGTGAATGGTCCATATGGGAAGAGAACCCACAACCTCTGTGTCACCAGCACCATGCTCTATAACCTGAGACCTCTGCATGGTTTTGTTTAAGAGTACAGCATACTCTATAACTCTCATTTCCTATATTTACTTTTTTTATTCTATTCTTTCTAACAAGAAGGGCCTTTAGGGGAAATCTTAGGAGGAAGGGCTGAGGTCATTTTGTTCAGCCTGGAGGAGACTGAGGGGAGACCTCACTGCAGTTACAACTTCCTTATGAAGGGAAGAGGAGGGGCAGACCCTGATCTCTTCTCTGTGGTGACCTGTGACAGAACCCAAGAAAACAGCATGAAGCTGAGTTGGGGAAGGTTTAGGTTGTATATCAGGGAAAGGTTCTTCACCCAGAGGGTGGTTGGGTGCTGGCACAGGCTCCCCAGGAAAGTGGTTACAGCACCAAGCCTGACGGAGTTCAAGAAGGGTTTAGAAAATGCTCTGAGACACATGGTGTGACTTTTGGGGATATTCTGTGCAGTGCTAAGACTTTCTCTCAGTGATCTTTATGTGTCCCTTCCCACCCAGGATATTCTATGTTTTTATGATAAGAAAGTTTATTTACATCATTAAAGTAAATAAATAAATACTCTAACTGATTGGAGTCCTTCTACTGTCCTGAAATACTTTGAGTTGGTTAGCCTCCCAGTCCTTTTCAAGTTTGCTGTTCCCAGATAAAAATGCTAGCCTGGTCAGAATGTTTAATTTTTTTAGTGAATATCTAAGCTAAACGCCTGCAACAATTACCAAATTTTCTATTCTTTTATGTTGTTGATTGTATAGAAACCACACTGAGAAAATTCTTTTAATATTAATCAGCAGATTTTGATTTCTCCAAAGGACAAAAAGACATGATTTTCTTATATGGATTTGTTTTTTCCATCTCTTATTTAGAACAACATGTATCCTTTGACCATCAGTGGGACTAATACCATCACCTAAATTTTGAGTAAATCTCTATCCCTTTATAAAATAGTTTCCTTATCTTACCCCATCTTCAGTATAACTAAGCCTAGTTCACCCTCTTCCAGAGGATTTGTTTTCTGCCTGCATTAAGGAAATGCTGTTTGAAATATTTCCTTTGGAAAACAAAGAAGCTATGAAATATAAGTATTTAAATCTGGTTAACATTTGTTTCTGTAATGTCATTTCAGCAAATGTAGAAAAAATTTCCTCTATTTTCAAAGCCAGTCATATAAGAGGGGGCTGAACAAAAAAGAGCCCTCCACATGCATCACAATTCTCTTCTTGCTGCAGCCATTTCTGATATGCTTAGGTGATACATCCATCCTCATTAGCTACTGTTCTTCCTTATGGGCAGGCTATCTTGAATAATCAACTGTAGTAGATCTTACACAGGGTGAAAAAATAGCCTAGCTGGTTCCTTTAGACCCTTAACACATTGTTTCCTGTCCCTTCTTCCAATTAATACCATATTTTCCAAATCACTAGAGACTTCATATTTAATTTCCTCTGTGTTTGTCTAGGCCAGAATATGCTGAATTACTTTCTTTTGGCATAAAATAGTTCAGTTACAATTCATATTCAGAGAGTAAGATATGTACTTGTCTCCTTAATCTTCTTGCCTAAACAAATATTTTTTACACAATGAGTACCCTGAAATGTAAATCTTCTATATATAAAAAAAATATAATATTAATAATATAATATAACCTTGACAAAGTGGCTATGATGGCTGTCAGTTATTTGTAAATAAAAGTTTCTAAAGTGATTTTCTATATTAGTATATATATATGTGAAATTCAGCAGCAAAATTCAGGAACAAGGGTCAAAAACCTGCAAATTTCAACAAACACCTGATAATCATTCATGATGAATTGCAAAGACAAAACTGAATTACAGTACCTAAGTCTACTGAAAGAAGCAGTTCTCAGGAAATCACTTAAGTACATGTGTGGGTATAAAACCATTAGCATTACACACGCTCAGGTATTTTGCTTTAATTAAGGATTTATTTTAGTGTATTTTAGGTAATTTATTTGCAGTGTCATCACCATTATTATAATCCATTACATTTTCATGCCTGGATATTTGACATGGCTAAACAGAACAATCAGTAAACAAGCAAACAAATCAATGTCTGAATAAGAAAAATTAAAAAAAATTAGGTTTACTACTCTTTGGAACATATATTTGGAATTCTTATTTATTTCCAAACCCAGAGCTGCTTGCAATGACTTTCAGTTATTTTTCTGCCATTTATAATTTTTCTAAGGCTTAGCCTAATTCTTCTACACCTGTTTTCTTCTTTGTACGAGAGCTCTTATTACTTCTGGTATTTTGTGGAAGTATATTTCTTCTCCTTTTTGTATTTTGGGCATTGGAGTAGAAAATGGGTTTCAGTTTTGATCTCTACTCTGTCTCATCAATTTTAGAGTCAGTCTTCCATAGGTTTCTAGTACATTTTGTGTCATTCCTGGTTCCTATTTCTAATCTGTGGTAACGGAGTCTGTATTTTGCTAGAGCAAAATATCTGCCTATAAAAGTAAAATTGCTATATAAAATTTGTATGAAGATTTCTCTTCCATCTCACAATCCAGGCTTTTATTGAACAAAAAAAAATGTATAGGAAAAAGTCTGTGTTTCTGTTAATGTATAGTGGCATATCTTATATCAAATTAGTCTTTTGGCATACACATGAATTTTAAACATGGCAAGGTTTTACCTACAGTCTTTTCTTCAACTTGCTTTAATGTCTAATTAGAATTCACATCAGGAAAGATATATGATTTGTCCTTTTTGAGGGTGTTCATTTAGAGTAATTGCAAGACTATGTCAAGTCACTGTGTATATACATTTTTATTCAGCAATGTAGTTTTGTATATTGTTACTAGTGTGGTGCTCCTCGAGAATGCAGTAAAGAGATACCTCTGGTGAGACATTTTTAAGTTAATTAGCATGGCAGTGGGAGCTGTCTAGGCATGGTAGCAGGGAACACCACAGAGGCTAAATTACCCTTCTTCTCAGGCAGTTTTTCAGTAGATTAGACTTCACTTCAACTGAACTCTGTGCTCTTACAGCTACTCTGCTTCTGCATGTCTGAGTAAGCCTGTGAAAATCTAGTTCAGATTTCTGTAGTTTTCAATGTAGGGATGGTGAAAATGCCACTTACTAACCATTGATTATCAATAGGACAAGTTATTTGTAGTCCCACACAAGTTTTGTTCTGAAAATTTAGATAAATAATTGAATGAAAGCAAATGCCACCACTAAGTTAGCGCTAATATAATTTACATCTGCCCTGGTGAAAACTCTGATGTTTCACCTCAAACTTCTGTGGTCCAGTTAGTTTGAAAGGAACAGATTCTACTAGTAAATGAGGAGTTATGTTAGCTCAACTAGTTAATTTACACCAACACCAGAACCAGTTTTATTTCAACAGGAATCAGCAGCTCTCATTTTCTCCCTAACAGCTTTTCCCACTCCCTTTCTTGAAGAATGCATGGAAGCCAGTGAAAAACAGACTGACTTGCCAGTAGTAAGAATGATTTGATGCATATCAACAAGGACTGCCACCCTGAGGAAAGCACATCCTGCTATTTCTGGCCATACTGAATATCTAGGTTTTCATAGGAAATTAAATAACATAACCTAAAGTTATTTTATGTGATCTGTTAAAACAAATCTGTCTAGGGTTAGGGCTTGTGAAAATTCCCAGTGTATTGCTGGTCTTCTGTAAGTAATGATGTTGGCCATGTTCCAGCCTTCAATGTTTTCTCTTGGGCTTAATAAACTCATAAAAATATCCACTAAATTAATCTGTTTTCTAGCTCTTTTTAGTGGTCTTGAACTTGAATGTATACACTCTGCTCTTAGAGTGCTAGCATTGTGCAGGTTTCAAACCTTTTAATAATCATTAACTCTGTTATCGAGATACTTTCTATTTTCTTCTCTTTTGTCCCATTAAATCTAATTTCTGATGTAGGTAAACGTTCATTGATTTCATTTGTACAGGCTGGGCTTAAGTAATTGTTTAACATCCTTTCTATTTTCTTATCCTGTGTCTGTCTAATTCCATGCTAATCACTCTTCCGAAGGTGACTTTTTCCTCTGTTACCAACTCACAAAAGTGGACAGGTTATTCTTAGCCACTTATGTGAAAAAGTCTTCACAGAACCATGCTTTATTATAATTTGTTTTATGGAAGAGCTCTTTTTTTTATGGGTAACTTTTTGTTCCCATGCAATTGCCTGAAATTTGCCCCACTGTAAAAATTCAGATATAACATTTTGTTTCTCAAATCGAGGGAAGTTTTAATTCAAATCATAGCCAGAAATATTTCTGAAAAAATCCTGGGAATAGAGTATGAAGAAAACATTATAGCCTCCTACATGATTCTTGGATTCTGTGTTAAACTTTGCCAGCACCTTAACATTAGTTTGTAACTTCTTTTAACTTCATATTTGATGGCTCCGCTGTAATAAATATAAAAATATATAATAGAGTAGCCCTGTCACACTTCTTTTATAGCAATCAATTACCTTGGCTCTGTGACTATGCTTTCAGTTTTCCACATTTCTGAGAGTTTGTACTAGGGCTAAGTTCAGCCTCAACAGCAAGGACGCCAGAGCTGACTCCAGGCTCCAACAAACAGCTCCTGTTTTGGAGCAACAGCTGGGGTATTTGACCTCAAAGGGAAGTGCCAGAGAATATATATTTATGAAATAATAACATCACTAGTGAGATTAGTGTGAAGCAGTGCAGTTAAAATGGAACAATTAACACCACTGGTATTTATATCTTCACCTCCAGGTTACAGTGTTAACTCGTTACGGAAGTGAATGGGACATTTCATACGTTCTTAGTCTGGTTTTGCTATTCTACTTGGTAAATTTTTGCATTCTATTCTTATTTGGAAAGACACCTTTCCAGTTCTATAGAACTTTAATTTTAAACAGAAATAAACCCAAAGAAGATGACCCATTATTAGTTGTGGTTTATGATATCATAATTCTAGATTAGCTTTATTATGAACTTTATGGTGCTCACAAGATGAAAAATCTACTTTCCTCTTACACTTTCCATTCACTTTTTATCATTCATCTAACAGAAGTGATATTAGTTTTTCCTTTATAAGTAGTTTTGACCTGCTTTATTAGTGGATGTTTGCTTTTATCACAGAAATTGCTATTGTAATGAACTCTAACACATCTTTGTTACATTCTCACCAGAACATCTAATAAATTACTGAGGTTTTTGATAGACATGTCTTTGTGAAATGAGATAAAACAGCAGGGAGCAGAGTTTGTGTTGTCCTTTCACAGATCTCTGTGTTTTACATCTCAGTAAACTCAATATCCAGAAAACCACTTTCAGAGATATCAGTTTTCCATTCTGTCCTATTACATACTCTGCCTGACACAATTATTCACGTTTCTTAAGGATCCTTTTGATGTGCACGCTCTTTAGTGGGTGACAAGATTTCATATCATAATGTACAAGGAGAAGCAGGATCACAGGCTGAAACTGATGGTAGGTGGTTCAAAAATACAGCACTGAAAATAGCTGAAAAATATAAAACAAAGAAGTCTAAGAGCTCAGAGCTCCTCTGTTCTGGTTGTAGAACCTCTGGAAACACTATTTCGTTATTATTCCTTTAAGAATGATACCATTAGTGTGTAACAAAGTAGGATAAATGTAGAGATCATATTTTACACTGAAGTGTTTCTTAGAGGAGGAGACTGTCTGCATAAGGTGTTGGGACCCAAGGATCCAGTACTGTAAGAGTAATAAATGCTACTGGACTTAAACTCTGCTAAAAAATGGTCATATTTGGGGTTTCTTGTAGACAAATTGGATCAAGATAGATTTCTGGTAAATGCATTGTTTTGCCATTAGTGATATGTTGTGATTTCTGGAATTTTCTCTAGTGGAACATAAAAAAAGGTTTATCCTGGAATAGGAAAGTTTATTTTTGATGAAGTCCAAGTACCTTATGGAAATCTTTTGGTGAAGTCCCAGTGAGCCATAGGCTAACCTTGAAGTAGCCTGCATAGCGTGTTTTTTCAGGATTTTCCTGGTTCCTAAGGGATCCAAGATGCAGTGATGGCCTTATTCCATGGACTGCCTTTGGTGTCTGGGTGCCTACAGAACAAGAACAGGAAACCTGCTAAAGGAAGGACTGGGAAGTCTGGGCAGTTTGAAGCAGGAGTGTTTGAGGCTTCTTGGCTCTCTGCCTTCTGCTTTGTAGTCACTGAGTATCAGACTATGGTTTGAATTGATGCCCAGCACCTTGTCCCTAATACTGAGGTCTTGGCAGGTCTGTCTGAATGAGAGTACTGTGAGCTGCTGCTGGATCCCATGACTCCCCGGTGAAAAAATTGTACGACACAGGGATACTATCTTAAATCCCGGGGAGCCAGATACCATGGGCCATTCATTGACCCAGACTTTTTGATTTTTGGAGAAATGAAGTGGAATCAGTTCATCTGAATTTAAAAACAAACAAACAAGTAAACAAACAAACTTCTTACTTTGAATAGAAATCCATCAAGCTAAGTTTTCATTCTCAGATGAAGGAAAAGATTTGAAAAGTGGGAGCTTTGTCTAAAATACTAATGTAGTATTCTGATCAACAATACACATGACTGTAGCTATTTTATTTGCAATTTGGCACTGTCTTAAGTCATACACTGCTTTACTGAAGCCACTATCTGTCTTTGGGGAAGCCATTCGTCCTGGGAATAGCCCCATAAAGCACTATGGTGTACATATGTGTGAACTACAATATGTTTCTCTACTGCCTCTTGTAGGTGCCCTTTGATTGTTTTGGTTAAATGCAGGGGAAGAATGGCTGAGTAGTTACCACAGGTGCACTGCTACCAGCACTCTGCTATTAGTTTGAACTACATGAGGTAAACCTGCTATGCCTTCTTGGTATTTTGGTGAATTGCAAATTTTCATCTTTCCTACCATGATGGCCGCTGATAAAAGCAATGGCATAAAAGCTGTCCATAGAAGTGTTAAAAACATAAAGCAGGAAGATATCAGAAGGTGTTATGTACTGAAGTTTTAACTCCAGGATACTCATAAGAGATTAGAAATGCTGTGTTTTGCTTTGTTCTCTGGTAGCAAAATGTTTGGTTCATGCTGTTGTGTTTTGGGTGGATACGGAAGCCATTTTTCTAGCAGGAATTGCCTCCAGTTTGTAGTTGCCATTTCAATTAAAACTAAGCTGAATTGAGTTGTCAGTAAAACTGGCTGGTTTTTTTTTTTTTTTTTTTTTTTTTAATTCACCCCTGGACTGTTAAAAGTTATTGCTTCAAACAATACACTCTGACTACTGTTGGGTGCTTATAGCTAAGATGTGTAAACAGAATGGATCAAGGTCATCCCTGGCATAATTTACTGGAATTCAGCATTGTCACACCAGGAGTGAATTTGGCTCAATATTTTGGCATTAGCAGTAAAGGTCATTCCTGCAGTTTGCCCTCGCTATAGAAAGTACGATCAAAAAGTTTTCCATTTTATTTCCCTTTTGATGGTCACATTAAATCTTATTACACTGTTGGTACTTACCTCACTGGAGTGTCTGTGGGTTTTCTTTATAGGCAAAGCTTTCCTCCCTGGACATCCATAAATAACTCTCTTCACCACTCTTTCTCCCACAGCATTTGAGTTATGCTTCCAAGTTGAGACAAGTGTTAGCTTGCTTGTTCTGCAGATGGATTTTTGCTTCATTTTTGTCCACTTCAGAGGTTGCCTATTTAGAAAAGTGTTCTACCCCTGGATCTTCCATTCCAATCAGCTCCATCTGCATGTTCTGTCCTGCACCCTGTCTTTGAGAGGGCACTTTTCCAACATTCTGATTAAAGTGGGTACACTACTGTAGATACAGAGCTCTTGAAAGCAGAGGCTACTGCTGCAAATTGACTTTTTAAATTTGTTTTTCTGAAACAGATGCCACAATAAAAAGAGGAAAAGTGCTAACTGCATATTTTTTCAATAAAAGGGTTAGTATTTATGTACTTGGGAAAGTTATGACTCAGTTGTATATTATTCAGGACTTCATTTGTGTAAGTTACTTTCTGATTAGTTATTGATTACAATCAGAACCCTTGGAGCTAAATGTGCAATACAGCTAATAAGCAGGTCTTCTGCAGATGAAGAGGATCCTTAAATATAATTTTGATGCACTTTACACTTTCTATTTATTGAACTTTGTCACAAATGGCAAATTGCAGCAGGCCATTGAAACTATAGCACTCGCAGAAGACTTGCAGTATTTCTGTAAGCAGGGAAATGGCAGAATATTAAGAAAAAAGTCTTGTTTTTCTCGTTTTTCATTCGCCAAAGGTAAAGCATTAAAAAGGCTTTTTAAAATATCCCTTGCTGTCTAACTCAGTTAGATACAGTCTGGTTAAATCTCATGCACTGATTAAGATTTTGTAATGGCTAAGTGCCTCATCAGCTCCCACCAGCCAGTGTTGGTTGTGGGGTCAGAACGGGGAAGAAAGCTCATGAGGCTGCACCAACTGCTGTGTCACCCAGGAGGGTCCCTGGTCAGGGTGCGTTTCCCAGCTTCATGAGGATGTTACTGCTACCCTACCAAGCCACCTGGGCTTCAGATAACAGCCTATCAGAAGACTCTAAGCACCAGGTATTTGTCCAGTGTGTCTCCCTGCAAGGGACGTGCTTGGGTGTTCCCACCTGAACATGTATTAACTCACTGAATTCTGTGTTTCATGGGACCCTCACCACTGAGAAGAAAGAGAACGAATGGGATGCAGTCTGGATCCATGGGTGGTGATTATCTTTCTACTTAATCTGTCTTTCTCTCACTCTCTTTCTCTCTCCTCCCTTCCTCTTTTTTTTCTATGTCTTCCTCTCTCTCTCTGTCTACCTCACATCTACTGCTAAATAAAATCTGTACTGTTGAATTTGGCACACGGTCTTGTTTGCACCTTAATTCGGGCAGAGGCATCTCTCTCTAATAATCAGATTTTAACAGTAGGTACAAGGCACAAAGGATTGATGCTGCCTAGTCCAGTAGCCCATGGGAAAATAGAAGGGTGCTGTGGAACTGGCTGCAGAGTGAAACATGCTCCAGGCAGTATATCTGGCTGCTTTTCAGATGTCTTTTTCATGCTTAGAACGTATCTGCTGGCAGCAGACATGGAGGTCAAAAATATGCACTGAATCTGCTAAAGGGCTCCCCTGAAGTTAATGGGAGTCTTTCAGTGGGTTTTGGCTCAACATATTCTGTGTCAGTGAGTTAGAAATCTGTTTTCTACCACAAGTTTTGGCCAAGAAAATTATACTAAGCTATATAAAAAAATACATAAATATTTATAATATTATCTCTCTTATGAGATAACATTGCATTAATATTCACTATAAATAAGAATCCTACTGACAAGATTAGATAAAACTTTGGCAAAAGCAAATTTATTGTCTAAAGAAGCCAATGGAAATAAAATCCAAGGTAAAATTTTTCCAGAATGTTTCAGTTCAACCAAAAGTTATCAAAATCATCTTTTTTTTTGGAAGTGTATAATCTTTTTGCTGTTCTTAATTTGCATTTGAATTGATCAAAGCATGGAAAGTGAAACAGGCAAAATTGCAGTATAGTACATAACACAGACAGAGAGTCTGTAAATGAACATGAATTTATTTGAGGGACAAACTGAGTCTCTTTAAAAATTACATATTCTTTGATGAACTTTGTTCAAACTCTTTTTCTTGCAATAAAAAAAAAAAACCCAAACCCAAAAAGTGGTTAAATATAGCTCAGATTTTGAAATAACATGTTTTATTTGCCTTGTTAATAAAGAAGGGTGTAATACCACGACAAAAGCATATACAACTAATACAAACTCTGGCAGTACTCCTTTGCTGAAAGACTTTCAGCTGACATTTTTTAGCTCTTGTTTCATCTCTGTTAGTTAATTCAAAATTCATGGCATGTTTTCCCTGCATCTTAGTTATGAAATTGTTTGATGACAATCATAAACCCCTGACTACTCAATATAGTATATGCAAAAGCTTGTGAAATTACCTCTTGAACACACAAGAAAAAATTTATAAGCCAGATGGAGAAATTATTTACTAAAAACCCATCAGAAATATGTAGGCTTCAGCTATCCTGGTCAACAGAAAGGAGGCCATGGTGTAAACAGGGTAAAATAATATGAGAAGTTGTAAAAAATATCTGCTAAATTAGATTCACATGTCACAGCACCAATCTATGGAAGAATTGGAGTCTCTCTAGACTGTGGATCCAGCTTTGTATTCATCCTCCTATCCAGAATTCATAAGACGCTAACGAGTCACCCCAGACGATGAGTCCTAGAGTAAGTGATCATTCCATCTTCTCATTCTGGAAAGTGCCTGCCTCAGACTGCCCATGCAATTAAAATAAATGAGAGTCTTGGGATTTTAACTCTTATTACACTATGTGGTCTGTTCGATTTTGTATGAGGAGGAGAAATCATGAATGCAAAGAAAAATGTTTTCTAAATGCTTCAATTTAATTTCAATCTGTACTTTATATGAGCCAATTTGTTGAATCTAGAAGGGGTCTCATTAACTGATTTGAAGCTGGGTTAGAGCTTTATAGTCTCTTTTCACTTTCTGAAAGCTTGAAATCCCTTTTAATCATGTCAGAGTTTTTAATTCTAGCAGAGGTAAACGTAGACAATATTCATAAGTATATAATAATTGGGGGATGTATAAGGTGAAATTCATATCCTTCACATCCATGGATTTACTGGTTACAATTCTTACCTGTATCTTCTATGACAAAGCAAAAAGACTTTTCCATGAATGCAGTAATTTAAATTGCCAAACACTCTTGAGTTGACTCCACTTATACCTTCATAGCTTAATGACCTTTCTCTATTACTCCTTGGCAGGTTCTTAGTTTCAGGATGAATGATTTATAAGCTGACTCACTGTATCATAAACATGTTAACCAGAACATATTGTCTATTTTATGGACTTTCTTTCTAATCAAAGAATTTTCAATCACACTGACGAAGTGTGACTGGATGGTTAAGTGGTATCTGGGACTGATGTCAGACCAACAGATCCTTCTCAAAGTACAAGGTTATCATTCTCTCACTCTATGAATGTGTGTATTTTGCATTATGGTGGATGGAGATTTGCCTGTATATGGTTAAAATTATAAAACACTTTGGAGCTATAAAGTGCTAGTCCTAGAAAATAATCTTTACAATATATTTATCTTTTTGAATTAATTCCTTTAACTTCTGCTTAAAAGGGGCCAAAATAGATGGAATTCTGGACATCTTGAGATATGTACATGTACTGATACATGAGGTGAAATAGACACCTACCCAGAGCTCTCCCTAAATGTTACTAGCCTGCTAATCTGTTCTAACAGTCTAAAGTAAAAAATTAAAAAAAAACAAACAACCCCAACCAAGCAAACAAAAAACAAAACCCAAACAAAAAACAAACACAAAAGCCCAGAACAAACACAAAACCAAACTAAACCAAAAGAACTCATGAAACCCAAAAGCAAATTTCTTTATTAGTCTTATCTTTTTGATTAAGAACAAATAAATCTATCCCGTTCTCTTTGTCATGGAAAAAAATATCATATAGTGTACATACATCTTTCTTTCATGCATATATGTGTGTTAACAGTAGAGCACTGCCAGGCTGCTAATTGCAAAGTCACTCTGTACGTAATGTTTTAAAAATCCACTAGCTTTGATGAATTAGAACAATCTTCAGAAGGCTAATAAAAGTCAAAGTTGTATCTGTATAACAAATTTGGAGTGTCTTTCTTTTCTTTAATAGGAAGGGTGTGTATTTTTCCTCATCCCTCCTAAAAGTGGCAACTGATTGCCTGAAAGACAGTGATCAACCATACCTAGTTTTTTCTTGGAAAGGAGGGCCATTGTTATGAAGAGCTAAAGATAATCCCTTAGGAATAGAAGTATCATTTAAAAAAAATGAGTAAGGTATGATGCTCTCCAATAAAATTTTGGTGCTGTACTCAAATTCTCTGATTTATATTTACTTAATATTGTGAGAAATACTCTTGCAAAATTATTTACAGTGGTATACAGAATCTCAGTGTTTCAAAACTGAGACAATATGACAAGCCTTTGAAGTGATTTTTATACAGTTTTAGTCCCTTAGTCTTGGGATTCAGAAGACATTGTGACAGCATGTAACACAATTTAGAAAAAAAATAGCTAAAAGGATAAAATAAACACAGGGAGCATGAATCTTTTCTAAGATCATGATACATATTCTCTTTAAGTGTGTGTGTGTGTGTATATATATATAAATATATGTATCTATATATACAGAACAGGTCCAAACCCATGACACATTACAGAAAAGTGCAGATTATAAAATCTAAAAGCAGAAGTTATGGCTAGAAAAAAAATTAAATTAAATAGAAAAGATAGATGCAAACTATAACAAAGCAAAACAAAAAGAGATTTTGAAAACCAAGTTCCTTAAGTCTTTTTCAAATACAGAAAAAAATCCTGGCAGCCTGCCAGAGAATGTGTAGCACTTATGTGCAGATCAAGATCTAAAATGAGTTCTCAAGGAGGATGAGGACACCACAGAAAAAGAGAATGAATTATTTCACTCAGTGTTCTGTTTAGAGGGGCTTATGACAATCTAGATCCTATCCTCTGGGTGGGATAGGACAGATGAACTATTTTGTCTTGTGGTGCCATCATTTAAACGTTTAGAAAGAAAAGCATGGAATGAGTGTCAATATCTCCACAACTAGATATTTTTTGTGGAAAAATCAACATGTGAAAACTTCCAGAATATGAGATGTCGTTTGTAATTTATCTACTCAATAGCCTCTTTGCACTAGAAAAGAAGCAGTGCTGCAAAACCAGTAACAGATTAAAAGGTTTCATGGGAAAGTTGAGAGAACTGCTTCTTAGTAAGCCTGAAGCTTTTAATGAGCAAATTAGTTGAAACTACAGTAAATAATAGGTTCCATAGACACTGCACTATATGTAGTGATAAAGAATCAGATGTCTTTTCTAGAGGGAAAACATATTTATTAATCTACAAGAGTTCATTGAAGAATCAAAAAACACATGACAGAATATTTGGTTTTACTCATATTCAGGAATCTTAACATGTTTCTTAGCAACGAATCTTAACCAGCCATGAGCAAAAGCAGTGCTCCAAGGGATTAACAAAATATAGGAGAGGGGATTTTCATTTGCTTTGGAGAAAGGAAGATATTAGAGGAATCCCAAAGAGAGATGTTCTGGATCAAGTTGTATTAACTATATTCATAAGCGATCTGAAAAAAAAAAAAGTAAATGACAAAATTGCTAATAGTGCAGTTTCTTCAGGTGTATAACACCAGTTTCAAATATTAAAATCTTGTGCATGTCTGAGTGCCAGTATGGAAGAAAATTTACTTATTGAATGCAGAACAGTCACCCTGAAGCAAAACAGAATACTGAACATGCATGAATCAAGGTGGACTTCATCTACTTTGTTGCTAAACAAATCTTAGAGTGCATCTGAATTGTTCTTCTGAAGAGAAAAATGTATATTAGAGTTCATAAAGGAAATTACAGAGACTGGAACAGAAATCCTTAAACCAAGAAATTAGTGATGAACTGCTAGCGTGAATATGATTGTATTTCAGTAAATCCCTTCTCAAAAGCAGTATAATTGAATTCGATACCTGACAAGGAAGTTTAATCTGTATATTTAGCGTTATTGAATGACCTCTGCATGGGAAGAGATGAAGCAAATTAGAAATCAACTTGAAAAAGAGACATGACAGGGTGAGGTATTTGATAGAAGACTTGTCATGAAGTACTTCATTAAGTTTCGAATATTTTACCAAAAGATTTTGGATGCCAAAAATATAATTGTATTAAAGGGAAATTAGAACCAATCATGAACTATTATAGGTAGTCATCAAGATGCTCTTATGAACCTTGGAAAGTGATCTGTTTATCAAAGGGATTATCCTTTTTAAACACAATTTATCCATAGGAAGTATTACTATCCTCTCTTCAAGTGTCATTTTGGGCCAAAAAAAAAAACTATTCAGACTTAAAATGGCCGTTTGTATGCCTTTTTTGTGTATGAAAAGGTATCAATATTTTTACAGTCATCGAACAGTTTAGCTGTTTTTATGAAAATGTCTCAGAAATTATTCTCTTTTTGAGATGCAGTACAGTTATACATATATGATGGCAGAAACTAGCTGAGGTTTTGTGTTTGTATAATGTTATACCTCACATATTTCTGATTTAGAAACAGTTCAGCATGTATTGCTATAATAGATCAGATGCCAAATATACTCACATGAACAACAATAGCTCACAGGTGATGAGCATCAGATGCAGGCACAGGATAATACTGGTCCCTCAATTATTTATGATGCAGAATAAAATACAAGTAATTCAAACTGATAGCTAAGTCTATATTGAATTTTATTCCTAGAAATGACAGTGTGTAAAAGAGTTCAGACACTGGGTCAGGTATTCGGAAATCCTTTCAGTCTTCTTGTCCTGTTGAAAATGAGATCAAGAGAGTTCTCATACCCTTTTTACCCAGGTATTACTAAAATTTTAATGAAAACATGCTAAAATGTCTCCTGGTGTCAGTGAATAACAGTGTTCATAAACAATTAGACTCCCTGGGCTATTTTGGTAAGACTGCATAAAATGCTTCACAAACATGGGCGGAATTTATCTAGAAGAGGTAAAGTTGTTGTGACTTTAACAGAATATGGTATAATCTGCTTTCTGATCTTGTCTCATCGAATGGCAATGCATTCAGAGGGTTAATGGAGAGTTATGTAATATAGTCATATAAAATATGAACATCAGTTCTGCTGATGACACCAATACAAGCTTTCTTAGCTTTTTCATACTGAAAATGCAAAATGACTATTAAAGTGTAATGGCACAGAACATCTTGTTTAAAAAAAGAAAAAGCCCTTTACAGTATTCTTGTTTATAGATGATATTTATTGCCTTTGTATTCTTATGGTGTGCTTCTAAGTCAATTGAAATGCAAGTGCTAATGAAACCTCTACCATAACACATTCATTCTTTTTTACACCAAATGAGTCTACTACAAGATGTAAATGACTCACATATATCTGCTGCTCAGGTTTTATTGTTTTAGGTTAATTTATTCACTGTAATATTCTTAATGAAAGTAATGACTCTTCCAGTAGTTTGTATATTCATATATTGCAATTTTATTAAATCATGCTGTGAAAGTTCACACTGACTGCTCTAAACATTCCTGAAGTTTCATGCTATACTTAATATATAAATGTAATCTTCTAGCAGATTATCAGCATAGTATATTTTGTTATCCTTTGCACTTCCTAATTTGTTCACACCAGGGTATATCTAATGTACAGTGGTGCTCATACAGACAAGGCTATAACATTCTTATGCATTTTATTAGCACATCTCATTGCAAACACAGACAAAAATCTTCAAAGCAAAGCCAGCTTAACATATATAATTATTTTTAAGTGTACTTTATTGTTATGGAGATTTAGTGTAAATTTACTGCTCAGATTTTAAAAAATTCATATGTCAGCCTCAGCATTGGCTTTTACTTTAAATGCTCAAAATTAATCTTTTCAGGGACAATTAAGAAATAAAAAATCTGGTGACTAGCATTCTTTCACCTGCCTTACACAACTCTAAAATTCTGACTAACAACAACATGTAATCTAAACTATTGGATAATACAGCTCTACTTGACCAAAATCTCCTAGAAATCTTTTATTACAGAAACAGCTTGCATTTGTTTTAATTCTAAGCTTGTCACTTCATCAGTACTGGCAACTCTCACTTCTTAAAATATCGTTCAATCACAAGTTACAAAACATTAGACTTTTAAGAAGGAAGAATTGCTAGGAACAGTGCGCAGAATAAAAACCTGATTATCAAAAAGCTTAACTGAGCTGCCCACAGATACAGCAGTCAACAACAAATATAACTTCTGGTATCAATAAACCCTTTCCTGGACACTGGACTCCATTTAAGCCCAGGAAAATCTATTTTAACAGAAAATTAAGTTAAAATTAATTATGAGATATGAGCTTATTACCTGTACTACAGTTCTAAGACAATATTACCAAATTATCCGAGTAACTTCCATGTGATGTCATGCATCATATATAACTCAACACAAAATAATGCTCTCTTCCTTAAAATAGCATCAACCACAGAATTATTCTCTGCTCTCTTCCAACACATGAGTTCCCTTCTTTTAGTAAATAACTGTTAGTTTTCACTGTGCATCCTTCTCTCGTGCATGCAAAACAGGAGCTGTTCCATGGAAGTAATAAAAGACAGCATTACTCACAAGTATTAAGTCCCCTGTGTTACTGTCAAAGCACTGCAAACAGCCTTCGCCTTCCATCCCACCCTGTACTAGCATGAAGTTGAATAGCGATGGTGTCGACAATCACATGGATAGTGCAAATTTTATTTTAAAGTAATAAACTGCTAAAATAAAACTGACTGTAGTGACCTAAATGTGCCCTGCCAAGAATGTTGAATTATGTTATATTGCCTTTTTTGTGAGATTCTTAACATGGGACTAATCAGCCGCATGTAATTACACATAAAGGTGCTACAATAAGTGCCCGTAGAGTTGGAAGGAATATTTCGCAGATGGCTTAGCATTTAGATGTAAACCACTTTGTCTTTATTACTCTTGACTCGTTTTTTGGTTTTCCCACTGATATTCTGAGACTCCCTTACAGATTTTAGATTAATAGTCGAATCCAAAAAGTAAGGTCATAAAAGTTTGGTACGACCTAAGTTCTTGGTGCCAGTGTCCAAAGTAAAATCTATGTGGATCTCTCTACAGAGACTGGAGAAGTTAGCATAATCTATATTATCTCTATATACACTTACAGTATCTTTTAAATGACAAGTTAAAGATTAATTATCTCTTGCTGTGGAGATGAATGGTTTTACCATTTCAAATTTGAAATGACACATTGCTAAATTATTTCCTTCTCTTAAAAGTCCAAAGATAGAGACCTTGCTTTTCCATTTTATCATAGTGTCATGATACTTATATTATTATGTATCAATGAATCTCAACATATTTCCAGACATAGATGTTTAATCTTCTGGATTATCCATGAAAAATAACAAAAAATATGTGCACAAAAATTCAAATCCCACTGAAATCAATGGGAATGTCTCTGATATCTACAGGGGACTTTGGATTCAGCTGTCACAGGTGGGTGAAGGATATGGTTATACTTTGAAACAGTCATAAATATAATTTGATCACAAAGCTGTTAGAAATCTTGGATTGTCTGGTGAGTGTCCTTTCTTCTGAGATACAACTTCAAAACAGTTTGAAACATGGAACTTTTTAGAAACAACACCTGCAATATAATTTGAAGCTATCTCTATGCAAAATCAGCTTCCTGAATAGCCTAAGATAAACTGTTTCAGGTTTTCAGTGTAACTGCTAGCAACAGTTTGTCTATTTTAGTTCCCTCCCTTCAACAAAAGAACAATCAAAGCAGAACAACATTCTCTCCAAGTGTTGAAATCATCTGGAAAATATTTGTGTGGGAAGTTCTCTCAAAAGAATTATTTAACACATCACACCTTTTTCAGAATGTATTATTCTATTTTCCACATAAATTTATTTCATAATATTAATAGTAGTTTGATGGAAATTGCTGTCTAGAATTGTTTGCGTGATATATTATGGGCACCTCTTTTAAACTTAGGGTTTCTTTCTAAAGTTCTTCATCAAAAAGTGTGATTTGGTTGTGGACATTTGTGGGAATCCAAAGTGCAGAGAATATTTCTCTGCCTGTTTTGAAGGGTTCTACCCCCTGGACAACACTGTCTTTGATCTTTGTCCATGGAGAAAATTGCCTACCCTCTGAGAAGAAGTAGAATCTACACTGGTGTGAACTAAGTAATAGAACATTGTGTAAGATTGTCACAAAGTAAAAAATTAGAGGTGTTGAGTTTGTTAATATAGTAAATAGATAAAAAGCAAAAACTTCAAAATGGAAGATTGTTGTTGTTCTCCAGACCTTCTTCTTCTTCTTCTATTACTCCATGTTCTACGGTGAAAGTGGATTGAGATAATTGGGTGAAAAATTCCACAGTTTCTCTCTACGTAACAGAGAGATTTATTAAACATTAGTAGAAAAGTAAAAATATCTTTCGTTTTAAGTTTTCATTAGGTAATTTACCTTTAAAAGACTATGTGATCTTGATAATTTAGCTCTCTCTCACATTCTCTGCTCTGTGCTGTGTCTGGGTCACGTCAGTGACTCTGTTTCTCTGATAAGATTTAATAAACAACTATCTGAAAGCAAGAAGCATGAAAAGTCCTGTTCGCCTTCTGGATTTCTGGCAAAGACTCTAAAAATCTCCCCCATCCAGAGATGCATAACTAAAGCACAGAAAAGTGTCAGACATTGGAGCCTTTGCTTCCTTACAATCAGTGGTTGCATCTCTGTGTCTGAGACAGCCGGATGCCTATCAATGCCTGCAAACGTAAGCTTGAGTTACTAAAGGAGTCTAGGAATCCTATCACAAAAGTACCATCAGGAATCTCTGCTTTAACTACCAAAGATATATGGAGAACAGCCCTAGTGGAAAAAAAATGAGGTATGCTTTCCATAGTGCTGGAACACATGTAAAACCCGAGTATTTCTGAGATACCACGAGAAATGTTTTGATGAGATTCATATTCTATTCAGAACAGATATGTATATTTTCTAAATACTTACACAGCATTTTTCATCTTCATTAAGTACTTTGCTGATGCTAATTAATCCTCAGAATGAGGTCAGTGATAAATTAAGGTGGATGAAGAATTCACAACAATTAATTTATCTAGGAAATATAGTTATTTTGCACAGCGTGACGTGTACAAGAACAGACAGGGAGTTTTACTCACTTATTTGTAGTTCATAACAATTGAGTTAAAATTTTATGTGACTATAATTCAATCAATGGAATTATTTAATGTGGCTGGGTTTGATGTAGAAGCTTCAAGAAATTACCTGTCTAATTTGCATTGCTCTTGAACCAGCAACACTCCCAGGCTCCCCACACACATCTTGTACATGCCTGATCCCCAGTAATGAACAAAGACGTGGCTATGTACCAGGTTGGTTTGGGGGAAGAAACCTGTGATTTTCAACTGGATTGGAGAGGTGACAAACTTCCAGTTGGTCTTGGACGTGAAGGATTGGGAAACTCACCCAGAACACATCACGGTGCGCAGCTCACTTTCAGTCAAGATCCAATGAACAGCACCCACTTTAACAACTCTCAGATTTAACACTCATGGAAATTGTCTCGCACTAGCTGTTATTCAATATTTGTAGCCTCATCATTAAGATGAGCTGACCATGTTACATTAACCTGCAGTTCCTGCTACTGCTGCTGGTTATATCTTGTGAACTGCAGCTACAGACTGTTACACGCTGCATGAGAGCCCCAGCAGACAGCAACCCATGTAATTTATAGCTGCTTGCTCTGCTTTGAGTCAACCTATTCCTGCTTGTTTGGCACTACCATTTTAAAGTCAGTGTCAGAAAAAGAAACAAGGAGGCAGCACACTGCTGATAGAATAAAAGAAATATTTTTTCTAGCACTTTAAACAGCAGGCGAGTTATATATGAAGTAGGAAGGGTTCATGCCAGCTCATAAATTTGTCATGAGAACTTCTGTGCTCCTTGCCACAAAATTACATTGTGGGCAATGGGAATATTGCAGTGGAACTTGTAGAAATATTGTAATACTATGAGATTTTGCTAAAGAAAGCATTTAATCATTTAAGGAAGAGTTCTCCATTCTGCAGTGGAGAACAGTATATGCCCCTGTAAAGTGCATCTTCTGTAACAGCCAGGTATAAAATTTCCATTTTGAGAAACAAGTGTGTTTGGGAGCAGAAAATGAATTCAGACAGGCAAATGTTGTGGTTTCTTCACAGCATAGAGGTAAATTAATTGCAAAAGTAAAGTAAAAATACAAGAATACTAGCAAATCTTGGCCATCTTTCTGAGGTGCCCAAGTTAAAATTCCACTCAATGGAAACAGGCACCTTTAAGAGAAATTTTGCGTACTGCCAGATTCATGCCATTTATTTCTTTTTGCTTACCCTACAGGGATCTCAGGTTGACCAGGTTCCTTGGTACGGCGCTTCTCTTGGGTAGGAGGTGAGAATGTAGAAAGCCTCCCTCTGAGACAGCTTTGAGAATGTAGAAAGCCTCCCTCTGAGACAGCTTTGATTTGTCCATAGCTACCAGGGAGATTTCCTGATGCTGGAGTATTTGTCCTGCTGCACCACGACAGAGTGCTGCTGGAGAAGAGGGAGCTTCTCTGTGCCCTCTTCTCGGCATAGTGCTCACAGTGATAACAACAATAATAAAAAAACCATATAAGAACAGTCATTAAATACTTCTTTCTAATTTTTTTTCTACTATTTGCAAAAATACCTTAAAAATTGCACTTAAATCTTTGAAATTCAAAATAGGTAATTTGAAATCTTTTCCTTAAATGGCATTCAAAGCTTCCAGCTAGCTTTTGATTTCTCTTTTATATACTTTAAAGTGATCATAAACATGACATATATTTTGTTATCTTCAAATGTACCTTTCCAGTGTTAGAACAAAACCAAGTTTCCAGGCTGAAGTCAGATTGACCCTGGCTTTACCCTATGGTTGAAAGAAGGGTTTAAACATAGTCCAGTTCCAGCCATGTTTCCTAATTGCATTATCTCCCATTTTTGAAGTTAATAAAAGCATAATCTATTTGTACCTGCCATTTGCCTTAGGAGACAGCAGAAGATAATGAAAATATTTTACTATCTATTTTCAAATTATAAGCTGTTGTTTCCAAAGAAAGTCAAACCCCATGTATATTATCACTTTATTGTTCTCCAGGGACTGCAGTCACTATAGTGATTGTAATTACATGGCTTCATTAACTTTCTACATTCTACCTGTTATGGGGGTTTCACATTAAGAAAATTTGCATATACAGGAAATGAATACCATTTGCAAGAAGCTAATGTCATTAAACATTTAAGCAGTCTCTCTCAAGTAAACAAGGAATTTTCACTAGAGTATCCTTTTAGTGTGCATTTAAAACCAATGCAGTCACAATTGTCACTTTAAAGAAAAACATACAAAAAACATTTAGAGTAAGCAACAGCCATCTTAACAAAACTGCTTTAAAATTGGAAATAATTCAATTACTCTCACAATCATTACAATGCATAATCAGTTGTAATATCCTCCTGTCAGATTAACACTAACTCATGGTTAAGACAGTGTATGTGTGCTTATGATATACTGTAGCCAGTGACCTATATTTAAATAGCACAACCCAATGATGACTTTCATTTTCCATCCAGTAATTGCCTAAATTTTGCCATCAATGGATTATACATAAAAATAACTTTTGACTTTTATTGAAATATTTTATTTTTATAAAAAACAAAGAAAGACTCAATAAGAACAGAAATTTAACACTGTGCTGCAGTAGTACTGTCATGGGTCGGCCCTGCCCAGATGCCGGCACCCACCAAAGCTGGTCACTCTCTCCCCTTCGTAGCTGAATAGAGAAGAGAAAATTTAACAAATGGTTCAGGAGTTGAGATAAGGACCAGGAGAGAAATCCCTCACTAAATACCATCAAGGGAAAAACAGGCTCAACTTAGAGATAAGTGATTTTATTACTAACCAAATCAGAGCAGGATAATAAGAAGTAAAATAAACCCTTAAAACACCTTCCCCCTACCCCTCCCTCCTTCCCAGCTCTACCTCCTACCCCAGCAGCACAAGGAGACAGGGAATGGGGGTTATGGTCAGTTCATCTCACCTGTGGCTTCTCCCACTGCTCAGGGAGAGGAGTCCTTCCCCTGCTGCACCGTGGGGTCCCTCCCACAGGAGACAGTTCTCTGTGAACTTCTCCAGCGTGACTTCATCTCACAAGCAACAGCTCCTTGTGAACTGCTGCAACGTGAGTCCATCCCATGGGGAACAGCCCTCCCCACACTGCTGCAGTGTGGTCACTCTTCCATGGGGTTCAGTCCAGAATGGGAGCAAGGCCCCTTTCTGCACAGGTCCCCCACAGGGTCACAGCCTCCTCTCAAGAATCCACCTGCTCTGGTGTGGGGCTCCTCCATGGGCTGCGGGTGGATCTCTGCATCCCTGTGGACCTCCATGGACTGCAGGGGCACAGCTGCGTGACCATGGGCAGCACTATGGGCTGCAAAGGAATCTCTGCTCTGGCACCTGGAGCACCTCCTCGCCTTCCTTCTCCACTGCCCTTGGTGTTTGCAAGTTGTTCTCTCATGTTCTCACTTCCTTCTCTTTGCTGGCTGGAATTAAAACTGAGCCACAGACTTTGTTTTGATTTCTTCTTAAATCTGTTCTCACAGAGGCATTACCACCATCTCTAATCGGCCCAGCCTTGGCCAGCAGCATGTCTGTCTTTGAAGCCACCAGGGACTGGCTCTGCTGGACGTTGTGGAAGCTTCTAGCAGCTTTTCACAGAAGCCACCTCTGTGGCCTCCCCTGCTACCAAAAACCAGGCCATGCAAACCCAATACCAGTAGGAACACAAATGTTTTGTAGTCTGCCACATTTTCATTTCATGAGCTTGATGCAAGCCCACCAATACCAAATTGGGGTTATTCTTCTATTTGCTCAAGCCTGTTTTTACTGAGAGTACCTAGCTACTGACTTCAGTAGATATAAAATTTTAGAAACTTTTTTTGGTTTGAAGTCCTTTGCCTTGTCCAAAACTCTTATTGTAGCATTATGCTTTAATATAATGCCCTGTGTGTGCCTACCTCTTTTAAAGAATATGACCTGGTTCTTATTTAATCCCATTCCGTGTTGTGTTTCTAACACTCCTACCATAGCTGTCTCCTTTGTCTTGACTGTGATGTTCACACTTCTGAGACTTTTCTAAATACTAGCCCAGCAAAGACCAGTGGTGCACAGGCATTATTGTTTCCTTTAGGAAGCTTACAGCTCTACGCAGTTTTTGGGGACAATTCTTTTGATGTAAGTAATTTTCTTATACAATGTAGTGGAGAATAAAATGTATAACTTTCTTTTGTAGATTCTACTTGAAGGAATTCAGAGGTTCCAAGCTGAAGAATGGACATTCTAGTGCCTAATTTATAGGAGCTTAAAGTTCTCATTCTTCACACTTTCTCCTTAGTATCTGTCTGAATTAGACTTTATCTTTAAACTTCTTTCCTTTTCTAATTTTCAGCAAAGCAGAAATACCACAAAACCATTTTTTCCCCCATGGAGTATTATAGGGTTTATATTTGTTCAGCACTTTGAGCTCTTCTGTTGAAAAATGCTGTAAAAGCATAAAGCACAATGAGCTGGACTTCATCCTGCTGATATGAGGGTGTAAAAGAAGCATGAGAATGTCCACCATGTTACCTTTTGTACCAATTCTGAGTGCAATATCTATCTTCTGCTTACTCTGAATACAAGGATTATATTAAACTGGCAGCCGTCCCAGCAAGACAGGGAGTACAAAGAAAGAAGTAGACCAAAATATTAAGAAGGAAGTCTGAGGTTCATCTGTGGAACAACAGAGGTGGTTAAGGAAACTACTCTTGTTGCATGAACTGCTATTCACACAGCTAGCCAAGGCCATGGATTTTGTTGAAATTTCCTGATCAGCTTTAGTAGGAAATTCAGCACATAAATTCTCCCGTGGTTATTCCAGTTAGGCTGGCTTATTTTGCAGGGAAACAAATGAGAAACACTCACACAAGCTCTGCATAGCTGAGAGTGGTAAAGTTTTTGGAGAGTATAGTTGCTCTGTGCTGTAAATCCCTCCAGTCTGGCTGTGCAGCACCTGGTCATGTGCTCTCTCTTTCTCCTTTTTTCAGGCTGCCTTACCACTGCAGGGAGAGATGGGCTTGGGTGAGGGAAGAGTCCTTCTTCTCTCACCTCCTATGGAGTCATGAGCTCAGTGGGAAGAGAATGAGAGGGAAATGTACAAAGTGAGGTGCTAATGACTCAGGAACTACAGTATGAAAGGGGTTATGGGTGAGGGGAGTCCCCAATATTCAAGCCCTTCTTCCAGAGTACAGCAGATAACCCGTATATAACTTCTGTGAGTTTAGATTTTCTTGCCTTGGACACTTACCTTATACACCTCAGTATTGTCAGTTATTTCTCATTTATGAGCTCATTTTCTTGGTATGATCCAAATGTTTCCTTTTTTCTTTTTTCCATTTTATGCCAGCAGATTTTTTTCACTGATTGACCTGACTTTCTTCCAATACAGAGAGAGATTTCTTGTTTATGACAGTTAATGTTAATGGCTTCTCTTATACTTGTAAAACATCCTTGCCTTTTGCAATATATTCTTCAATGTACATGATGTGCAGAAGTGACTTTCCAATTCCATACTACAAGTACTCAGACACTGTTTGAAATGTATTGGTTTCCTGGATTGCAACTATTGATGTCGGCTTTGTTACTGGAAGCTTATGGTGAAAAACCTTTCTCCTCTCAGCTACCTAATTTTTTTTCCTACATCTTGCTTTGCTTTACTTCCTGACTTACAAACTCCTTTTTTTTTTTTTTTTTTTTCCCTTCTCAGCAGTTATATTTCCTTTCCTTTAACAGCTGTTCTTAAGGAATTTCACTGTTGTATAGTTATTTGTGAGCTAGACTCTTTTACTCTCTTGGTACCTGCTGTCTTTACTTGAAGCCTCTAAACCAGTAATTGGTAACAAGTTTCTCTCAGTGGGTTTTACACACAGCTGCAAGGCAGAAAATAAACAGTTCTTTCAAGTTTACACTCTTAGAATTACAGCTGTATACTAATGACTTCCCCAGCTTGCTAATGCAATTTTTAAAGAGATATCATCCTTTTACATTAACAGATTTCTAATAGCTTTACTGCAGTTTAGGCATTACCTTATAATGAAAGCGGTGAGAACATGACATCAGAACAATTTCCTTCCTAATTAAAGTATCTTTCCTAATTAAACTAGTCACTGAAGTGTAAGTCCACAGCTTTTCATCAAAAAACAATTCACATTCCAAAAGTGTTTTAACTTATTATAATTTCTTTAAAATTATGGTAGGAACACCCAATACATTTTCACTCTTAATTATTTCAACATTTAAATAAAAAATAAATTGTAGAAAAAAAATATAGTGTGAATTAGGATTGTTCAGAATTTTCTCTTCATGTTTTTTGAGAAGAAATATTTGAGTATAAATAACAGGTGGAATACTTTTGCTTTTACTAAAAAAATATACGAACATATAGTCAATAAAAACAAAGATAAGAAATCAAAATGCAGTCTTCAGCTAAAGTGTTCTGTTCTTTTCCTCTTAAGTTTTTGACAAAAATAAACAACTGAACAAACAATGCTTCTTAGAAAGTCTGAGGAGGATAAAATAAATGTTTATTCAGCTATCACAATTTTAATAAGCTTGGTCATGACTTAATACAAAAAAGCATGTATGTTTTGTTGAAAATGCAACATATGTATAAACTCTGTGTATATGTGTGTGTGTGTAGGTAGAGGACAAAAATAAAGAGTACTGCTAATGCACCTTTTGTAGCTATACTTCCATTGAGTTGGAGTTTTTTTCACCTTCTGAAGAAACCTTTTCAAAGGTTTCAGAAATTTTTCTCTCAAGCTATTTCATTATTAGCATCTAGTTTGGTTTGGGTTTTTTTACAGAATGAAACAGTAATGCTAGCTTCCTAGCTCTTGTTTTTTAAGCTTTACATGTGACGGTTTCATCTCCTAATAATACTTCAAAAGCTTATTTAACAAGCTCAAAAAGTATCTGCAATGTTTTGCACAGGTGTGCAAATCAGACTACTAAAGGCTTGGGATGCTGGGGAAATGTGGTTATTCCCATCATAAATACAGTAGCAAGAAGAAAAGATTCACCCCTATTGATTGTGAATGGTAGACATTGTGATTGTACAACAGAAGAGGGATAACCTCCTGACTTACGAGGAAGTAGCACAGTTGCTGATATTCCTGTATTTGTCTACCCCTACCACTGCAGCAAAATGGCAAAGTGCTCAAGGTCACATGGAATTGAGTTTGGGCTCTAATTCTGTCATGCTCATTCATGTCAGATCTATAAAACAGCTCTGCGTTGCTTATCAGAGCAATGCTCTGTGCAGCGCATTTTGTAAGTACTTTGGAAAGAAGTATAAATCCTTTGTCTTCCTGTGTCAAGAGCAGAAAGAGGAAAGAGCTAACAGCAACAAGGAGGGTCTGGTACCAACTGCAATGCCTGAATTCCTTAACTGCAGCTGTCCATGGCATGCTGATGGACGGGAAAGTGAGGCCAAGGTGTGAGAAACCAAACGCTCAAGCGCACCTTACACAATGCCTGTCTGTTAGCATAAATCTGAATTTCCTTTCTAAGAAGGGCATGCAAAATTGGAGGAAATACTATATTAAAACATTATTTTTTTTAGTTAAGTTTCCTGTGAATAGGCAGTTGACTATATCAAAGTACATCCTACAAGAAATTCTCCCTTTAACTTCTGTTTGTCAAAGGCAGGGAAGTGAGGTCAAAAGTATAAATCCATAACAACTACTGATGTAAGAGATCAGAATGTGATTTTACAAATTTTCTGTCACTTAGATAACTACCATCTTCTCTAGTTCTATGTCCAGAATGACAGAGGCAATGTGGAAATGGCAGCTTTTATTTTTTTCCTTTGAAATGTTTTTTCCATGACTTAAGATGTTACATGTTAGATGTAAATAAATCTTTAATTTCCTGTCTTCTTCAGGGAACAATAACTTCTTATTTGACTCATTACATTAAAGATGTAATATGCATGGACCATTTGAGGTAGTAGGAATAAGATTTCCCAGAGAGTGGAAAGAAATGCATGTTTTTTAGAGATCTCATTCAATAAAGTATTCTGAAGGGCATTATTTTGTACTTTTTTATTAGTTTCAAGCTAGGAGATACAGGTTTATTTTATTTTAAATAAAGCAGTACTCTTGTAAGTAGTATCCTGTTGAAATGACTGACAACAAATAACTGTGCGACACCCCTACTTTCTAAAATGCAAATTCTAATATCAGTGTTCATGGAGTAGTGCAGTATATGAAGTTTTTTGAAATTAGAAACATCATAATGGTGACAAATAGAAAACTGGATAGAACTTCTACAGGTCTCATGTTACCTTTGGCTCCTGAACAGTACATTCTCTCTTTTAATATTGATTACAAGGTCAGAAGCATTTGACAGTTTACAAAATCAGAACACAATCAGCTTGACCACATTATATACTGTTGCACATAAGAATTCTTAAGGCTGTTTAACAAATGACTTTTTTCCTCCACTTTTCATTAGAGCCCTTTGTTGCCATCCAATCTTGATTTTAGAAATTAAAGCTAACAACTAGATTGAAAGAAAACAGAGACTGACAGCATGGGGCATAGTCTCAAAGCCACAACTTAACAGCATGAGGCAAAGCAAACCTCAAGCTATTCCAGCTCTTAGAGAAGGAAAGGGGGTGGGAAAAGCATTTGCAGGAAAACTCAATTATGACAACCCACAGCTATGGTAAAGCACTTGTGAATGTTGACACTAATGCTTTTTTCTGCTTAATGTTTTAATTAAATACCTATAAGCCAACTCTTCTCCTCAGTCAGTGTCAGAGCAGTACTTCTCTATGGATAAATGTTTACAGCAAAAACTCTGCTGAGGGTTTCAGCAAACAAGTCTCAGAGAACTGAGAAGGCTTTCAGCAGAGGCACTTGAGATCAAGAAAGCACCAGTGATTAGAAACTAGCAGTACAATAACAGGACGATTTAATCCACCCAAATGTCAGTCGCTGGTTTACAAGTTGGCAATCCCATCTTCATCTGCAGACAAAAGGGCACTGGTTAGTCATCTGTTTAATTCTCTTGCTGCAGCATGTCATTTGGATGTTGAAGGAAAATCCCTTGATTCAGTCTGCCATTTCTGACAGTCTCCCTCTAGACCATATTAATAAGCTTTTTAGAGAAGTGAATGCAGAATAATCAGCAGGCAGCCTGCACTCAAAATGGAGACAGAACAGACAGCAGAAATGCCTTCTTCCCTTTCTAGTTATAGTGCATAGGTGACCCTTCTCTCACAGAGCCGCAAATAATTTAGACTAAGATTGCCTTTGAAAGCCACAACATAATTAACCACTTCATGCGTGTGATGTCTGTCTGGCTTCAAAACCTGATTCCCTGCAAGGGAAGAGATTCAGCTGCACTTGAATTAGATTTATGAAACATGGTAACAGTAGCACAAACAGATAGAAAGGCTGCCTGGCATCCCAGAATACCTGGGGAATTTCAGTCAGAAAACAAACATGTTACTCTTTAATGTAGGCTCACATTTCATTATAGAATCACAAGTGGAATGAGACACATTTCGCCTTTTTAACTGTGTTTCCAGGAGGCAGGTAAGTGTTGTGCTACAGCCAGTCCTGCTAAAATCTGCATGATTTTAATATATTTTGAAAGCAAATAATTTGCTAGGTAATGGGGGTCTTGCTGTGGACATTTCCTGTTTTTCTCTATTAATAATTTCTGTATTGCCAGCTGCAAATTGAAATTGTCAATAGCTTTGTTTAACCTATTGGGCACTGGCTGTTTTAAGGTGCAGCTGAAAACCAAACTGTTTCAGGGTATCCTTACTTTGTTTTGGGAAGAATTCGCTTGTAAGGCATTACTAAACACTGAGAATGAGAAAGCAGAAACCTTGGAGCCCTGAAAACCCTTTTTATTTCACTTGAAGATGAAGGAAGTAAGCACTATTGAAAATAAAGTTCAAGATATGCACTTACAGACAAGAAAAGTGAAAGGAGGTTAAAAGGAAAAGGAAAGAAATGTAATCCTGTACGATGTGGTAAGATGTAGGTAAGGCTTGGGGAGGAATTTGTCAAGCAGAAAATTGACAAAACCTGCTATTAATTATTGTGCTGATGCTATCAGTGGCATTACCATAATCAAAAAGTGAGGCGTGAACACAATTCATGAGGCACTAGGTCGCTTGGGGGTTAAATCATTTATTCTCAAAGGAGATTTTAAGAAAAAAAACATAATTAGCAAAAAGAGAGTACAAGAATTATTTTATATAGCTCATGTAGTCAGTACTGTCTCAGTGACAAACTCAGACATACTCTCCTGTTTGTGTCAAAGAGAATAGAGGAAGATGGAAGGACACCTTATTTGCGAGATGCAGCTACCAGGAAAGAAGACTGTGTCACACCGAAGCAACTTTTTGTTATAGAAAAATTAGGTTTGCTTTAAAAATAAAGTCCCTTTCAAGAAGAGTTCATATTCCAAAATACCAGGGACATAGGAAAAGAAAAATGCTGAATTGATTACTTCTATGAAATACCTTTTTATTTGTCTTTTTTTTCCTTTAGAGAGTATAAAACACAGCAGCAAAGACCAAGACAAGTAGGCACCATTGTTTTGGAACATCTTGTCCAGGGAGATGATGGAGTCACTGCCCCTTAAAGTGTTAAAGAAGCAACTGGACATGGCACTTAGTGCAATGATTTAGTTGGCATGGAGGAGTTTGGTCAATGGTTGGACTTGATAATCTTGGAGGTCTTTTCCAACCTTAATGATTCTATGATCTTCATTCTCAACAAAAGCATCCTCAAGACCAAATGTAAAAAGAAATTAAAAACAAGATCCTCAGGTTAACCATGTAACTTAACTCATTGCCTTGTAAATTTAAACTATTAAAGAAGGTGAGACAAATTCAATATTTACAGTAGTTGCATATTAGAAGTCAACATTTACCAACTGTTATAGGCAAAGATGAATAAATAATCCTGAAAATGTTTGCAAATGTTACTTTGAAGTAAAACAACACATTCACTTTGATTCACAACATACATTATTCACACACTGCAAACATTCATGCAATCAAGACTGTGTTCATGGTGGTATTGTAATCTCTCAGCCTAATAACGATCTGCATTACTATTCACTGTAGAGAAAGTCATATGGTAGTGTTAAAATCTCCTGGTTATTCTGAGATAGAAATGGGCATGAATAAGCCTGTCACTAGTGATGGAAGATAAGCGGCAGGTTGGGTACGGTATTTAAGAGGAGTGTGACAATTACAAAATCTAAAGATTTTGTTGTTTTTTTGTTTAGCATCTATGTTTCTGTAGTCAGAATGAAAAACTAACTTTATAAACTGTCTGTATTCTTGGTCTCTTTAACACTTTAAGAAAGCCCATGAAAATTCTTCTCCCAGGAGATGTCCAGGAACAATGGCTGATGCAGAGAGAGGATATTGCCCTTGCTGGTAAGCAAAAATCACTTTAATACCCAATTACAAGACTTTTTTGGTTCTGAGTAACCTTGACAGGTTAAACTGTAAATAAACTTCTCTATTTGCAAGGAAATCTCAGAGAAAAACGATGACATTCCTAATGAAAAGCAGTATTGGAAGACTAGAAGATGAAGCCTTTTGTGATTTCATGTGGGACTGTCTAAATTTTTCAACATCTACAATACATTATAATGGGTGAATCAATTAATACAAAATTGTTATAAATCCCGTAATATTCTTATACATGCAATAACATTATTTGATAAATGTTGATAATGAGGAAGCAAATTAAAGGGAGACCAGCAAATAATATTAGGAGCGGTCTATGCAACAAAGATGAACATGAAAATTTGAATAGTGAAGGAAGTGAAATTATTTATGCTTCTAATTTGCTGAAAGGAGTTGCAGGAATGATTATTTTTGTATCAAATAAAGTTTGCCAGGAGCTGTAGCATATCTTTCAAACTAAAACTATTTACCTGTTTTGAAACTAATGCCAGTAAAGTGGCTCTTATTAGTCAATATCCAAATTCTCTTGTAAACTTTGTACTTGCCCTTCAGTAGTAGCAAGATGCTCATCCCTCTTGCACAAAATAACTATTTCTAGGACCATTTTTAAGGTTGAGAAAAACTAGTTGAATTTTACTGGTTTGAATCCAAAATGGCCAAAAGTAGCTGTGTTGTGTTCTGTGATGTGGCATCTGGGATATAGTATACCTCAGAGGTCCATTCTGGGACCAGTGCTATTTCATGTCATCATCAATGACATAGAAAAAGGGATCAGGGGAACCCTCAGCACGTTTGCAGATGACACAGAGCTGAGTGGTGCAGTTGACAGGCCTGGAAGGGGGGATACCATTCAGTGCGACCTGGACAAGCTTGAGAACCGGCCCATGATGTTCAACCGTGCCAAGGGCAAGCTGCTGCATCTGGGTCAGGACAAAACCCTGTTACCAAAAAAAGCTGAGGGGTGGATGGGTTTGAGAGCAAAGAGGGACTTGAGGGTGCTGCTGGGTGAGAGACTGGACATGACCCAGCCACGTGCACCCACAGCTCAGAGAACCAAATGAGTCCTGGGTTCCATCCAAAGCAGTGTGGCCAGCAGCGCGAGGGAGGAGATTCTGCCCCTCTGCTCTGCCCTGCTGAGATCCCACACGGAGTGTTGCATCCAGCTCTGGGAACCCCAGCACAGGAAGGACCTGGATCTCATGGATCTGTTGGAGCAAGTCTAGAAGAGTGCCACTGAGATAATTAGAGGGATGGAGCTCCTCTCCTGTGATAAAAGGGTTAGAAAATTGATGTTACTCAGTCTGGAGTAGAGAGCACTCTGTGGAAATCTTATAGCAGCCTTGCTTTATTACCTAAAGGGAGCCTATAAGAAAACTGGAGAGGGACCTTTCACAAGGGCATATAGTGGTAGGATAAGGGATAATGGCTATAAACCAAAAGAAAGTAGTTTTAGCCTGGATGAGGTATTAGCCTCACTCGGATTGGTGAGGCACTGGAAAAGGTTACTAAAAGAAGTGGTGGATGCCCCATCCTTGGCAGTGTTCAAGACCAGGTTACATGGGACTTTATGAGCAACCTGGTCCGGTGGAAGTTGTCCATGGCAGGGGATTGGAATGGGATGATCTTTAAGGTCCCTTCCATCCCAAACCATTTTACAATGCTACAATTTTAGTGTGTACAGAAGCAGGCACCAAACATTTTGTGCAACAGAATTAATTACATTGGTGGCAAAAATCAAAAGAGATACATTTGATTTGTATAAGAAAGGTGAAAGTTAGGCATGTAGAGACATCCTGAACAACACATCTTGTGATTGCTGCAGTGAAATGCTCCTTTAAGAGCATCAATAGGGGACAGTGAGGTGTGGTGCAGGACATCACTGAGGGAGAAGTATCTAGAAATCTGAGGCCAAACCCACAGTATTCTTCATGGGCAACTACTGAATTATTTTGAGAGGAACATTACACTTCAAGCTTAAGGTTCCCTGGGCTGTTACAAAATTAGAGAGGAGAAGGCCCCTCTCCATAATTGTGATATGGTTGTATTTTCACATCTCCTTAGTCAGTTGATTACAGCTGTTCAGAATGATAGAAACCACTGAAAGAGACAACTGCAAAACTAAATTTGTGTTAGAGGCATATACCTCTAGTTAAACTAATTTCTTCCCACTTACCAATAATGTAAAAGACAGTACTGAAGGCTTGGAATATTATATGACTCAAGAGCAATTTTTTACTTCTGGAGACTAAACCAGCAAAGCATAAAAATTTAGTCTCTTTGCTTCATTTCTGCTTTCTTGGTTGCCTCCAAGTTTAAACAAGAAACCATAAATACTGTTCCTGAAATAAAATCTTCACACAAAAAAAGAGCCTCTAAGTCTTTGTTAAATCTAATATCTGCATGCAGTCACATGACTGCTCAAAATTACTCACTGAAGCAGCTGTGAATGCATATGAAATGAAAAACCTCTGTCTTATGTATGAGGAATATAAAACATGCTGCTACTTGCTGAATACTTAGAGTGTTAATTCTCCACTTTTTCTCATTATTGTAATTAAAATGTTTGAATTACAGTTGGCAGAGAGCATTTGCTAAACCGTGAAGTTATTGGTGTCTCTTGCATAGGATAAAGCTCACTTGGAGAAGTGAATCTTTTGAACAGGATGGTTAAGTGCTGTCCTGATGGTTACAATCAGTGTCGTCAGCGTGACAGTGACTCCAGCTGGATTCACTGAGGCTCCATGGAGCACCTTTTGCTGAATTCTTACACCCAGCTGGTCCATGGTCCTATTTGATTGCTTCAGCACATGCACCATCTGTTGCTATTGATCATCCTAAAGTATGTACAAAATACCTCCTAACTATCTTATGTGTGAAGGGTTGTCTGCCATGATCAATTTTTCATCTGTTGGAGCAGTTTTTTGCCAATTACAGATGCATTATCCAGGTACAGTTTAGTCAATTCTATGGCCAGAACTGTCTGGGAGGAGTTTGTGGAATGAGCAGGTTCTCCGCCCTGGAAATTAATCATTTTAGTTTAAGATAGTGTGTAGAAGTTAGACTATGTACTGCTGAACTTGCCTGTGGGAAGCCCTGGATCTGTCCAAAATTCTCAGCCAAATTATTGTAAATGTTGGTCAGGTGCTTTGTGTTGTATCCTGTAAACTCGTTGTGCTAGAAGAGGAATAAAACTGGTATACACAATTGAGTCTTGATATTCTGCTTTAGATACAGTAAAACAAACCAAAAATATTTCGAAAGTATTCTCGGTGTCTTTCTTTTTTTAATTTTTTTTTTACCCCTGATAGTGCTTAAATCCATCTGATGTTTATTTTCAAACAATTCTCTTCTGTGTAATGATTTGCACACTTCATCAAATAAATGTACAGACTAACAGAGATGCCATAATGTCAGCCATTGGAATTTCATTAGCAAAAGTCATTTGCTATCCCGAGTCATTTACTATCCTTACTATCCTATTACATACGTTTTAGATGCAATTCCTTTGAATTGCAAGGCTACTTGTCCTAGACTGACCCAGCACTTAAGTGAGAGACTACACACCTGAGCAAAACAAATTTGATTTGATCTGTGGTTCCTGAAGCATCAAAGAGAGATGAGTTCTCTTGTGTTTGCTTTTACTTATTTATTTAGTGATGAGACTTTATGAGTCTTGCTCTAAACTTCTGTATCTGCAACTGAATGAAAGCAATGCTACTTGCTCAGATTGCCTGTTGCTTAAGACACATTACAGGCTGGTCCCATGCAGAGCATGTATTATTGATGCTTCTAACCTAATTTTTGTATTAATCAATGGCAGGACAGTTTGTTCTGAGGGCATATACTAAAGGAATTTATTCAGTTTTGTGACTGTATTGCTGTTCTGCTTTTTTTTCCCTCTGAGTATTTGAGATAAAACTAACACAAAACATATTAATCAATTAGTATTATTTAGTTTTATTCAAAACCAAACAATACAACCAAACTATATAACCATAGGAAAAAAAAAAAGAAATCACATTAATTCAAATGCAGACCAAGAAAAAAGAAACTAATCTTATTAAAAGTTATGTACATAATCTTAGGAAGAGCAAAGATTACTCTTTTGTGTTATACGTCTTGAGATGTCCTCTGCATTTTCTCAGGAAGTAATTTCTTGTTTGGTATAAAAGACACACTTTAAAAGTACAGAGTAGTAAAGAACCTTGTAGTAATTTTCTCTTGTCCTTGGATGTCCCTAATTGACTAACTGCTTTAACCTCACCTCATAAAGGCAGGAAGGATGCTGAGGAACAGACAATGATTTTCCCGAAATCCAAATCAAGAGAAAGATTAGTGTTACCTACTCCCCCTTTCCCATCGCACCCCTGAAACCTGTATTTTCAAGTGATTTATATATTACAATGGCTGGCTGATGTTAAGGTTTTAACTGGGGTCCTGTAGTAGTGAGGAAAAAATACTAAGGTACTCAAATTTATGTGGGAAATATACAACTGCAAAAAGTGGTCTCTTTTGTCCACAGACAGATCCTGACATAGACACCCATTGGTGCCCAATGGAATTCAGAACTTAGCATGGTTATTATGCTACCAAGGGAATTCTCAACAAGTTTTCTCTTCACAGGTTCACACAGCTGTCCTTGAATTCCCATTCAATTTCAAAGTGACACATGAAGAACTAGGTTGAAAAGGATAAAAGTTGCACACTTTCCATGTGTAGAATTTTCAAATAAATAAACAATTCAATTAATATACGCAATTATGATAGGACTGTTTTTTTCCCTGGACAGCTCAATATGAAGAAGTCTCCACATTATCTTCTAGCTGCACACACTTTTGATGAGCAGAATAAAAACCAAGATAACTTTTGTAGAAAGAAGTGAATCCATTTGAACAAATGTTATACCTGGAAAAACTTACAAAACTTTCAGGCACAATAACTCTACTTAGGTGGGAAGAAATAGATTCAATATAGTAACAAATATAATATATAAGATTTCTTTCCCTTTGAGGTTGATAGACAACAGTCTACACTTTTCAAAAGGAAATAAAGGCAGGATGATAAGAAACTGTTCTTTCATATCTTACAGAAATAATTGCAATAGATGGCAGTGTGAGAGTCATGGAATCATAGGATCATTTAGGTTGGAAAAAAATTTCTAAGTTCATCAAGTCCAACTGCTGAAATAATACCATTGTGTTCAGTGCTAAACCATGTCCCTAACAGGTGCCTACTCTATATTGTGTCATGACTTTTATTCAGCAAAAATGAATGCATATGAACACCTATGACCTGCTTGATATTTGAACCAGAGGAACTAACTTATGGACTGTTCTGATGTGGGGTTATTTAGGTGTTTACATGTGTTTACAAGATTTGAAAGTAATATTCAGAAACAATAAGGAAACCAGAAAAAAGGGAAGAAGTGGAGGCTGATAAAATGCTAATGTGATGCTAAAGGGAAATGCTTTAGATGACTATTAATATTACAGATTGATCTTACTAAATTTTTCTCAAAAGAGTGTTTTTATAGCATTAGCTGTAGAAATGAAAGACCTCAAGTGGAACCCAAGCATCTTTGATGTCTTGACTCTTCCATATCAGTAATAAAACAAAAAAGAAGGTAAAACTCTGCCTCTGAAGTCTAGTAGGATGGAAATTCTGCTTATCACTGTAACTAAAGATTATGCTCTCATACTGTATATTAAAAGGTCATAAAAATGTTGATGTGTCTTTCCTTTCTTGAAAGTAGTTATGAAAGCAGGATGCATATGGTTTTTAATATAAAATACGTTTTCCACTTTATAGCTAACACAATATGGAATGAGTACCCATCTACTTGATGGCTGAAGATAGGAATGAATAACAGATCCTGCTTTTATTTAGCTTATCTATAGAATAGCATGAGGAACCCAGAGAGGTGTTTAAGTAGATTTCTGTTAATATAAGGGTACATATGCCTAATTCTCTTAACTACGTTGTGCTAGATCAGGCTTTGTTCTGTGATCCTTCCAATGTGTATAGTAGCAATTATAATAAATGTACGTGCGGGTAGAAATAACTAAGTCATCTAATTCAAGCAGATGCACAGAACTGCACAGGGGCTTTTTCATTATCTGAAATGAAAAGATACAGACATTAGAACCTGGAAAATGATAGTATCAGAAGGTGTTATAAATAGCAGAGATCTTTATAATTGCTCAGCTCTTGGCCAAAGACCTAAATTGATCTTGACTGATCTATCCTGTTCTTCTTTAGGCATATTTATGAGAATAAAGACAATTAAATGATCAAAGGAGAAAAAAATTGATGAAGAGATCTTTTCTAGTCAGATATTAAATTTCTAGGATGACCTTTACTTTCAAAACATTGAAGTTTTATGACATTAGAAAGATGTCATGCCAGCCAAAGAGGATGTGCCATTTTCAAACAGGAGAGTAGTCAAGACTAGTTTTTCAATCAAACAGTCTTTATTTGGAAAAGAGACCTATGTATTTTCTAAAACAAAAAATGAAAATACAGCACAGGTTATGTCCTATGCTACCAAACTACCAAAACATATACCTCTAAACATATATTAGTACTGTTAATGGCAATTAGATATGGAGTTTAATGTTGAAGATCTGGATCAAAACTTGATTTTTCTGAGTATGATGTTTGCATTCGTGTGTTTTTGGGGTTATACTGCATCTCACCAGGAATTACTATCAATGGTAGCAGGGGTGGTTTAGGTACTATTGGAAAGTTTTCCCATTCAAAAAGAAGAGAACCTTGTATTCTTTCATGAGTTCTTTAATACCTCAGGGTACCATCAGGATATTGTTGTAATGTTGCATCTATTCAGTACTTTTTTATTGTTTATGGAATTGTTTTGTACTGAAAGGAATTTTTATTGAATCAAATGTTCTGGGTGAAGAAGATAAATTTATTTCAGTAAAGAATACCAATTCAGTAACTGAAGAATATGGGTTATCCATACAAACTTGCTGATACCAGCTTTAATCCACTGAAGCATAATATGTGAATGAACAATGTGCAAGACAAGAAAAGCATTTTACTTAAACCATTCGTTGTAGAAATCACAGAAGAAAAAAAGAGAGGAAAACCACACCACTCGTTTAAACTTCAGCTGCTGTAAAACACCAAGTTGCAAACACACCAAATTAGCATGTTTCCTTTCCTCACTAACTTAAAGGAGACAGATTTTTCTTCTATGGGACCATAGAATGTGAAAGGGTAATGTTGGAAGAAAGATTAAGTTGTAATGTAACCTTAGAGTGCCTGGGAATACTAGGGAAATGTATTTCAGGGAAAATATTGTAGTAGAAAAAGAGGCTTCCTGGTTAAATGCGTGTGGACAGATTAACTAATAAATAACTCATATAACTTTTTCTTTTTCTTTTTTTCTTTTACTCTGGAGACCAAAATGTGCAAACAAAGTCCAATAAAAATCTATAATACAATATTAAAATGAAGAATGTGTGTACCTAAATCCCCTAAACTTCAACAAAGTAAATGCTCAATTCTTTGAAACTGGTATTCAATGCAAGCAATTTTGAAAAGCCAAACAATACTTCTAGAAATAACTTCCCCAATAAGAAACCCTTTCTGAGAACTTACAATTATATTTGTAATACTTATATGTTGAACATTATTACTGGAGAAATAAGGTACCAGAAAATTTTGAGAAGGTAGGATCTGGCCAGTGTCAACATGAGAAATGTGGCAGCCACTTTGTTTCAAGAAGTATTTATCATGAGAGAATACCAAAAGGAATAATGTCAAAATCTTTTCAGATTAATGGAAATAAAAATATTGTACTTGTCTTATGGCCCATTACTAATGTCTTTGCAAAACTTTTCTGACCATATCAGGGAAAACACCCACAGTGCTGTTGAATTTTGTTCTTAACACAACTAGAGCAATTTACAAAATAATTTCCCTCCTGTATTACAAAATAATTTCCCTTTTGAATTTTTGTAAGTGTATAGTAAAGAGCCTAGGGAATCAGAAAGTATGGGGCATGCAGGTTAAGTGATGAACATCATCTTAGTCCAGTGGCTGGAAAGCTGGAGAGGGGAGAGAAAATGTTTATAAAGCCTTCTGTGATACTGTGCAGTGTGTTAATTCAAAGAACTGTTTTAGAAATATGTTTGGTATTTTAATTTTACGCTTATAAGTTTCAAGCATAGACTGTCAGGTACAAGATGAAATCCATTATCAAGAAAAATCCAATGCCCTAGTGTTATGAGAGGTTCTACATCACACATATTCTGGTATATAAAAATATTTGAGTGAAAACAATAGAAATTATGAAAAAGACATATCAAATTATGTGGAGCTCTTAAAAAGCATGGTGAGTATAAAAAAGGACAGGAAGAAGAAGAGGAAAACTGTTCAGGAAGGTTGTATGGTCTGTATAAGGCAGTAGTACCCTTAGGAACTGGTGGGACAGTGACAGGGAATAGTTTAGATATGCCCTTCCATGGTTAATAGTGAAATAGAAGACAACTATTACTGACTATTTTGCCGCAAGTTCTGTCCTTGACCTTTATTTGGGTCCACATTATGTCCTGGCAGAGATCCTCCCTGTAGGAACTTCCCCATGGGTTGCCTACAGAACCTGACCAGGAGCTGGTGTGGCTCGGGGGTGCACAGGCTGTGGAGATCTGAGGATCCGTTGCTTCTCCACCTGTGACTGCACACTGAGATGGAAAGGCAAATACAAGATATATGCTTCTGAAAGTCGCTTCTCTTTGGACAAACAGCAAGCAGTCAGGTGGCAATTGTGCTTTGGAATCTGTTTCAGGACTACTTTATTCAGGATTGTCTCTAAAGAAGACCCAATCATTTTGCAGGCAGCAAGGGTATGAGGGCAAGGATATTTTTCAAAGTACCTGTAGTAAACAGCCCTGGTTACCTGTGAAAACATTCACAACGCTTTCTTAATTTCACTTCTAATATAGAAGCTTCCTTCAATGAACTCAGTAACAGACATAAACTAATTCTGCATTTCAGGTGCAGAGAGCAGAATATTCCCTTTTACTTAAAAGAATTCTGTGTTCTTAGAGTAAAGATATGTTACTTTCAGAGTTGTTATCAACAGGAACACGTAAGGAAATTAAACTGGCCAGGAAGATTCTATACTATAAGAAATCAGTCTTTTATTTTATTTTATTTCAGGAGCAACTGAAAGTCAAAAGCATTCAGAAAAATATCCTAAATCTTTACATTCCATATTTGTCCAGTGCTTATTATCCAGTTACTTATTCCTCCTCCTTATTCTTTAAATAGAGTTGTCCTGGGGAACCTACCATCTGCCTGATGTAAACTGCCCCGTTAATTCTCACCTGGCTACAGCTGCAAAACAGATGAGAACAAGGAGAGGGAGTTAATGAATGAGTCCTGGTAAAGATCTCGGCAAGGTGCCTCCTTTAATTCAGACCACGGTGGTAGTTTTGTATGACAACAAGCTGTTACCACCTAATGATTTCAGTTCCTTAAGTATAATGAGTTGCGCGTTCCCGGTACGCTTTAGACTGGACAACTTAAAACTACTCTTGTGCTTCAGAACCCTGTTGCATACTGCAAAATTCCATACAGAATTTTCACCAGAAAAGGCTTCAGCATGGAAATGGAAACCGTTAATGGTCATGAAAAATTCAATTAATGAGCTGTCAATATGCTAATAAGAAGAAAAAAGCCCAAACACACAAAAAACCAAATAAAACCCAACCAACCAACCAAAAAAAGAAAACCGCCACAAAAAAATACAAACACCTTTTGGATTAAATATCCAGTAGGTTCTTGAAAGTAATATGGTTTAAAAATATCTCACAAAAATTATTTTCATCAACTGAATATATTGTAGAAGTTCTGGTATTATATTTAATGTATTTTCTTGCTGTTGAGTAACACAGGGATAATGATCTCACATGTGGTAAATGACAGTTGTTACACAAGGAAAATATCAAAAGAATTTGTTAAAAAAATCCACATTATTAACAAGAATTAGAACAGCTAATAAAGAGTTGCAATAAAGAAGATCCTTGAAGTATGCAGTGTGAAGTATGATGAAGCTGAAGAACATCTGAAATTTAAAACAATAGAAATTCAGCTTGTTCCAACTGAGTTGTATGTGGCAGTACACAGTCTTAAACAGGTTCTGAAAATGATCCTTCTAAATAGTTTAAGCACCCAATTTAAAACTATAAAAGTTATTCACCTGATTTTGGACCAGTGCCTATTGTAGAAATGACTGAAGGCTTAGATACGCAAGATTTTGAAGAGGCAAAATTGCCATTCACATGCCAGATGAATAATCTGTACCCTTTTGCCTATTCACACCATCTTTCTTTGCCAGTGACTAGGACCACCCAACCTTGCATTGGTCCTATGAAAGGACGTAAAATGTGCGTAAACATTTCCCTCAGTTAAGCTGTGGTGACCTGTTAGGCATTAGGGAGAGGAATCACTCCCGCGGTTGGGTGGCCTAGTTAGTTTGGATACAGCAGTGACTTCCCCTTGTATCACTCACCTCAGAAAGGTTTACTGGGGGTGAAGAGAAGGAAGGACATTCTTTGAATGATTTCTAGCTGTCACAGGCTGGAACCATCATTTTGGTAAGAACTCATGGCTGAAAGGGACCTGTACCCTTAAAAGCCCTAGAAGGTCTGATGAGTCACGTGTCAAAAGTGTTAAAGAATGACAAAGTTACTAAGGGTTAAACCATTCTTCTGGTGAAGAGGGATAAAGAGTTTAAGTGAAATTTTCTGTGAAAGCTAATAGTTAAATAAGGCTACAGAATAAGTTAAATAAAATTTACAGATTGCTGGTGCCCATGTAAGGATAGGAAAAGAGATCATGGTCACACTTACACCCACATATGCCTTAGTCTCTATCTGTAAGTCTAATGATGCAGAAGTACTCTATGACAACTCACTGTTATTACCTAGTCTCATGACATTTTGAAAATAAATATTTTTATGAAGATTGGCTGCTTATTTCTGACTGGCAATTTCCTCTCCACATATGGAGAGCACTTCTTAATATCAGTGTTCTTTTCCTTGCTGATTAAACTGAACAATAAACTCCTAATTAGGAGGTCTTGAAAGTTTTGGTTTTGATGTTAGCTTTGCAAGTTATTCACTGCAGGAGGTGATAGGGTAGTGAGGGTGCTTCTGAGTCATCCCCAATGCCCAAGCTGCTGTTCAGGATATAAAAGACATGTGCAGGAGAAGAGAGATAGTCAGATTTGGAGCCTACTTTTACATCAGTGTTACCCCCAAGATGACCTCAATTCATTAAAAAAGTTATTTCTTGGGAAGTGTCTTAAAAGGTTGTTTGAACTTAAAGCTCAGGCTCAGTTGGTATTCAGACCATACCTATTCTCTACATTATTTGGGGCCATGCTTTGAAGTTTTCTCTTTCTCCTGGGTATTTCAGCTAATATGGTTCACTGCAAAATGAGAGCACAGAAAAATACAGTATCATCATATTACTTGTCTCAGACTTGAAATGCAACAAGAAACTTAAGAAGAAAATAGCTCTTATTACAAATTAATACAGAGCTGTAAATAAAACCTTGAAGACAAAAATTTGAAAATTGTTTTAAGTTAGTAATTTATTTTGTCTTTTCTTATGATACATGCATTACAGATTACATTATGAAAAATTTGTCTTCTGTCGTTTCACTATATGTCCACTCCTTAGAAGCAACAGATTTTGCCACTGGAGTATCAAAAGAGTATTTAATCAGATTCACCATTTCTCTTTTCCATACCTTTTCTCTCAAGTTTCATACTTGTGCACACAGAGTTACACAGTTACTTTGTCACTCTGCTGCAAAGAACGGCAGAAAATTCACTGATGGATGGCGGCATACACATGGCTAATGCCCTGCCCAATCCCAGCAGACTTGGAATCTCTGAATAATACCTGAGAGAAAACTCAGCTTCTTCTTTTGTAATATTCTGAGTTCTTTACTTTTCATCCTCTCAAATATTTTATATCCTAGCAGGTCCTTCTGACATTTTGTAATTTCACATGACACATGAAGTTAATTGCAGGTTGTTAAAGTATCTAGGCAATTTAAAAAAATGGTTTCACTGAAAAGAGATCTGAAAAAAAACCTGGACTTGAAATTCATTTTGCAAATACAGTGATTTTGATATGGAACAGTTTTTGTATAGAGACAATGATTTGGTTGGTCTTTCTCCAGAATGCAAGAGAGAGCTCTACGAGATCAAAAGACCACATGGGCAGTAGTTTCTGTCGCTTTCTCTTTTGTCCGAGTAATACCATCCAGAGGATCCCGATTTGCTCCTTCACTTTACTTTCCTAATCTTGGGTGAAAATACAATGAAAACTCCTTTACGCGTGGCGCACAGCTCCTTTTTGTTAATTTTTGGTGCTCAGATCCAGTTCTTCAGGTTAGTGGGCTTACAGCGGAAAATTCAGTCTTTGTTCTCCTTGTTTGCCCTAGAGACAGTCCCAACTAAAAAAGGAAGTAACAGAATTCCTCTGATGTCACAAGTGCTGAGCTACTCAGGAAATCCATGCTGTCACTTCTCATATTCATTCTGTGACATGGGAAAGGTCCTTCTAAAAGCATTGCTGGAGATAAGGCATGAAATAGAAATACCTGTAAGCCAAAGAAAGCAAGTTCAGCTCAAGAGGATCTTCTTTGTGACAGAATTGTTCAGTGCCCAGTGGAAGACTGTGTCAGGCAGGCAGGTGTCAGCAGAGGCAGGAGGAGAATTGTCTATCAGAGGCCCAGTACTGTATTTAAAAGACAAGCAGTGCTTTATAACAATTATCTTATCCACAATGCAAAATTAGATTTGGATATGAAGCATTTCAAACATATTTTACCATGTCGAAAATCTACCAAAATTTCTGTTTTTCTGAGAAATGTTTACAAGTGAGAAACATTTCCTACGTCAAAGCATCTCAATCAAGACTCTGCTAACCAACTATATTTTTTAAAATGGTATAATAATATTTTTTTAATCCATTTAGATATCTTGTATTTACTTCCAAGCAGCACTATTCTGGAATTGATCTGATTTTTTAGAGTTTCCAGTTTTGAAATATTTTTGTAAAGCTCTGTTGTATTTTCAGGTTCAGAAAAAAGTGAGTAAGGGTTCTATTTAAACATCTATTAAAATCCTTATTTCTCATCTTTCTGTGCATGCAGTGTGTTTTGAGGGGGTTATTTTTATTGCATCTAAAATATTTGTTATTACATTTTTAAGGCAATTTATATGTTGTTATTATGTGCCATAATGTTATCTATTGCAGCAAAGTGAGACAATATCAGACAGAAATCATTAATATTTCCTATTCCAATATTTCAGATTCCAATCTGAAACTCAGAATTATCAACAATGCTTCATTGGTTTGAGTGCTTCTGTGTTACAATATTTTAGAACCTTCATACTAAAAAAAAAATGGCATTTACAGTCACCTATAATGAAAAATTTGAAACTAAACTAAACTAAAGTCTGTGTATGTGTGCTTGTGTAAAGTCATGCTTTGTTAAATCAGAATTAGGGAAAATAGAATAATATTTCATGTAATGACCGCAGTTACTAGCCTTTATGTGATGAAAAGATGTGAAGACAAACTGAATGTGTGGGTGGTTCTGTGTGTACAAAAGAGGAAGGGACATTACAAACTGGATTAAAAAACCCCAATACCCACTGCCATCAGTACTGAGTAGAACAGCCAAAGATGCCAGTTTCATCATTTACTGCAGCTGTGCACCTGCAAATGCCACCTGGATTCTCTGTCACTGCAGCAGTTTCAGAAAGGTCTGAATATTCAGCCACTGAGTATTCTCATGTTTTATCTACAAAATATTCTAATTACTTTTGCTGCTAATAAATAGCAGAGGGAAAAAAATGCCTCTAGGATTTGGCTCTGTGAGCAATAGGGGTTGCAGTGGTTAAGAGTAACTTAATCTACTGTGCCAACAGCTGCATCAGTAGACTGCATCAAGCAATCAAATAAGGATTAAAGAAAAAGTCACATTGGCTTTCATTGTCTTAGTTTGTCTGCTTGGCATGCATTGCAGAAAACAATTAATTCAGGCTGTTTCTAACAAATAATAACCTCAGAAAGTTTAGTGCTTATGAGCAATCCAGCTGAAAAGCAACTTCCTTAAACTTTCTTTGCATTTCCTTTCATCAGAAAGGAAAATAATAATATATCACCGGTTTTCTCAGGGAATAGCTATTATATATTAATACTATTAACATTCAAGAGAAAAATGACCAGTGCTGTAGACTTAGACTTATTTTGAATTAAGTCATAACACTGAAGACTGCTGAACAGTGGAAAAATGGAGAAAGCAGGGTCTGATTATCAAATCACACAAATTATGGCAGCCAGCTGCTGGGTTGATGATTCCAGCCTATATGGGTTGACAATAAAAGAAGGAAAATTCAAAAGGGAAGATGTGGAAGATGGCAAGCCTACATAAATACAGTCAATTTTCTCACTACTCTGTAAATCTCCATAATTCAATCCCTTGGCCATCCTTTCATCCTGAAATTTCTGCTGAATTTCTGAGGGTGAGGTGAGCTGTTCTTTTTTCCACTGGAATCTTTCTTATCCAATCTGGTCATTCTCCTTTTTTTGCAATCAATCAGATACCTGGAAGCAGAAGTAAACAGTCTCCAGCCAGTTTCATAAGAGAGCCACAAAAATGAACCTAAGATTCAGTCTATGATTATGGAATTGGGCTTTTACTTTAAGAATGTGGAGGGATGGTTATCACAACAACAAAACATGTAGGAAGGTTCACTGTTGTGAAGGACCTTGAAAACATCATGAAGAAACCAGTGAGGAACTCAGGGAAGAATAACATATGATAGGCTCCTCATATCAATTATATTTTTTCTGCTCTCCAATCTCTCACTGGGGATCACAGGGAAACCACAAGATATGCAGTATCAGTAATCATGATGCAACAAGATTAGGGCACAGATAAAGGTTTGACTTGTGTTGAGAGAACCCAAAGCTGGTTTTACCTGTAAATAACTGGGTGATAGCCAAGCACCAAGACAACAGGAAGATTATAGAAAGAAATACGGTTTATTAAAAAAGGTATCAATATTTAGATCATTCTTTAGGTTATGTTAGAGGCTTGGTGAAATCTGCTAGAAACACCTGAATTTTAAAATGTTATGGAAGAAAAAGCGGCATGATCTATAGATTAAAAAGACCTAACAAGCAAAAAAGAGAAACAAAGGCATATGGTCTCAATGTTACAGGGCCCAGAAACAAATGAAACACATATTGCTAAGCATATCAGAGAGTCTATGATGAGTTTTTTGAACTCATTTTTTTCACCCAAATTCAGCAACAGGTTTTGAGTAAGAATGAGAAAGGACACTTTCATGTGGATATTTCCCTAGAGCTGTGTTTGTCAGAGTGAGTGGGCCACAGGCAGTTCTTGTAGTAGACACAAAACTTCATGTACAAATGTAACTAAACAATCAAAATAATTGCACACATTTGATTGCTTGTTTTTATTGAATATGGAATGTAGGAATGTTACTACTTGCCATGGAAGCCTCTAGAGTGTTTAAAATTAGCTTTTACAACAGTATTCTGCATTGTGTTTACCTTGATATCTTCTATGCACTGTTACATGGAGCCGTTTGTACAATGGGATGATTTCTTTCCATTTTGTCATATGTAAAACAAATTCCACTTAATTTCCAATTCCAAATTCCAATTAATTTCTTGTAATTTTACTTTCCAATGTGCTTAGCAGAAGACAGTAAAACAGGAGAAAACAATAAAACCCATTAACATTTAACATGTGCCTTTGAGGACTCGGTGTGCCCAGTGCACTGTCAGAAGGAGCAGCATAAAGTGATATTTCCTTCATGATTACCTACGTGATGAAGAAATTGCTCTTAGAACACACAACACCTCTTCCACAGGTACTTAGCCAGCTCCCTATCCTCCTTTGTTTTTGACAAGGAGTACCTCCACAAAAGCCTTTGCATTTCTCCAAGAAGACAAGTTGCTATCAGTGAAGCTGGTATAGGATAAAAGACAGATTTTTTTTTTTATTCCTTGCAGGCTTAAAGAGATATGACCTAATCTAGTAAACAACCTTAAGTGAGAACTGCTTGGGACCTTGCGGTTAGATATCTCTTTTCAGGTAAAAGTCATGTCCTCTACAAAATTTGGATGTTCTTTTCCCAGTTTATTGATCATACAAAAAAAACCCAAACAAAACCAAACCAAAACTATCAGAAAAGTGTGAATTTTATTTTTTTTTAATATTGTTTGAATGATTAATAAAACACTCACTACCAAATAAGAACAAATTGTTCCACAGAGTAGAGGTGGGGAACCCCAGATTTACTCCAGTGGTCTGTAGCTGATGCTTGCGAGGTATGACTATGAAGACATAACAGCTTTCTTATAGCATGACAACTGTATCAGGAGTCTGCTCAAATCTGTTAAATCTGGTCACCCATAATGATCATACAGATGAACAGCTATGATTCAAAGAACGTGCCACAAATTCATGACAGAAAAAAATAAGAAAGAGGAGAGTCAAACAAATTATTTACCTTTTATTCTCACTTATAAATAAAGAAGACTAGATCTGGGCTATTTGACTTCATGAAATACAAGGTATTAAAAATATTCATAGTTTAATCTGTGTATCCTTATTGCTAAAAGATGAAAATTCATTAACCTGCATAAATACCTGGAATGTATGCCACTATGAAAAATTATGAAAAAAGTGAATGATTTTTTTTTCTAAACAAAGATCCTGCAAGTGGAAGAAAACATAATGAAAAAAACCCGAAAAAACAGAAGATATTTGTTTTTATTCTACCTGCTTTCCTTTCTGACCCTTAATAAATAGAAACACATTAAATTAATTTTCTAGTGATTTTCTGGTTTTACCCACAATTTGAAGCAAAGAAGTTGATTTAGGGTGATAATCCTTCAACATCTGACAATTTTTGGGCCTTGAACTGTAGTACACTCAAACTCTGGTTGTGGGTAAGTAGAAAATACGCTTTATATGTAAAGCAAATAATTTTTATTGGCATTATTGAAATCTCAACAGTCCAATCATAGAATTACCATTAGTCCAGCTGCCTCATTCTACACAGAATATCTAGATGTTAGTACTACTTATATAAAAAGTCATTACTGTTGCATATGAGGATAGGGAAAATTAAACAATTTATGCATAGACAGCTGGTCATTAGAAAAGATTGCTGCTGTAGCTAAACCAAGTGAAAACAGCAGCAGCAGGCAGGTTAAATTCAGACCGAGTAAGTCTGACAATCCTCAGCCTCGAGGCCTTGCAAACTCAATACAAAGCCTGTGTCCTGTGACTACCAAGGTCAGTATTGTATCCCTGGAATTCTGTGTTACCTCTGATTGACAGAAATGAGATGTCCTTGCCACTTGCAAATGTGTCTTTATTAAGTGGCACTGATGAACAATCAGCCAAAGTTTTTGTTTATTTTCTTTCTCATCTTAAATTGATTCACAGATTTCTCTTACTAAATCTCTCAAAACCTCAGTTCTTGTGAAATATAACAGGTCAAGGTTTCATAGTATAAATGTTTGCTTCAATATTATCATGGTCCCTTTTTTGAGCTCTTCATCTATAACAGTGAAGTTTAATGGCACCTCTTTGGCAAAATGTAGTGATTAGTTTGCTTCCTTTTTGGTCTCTGACTTAAATTATAATCTTCCTTCCTTAAGAAAAGAGCAGTGGGCCTAAATCTGTGTAATTCACAATGTGTGCAATGGGGCCATAAAGGTAAATAAAAAGAGGTCTTTCTTATCTCTTCATGCATACACACACAAAGATGTCTTTTTCTCATCCCCTTCATAAACATAGTAATGACAGGAAGTTTTTTTTATGGCTTTAAATACATTTCTGAATGCTGATTAAATAAATTTCTGATGTGAACACTGATTCACATTTGCCCTTTACCTGCCACGGTTGCTCCACTTTGCTTTCTCCTATTCCCAGGCAAAGCCAAAGAGTTCTGAGGGCAAGTATTGGAGAAATAACATTTTCTGTTTATTGTGACTACAGAATGCAGAGGTTGCAATTAACTCCTAAGAAAACACTATGGACTAAGAACTTCCACTATTAAAAGGTGAAAAAAACCAAATGTGTAGGATATGGAAAGAGTTTTGTCATAATTTATCATTATATTATTGTCAGAGTTCAGGTAAATAATTATTTAAAATTAAATCATACAATGAAAGTACAATGAAAGAGGTTTTTTTTCTTGTTTTTATTCCCAGTGAAGATCAAAATAAAATTTTAAATCATGGTTCTTACTTCTTTTTCAAATTATCCTCTTACCCGTTTTGATTTCTTCTCTGAATTTTGCTTCTTGGCAAAGTTCACTGTTATTACTATACAGTCACCCAAAGAACTTGGCAAAGACTCACAGAGAAGGGTCAACCCTTGAGAACGTTTTCTAAAGTACAATGCCTACCACTCACATGTATCCACCAAAAAGACTGAAAAATATGTAAAACATGTGAGATATAATACATAAACTGGCACCTGTTTGCAGATGTGATCACTCATTTGGAAGCCTCTCTGCTAGTTACCTATTTACACTTGTGTCTATACTTTTTATCATAAAATGTAGACTTCTTTATGGTTCTGTTCAGAAAGTGTTGACTTGGCCTTCAGTAAGTGTTCCCCTTCCTGAACAGTTATTCAAAGGAAATGTCTGAAGTCATTGCTACTTTTCTCACACTAAGATATGGGAGCCAGATAGTCTCCAAATCTGGGCAACAGAATTTCTATTTGTCAAACGCACCCTGAGGCTCTGAGAGGGTGCATCTGTCACAGCTATAGTGCAACTGGGTGGGTCTGACTGATAGTGATTGAGTAAAGTGCCAACATAACTGAGTAAGATTGAAGATGACTACACCGATATGCTTGAATTGGCATTAGTATTAATGAACAGGACAGCACATATCTTGACATGAGTAAGTGGTCACAGCCTGGGAGTGTGGAAGTGAATATTAGCTCACATGACTTGGTGTAACTCTGCATGGGTGTACGTGTGACACATGAATGATTACTGGAAGTCAGTATCTGTGGGTGGGAGTAGCAGTGTCACTTTATATAAATGAGTATCCCTGACAAGGGGCAATTTAGTTTCTGCCTAAAGATTTCCTGTTGGTAGAGAATAACCTACCATCTCCCAGTGACAGAATATCCACTCCCTTCAGGCAGTTACTCTCTATTTTCCATTAGGCTGTGTTCTTAGTATTTCTGAAACTACAGATATGTATCACTCTGATTAAGGTTGGAATGCGATATTGTCTTTAATCTTGGTTTGAATCTGAGCCTTCATTATTGTATAATTTGCTCAGTTTCTCTAATAGATGATATCTGTTTCCTGATTGATGGGATATTATCTCGCTTTCATGCTCCCTGTCAAAAGAGACTTCTGAAATTATTAGGGCATAAAACTATCTATATGTGTGCATGCACATTTATGCATGTATATATGTATGTTTCCAGTCCTTAAAAAATAATGGATATGACTTCAGAAGAAAGTAAATCTAGGTATTAAATAAACTTGATTTCAGGATAGTATGTTGCATAATGTATTTAAACCCTGATGGTATGCACTAGCCAAACTCTCACTCAAGACCAGGATCCACACACCAGGATCCAGTTATTGGCTCATTAACCTCCCACAAACAGCTGTGGCTGCAGGGCGGGCATTAGCCCTATAAATCAAGCCCTGGGAGGAGCCAGAAAGAGGAGGTGGTTGTTCCTGGTTGCTGTGTGCTGCATGTGCTGGAGCTCTGTGATGAGAAATTATAATCCGAGGATCAGAAGACTGTGAGCTCCGGCACAATAGTAGAAACCTCTTTATGCAGCACTAAATTTACAACCAGAAACCTGAATTTTTGTGAGGGTGCAATAGCCCTTTTGAAACTGCACTGGAAAGAGCTCCTTTGTAAGGGAAAGCTCCCAGATTTCACCCAGACAATCCTTGGCTCACAGCCATCCTGGCTGCAGCAACAGCGTGGAGCTGAAGCTGCAAGAGTTAAACAGTAAGGTTTGCCCAGCTGTTCCTCAGAGAGAGCTGGGCAGCAGCTGCTAGCACTAACCAGCAGTCAATCTCAAATGCTTCTGAGTCAATTGGATGCTCTTCTGTGCCAACTCTGGCTTCAGAATGCCTGGTATGGGTATGGGATGAGTATGCACGGTCATGCGATTCTCCTTCCGGGCACGGTGATGCAGTCTCCTTCTGTGGACAACTCCCAGTGCCTAGGAAGAGTTAGGAAGAACTGATAGGTCCTGATGATCCTGTGATGATCCTGCTCAGGGTAGGGCTCTCTCAAGTCTCCTTTTTTTTTTTTTCCCCAGCAGAAGCAGGTATCTACCACTTCTTTGACACAGCCCAGGATTAACAGCAATCAGTTACTTCTGTTAATATGTTAATTCTGTGTGGGCACTGCCCCAAGCAGAGAGTTAAGGGTCTCTTTTTTTGGTTAAGAAACATGTGCATAAAAAGACTTCAAAATAATCATGCAAGACTTTCAATAAATGTGGGCTTTGCAAAATGTAGCAAAAGAAAGAAGTAAAGCAAGCAGGTCCAAACCTGATACTAGTGACCTCAACTCCTGTTGCCACCAAATGTCACGACAGGTATAATTCTCCTTCCTGTATTCATATGGAAAAATAAAACTCACATACACTCTTGTACTCTTTTTGTTATTTCTAATTCTCTCAGAAATGTCTCTCTTTAGTCAACCATTATTACTGTGAGTTTCTTTAAATTATAATCTTCCAAATTCTGTGGAATATAGCACCTATATGATGAAAATTAGAGTTGTTAAATTAACAAAGACTGACTGAAGATAGGATTCTTTTCTCATGGTAGAAATCCTGCTCTACCAACAACTACTTTTAGTGAATCCTATGACAAAATATTTCTGCTTGAGTATTCATCTTCCTATATTTTATTTTCCCGAATAAGACTGAATTTATGAATATTGTGGTGTCTGTGTATTTCTTGTTGGGAATTTAGACCTACATTATGTGCCTGCAGCCCTCAACCACAGAGATCTCAAATGTGTAGGGACAATTTAAATCAGTTTTCCCAAATTAATTTTACTAATGAGGACTTTGCATTTTTGATGACTCCTCCCCTGTTGCTTTGTACAAAGGCTGTGAATCTGTATCATGAGGAGGCATCTGCAGATCACTCACAGTAAGACATTCTGCATCTCCCTTTCCTTGCCTGGTATTCACCTAGAGACAATATACTCAGCAGAAGGGAAGTAATGGACTTTTTTTTTAACCCTTGGGATTTAAAAACATGACAATAGGAATAATACAGAATACACAAGTGTTGAAAAAACATTCCTTTTACAAAAAGGAAAGAGTTATAAATTGTGCCCATGTGACTTCCCATTTACAGATGTATGCACTTTCTTAACACTAATTTTCATGAGCCATTTAAATTAGTGACCTTATAAATAAGACTCCGTGTAAATCATGAACACCATCATGCAGGAAGATGACAGATTTTATGGATTGGTCATGGCAAAAATGGCAATTTCACAGTTTGTCATGCACTAATGGAGATGGTTACAAAAACATAAAGTCATTTATAGTGATAAAAAATGATACTGAAAGGATACAAGTTGTATTTTTTAACAAATATAAATCATAAAGATGTAACAATCTGTCAATGGATTTGGGAAAGCTTGTTTTAAACTGGTGAAAGACACAAAACCAAATAAAACAGCAAAGAGTGATTGTGGTAGGTTTTGTCAGAAAGAAAACAAAAAATAACACAGAAGAATGCAACCACTTCAAATTGAATTCAGTGTGCTTGGAGTAGTTAAATTTGCACAGAAGGGTTCAGTCTGTGTGCTGTCATGAGATCTGATGCATAATGTAAACACAGAGTAACAGTGCAAAGACTTTTTTAAAGCCAGTATAAATGCAAGGTATTATTGTGGAACATAATAAATACTATTCTTACAGTAACAAAGTTGTGTAATTAAAGCTGCCTTCTGAAGTCCAAAATCTGATCCAGCCATCTGTAACCATGTGATATTTTCTGGTTAATCTAAACAGGGCTGAGCCTTAGTGTCTACTAAGGTCTAACATTGGGAAGCCAATAGGCCAGCACATTTAAAAAGTGTTGGCTCTTTTAGATTCCCTGGCTTTTGACTGGCCTTTCTGAGAGACTGATTAAATGTTCTTGCCGTTAGAACAACATTACTGTCTCTAGGCAGCTGTCTTGATTTTGACTTCCCAAACCTAGAATTTGTTTTGAAAATGCTCAACTTTGTCTGGAGCAGGTGGCTGGACAAGAGACCTTCTGAAGCTCATTCCAGCCTAAACTGTTCCATGATTCTCCCTGAAACCAATCTGAAACCTTATGTACCAGTGCTGAGCTGAAGTATTTCTGTATGCAGCAGCCACCTGGTATGCTGAAATTACAGAGCTCCCCATGGTTTTGTGACCATTCAGCAGAATTTACCTAATGAAAGAGATTCAAAAGTGCAACATATCTGAAGTTAAAAGCAGTCTTAGGTCAGCCAGGGTCAAGACAGCAAGATAATACCATAATTTCAACGGCAACTGCAGAACTAGTTATGAAGGAAAGTGAGGCCCAAATGAATGTACATTTTCTGACTGGATCCAAAAATAGAATGATGAAGTAATATTTGGAAGTTCAGTATGTTGACCAGACAAAAAAGATTGCCTTGTAATTTTCTGTCCAAAATATATGTCTTTGAAGCTTATAAATCTGCAGCTTGCAAATTCTGCATCTGTATCAAAACCTGGAAGGACTTTATCTTAGTTAATGAACTCTAACAGAGCTGCAGAACAAGACTAATATAGCACCTTCTGCAGCAAATGTTTTCAGTGGGTGACATAAAGGCATTTATTTAGAGAACTTTTCCAAGAGACTGCCACAATAATTTGAGAATGTGGTAGGCAACCCACTACAACACACTTGCAGGAATATGTTTAGGACAATGAACAGTTAGTCTGTAACTAAAAATACAATATTTATTAACTTTACATGCTTCATAAACATGATAAAATGCTTCTGCTAATGCTCTCAAGATATAATATAGGACCTAGACACAGTGTTCTTTAGTAAACTGGATTAATTTTACAGTGAGGTTCCTTAATTCAGTGGTAGTACCACATAGCATCTTGAAACTTATGCTGCAATTTCATTTGAAGTAGAAAATAATCCATGTAATCAGAATATGTACTTTATTTTTACCACACTGTTAGTTTAATTTGCTTTCTTTACCTTTTCAGATTTGCAAAATTGAAAATTGTGAGATTGGAGCTGTCATTTTTGAGACTTGGGTTTGGTGGGTTTTTAACCATTTTCTTACAAGGAAATCTGAACAATCAGACATGTTAAGATCTGCCTGCAAAGATCTCTTTGCAAGAATCTAGGCAAGCACGTGAAGTTCATATTTTACAAAATTGATCAGCATTATCACAGCTGCACTGAAATGCAAATTTTCGCCATTAAACTTCCTAGATGGTCTCAAAGACAGCAGTAGCACTATGTTCATGTGATCTCAAGCAATTTAATCAACATAATTTAATGAGCTACCACTTTTTCTGAGCCGTTGTAAGGGTTGCTTATAGAAGAGCCAGGATGCAGACATTACTGTTTGGTAACAGACACGTGGAGCATGAGGGTGTAGCTGCAACAGATGTGCCGTGCACACACCACGAGCCCGATTGTTGTGAGCTGGGTGTGTGCTGAGCACAAGATGAATGTGCGATTGTTGAGTGCATGACAGACATGTGATTGTCATGTGTCAGGCACGTGATAGACACTTGATTGTCCCAGGACATAAGGGAGAATTTCTTCATAGGAAGGATTATCAAGCATTGGAACAGGCTGCCCAGGCAATTGTTAGAATCACCATCCTTGGAGGCATTCAAGAAACAAGTGGATGTGGCACTTAGTTCCATGGTCTAATTGACAAGGTGAAAATCAGTCAAAGATTGGACTCAATGACCTTGGACATCTTTTCCAACATAAATGGTTCTGTTCTGTGGTTCTGTAATTAGCATGTGATTGACATGTGAAACCCTTGTGATTGCTGTGTGGTGAGCACATGATTAGTGTGTGATGGCCACGCGAGTACCATGTGCCAGGTGTGCCCCAGGCATGCACCATCAGTGTGCCATCCACGTGGCATCTGTGTGCCGAGGGGATGGCCGTCTACACTGGCACTGCCCCAGGCAGGTGTTGACCTCTCGTGGTATCAAGGATGTTACTCATGGTGGCCCCGAGGCAGTACAAGAAAACTATCAAACCAGTCTTCCATCAATTGGTTCTCTTCCAGCTTGTTGCAAGTACAACATGTAATTTAATTATTTGAAATATGGAGGCGTATGGCAATGCATGTTTTTTATTGACTCTGTTAACCCTTCATGTACCATATAGGGAGAACAAATTCAAAGGAAACTTTCAGAGTAAGAACCTAGAAGTAACAAACCTAGAAGTAACAAACCTAGAGGAAGCAAAATCAAAGAATTGTATGTACAGTCAGCAAAAATGGCTCAACCAACCTGCAATATCTTGGTATGTTGCAGTAAAAGAGTTACTTCTCTTTGGGAAAAAACAGACATCTGGTTCACATTCTGCAGAGCTGTGATCTGTACACAAATTCCAGAAGATATTATTTCAGCAGTTAATCATTGAGCTATGTTTTGTATGTTTTCATAATGCTCAGAAGAGATGTGTGAGGGTGTGTATACATATATCCATATATATAGAGAGAGAGAGAAAAACACACATATGTAGAAATATATAAAAAACGTGAGCTTAGATGTAGCCTTACTCCCACAGCAAGAAATAGATCCCAAAGTATTTTCCAGAGTGACAGTGTTGTATAGATAGCTATAATATTTAAATTGACTTGTGAGGAAAAGGAAGAATAGGTTCCAGACCCAAGGGTACCTTTGAAGAGTGAAATCATAAAGGTAATGAACCTAGTTTTAGTGACGAATACAGACTGCTATCTTTCACTCAAAATGAAATTACTGTCACCAAAATCTATTCGTTGTGCCATTTTCAATTCTCACTATGATTATTCTCAATAGAATTAGGTACTAAAATTACAATTCTTCATATGTTTTATAAATCATGGTAGTAGACTTGAGTATTTTGACCTTTTTAATATTCCTTGGTTTGATTGGCCATTGTGCCTATCTGTTCCATGTATCCCATTATTTTATTGCCTCTCTAACCTATGGGGAAGGGGACGAAGCGGGTGGCCAATGAAGATGTAGGATATTGTAAAGGTCAAAGTACTAACATTATTGCTAAATATTTCAGAGCATACTTTAAGTATTAAAGTTCTGACTGCAGTTTCTTATAACTAATGTTGAGCAAAGAGCAGAAAATAGTATGGGTTTTTTTCAGTATGTTAAGTTGGCCAAAATCAAAGTAACTATGTAGGAAAACTGTAACACACTTATTACAACTATATTACTGAGTACTGGCTCAAATTATCTCAGAATTATGCATTTAAATCAATACTTAGAGCAGGATAAGAGCATTATGCTTCTGCCTTGGATCTCTTTCCCTGAGCATAGGTAGTTCATATTTGAAAGTTTTCTGCAGATGTGTAGGAATGTGGAAGAATTACTAATCATTTAGGAGATTAACGATTATGTTGTGTCTGGATGGAGTACTGTCCAATGCACAGTCTTTAACAGTAATTTGTAAATGTAAATGGTCTGCTTACTTCCATGTTTCTGGGACTTTAAAGAATCTGGGCAAGTCAGGATAAAATTTGAGTGCTTAGGTGCTTCCCCTTGAACTGGAAGCAATGTGTACCACTGCTTCTGTATTGAATTTGCTTCTACAAATTATTTACTCCTTTTTCATTTAGGATACTCAGATTATTTAAACAGAAAGCTGAAGCTTCTGTATGTTGATTTGTAATGATGTAGGATCCAGAACTTCTGTAACATAGCCAGGTGAACTGCTAAGACGTGATGACCTGCCTTGAAAGTACAAGTACATATGCACTGTGATACACAAAAATCTGCTTATTAGTAAAAAAAACCCCACTATAGGAGTAGTGTCAAAATTATGGCAAAGACATTTCCTTCCCAACATAACTGGAGTCAGTCCAGAAAGAATATTAATACTGCAGGTTGCACATTTTGCTCTAATAGCTCTTTTTACAGTGTTGACCTTTGTTACCATAAGGTTGACTAAATTCCACATGCACACACATAATCTTAGCTGCAATAGGATCTTCTGTGTGAATGTAATATACAGGATCACGTGTGTTTTAAGGCATACTACTGTCGTCTTATTGTACACAGTGTAGCATATTTCTTTTAAAAGAGAAACAGTTGTTCCAAATTGTTCTGCTAAAAGCTCTTACAATAATTTTCTACATTTTCAGCAAGAAGGAGTACTTGTAAAATGAGAGATCAGATTATCAACAGTTTGAATTTCAAATGTCCAAAGAATATTTTAAACTTGTGTAACCTGAATCCTCTTAAAGTTAAGCCCGTTGAGCTGTAGTTTAAGTATATACGACAATCTACAAGTTAATAAAACCAGTTTGGGTTACGCTACCTTTCTGATGAAGATTATCATCCCAAATGATGAGCCAAGAATTTCAGTTTTGCAGGATATAATGAAAAATATCAATGCTCTAGACTGACTTTTCATCCGCCATTACAATCTAGTGAACTTCAGCACTCGAAATATTTGTGTTCAGGATGAATTACAGTACATGACTAGAACTTCTACTGAAATCTTTCTGAAAAGTGATGCTTTGTAGTCCATCAGCTCAGAGGAGTGGTTATATGCTGTGAGAGATGAAGACAGTACATTATCATGAATATAATTTATGTGTTTAGAAATCCCTACTCCCTTTCTGTTTTCTTCTGTTTCTCTCATCTTAGAAAATTCAAAAGGGATCCTGTGACAGCCTAAAAAACCATGAAGTGATGTTCAGTCTGGGTTTTTCTTGCCTTTCATCACTTATTCCTCTGCCTCTGCCTTTAGTTTAAGGTAACATAAAGATTGACTTAAAAGGGGATACCTGAGGTGTTTATGATTATCTTTGTACATTGATTTAATATAGTTTATCAAAGTTCCATGATTTAAAATCCAGATAAGCATCCCTATAAAGCAGATGATGAGGGAACAATGACATTTCCTTAACAGCAATGTATGCTGAATTCCTATTAAAGGAGCAGGAAGATGGGTAAATTAACCCACAGTTGGTTCAGTGTTTTAATGGGTAGGGGTGTCAGTTCGGGTCTTTCCACAAGCCACTGAACAAATATCAATATAGATTATTCAAGGTACAGTCATCAAGGCAAAAGTTAATTAAATGTAAAATAAAGTGTTGTTAAATAAATAAGTGCAATGAATTACTTTCTAGTAAGAATCCTGTGCAAAAGAGATTTCTCAATACACGAATAGAAGTGAGCCTTGTATCTGCTGACGCTATTGAAGTTACCAAATAATGCCTGAAAGGAGATCTTCGAAAGAGATGTTTTTGATGGAGACAAACATCCCTTATATTACTTGGTGTTAGTGTCAGATATCCACAGGGGCAGGAGTGCTCCCCTGTATGTCTGTCTGGATGTGTGTTTGAAATCTGTGAGAACCTGCTGTCCACCTACATCTTCCCACACAGTTAGGGGATGGACTGAGTTGTTATTCAGGACTCATCAAGTTCAAGAGTCAACAGTTGAGAGGATGTGTTTGTGTGTTTTTCTGCAGCATAAAAGTGTGTGTCTAGGTAGGAGGAAAACCACATTTATTGTCAGTCTGGAGAACACTTCTCAGAATGTAACACCTTTGCCATTTCCCTTTCATACTTTTATTAGGTGCTATAAATGTAAGCATAACTTTATAATTAAGTAGATTGTGATAATAGACCACAATTTCCAGGTTGTAGTGCCCTTTTAATTCCCTGCATGATGTCCCAGTCTAAAAGACATTAATAGAGATGTTCTAATGTTGAAAAGAAAAGTGAGGGAAATCAGCATTAAAACTTAGTAAAGTCCTAGGTAGTAAAAAGCCTTTGTGCTGAAGATTGTTCTCCCACAGAGTAACAGAATTTTCTATAAGCCTTTACAGTCAGATCTCATGCAGTTGAAATATCATAATCAAAGCTCTTTGCCTCCTTGTGTTGAATCTACTGTACTCGAAATCTTTTTATTTAGTGAGAAACAGTGTTTCTATCCTAAATAATATGATGAAAGCATTCAAAATGTCAAATGAACCTTTACCAGCTAAAAATATCTCCACTTTTTACTCTTACAATAGTAGAGGGAATTGCCTGTAGGTGACTGGAATGATTAAAAAGGAATAGAGAACATACAATGGTTGCTCCAAAGGGACTGTGAGAGTTCATCACACTGTCAGGTGTCACTGTTACTTTTATCCCCAATTTCCTAACCAGGATGTTGTACTACTTTGTTCAGGAGAGGTTTGCACTGTCAGGAAAACTGCAGTTTTTTTCAGACTCCTTTGTCAGTTGCTTTTAGCTTCCACTTGTTATCCTCTCCATTCTTTCCTATGTGAAGGTAGTGTTAGCTTACAAATAGCTGTTCCACAAAGAAAATGAGCCCTACCAATCTGTGCATGTGTCAGTCCATGGTTCAAATTTTTAAGAAAATTACACATTTGAAAATTATTCATCTCTAAGTTAAGTGAATAATTTTGTGCATATCTCTAGTTTTCCTGGCATCATGAGGAATAGAATTGTATACTAGCAATATCTAAAGAAAAATAATAAGTAAATATTTTTACAGTGACTACAGCTATAAGTTGGTAGCTTGTTGAAACATCTGTTTAAAGACTAGCATGTTTCCTTTCAGTAGGACATAACAGTATACTAGTATTTAATGCTTTTCTTAGCCTTAAAAAGTCATTAAGAATAAGATATTTCATAGTGTCTCATCAATACACTTATCTCTTGACATAAACAGACTTACAAACATGAGAAAGGTTCCTGCTCATGGTAGCTGTTAAGAAGAACTTTGTGGTACTACGTGTTTTCCTGTTAAAATGCCACCGAATTCTAAATAACTCTAAATCACCTCATACAGCTGAGATCAACAAACCCAGCAGAAAAACACATGCTGGTAGGTGGTACATATATCTGTGATAAAATGTGCTTAGAATATGCAAGGCATGGCATAAAGAGTCCACACCAAGAAGCAAATAAAGAAAAAGGACTGTCTAGTTCCTCCTATTCAAAGGACTGTTTTCCCTCTGTATTCCTCATGCGTTCTCCACTGAGACAGAAAGGAATACAGGTCTGGAATGGATTTAATTTTGCGCATGAGTGAGAAGAGAGGCCAGAAGTGGGAAAGAAATGAGGGGAAGGAAAGAGTCTGGGGAAGAAAACAGGAGCAAGGAAGATTTGTCACATGGGTTTTTAAAGTGTTCTTTGGCTTTTAGTTGTCTCGCCATAGGGAAAAGTTCAAGAAAACCTTGACTAGAGATGGCCATGCCAAGTTCCTGGTGAACTCTGACTTGGAAACACTGCCATCCAGCTATAGGCTGTCTGCTAGTGACTACTGACAGCAAGTGACAGAGATTCTCTTTGTGATGTTCAAGCCTGTTGCTTACTCAGGTCTTCACATCATCAGGAGGTTTTGCAATCATCCATTTCTGCTTTTGGAAACTCCTCTTGTCAGGGAAGGAAGATGCTGAATATGGCTAGGCAGACCCTAAAGAACCTAGTCTGGCTCAGAAGATGCAGCACGAGTGTATGAGGTTTGTGTGGAAAGGTTTTAGCAGCGGAGGGCCTACAGGGGCGACTTCTGTGACAAGACGCCAGATGCTGTGCACAATATAAGCGGTTTCAAGACAGACCTACTACTGGAGAAGGCTGAACCCCTCAGTGAAACTGGAATTCCCTCTGGAATAACACATTTAAGAAGAAGAAAAAACTGCTGTGCCACAGCAGCTGGGAGAGAGGAATGAGAAGATGTCAGATGAACAACCCTGAAGATACCAAGGTCAATTAAGAAAGGAGTCGAAGAGGTGTTGCTGGCTCCAGAGCAGTGATCCCCCTGCAGCCCCTGGTGAAGACCATGGTGAGGCAGGCTGTTCCCCTTCAGCCCACGGAGTTCCATGGTAGAGCAGATACATACCTGCAGACTGTGGAGGACCTCACACTAGAGCAGATGGTTGTGTTCTGAAGGAGACGGTGACCTTGTGATTGGAGCCGGTTCCTGGCAACACCTGTGGACCCGTGGAGAGAGAGACTCCATGCTGGAGCAGTTTTGCTGGTCCGACTTGTGACCCCATGGTGGACCCATGCTGGAGAACTCTGTTCCTGAGGGGCTGCACTCCATTCTTATATTGTCCCATGAGCCTTTCATAATATTTTCTCCCATTGCCTAGTGAAGTTGGGGAGGGACAGTGAGGTTTTGTGGGCATCTGCTGTCCATCCAAGAGCAACCAATCACTTCTCTCCTGATGTGACAGGTGGCAGTATTGTGGGAGATATCCTTCATCAGGCCATTGACGGAGTGCCAAAATTCTTAATAGCACAGCTATCCCAGAAAAGTCTTTCCGAGTCCTTTTTTTTTAGTTAAAGAAGTAACTGTTTTTACTTGAAGGTAGGAGACCTGCACATCCTAAACTCCAGCATCATTCCGTTCAGTATCCTTTCTTAGTGCTCATAGTGCTCTTTCTCAACTAAGCAACATTACAGTAACTACTTTGTTGCTGTTATTTCAGAAAAGCTGAACTTAGTCGTTGTACCAGCAGGCAAAATTTTGCATATAATTAAGTCAGGCCAGGCAGTAGTGCAGGATGTTTAGATAAAGTCAATTAATCACACAGTCACAGAATACTCAGGGTTGGAACGGACCCCTGGAGATGCTCTAGTCCAACCCCCTTGCCGCGATAATTAAAGGTATTGGAGGATGATCTTTAAAAATGCTGTGTTTTAGGCAACATGAAAAGTTTTCAAATTTCATTCAATGCCTACAATAGTCTATTAAAAGGAAGATTCATGGCAAAGAACACTAATCACTCACTTCAGCTAAAGAATAATGATACAATTTTTGGAGTTTGAAAATTCCCCTGATAGCCACAAAGTATACACTTAGTATGTGTTCTTTGATGAATAGTATTAAAACTTGTCAAAATAATGAGGATGATGAACAGAAACTACTGAAAATGGTCACCATATCCTTAAACACAGGGGATCTTACTATTGAGTGATCCTTGTTTCTCTAAGTTGTCATTGTCCTGAAATTTCAAAGTGATGAAGTGCAACTATTTTAAGCAAGTTCTTTAATGTTGCAGAAATGGATGAAATACATCAAAAAGGATTAGATTTGGAGAACTAGCAGCTTTGTCTTAACTGCAGCATATAATTACCCCGTAATTTAAAGCCCACATAGCTATAGGATATTGAAACACAAAGAAAATAGAATTTCCTCTGAGTAAATACAATTATATAATTATATGTGATATGTAAAAAAAGCTTTTAAAAGTTTTTACATTTTGTCTTTTTAATTGTTTACATTTGAAAAGCCTACAAAGACTATGAATATGTCTATCTGTGTATCATAAACAAAAATTTAGCAGGAAAGTTCCTCCCCATTGTGGGACAGAATTCATACTTGGAAGCAATTTTTTAGCTAACTAGAATTATTTAGTAATAATTTATTTCTTTCCCTCTTTATCTTAAGTTTATGGGTACAAGTTGTCACTTTCAGTCATATATTTACTCTGATCAAGATTCTGTCAACCTTCTTCCATACAGTAGTGTGCCATTTTGGGAACATTGCGTCCAAAGTATTTTTTATGGAAAGAATGGTTCAGCAGAGGAAGACTGGCCAAATTTGAACACCTGTGTTACAGCTTTGTTTTTTCCAATAAAGGTGAATACGTCAGAGTTCTCTTCTAATACTTTGGAATGATGAATGTATTAAATATTATATTGGGATTTCACAGGTAGCTTACCAAAAGTGTTTATTTTTATCATAGCTGTATCTTGTGGTTACCCAGTTAAAAGTCTTGAAAATACTCTGCCATTTGTATTACCCCAGGATTAACAGAGACTAAAAAGAAATCCCAGTTTAAGTCATGGTAAGCATAAAAGATTATAACTATGATAATTCTTCCACAGTTGTGTACCAAACCAGGATTACTTGTTTGTATAGTTTAAATTAAATAATAATAAAAATTTAATGTAAATTATTGTTCTCCTTCTCAATTATCTTGAGATGAGTAAGAAAAAAATGAGACACAGAAGTTATAACCAGCTAGTCTGTAGAAAGCCTGAAGACTCAAGTTATACAAGTTTATTAAAAAGACCACAAGAGTACATGCAAAGACCATGTGTGACTTGACCTGTTTCTTGATAAGGAAACATTTACTAGAAGTACTAAGCCATCCTCCCTCTAGGTCCTTAGCTCTTTTTCTAAAAATATTATAAGGTTTTCTTCCTGAGACTGATCCACAGGGGAAAGAATCCACATTCTTTAATTGTGCACAGTGTTTAAAAGGACCAGCAATCTAATGATCTTGCTTACATTCTGCTTCATGTCATAAGCTGTGTCCTTGGGTTGTGTGCATCCACAATAATGAAGAAGTGCTGGAAATCTTGTTTTACATACACAAATAACATCTGCAATACAACATTGCTAAGGCTGATAAACTTTTAGAAAACTTTGAGGTCTAGTGTACTATGGAAAATATTCTTACTCCTTATCCTTGAAAAGCACAAAGCTATGACATTTTCAAAGACTTGTCAAGGCAAACATGTCTCCTAACCAAGCCTGGGTGCACACCTTCAAATTAGGAAGGAACTGATGTATACATCTTTATGAAGAATTAACCTTGCCTATTGATAATATGAAATAATAGTTTTAAAAATCAGTTCACGTATTGGTTTACTATTTAGTTTGATGGGGTTTATATTTTGTGGTTCTGTGTCTTAGCCAAAATTGGAAGTGTTTGTGTTATGATCATATTGTGATATCTCACAGTCAAGTGTTGCTAGCAGAAGGGAGAAGACGGGAAAGAAAACAACTTTGGACCATTTTCTACAGCAAAAGATTTCCTCTATCTGAGAGGTCCAATTCCCTGCTTGCTTTGATGATCTGCTTACTATCTAGTGGGCACACTGTCTTTTCACTGCAAAAGAGAACAGCTTTGCATTTAATTTTTTAATAATTTGATTTTCATCCTAATACAAGAACACTTTCCCAGCTATGTGGGCAGTTGCTGTGACTGATTAAAGCAACAGTCCCCCAGATAGATTTGTTTAAAAACTATTAGAACTATAATAATTATTGTTGTTGTTGTTACTTCCTCATTACTGCAGTGTTTCTTGCTATACTTCATGTCAACAAATGATCAGTTGCATGTATTGCCTGTCTTGTTAAATCTGCTTGTCTCTCTGTTGCCTCTGCCCTTTTGCTTTCATCTCTTCTTGCTGCAGTGCAGAGCACTGGGTTTAAGGTGCCAGGTAGGATTAAAGGCATCCCAGGGAGAATTCACTTTTGAAGTGGCAGAAAGTAAATGCTTCTTATCAGCTGTAAGTGCTCCCTGTGTCATTGGCTTTCATGGCTGTGGCATGTCATTTGTAAAGATCTCTTATTTCTGCATGCTGTAGTGGAAAGTAATCTGTCAGCTTTTTACCAGTGTAACAATTCACTGGCAGAGGCTGCTCTTGGTGGATAATAGTGCCTGATTAGTGGTAAATTAGTATCATACAATATTCCTGTAGCAGCAGAACACATGCTTAAATATAATTTTAGAGTATATTATACAGTTGTCTGGCTGATTACAGTCTGTTTTTACAAACGTGCTGTCCCATGGCTGTGCCATTTTTTCCAACTTATGTGTTTCACCTGCTTTAGGAAGGGCAGTGATCTCAAAGGTGAATGGATTATTGAATAGCAAGTCCCATCTACTAGCATTGTACTCTGATTCAGAAAAAGGTTGTCCTGGACATACTTGATGAGGAAATTTATAAGGAATACAAAGATATGGTGAAAAAGTATTTGATGTACAAAACTCCTTGAATTTATCAACCTTCTTAAACAGGCGTATATTGCCTATGAATATTTATAGGTAAAGCACAAGTGAATTCTGAAAGACTTAAATCTAGATTGCATTGTTAGTTGCCCAGGTTTAATAATATTTTGTTTCCTTCATTATTAGATGATAGAACAGTCTGTTGTTATATGACATATTCCAGTATATATCTGATTTTATTAATGGTCATTTACACAATTGAAATTCTTATTCAGAGACCGTCTTCAAGCATTGCATATAAAAATATGATTTTCCAGGAGAGAAAGCTGGTATTTCCCAGCATTACTCCTCTCTGAAAATAAAGAAATGGTGTACACAGAAATAAACTTAGTCCAGTAACTTCCTCTAAATTTGAATTATTAAAGACAAAGAACTGTTTCTGCTTCACTTATAATGGTATAAAACAAAAACCCCTTTAAAATGAGAAAACACCTGAATTTTTCTTCAGTGACCAATGGCAAAAATTTTGATGTCAAAAATGAAATAAATTGACAAAATCATAAGAACAGAATGTGCCAAGTAAAAAATCTTGTGGAAAAATGATGCTGTTAAACTGTGCTAAGGAAGACAGTCAAGGTTTTCTAAAAAAACTAAAGTATCATAATTGTAGAATTAAGTTGTGTAGGTTTAAGGCTGTGGAAAAATCCAAACCTATTTTTTTTTCATTATTCTGATTTTCATAGAATTGTAATAGTCTGGGTTGAAAGGCACCTTAACGATCATCTAGTTCCAACCTCCTTGTAATGGGCAGGGACACCTTCCACTAGACAAGGTTGCTCAAAGCCCTATCCTTGAACACTTCTAGAGATGGGGCATCCCCAACTACTCTGGGCAACCTGTTCCAATGCCCCACCACCTTCACAATAAAGAATTTCTTCCTAATATCTAAACCTTCTCTTTTACAGTTTGAAAACCTTATCTCTTCTCCTGTCACTCCATGCTCTTGTAAACAGTCTCTCTCCATCTTTCTTGTAGACTCTCTCCAGGTACTGGAAGGCTGCAATTAGGTCACTCCAAAGCCTTCCCTTCTGCAGGCTGAAAAAACCCAATTCAAACAGGAGTTTAATTAATTAATTGACTAATTTATTATTTCTCAAATTAATTTAATATTAGTAATCCAGATTTTTTAATATTGTTTTCAACTGCCAGTTTGAGCTTCCTTGTTCTGCTGAACTTTATATACAGAGAGCCCAAATGACAGTATTTGGAAATTTTTATAGGGTTCAGGTTTAACACTTCTTTTTTCCTTTTAAAAGGAAACTTTTTAGAAGGTGATCTGCCATACTGTTCTATTTTAAATTATTCTTTTCTATGTATTTTAAGCAATCTGCAAATGTTATGCCTGTGCTACCCACCTTTTACCCTCATCCATCTAAAACCTCAACCTTCATATAACTTTGAATTTCTTTAATATCTCTCTATATTTTTTTCCATTAGTGGCAGTTCTGGATGACTTAAGTTTTACAGGCTCTTAACTTTTCTAACTTGGCTGACGTAGTTTCTCAACAGTGACAAACTTGCCATGCCTCAGAAGATACATATATGTTTGGAAAATTTAGTACCAGCAAACCAATAAAGTCTCTCCAGAGAAAAGCTTGCTGAACATCGCACAGGAGCAACACATCAATCAACTTCTTAATGTAGTCACTTTACTGCTTCTTTATTTCCCTGTAATTATTTATTTATTTATGTAAAGACCTAGACCAGGGGAAACAATTATTTCTGTAAAGTTTTATCTTTAGATTATTATTGTGCATTCATCTCTTTATATTTTATTTATTGTTCATTTTTCAAATAGAGTTGTTTTTCCCTAAAGGAAGTGAGAGAATTCTTCAAGGAGGTGGTTTTTTTCATTAAAAAAATGGAAGGAAAATCTAAAAATATTAGGATATATTTTAAAATTTAAAATTAATAGCAAAAACATTAATTGCAACCACATTTTATGCCTGTGCAAATTAAAGATATTTCTTTAATGATTTTTTCTTTTTCTTCCTTTTGTGTTGATTTTGTTTATAAGATTCAGTCCAAGAAGAGAAAATAAACTTTTTCTTGTGAATAATTAAAAAACTCCAAACAAACAACAACATATTAACTGATTCAGTAAGATGAAATTTATTTCCAACACACCCTTGCCAGCTACCAAATGTTGTATATGTACTGTTGCAGTAGTAATTAATGGTAAGAACAGACAAAGACATGTTAAAAATGGACAAGGAAAATCAAAACTAGCGTTGAAAGAATTTGGACATATTTGTAGCGTTAACAAGATACATGATGGCTTCACTCATCACGTCACTGGGACCCATTGCCCTGCTATTTGCTCTTTCCATATCCATAAGATCACTGGGAATTGTTTAATTGACTTTACTGGTTATTTTATCACTAGAGACTATGTTTGCTGGTGTCCTAAAGAAGTGTAGAGCTTATTGAGGTATTTTCTCTCTCATCTGCACGTAATTACACATACATAGCATTAAGAGTTCATCATGTGAGACACAGAAACAGTCCATGGAAAGAGATCAGAACACAGGTCTCCTCTGCAGGTGTCCTGATTTATTGAGTGGGAAGGAATTATATTTCCCATTGCTCCTTTTTTTCTGGACCAAACAAAAATACTGAATCATTTTTTAAAAAAAATTCAAAGCTACAGCAGGAGAGTGGAAATGTGTGACTGCTTGAAAAAGTGTGGTGCCTTGTGGCGAAAAGATGCAAGCCTGAGTCCTCTCATGCTGAGGACACTTCACAAAGGTCCTCTAATCTCTGAACTATAGAAAAGATGGAAGTGCACAGGCACCTCTGTCTTGTTTCACTGGGATCTTGGATAAAAGCATTTCTGTCCTCTGTGTTTTCTACAGAGGTTATTCCAGTTGTGGGATTGCTGCTAACAGGTTCTGAGGATCCCGATGAGACATATTCATGGCCTTGGTGCTGAACTGCTTAGGTGTGATAAGGCAACAGAAGTCCTTACTATTTATATAAGTAAAGAAACTTTTTAGGGAATTTATGAAATTCTATTGATGAAAACTGAGATATGTATAGAATTTAGGCACCCAACAGCTTACTGTTTTACAAAAAAACAATTGAGACTTTAACTCTTTTCATGACAAACCTCATCTAAAAGTATTCCAGATAACATTTTCACACCATTGCTGTTGATTGATACTTTTCTACTGGTTTAGTTGCTTTCTACTTCTCTTGTCAGCTAACACTCAAACCATATCACTTTGTTGTCTATAACATGACAGGTCAGATGTAAGGTCCAAGGAAGTCAATAGATCTCTTTCAAGTTACTTAAAAGGAGTATAGATAAAAATCTGAGCTCACAGTTCGTGTGAAAGCTGACACATAAAAACTAATTTTGTTCTTCCTTTCTATAGAAAAGGAGCTTCACAGGAATAGGTCTCAGATGCCAATGCCACAGTATGCAAGAAATTCTGAATGCAAGTGGGTTTGCACATAGAATTACAGTACCCAGCAGAGGCACACTCAGCCACTGGAAAATGGAAATCAACTTTAGAAAATTAGGTAACAAAATATGGTGCTTTTGTATAATTGGGTTTCTCATCACTTCCTACAAGCACAGCCAGTGTTTACCAACGTGATGCTGAAGGATGCAAATATTTGCTCCACAAACAATAGGTGGGCTTTTAAAGACACTAGTTGAAGCTCTTGAAGTTATCTGATTAGGACTTGTGTGCAGGGATTAGAAAAAAGGCTTGCAAATGTATTCATAATGAGAAAGGGGAAAGGGGTTGTGTTTGGGACATGATTAGCTGGTAATCAGTAAAGAACAAACTGATTATTAGCTGTTCAATTCCTGTCAGTCTTAGGGGATTCCACTCAGTGGCCTAATTAAACTGAGTTTGAAGTCCTCACATCTCCATTCAGTGGCAATTTCATTATAATATTCAGTTCTTTGCATAAGCTTTGCCTTCCCTCTCTTTAATCATATGTTTTGCATTTGTGTAACACCTTCCCTGATTAGTTTCTCAACAGAATTAGCTTCTGATAACTGCATGGCTTATGAAAGCAAATGTCACATATAAGACAATCCAGATATTAGAATTTTTTATCAACACCAGAATTATAAAAAAAAGTCAACTAACATAAACATTTTTAATTAAGATGTTCATTCTGTGGAAAATTATTACCTCTTAAAAAGCTAGTAATTTCTAGATTACGAAGTTGGTTGTATTTTTTTTTTAAATCACCTGTTTAGGCCACGTCCATGACTACTAACAGGTTTGGCTGACTCCAAGAACACAGACACAAAGTTGGACAGAGGATCTCACCACTACAGCCCAGCTGAAGGACCAAGTGGTGCAGTAGACAAAACTTGAGATAACTGGTTTATCCCTTTTCCAGCAGAGGGCCTATGACACATATATACCAAATACTTAAAGAAAGATGAATAGGCTAGTTTAGATCTGGACTATCTGTAATTTTCCCCCAATGGTAGAACTTTATTGATACCTAAAAGACAACTTGGTATTTTTTTCGTTCAATTATTTGGTGTTGCTGTCTCATCTGTACTTCTACTTGTTGATGGAATCTGGAAAAAAAAAGACAAACTCATAAGAAATTAATGTATACATTATCATGCCAGGATGATATACTGGAAACTTGAGAAGACAATATATGCTTCATTTCTTATTTTAGTATTATGACCCCCTTTAGGCAAACTCAGCTTTTACTCCTGGTTTTTGGTTGTGGTGGGGTTTGTTTGTTTGTTTGGGGGGTGGTTTTGTTTTGGGGGTTTTTTTTGGTTGTTGTTTGTTTTTGGGGTTTTTTTGGGTTTTTGTTTGTTTCTTTTTTTTTTTAATTGGTAAAAATTTAGACTCAGAAGGGAAAAGAAATAAATCCCAAATCTTCCTTCCCCTGGAAGCATAATAAGGGGTTTTGGAGTATATGTTAGGTTCAAATGATGCATGTGTTTAATCAAGGTTGCTGCTATTGCATTCATTGGGTTTTCCTATGCCAGAAGTTGGGATGGTAGCATAAGCTGTCTCAGTGGTTATTTGTCTATAAAAGATGTAATTTAAGTTTCACAACTTGAAGTAGATGAAGAGAGATTCTTGTGAAGATGTTTGCATATAAATATATAGTATTCTATGAAGTTATGTTGTCCTGTAAAAACATGTATCAGTTAGTTTGAAAGAGTACATTATGGAGATGGGAACATTGTAGAAATTGTTGTAAAGTGTCATATTCCAGAACTGTGAAAAAACACTGTAAAGGCATTCATCGGGGAGATTGTTTGTTTTTGTTGCATGTTTGCTCGCTGTATCCTGTGTTGGCATATTTTCCTTCATTACTGTTCCACAATGTGTAATTCATTCACATCAGAGAATTTTTAATGAAGGTTTTGAATGTAGTAACAGTTAATTAAATCTCAAAGCATTTCTATAGTTAACTGTTGTTGTAGCTGTCATGGTTTTAGCAGAGAAATCAAGGCGTATGCTAAAGGTTGAATAGTGGAAAAGCAGAGATAAAAAGCCAGGAATCCTGTCTCTCTTGACTCCATTTCATCCACTCTTTTTCTGCTCCATGTGTGACTTCTAGCAGGAAAATAACAACATTTACTTCAGAGAAAGATGCATAGGAGAATTAAAGCATTTCATCAGGTGTGGAAGGAAACTCATGTTTGACAGCATACCTTTCCAAAGAGTGAAGGGACTATTTTCACTGATATGCTGGTGATTCGTATTTTTCCTCTCTCTTTTATAATGATGTACACAAATAATGTAGAAAACCGCCACCAGTTTGACTGCTACAAGGCCTGAATTTTCAGTCCTTGCAAGTAATGTCAGAAACCGGTACCAGTTTAGTGACAGAGGGTTGGAGGAAGACTGAGGTTTATTTCAGTGCAAACAAGCATCTTTTAAATTTTTTACCTACCACATCACGCATCTTTAGCTGAATGAATAGATTCTCTACACGGGCATGATGCAGGTTTTCTCAGATTTATTGCTTTCTCTACAAAAGTAGGTAAATTACCCAAATTTTTGCCACATCCCTTAAAAAGCAGCTTTGGATGCTAAATTCTTATGTATTAATTTTCTAAACTATTATTTATCATTCAAAAGAGTCAAAACATTTATAGAAATAAAACCTTCTGCTATTTCAAACACTGAAAATCTGTATTGTTTGGAGTTCTTTTTGTACAGTGCATCATTCTATGGGCAAATTGACTGAATGTCATCTAACCCAAAGAAGCGTTGGAATAGATCCTCAGATGGTGTAAATCAGTGTTGGTCTTGCCCTTTTCTGCAGATCTAGCTGGAAATAGGGATGATTTGGAATGTTAATGTTGCTGCTTCTGGGAGGTTTATTGATTTGTTCTACTTTAGTTTTTAAAAAAAAGGAAATGAAAACTATTTGTCAGTAGAAGAAGACAGTAAGAAGAGAAGATGCTCAGCTTTCATTTGAACTCTTATACTGAATAACTTTAGTTACTGGTCATGCACTGAAAAAAAAAGCAAGGAGCTATTGGTCTTGTAAGAAGAGTAATATTCAATCATCACAAAGGCCCCTGTGAAACCATTTAAACAACTTTATTGATTTTTTCCTGGTTGGCAGTGTTTAATTCAAACAACTCTCAAGGAGTACAAGCATCACTGCAGGCAAATTATCAAGTGTTCTGGCCTCTATCACTCTTTGGCCACCACTGACACCACTGCAAGTGACAAAAATGAGCATTTCTCCCCCTTTAGTCTCTGCATTGTTCTGTGTTAAGCTAACAAAGACAGTGTAAAGTGAAGTCTGAACCTCTGACCTTAGCTTGCACTATTGAGAAGAAAATAAATGCCCTGTGTGCATACTTGTCTCACCAGTTACTGCCAGGATGACAAATAATTTTTTTAAGGGACTGAGGCTGCCTTTATGAAATACATCCATGGCAATTCCTCATTAACACTTGGAAAGGACACATCTGGTCCCCTGCACATGTACAAGCATCATTCAAAATAAGTACTGAGTAAGCAGTAGATCTGCTACAGAAAGTGTTAGTCTGCCTAACAATTTATAGGAGCGAGTATAGTAAATAGAAAGTCCTGGGAACAAGCAAGGTTGCTCTATGCCTCTGTGGATGCATTATGTATCTATTATATCAAGATGATTGCAACTAGGAACTTTCTATTTCCCTTCACTCTGTTAAGACCAGCGCAGTGAGAATCTGCTTATTCTTACAGAAAAATATCCCACTTATTTTCTCCCAGCAGGCAGAAAGTGATGTTCTATAGATAAATCTTATCTGGACATACCTTGCCCATTCTTCTACCCATACCGAAGCATGGACTCTGGATAGACTGTGTGGACTGAGTTTCCTGAATCCCTTTTAGGAATAACAGTCATATTTTCAAGGAGTCTTTTCTTCTTGCATAGAGCCTAGAAGAAAAATTTTATAACTTAGAGTCAACTGCTTCCAATTTAGCATTAACTTTTCAAAAGGCTGGTTTTTTTTTTAAAAAAAAGACCAAGCCAAACCAAAACCCAACCAAACAGCATTATGTAAAAATTTACATATCTGAATAAGGAAGATTTGAATTGGAAGGACCAAAAAATTACACTAGAATAGAAAATGGACTTGAAAGAAATATATATGGCTTTGTAAAAAGTCTCCAGCAGTACACTTCCCACAACATAGGATATCTAATGAGTGGAAAGTCACAGAAACTTTTTGAGCGTTAAATCTTGAGATGATGATGGATGAATGAGGCAATGATTATGGTGAAAAAATGGCTTCCTGAAAGAATAACATGAATTTTATTTCTTCTGGTCTAAGAAAGAAAAAAAGAAAGAGTGGGTGATATGGTTTAAAGAGGAAATTCTGAAATAAAATTATAAAAACTGCTTGTCTAACGAGAAAAAGGAAAAAAAGGTAGTAACAGATTATAATTGGTTAGGATTTATTAAACAAAAGGAAAAAAACCAAGGCAGCAAATAGAGAAAACAAGCATCATGTCAGAAGGAACAAGAGAAGCATGCATGATGTATTACGAAGCTGTTTTATTAAAACATTAGAGTAAGACAATTAAAAGACATATCTGGAAGTCAATGAGGAGATGAATTCCATTTCAAACTGTGTCTTTCAGGAAAGGATTTTTTTTTTTTGGTGAAAAGGTGTTCTGGCTCATGGTTAGTAAGTGAGGCATAAAAAGCAGATATTGATGAAAAAACATTGAGGCAGTCGGAAAATATGAACACATATTAATTCAATTTATTCTGTGTATTTTCATTGCATGTCCATCCAACTTCTAAGACAGCTTTGTAACATGCTTTGCAATTCAACGGCTACTCTTATTGAAAAACTGTAGAGGGAAAATTATGGAGAATGGAACAAAAAGCGAAGTCAGTCTACTTCAAAAATGACTGAAAATTATATTGGTATTATTTGCCATAATAAGCAAAATTCTAGTAATACTTAGAAAAGTCACATTTGCTGAAGACACTGGGGCTGCAAGGTAAAGCAGAAAGTAAAGAATAAGCATTAAGTGAGAAATTTTTCATAATTTTTGAATTTACTTTTACAAATGTAAAAAAAATTGATATCTCTTGAGATTTCCATTTATTTGTTTTGTTAGTGTATCTTCTCTGAACGACAGAATTGAACTTGCTTCAGAAGCGTGACTTAACACTAGAAAATAAGTGAAATTCTACAATGTAATAAGAGAAAAGCCTGAAATGCTTTCAAGAATGATATTAAAGATACTTCAAAGAACTTGGAAACCTGAGTTTTCACTTTCAGGGTCTCTTCAAAAGGCTTGGTTAAATTATTTTGAGCACTTAGATACAACGAAGCTCAACTGGAAGCCTAGACTTGGTCTTCTGAACTATGTAGCTGACGAACGACAGCTAAGGAACATTTTGTACTTATTTTAAGTGAAATGTTATTCTTAAACCCTATGAAATTTTCTAATTTTTCGGTGATTCTGTGTATAAATATTATAAAAGTTTTCAATTTTTTCAGCACGTCTAGCATAGCAACAGAAAATTAATATAAAGATAACAGAAATCTGAGAAAGAGTATATATCACATAAAGTTAACAAACACCAACATCCAGAAGATAAATATAAAATGGATATTCATATGAAAATTATTTGTTCTCAGAAGAAAATTTAGACATAACAGGTTTTGATACCTCTTTGTGGAGGATTTTAATTGGATTTATTTAAAAAAAAATAAGTATTTCGTGATTCAGTATTCCACAGAACTAAGTATACTTGAACTTCTTTTCCCAGATGGACAGTCCAAGGACTATAGGCTGATGGGCAATTTTGCCTAAGCAATAGGCAATTATGCTTCCTAAATTAAGGATTTCTGCTCAAGAAATATGAAAGTTCAGTACCAGAATCTGGAGGCACTAAGCTCAGGATAAATGGCAGAAATAAGCTGAAAGCACCTGTTCTGTTTTCTGCTGTTTTCACTGCTGCACTGCTTTCTATTACTTCATTATGGGAAGTATTTAAGCAGACAGCTCAAGAATCGTCTGGCCATTTGTAAAGGAAGTGTATTTATATCCTCCCATCTCTCAGCTTTGATCTTTGCCTCCAGGCTGTATTACCGTAACGTGCTTTATTTGGAGTTACCCTTGAAAACCACTTACAGATTGCAACTCATGTTGAATGCAGCAGCATGACTGATCAAGGACCTTTTTCCTGCAGGGCTCATGCAAACTCAACTGTCTGCCTATTATTCAAGATGTGTGCTCAAGGTCTCCTACAAGTGTAAGAGTCTTACACTATCTCCTTCATTCTGACCTCAACTTTAAAACAAGTGAGGGTTGGAATTTCTAACTGCCGAGCACAAGTATCTTTTCAGATAAGTCCAACTTTCTTTTCATCAGAAATGAAAAAACCCAGAAGATTTAATTGCCTGTATTCTTCAGTGAACCATAAAACACTTGACTGGAGTTATAACACATGAGAAGCCTTTACTGGAGTTAGGGAAAGAATTTCCTCATTCTAAGGAAGCCGTGTATTTCCTAAAAACCCTAAGTGTATTTCTATCAATATAGGGACAAGACATTAGGAATTAGGAAAAAGCAGAGGGCTTTAGAAAGGTGTGAAAAAACTAAAATTACCTTGCGTCTCAGAAACTGGGGTTTGACAGAGAAGAGCACAGAAATCACTGCAATTTCTTTGAACCCCTATAACATTCTAGCCATGTTGTTAATATTTTGGTAGGTAATTTTTTTCCTCTCTTCAGGTATAGATGTACTTTTTTGGAATTTTTTTTCCATTTTAAATTCCAAGCCAAACTTCAGGTTCCTTCTTCACTATATACCTAAGGTACCACCACATACCTAACCATTCATACCCGTGTGTACCACCACCATCACCACACACACAGCAAAACCAAACCAAACAAACAAAAAGAACAAACATACCCAGCAGCTGACAACTCACATATATTACTTTTAATGGCATACACAGGTCCAGTATTTTGGTCTGAAGTTGCAAACCTCTATGTCCTATGAGCAGTGGCTAAGGATTTTGGGTTTGCCTAGTTTGCCTAGAAAAATAGACTGAGTGGCCACCTCATTGCTGTCTACAACTTTCTGAGGGCAAGTGGAAAGGTGGGGTGCTGACCTCTTCTCCCTGGTATCCACTGATTGGATGCATGGGTATGATTCAAAACTGTGTTGGGAGAGGTTCAGATTTGACATTAGGAGCCATTTCTTTACTGAGAGCATAATCAAACACAGGAACATGTTTCCCAGATGCCCCAAGCCTGTCAGTTTTTAAGAGGCATTTGGACACTGCCCTTAGCAATATACTTTAACTTTTGATCAGCCCAGAAGTAGCCAAGCAGTTGGACCAGATAATCCCTTCCAAGAGGGACCTATTCTATTCTGTTCTACTATATTTGATAGTCTAGAATGACAAAAAAAAAAAAAAAAAGAGGAAAGAAAAAGGGAAAAAAGAAGAAAAAAGAGGGCATGAACTAAAATGGTAAAATGAGCAGGAGGACAGCATAAGTAAAATTTGGAAAGAATAGGAAGTTATGTTGGTTTTGGACCCATAAAAGTTGTAAAGGAAAAGATCAAAAGATCCAAATAGAAGAGCTACTTTAGGCAGATTCAAATGTTACAATAACAGAGGAAGAGGAATTCCCTTAGAACATCAGTTACATGAAAAATTAGTTTGACATGGAACAAGGGAGGTTTTTTTAAAAAAGTGTGTAGCACTTCTCAGTCCATTAGAAAAATGAAAACTTGTTTGAGTTTCCCTTTAAAAGTTAAGCACCCATGCCTCTGTAATGATGATGATTTGATAGCTAGTTAAGAAGCCTGTGCTTCTTAGTGTTCTGACAACTTCTGTGCTCAGGTAGTGTCAGTCATTTCTAAAATTTATTTAGGAAGCCTCATGAGCTGTGACAGAGGTACTGAGCATGAGCAGGTGACTTCTGTGAAAGATGCCTTGCCCTAAGTGTCGAAAACTCATTTGATTTCGTGAAAGGGGAACATCAAAGGCCTTTGTACACACAAGCTAAAACTTTCATGAATCTCCCACTGCGATGTCATTGTCATCAGCATTGAGTCTTCATCTACACCATTGACTCATCATCTACGGCTCATCACAGGAAGAGCCTGAAGTTTAAATTTGTATTTGTATTTGTATTTTCTGCTCCTATGACTCTGTCATAGCAGGGTACTGGGTATTGAGCACTGAGTTTTCCAGAACCTACTGCAAGGTTATATTATTGTCACCACCTTCATGATTCTTACAAAATGAGAGTAGCAAACACTAAATATTCAAAAAGAAAGATTTCTCACTGATTTCCAAAGCAAACTAAGTACATAAATAAGAAAATTTTGCATTGTTAGTTAAAGGTTCTTTTAGTTTGGAAGTAATTTTCCTTGTTCTTTATACCTGTCTGCCCATACTCTCTATATATAATTCATATATTTAATTCTTTAAGCAGACTGATGACTATGAAAATATAAATAAATAACATCAGGTACACACTACAACATTTCTAGGTAAATTACAGGTTGGCAAAACATAAATACCTCTCCTTTGAGAATATAGGTGTGTTAACTCTCCATCCTGTTTTGTTTTGATCTCTTTCCTCTCCGTGATATTTGTGATGGACAGCTGGTGAGAACAGTTACGTTGATTATAGGTGACCATTGCATTAAGTTTAAAGATGTTACTTGTTTTCATGAACATAAGTTAAAGCTTGATTTCCTAAACTAATATATTTTTGCCTAACATGAAAATATCTCTGCAGTGTCTGATTACTTGGGCCCACAGGAGGAACCTGGTATTATTTTCGTTGCTAAGAGTGAAATCCTACTGTTAGTGCTGTTGCCTGGAAGTAGAACAAGCCTTCCCAAACAATGTTAGGGTGATAATATAAAAGCAAACCTTTACTTGAAAGCCTTCAGGTACACAATATGGTGAAAACCGCACATGTAATTTTACAATTTTTATAAGGTTAGTTGATTAGTATTCCTATCATATATTGTCCAATTAGAAGGTTAGTTGGTTAGGTAATAATTCCCTGCATCCTGTCCCACTGGAAGCGGTCCAGGGGCGTCTTTGCCCCACTTCTGTTATGTCTTCCCAGGTTCTGATTGGAAAAGAGAACGTCCTTGTTGTTGGTTCTCTTTTTGGAATAAGACTAAATAATATTTTAGGAATGTGTTTAGAAGGTTAGCTTATTGCTCCTAGATGTAGAGAAAAAGGGTAGGAAAAGTACTAGGAGCTACAGCCATGAATTAACAATCTACAAAACTACAAATATGTGAAAAATATAAAAAGCTACACATCTTAGGCATCAGTGCCAGGCCTTGGATTCTCAGACTAGCTGCTCAAACCACCCAAGAGTTTTCACACCCAAATTGAAGCACCTGGCATGATTAAAATACATCTTAGAACTGTATTTGTTTTCATCAAGAGAAATACATACTGAGAAAGGGTGAAACTACAGAAAGTTGGGGAGGGTTGAAGCAATTACACGGTGTGCATATTTGAAAGTTATTACTGTATCTGATTTGCTTGCCCTGAGTTTGTAACAACGAAGCTGTTTGTGCATGTGTTTTTCTACCAGTTAGGACCATGAGATCAGTAGCCTTGATTAGTCATTGGCAGGCTATTAGTGAAAAAAAGCGCCTCTGGACAGCATTACTTGCAGTTCATCCTGAGATTCTCCAACTTAACAGTGAGCAAACTATATCTAGATGACACAGTGCATCTCTGCCAATCTTATATACACTGTTTATTGTCTGAGAGGCTTTTAGCTCCACGGCTTGTCTCACTTCAGCTAATTAACCCTGCCTTTTAGCAAGGCTTAGCTACCACACTCTGATGCTACAACCTTTCTCAAACATGCCTAGTTCATGTTAGCTTTGGACTTTGTGTGCCTTCGCAACTGTGTATCCTGCTGCCACATCCTTTAAGTGCAGTTGGTATTGAACTGTACAGCCAGCAGCTCTGTCTCCTCGCCCTGAAGTACCTCCTTTTGCTACTCCTAGGTGCTTCATTCAGCCCTCCACTTGACCCTTCTCAACATTAATACACTCAGTGTCATCGCTGGGGAAAACTGGTTTTAGTTTTATGCTCTTCAGCAGCATCTGCTACTCCCCTTTTTGCTTTGGAGAGAACAACACTGTGGTTCAGATGCTGCAGGCATTGCACTTCACAACCACCACATCTCACGATCCAGAAGAAGCAGGAGTCTCCTCAGTGGAGAATGACATCACCAGGGTCATACACTAACAACCCAAGAGAATAATAGTCCTCTAATTAAGTCTTACTGCTTCAGCTTCCACAGTAACAGGCCTTTCCCATATCATCCTGCTATTATTCATTGCCCCATTATAGCCTCTCACAACTCATTCTTCCAGCGAGTTTTTCACAAGGTGTGAGGTGCCATGATGTACCCAGAAGAGGGTTATAAAATTCACTGCTTCCTACAAAGTTTTCACATTATTTTAGCTTCTTTCATTCATTTAACTGTTTCTCACAATGCAATTCATCCCAGTTAGAAACCTGTTAGCTCTGTGGGTGTTGTACATGAGCAATGATCATGCAAGCAGGCCATATGGGCCCCATCTGCTTCCAAGGAAGTAATGACGATTTGACCATTGACATCAAAGGTAACAAGGCCATGTCCTTCATAAATAGAAGCTACAAAAATTCCTGAGTAGGCAGCAGGTGCACAGGAAGACAAAGAGGTAAAGCAAGGCTCTCCAGGGTTACCTGGAGTATCAGTGATAGCATGCCAGTTCAGTGTTTTATTGGTATACTCTCCAGCCCACTGTCTACTGGCTGGTATTTCTTCTCTAAAACACTGCTAATTACATCCTTTTTTTTCCTTTTTTTTCCTAACAGGTCTTGCTCCATTTTTGCTGTTGGGTTTTTTTGGGCTCTTTTTTCAGTGTCTATTTGTCTCCTAGCATGCTACCGAAAAGCACCATTGATTTATGGTTCCTGACTGCCTTTCATAACTTGCTTTCAGTGAAAGAGTTATACTGAAATCCTAGCCAAATGACTGAACAATGCTCTGGAAGTTACTTTTTTCCCCTGTTAATTTGTTTCTTAAAAAGAAAAAACAGATTTATTATTATATTTTACATTATCTCAAAAGAGGATCCCCTGTAGTAGTTTTATACTTATTAATTCATTCACATAGTGTCTAATATTGAAAAAATATTACAGAAATACGGCGCGATGATAGAGAATAGTAAAACTTAAACGTGATTAGAAAGAGAAATGAGAATAGCATTTGGACCTGTTCTACTAATGGACTAAGTAATAAAATAACCCAGACCTTTTCTATAATTTAGATGCATATCATTAGTTTTGTTAGGCAAGTGTGGTCTTCCAGGTTAAGATCTATCAGCTAAACCAGTGCTAAAAGCCCTCCAAACCAGTAACCTTTAGGCTGGTGAGATATCGTACTCATCTAACACTGTGTCTAAACACTGACCCTTGGGGCAGAATCTAATGCTAATGAAAGATATTTATCTGACCACTGAAAGCTGCTTTCCCCAGCACTCTTTCTCCTAACTGGCTGCCATTCTTTATGGAACATCCTAGAGGTACTCTGCTTGTTTTTTATGGGCTTCTTTCATATTTTAGAAAACCTGGGTTTAAGTGCTAGGTTCCCCATTATGTAGACAGATAAATTTTTACTCTTCACTGGGGATGGTCCACACCTATAATTTATCATATTGAAGAATGTCTCATTGTATCAGCAATCCTAAACTATTAATAGGTGTTAACTGACTTTCTGCCATTCATTGTACTGATTTAAAAGCATATATACTTTAAAGAGATAGAAAAAACCCAATAGGTATAAGAAGAATTTTTTAAAGCAAATTAACTTTTTCCCTGAAAATGTATTTTCAGTAATCCAGAACTAATTCGGGATATGGGCCTAAAGTAGTACTACATTTCAGCTGAATTAAACCATTTTTTTAATGATAGGTAAAACATTTGGAAATATCTGGTTGGATTGCCATTGTGCTTACAAGGCAAAACTAAGAAGCCTACTTACATCAGGATTTAGATATCCATTATACTGTCACAGAGATGTCATGACAAGATATAACTCATCTCTGCCACAACATCTGAGGAACTTCAACAAGACTGTGGAGCTGAAGGAAGTGCTGATGTCAGCATTTTTTTCCCGAAATGTCAGAGTTTGTGTAAAATATTTAGCTATTCACTAGTCCATGTGACTGAGTGCTTCCTTTCCAGCAAAAAGGGTAGTTAAGACAATGCTGCATTAAAATTTTGTCAAGGTGTGCAGGTTCTGTGGTACTTATACCTGCTTATTCCAGTCCTTTCTACAGATGTGGAGAGCTACAATGGAAAAATACAGTCTGAATGCCTGTGAAATCAGGTGAAATAATAGATGCTTGAGGTATATCTACAGGTCCCTATTGTTACATTAAGAGAATAGGAGTGAAAATAACTTCTAAAAATAATTTAAAATATTATATACCTGATACTACTTTTCCATATGGTCAGTCTATTTAGCTGTTGGTTGCATAATGAGAAATAAAAGACTGCACAGTGGTGCTCAGACATCATGTATACATGAAGAGCCAGTTTATTGTCCTCAAGACTCACTTTGTATGACAATATTGCCTACCTTTTACAGATATTTGAAGATTTCTGCTCTACTTCATCCAAAGGAGAAGATCTGATCAAGACCTCAATATTAATCCTTGTTTATATCAATCCTGCATGCAAACAACCTCGTCTCTTCTTGAATTCTTTCTTTTAATTCTCAAGGGCATTTAAAATTGTCTTCAGAATCAAGTCACTTTTTTGTCCCCCCAAAGAAAGTCCTTGATAACCGTTTTTTTTTCATTCCTGGATTTGCCTTTAGTTCTAGTGGACTACTTCTTTCCAGGGTTTCTTATGAGCAAATCCCTGCATTTGAGTTATATCTTCTTCAGACCTGTGTCTAGAGCCAAATTTCTGAGCCAAAGCTCAGGAGAAGGAATGAGGATCAATCCTTACGTCTGGGGACTTATAATCTCCTTCATTTCCATTCCCCTGGGGTGATACTAATTTGCTTTGTGTATATTCTTGCTAATTTGTCTTTATGCAAAAATCCCTTTGTTATGCTCTGTTTCAGAGATGTCTTGTGCCCATTTTTAGAAGCTGACTATTGAATCAGTGCCTCATATGCAAAGTGGGTTTAAAAAGTTTTAAACCATAGAAAACCTGAGAGGACACACATAATGAGAATTCCTCTTCATGTGCATCATTTGAACCTGCATGGCATCCAGCAGCAGATTTTTGTTTTCTAAATACCCAAAGCTATGATGCATGTTGGGTCGGGCAGAATAATGAGAGGTTAAGGGGACTGTAACATCCTGAAAAGTTCTTACAAATTCAAGCTGTAGCTGGTACAATTTCAGATTCAATCTTATTAGTAGAAATATGGAAGTATCAGAAAAGACATTCTAGCTTTTGAGTTGCTGCCAAAACGTATAGCAGCATGGAAAAGGGGCTTATATTATACCTTTTAGCTGACTATTTTATTACTGCAGTGGATCTGCCAGGCAGCAACACCAATCTTACTAGCTACTCAGCATCAAACCAATACAGCCATATTACAAACAGTAGTTTTTTGGTCGTATTTTCTTTCCTAGTGCTGGAGAATTTCACTTTGAACTAGAGTTGGGGACTAAATCTAAAGGGTCATGTGAGCAGCTGCTACTTATTAGAGGAAACTTCTTGTCAAGACAAAAGCCTTTTTCAGAGACTTATGTTATTGATGTCAAATCTGAGAAGGTATAGGCTGCCTGACCTTGACCCAAGGTGTGGATAAAGTAGGGTTTTTAATTTCCTATTACAAGAGAAAAAGTGCAGTTTAGGACACTATCAATACATATTTCATAGATCGTCTGTCTTATCAGCGAGTTATTTTATGCTTTTAACATGGTCATTTTCTGTATCTTGTCTGAAAAGACACATGTACTGTAGGTTCTCATTAAAAGAGTTTTTCTTTTGCTTTTCCTTTACCAGAAAAAGGTCACAGTGGGGATTAGTCCTCTGTCCCAGCAAATGACTGAAAATTTAGCCCAGTTTTTTTCTTTGTCTATATCGTGTATTTCAGGTTGGTTTTTTGTTTGTTTGCTTGGGATTTTTATTAAATCTACTCATATTTATTCAATATATTTTTTTCCTTTCTTTATAAAGAACCCAGTGGGTCTTTTGTTTGCAAGGACTAATGACAGAAATACAATGAAGAATCAAAAGGTGCAAGCTAATTCATTAAAACAATAAAGAAAGAGAGATGAAAGATAGAGGCTTTGAGAATATAGTATCTAATATTATTTCTGGATACCAACAAAATAAAAAATTCCATAGAAATTAAAAGTGTTTTACCAAACTCTGGAAAAAAATCAACTAAAAGCTTTAGTTAGCAATATGCAGTAACAGAGTCTGCATTAAAGGTCTTTGCTGCTAATTGGAATAAATTCATGCCTTCCCCATTGTAAGTCAAAACTGCACAAGCTTCCTCTCTCTGATAATGTTGCAAAGGTAGCCTCACTTCCATCTATTAATGTCATCTCTAGTGTGCCTGCGAAATTTGCCAGGGCTGATTAGAGCAGATATTAAATGATAATTGGACATTTAGTGCTCATCAAACAGAAAGTGACAGATGGGCCGCTAATTAAATTATAGTTCTGACATTATTCACAATGGTTTATGAATCTTCAGTAGTGACCTTCATGCATCTCTTCTCTCTTTTGGGGGATAAGAGAGTGATAAGAAAAAAAAAGGCACTATTAAAATTTTAACAAATATGTGCAAAATGAAAACCTGCTTTCTTTCCTCATCAATCGCTCCTTAGAATTAGATAATTAATCATAAAACAGTGCAACAAATAATCAGATTCATGTAAATCAGGTTGAGTGGCTGAAGCTGGGAGGAGAAATTAATCATACTCTGAAAAAGCAATGCATGTTTTAACCAGACTTTCATTATGGAAAAAGAAAACCTGCCTAAATATAGTCCAATCCTAGAAAAGGAAATGCAGGGCCTCTTGTAGTGTGCTCTTTTACTTGTCAACTCAAGATTGCATTACCTACTGTCTCTGCCAGCTAAATCAAAAGAATTTACTTAATGAAAACGAGTAAAACCTGAAGTAGAGAGACACAGTTGCTGAGCCAGAACTACATTCTCACTTTCAATTAAAAAAGAAAACACACTGTTAATTACTTTGTAACTTTGCTTTCAGCAGTCTTGCTTAATTTTAGAAACTAGTTTTAAAAATTAATAACTGCAATATTCCTGGTTATCACCAAACTCAATTTTTGTGTAATCTATCTTCCAATAATTGGTTGACTAACATTTGTAGAAAGAACATTCAAATAAATAGATAAATAAATAAATAAATAAATAAGTACTGTCTTTACCACTTCCATATAGTTCTACTTGTTTATAACATTGTACAGGCTTTACTGTATTACAGATATTAGAACACATATATATACATATTTATATATTTATCATACTGCATGTGCATATATAGCTACATATACATACGCATATATTGTAAGAATTCAGAGACGTGTTGCTATGATAAAAAAATGAGTACTCTTCTATAGGTAATTAGTCTTACTATTTTCAAGAGGGACTGGTGGCCAGGGCAAATTTCCATCTGTATGTTGCCAGAAATTGCCTTGTTAATTTGAGGACATTTACGTAAACTTTAAAGCTTTGGAAAGAGTTAAATGCCTTTTTATTTTTTCTTCACTGTTTTGTTTAATAGCTGTAGGTATAGGAATTATTCATGAAATCATTATGTATGTGTAACTTTGTAACTTTAATTTTTCCCCAGGTATTTCCTGATGGGTAGAAGGTATATTATATATCCAAATTGGAGCTCAAAAACGAAAAAAAACAAGCACCCAATTCCCTCCCATCCCCAAAAGAAATCGTCAGAAAGAACAAACCTTTAGAGTAATTGGAAATAAATACAATCCTTAACAGTTTTTTTTAATACAGTTCATCTCTATACTATGCAAAACCAACTGTGATTTTGAATATTTATTCGTATGTTTAATCTTTCAGTAAGGCAAAAGAATACTTTAAGCCTTTGGATTTCTGAAATGTCTCACTCACACATGACCAGAACCTCCAAAAGAAAGTATGTAAAACGTACCATACTCAAGTCCATATAAATTGTACAACAACAAAAGTAATTAAAAAATAACCAAAAAAAAACCCCACCAAACAACCAAAAAACCCAAAGACATAAAATTCAGAAAATATAAGTAAATATCTGTAGAAAATATAGGTGATGTAACTGGAATGCAAGAGTGTTTGGCATCAAATATAGCTAATGTAAAACACATAGCGTATCCTGAGCATATTTTAAAACACTGTGTCCAAACAGTAAAGACTTAAATGCAGAAGAAAAGTGAGATGTTATTGTTCTGAAATGGCTGCTCTCCTCTGAGCTTTCAGGAGCCTCCTGCTGTGAAAGTCATTTGGACTTAATGGAAAACTCCTTGATTCAATTATACTCAACAGACCTTTTCCTTGTCTCAGTTAAACTGGTATAAATGTGGAGTAACTTCACTGTCTTCAGTAGTTACTCTGGATTTATTCTGCTGCCCTGGTCCACCTAATCTTCTGCTTTTGTTCAGTAATGGGTATTTGCAGGGGTAAGTAGCTTTGCTGGATAGTCTTCTCCATATTTATTTGCATTCTTTTTCAACCTACCAACATGAAAAAGCCCATTAATCGCTGCTCATGACATCTGTGTTATACTTCCTATATTATGTTTTAGGAAAGCCCTTAAATTCATCATAATTTCTGTTCAAATTCTTTCTCAGTACCAAATTCCTGAAAAGAAAAAATGCTTTTCCCTTCCAAGGCATTTTATATCTGAGAATCTTAGCCTATTTTAGACATACTAGCAAGATGCCTATGAAATGAGCCATTTTATTTTATTAACTTACACTATCAAAACAGCTTCCTATGCTCCTGTATATTTCGCAGCCTATTTCAAGGCCCTGAGCAAACTTCACTCCTTCCTGGAGCTTATGTAGCTGGGTTAAGGTGTTTAGCTGGCTGAGCCCAAGGTCACTTCTTCACTGATAAAACCTGTTGTGAAGAAAGGTAAAAGTGAGGGACTGCCTCTCCTTTCCATTGGGTGCTGCTTTTAAGAAGAGGCTTTACTGCCGTCCCCAACCTGTGCATCTTCATGGATGGGCAGCAGTGAAGTGTGTGCTCAGTCCCACATGCTACCCCAGCCATCCTGCCCTTGACCCATACCTGCTGACTGGGCTTCCTGGCCTTCCCTGCCACTGTGGACTTGCTAGGAGATCATTGTCCCGTGTCTGACTCTGATCATAGCTTCTGAATGCAATCCTGATGCTAACTTGTCACTCGGCATCCTTGCTGATCATCAGAGATCCACTTTCCCCCACATTCTGAAGAAGACAGGGAGGAGAAAGAGGACAGAGACCTTAAGAAGAGTAATCAACATTAGATGCCTCCTATAGTGGTTGAGGGGTTGTTAGCATCAAAAAGACGGAAGGTTAAGAAGGCAGAGCAGGAGTATGAAATCTTCAGTGCAGGATCTGAGCAAAAGAAGAGAGCTCAAACAGCTGAATTCCTTAACTCAACCATCTAACTCAGCCAAATAAACTCAAATGGGACAAATGCTCTCCAGGCCCTAACATCCTAGTTCATAGGAAAGTACTATCTCAGGTCTTTGAAAGAGAGAATAGTGGCAGCTTCTGTGTAAAGTGAAATATGAAACTCTTTTATGGGCAAATATTTAATATTGGTCATCTCTGAGCAGCTACAGGCTGGCAATCTGTACATACTTTTGCACATACTGAACGTATTAGGAATATAAGGAAGAAAAACAAACAAACAAACAAAGCCCCAGCTATTCGGGTAAGGTTTTGAGCTCAAAAGCTTTTAATCCTGACTGAATGCAAAGACCTTGTTGCTTCTTTCCTCTGAGTGTTGGTAGTAAATACATCAGAATTTAGTTATTTCCTTATTTCCACTTCTCACTGAAGACAAGGGAAGGCAAGAGTCATCCCACCATGTGAACTAGCTTCATACATATGTATCACATACATAGTCTGGTTTATCATTTTGATACGCCTTTCTCTTCAAGGCTTTTGCTTTTTGTAAATATTTTTTAAATATTACATTTTTCAATATAACCCTTTGGATACCTTGGGTACCATGGTTAATGCTCACAGAGAAAAGAGCACCTGAGGTACGGGAGAGAAATCAGACTAATGGAATTATCCTCAGATAGCAAAACGGAAAACAAAGCTAGTGTCTGAGCAGAGAGAGGGAAAAGCAACTGATTGTATACTTTTGTCAAGAGATGGTTTTGGGTTCTCATGATGGTGCTCCAGAGGGACTGAAAGTGTCCAAATATTTGCTTTTGAGAAGATGAGAACTTGTTGTCTTCATGGGTTTTTTTTCTGACAGGATATGGTCATCTGAAAGTTGGGATAGCAAGGTTTTGCCAGCTATGATCAGGATGCAGAGGGTTTGTTTCATATATGAGACCAGGAGGATCCTGACAAGTCTTTTGGACCAATAGGGTGATGAAAGTAACAGCTTACAGAGCTGAATGATCTTATGGTGTATACACGTTTTATCACTGCTCTTCTGCACCCCTTACACTCTCTCTGAGGGAAGTCGTAGTCTCTTTGCCAAAACTGAAACAGATATGGTGAGCTTGTGGGCTGCTTTGGCTGACAAACTGGTTGAGAAAACCATAAACAGTGCAAACATTAGCTGATGGGGCAGAAGGAGAACACACGGCTGCCTGACATCACTTGGATGGCAGAGCCTGAGGAAGTGCTGGCACAAAATGAATCCAAACTGTCAGGCAGGCCCTGACCTGATGGCAGCTGGTCCAAGTGACCTCTTTCCCTGGGCCTACGATGTACTGGTCTAAACTGGATTTAGAGAATCAAGCTTTGGTTCATGTGCATGTTTTGTGGGGTAAGAATTGCTGTGCTATTCCCAACACCCATCCAGTCGAGTCAATACATTTGTGAGTACGTGTTGCTGAGCTGTGCATTTCTCTTCTAGTAGTCTTCCAACCCTCTTTTTCATCATACATTCACTACAGGTTGTATCACTAAATCATGGGACACAAAGAGCCTAAGTGCAAGGAAGTGCTTTTTTTTCCACTGAAACATTCATCGAGAATTGATACAGGCTGCCCAGGGCGGGTGGCTGGCAGAATCACCGTCCCTGGAAGTGTTCAAGAAATGACTGGATGTGGCATTTAGTGCTATGGTTTAGTATGGTGGTGTTCAGTCAAAGGCTGGATCATGAAGGCCTTTTCCAACGCTAATGTGTCTCTGATTTTATGAAAAGGAAGAAGGAGGAAGAAAGAGCATGAAAATCTTCACAGCCTTGTTTAAGTGCACAAATTTATCCCTCTTCTAACTCAGAAAAAGTTGGAAAGCTTCAAAGTTCCTCAATCATCTTCTGTTATTACTGAACTCAAAATATCTTACGATTTCTAGGTGCAAATCTGCTTCACAGCTGTTCTTATAATAGAGGCATTTCTGATTTTTCAATCTTAAATAATTTCTGATGTCTAGATCAGACCACTTGTTAAATCATGTGCATGATTTTTCAGGAGTGCCTTCGATTATAAGATTGCTGATGATTATGCACAATAATGACTCAAAATTAAGGAAGATGTATTTTTAATCTTTGTTTCTATATTCTCCACACTTCTTAATTAATTTTTTCTAGTCGTGACTGATAATATTTTCAATTGGTTCAGTAATTGGGATTCATTTGATCAGATTCTTGGAAAATTAGGAAGAATTCAGGATTGAAGTGCTACTGCAAGTTTGAATGAACAATGGGAATTTGTTATTTTCCACAGGATCATTGACATAAAATGTTTAAACAATTGATCTAATAAGGTAAGTTTCAAGAAAAAAAAATCCTTTAAATGTTTTTTTCTTTTATTTGATGTGACTTATAATTGAAGGAGAAAATAAAAGAATAAATATCATTTTTTATCATTTAGATATTTAAGCTTAAAAATGTCATGAAATTGATTAGCTGCTTTGCTCTGTGGGATACACTCACAAATGGACTCATGTTAGACCATAATGAGCATGGCTTTCTCCTTGACTTCTCACCTACCTTGCATGGCAAAGGAAAATAAATCACTGCAGTGGGGCCTCCTCGTCCTTCCCTTCACTTTCCTCCTCCCTCTACCACCTTCTCCAGTGATTCAGTTGATTAGTCCACCACTTTATAGCATCATTCCTACTGAAAGAACTGAATTTTTCAGTTGTGTGTTCACTTCTATTTTATTGGGTATGTTTTCCTGTTTGGGCTGTATTGAAAATGCCCAAGTAGAAAAACAGGAGTTTGATTTCAGTAAGCTTTGGACTTGGCGATTTTAAAGAACTTATAAAAGAAAAGATGTTTTTCTCTTTTCACTTCCCTAAAAACTAGGAGCAGGGCCTAGAGAGCATTCCTGCTGAGTGACAGCACAGCACTCTGGGGTACCAGCCACTCCTCCAGATTTGTATCATCAGCAAACTTGCTGGGAGCATTCTGTCCCTTCATCAAGGTCGCTGATGGATAAATTGAACAAGAGTGGATGCAGTATTGACCCCTGAGGACACTGCTGGATACAGACCTACAACTACACCCTGTGCCAGGGATCGCAGCCCTCTGAGCTCTGCCATTGAGCCAGTTCTCAATCCATGCCACTGTCCACTCATCCAACCCACACTGCCTGAGCTTACCTATGAAGATGTTATGGGAGTGTCAAAAGCTTTCTGAAGCCAAGGGAGACAGCATCCACTGCTCTCCCCTCATCTACTTGGCCAGTTATGCTGTTGTACAAGGCTGTCAGACTGGTCAAGCGTGATTTCCCCCTGATGAATCCGTATTGACGACTCCTGGTAGATTTTCCCCACATGCTTAGAAATGACAACCAGGATGAGCTGTTCCACCACCTTTTTAGGGTTGGAGGTGACTGTCCAGTAGTTTCCTGGGTCCTCCATGTTGCCTTCTGAAAACTGGAGTGACACTGGATTTCTTCCAGTCCTCAGATGTTTCTCCATCTCTTTATGATCTTTCAAAGATGATGGAGATTGGCTTAACTATACCGTTTGCCAGCTCCATCAGCACTCATGGGGCCCATGGATTTTTGGATGTTAAGTTTGCCTAAATGATCTCTAAACTGATCCTCCTCTGCGAAGGGAAAATCTTTTCTCCAAACATTCTCTTGTCCCCAAGACATGTAATTGCTGAAGGTTGGCTTTAGCAGTAAAGGCTGAAGCAAAGAAGGTATTCGGTAACTGTGTCTTCTCTGTATCCTTCATCACAAGGGCACCAACCTCATTTGGCAGTGTGCCCACATTTTTCCTGGTCTTCCATTTGCTACACATTAAAGTGCTGGTACTTGAAGAAGTCCTTTATGTTGTCCTTGACATATCACATTTAGTTCCAAGTGGTCCTTAGCCTTATTGTTTGCATGCCTGCCCACTCTGAAAATGTTCCCATATTCCTCCTATGTGGCCTGTCCTTTTTTTCCACATCGCTCTAGACCCAGTAAAGAAACGTGAACTGCTTATGATGCCTTATCAGGCCTCCTAGACACAGAGACTAGACAGAGTAAAGGAACAAAAGTAGGTATTTATTTGAAGGGCCTTCAAGGTACACCCTGGGGAGCCAGAGGCTATTACCAAGATGGACCCCAAGATGGACAACAGGTCACGAGTTTTCTACCCTTTTATAAGTTTGGGTTCATTTGCATATCAGGGTCAATTCTCCAATTAAAACCCCAGTTAAATGATGTAATTCCCCTTAGCTACCCCCCTTTTCAGAGACTCCTTGGTTTACACCCCTTGGGCTCAGGATGGTCCAGGTGTCCTTGAAGAGCAGTCTGGAGAGGCTTTTTTATGTCTAACTAGCATGAGAGAGCAGAAAGTAACAGGCTACAAGAAGCTTCAAAGTTACACACTAAGCAGTACAGAGTTTAAAAAATATAAAAGTTAAAACCCAAGGCATCACTTAGTTCAGTAACTAAGTCACCTGATTAACTTTTACAACTGAATCACCAGACTAGAGGACTTTCTCTCTTGTCAACAACAGTGCAGACATACTAATGTTTTGGCAAAAGCGAAAACTTTGCTTAGGTGCACATCCCTCTCTCATGGCAGCAGCTTGGTAGTAGTTCTTCCATTTAGCCATTCTGGGTAGCCTTCCTGCCACCAGCTGACGCATGTACCTAATTTTGAACTGTCTTATATATAAAGGATGGAATTGACACAGCTTGAAAGTGGCAACGCCTTAAGCAGATATTGCCATAAAGAAAAGTAAGTGTAGAGCTTACCTTTGAATTGGTAGAACAAGTTTCACGTAACTCATTGAAAAATTGCAGAACATAAATGAATTAAAATATAGTAAACAAGAAAGGTTTAAATTAATAAGAATAAAAAGCCACCTTCATTGTGGCAGACATACCACAGAAAAATTGCAGATGAGGATATTTCTAGTGATGTGTGCTGATAGTTCATGCTGTTCTAATGGATAGCTCATTTCTATGCCTCTATGCTAAGGAAATTAGTGGTTTGCTTTCAATAAATAAAAGTATAAATAAAATATTTTAATGGATGCTTTCTTCCCCCTATTTAATGGGAAAGAATAATTTTATGAAGCTATTACATGCAATACTGAATTGGGGCTTATTTCATCGCTGTCGATTAATCATGAAACCTATCTCATTAGCTCTATACGTATGTGGCTTGTATCACTGCTTGTGAACTCTTTTTGTACACAATCTGAAGCTGTAGCCTGTGATTTTTTTTGACCTGGTCTACGTGACTGAAACTGTTTTGTTGACATCTGATTTTTGTCCTCTATCTTGAATCTACTGGCTTCTAATTGAAAAGTAGGTCCCTATTTAGTAAAAAATGAAAGCATCGGTTACATTTATTTTTGAGAATTCTTAGGCAAACCATTGTTCCATCCCGACTCTGGTAGAATGAGCCAAGTTCTTTTACTTCCCTATCCAGCTTAACTATGGCTTTCTTAAAATCCAGGGCGTTGGAAAATTGTAGTCTCTCTGCTGAATGTCATGTAGCCTCTGCAGAGTGTTAACATCAAAGACACTACACCTTTTCATCTGTTGACCAGAAACATGGACATTTATTTCTCAGAAGTCAGCAAGCTTTTTCATGGAGATGGTCACTATGGTACCGTACTTCTTCTCACAGATTAATAGATTAAGCTTCACAGTGACCCGAGTTTGAATTTAAAAAGAAACCTATTCTCCAAGTTTAGCTGCTAAAAGTGCTTCAGGCTCAGACTGTTGAGCTACTTCTGCTTTTTTTTTTTTAATTATGATACTCACCTCCATACCCAAGGAAACTGAATTCTGCCCATATTTCTGCTCGGTAGGATAAAAGGCATTTACAAATGAAGAATGTGAGTAATCCATCAGATTATGTGGAGTAGGCAGAAAGTGTGTGGAATAAACTGGGGCACTAGAAAATGTGGTCAATAGAAACACATGAACCTGGGTTAGGACTTGTAAGGACTTGGATGAGTGAAAATTTGAATAATTGTATCATTTCCCTGAAACCTGTGGATTTTGGAATCTGAAGTCGCAGTGCAAATGCATGCATTCCTGCTCACCTCAAGTAAAGAGAAGATTGGGATTTGTAGAAGAAGCATGAAGTGGATAAGAAATTTTCTACATGGAAGATGACAACAAGTTATGTTCAAGGCAGAATTTAGGAGCTAGAAATGATTACCAGGGTCCTTTGGCAAATGCATGTGACCCTTATATAATGTTTTCATTAGTGACCTTATCATAAAGTCAATTGAACTAGGCAACTATGCTTATTCATGACACAAACCTGAAAGACATCACCTATATAGAAAAGCAGCATGGTATCTCACAAAAAGAATAAGCAGACCTTGAAAATTGAAGCAGTAAAATAGGATTTTATAGGGGCCGGTAACTTGATACTTTAGTATTATCTGAAAATTGATTAGTTAGAAATTAAGAAGAATGACTTTGTGTGCTAGTCACTAAAAGAGTAATGATAAACACTCAATGTGCTTTAAGTGGGAAATTGGAAACTGTGCCTACAAAACACACTGACTTGGGTCTACAGGGTCTTCTATTGTCAATAGTCAGAATATTGCATGTTACCCAGTGGTGTACTATACTGAAGGCATGAGGCTCATTATGAAAGAAAGAAATTAAAATTGAAGTCATTGAACAGTCTGGTGAGACACATGGATTCAAGAAAGGTGAAGCAGCAAAACATATGCAAAAAAAGCCTGCTTGAATATATGAAAGCACGTAGGAGTACACTCAGAAATTTTATAATAGGGGGGAAAATATGATGGATGATCAACACCAAGGGATTAAACTACATTCTAAGCTGAAGAACAACAAAGAAATGTGAATTGGCACACATTTTATGTAGACTGAAAATCTAGATTTTCTTTTATGTAGACTGAATGGTAATGACAGTAAGAGAAATTATTAAATTCTTGGATAATCATTCATTAATTCCAGCAGAAATGACAGAGACTAAAATCCTTAATCTAGTTGAAGAATCCGATGAATTTGATCCAATGAATTTCCAAAAGCTACATATACCGTCTCAGAGGCACAGAAATTTTTTATAGTGGGGGACACAAAGAATATGGATGGTAATATGGTGATGTAGAATATGAACTTATTGAGTTCCTGCTCAGAGTTTTAGCCTTGCATCAACATTCAATCTTTTCTTTCCCCCAAGTCAGGTTATATTCAGCCCATAGCATTTTAATGTCCCAACCTCCTTATTGCCTTCTATGAGTTCTAATTGCTTTTGTAGGAAGACCTTGAGAGAAAAACTCCTACTCTGATTCTTGAATTCATCATGTTCATTACAAGAGATCATTATTAAAGATTTTTCTTAGGAAAGACTATGTGTTATAAATTGCAGTTTCATAATAATATATGAATCTGTTTCCAGGGATAACCCTTGGCATATACACATGGATTAACAGAAACAGTTATCTTGGACATAATGACTTACTGTCATTGTAATAAATGAAAAAATAATCCCATAAAATTCTTAGAGTTTGTTACCCCATATCTAGGCAAATTTACAATGTTTTTTATTTTAAATTATACTCTTCAAAATCTAAAAAGTTTGGATTAGGCTACTCTCTCCAGTAGCAAATGAACAAATGCTTTAAAAAGAAAGAGGTAGATGGGAAATGAAAGTAAATGAAGCATTTTTAATGAAAACTATTAAAAGAACAAATTAGGCTAAAATGTCACTGTCATTAAACTATATTTAGTGAATGTCAGACTTTTACAGAACTTCAGAGCCTTCTTGAAAGTCTTGTCTCATCAGCTAGGACAGGTAAAGGAAAATACTATTTTCTTTTGCACCCATTGCTTCTTCCAACTTTAATATAATGTATTTATGCTGTTCATTTCTGTGAAGGGAACCACTATAGATCTTTCTTCTTCTTTTCAGCAACACAACTTCAATATACACAACTGCCATACAGTCTCATCCTTTTATGACAAACCTAAGTAACACCTACAATGCAATGGGGATATAAATGAATCCTTTACTCAGCTATGATGTATTTTGGGCTATTGTTCATCATGAGAGGACTTGTCCACTAACTCTTGCTGTTCTTTTAAAACTACTTTATTTTTCATTCCAAATACTTTGAGTTGTGACAAAGAGAGGAATATATGGCTTCCAGATATACACAAACCGAAATTTTTCAAAGCACATTAAGCTCAGAAAAAAAATCTCATCTTTGTAATGCTTCAGAGTATTCAAGATAAATAAAGTATTACAAGATAAACAATGTCTTGTTATACCTCTCTGTCAGGGCTTCAATCAGACCCACAATAATCACCAGAAATCAGTGAAAAGACACACGGTTACCTTTAAGAATATATAATTCCCAGCTGCTAAATTCAGAAAATGTTAATTGGCTTCAAGTTCTGTCATCCCATAAAAAGCCAAAGGTACTTCTCTTTAAAATCTTGTGATTCTCATACATGTGATTCAATGATATGCAAGGAGTAAAACATTGAGACATCGTTTTATCTTAACTCCCCACTATTCTGCTTTACAAAGGATCAGTCATCAAGATGCAAAACAGAGGTAGAAGGTATTACTTAAATCATAGAATACCAGGTTGGAAGGGACTCCAAGGATCATCTGGGTCAAACATTCTCAGCATAAAGCACTATTTAGGCAAGAGGGCCCAGCATCTGGACGAGGTGGATCTCCAAACTGTCTGATGTCGGGGAATCTACCACGTCCCTGTGGAGATTATTTCAATGGCTGATTGTTCTCATTGTGAAAAATTTCCTCTTGTGTCCAATCAGGACATCCCCAGGGGGACCATTTACCCACTACCCTCATCTTTTCCATGTGACTCCTTTTAAAAAAGGAATCTCCCTCTTCTTTGCAGCCACCTTTTATATTCTGGAACATGGTGATAAGGTCTTACCTAAGCATGCTTTTCCCAAGGTTAGTCAGCTCTCTCAGCCATTTTCATTCATCAGGCTTCCTGGTCCTTTGGTCATGTTTGTGGACTTCTCTGGATCCTCTCCAGTCTGTTCACATCTGTTATGTGTAGCAGGAACCAAAAGTGAACACTGCATTCCAGCTGTGACCTGAAAAGAGCTGAATACAGTAGGATAATGATTTCTTTTTTCTGCTGGTGATGTCCTTGTTGATGCAACCCAGCATCTCGATGGCTTTCTTTGCTGCAGGGGGACACTGTATACTCACACTGATCTTGTTGTCCAGCAGGTCCCCCAGGCCCCTTCCTGCAGAGCTGCTCCCCAGCTGGGTAGACTTCAGCCTGTGCTACACTCCCAGATTATGCTTTCCCAGGTACAAGACCTTACACTTAGTGCAGTTGGTACTGAGTTGGCCTCAGCTGGTATAGTCCATCACTCAGACATGCATATTTTCTTGGAAAATTGCAAGCAGTGAACTCCTCTTTTTATTTTCCAGTAGTGGTAAGAATTTGAGGAATATTACTGGGAAATGCTTATGCAAACATGCTTTGTTAGGGCTTTTGGGGCTATAACACCAGCCTATGTTATAGAAAAAGGAAATCTGAGTTTACATTGCCTTGTTTTTAGCTATGATATTGTGGCAATAGTTATAATTTCTCTAGTCTTTCTATGATGGTAGAATGTATATCTCATCTGAGCAGTCTATAAAAAGAATATATTTTAAAATTGCTTCTTCTAAATGTTTTCTGTCTTCTTGGTATAGTGGTATTTTTTTATCATCAGTCTCATTGTGTGTTAAACAGGTGTGACTGGGGATTCATCTTACCTTGCCTGTAACTGAGCTGTCATGATGTTATACATCTACATGAAGGTATTCTTTTGAGATGTGTACCTCTTTCTGTGGTTATTATAGGAGCCTTGATGATGAGATTTAAATGACACTCTAATTTTTATGATAGGTAAAGTTAAATAAGATTAATACTAAATAAAAAATATGAGGTTTGATTGTAATACTGCAAACTATCTAACATACTCTTTTCCATTTGAGTTACTACTGTGTTTTGGCCAACTTCTCAGCTCCAACCAGATAAATTACATGCTTTTGTAATTTGCTCCTGTAGACCTGTTTACAGACTTAAAATTACCCTGATGTTCTCATAAACTGATGTTTATATAATCAGGCATTCACCTGTGAAAAGGGTTGTTGAACAAGGGTAATTTTCTCCATGTAGAGTCAGTAACTTCTAAATATTGCACAATGAACTTTCCTGTTATTTCTTGTTTGCATCTTGCTGAAAATACCTTCCTAACACTTGAATGACATTAGGCTATGCTAAAAATATTTGATGAAAGCAAGTGATGATTATTAGTTTGAAGGTATGGTAGTAAGAAGATCAAAAATGAATTGTAATTCAGAGGGATTCTGCAAGATTATAAAAGGTCATACTTTAAATTTAGCACTGCACCATTTCTTTATTTGATTGCATGCAAATTGTTTACGGTATTAAGTGTTTTCTGTTTTTTTAGAATTCATTCAATAGCTTTTTGTTAGAGTGAATAACATAAAAGCAGGTTATGAGGTTTTACAGATAAAATAAATCTCTGAAATAATTTAAAATTCATTTGCCTTTGAGACTAGTGGTTAATGAAAATTCTGTCATTAAGCTTCTTAATTTAAACAACTGTACTTGATTCAACTGAACCTAATGTTTAAAAATAATTCTCATGCTGTAGTATTAACTTCACACTGGACTAGAGTCTTCCCTCCTTAAAGTGAACATACATTTCTTGAGCATGGATTAAAATATGCAAAAGAGTACCTACATATAGGTTTTGTCTTTCTTTCCCTTTGAATTTGATTATTGTTTTTCACTACCATTTTTCAAATAGCTCTTCTTTTTTTTCCTCTGCCTCCACACAGCAGGTTTTTTGCTAAACCAGCACACATTTCTTCTTCTTTCTCTTCGTTTGAAAATGCATATGCTCTTTGTCGGAATCCCATCTATATTTGTAGAAGGATATCACAGGAGAAGAAAGCATTTTGAAAGTTTTGCCCTTAACATGTGTAAAAGCTGTGTCTCTGCCATTAAGAAATGTTGGTCAGTAATGATTTCTGGAAACCAGATTCCTATAAGCAGTTCAGACGATGTGTTTAAAATGCAGTTGTGTTTGAAAACATTTGGACAACTTTCACAATACTTAATCTTCTAAAGTCCCTTTTCATTTATACCAGATAAAGTTAGCTATTAGTGTCTTACAGTTATTGCCAGTTTGGTTTGGGGTTATGCACTGTGGGGGTTTGCCGCTGTCTGAGGGTAAGCAATCCACACAAATATGCAGGTTATGTGAATTGCTTTGAAAGGATTGCCGCAAATTATTTAGAAAACATAAGCTACTGTGTTCACTCGTCTCTGAATTGCTTTTTGAGTATTATTACTATAAAATATAAACCCTTCAGTGCCTGATCTGAAAAGCAGAGAGGCTCTATTTCAGTTTGGGAAATAAGAGAAAATTAGAAGGTTAAAACAGTAAGAACTGAGTGAATTACCAGTTTTAAAAGTGCCTGCTTTGGGATTCAGTGCCATTTGCAAGGCCTTCTTTTCTTTCTCTTCGGTCTTATGTTTCTAGCTTCATAGATAGCTTCCCGTTTTTTTCTGAAGCAATAAAAAAATTGAGGCTCTATTTCCCCAAGGGATATTTCTTAAAACTTATATGAATAAATTTCACGTAAGATGCAGCTTTCTTGAAAGACATTGCAATTTGACATTTGTGTTTGAATTTTAAGTGAGCTTAGGAAGAGCCATTACCACCTTAGGCAGATATTGCAGTCTATTTCTGTGATAATGAAGTAACTTGTGTTTTCTGTATCAAGTGCAATCTTGCTGAGAGGTGTCTTATTTGTATTCCCTTCTATTGCATCTTCCCAAGTTCATGGAATAAATAACATTTACAAATCTTAATTTCTTTTATCATTTGTGCACATGGAAACAGTACAATAGAAAATGACAGGGTTTTATTTCCTGTCAGAATGTAGAATGTGTTACTGAACCAGCAACAGCCCACAGGACTTCAATCAGTGTTCTTGATCTACTAGAAATCCTGGGTAAGATGAAATGTGCAAGTGCTGGGTCAAGGGAACAGAAAAGCTTGTGCGCTTTGAATTTACAAGGAAAGACAAAATGCTTTAGTGCTCTTTAAAAATGGGGTTTCTTAGAACTCCTTAAAGGCTTTTGGCAGCACGAATCATAGCCATGTCATCACTGACTTCAGTCTTTTTATTTCCAGTTATCCTTTAGAGTTTGAATTGTCTTTGTGGAAGGAAAAAATTCGCTCTCATAACCCTTGTTTGAGCTAAGAGAGAGATCATGACAATAAAGACTTTTCAGACTTTTTCACGGTCACAAGATTAAATATGATAACTAGCACAGACAGTTAGGGTGTGTTAGATTTGTGGACTGGATTGGCAGAACATGGAAGGGCCATAAGAAAAAACTATTTTAGGGGATTGGGAAAAGAAAGAATCACCACTGCCATTTCTGAAAGAAAAAACCCAAAAAGCAACCCTAAAAACAAAATACAAAAGACACAATTTCTATAGACGCTGAAAAAGCTTCAGCAGAGAATTTCTTCAGCTCTCTGCAGCATTTTTGTGAGAGTTCTGTCTTTCCCATGCAAGTAACTCAAAACAATGTTACAGTTTTGTAAACTTCTTGCAGCTGCAGGTTGTTTTGCAGAATTGTTATGGTTCTAACTAGAAAAACATTCAGAGATGGGTGTCTTAGAACTTGACCAATCCCCTTAAGGGGTGGATGGCAAAAAACCAATTACCTTATGCCACTTAACACACTTTTGTGAACTAACATATAAAAGCCTTGTGAACTAACATATAAAAGCGCGTCCATTATCCCTGAGCCTGGACTTTGTGTCGTTTCTCTACTCGTCCGTGGGGAAAACAGTGACAAATTTCCATTTTGATTCATACACATAGCAACACAACTCTAGTAAAACTCATATATTTGGAACAGAATAGCCCCAACATACAGAAAATCAGGTACAGATTCACAGAGGGTAAACAATTCAAAATGGTAAAGAAGTTCTGTTAAACAAAAGGTTTTATATAGACAAAGTGCACTTATTTAACTGTTCTGTCACATGTGAAATTGAGCTCATGGAACTTATTTCAAAAGGCAACATATTCCTCTTGCACTGATATAACCACTCACAGGTCCAACTGGTTTCGGTTCAGATCATCAGGCACAGTAATTGTGCCTAATTCAGAGCTATGGTCAGCCATCCAAAAACAGTGGCACATGATGGAACTGTTCTCTGCATGAAATGAAGTTATAGGTAATTAGAACATTGATGGATCTAAAAAAAAGATTAGAGAATTAAATTGTAAATCTAGCCACTCCAGATAAAAATAATCTCATGAAAATTAGATATCTGGAATTTAAGTAATTATTCTGAATTAATCATTCGGGCATTAAGTGTAGTACATGGAAGACAAAACCTCCTCAAGAGAGATTCTTCCCCATGTATCTCAGTGACATATTTGTACATCCTTGATTTAAGACTAGACATATCTTTCAGGACAACTGTACTTTGATGCTTGTTAAATTTTGGAGGTTTGGGAAATAAACAGGCATACTAACACATTCGCAGGAATATTTTTAATTTGGCTATTTGGCTATGCACTGTTAGCAAATGCAAACACACAAAATGCTCTTTGCCATTCACCATCTCTCTGGAGAATAAGGCTTACTGTTTGTGTATGAAAAGATACAGCATTTGAGTTGGACTAATGTTTCAAGGAGAAAACATTAAGGGCCAAAATAGATTCATGACTTACTGACCTCCTTTCATGATGTCAAAACCAAAAGGTTACACACTTTTTTTTCCAAATCACTTCAAGGCTGTCATTTCAAGATAGTTGCTTTTCCTGATAATACAAAGAAAGGGTAGCAAAAAGCCTTAAAACAATCAATACCTTGCAATGAGTTGCATGCTTCATAATTCCTTGGTAAATAGGGCAATGTTCTCTTCTCTGAATCCTGCCTTTGGTCAGTGATTTTCTGTCCCTAACACAGTGCTGATTTAGACAGCCAGATCTTATGTCTTTGTGGGAAAGCAATTGAGTGCTACAGATTCCTTTTAATCATCCACAGTACATTTCAAATGTCACTGTACATTTTTTCCCATCTTTTGCCGAAATATGTCACATATTTTGTACATATAAAATAATGAAGGTTTGACTGGACTCTTACTGCCCTTCTTATCAAGAAAGATAACTGGAGTGTTCAGGGAGAAAAGTGGCTGAAGAGTGGCTGAAGAATAGTCTTCAACCACTCTGGCTATCTAACTGAAGCTGTAGGATTTCAAACACTCAGGTTTAAACCACAGCAGGTGAGACTCTGCTTCACAGCAACATTTCTTATGGCTCCATTCTGAGGTCACAGGGAGTCCAAACTAAATACAAAATTGTGCTGGGAAATGTAAATGGTAAATGTTGTTTTAAGTTTGTTTTGGTAAATCTGATGTTCTATCTCCAAAGAAGAGTTAAACTGTTACAAAAGAATGATTTGGGGTTTGTTTTTTTAGTTTTCTTTTTACTTTTCCTTCAATCACTACCTTTATACAAACTTAAATTAATAGTCTAAAATGTCTTTGAAGTAGGTGTAGCAAGCAGACACAGATTTATACTCCAAAAGAGGAAAACTAGGCTGATTTTATTGTTGTTTTCCAAAATAAGATGGGGTTTTTACAGTGGTGGTGCTAATTGTTGAATAAAGAATTAAATGAAATGGTGGGTTGTCCCTCTCCTGACATCTTCAAATAAGCCTTTTTTGGAGGGTGTACTCCCACCAAGGATGTGTTAATGGACTCAGTATGGTTGAAATTAAAGGAATATTATTACAGTATTGGAAGTTAGACTGCATTATGCAATGGTGAGGGTCTTTTTACCCTAAACTCCCAGGGGGAAAAAAAATCATGATTCTTGCTGTCTCAGGAGTTTTAGTGAGGTTGTTTAAAAATGATCTGAGTTCTCTGTCTCAGGTTCGAGTCACCAGCCATAAACCAGCTTGTTTGCAAGGCATATGCCTATGTTGTCATGTCCAGAACATTAGACCCTATCTTTCACCACTCAATTACTTAATCTGATGGGTTTGAAGACAATGCATACATTTAGGCACAACATTACACACTAGCAAGGCTCCCTGCCTTCTAGGCAGGTCTGCCTCTGGGTGACAAAGTCTGGAGTACAAGCAAAAGAAGCGAGATGCCTCATTTTTTTACTGCAGTAGTGAAATGGATCAAAATTAAAAACCAAATTCTTCTTAGGCTATCCTCAATACCAGAGCTGGAGTTTTCAGATATTCTGAGGTAGTCTTTTGGGCCAAGCTAGACCTCTTTTCCTGTGGAGATTCTTTCGGAGGAAGCATGTGATGCATTTTTGACAATATAATTGAAAATTATGGTCCTAGCTCTTATTGTCTCCCAGCAGAGTAGGAGTAAGTCCCATTGAATGAATGACACTGAATTGTAACCCACAATTTTGCACTGCTTTTCTGAATGGACCAGGTTGGGAGCTGAATGAACAAAGGGGCCAGAAAGAAAGAAAGAACACTCTTTATACTTCAGTGCAGTCTGTCAGTATGAAAATTCAATGGCTGTTTTGGATTAAGAAGGAGAAGAGTATTACCTACACAGTACATTTTCTCTCTATCTATGTCTATCTGTACGAGCCAGCATGTTCTGTATATTGTAAAACATTGCTAGAGGCAGATAGGAAAATGGAAGGAAATCTGATGCACTTGGCTATGGTTGTGCTTTAGTAAACCTAAACCACACTTCCACAGCTATCAAAAAACCAACTGACTGCACTGTAGAAAAACCTATAGTGTTCAGTGTCTACTGAACTGATAATAGCCCTGAAGAAGGAATCAATCTCTGCATTTTATTTTTTTAGGTTGTGGTTTCTATTGTTGTTTATTTATTTATTTGTTTGTTTGTTTTCCCGAGTTTAGCTCTAAACATGAATAAGGAAAGTAAAACAAACTAAATATTTTCTTTAAAAAGTCTACTTTCGTAAAACTTGGAGGTACGAAGGAACCGTCTTGTTAAGACATACAGATTCACATTCACTTTTTAAAAAGTAATAACAACCTTTGGTTCTGTATTTTCACCAAAATAGCATTAATGTATTTTAGTTACCAAAGTATTCAATGCTTTTGGGAAAAAATTTGTTTCAGATTTACAAGAAAAAGAGTAAATAGTAAAAAGTCTAAAATTATCTCCCAGTTAAAGTGATTTTGTTAGACAGATAATATCTACAAATTTTTCACACCAAAGAGGAAGAAAAATATGAGATTCTCAAAAGCATCAGACATAATAAACTTTTCTTCAAAACAGGTGAAAAGAAGCTATTTCAATCATTGAACATTTAGCCATAGTCTTCTGTGGGATTGAGATTTTACTTAGTATTTCAAATTCAGTCAAGAAAAACCTACTTCTGAATTTTCTCCTATCTGAAACCTGTCAGAACTGTACTTTTTCTAGAAACAACTTTGTTCTTCTAGAAATAACATTTTTTGAGATATGTTAGTGTGACAACAATTCCTTCCCAATGAATATTAGTGTGAGCAAATTAATACATAATTTATTTTTATTTTACTCATTAAGTCTGATATTAAAATAGGATTGAGGAAATATTTTAATTTCATGTCAGTTATACACAGGTTATTTGCAACAGCCATGACAATAATGCAAATCTTGGTCTCCATAATGTGAATTTTATAAATCTTGAGTTACTAATTGAAGACCAAAATCTCTTGAAGAAGAGATTTGAGGATTAATTTTTAAATCAGTTTTTAATCTGCTTATTCAGTTTTCATTACTGTGCAGAGGAAATTTATAATGAAAAATACAGTACTTAACCTTTAATAATTTTCCTGCTTTCAATATACTTAATCCCAAAGAGCCAAAAGACACTACACATCTGAAATATAATCTAGAGAAAAGGATATAGAGTTGAAATCATATTACTTATATTTTATTTTACAGTAGATCTCTTAAACAAATTTTAAAAATATTTGTTATAACTTCAGTTGCTTAATGTAACATATATTCACTGATTTTTTAAAATACGAGATCTGAGTTGTCAGCATGACACTGGACAGAAAATACTTTCCTAGGAAGTATTTCATCACTTATGTGTGTCAAACACCACAAAATACAAATGAAAAAGAAGTCTTACAGCTAATAAAAAAGTTTTAAAGACATCACCTGCATAAATTCATTGATATGAATCAGATTATACCCAGCTGAATCGGCCAAGGACTTTTTCACATGTAGATGAGCAAGGGTGAATGGAAATTGGTCTTCAGTTGATTTTTTTACTCGACTCATGGAAGGCAACAGGAGGTTTCTTCTCTTTAAAAGGACCAAGTTTTTGTACTCAGAATGGATGGACATAAAGGGCAAGATTTTATAAAATGTCCTCCTTTTGTTATTGTGAAGAATTAGATCAATTTTGATTACAACTGTGGGCTGCACAGAAGACTATTTTATATAAAATCCACCCAAATTATTGTGAAGCCCATGATATTAACCCGCTTGTTTTTTCTTCTTTTTATGCTTCATTAATGTCTGAGTTTGGCTTTAAAGTTAGAATTTGACTTCGGGGTGGGTGTGAATCCTGTTCATGATACACAGACAATTGGGCATTATCTAAATTTAGTTTTGGTTAAATAAGAGATTTTTGCTCTTTTTTGGGGGATTTTTGTTGTCTTGTTTTACAAGAAGAAAGTGAAAGAAAGATATATACCATTTTCTTCTTTCTTGTAAAACTAAACTTTCATTGAGTCAAAGATGCCTTTGAACTAGGATATTCCAACTAAGTAAGGTGAACAAAATCAGTAGTCTCACAAATAAAATACTGTTAAAGATTACAGTAGTATTGTTACTAATTTATAAAACTCTCATGCAAACAACAATTCTAAGCATAACTTTTCTTGTGCGTATTGTTTTTATTTTCCTTTGTAGATTAAGGGAGGCATCTCAACAGGTCATTTTGGGCAGGAGGTAACACCTGCTGCCACTAGCCAGTGTCTAAAAGAGAAAGCAAAAACTTCGCATTGGAAATGCACAGCAAAAACTGTGTGAACCCATAGTATTTGCATATTACTTTCTCTGTGCTGTTTAGCTTCTTTGCATGAGCAGATAACGATGTTTATTAGATGATGAGACTGATATGATCAATACCTGCTACTGTTTTAAACTCAGCCCAGCAGTGGGACTCAGAAAACCTTAATGAAGCCTGGAGGAAGGCATAGTTTCAGTACATGCAAATCTGGCAGAGAGATGTGCAAGGTTTCTGGCACAGATTGAACCACAGTGCTGGCCAAGGACCCATTTTCAGTTTCCTGCCTAGAGAGAGACTGAAGTTTCAAAGGCTTGCTTTACTATCTCTCAGATACTTAGATGCTCCTGCTCTGCTGCCAAAACAGTTTTCATGTCCCATGTTGCACTAAGAAACAAAAAAGATACCACTCTGTGCACCTTCATAGGTTTATTCTCTTGAGACTTAATGTAATGATCAATGATCAAGGAACTGATCGCACATCAGGTCATGTCCAAGGCCACCAACAAGCCCAGCTTGGCATCTATACCATAGAAATGTTGGCATTTTTGCTGTGGCTAGTTTTTGTTTTCTGTTTTGTAGCATATACAAGTAGGAATTCCAAGGTGTTACATATATTTTGAAAATGATAAATTCTGAAAACCAGCACGCTGTCTGCAAAATTAACCTTTAACTTGTATAGACCAGCTGAGTGTGGAAGGAACTACAAAGTATTTAAAGAGTCTCATTGATTTTCCAAGTTGTTTCCCCCCTCCCACAATAGCTCTGATGGAACTGCTTCTGGCTAGGAAACTGGCCCTTTCAAGGGCTGTTGCCCTCTTCACAGATCTCTTTCAGAAAAAGAAGAACTTTCTTTTTTTAACCTTAGACTGTTCTTGCTTTTATGATGTACAGTGTTAAATTGAAAGTAGCGAGGACGTATAAGCAAGGGTGACTTTTTTTTGGAGGGGAAGCATTTTTTTCAGAAACTGCCAAAAGTTAAAATTCATTGAAGTCACAAAAAGTCTATTCCATATAGTTCTTTCCTTACTTATTTTCTTTATCTTTGAACTGAAAAGAATAGCAAAATTAATCTAATTCCAAAGTTTAGTAGTTCATTGATATCCAGTAAAATCATTCAAATTACATACAGGAGGTGTGCAATTATCTTGCTTGGTAAAACGGGCTCTAGATCTATTTTTCACTGTGCCTATGCACATAATTTCATTTAACTACTTCATTGCTAAAACCCACATCAAGCATTGCATTTTAAAGGAACTTAATAACTTCTTTTAATCCAAAATATTCCAAAAAATTTAAGTACTGCAACCGTACTACTTTCTGTTTGATTTAATGCTCCGAACAAAGAGCTCTCACTCCTCTGTAATGGCTTAATCAAATGTTCTGCATTGTGGACATGAAGAGATACTTCACTCCACCTTGCACAAGACACCCTTTCTTGTAGAAAATAGTTTAATGTGTTAAGACTGGGCAAGAGACAAAATCTCAGAACAATCATTTACTTGAGTGGTTGGGTAGTTAGGGATGAGGCTCCTCAATTTCAGTATTTGTCACAGTGAATATTCATTTAACCCTGCAAAATGGCAAGAGGCAGTTTGACAGCTTATGAGCAGGATGGCAGTGCCATAACTGTGTTTTGGGAAATCTGAGCTAGCATTTCTAGGCCAGGGGAACATACAATTTTTTCTAGGTTTGCACAGGGTTCTTTTAACCCATTCCACAGTCTAGACAGATAGGTCTCTTTTCTCTTTTCCAAATCTAGTTTTAAATCTATAAAATTCCATACTAAAATCTGGTAGGCCATTAGCTCCAGTCACTCCTCTTGGAATGCAGTGGCAGAAACCCTAATAATTAGGAGCCATTTTATAACTTCCAGCCCTCATTTATCTGTGCTGGTTTATGCAGTTATGCCCATGCACCAATGTTAACCTCTAATCAAATAGAGGCTTTTCCTCCTTAATGCATTCCTATTTTTTTTCTACCATTATATTTTCTAGTGTGGATACTCTCTATTGCAGAGTCTTCTTACCTCAGTTTGCAGGTGCTTTGTTCCATCAATTACCTTGGTGGACCATTCCTGTCATTGTTGCAGCTTAAATGAATAATTTTTTGAAGAAAGATGATTGGACCTGCATTTTTGTCGAAGTTGTCTCGTATGGTGATGTTAACACATTGTTGTCTCTTTGGAAAATGGGTGTTACTTTCTATTTATATACCTTCCCTGCTGCATCCCATGCATGCATGTGCCATTCCTAAACACTTTTGCTTCCTTCTTCAGACCAGTTAGGAAAAAATCTGCTTTTCATTGCATAGCACTTTTCCTTGCTTTCAGCTTCCACTAGACCAGGTTGATCAGAACCCCAACCAACACAGCCTTGAACACTCCCAGAGGCTGGACAACCACAACTTCTCTGGGCAACCTGTCCCAGTGCCTCATCATGAAGTAAAGAATTTCTTCCTAATAACTAATCTAAACCTACCATCTTTCAGCTTGAAGCCATCACCCCTTGTCCTGGCACTATGTGTCCTTGTAAAAAATTTCTCTCCCACTTTCTTGTAGGCTCCCTTCAGGTACTGGAATGCTGCAATTAGGTCACTCTGAAGCCTTCTCTTTTCCAGGTTGAACAATCTCAATTCTCTCACCCATTCCACATAGTAGAGGCGCTCCATCCCTCTAATCATCTTGGTAGCCTCCTCTGGAATTGCTCCAACAGGTCCATGTCCTTCTTGTGCTGGGACCCCAGAGCCGGATGCAGTGTTCCAGGTGGGGTCTTATCAGAGCAGAGCAGAGGGTCAGAATAGCCTCCCTTGCCCTGCTGCCCATGTTGCTTTAGATGCAGCCCAGGACACGTTTGGCTTTCTGGGCTGTGAGTGCACATTGCTCATGTCCAGCCTCTCCTCCACCAGCACCCCCAGTTCTCTCTCAGTGGGGCTGCTCTCCGTCTGTTCACCCCCAGCCTGTATTGATACTGGGGTTTGCCCTGATAGAGGTGCAGTACCTAGCACTTGGTCTTGTTAAACTGAGTGAGATTTCTAAGTAAAACACAAACAGCTCTAAGTGGGAAGAATGGCAGAAGCAATACGTCACACGGACAGTGGTATAGATGCAAATATATTCTTAATGTAACTTCCACAGTGCCCCACAAAGATTTTTTGGCTTGAAATTTTAGAAATCTTCTACCTAATAAATGGAGAACTTACTATCCAAGGAGAAAGTGTCTTTCTCCACTGGAAAAAGGGGGTAGAATTTCTCTTGAGCTAAGTTTGCTTTACGGAATTATTCATCTGGCCTTTTTAAGGTATATTTTCTAAAATCAGATTAATACTACCCAAGATGCCTTTACCTGTCTTAAAGAGAGTCAAGAATGACTGCATGTCTGGTTTGAATCGAATCCCTTTTCCTGTGTCTGATTCTCCAAGACCCGTCTGCTTTCCTTTGACTCAGCTAGCTTATATCTTTTGTCGGGCAAGATTTATTATTACTCTAAAAGGAAAAGGAAGAAGTTAAAAACTGAGCCTATTAAAATACACTTGCCTCTTTGTCTTTCTCCAGACCCTATTTGTCTGTCTCCATGTGTTTGTGTGTGAGATCTCAGGAAGACTGCTTTAAAGAAAAATCTTATTTTCAGTTGAACCTAAGGAACACCCAGGCAATTAAAGCAATCTATTCTTAATCTTATTTTATTCTTTCAGGGAAATGTAGGAGGACACACAAAAAGGTTTCTTTCTTGCTAACATAAGCATGGTGCCATTTTATAGACCTTAAAAACTGAAAGGTTTGGGACCATGTTTCTTCGCAAAGCCATGCAAATTTTTCATTGTCAACATATAATTGGTTTGGAGCAGAATTTGACAGCTTTGTTCTGGCTATATTGTACTCATGGAGCTGTTTATCTGCATTCATAGCTGACTATGTACATTTCACAGCAATCAGCCAAGGTGTTTGTGTGTGGAGTGACTCCTCAGCTTCACGTTCAGGATCTTCACAGAAACCTTATTCACAGTTTAGTAGTTTCTAATACTTCTTTGTATGATGAAAAAAGGTAGAAAATGTGTTAAAATAACAGTTGGATATTATCAGTTGGAACTCATTCTCTATCATGTTTCTGCTAATCTGAGATTTTTAATTAAAAATAAAAAACACCCTTGTTTTAAAAATTGGCCTACTAAAATTCTTGTGGACATTGATTTCTTGTAGATTGTTTCTCAAAAGAAGAGTAGTAGATGAATGGTATTTTGAGTAGTTGAAATAAGAGATTTGATGTTAATTAACCCTTAGCATATATCATACCTTCTGTTGTCAATACTGTGAATCCTAGACCATTGCTAATACTACATCACTATTTTTCAGGAACATGCTAAAAAAACTCTTGCAAGTTCTGGGAAAGCAATCTCCACAGGAAGATACTGGGCTCACTTTATTTAAGCAGGGGGAAATGGGGAGTGATATCTTTCTTTCATGAACGACATGAAGCTGCTCTTTTACAGAGCTTTCTAAGCCTCTATTGTTGCTATACCCTCAGGCTTCTCGCTGCAGGTCTTCATACTGCAGGAGGGATTTTCATTTTTGCTTCTGAGTCATTCCTAAGACCACCCTAATCCAGCTATAAATGGGTCATTCCGACTAAATAGTGAGAAGTGGCTCAATTTTAATGTAGTTATATCATTTCTGCAGTGTTGACTGCAGTGAATTAATCTTAATGTTTGTCTACAGAAGCTTCCAGGCTTATCTTAACTAAAGCAGCCTGGGGACAAGGTGGGTCATCTCACCCAACGTGGAACTTTAGAAACTCTCAGGCCTCAATCACTTTTGTCCCTCTGTGTTGTACATGAAGGTCTCAAGGCATTTACTGCGATACCAGCTGAGATAGGAAAGTCCCAATTTTGCAGCTAGAAAACTGAAACAAACATGAAGTCCCAGATCCCTAAAAACACCAGCAAATCCTTCTATTTGCAGGCAATGTAAAATTGAGTAGGAAATATGTGCAAGAACAATTTTTCCCACCCTGTGACCATTGAGGCACTTCCTATTTAGGGCATCCTAAAAAAGAAACAAAGCAAAGGACTCAACAAGGTTCTTCTCAGAATAATACTCCAAATTATTTTGTGTGAGTCTTGATGTTTTTCAAGTCGGTGTAACAGGTGGGAGTCTTGCTCCAAAGCTGAATGAGTGCTCAAGGCACACAGCCAAGAGTCGTAAAACACTAATCACACACTACCAGGTTCAGGCAATTAAACGGATTTCCCCAGCTCCCTGAAAATGATAACCACAGTGTGGTCAGACGTGTGCGTCTATTTCTGTCTGCAGAGATACATGAAAGTGGGTTAAGAGCACACAGTACTTGTTTCATAAGTGTAAGTTTTTGTTATTCAGTGAAGTCTTCATGCAAGCCTACAGATAAACCCTTATGACAATATGAAGTATCCCTCTGCAGAATACTTGAACATCAATATTCATATTTTTATCTACAGTGTAAGAGAACTTTTCTGATAATTATCTACCAATTTTTCTTTTGATGTTACCTTTACCATTCAGAAAGAAAACAACAGATAGAATCCTTTGAATGGGTTATTTCTTCACATTCATTAAAGGGTCAATGACTGAACCTGACATTGTACAGTGAGAAATCCACACTGGTTTTGGATACATGTCTATAAACCACTGCACTGAAATGACAGTGTGTGTTTGGATGTGCAACCCCAACATTTCCATTTCTCAGACGGAGAAAGGGGAAAAGAAATGAGGGGAGTCAAGAAGCAGGCTAGAGGAAAGAGCAGCAGACTGGTCAGTCATAAGAGAAAGTAGCCATTATTAAAAAATACCACTTTTGAGTTGAGAGAATGGGCTAATGACCATACTTGTCAAAATCCCTGTTAACTGGAAAGTCGTTTTTTTACCTTTATTTTCAATGTGGCATTTTTGCATGGGAATGCCCTACAAGACCCTCAACAGCAAGTTTACCCAGAAGTGCTCTAATTAACTGTACCAAATGGCCTACTCCACTGTCATGTTAATGCCTTCTATCTGGCTGTTTGCTGGCCATCATGTATCATTGTTCAGCAAATGACAGCAGTCAGGTTATTAAAGGTGTAGATATTAAATTAACAACAGTGGTAAACATTGTAGCTGTACTTCACATCTCAGCAGAGCCAATGAAGTGGATGACACTGCATCCATGCTGATACGCTGCAATGACAGATGGGCGTCATTTAACACAATACATCAGTGGGCAACCCACGTACCACAGCTGTCCTCCACTAAATGAATTAGATCAGGGTAATTAATCTAAGGCAGAAAGTATTACTAAAGTGGGTCCTAAGCGGAATTAGAAATGAATGAAATATCCTGTTAAAAGAGGGAAGGAAAAGAAATGGAAAAAAAAAAAGGTTCATCACAGCATGAGTGTAGAAATGATTACTAAATATTTTAATTCGACACACAAAAGACAATGCCCGGCTCTTTGTGTGAAGGAGTATTTAATAAGCACCCTTTTGTTCGCCAGTATTTTATCATAATCTCTTTTGTCACCACGTGCATCAAGGAAAGCAACAATACCAGCAAGTGATCGTGACCAAGATGCTAATTTGATACAATAACGTGAGAAAATCCTATCACCTTTATTACTTACCTGTACTGCTGATGGAATTATTCCTCGTTACATATCCTCCGCTTATATTGATTGACCTGTTAAATTTCTATGGCATTTTATCTGAAGGATGTCTTATTTCTGTTTTTGGCCTAGGGATAGCTGTAAAAAAACCCTACACAACTCCCTTTCCTTAACACAGAATTTGTAGTATTTCTCCATCACTGTTGTTCTCTCCAATCTCCCCCACCTGTACTGGGTCAAAAAAAAAAGAAAAATACACAGAAGGACTAAAACAAGTTTGTCTTGCTGCCATTCCGGTTGGTTGCAAAAATATTTCAGCGTTTTTTATTATGCATTGGTATCAATGTTCTATATGAATACATGACAAGTTCATTGGGATTTTTTTCAATTAAAACCAAATCAATGTTGTAAAGTGTGTTTGAGACCATAAGCAGGTTAAATAAGCAATGCTTACAGCTAGGGTATATCAATTAGTTCCTAAATCTAAACAATTTAAAGAGCAGTTATAGAAGAAACAAAGAATAGCAAGCCTGAAAATTTCATTGTTAGTCTCGCAGGTTCTGTATTAATTCTGTTCCACTTCATTTGGTGTTGACATCTGCAACGGAAAATTTCCCTAAAGAATGTCTCTGACAAAGGCAAGCATTGATCAAGCATCATGTACTCGCTTGATGCTGTCAGCTCACTTGCAGCTTCCTCTTTATTCTTTTCTCTTTGCCTAAGAGAGCCATCAGCCTTCAAAACACATCCTTTTCTGCAGGTAGAGACTGGAATTTGCTACTAGTTCTAATCTTTAGGGGAAAAGGGAGTTGTGAAAGGAGAATTATTTTGGGAGTAGGTATTATGGCAGTGATCATGTTAAATTTGTGCAATGGAAACATATGCTGCTACCAGACTAGTGTGAACCTACAGGCAATTTCTGAAATGTATTGACTTTTATGAAAGTGATGTTTAAAAACAAGTCACAGTGTGTGTGGGAACTCTTCAGTGTGTTTCGAAGTGCATCCGAATTATCAAATGCCTATTTACTGTTGTTTCGGTATAGCCTCCATTGTGAAAAACACCTTACTCTCTGTGAGCATTGCAAGTGCTGTTATCCCCTCCACCCTACTGAACCAAAGCAGTCCTATGAAAAGATGATATGGCATATGCTTGGAAATTCCAGCGTAGCATACTTTGTATATAAGTTGTTTCCTTGTGTGTAAATACTTTAAGAGTGACAGAATGCCAGGCCCTCAGTTATTTTTGGTTAATACCCATACTTCTTCTGTGTTAAGTATGATATCACTTTTATCCTTGTAGAACTTCCATCACTGATGTCTTGTTTTTAATTGGTTCACTCTTATATAAAATCTTCACTCATATAAAATTCCTGAAGTCTGGAGCAACTCTTTCCAAGAGGAGAGACTTTGGGAGCTGGACCTATTTAGTCTGGAGAAGAGTGTAAGGGAATCTCATCAATGCATATAAATATCTCAAAGGTGTGTGCCCAGAGGGTGGTGCCACACCCTTTCAGTGATGTCCAGTGACAGGACAAGGAGCAATGACCATAAACTAAAACACAAGAAAGTCCACTTCAACACAAAGAACTTTACACTGAGGGTGGCAGAGCATAAGATCCAGGATCAGGCTGCCCAGGCTCTCTCTCTCTGGGGACATTCAAAACCCATCTGGACACATTCCTGTGCCACCTGCTCCAGGTGACCCTGCCTTGGCAGAGGGTTTGGACTAGATGATCGCCAGAGGTCCTTTCCAACTCTAACAATTCTGTGATTCTGTGATTACAGCTTTTTGATAGCAGGGGTCATACTGATGCCTGAAGTGGCCACCTAAAAACAGAGACTAGACAAGAAAAAGAGAATAAAGGTAGGTATTTATTTGAAGGGTCTTCAAAGGTACACCCTGGGGAGCCAGAGGCTACTGCCAAGATGGACCCCAAGATGGACAACAGGTCACAAGTTCTTCACATTTCATAGGTTTGGTTCATTTGCATATCACGGTTAATTCTCCAAACAAAGCTTCAGTTAATGATATAATTCCCCTCAGCTTGCCCCCCTTTAGAGGCTTTTGGTTTATACTTTTTGGGCCTAGGATGGTCTGAGAGTCCTTGGAGAGCAGGCCTGGAAAGGATTTGTTATGTCTACCCAGCATGAGAGAACAGAAGTTAATAGGCTACAAGAAACTTCAGAGTTACACACTAGGCAGTACAGGATTTGAAAAATATGAAAGTTAAAACCTAAGGCATCAATACACACCTAGGGTTTTAGATACAGTCATTGCAATGATTATTAATATACCCCAAAATAAAACATGGACCGCAATATAAACTAAATGTATAGAATATGTTGTCTGTAAATTTAGGGGGAAATAAAATGCTTTCAGTTTTTCTTTATTACACTTGTTCTGATGTGCAGAAATGCTTATGCCTATGAAAGGAATATCCTTTCACTGAAATTATGCCAGCAATTGGGTGGGAAAGCCGCATACGTTTATTTTTTTTGACACAGGACACTGGGAACTAAATGGAGACCATAAATTCACTTTGTGGGGATGATCAAAAGATGATCGATTGTATAGTTATAACTTCAGTTTCTTCTGATTTGATCCCAAGTTGAATTGCTAGCTTTGAGGTGACACGCTACAAATGTCCCATTACTATCTTCTTTGACGTAAACTGTAGATAAGGATCTACTTTTTTGCAAACCTTTGAAAATTAGGATCCGTAACAAGTACAATCAGCTGCATTGCAGAAAAACCATGCATAAACTAAGTTAGAAATAAATGATGATTTATCAAGGTGTCAGATGTTGTGTGGTGATAGATGACCCACAAATATGTAATAGTACATTTTGCATACTCATTGAAGCGCTGTATCTTCATCAGCAATATATTTCTATAGTTTTTGAAAATTAGCTGAAAACCTTAGAAGAAACAACTGCCACTTGGCATGCTCCACAGTGTCACAGTGCCAAAACTTTCTGATGCAGCTTCTCTTGTGCAAGTTTTCTGAAATGTCAGGTAGTGGTGGTTTTATCTTCTCTGCTGACTGCACTGAAATTTGGAAGAAGTTTTATGAACTTTGTTAGGTGTTCATGCATATCTAGCATAAGAGACTCATCATCACTGCAGCCTTTATGTACTTTTACAGCTTAAGCTTTAATAATGAATATAACAGTGATTTTTATGAATGTGAAAGTGAAACTTTCTCCTAATATCCTAATATGGCTTCTTTTACAACATAAAATTGCTGTGGTTAGTTTAGAAGTGCTACATGAGACATGGACACACCATCTCAGGAGAGTGGAAGATTGTATTGAGATGAAATAGTATACTATTGCACTTTTTTTCTTGTCTTTTCAAAAGAAATAGCACCACTGATTTCCACACTGGTAAAAGCTGCTATATAAATACTCTATGGATTGAATTTCTTGTTTAACTAAAAAAACACTTCACCTAAGACAAAAGTGATTGTTTTCCTAAGATTGATCAGTCCCACAAGGGATTGTCGCGAAAGATAGAAAGTACAAATTATTCTGCATTACAATTTAATTCTATAAATAATTTGCTGGATCAATGCAGAAAAGTCTACAGTGTTATGCAAGCAATGATCCATGGGGAGTGGAAAATCTAATCAGGATATGATCACATAAGATTTCACAATCAGCACATGATAACATCTCAAGACTGCTGACTTCAAAGGAGGAAAAGATTATTTCAAATGGCATTGCTAAACTTCTCTGCAATCTGCTAGTTTTTGAGATTGCACTTCAACTTTTCTTCCTGTCCCTCTTTTCCATCGTTACTCTTACTTTTTTACTGTATCTTCTGTATGGAACTAAAGATAGTTTCTGAGCCTGTGGTTCCATGAGAAAAATATTTCTTAACATGATTTATGACAAATGTCCTCCTACTATATAATCTCCAAATTATTTTTGGGGAGAGAAATTTGGTGACCAGCATTTTCAAAAAAAATGATGAATCATAAATGTATTTTGCTGATTAAACGTAACTGGAAATAAATTAAGATTGTTTAGCTTTGGTGAGGGTTGAGAATTAGTTTTGTAAGAGTAGGATACCACAGTACAATAAAAACTCATTTTTTATGATCTATTTGCAATGTGCTATTTGATACACTTTTTCAGGTTTACAAAGCAGCTCCTTATCCATGCACAGCTCCATAAAATGCCAAGTGTAGAGAAACAGGAAACGAAGCTGAACCAAATGATTGTTGCTATTTCAGAAACTTCACTGCACTTACTAAGTTTCCAGGGCTTTCTCTTATTGAATCTGTGCAGTATGTCTAGACAGGTAGTACTATCATAGCACCTCATGTCTGGTTCATGTTAAATCTTTAGTAAGAACTAAACAATATTTTCAACTGATTTCCAGGCAACTGCAAACATTACAAAAGGCTTGTTTGGCCCTAAATCTCCTACTAGAAGATGTCAGGTCATGTGGTCATAACCCTCTTCTTTTCCTGACCCGGTTTGATTAGGCTAATTAATGCCAGCATTTGCTTCCAGCAGTCTCCTCAATCTTAACAACTGCTCAGTATGGGAATGCTGCTGCCAGGCAAGTGCAGAGAGGCATGACTTTTTGTGTCCTTTTCCTTTCCTTACGCACAAGCACAGAGCTAGACTCAATAAATTTGTGTGATATATTTTATCATCCTTGACACAAGAACTGGGGGAGCAAGAGTTTCCCTGGAAGAGACTATTTAGTTCTTAGTGGAAATGCATGTTTTCATTCTGGGAGGTCTGGTCTGCACATTTCAGTCCTCATGGTCAGTAATGTGTTTTATTTCAGGGGGTGTGAATAAAGCTTACCTAATTTTCTGCTGCAGTGCATCATCTTCTTTCCATGTCTGTTGAAACTTAAAGGCTGCCTTCTAGGCTTGTTCAGGTCTGGTGTACTGAAGCTTGAGCAGAGATCTGTGCTGGAAAAGAAGGCAGAAGGATGAAAAAAGGGCAGGAAAGATGAATAAAGTAATAAGAACCAAGTACTTTATTCATCAAAGGAACAAGTTTCTATTTATTCTACTCAGGAAGGAGATCAGTAGTTCACTGTTTTTGTTTGTAAACAATTATCAGGTCTTATTATGTTATAATCCACAATACTGCAGATCTTAGATAAGTCTTCCATGTCAAGTAAAGAAACAAACATTTTGTCTGTGAACTAGAAATAGAGTGATATTTACTGTACTTCAACTTTTGCATCTTTGAGACAAAACCTAATATTAATCTGAGGCCAGTTTGTGTGGTATTACAGGGCTTCCATTGGTTTTTTAGGGGCTCTGAATCAGGACCACGGTGAATGATGTCTTTGTTAAGGAATTATATTCTCAGTCCTTTTCCTCTACTCTTCTCCATTTCTGTACTTATTTTCTTTAAAATAATCGTATTATATTTCATTGTCCTGCTTTGTGGTTCACTGAAATCCAGCACTGGAATTACAAAAGAGAGTTGACAGAAATACTTCATTGATTGTAGTGGAACTTACCCATGGATCTACTAATCACAACATTTTTTATTGAATTGGTTCTACAGATTTCATTAGAAACAATTCAGCAAGAAAAATCTATTAGGGTGAAAGTAGAGTACAGATCTTTTGAAGTTTATTCACACCAAAAACAAGGAATTTTGTAGCAAAACTTAAAACATCATATCTTATGTCAACAAGTAAAATATACTGATGAAATGATCATCAGCAGTAATCAGAACTGAAAGAACATGATTCTTGTGGTTATAAACAGACCCAAAGAATTTTCAGGTCACTAAATTTCCTGTAGTTAATCTTGTTGTTATTCATAGAAGTCTAACAAAATTTTGTCAGTATGGTGTTATTTTGCACCCAGTTTTGAATGGCACCAGAAGTGACAAGATGAGTTAAAAAGTAGTTGAGCTCCCAAGGTGCAAAAGGGTTTCAGACATTTTCAAAATTGCTCTTGATTTACATCATCAGAAAAGAAGAAAAATATTCTCAGTGATCAATTCCATAAATGGAAATCTTCAGACAATATATAAAAGTTTAATGAAAGACTGCCAGATGGAGTTAATTTTAAATTTAGAAAACGTATATAAAAATAAAGAAATAGAGTTCCACATCCACAGAAAGGTCTCATATTTCAATGCATTACACCCTAGATATCCTTGTTTCAGACAGCAGCTTACACAGCTTTCAAATACATCAGTGCGTATTTAGATCTTGCTGCTGTAGAACAGTTTGAAATAACAAGAATTTTATTCACTAAATATTTCACACAATGGAGGAGAAAAAGACAATCTTCTGTCATAAGACAGAGGGATAATAAAGGAATGCTCGAAACACAAAACAAAAGAACGTGCACTAAAACTAGTATGTTATTTGTATCATCTGATACAGACCAAATATCATTAAAATTCCTGCAGGTTCTAATCAGAATTTGAGAGTATGAATATTAAGCAAAAAAATGGGAAAGTGCTTTATCTGACTTAAATAACCTACAGACTATCATTAGTGAAAAAAAAAGAGAACACACTCTCCTTCCAATGAACCCCCTCAGGCCCCCTCAAGCCCCAACACACACACACACACACACCCACACCCCCACACCCCACACTCAGAAGCTGTTTAGGAATGAAGTGAGATGTATGGCCTCAGCTAAGGGAACAGATCATGTTATACACTACAAGTTATTTGACTTGTCTTGACAGTCAAATGTCCTTCCTTTAAATCTATGTGACCCTTTCTCATTTTCCTACAGTGATTTCCATTTTTAGTTTAAATTGATGAAATTCACACCCCCCCCCCCCATTTCTATCAGTGAGAGTTTTGCAATTAGCAGTAGGTGTAAAAACAGGATTTCAGTTGGTGTCTGTATGTCCCCCAATTCATGCCCACTGATCCACGAGCAATTCCCTTACGAGATAATTCAATGAGGTCGATGAGAGTCTATTCTGTTCTAATCACTGGCTGAAATCATCGAGGTGTAAGACACAGCTATCGCTCCTGGCCACAGGTATTTTCATACACAGGGACATGAAGGCTCTTACAGTTTGCCTGGAGGGCTTGACAGTGCATTTACAAAGTGTAAACTACAGGGCACACTGGGTCTCTAGGTGCAGAAGGAAGTGGCTGGAGTAAATAGGAAGGCTGGATCATCCCAGAGCTTAGCCGTGCTGCAGCCATCCCTCCCTGCAGGTTTGTAAGCTGGCTGGGGAACTGGTGCTGTGTATCCACTCACACACAATCCCCAGAGCTCTTCATCCTCTCAACTGTGTGCAGTGTCTTGTAGTCTTTCAGCCACTTGAAGACTCTGAGTGCCATACAGGGAAAGTTGTGCGCCCTTTTGCATTAAATGACACAGCTAGCATCTCCTTCAAGTACCTTGCATTTATTCTTAGGGGAGAATTGTGTGTAGTAAAACATTCAGCCATGCTAGGCATTTGGCATTTTATTCCAATGTACACACTGTTATTTTTATGTTAGAGTTTACAAGGTTGAAGAAGTGTGTGTTGACCTGGTCATTTCCTTGCAGACAACAGAAGAGAAGTACTTATTTTTCAGGAAACAATTACAAAAGGAAAGGGCAATGGCTTTCCTGACCCATTCTGGTAGAGCACTTCATTCATATAGATAATGGGAAGAAAGGCATGCAGCATTTGTATGTTGGTATTGAATCATTGGTGAAGATATGGTGTGATGTGATAAGAGAGTGGATGGAATTGATTCAAAAAAAAAATCATCAAAACACACTTTCAAGCAGAGCTCTTAAGAGAGTGCTATTCCTGTATTCCCTTTTATAATTAACATTCAGTTTTTATCAGGCTTCTTTCTGAAGTCTAAATAAATGCCCCTATTGTGTGGCTTCTGGCTTATATCTTGCAGAAGACACAGGTTCTAGTTCATCATTAAAAACAAATCCTTGTTTTATGAGCCATATAAAGAATAAGGCTGCCCATGGCTATAATTGAGTTGCTGGATTTTATCTCACTTCAGTCTGTTGGGTGTCTGTCTAGCTATAAAACGAGCAATTTTACAAAGACCCTGGGGTGCACAGAGCAAGACTTTTGGCTTTCTAGTTATTTAGTTCCCTGTTTTTTCTCCTTTTTTCCAGAGGTATCAGATGCAAATTAGGTTTCTAGTCTCTCTTATCTCTTTGTTCCTTCCCAAAGAGAAGAGATTGATAGCTTTAAGAAGATCAAAGTCAACTTTCAAATGTATCCCAAATTGATAATCTCCAGACTATCATACACCTTGTACTCAGAACAAAAACCTAAAATCCATAATGACATGAGCATGATAAATATGGTTCTTCTGTTAGACTAAGTAAAAGTAGATTATACATGTTTTTTAGACTTCAAAGGCCTGTCCTGTTAGTCAGGTTTCTTTAAGGTCTCAAAGGCACTGTGCACTCCCTTTTGTGTAAGAATAATAAAAGACACTGCAGCAAGAACTTGAGAGGATCTTTTTCCTGCTAACATTGCAGTTTCAGAGATAAATGGACAAAACATCCTAAGAAAAGAAAAGTAGAGGCATTTCTAGTTTATTTAAAGCAAATACAGAAGTATAATATGCATCAAAACTGGTTTTTGCTTCATACCTGACTGTAATAGATATTAGTCTATTGTTTTAGATATCCTGGCTGAACAGGTCACTAAATAAAAGAGACAAAAATGATGGGCCCTTATAGTCTCTTCCTATGCCAAGAAAAATGAGGGAAAGAAATGCTCATTTCCAATAGAGTGCAAAATCCGCAGGTCTAATCCAAAACCAGTTCCCACTGACACTAATGAACAATGACAATATTTCCTAATGTCGATATTTTGGACTGAACTGCCTGGAGCAAATGAGACTGCAGTTGGGGCCCACAGAAAGTTGCAGGACCAGGGACATGTCAAAACCACCGGTGCAGGTCGTGTGTGCCTGCACGCTGTCCCCACAGAGCCGCTCTCCAGCAGTGGCCAGGCAGCTGGCAGGTGGCCACGGTGCTCCCTGGCTGGCAGCCAGTGGCTCTTATCTGTGCCCTGGTGAGCAGGCTGTAATAACTAATCCCAAGTTTAAGGAGAGGTTTTAGTATGAACTCTATGGGAAAAAGTGTCAGGAATATCTACATCCTCCCTGCCAGGAGTGCCTCTGATTTTTCTTTCACACAACACTTTTTTTTGGAGTGCTGAAAGGCAGATGTTTGGAGAAAAAGAATTTTTGATCTTTCAAACTGTCCTCTTCCAAACTGTCCTCTTCCAAAATGAAAGGATGTTTGTGTGTATGTGCAGGTGAGTGGAAGAAAATAATCCTATTGTTCAGCATAGATAAATACGTCTGTGCTTTGTACATAAAAGCATTTGCATGGGATAGAGCATGGTAATCTGTTTGTGGGCTAAGAAATACATTCTTTCCAACACCATGCCTTCCTGGTATAGCATTGGGTGACAATTTGATCTGGTATATGCTTACAAAATATATGTTTTGTTATTCTCTGTGCAGTGCTGGAAGCACCTGCGTATTTCCCCTATGGGAAGTCTATTGTGATGTGACAGATCTTCTCAGACAGCACTTCTGGGAAATATCAGAAACTCTACACAGCGCTAGAGAGAGAAGAAATAGAGGGGTTTGAGTGGTTTTATACTTCAAAAACTCGTAGAGAAATATATTCTGAAAACACTAGACTGTCAAAAAAATTCCCTTCATTGACTGGTAAAAAGCAGCAGCTATCCTCATGTTGCTAACTGCTGTGTCCCAATTCCCACATCTAAGGATAAGGAAATGCATTGTTCTCTCTGGTGTAGTCACTCAGCTGAGGCTGCCAGTAAAGGTGCAAATTGTTGCTGGTTGCGATTACTCGGTATCTGTTATAACATACCATGGAAAAATAAGCTCTTAATGGAAAAGTACATGAGAATTAGTGACTTTTCCATACGCACTGAAACTGATTCATGATCATAACCACATTTGAAAAAAAGCTGTATCTGTGCCAGTCTAAAGTGAAGAAGAATACAATCCAAAGAAATTAGTAAATCTGATTACCTCTGGAATGCGACTAGGCTCTAAATAAATGTTGAAAACTGAAGAGCCAATATTTTTGTTTTCAGTCCACAAGTACATTTAATTAATAGAAGATAGAAAGGAGAAGGAATAAAACTTACAGGAAAATGCAGACTAAGGAGTCATTTTCTCACTTGCCACCACTTTGACAAGAATAAGACTCTGCTTCACGTGAAGTTTTATAGTATAAGCCCCTCCTGTCACACTTTAGAGATCTGCAGAACTGGAAAGAATGAATAAGGTGGTAAGAAGTGGGGAACTGAGCTCTCATTTTCTTATCCCAGGTCTGCTGACATCTGTCCACAGTCACACAGGTGGGAAGAAGGGATTATATTTGTATGTTGCCAAAATGGCTCTGAAACATCATTGGTGGGTTTGCTCTGCTGGTTCCATCTGTCTGTGCCTCAGTGCACATGCAAGGTATTTTTAAGCCACCTGCTGTTGATACAGTGGTATCTTTTTGGTTTTGTTCTGTTTTTCCAGAGTGACATTCAGACTTGCAAGATCAAAGTATTGATCAAAATTCAGTGAAAGGCTTAGTATTATCCCTAAACCTTAACTTGCCTATCTAGATTCCCATTACACTAACCCCTGATGGGCTGGGACATTTTCTGAAGTATTCATTTCTCACCATAGTGACACCACTATTATAACTATGGATGCTGCCTTTGATCATAACAAAATTATACTCAAAATATGGACTTGTTTATTCTGTACTCAGTCTCACTCAAGGCCTGGACCCAGGTGGGCTAAAGAAGGTTGAACTAAATAACATTTTGTTCCTTCTTTCTTTTATGATAGTAAAGAAAAAAAAAAAAAGTAACAGGATGTAAAAGCGTCCACAACAGGAACTGTGATGTGTGTTATCAAACACAAGAATGTGTCCAGTAAAAAGGGCAGAGGAACACAACTGCAAAAGCTTCAACAGTTCTGTGTCTTCCAACTACTGCAGTGCCTGTTGAGCAAACTGAGAATTTACTCAAATAGCGATTTTTTCACTGATAATTAAAGTCTTTTGATTTTTTGAAAGGACAGGTAAGAAAGAACTCAGTGTCAGAGGAAGAGCTTCAAACACTAACTGTAAAGTACTAATAATTTCTATATTTTTCTATTTATCTGAGGAATCACTAATCACTTAAGTCAATATACTGACAGTGATTTTTACCAAAACAGGATTTAGATTTTACTGTACAGGGATTCTCTGTTCCATCACAGATTTTCAACATTGAAGAATTAAATCTGAAACGTCAGCTTGTATGGTAAGTTTGCAATAATGGATGTGAAACAGAGAGGTTTTTTTCACTTGTAGTGTTCCTTCTTCCAAATATCTTATTCAAAATTAGGCAAAAGATAGGAAATTTCAGGAGATATTTTGAATATTTCCAAGGGAAAGAAGAGGCTAGGATGGTTCATTCTCACCCCCAAAATATCTTGACAGTAAACAAAAGCCAAGCAAAACACTGTGAATTTTCTGCTTGTGTAATATACATAAAAGTCTGAGGGAATACAGGTGCTTGTGTATGCATACATATATATATATATGAACACAAACCAACTAAAAGAAAATGTAAAGAATCAATTGTTATAATTTCAGTATTTTAAAAATTAAATTATTCCAATGAAATTTAAATGAAATAATGATAACAAATTAATTCTCATAAATTCAGCATAATAAATTACATTTATTTCAAAATATTGTTAATAACTTATTTTTATATCAAGAAGTGAGAAAAAAGAAACTTTGGAAGATTGATAACACAATCATGTATGTAGGTATGAAAATATTACTATAAATACGAAAAACTACTTTTAAATGTGCCATATTTAACTCCCGGGAGAAAAAAATAAAACTTCCTAAGCACACAAATATAAAACTACACTTGGGGACACCTTCTATGAAACGTTACCATTGCTTATCCCAGAACTGTCCGTGACATAGCAAGACATTGTCTTCAATTTAACAGCCTTTCAGCAAAGCAAGTTGCTATCAGTAATGTTACCAAGTGTGTTTTGAATTTATGATATATATTAGCTTACTGGTCCACCTGTGATTGTAACTGCTTGGCAATCAGGAGCCAGGGAGAGCTGTTTCTTTAGAGTGATCTTCCAGTCAGGTACAGCTGTGATTTATCACTCCAGCTGTAGACTGTAACCCCTGTCGTACACAATCTATCTCCGATACCTATGAGGACACCAACATACAACAAATGACTAAAGGATTTGTAAGAACTGTGTCTCAGGCCTGGCCCACGGGATTTATGGCAGATAATTCATCAAACATGTAATCTAAAGAGGTCACAGAACATCAGACATAGTCAAACTTGAGGTCATCTATTCTTTTGGTCATAATAGATTATTTATGCCTTTGGATCTCCCCCAGTACTTCATTAGTACATGGTATCATTAGGTAGGTTACAGTAGTGAGATTCCAGAGCAAATAAACTGGTCCTGTGGTAAGCATTACAGTATAGGCATTGCTAATTATTTATTTCCTGCTGTTAAGCAGAAAACAGGCTTGACTGCCCTCACAACAGCTGCAGCATTACAATGTGTGAAACACTATGATCTTTATGTGCCTGGTCTCCTGAAGAGCTCTGGGGGCAATGGGTATTACAAGCAGGTAGACTAGTTGTCAGAAGAGCCTTCTGAAGAGTCCTAGTGCACCAGCAGCAATTAATGCAGGTGGTATTTTAGACAAGGGAGCTAATGAGCTTTAATATGCATGCAGGTGAGGGAGTGCTGAATCAGTAGAGCCATTAATGAACCTATGACAGCCTAATTAGCTACAATTTAAAATCTATGGAATCTAATCAGAAGAGCTGAACACTGCCGCAAATCTGTGTATGAATGACTCTTTCTAAATACTCCAATCTGTTGCCTAGTCACTGATTGATAGTAATTGCTTTTTTTCCTCCACTGTGTATAGGAAAATGCCCAATTTTGTTCTGATAGAGGAGGACACAACATTGAAGTTAAACGCCTAAGATGTTTGACTGCTTAAGTTTTAATCAGGAGATGTTTAAAAAAAATCAAAGTAAAATTAATTTCCAGCCCTGAATACAGATGATTAAAAATACACCACCAACTTTTCATGTATTTGGCAGGCAGAGATTATATAGTAGTTAATCAACTCCAAATAGCTTATATGAAATTAAAGATAGAACTACAGCTGAAGTGGCATAAAATACACGTATTAATATAAGAACTACTTTATATAGGAATGTTATTAAACTCCTTAGATGAATGATTTTTAATACAACCAAAAAAGAATTTTCCTATAAAAGGAGAACAATAATATCTCCTGAACGCTGTTATTAAAAAAATCAAAAATAATAAGAACCTATTATAACCCTACTACAAAACATTATATTTTCCTTTTCCAAAACCATTATGGGAAAAGGAGTATTTAGTAGTGCACAGCCAAAGTACACAACACAGCTAAAGGGTATGTCCAATATTCTCACTGAGATATGAAGTATTCTAAATGGAAGTTTTAATACCTGAAACACTGAAATTTTCCTTATGTTGATGGCTCAGATCTTACTACTTTATGCAGGTGAAATCCCATGAGAATTTTCCTTTACTAGCCAGCTATCTCTTGCAATAGTACAATAGGCAGATAAACATTAGATTGGTGAGTAGAAAGTTGCTGAAGAAATGAGAACACCATTTTTTGCATCAATTAACCAATCCCTGGCATCCTTAGTAAACACTACTGTATTGGATATGGGCGTTAAAATGAATCTACAAGGATATGCTCTTGTTTGAAGTCTTTGCTATTTTTGCTATTTTGCTATTTTTTGAGGTCATAGTGTTCTGTGTCACTACTGATATTTTCATGTAGACACAAAGTATTTGAAAGCAGGAAAAGTGTTAGAGTTTTAAGTCACCCCTAATGGCCATGAACTTAAAATTGTTACTTACTGATATTGCTATTGAATATTTATAGAATATTACTATTTATACACAGCAGGTTGATCAAGAAGGAAAAAGAGAGGGAAGGATGCTGGAAAGGAGGACTTGGGAGACAATTTACACTTTATGGATTACTCCTTTTTTTTCCATGGTGTTTGAGAACACCTGATGATCTCAATATCCCAGCTTTCCTTTCTCGCCACTATACAGGTGAATTAGGAAATACCAGGGGGAAAGTACTGTAAGGATGTTCTAGGAAGAACTATCAGCTGTGTTACTTGCTTTCTCCACAGCCTCCAAGTGACTGGATTTCAAGTAGAAATTGGTCAAGAAAACTGCATTGTTCAATATTTTAAGCTTTCTCCCCATAATATATGTTAAGCCTCTGTTTTCCAGACTTAGAAATGCATTTTCAGTGAGGCTTTTTTTTTGAAATGAGGTCACATACTTTTTCTCCAAGAAAAGCTTAGTGGGAAGTCAGTGAGAAAAGGCTCAATTGAGACACCTGCTACCTGAGAAACTCCTGGACACAATCACAGGCTTCAGGCCAGTTTTGTAATCTGAATAGCTGTTTGTGAATGTCTTTCCAGTCACGATGCACTCAGTGATGACATCCTGAACAATTCTGAATTAAGAATAACACTGAGAGAATTGCTGTCTGATCTCAGACAAATCATGGACGGAAAAAATAGTGAAATTCATAGAATCAATAATTTGCTAGGAACTATTTCCTTGGCTATAATCATCACCACTGCTCACAAATAATTTCCTGAAGCAGAAACACCAACTTTACTGCAGATGAACTTTATTTTTGGTGCTGTTTTTTAAGATCATAAAGAGATTGAAGTTTGATTTAACATAATCCAACAGCACAATCCTCTTCTTTTGATAAAGTGATCAGCCACATCTCTATAGGTTAAATTTTATACACATTTTTACCCTGCAGTTCTAGTTATTGAATTATACAATAGGGTAAGAAATAAATGAGGACTATGCCTGATCCCAAAGTCTTTATTCATGCAAATAGGAACTTGGCTTGACTTGTATGCAGAATCAATTCTTAAGAGGTTCACTGCATTTATTTTAGCTTTCCCTAAAACTAGAGAAATGTTTTAATGTCATGGACATATATGTTATAATAACCACATTTTCACACAGTAGGCTTTGGTTGATGTTCATCTTTTTCTTATCTCCTTTGCTCTCTGTGTTTATACACACATATATCTGTTTACATTTATGGAGGTAGTTACTGTGTATATAATGTGAGTTTATTTTCCCTGGTTTTATAGTAATGCTACTTAGAAGGCTCAATTCTCAGCTCATCATTATTGCTAAGACCATAGATATTTTTCAAGTCATTTTTCCTGTCTTTTTCTCTTCATACAAACAGATCAGAGCTTCTTATCAGTGTGATTTTTTCACCCACATCAAGAAGGAGCATCCAGGGCCTGACTTCTCCTGGGCTCAGTGGGGAAGGGCAGGGATACATAGAATAACTACTAGAGTAACATGTCTGAGAATAGGGGTTTCCTGTTCTTACTACCACAGAAAGTCTGGCACATTGGAATAGAAGTGAATGCTGCTGGAAGGAGTCATGGAATCTGACTTTTCTCCTTGCATAGCATCAGTAGGCGTGGTGGCTTTCCAAGGCTTGGGAAATGCATGGATAAAGCATGAAGCTGATCTAGGTCTGCTGAAACAGCAGAATCACTGTGACCTTTGTTGCCCCAAGCCTGTTCCTAAACACAGGGGGAGCTTTGGGCTATTTAGAAGTTCTCTGGGTTGACAAATGTAGCTCATACCAGTGGAACAAAAATCCTAGTGAGAGATGTAGAGCATTGTCACCGCCCTGGGAGATGGGTCGGCCTCGGGGGGTGTTCGTCCCTGCACCGGAGGCAACAGCCACCTTCCCACAGACAGGCACGGAGAAGTGTCACTTCCCGGCGGCCGCTTGGAATGGGATGCCCCACCTGGCTCAGTCTCAGCAGGCGCACCCAAAGCAGGGGGACCAGGTGGTCTCAGCCCCTCAGGAATTCCAGAGGCGAAAGAGGCAAGGGAGAGGCAAGGGAGAGGACCAGTCCGTGAAATCCTTCCGAGGTTTATTTGCCCCGAAAAGCGGTGGGGATGAACTGGCCAACGAAATCAGTGGGCTCCGAGGTTTTGAATCAGGGCGGCACAGAACAAATAACCAATAGGAAACAGACATAGAGGTGGGTTTCAGAGACACAGAACCAATAGCTGGGTTACAGAGGAGGGAACTAACAGAACAAACCTATTAACAACCGAACTTATCAGAACTTTCTGGAGAAGTGGTGCAGGCTCAGAACCGGGTCTCATCCACGGACGGGTCCTCGCTCTCCGAGTCGTCTGCCCATTGGGCAGGCATGGCATGAAAGAGAGCGGGCGGACCCCGAGTGGTCCGAGGCACCCCAACAGAGCATAAATATTTATGAGGTTCATTTTACCTGCCTGTGAGGCAATGGCCTGGAATGAAGATCCTGGACGCTCCACCTTAGTGCAGCAAAGCTGGTTGATCATTGTTGGTTTGTAAAAACAAGTAACCATGATCTGTGGGGCTAACAAGTATATCTGAGCTTACATAGTTGATGGCAAAACCAAGTTGATAACTTGGAATGACTGTGTTGTCACTTCTACCACTGTGTATCAGAACCAGCCCCACTGGGGCCAGTGGAATGACGTAACATTGTAGTAGGACGAGACCCTGGCATGCTCCTACCTGGTAATTAGTCAGTCCTTGGCTTCTTTAAAGATACTGTGCTTCCATGCAACTGGGTACCACCCTCACAGAAATACAACTGAGACATACCATGAAGGATGACAGATTCCCAGTGAAAATTGTGACTTGGCTGGAAAAGAAAGTTTTAGAACAGGTTTATCACCCTCTCCAAAACAGGCTTGCAATAAATTTAATTTAAAATATAATTTAACTTAAATAGATCAGCTATTTAAGTTGGTGAGCTTATCAACATTTAAACTTGAGGTAGCAGGGGCCTCTCACATGCTTCTGTTTAAACGCATATTGGACATGCTTGTTGAATGGGGCCAGGGAATGCGACATCATGAAGAATGAAGCCACTGGTGAATAGAGCTGTCTTTATGCTCAACTAATGCAAAGCAAGCTATATAAAACTATTTCAAAAGGACTTGTTTCCCCGCCTTGTTTGAAAATAATTCTCTTTATTTATTTCACACAGTGGAAATTTTAGTTTTTATAGCATATCCTGCTGGTGCATAGTTGAATAAATTTATTTTAAGCTGGCTGGTAAACTGTTTCCTTTCTGTACATCTCTGGTGATGCATTTTTTAATAAATTATTTTTAAGGTGGCTGTTCCAGCATTTTTCTTATTTCCTGCTGTGGAGATGAGTGCTCTAATAAACAATTTTTTGAAGTGGCTAGTTTTGCATGTTTTTCTCCTGTATCCTGCTGTTACAGTGCTGTAAGCTTGTTACATGTTCATTTGTTTTAAATAGCTCTTGTTCCTTGGTTTTTTTTGAAATTATTCTTGTACATAAGCCTTCATTTTGAGAATTTCTTTCTCTCTTCTAAGTAAAACTAAATAGTAAAAGGCAGTGGAACAGACTTTTAAAAAAATGTTGGTATTGCAATTCACAGGAGTAACTAATCTGAGGACTCAGTTGTAATAGCATGTAACTCTTCCATACCAAGTTACAGCATTGACCACTACTAGATTCAGGCTTGTCACATTTTCCCCAGCTTAAAGTCATTCTAATTACCTTGGTGGAGTTTACCACAGATGGGCAGCTCACATGGAACTATGACAGTTCATCTGATCCATGTAATGTTTCAGGATGTGTTAACTCAGCCATGGGTTTGAATGCTGACCTCGTAGCAAATAGTAAATGCCACCATATTGAAACTCTTCCTAAATTTGAGTTCCATTGATGACTGTCTTGTCAATATGACACAATTTCTAGAAATGTTGCTATGTTTTGTATGGATTTTTACAACTTTTTTGAAAACCTGACCAGTTTAATATTTCATTTTTTAGTGAAAGCTGTAATTTTCATCTCCCCAGAACAGGACTTAAAAGGGTTGAACAATTTAGAGTAGAATTCAATATTTCATGTAAGGTTGGCAGTTGATATGTATTTTGGTTTGGAATAAACAGGGGGAAAAAAGATAAGTTTTTTCCAAAGGAAAAAAAAATTTAGTGATTCATCAGAAAAAGCAGTTAAATGAGAATTCCAGTATTCATTCAGCCTCTCTAGTGGATTACCAGGATTTTCTTAGCAGACCAGTGCTGTCAAACCTAGAATCAATGGAAGAATCAAAGGAATAGCACTGTGAGATCAGAATACTTACACGAGTAAAAAGAGAGGACTAGAGATTTGCAATTATGAAAATAAGGAAAAGCCCTATAGAGTTTGAAAGGTTTCACATCAGTCAATGTAATTATCTAGAGGGTCAATACACAGCTGAAGCTAAACATTTTGGTTCTTAATAGTCTCTGGGCCTTAAAAAAACAAAACAAACTACAAAAGAATCTCAGAGGTGTGAAGTATTTACTTGCTCTCCAGAGGCCTGTCTTGCTAAAGAGAACACCTAGATACTTAAATTTTGAGCAAGTGAATATATGTGAGACAAATCCTACTTTTTAATGGAATTGTGTGAACATAGGTGCATTACATGAGAAAGAAAAACAGTTAAAGAGACTAGTGTCTACAGCCATTTCTCAGGTTAGGTCCATCTTCTATGTTGTGATTATACTGGTTCACTGAATTTCAATGGAGTTCTGGCAACACTAAACTGAAGAGAAGATTCAGTGTAGTTAAGTGTGAATAGTTTTTTAGACAGTCTCAGTGCTGGTTTCAAAGAGACAGCTTAATTTAACTGACTTCTGCTTCTCTGATGAGCAGTGGCTTATGATGGACCACAGTTTGCCTATTGAGGATGCACGCTCTGGTTTTATCTCCCCCATAAATAGTTACTGTGTAGTGTATAAACCAGCCCTTGGACAGAAGTAGCCATAAACAGCACAGTGATCTGTTCTAACAAGTTTTCAAGCAGTTACTCTGGCCAGAGAAGATTAAGACAGAAAGGAAACTCCCTCATGCCAGATACTAGACAAAGATGTGGAATCAGAACATAAACATTGATACTTGGTCTCAGGGGGTGCCTTTTGCAGGCCAAGAACCTGAACAACTAGAGCTCAATTTGTTGAACCCCTGTCCTAGTTTTGCATTGTGTTTCATCTCGCTAAAATATATTTACCTACAGATTAAACCATGCAGCATACTGAATGGAAGATATCTGTTCAAATACTCCTGTATTCAACCATTCACACTTCTCTGTGGTAGGGATTCAAGTTCATTGAACAGTGCAGAGAGTTGAAAAATCAGTTTTCTCTTAAGAAAAGGGCATATTGTGTAAAAATCTGATCGCAAAACCTTCTTGGAGAAGACAGACAAAGACCTTTTATATATAAAGCAGCCTTCATAATTACTGCTTTGTATTTGCAGAGAATTCGAAGAATCTTTGAAAATAAAGTACTTTTGAAGGCATTTATTTGCTTTACTTTCCATTTTAATTTCTGTCCTCTTAAAATTAACTCCTGAAACTCAATTTAATGCTGCATGGTCTGCAGGTAAACAAAATACATTTGTCTGTATATCTGGTCATTTTCATAAGCACAAAAAAAAATCTTATTATTTCAGATTATGTGTACATTCTGGCATCTAATTAAAGCAGATTGAAAAGTGCTCTCACTTGTGGAACAGCTCCTGAGGTGATTTAAGTAAAATTCCAATTCTAGTTTGAAACAGTTTGTTTTCATCACACAGAATGCAAAACTTTGTTTCCCAGTCAAAGTAAGACGAACATTTCTACTGACATCTGAAGAGCAGACGAAATGGAAGTGGAGTTAGAAAGAGGTAGTGATGAAGTTTTTCCACCAGAAGACCCTCATCTTCAAAAAAGAAATGGAAACAGACATTTTGAAAGTCAAATCATCTGTCAGGAAATTAATTTAAATGAAAGTTAAAAACCAAAAAAGTTTAAATAATTCTTCAAAGCTAAACGTACTGTTCAGGTTGAACTCTTCTTGATAATCTCAGCTTGAGTGGAAGTGCTGTATTTTCTTATTTGGGCCTCAATCCCACTCTAATTCTCGTCTTTTAGTCTATCAAATTTCTTGCTACTTCATAAAAATGTGTTTTCACATATTTCCTGGCTAATGTGTTGGGAGAATCACAATTTGTTTTGTGTCAGCCTATCTGCTTATACTTCTTGTGAAAGGAAGTTTTAGTATACTAATTATAATTAGAGGGCTCCACAAATTATTTTGTTTTGCTATGCTATGAACAGCTAGACATATATAGGGAATGAACGTACATGCTTTGATTCTATAGGAAACCAAGAAAAAAAGGCACGCCTTATTGGAGAAAATGGAAAAAACCAGGTGCTTGAATATCATGGTGATAAGCTGTGGTACAAATGGGTGATTACTGGAGATCAGAGTATATGCCAAATTGACTTACCCTGATGCTTGAAAAATTTGCTGTGTTTTTATGCAGTGTGAGCATCTTACTTGTTTAGGATAAGATATTTTGATATCATTTTTTGACTAGAAAGAATCTTTTAGTCTAGACTATGTAGGAAAATTTATCAACCTATGAAAGAAACATTTTACAGACTTACTGAAATATTAAAGCTGTGACTACTGCCAGAGATATGATTAAAAATATAAAAATTTTTCAAAGACTGTAGCTATCATTGCAAAGCAAATGAATTTGAGCCACTAATAATACCATGCATTACCTTGCACAGCCTCTATCTTTCTAATTTTTTTCTCACTTGAATATGAAGATATCCTGTGTGATTGAACGATCAAATACTGAAGAGTCAGCATTGCTGCTGCATTTGAAAGAGCTACGATGAGAACTTTATTATGCACATCTGAAAAGCAAAATCAGTAATTACAAACAACTTACAGGACAGCTGAATGTAGTTAAATCATTTACTTGCAATATACCCACAATCTTAAAATGCTTTAATATATAAAAACATGTTCAGCAGCTGCAGTGCTTTTATTGACATATATTCTCTCCTAAGCCTGTGGCAACTCCACTTTTTAGGAAGGTGTATGTGTTCCTTTGTAAGCAAAAGGTTACCACAGGGGAAAGGACAGCTGTATGCTTGATAGTTTCTTGAAGCTACTCTGGTCCTGGTCAATAGAGCAGAGAACTGTGGAACACAATGAAGATAGTGTTTCTTTCATCATCTTACAGATTGCCCATGTGATCTTAAGTGTAGGGAACAATAAGGTTGTTATATCAAAATGAACCTCTGAAATAGGATTAAAACATGCTACTATTAATGGATAAAACAAGTCTGAAGATACAGAGATAATCAGAGATGCATAGACATCTCTACATATCTCTCATCATGTCTACTAATGGCTCATTACAGCTGTATTTCCAGCCTTCTCTTTATAGAACTACATTTGGAATTTTATTAAAAGCCATAAGAAGCAGGAGACACATACCTGTCACATGGGAAATGCTGGGTTAGACAAAAGTTAGGAATATTTTTCTATGAACATATGTTGACTCTTATATCATAGTTTTAATGTTGAAATTTCTTGAATAACATGTACTGGTGCCTTCACTGAAGGTTACTTATTTCTGTTTTAAAGTCAAGCTTCTGAGCTCTTTGAAACATGGTTATGAAGGAAGTAATCTGCTGGCGGTTTTGAGACTTAAAACCTGTAACCTTGGGAGATCTCATGTCTGCCTTTCAGCCACCAGTATACTCTGAAGCAGAGCGGCATTAGCAGCTGTAAATCCAATCTCACTGTAGTTTAGCCACTCTATTCTTCTTCACTGGTAATTACACCATAGGAAATAACTATTTAAATGGAATCTTGTGCTATGATTACATTTTTCAAAAACTGATTACAACATACAAGACAATTTTCAATTTAAACTTCCAAGTTTTAATTTAAAACAACTTTATAGTAACAATTTAGACCTGAGATGTACAGACATTGAAGTGAGGCAACTTACATTCCAGTTATTTGTGCTGCATCTACATAAAAATATTTCTAGTATTTCTGAAGATTAAATTCTGCCAACCAATGACTAATCATCAGAGTTGGGTAAAGATTTCATAATGAGCAAGTAATTAGGAAAACTGCCTTTTTAGTGAACTACACACATGCACATTTGAAATTTCTTAAACTAGATCCCTATTAGATCCCTATATTCAATTTTATCTTACTTTACAAGTAAATTTACCTGGCCATACCAAAACTCTGGTATGGTGTACTGTGAGATAACCCCTTATAACTGTCTACTGAGGTGACTTATGTTCCTGACCTACATGACACATGATCAAGAGCAAAGCTATTATCCTTATCCAAGAGACACAAAATCCTTACCGCGTACCCCAGGCACTTGCCAAAACTCTGTGAGCAATTCGCAGAGGTATTTACCAAAGTTTCCAGCGATCCTAGCAGTCTCCTCTAGGATGAGATTAGCCTAGGCCTGTGGTTGGGATGATGTGGTGACATTTGTCTCAATTACTGCTGCTGGATCACTGACTTCTGCAGTTAGGTATCCAGACTGCCAGAGTCCTACGATGGGATGGGAGGTTATTTTCCAATCCAGTTGTGGCTTGGCTGTCCTGATACATTCAGTTAAAATGTTAAACCTGGGTTCATTTCCCTAATTTCTGGTTGCTAAACAGAGGGATGTAACATAAAATATCATGGCAACAAATTGTAGTATTCGGTAATGTTGAGCTTCAAGAAATCATTTTACAAGAGTTACTTTCACTATGAAAGATGCCTTATAGAGTCACATTTATTTTCTTACCTCACGGTAAAAAAAAAGTATTTCTCTAGATACCATAGACAGGAATGTATTTGGGTTTACGTACATATGGTTATAAAGATTACTTTTGCAAGATGACTCCAATAAAGAAAAAGAGACAATTAGAAGAATTAAACATGTATAATATGATCAATAAAAACTACTTTCTGATAACTTCTGAAACTTTTTGAGTTTAGCCATTCACCACATTTGTACATAGATAAGGTTTATGGTAGCGTAGCAACTTTATTCTCCTTTCATTTGAATCAGATTACTGACTTCAGTGAAATATGTCTAAGTTTATATTATTGTCAAAGGAGAAATGGCATGGTGTACCAGTTTTTACCGTCTCGTTACATGGCAATTTATGAATCGTTGCTCTGTAACATTTTGTCACAGTTTGGTAGGAATAATAATTATTTTACATCCAATCACCATAAAATTATTTTTAAGGATTGAATATAATAATCTCCATACTGACTAGTCAAGTGTTAGTTAAAAGTGGCATTTGTCCAAGAAAACAAGAGGAAAAAAAAGTGGGTTTTATATTTGGAATAGAAGAATAATATATTATCTAGGGCTTCCATACACTGATCTATGATCATATGGAGTGTCAGGTAAAAAAAACCAAAGAAGTAAAAATTGAATAGAAATACAATGTAAACTCAAACAGTGAACAGCTGTGAACACCTGTTCTGTGAAAAGTATGATGTACAAAACCATTATCAATAAAAAAGGTCATGAGCTTGATTCCTTACCCTTAAACGGACTAATCTGACCAGACCCATCTGTGTCAAGTCCTCTGGGCAAGAATATTTTATTGTTGAATGGCATTTGTCCAGTCAGCAGTGAAATGGGTACCAGCAAGAGCCAAATAAAGCAACAGGAGATCACTCATCTGATATCCTGGAGACCTTCTGGCTTAGGGGCATTCCTCAGTAGGAGATTTTCACCACTTGCCTGTTATAACACAGCATGCATGGGTCCATTTGTAAAATAAACACATTCATTGCAAAAACTACTCTGAGTGTGGCTGCTATTCCATGTCGTAGTAGAGAATCATCATCATCATCAACCCTGTTCAAGCAGTTTCAGGGGAATAGGGATTTACAGATCACACATAAAATTTATAGAAATTTATCTTTCCGGAGACCTTCTTGAAGTTAAAAGGAACGGTTAGCAAGGTACTAGGTAGGACTTCTCCAGTAAACCACAGGAGGCTATGGTCATCACGGTATATTTTAATATTCAAAATATTTTGTGTTCACTGCTGGGAAAAAAGTGAGTATTTATGACTGCTTTAGAAAGGAACATGGCTATTATAGTCCAGTGCTTTTCTTATTTATCTAAGAACAAAGGCAAGGAGCAAACAAATTTGCCAAAAGTAGGGCAAAAAACCCATTTTCTTCCTCAAACTAAGATTCCTGTTAGCTTAATCACACATTATAAGGAAGAAGTGTGAAACTGAAAGACAAACTGAACACACTGATGTAAACAGAAAATTCAGAAGCATATACACTACAGGCTTTTACTGTGAAACAGGTGTTGGTCTTCTATCAGCAAGAATGCTGTGCATTAATTTTGCTATGGAGTAACAAAGATGTTAACTAAAACTTTGTTTCTATTACAGCTGATTACATAGCATCCAATATCCTAAGAATACTCCACTCTGAAAAAAAATCTAAAAAATATCAAATTACTTAAATTATCCTCAGAGCAATTTATGTCTTTAAATACAAACATAACAGTAGAAGTAGTTACTAAAATGATGAAAAGGAAATCAGATAAGGCTGCCAATTTTAATGAATCTCAGTAGTACATTATAAACCATGCCCACATTTCCCACTTCCCATCACTGATTCTTGTTATGACTAATTTGTTTAGTTTTCTTCCACAAAGGAGCTAGATATCACAATATGACTACAAGAAGGTAATTTAAGAGACAAATGTCCCAGCTACATATTTCTTTCCCTCCCTCCCTGCCTCCCACTAAGTATAGAGACAGTATCACCCTTACCATGGAAGGGTAGTCTCCTATCCTGCTTCACAAATACTTAATTCTGTTTATATGGGGACAATAGTCATTCTTTAGAATGACTGTAAAAGGCACAAATTACTGCTAAAGTTCGGTACTTTTTGCTAGGATTCATATAATCCTTTCAACAGACACAGAAAAGGCATTTGACTATGTTGAGGGGCTTTATTTCAAAACACTTTATGTACGGCACATGCCTTGTGGTCCACTGGTAGAAAATCAAATCAGTTTTCTTGGTTATCACCTCATCAGTTCAGGATGAGTCTTAGTCACTCTAAAGACTACAGCTCCTAAACAATTGTCATCTAGTTTCAGTACAGTAACAGCTAAGAGACATCAAAAGAGATCCAGGAATCTGCCTGTAGTGCATCAGCTTCAATAACAGTATGCAGGGAAGTTTTGGCATCTTCAAAGGCAAAGGCCCTCAGTAGAAAGGGCCAGTTCATATCAGTTTAGCTTGCAGTTGCCTAAAGCTAGCAAAGAAGGAGAGTGGGACTGTGTTTTTATCACAGCCACTCTCTTAAGACCGCCTGTAAGTAAACCTGGTCTTCTCCTTGTCAATCTTCTTGAACTTTTTGGGAAGTCAGATGTCAAAAACTCCTAACATTTAAAGACTCATAAACACATGCATCTAAAAGAAAGCAAAATGTATTTTCAGGCAGCATGTATCAACAATTTATACAGAATAATCTGGTATGGAACACACTCATTCAAACCTGAATGCTCTTAAGCCTGATGATACTCCTCCAGAGGTCAGTAGAATATATAGGAGTACATCACTTTCTACTCATAGTTGAAGTTACCTAACAAAGAGACAGAACTGCAAAGTGTGGATTGGATCAGAGAGTGAGTACAAGGCAGTTTTATAAAGAAATTCTTTTTTTTTTACCTTGTGGGTGGTTAACCCCTAAAGCACCTTGCATGGAGAGTTAATGAAACCTTGATCTTTGGAGGCATTCAATACTCAACTGGACATGGCCCTGTGCAACCTGCTCTAATTGGACCCAATCCAATTCTGTCAGGATTAAGGGTGGGATTTGGACCTCCAGAAGTCCCTTCCAAGCCCAATGTTTTTGTGATTCCAAGACTAAATATGACTCTATATTCCACTGTTCAGTAATTTAGCTAGGAAAGAGCAATCTTGAGTTCTAATTACTGCTCCCCAATTCTTATTTAAATTAAATATTTCAATAAAAAATATACATTCAATATAAAACCAGGAGGAAAAAAGAAGGAAACAGGACAGAAGTCTTTTCTTCAACATCTTCATAGATTACTTGGATGCAGGACTCAAAGTTTACTAAGTGAGTTTATTGATAATACTAAATTGGGAAGAACCTTTGAATTCCTCAAAGGCAGAGATGCCCTGCAGAGAGACCTTGACAAATGAGAGGACTGGGCAATCACCAGCTGTACCGAGTTTAACAAGGGCAAGGGCCAGATTCTGAACCTGGGACACGGCAATCCTGGACGGATGGACAGACTGGGGAATGAGATGCCGGAAAGCAGCTCTGCAGAAAGAGACCTGGGGGTCCTGGTCGATGGGAGGTCCAATATGAGTCAGCAGTGCCCTGGCAGCCAGGAGGGCCAACCGTGTCCTGGGGGGCATCAGGCACAGCATCGCCAGCCAGGCAAGGGAGGGGATTGTCCCGCTCTGGTCTGCACTGGGGCAGCCTCACCTTGAATATTGTGTGCAGTTTTGGGTGCGTAATATAAAAAAGCTGTTAGGGAGTGCCCAAAAGAAGGCCTTGAGTAGAAGCCATATGAGGAGTGGCTGAGGTCACTTGGTCTGTTCAGCCTGGAGAAGAGGAGACTGAGGAGACGCCTCATTGCAGTTACAACTTCCTTTGGAAGGGAAGAGGAGAGGCAGACCCTGATCTCTTCACTCTCGTGATCAGTGACAGGATCTGAGACAATGGCCTGAAGTTGTGTCAGGGGAGGTTTAGGCTGGATATTAGAAAAAGGTTCTTCACTCAGCAGGTGGTTGGACCCTGAAATAGGTTACCCAGGTAAGTGGTCACAGCACCAAGCCTGAGAGAGTTCAAGAAGCGTTTGGACAATGCTCTCAGGCACATGGTATGATTTTTGGGGTTGTCGTGTGCAGGGACAGGGACTGAACTTCAGTGATACATGTGGGTCCCTTCCAACTCCGGATATTCTATGATTCTGTGATATGAGCAGATTCAACTAAAGTTTTTGTCTTAATCTCTTTCATATAGCCATTTAAGAAAGATCAAAAGTGATATGCTAAAATAATCTAAAATGAGAGAAAAGGATGTTTGCATAGGAGATGAAGAATTCAAGTCCATATCTCCTTCAAAAGACCTGTCTATTCACACACTTGTTAATTGTGGTAGCCATTGGGTTTGCAGTGAAAGGGAAAAAATAAACTCTCCATCATTGAGCAAGGCCTCACCTATAATAAATTAAAAAAAAATAGTTGTTGTTGGAAATGGAAGAAAACCACTTAGGGCAATATACATTCTCAGAATCTTGATGGAATCTAGACATGACTTACAGTACTTACTTGATACATTACTATTTGGGGATTTAGAGCAGCTGAATTCTAGTGAATGAGAAATCAAACCTTGTTCCTATGACTTTGTTCATCAGGTTTTCCTGTATTTCATTCTTCTGTACAGAAAATACATCCAGAGACTGTTTACCATTAAAAGTTTAATAGTTTAATTAAATTTTTTTTAGCCTGACAGCTCTTAATTTAGCTGGTTGCTTGTTCAGCCTATTATTTTTGTATTAACCAGCATTTCTGGCTTCCTAATTGTTTCCCATATGGCCACCAGTATCAAATGATAGGCTCAAGTTATCTGCAGCCAACATAAATATTCTCTGTGTAGAAAGCTACTAACTTGCTCAGAGAAATCTACAAAGTTATTGTCATGAACTCACTCTTGTAAATCAGCATTTTATTCTTCTATTTATCTTCATTCTATACCAACGTTTACTGTGCGACACAAATTAATATCTTGTGTGTTACAGGTATCGTATAACTTATATTAGTTTCCTAGATGCAGGTACCATTTTGTCATTCCATTGTTGTGTAACAGTGTTGCTGACCTGACATTATTTTAAAGCCTTTTTACGGAATCTTTGATTTCATGTTGCAGTTATTTCAGAAACCTAGTATTGTCAACACTTTGTGTCCATGCTTGAGTATAGCAAGCATTTTGAATTTTCTTTCACCTGATTATGAAATTGTTTCTTTAAACTTATTCCTAGTAGCCATCTCATGATGTCCTTATAAAAAACACTCCAAAAAACCAAAAAAACCCTCAAACTAAATTATATTTAATATCAATGAAACATTCTCTTTTTATGCCTCACTTCCCCTGCTCATTCCTCATCATTCATATGCCTAATTTTCTTTTTGGTTTAATATACTTTATAAGCTATATCTCAGATTTTTTTTTAGCAATTCTACACCCCATGGCCTTCATGAAACAGCTTTCTTTGCTAATGGTATATTTTCTATTCATAAGGGACATGAAAATTCTCAATGGATTTAAAGTATGTACAAGTTCTTTGGGGTTTAAAATAAGTATCAAGAGTTATAATGCAATAACTCTGATTAGAATAAATTTGAGAACCATAATCTGATTAGCATATAACCTTTCAAAACAGAGAAAAGTTTTTTATATTTGCTACTGAAATTAAGAGGCAGTGTTCATGATTCAAATAACTGCAGCTTTATCCTATTTGTACATACTTCTAGGGCATTTCCTAATGTTACATAGTTTTCTTAGCTCAAAACATATTGTAATGAGTATTGAAATGAATATGACAATTCTATTCCAAAGCAAAACTAAAGGCACCAAAAAGTGTTTTATTTTTCCTGAGAACAAAGCCAGATATTTGAAGGAGAGAGAAAACAGAATTATCTTAAAGCAAAACCGCACTGAAAATGTATTGGAAGAGGTCCTGAGCAAGAATATGCTACATGTAGGACAAGTTTGTGCACTGTCTCTTTCCCATTACAATTTTTCATGCCAGGTTTCTCCAAATAAGACTGAAGAGAAGCTTGAATCTAAGTTCTCTTTAGTCCAGGCAAAGGTATGTACACAACAGTTTTAGCAGACTTGTTCTGAGGTATGTGAATGCCCCTTGTTCTTTTGACTGGGTATATCCCAGCTTACTCTGGGACATATAAATCTTCAATGTGAGGAGTCTACACTCAGCAGAGCCTACTACTTTTAGAGAAAAGTGATTGGGACCCTTTAGGTCATTACAAAAATGAAAAATATTAAAATTATAGGTTGAATACACTGAAAATTTAATTCTTAATTTCATTTTCAGATGTAAATTAACTTTTTCCTCAAACCAAAATTTTAAAGAAAATTTAAATTTTGAGAAAATTGCATTTTCTCTCAGAAAATCATTTGTGTGGTGTTTTCCTCACGAGCCTTAACATAAATTAGCTACTAAAGTATTTTTTCATTGAAATCAATAAGAAAATTATTGACAACAGAATTGTTATAGTTTCTCAAGTTATTTTTTCCATGACTTCGTCTGCTGAACCTTGAACACATGTGTATTTTTCGTCACCTAATATTATTAGTTTGTGATATAGTGGTGTCTACATGTTTCAAAGTGAAACTGGGTTTGCATTGTGTTGGACATTTTGCTGCTGTACAAAAAAATACTGGGTTTGGAAAGTTACTATTTATATGGCAGTGGCAAAAGATGGCCAGGAAAGTAGACAGAGAAGACTTGCTAATCACCCACAGAATCTCTGACGCCAAAGGGTAGAGAAACCAGGTCAGGAAATGAGTAGTATTCAATAGACCACACTTAAAACTATTTCTTGGCCCAGAGAACGTGAACTACCACTGTTCCTAGCCGCTGATTCTTTACTTTTCTAGCGCTGAATTGCCCAGTTTTTGTTGAATTCATTCTTTCCAACCTTGTTTCTCTCACAGGAAGTTTTTGCCCTTTTTTTGAAAGAACTTCAATTAGAAGGAAAGGCAAACAATAAATATAAAAAAAATCCATTCCACCAGAGTCAGAGGTAAGGCTCATACTGGCATGAATAGACACAGTTGGTTCAACACTCAGTGCTTTTTAAAAATCTCACTTTTTCAATGGTGTGTGAACAAAGGAGAATTTTGTTTCCAAACATTTAAGTAGTGAATCACAAAAAAAAATGAAGGAAAAGAAGACAAAAGAAATCTAATCAAAAATAAAATGCATTTCATAAACAAAACTGAGTGGATCTGTTTAAAACAAAGTTTGTAATTTCAGTAATTGTGCTCTGGAACATGTTTTTGTTTCTGTTGATATGTGCCTTCAGCTATGTGCAGCTGAGTGTCACTCTGCTGACTTATGCTGAGAGGATGGTAAGGAAGCACTTGATACAAAGCACCCTAGGCTTTTTTTATCCATCCTTCCTATAAAACTCCAACAGGAGAACCTCTGAAGTTTTCAAATGCAGTAACTAAATTGGAAACAGAGCCTTGTAAAAATGTGTTCTAGTGGCCTGTCTGTTCTTGGTAGTCTGTAAAAAATTTAATATAAATAGAGTTTACCGAGACCCCTGAGCAGGAAGAAGCTCCGGAACTTGCACCCTGTACCCTCTAGCCTCTTTGTCTCTCTTTGCACTTGCTAGAGTAGTTCTTCTTGGTAAGTGTTGTTAGCTCCCATATATTTACTTTTTTGCATCCTCCTCTTAGCACTCTGTAAGCAAAGGATATAGTCATAGATTCATTGAATTGTTTGGGTTGGAAGGACCCTTAAAGATCATCTAGTTCCAACCCCCTGCCATGGGCAGGGACACTTGTCACTAGACCCGGTTGCTCAAAGGTTGCATCCAATCTGGTCTTGAACACTTACAAGGATGGGGCATCCACAGCTTCTCTGGGCAACCTGTTCCAGTGTCTCATCACCCTCAGAGCAAAGAATTTCTGCCCTAACATTTAATCTCAATGCACCCTCTTTCAGTTTAAAGCCATCAGCTACATGTCCTTGCAAAAAGTCCCTCTCTTGCTTTCTACAGGCCCCTTTCAGGCACTGGAAGACTGCTATGAGGTCTCCCCAGAGCCTTTTATTTTCCACTCTGAACCACCCCAGCTCTAAGCCTTTTGTCTCAAGAGAGGTGCTCCAGTCCTCCAGTTATCTTTGTGGCCTGCTCTGGGCTTGCTGTGTGACTTGCACTTGCATCATGCCCTGATGTTGCAGGCCCCAGAGCTGGGCACAATATGCCAGGTGCAGTCTCACCAGGGCAGGGTAGAGAGGTAGAATCACCTTCCTTGACCTTTTGATACAGCTGGCTTTCTGGGCTGCAAGCATGCACTGCCAGATCACATCCAGCTTGTCATGTACCAACCACCCTCGGTCTTCTCCACATCTGCTTTCAATCTTTTCTCTGCCAAGCCTGTATTTATGCTCGGGATTATCCCAGTGCAGGACCTTGCATTTGACCTTGTTGAACTTCATGAGTTTTACACAGGTCCACCTCTCAGGCCTGCCAAGGTCACTCTGGATGGCAGCCCTTCTCTCCATATAGAGATCTACTGTCTGTGTGTTTGGTTGTGACCTACTGTGTTACACACACTAATATGTAAGAAGTGCAAGTCTTTCAACACTCTTTTTTCTAAGAGTAGTTTGTGCCTCCGTATACGACAGTCCAGCCTGCAACAAGGCTTTTTCAAAACTTAGAATTTATATAGTTAGGTCAACTCCTGATAACCTGAGCATGATGAGCTTTGGTGAACTCTTTGTAAGTCTAACCTGCATCCTGGAAACAGGTTCTTTGGTTGAGAACTGTCTCAGTGTTGACTTATTACTTACTGTTGCTCCCACTTTGTATAAGATCAGGTACTGAGGGTGGTACCTGAACCTCCATAACAGTATTGTGTTACAGGGCATGGTTAACTGGTAACTACACTATCTTCTACCATCTTTTCACCTGCTATAGCAGAAAAGATATGCACACAAATGTCTCCAATCTATTATCATGAAAAGAGAAAGATAAAAGAGAACAAGATAAGTAATTGAACATTTATGGTTTGATTTTTTTTAAAACTAATTTATGGAACTTGACCATCTTCTTAACTTTACAAGCATATTGTTTTATGTGTAAACAAAGATCTGCAAAGAGAAATGAAGTGATGGAATTATACTAGGTCATTCAGTTAATCAAGCCATGAACACTGTTAGTTCAGGTAGAAATGAGTGTTCTCTGATCTTTAGATTTTTTGATGGTCACAAATGTATTTTTGTCTTTTTTTTCTGCAGATGAGACAATAATTTTTAATTAAATTTGACTATAGTTATTTCCATAAGTATCCATAAGCATCTCATAAAACGTTAACATATATGGTCATATATATGGTCTGTATGTAGAAATTCTTTAAAAATTTATTTTGTATCTTTTCAAATTAAGGACAAATATATAAAATAGCCAGTTCACAATGAGTCCAAACAAATGGGATTTTGTTTGTAAATTCCTGGTATAAAGTAAGCAGGTGGAATTGTAGCATGAAATCATCAACTTAAGTTTCAGTTCAAAGAGGCCAAATTATTAGTTCAAACATTTAATAGAATTTGCATAAATAAAATAGAACTGCACAGTCAATTTCCATAAGATCCTATACAGTTCCTGAAATATTCAAGATCTCTGCAAAATTTGGCTAAATTCTTTAGTATGTTTGAAAATCATTACCTGGGGATAAACCCTCTTGTTCCCTAAGAAAATAAACTTAATAAGTGCTACCTGATCTTAAGCCTGTTCAGGATTTTATGTTTCTGTTTAGAGTCCTTACTTCAGTGAAGCGAGAGGACAATTAAGAGCAAGTCCAGTAGCAGGAACTAAAAAATTTAAAAATTAGGATTTTTAAGTATGCAGCTCTACAGTTTTTGGTGTAAAGTTCTGATCTATTAAGGGTAAATTCTTCTGTTCACAATTGAAACTAGGGACTTACATTTATGACATCAAGCTGTGCAAATCTTTGTTCTCATTGTAGTAGGCTTTTAAAAATAAACCATTTTACATGCCCTGCGAATTAAAGAACTAATGCAACACTAGGATTTTTTATTTTTCTTTTTAATTCTTAAAAGTGATGTGTTTGCATTTATGTTTCCTACATAACAGGCAAAATGTGTGTCTTTTTCTTTTGCAAACAGAGTCAAATACGGCACAGTAGGGAACAGCAGATGTTTTTTAATGCTAAAAGATTTTTCAAGTAATTTGACTTGATTTATAGACTTGGTATATAAATATAGACTTCTTGCACGTGGGTGGAATTTCATTCATTTAACAATAATGAGAATTTCTTCTGACCTTGTAATTTAAAAGAACAACATATCCGTGGAAGGGAAAGATGACAATTTTATTTAAGGGCTCAAATGAATTTTTTTTGTGGAAGACACAAAGCACCTTTGCATGGGACTACAAGAATCCTCTATGAATAACAGAATGTTGGTTGTTTTGGTTTTTTTTATTGTGCTGGTAGTGCATGAGGTGTGTCAACTGGTTAAAGAGGTTATTCTTTTCTTCTTATTTTCTTATAAGTTTTTTTTTCTTGTTCTTTTATAGGAAGCATAGAAAACTGTATTCTGAAAGTGAAAATGATCAGCTAATATCAAAATTAGGTGTAGAAAGATTAGCAAATGCTAGAACTGTAGCTCCTTGTGCAATCTAAATTTATTAGCAGTGTGCATGTGTGTTAAGACAGCCATTACTTTTTCATGAGACTTTCATAGATAAATTTTGGAAAGAGATATTTTGAAGTCAAAACTTGTCATTTGAAAATGTCAAAACAAAAACTTTTAGCTACATACATTGAGAAATATTTTTCAAACAAAAAGAAAAAAAAAAAGTTGAGTTGTTCAAAACAGAATACACAATATCTCTCCCTGCTCTCAGAAAGATCTCTGTACCATGACTCAGATGATGAAAGCCCGTTTTGTCACCAAGATGGTGAGTTTTCAGTGCTTCCTCAAATATCAGGTTTCGTAATGGTTTGTACCTTAACTCTGAAAACAAGTGTTTGACCTAAATCAAAGGGTTTTTTTCTATTGATTTTTTTCATAAAAAATATATATTTACGTGTGTAATAAATATGAGAAGTAAGTTGAATGCTGAACACTATCAAAATTTGGCTGTGTTATGAGACTGTATGCATTAGGACATATCAATTTAATATGTTCTGTACTTCTATTTGTCAAGGATTCTCTCTTTAGGAGAGATTGCAGTCTTTGTATATTTTACATGGTGATTGAAGTAAAAAAAATACTTATCCTATCAGGTTCAGATTGTTCCTAGTACACTTTCCAAATAAATTTGTTTGCTATTTTATGAGCTGATAAATTATTTTGGCAAATTCTGTTCCCCTCGTAGAATAACTATCTTGCATTTTTCACACAGTACCTTTTATTGACTTAAGGGAGGTAGCCTAGATACCTTTAATGGTTGTTGCCAGATGCTGCAAACCGTCTTAAAAAAAAATACCAAGGTTTCTTTGTTAGAGGTTATTAACAGGAATACAGGGAAATGTATAGAGGCTTGACCACCAGGGGATTCAAAGATGCTAAATTCATTCTTTATTTGCATTCAGAAACACAATGGATTGGGAATAAATTTTGAATCCTGGGAAAGGTTTCAGATATTTCAGGTGAAATTACTTCTGTTCTGTATTTCACTTTCTGCTACTTCTGGTTTGCAGAAACTAATGGCACCTTGTGAGCTGTGAGTCACGGAGGGAGAATAACATATATGGAGTAAAGGAAAAAATTACCCTTCAAAGCTACTGGAAAGGGTATTGCTGAGACACTTCAAAAGGAGGCCCAAAAGGTAAGCTTTTCACTTCATTAATTTTAAGCTGTTCCCTGCCTGAAACCTTGCAAATTTCTGATAAGAGTTGTAAAAACCAGGTGTTTGTTCTAAAACTACCCTACCATAGCAGTGAATATTTCCCAGATAAAAATTAATGAAGGGAAAACTCATAAATGTGTCAGAAGAAGATAATTATTATTTCAGATACAAGCCAGATGCTCTCCATTGCAAAGCAAGTAGGACTAGGAGTCTCAGTTTACAAAAGGCTTCTCCAATCACGAAAAGGAAGAATCTTCACTGGTGGACTCTAGGTAGCATAACTCTAACCAAGAAAGATCACACTCAGTTCTAGGATGTTACACTGGGAAATGAAAGAACCTATTGGTATTGTATTGATGGTGTTGGTATTGATGTTGTCATCTTGGCATATGGATTCTTAAGTGGCTCTGTACTTAGAGATATATTGGCTGGTTTAGAGCACTCCAACAGCTCATGTATCTTTTATCTTCACCAGAAAAACCTACAAAGTTAAGTTTTGTTCAGACAGTTTTGATCTAATTGCAATGTGCATTTGATTATTTACACAGATTTGTACTTGCATAGCCAGAATTTTTGGAAACAAAAGATTATGCAGTGAATTGTAACCACCAAGTGCACAATTTACTTAGTTTTATGGCACTGAAGACCAGCTTAGTGTTAAATCTCTTCACTGTCCCATCCAGACCACCCACATGATGATACTTTTAAGCCTGAAGTATGTGTCAATGCAAACACCAAAAGAAAGCAAAAGAAAACAGTCTTTTGGGAGAATCCCTTTGTGCCTTTCTCTTATTGTCTGTACATACAAGTTTTTCTGAAGTTAGCATTTGTTCTGGTTTTCCATTTTCAGACAGTTTTGCCTGTGCCTTGCAGCACCATGCAAAGGCCCAAGTCCGCCCCACTAAAACTGCATGGTCATCCTGTTGGGCTGCAACAGGATGCAGAGATCTCTAACTCCAGTTCACTGGATTGGGCTCTTCTTTCCAAGTTTGCAACAGAGGGTTCTGGCTGGCCTCATAAAAGGGGTCTGCAGTCCTTGGACATGTTCCAGCTTGTCTGTGCCCTGTCCCCTATCCCATTCGTCACCCAGCCACTCTCTTGATGTTCCCATGCTTCAGATATGCCATGTCTTGTTCTGCACCCTGGTAAAGTGGGGGCAACTTTTCTTCTACTTTTGTTTAACGACTTGCTATTTGTATTTAAACTATAATTATCCATTCCATTAGCTCTTATTAAACCTGCTTTAGCCTTTTTGTGCCTATGGTTTTATGGCTATATCTATTTAATTTCTATAGTTCCATAAATTTATGTATACAGCACGTATATTTATATATAGACGTGTATATTATGTGAATAGTGCATCTATGTGTAATTAAATACAATATGATTTATACATATACTTTTTTAAAATTATTTTATTTTTTTACACAGAAGTAAATATATTTATATTTGAACAGTTCCAGGCCCATAGGAAGTGGGAAGTCAATCTCAGAGAACAGGTGCGTATGATGATGCCAAGAAACGGTAATCAGCCAGTCATAGAGCAGGATGATATTTAACAAAGTAACAGCTACCTATCCTGAAATGGAGACAAGACACTCTGACATAAAATGGTGGCTGAAACATATGACAGTCCACTGTGTAGAGAAGGGAATGGCCTTTGGAGCTGGTGTTCTTCCTGGTAAACTGGTAGACAGTGTCTCATCCTGGCTATGACTTCCAGGGAAAACGGCCCCTGAGGCTGCTGGGAAGGGGACGGGTCTTCTGTGAAAGCTAGAGATGGAGCATCTGACACTTCTTATGTATTTGTGGCACCTACACTAATCACAGCCCTCAGACTGTGTGCCAAACAGGCAGAGCAGAAGTGGGTCCTTATCACATTCTTTGGCAGTGAGTGATGTCTCCTTTGACTGTAAATGAAATTACAGTTCTCATCTGCTTCCTAGTGCTGTTCACATTGTCAGGGTTACCTTCTGCCTTCTAAGGAGATATGGTCTACCCAGATTTCACATCAAACTGACAAAGAAAGTAGCACTGGCACTGATAGTGTTGATGTTCTTCCTGCCTTGGAGATGTGAATTTAAACATAGTGGAGTTTCTGCCACTTTCCCTATGAATATTAAAGTCAATTAAGCATGGTAAAAAGGAATGTCAGGCAACAGAAACATAGCAGGAGTGGTATAACTACAGATTCTTGGACTTTTGATGGGCTCTCAGGAAGATTTTCCAGAGTATATTAGCTCAAAATAGTATTTTTAAATCGCTCATGATAGGATTTATTCTTTATTCATTATACTTCACTCTATTCATTATACTTTATTCGCTGTATGCCCATTGAAGCTAAAGGGAATTTGTATAGGTATAAGGGAATAAAAGAAGGTCTTGTATTCTGCTCTCCTTTTCTCTTCAGTACAAAGTTTCCACTCTGAGGAACAAAGATACTGGTTTTCATTTTTTAAGAAGAAATATTTATTTTCAGGATAGCGCAATGTGTTTCACTTTAAATTTCCATTCTTTATATTGTTTAGCAGTGTACTGTATGTATTAATGTGACAAAAGTGCTTCTAGAAGATTTTTGACCTTAAAATAATTCTTTTTTAAGTACAAGCTTGCTGATGTTATGGTGCTATGAATTAAGTTTATGCATGACCACCCCTGCCAAAAAATCATCACATTTCGTTCCCAGTGGAAAACATTATTCTACAGCTTTTGAAGGATGATACAGCTTGTATAGAACCAAAGTACACAGGCCATTGTTTAAAAAGCCACAAAAATAAAGCTTGGACATAAATTTATCTTATTAAATAATAAATATTGCTTTCAGAGAGATTTTTTACGTCTGTCTTTGACTTAGAGGTAATTAATACATTATGTTCCTGTCTGACCTCCCCTCTTTCTGTTGACAACGACTACTTTATCAACACAGTTGTACTTTGTCATTGTGTGCAAAATTAAGTACTTCCAGAGCATTGTCAATGTCTATTATGGGTCTCGTTGTCACAGCCATTAATCAATACTTTTTCTATGCACTTCCATCCATTACATAATCCTACAAACACATTAAATTAAAGATTTATGGCATATTGTCTAGATGAAGGTAGCCCAAGTTCTGACTCAGGTTTTATCCAAACTCAGTAAGCAAAAGAGGACAGAAGGACTACACTTACTTACCAAGTTAATCAATGCTTTCCTTGGTGCTTGATTAATTTATTCTTATCTAACTTGATTTACAACCTGGCCACAAGCTGTCAGAGCACAGTAGACTAAACACGCAAGGATATCAGACTTCCTACACACGTACTTATGTCACTGATCTGAAATGAGCAGTAACTCTAACATACTGGACCTAGGTAAGTCCTCTGTACAAGTTCATCAAGTCTGATGACTCAGAATTCCTCCCTGACAGCAAAATAATTATCACTTTCCAAACTTTTAAAAATCAGCCAAACTTAACTTCATGTAGGCAACAACATATTTGAGACTTTTTTCATTAAGAAATGGATGTGCCTTGGGGCAACAACATTAATTTTACTTTCCTCTGACTGATTGTCTTTTTCACCTCTTTGTTGCAAGGGTTGTTTTGATTTGTATTTAAACTCCTCTTTAACATTATTTTAAATATCCCAAAGGAAAGTAATCTTTTGTTGAGTCCAGATCTCATAGACAGAATAATAAGGAATTTTCTTCCCATATTGGTGTATCAGGTAGAGGTGGCAAGGGGTTTGTGGCAGGGGTGTCTGGCTGGAGATGTGGCCTTGTGGTAAGAGGCCAGGGGCTGTCCTGTGTGGGACACCACCTGATTCCAACAGAACAACTATCATGCTCTCAACTCACAGTCCATCAGCCAAACTAGTGGCAACTCTGAGAAAACATGTGCCAGTATTTTAAAAAAGTATTGAAAAGAGTGGGTAAAAGATGAGCCCCAATATTCTGGATCTATTCAGTCAGCAATATTATGCAGAAAATATAACAGCCTAAAAATGTGATTGGTCTGGAACTTAGATTCACAGCTAAAGGCAAAATCTGCAGCAAAATTTACCATCCTGATATTGAGAACTTAGGAGAGATTTCGCTGATTCATCTTCTGAGGCAGAAAGGAAAATGGGTACATTAAAACTCCCAAAAGTTATGTGAAAGCTACATTAACTAATACTGTATAAAGTTGTGGTTGGCATAATGTATTAGCTGGGCAATATTACCAGCTTGGTTTTACTGTCTTTTTATTCATCTGCTCTCAAATAGACTGACACAAGTTATCGCTGCTTTCTATTTCTCTCAAGGTCTGTCACTAATTTTTTTCCTTTTTTTCTTGGATGAGTATAGCAATAAAAAATGCCTTTCCTTGAAGCGGTCAATTGATAGGTGTAGAAAATGAGAACAGAAAAGGATCATTTTGAAAAATGCCACAAGTAATTCACAAGGACAATATTTTAAGCAGCTCACAGAATTTCTTGCCAAATGACTGTATGAGACATTGATAGTCTTGCTTTGTTTTATGACCCCTTCATACATGTTTAAGAACAAATAAAAGATTTTAGCCTTCTCCATTCTGCTAATATTTTACTTATTTTGGCTTGATTAACTGCCCTTAACAAACTTTGTGCAGGAAAGAATGATATTGCAATGTAAACTCTTTGTTTGATGGTGGGTTTTCATGACATGATGGAGCTGTAATTTAAACTATGTTAATGAAATCCCTTTCTTTTCTGTCAGCTGAAAGAAGCAATCATAAATACATACCCAGAGAATAATCAGAAGGGATTAATGTGAATACTTATTGCTGCTTTGCCACAGAGAGTTGAACCACATAGTGAAGAATTACAGAAAATTGGTACGTGAAATAAGACTAAGAGACCTGGATTTCTTGGAGGTTGGCAGACACGCTCAGAATGTTACCAATGAACAGAGAGACTGATAGATGTATAAACACGGTCCTATAAGACACTGTCAGATTTTTTATTGTCACATAAGGTCTGTCTTACTGAGGCTAAGTCAGTGATAGAAAAGTAGGGGGTGGTCTGATACAAGAAGGTAAGAATTTTAAAGGAACTTCATTTTTTTTATGGACTGTGAGTGTTTGGCTGTAATGCAGTGAACTCGGATTCATGTCAGGATTAGAGCTTAATGGTAGTCTGTGTCATGCTACTATCTCAGCATCGACCATACAGGACCATCAGACATGAGATGTGTGAGAGGGTTTTCCATGTCAGATGAAGTATCTACAGGCTGTTCCTTTCCAAAACAAAGCCACAACACCCTTTACACACAGCAGCTCAGTCTTTGGTTTTGCGTGAACTGTTGTGGCCAAAGAACTTAGCTTTACTGACTACGTCAAAAGTCTCTGTTTTCACCTTTTTTTATTAAAAGTAAATTTATGAGTTAAAAAGGACAAATTAAAATGGATAAAGAGTTGTGCACACGGTTCTTATTTCAGTGATTTGGTTACTCTACTGAGTTAGATCATATTAGCAGCTAACTTGTATGCTAAAAGTGAATCTTCATGACTCTGGTACATACCTGCACTGCTCAAGGATCAGGCATGACAGAAGATTTCCACCCTGTGTTTACTGCCTTTCAGTTTGCCGTCCTAATAAGAAAAGAGTGGATTGTTCTGTTCTTCTGTTTTACATAAATACAGCTGGAATATGTCCTGAAAATTTCCTTTCTTCTCTTCTGGAGAGAGCTGGAATTACTTCCTGACAAGTGGACAAGAGGAAGCAGTGAGAGATGAATTCATTTTGCAGGTTTAAATACAGACTATGACAGGGCAACATTTTATGTGGTGTTGCTGTTTTCTTCAGTGAGGAAGCCATGGAGTACAAACTTACAATGAACATACTTCTCAGAACACATTATTTGAACATGAGCACAAATTTTAAGCCCTTGATCTTTACTGTAGGATATTTTTTCTTCCTGTAATGGTGCCATTCCTAAAATGACTTTGGGAGCAAATTTTCTTTTCAGGATAAAACAGATGTGCTGACTTTTGTTAAGGTAAAAAAAGATTGATGCCATATCACAATATACTAAGAAGGACAAATTGAAAGCAAAATACCTTACTCTACTAATTAATTGTGCATCAAGTCTTCCTTTGTGTTTATATTCCCATTTTATATGAGCATTGGAGGAATATGAAGTATTACACAGCAATGACTGAACTGCATGCAGGGAATCAAACTGACTGCTATATGTGTTTTGCAGAAATGGTTCAAAATTAGCAACCAATAATTTATTTATTTATTAGCATCTAAACTATCTGGAATGTATATAACTCACAAAAAATGTAGTGGCCCTATGAGATGGATTTTACATCCCTACTACTGTTCAGTTTTAAATGTCATGAGGTAAGTTTGAAAGCAGGAAACAAAAAAAAATGATGAAGAAAATGTCTACAAATACAACCAGCTATTTTGTTGGCTCAGTGAGGGAAAAGAAGTACTAAAGTAGCCATGAGGGGATCAAAACTCAGAACACAGTCTACCAGTCTTGCTACATGGGATTCTATGACTGATTTCAGTGCAATAATTCTTGGGCTTAATTTTCTTTTTATTTTATACAAACAAATATTCCACCCTCTTTTAACTGTACATCTTGTTTTGTATGTGGAAAGTTGGAGCCTTTAGGAAAGTAAACAGTTGGTTTAGTTTCATACATTTCTGACTTATTGGTAGGCTCTTTTCATGAAAGCTCTTGTGATCTGAGCAATTAAAAAAAACGGACAAAGCAGTGAATTTTTAATAAGTTTCATGAAATGTCTTATTGTAAAGCTCAAACCAGAAACACAATTCTAATAATTATCCACAACAAATTCAAAGTACCTGTCATTGAAAATACTGGCCCCAAGAGAATAAACTACATTTCTTCCACAGGAATACATACTATGAATTCATGGGGCTACTTTCCAAATTTTCTGGAAGCTGCTGAATTCAGCTTCCACTGAAATTCAATAATAGCTAAAATATTTATTTGAGGTGTGTTTTTTCTGGATTAAGTATGTCTTGTCAGGCCAAAATTCAGTATTTTTGATAATTCTTTTAAGATGTGAGTCTTCTGGCATGTCTTGCATGACGTTTCCTCAATGTTTCTTCTAGAGTATGAAACAATAAGATTCTTGATTAAAATAAAACTTTCATCCTGCTGTGTAGAAAACTGATATACATATGTATAAAACATGGTTAATCTAATGACGCCAGTGTGGTCTTTGTCACCCTCGCAAGTAGCTAAACACAGTGATTTTAATTTATTTCCTTTATAGCATGTCAAGAGAGAAAGTATTCCTCTTGAAAGAAAATTACATAAAGGTTCTTAGGAAATAATGAAAAGGAAACCAACGTATTTCTTTAAACTTCTGGAAAAAATATTTTAAAAGATAGAGCATCCGGTTGAGCAAAACTTTTTATCTAATATGAAATATAATGAAATACAATGTTCACTTAAACATAATTTGCATTTTAAAACTTCAAAATAATGTAACCATATTCTTTACCAGGAAGCAGAATGCAATTTTTACAAGCAATATATATTAAGAAAGAAAATAGAAAATCAGAAGAGGTGGCTTGAATATATCAAAGACATTTTTAATTCCTTAGAAAAGCTATACATCACTGAAAAAAAACTTTACAAAAGCGACATAATTTTTTTTTAATGTTGCTCTAAGCCTTGGTTTATTTGGTTATGGTGGGGCTTGGTAAGTTTTTTTGTTTATTTGGTTGGTTTTTCTTAAGAAAAAAAAGGCCAATGTTTTCCTGAGCTGTAATTTCCTTGTAATTTATTTCTTATCAGCTTAGCAAAAGAGTTTATTTTGTATTCTCTCAAGATGCAATGACATGTCATGTGTAGGCATTGCTATCTGACTCATGAATATCACATAAGGCATTGGCTTTGGTATTTCAAAATAGCAGCAGGTAGAAAAGGAGGTTTACACACCTGTGGGTTTGAAAATAGTTTCTTCATCATGGAGCATACATAGAATTATAGAAATATCTGTTAGAAGGGATGTTTGTAAATCCTCTAGTCTAATTTTCTACTCTAAGCTGGACTGACACTATCCCAGTTCAGGTTAGCCACAGCTGTGTCTAGCTCCTTTTTGAAAACCTCGAAACACTTCCACTACACAGCTGTGTAACCTGCTTCACTGCTCTACTACTCACCTACAGAAGAAGCTTTTCCTCTTGTTCTCTTTGAATCCCCCATGCCATAGTATTTCCCTGTTGCCCACTTGATGTACTGTCTGCCATGAGAGAATATTCATCAGAAATGGATTTCTTACTGATACCCTTTTACTGATAGTTCCAAAAATCTTTCTTTCAGAAATGCTTCTTTCCTTCTGTGTTATCCTTCCAGAACATGGGCCTAGACTGGTGAATGTTAGATTACTTGCTTTCCTGGAGACGGCTGTACACCTGACTGCTAATGGGAAGTGGTGAATAATTCCTTGTTTTGCTTTGCTTGTGCATGTGGCAGTTGCTTTACCTATTAAACTGTCCTTATAGGAACACACAAGTGTTCACAGTTTTGTCCTTCCAATTCTCTTCCCCATCCCACGAGGGAAGAGTGAGTAGTGGCTCTTTGAGGCTGAGCAGCCCACCAGCATTATACTACAACACCAAGGCAGAGCTCCAAACATTCCAGCTGCCCTCTCACAACACCCTCTCCTCGCCTTCTCACTCTGTCTTTCCCAAAGAACACATATCCATCCACCGCAGCACTCCAGTCCTGTGACATATTCCAACACTCACCTTTCATCCTCATGAGGTCGTAGTCCTGTGTCTTCACAGAGTCCCAAGTCCTCCTGTTTATTCCTCATGTTACATGCATTAGTGTACGGCATTTGTATTACTCTCCTTTCAATCCTTCTTCTCCTACTTTCTCTAATCTTTTTCTAGTCCTTTTTTTTGTATTTCATAGTTTCCCTTTTCATCATTATACTTTCTCTTAAGGAGGTCTGATGCTGGTCAAGCACCAGTATGCCACGACCTTCCTAGAGAGAGCGTCCTGCAGAGAACAACTCTTCTAGGAGTGAGGGCAAGCCTCCCTGGACAGTGGGTGATCCCAGCAAATGTAGCGATTTCTCAGCTGCAAGTGATTCCAGCTCTTGTGATTCAGCTCTTTGTCAGATCACCCGAGGCAAACTCGGGGACAGAGAGACAGGAGCCCTGTATGGCAGTTCCACAGAGGCAGCTTTAATTGTCCAGCAGGCCCTGTGAAGGGAGGCCAGGGACAGACCTCCCTGGGTTCAGGGCGGACTCAGGGCTCTTTTGATGGGGAAGGCAGGGGGTAGAACCCAATTAGCCAACTGGATACAAGGTATTACCATAGGGGAACACAGCATGCTGGGGCTGGTCGCGGTAACCTAGAAGCGAGTTGCTGGAGAGAGTCCCTTTGCCCTCAGGCCTCTCTTCTCCAAGGGAGCACAGACGGCTCCTGTGCTAAGAATTCACAGCCCTCCACAATACTTTTTTTTAAAATTTCATTTGTTGCTGTTGTTGTTTAATCCGTCCCCTCCAGAGTCACTGAAATCTGTGCTCATTTAAAGTCTATGCTCTTATTTCTCATAAGACAAAAAATCTGAAGATCAAATTTTACGTTACAAGGTCTGTTATGTTAATATATTCATGCATGTTTTATTGTTATTAAAAAACCACCTCTACATATATTAGAAATGATATGCATATGGCCAGAACTTTCCACCACTTTTAAACTTCCCTGTTGATACTGACTGTTGTACAATACAGCACGACAAAAATATGATGCACTGCTTTTACCACTGATATTTAGCATGTTTTGTTCTTAAGGAAATTGAATGCCTTTTATCAGTTTTCAAATTTTACTCCACAATTAATGAAGTTTTATTTAACTCTTAGTTTGACAAAGTTGTCACAGTAAAACTGGCTGGCTACACTAACAAGATCTTTGTGATGTGTTCCTCTGTTTACATGAAGGCAGGTTATTTTTTATAAATTTCTTAACAGAATAAATCTGAAACTCATTACCGACATTGCTGCATAACTTTCATAAAAAACTTACAGATATTGCAATTATGTCAAGACCGTACAAATATTGTGGTTATTATTCTGACATTTACTGGTAGCATTAAAAAAAAATGTGGTTTCACACAGAACCGGATTAACACTGTGTAGAACAACAACATTTGTTCAGAAATGCATTACTTTAAACCTTAAGTGGTATTTAATTGTTTTTACCTAAAGATTGATGAGATGTCAGTTGTATTAAAATTTAGCTCCTAGTAGAGTCACCAGATGAGTTCAGACTATCACTGCTCTTAAAGAGAACATGTATACAAAGGTTTCTGTTCATGTCAGCTTTGTCAGTCAAAGGACTGAAAGGTTTATTTCCAGTTTCATATCTGCTGTCTTTTATTTAAGCTCTTATTGTATTTTTCAGTCAGAAGAACTTCCTCTTGTACATTTCTTGCTCATTAAAAGATTTTAAGGATCAGAGAATGAAGGTGTTTTGGGAAGTTGTCAATCTTTTCTCTGAAAGTGCATCAATGACCTTTTATTTTGGTATAAATGAACAGCCACGGTTTTGATTAAGAGCCACACATTGCTGGAGATGTAAGGTCCTTATCGATCCACAGGTCAAAGCTTCATAGCTTTGTTCTTTTTAACCCTTAGAAATAATTCAATTTGTATGATGCATGAGTCCTGGGTGTTAACAGAGACTGTTTTTATCACCGGGTAACGATCCACTATGTGCATGAATGCTTCGACATCAGTTCTTTCTAATGGAGAGATGATAGCGAATCCTTCAAGCTTATTACAGTTAGAGTTAAGAAATGAATGATTTTCAAAGGGAAGACCTCTATGGTGCAATCACAGTGAGGTGGCTTGGGGATGTTACACCCCAGAAAGACATCTGTGGTAGTTGTAGGTCTGCCGTAACTTTTCTGTGAAGAAGTCACTGGTAGTGATAAGGGTTAGATTGAAATGTTGAGAGGCCATTACTAAAACAGTGGCTTGAGCTGTTATCCTGTGCTGGTTTTGCCTGGGAGAGAGTTAATTTTCTTCAGAGTAGCCAATATGGAGCTATGTTTTGTATTTGTGCTGGAAACAATGCTGATAATTCAGGGATATTTTAGCTATTGCTGGGCAGAATAAAAGGTCTTTTCTGCTTCTCACACTGTCCCACCAGTGAGTAGGATGGGCAGGAGGGGCACAAGAAGCTGGGAGGGGGCACATTCTGGACAGGTGACCCCAAATGACCAAATGACCGCAGGGATATCCCACACCATATGACATCATTTTCAGTGTATAAAGCTGGGGGAAGAAGGAAGCTGGAACATTCAGAACCATGGCATTTGTCTGCCCAAATAAAGGTTACATGTGATGGAGTCCTACTCTCCTGGGGATGGCTGAACATCTGCCTGCCCATGGGAAGTGGTGAATGAATTTAAAGGAGGAAAAGAAAAAAAAGCAGTACAGAATGACAGAAAGTTTCCCTTTTCACATTATTTTTTTGGTGCTGCTATTAAGGGCCTCACTCGGCTAGGATGGCTAGTTGCTTTCTATTCTACTCACAGTTCAGGGCTGTCAGGTCTTCCTGTGGTGTGACTTGCTTCCTCTCTAATAGCTTCTCCTTATTCTGACTGCTCCTTGCTCTGCTCTGGAGCTGTCACTAACTTCTCTCCATGGATCCTTATTCTTCAAGCTACTCTTTGTTATACCTCGTTTCAGGTAGCTCCTGCTAGTCACTACCATCAGATACCCTTTCCACTGCTCGAGCCACAGCCTCTCGCAGGAGGCACTCTGGCCAACCACTGCGTTAACTGGCATTTTCCCTTATTTTGGCTCCAAGGTCTGGATATCCCTGAAAATCAATAAATTGTGGCAGTGCACCACATTCTTACACAGGTGACTTTCTGGTTTCATTTTACAGCTAACAGGAGACTTTTAAACTCTTATTTTCTACTCTTATTTTTCCTTTCTAGGCTGGACATTTTTCATGTCAATACTATGTTGTTATGTGCTATGCTTTTAAGCATAATTACCTGCTCTAGACTTCTATGCACTAATAAAATCAGAAACCTTTCTCCATTTGATATGCCTTATCTTTGTTTAAATCAGAAATGGCTCACTAAAACAGTAAAACATCTATGAATATATGTAAAATCATCAAAATAGTCATAATCTAGGCTTGCACACCCATCCTGTTAATTTTTCTCCCCTTCCCTACCTTATGTCAACAAATTATTTCTCTATCTTTGTTCCCTCACTCTCCCAGAAATCTGTGAGGACAGACACTTTTTGCTTTAGACTTCAGCCTGCAGTATAGTGAGTACAATGTACTTCTGTACTGTGTCTGCAGCAGAAGATGGGGTTTTGGTATGCTACTTAATAAAACTAAACTACAGCTTCTAAGTCTTGTGATTTCATTAGTGTTTCTTCCAAAGTCACAGTGACTTGTCTTTGGCTGGAGGTCTGAAGTAGAATCCCTGGTCACCTTTGGATAGTTAAAGGCTTCGTCCACAGAATACTGTGGAAGCACAAGTTGAAAAGAGGGTGAAAGCATTTATGAGAGAAAAATCTATCAGAGACTGCTGAGTGCCAGATACAGTCTTTGATGCAGGAAGACCATAATTCACAAAACTTTGGAAACTAGGAGATCTTAGAACCAAGAGATCTTTACGGTGTTTCCATAATCTTGCCTCACCTTCTATTGCTGGAAACAAGGTAAGAATGGACCTTGACTTAATCCCAAAATTCAGTTCTTTATTTCTCATGTTTTGTCATGTATAATGAAGAAAAGCTGTGCATGCATAGGCTTATATAAATTTTAATTAATTTATAGTTTTTATTATAGTTACGTTTTCTACTTGGAATGCAAAACGAAATGAGCTGATTCCTGCTATTGAGCCGCTACCTGTGAGATGACTATATAAGAAACAGATGCCATGCACAGAAGGAAGGACCAAGGTTTGATTTGTTGTGATTACTTACAGTTCAGAACTATGCTCATGATGTCTTTACCAGCAATGAATTTGCCTGGCTAAAGTTGCCTGTCTGAGGGGCACACACCACACGTGTGCACAGAGCACTGGTTGTGTGAGGCTCTTGTGTCCTCCCTGCAAGAAGGGTGCTCACAGGGTGCCCTGGTTTATACCATATCTATTCCATCATGAAAGAAAAACAAACTTCAGGCATGTCAGCATTACACTCAAATCTGTACTGTATCACTTCAAGTATAGAGACTCTGTAAACACTAGAAGGACCTCTGTAGCACAGAGTTGCCCCTGTAGACATATTCTATGTCACTTGTGACAGGTTCATGGCAAGGAGAAAGGAAAGTAAAATAGGACAGGAAATTCAAATCAGTATTAATCCCCATTAATCAAATGGTACTATAGGCAATAAGGAAGCAAAGTGTGAAGTGATGAAAGCACTTTGACAACAAAGTGCCTTCTGAGCTCCACTCAGGGGAAGTGGTTACCCACAGCAGCAAATAGGATAAAACAGAGCAGCTGGGAAGACAATCTGGGAAGCCTCTCAGTGTGTGAAGCGATATAAAAAAAAGGAAAGGTAGATTTATGTAAGGAGAGGTTTATGTGTCTAATGAAGAAAAAGTAAGTGAGTAAATACTGGGCGACAACTACACAGAAGAATTGGTAGGTTTGAAAGGATAAACTATATGGGTAGGACCTATATAGGCAGTTTTCAGAATGAATAGCAGTGAGAAGAGATGTGAGACTATATACACCTGTAAATTAAGTGTGTCTGGGACTAAGCTTTTGCAATGAGACCAATAAACCATGTCCATACGAATAAATGTTGATTTTTGTTTTGTGGATTAGGATCTTCCTGAATCAAATACTTTCTACAAGAGGGTAGTCTCATCCAAATTAACCAGTGGATTTAATATTATGCTCATGGCTCATCTTAATTTCAGTGCCTTGAAATTTCCTAATACAGTCCTATTTGGGCTGGATGGAATCTGGGCAAGAATTATTATAAAAATATATGTATAAGCAAAAGAGAGTTTCAGTGCTAAAGAATGTCCCCATGCCTAGGTCTTTCTCCCAGTACCCTTTAATTTACTAGCAAAGATAAAGCTGGAGGGTAGGAAGACAGGCTAATGGGTAGGGGTTGTGATGTGACCAACAAAGAGACTACAGTTCTAGTGAAAGAAATTACTAAAAGCGGAGATGCAAAACATATATTTAGAACCTACATACCTGCGGAAAAAGAAATAGGAAGGGTAAATATTAGCCCAAGATAAAAGCTATATGATTCTGAAATATTTTATTTCTAATTTTTATAACTCTGATGATGAAAAAGTGAAATGGATGGACCTTAAACATTTGAAACTTAGGTATATATACAGACATCTAGCAGAATATGGAAGAAGAGACTGATAGAAAGATGGAAGAAAATACTTAAACTAAAAACTGTTTAGGACACAGAAATGTGATGCAAGTGAATTACATATTAAAGAAAATCAGAAAAAGCAGGGATGTGAAACTCTGTTTTTTCCAAAACATGGCAAGATGATCTGTCAAATTAGAGTTGGAATAAAAGGGTGACTTGCCTGGCATGTGTAAAGCCATGAAATGTACAGGAGACAGCAGACATGTGAGAAGTGAAAAAGGAGGAGACTTGAGATGACTGGATGGTAGGAAGAATCTTGCTTGCCTTTATACAGAGGGCCTCAGGATCACTGCATTTTTCAGTTCTCAGCCTCTCACACTGAAAGGATTTTTCCTCAAATAGGCAACTATGTGTACTTGAAATCAAGGGTTACTTGTACATCTGGGGATACAGTCAAATGCTGAACTGTGCTTTCTCTTTTAATAAGTATGGAGGTGAAATTATCAATTGAAAGTTCATATATTTGCACTATTCCTCCTATAACTCCTCACTGCTTCTTCCACAGTTGATAAAACAAAATAGGAAACAATGTCCTTGCCATATCTAGATACATTGTTGGCCATACACAGGCAAATGCGAAGACAGTAACAGGCGAGCGCTCACTCAAAACCTGGTACAGCTGTAATTCATGTCTGCAACAGGGTCACATCAAACTCTTCAATCTTCCTTTGAAATAAAAATTAAAATTATTGTGAAAAGCAGTACACTGAAGGATTGTGCTTTCAGAATGCTTTCAGAAAACAAATGTAATGACCTTTTGCTAAATTATTATTTATCTTTTTATTTCGATTTGAAACTTTTTTTCCTATATTTTGTTAAATTGATGAATTCATAATATTTGCGGTTATCAGATCAAACTCAGGAGGAGGCTATATTGCTCCAAGTGTTGTGGTGATTCGAGGAGACTGTCTCTGAATATTGGCTCTGAACTCTTCTCAGCCAGGCTGTAGCTTTCATCCAAGACATTTAGAAAGTACAAATCTGCACAGTCATTCATTTCAATAGCTTTCTTGTACAGTTTTATTGTACTGCTGCTATGCCTATATCAATAAATATTTCTAAATGACTTGACAATTTGCAGCTTTTTAAAGGGGTTAGTCAAAAGAAGCAGAATTCCAAGTTCAATTAACATGCTATGAACCTGGCAAAGAGCACACAAAGGAATAAGGGTAAGAATTTTAAAATTATTTGCTTTACAGTTATCCCCTCTGGATAGTCTAAATTAAGCACAGCAGCCACCAGGCAAAGTACCCCAGGATTTTCTGTAACCACTTGATTCACCTGCTGTTCCACCAAAAGTTGGAGCTTTCCCAACCACCCTGTAGAGGCAGCTCGTCACTCTGTGGACAGCCTTAGGATTCACATGCTTTGCTACAATTTGACTCTATAGCAAAAAGGAAAAAAAAGAAGAAAAAATAAAAAGAAAAAATAAAAATATAGCAGGTGGTTAGAAACTAAATACTGAAATTTAAATGTCACCATTCTCTTTTAATGGCCAAAGACCAATTTGCAGGATTAGAGAAAAATAGCTTTTAAACTTCCTTGAGGTTTCTTTATATATATCACAAATCTAGTGTTTATACTGAGAAACAAACAACTATATTACTGGTGAAATCATACAATAAATAATACCATCCAGTGAGGACCCAGAGAGTTGAAAAGGAATCCTAGGAGGATATATAGCCTCAAAAAAAGGGTATATCCCTGACTTTCTGGATTGCTTATAAAGCCTGTTTTTCAACAGCCTTTTTTCTCATGTTCTCTGACTAGATAATTGTAGTGATAGACTGCTGACAACATAGAAGTACTAGACTCCATTTCCATTCAAACACTGACATTTAAAATGCTAACAGAAAAGATGCATGAAATAAAACAATTACTTTCTATGTTTCCTCCTAAAGCTCATACTTTTGAGTCTATAAAAATAATCACTATTACTTTTAAATTATTTTATAGAGTTGATTCCTGACAGTTTCTCACTTTCAGAGCATATAGAAACAGGATATTCTAGAGATGTTTGCAAGAGCAACTGAAAGGTGAAGTCAGTGATATAAAGCTGTAACAAGTATCTGAATCAAACCATTGTAGTTTAAAGTAACTTCCAGACTAGAGGCTTATATCACTACCTGGAAATCATTTTTAGAAGTGGTTGCTGGCATCAACAAGAAGTATGTGAAATATGACTACTGATTAGCCCAAAGAACAAACAACAGTATTAAAGCATGTGACAAATTTCAAGATCTATACCACGTCACACATATTTACTGACATAAACTGATGATTGATATGACAAATTATATTCTTCTTGCAATTTCAACTGCCCTTTGGCACTTTGTCCACATTAATCTTCATTAGGGTGTGGTATAGCATCAAATCTTTAAGCAACTGCCAAAATCTTGCTATATTTTCCTAAAAAATATCGCCTTGCTACCTTGAATGCTAGGAATGAAAAAACCAAAGATATAAAGGATTCAGAGAAAAAACAAGTATCTCTCTTGACAGAAGAATTAGGATTTTTCAGTGTTTTGTTGGAAGGTTTCTGATTTTCTCTTATTAATTCTTATAATCTCTTGAACACAATCATGAGATTTACTTTTCCTTTAACTCTGTGCACCCCTATTTCTTCTGAATTTCAATGGAAAGATATGAAGTTCCACTTAAATACCTCAAAATTCTCCAAAAAATGTATGAGATGGAAACAAAAGATGGGAAATTGTTTCATGTTTATTTACAGCAGATATAGCTGAACAAGTATCAGTGTCTACTGCCATTGTTTTTGATCTCTCCTAAGAGTTATATGGATTAAGAATCTGCTCTTAATTAATTTTGTGCACAGCTCTTTCCTCATTTTTTGCATACAGATAATAAAAGCAAAGATGAGGGAAATATACAAATAAACCCCCCAAATCATAAAAAAAGCCAGGCACTGATGCAAAAATTAAATTATTAATTTCATTACTTTGGAAATACATAATGGAAAACTGGGTAAGGATAACAACGTTAGCCAGAAAAGTGAGGACTAGAGTCAGGCGTAGGGTTCAGGGAGCCACAAAGCCTACAGCTCCAGGGACACTGGGGATGCCAAAGGCGTGCCAAGGGGAGCGTGGCACTGCGACAACACTGCTCCCCCTCCACAGCTCTCCCACCTGGGCTATGCCTGATGCTGTGCCATTCTGCCACACCCCTGCCTTAATGATTATTATTTTGAGGCTACTAAGAGAATTGTTGAGTAGATACATGTTATATTTTTATCAAGCAGAGTATGTGATTCTTTTTTACATTGCTGATTTTTTGCTTACTCTGAACAAAAATCACCATATCTTTCATTCAGAGGAAATCCTCTCTTTTTTCCCCAGTAGTTATCGTTCAGTGTGGGCTGGCACATACAACTAAGCCTTGTCCTACTTTTATGTTCTCTATTCCTTTTCTGTGTTTTGACAGAAACCTTTTTCAATTTTTTGCAGTATCTACCTGCCTTAACAGAATAATTTTTTAGTATTACTGTAATTCTTGTTCAGTTAAGGAAAATTTGTATTTTTCCTAGGCTACATTATATTCTACTTACTGTGGTTTGGAGATGTGGTTCCTGGCTTACCAGTTGAACAATACAGTCATTTCACATTTAAGCAGCCCTGAACTGTTCTTTTTTTCATAACACCAACAAATTGGTGACTTCTTCATCTAGTTTTACTTTCTCAGTATAGATGTACTCATCAGTCCCTTTTGTTCTTCCCTGTAAGTGTTAGGTTTTCCTTATGATAGCCAATGGCTTTTGCTTACTACAGGTGAGTACATGAGAATAATAGCACATGTATTGGTACTACTCTTACCCTAAATCTTTACATATCCCCAACTCTGTATTCAGCAATACACTTACAGAGACATATAAGACATATTGTACGATACTTTTGTGGGCAGAAATTCAATGCAGTCGTAATGCCTATTAAGTCATTAGGAAATAAATCCTGGAATAAACTGAGGAAAATATTTTAGCCAAGGATGCAGTAAACTTCGTCTGTAAAATCAATTATTGTTACTGCATTCCAAGTTTGGCTTTTATTTGACTCTGTTTCTGCACTGCTGTTTCTTTGTACTACTTGCTCCTCCCTAATGTTCCTGGTCTCTCTAGCCCAGTTTTTGATTTCTTAGCTCTAGAATTTATGATAAAAACCATTTTAAAGATGATGAAACCAGATCATCCTTTTAACCATTCTGGTGCTTAACAAAATAAAAGCTCAGGCGCAATCATGCCTTTTTTTACATCAAATCCTATATGACAATTACAGTTTGATGTGCCTGTTTTAAACCACTGGTTTACTTACTAGTGCTAAACTCTGTCCCCAGAGGAGGAAAGCTTAAAATAGTGGAAACAGTAAGGTTAGGAAAATGTACTTGGACAGTGCCAAACATATAGAAAATGTCTCTGAATCCCAGGTTACTTTAGAAATCAAATGCTGCTATTTGCTAAATGATTACTGCTGTCCAGATAATAAAATTTCAGTTTGTTCTCCAGACTCCCTTTTGACTAGGGAATACTCTGGCTTTGGTGAGACACCTGTCATTTGAGAAAGCTCTTAGCTTTTAGCTACTGTTCATGTTTTCAGATTCATGTATAGGGCTAGAGGTTATCTTGCAGTATTTGGTATTTTCCAGAGGAATATTTTGCATATGTTTGCATTTTTTTGTCATTCCTTCTAATCCATTTTGTAGGTATAAACTCAGCAATAGATGTGAAGAAGCTAAAGCAGAAAGGCTAAGATAAAAAGAAAACCACTTGAAACACATTTAAAATAACCTTGTCCGAATGTAGCAAGATGTATTTATTTTTACACCATGCATTATACAGCTCATAATGATGTTTTACAGCCTAAAGATCAGATATTTTATCTTTGTATCCATCTTCTTCTGTATAGCCTAAGAAGAAATAAGTTAAATTTGATAATTTTAAAGGGAACTTTTAGAAATGTGCATCTTTAAAGTCAAGATACAGATGAACAAAATCTCATAAATGAGAGAGAGTGAGAGTAAAGAGTCATAGGAATATTCAGACTGTGGCATTATTCACTGTTTCCTTCTGAGTTAAATAAAATTCTTTACAGTATGGTTGGCAATCACCAAACATAATAAGCATAACAAGGGCAAGTGCTGGATTCTGAACCTGGAACAGGGAAACTCTGATTGTGTCTATAGACTGGGGAATGAGAGGCTGGAGAGAAGTGCTGCAGAAAGGGAGCTGGGAGTCCTGGTTGATGGTGTGTTGAGCATGACAGCAGTGCCCTGGCAATCAGGAGAGCCAACCGTGTCCTGGGGGGCATCAGGCACAGCATCGCCAGCCGGGCAAGGGAGGGGGTTGTCCCACTCTGCTCTGCACTGGGGCTGCCTCACCTCGAGTGCTGGGGGCAGTTTTGGGTGCCACAATATAAGAAAGACATTAAACTATGAGACCGTGTCCAAGGGAGGGCCACAAGGATCTGGAGTGGAAGCCGTATGAGCAGTGGCTGAGGTCACTTGGTCTGTTCAACCTAGAGGACGCTGAGGGGAGACCTCATTACAGTTACAACTTCCTTGTGCGGGGAAGCAGAGGGACAGGTACTGAACTCTTCACTTTCATGACCAGTGACAGGACTTGAGGAAATGGCATGAAGCTGAGTTGGGAGAGGTTTAGGTTGGATATCAGGAAAAGGTTCTTCACCCAGAAGGTGTTTGGGCACTGGAACAGGCTCCCCAGGGAAGTGATCACAGCACCAAGCCTGAGAGAGTTCAAGAAGTGCTTGCACAATGCTCTCAGGCACATGGTGTGACTCTTGAGGTGTCCTGCACAGGTCCAGAAGCTGGACTTACTGTTCCTGTTGGATCCCTTCCAACTCAGCATATTCTATGATTCTATGACTACAGTTTTAAAGAATTTAAAAGCTAGGGGTAAAAAACAGAAAGTAAATTATATTACCTTTTACAAAATAAGAACAGTAACTGTCAGTTCACTGTCAAAGGCTGAGCTATCTTATCCTTTTGGCTGTGGTGCTACTTGTGCACAGATCTATGGAATCCCGAGGTACTCATTTTCCTTCCATATTATTTTTTCCCTCTATCTTTCTGTTTTATTTTATTAAACTTAGCACCTTCTACATCAGCATACACACAGGGCTTGAGTTAAGTCATTACTGTCAGTAAATGGCTCCAGAGTTTGGCATACATATTGGCATACACTTCTTGCTGTTTTGACTCCCTTATTACTAAAAGATTATTGGTATATGGATGTTAAGCATGGACAAGAATGTGGAAGCCAGTATTACTGACAGTCAGGCCTGAAAAGTAAATGGGATATGCCCAATTTAAATGGGAAATACAGTCAGAAATCTGTCTGAAAATTATTTTCATTGTAGAAACAACCTAAAAAACTAGGCTAGATTATAGATTTGTATTTCTTAATATTTATTTTTAGTGGAAAGTTAATCCCACCCTTCATATCACACACAAAACTCCCAGTGACTTTTTAAAATTACTGCAACTACCTTCATGAACAAAAAGATTTTCCTGTTCCATAAGCAGATTTTCAAATAATATAGGAAGTGGGAAGCATGCAGCAGAAACACAGTAGGTTACCTCCAACTGCTTTTCTAGTTGTGCTAATGCTGTTCTCTTCCTGGCTTGTGATACACTATTAAGAAACATTACAGTGTTTGGCAGGATTTTGATCCATATAAGACATGGCAGATATTCTTATCCAGTTAAGTAACAGCTATATTACTGGGATCAAGAGGAGATTAAAAGAGAGGTGTGGTGTCCTTTGGTTTCCTTAGCAAACCTAAAAATTATATTTATATTTCAGGTCTTGCCATAACACTCTCTCTGGACAAATATTTCAAAACCATCACACTCTGAATATAAATCTAATTAATAGCCAGAAGGACAAATTAATAATAGCCACATTAGAAATGTACTCAGTTATTTATTTGTAGAAGCCACTGTAAAGTGGTAGGAAAAATATTCATGGATAAAGACAGATTGTGAACTTTTGGAAAGAGCTTCAATTGCTGCATTTTTAATGTTCACAGGTGTTGAAAATGTAAAACTTTATGAACTAAAATATTAATTTTGCCTTGGGAAAAATCTTCATTTTCCATGTACTGTTCCTGGCAAAACTCTTTACAGTTATGAGGGAAGTGACATAACTATGATGCAAAACAATCAAAGTGTCCAAATTTCTTTTGCTCTGGCCACAAGATTTGCATTCTTAGCTGCATATCAGTCCACTTATTGAAAGAGGAAAGATTTTTCTCTTGCCCCTTTCCAGCAGTTTTTCAGAGAAGTTGGAAATGCAGTTTTAATTCCCACTGCCTGAGGAGGCCACTGAACAAAGAGAAGTGCTTCAGCTGCAACGTTTTTTTGAGGACATGCAATAAGTATCACTGGTGATTGTATTTCTGAATTGCCTTTCATACTAGGCTCAGATACCACCCAAATGGTTTGGTACACACCTTCTGGAGCATAGTCAAAAGTCAGGCAATGCTTTGCATATCTGGTGATTTTTTTTTTTGCCATTGTATTTCTAACATTTCCCATCATATGTCTTTTACCAGCACTTGTATATGGTGTTATTCCTCATGTTAAAATATTCATTATTTTTCTACCTAATTTCCAAGAATAAGAATGTTGAATTCCTACAACCACTGAACAACAGCAACAAAAGCATTCTAAAAATCTTCTTTCTCTAAACAATCTTCTAACTCTACGAATACAGCAAATATAAATCATTTGGTACTTTATGGTATTTCACAGCAGGAAAACATTGCTCCTGTCACATAACTAGAGAAAGTTAGAATACGAAACATGAACCCTAACAAAAATGGAGATGCATGCTAGTATTGCAAGTTTTATGCCGGAGGGTTTCCAGAGGCTACTATATTCACTATAAATCTTACCAGCGACAGATTTTCTGTTCTGCTGGCATTTCCTTCATCTCTGTGTTTCTGAGTATTAACTGGACCATACAAATGGGGATCTAAGTCAGTATCAAGTCACATCATCAAGGACATTGCAAATTTTAACACTACATTTACTTGAAATGTAGAGGCTGAAACACTCCTCCATAAGATGGACTCTCATTAACTTTAGTGGTTATTAGTTTCTTATAAAGCTTTCTACAATTTCAGTTGCCAAAATCTGTAGGAATATTATAGAGGAAAAGTTACTGTCCCAATGTGACACATTTTTGGCTTGTATAAAATTTAGGACAATAAAATTCCAATCCCTGCCTAGACCTTCTACACGGCAGTTACATACAGTAACTGCAAATTATATACAAGTATGGATTTTAGTAAAATACAAACTATTATAAATACTAGATCAGACACTAGATCTAGAGTTCATTCAAATATTATATGAAATGTGGATCCAAATATTACATCTTGTGTACATTTAAAGTCACAAATTATAAATGTAGGAAATTCTGAGTGTTCTTCATCCATTGTGGTTCACTAAGGTAAGCTCTCACCTCATTCCCACCTACAACCCGCCACTTAGCAGTTTTTTGATGCTACTGACACATGAAAGAAATTCTAAATCAGAACTTTCAACTAAATGTTATTCCAATTTTAAAAAGCTGCACAAGGCTTTGTAAGCACTAAATGGTAACAGTTCATGCAAGATGCAATGTTGTTCCCTTCCCTTAAGTATTCCACTTCAGAATGTCTCCCCCCATAAAAAGAAAAAATAAGACATTTTTATGCCTACTCTTCCCTCCTAATAGTCTTCCTGGAAAAGAAATTATGGAGAAGTCAGGATTTCACTTTTTCAGACTCAGTTTGAAAAATATTGACATAAACCAAGAGAAGACACAGCTCCCAGCCAGGAGTATCTGTTGCCAACATGCCATCCAAGAAGAAATATATTCACAGTTTTGAAGGTCTCAGAGTAAATTAAAAAACAAAAACAAATGTAAACAATGATTGAACAAGGTTAGTAACAAATTAACAAGGTTAACAAAATAAAGAAAATGAGTAACTAAGAGGAATGGCATTTCCTCCCTAGATTCATATGGATTTAAAATTTTTTAAAAAAGTGTTTCTTGAGACTGTTATAAATTCTGATTTACTTTGTAGTTAGCTGTTTTTGCAGTCATAAAAGTTGGTATAATAAAATATTTCTTACAGGATACAATGAGCAAACAGGATCTGCCAGGAAACAAACACCTCTATCCAAAATTAAAATGCAAAAAAAAAAAAAATTAAAATACAGAAAATGTAATGTAAAATAGATATTCCAGCCTAATTTATTTAGATCACAAAGAAAATGAAAACTTTTCTAACACTGCAGCTAACAAATGACAAGATTAATATCCATTCTAGAGAGATGTGCGCCACAAAAGTATGTGTACGTGTATTTGTACTATTCAAATCTTATCTTTACCTTCTTCCAAACTCTTACGACTTTGAATTAAAAAAAAAAATAAAAGGAAATTAATCTCTTGGCTTGATGGCACTGAAAGGTAAAATTTTGTCTTTGCTAATTTATCTTGCAACTGAGTAACATAAAATGTCAGCAAATTTCTTGAACAAATATTCTGAAATGAAAAGTCACAGTGTTTCATCAAAGATCAGTTAAAACATTTTGACTTTATTGAAATTATTTCAGCATTCTTTAAAGAAGTGTTATTGAAACCTAGCTGCTTTAATTTTAATGAGGTGGCATTCTTCAAAGAAAACAGTATTATCTCAGAACATTTTATAAGATTTCAATTTTTCTTTTCACATCTGATGCAAATGTGCATTCAAAATTAACAACTTAAAATGGGAGACACAAAAGTGTTTCATATTGGCATAAAGCTTTGGTTCTATGAAAGATGTCATGTTTTAAGCCCAGCTGGAAACCGAGCACCACTCTCACCTCAACCCCATTCTCCCTCCTCTCCAACCCAGTGGAATGTGGAGGAGGACCAAAATAAAACTTGTAGGTTGAGGTAAGAAGAGTTTAATAGGGAAAGCAAAAGCTACACACACAAGCAAAGCAAAACAAGGAATTAATTCACGGTTTCCCATGGGCAGGCAGGTGTTCAGCCACCTCCGGGAGACCAGGGCCCCATCACATGTAATGGTCACTTAGGAATACAAAAGTCATCACTAAAAATATCCCCCAGTTGCTCTTTCTTCCCCATAGCTCTATATACAGTGCATGATGTCACAAAGTCTGGAATATTCATTTGGTCAGTTGGAGTCACCTGTCCCAACTCTGTCTCCTCTCAACCTCCCATGAACCCTCAACTTCCTTGCCAGCGTGGCAGTACGAAAAGAAAAGGCTTTGGCTCTGTGTACGCCCCACTCAGCAATAAAAAAAACATCTCTATGTTATTCGGCACAAATCCAAAACACAGCCCATACTAGCCACTGTGAAGAAAATTAACTCTACCCCAGCTGAAACCAGCACAGAGGAAAGGAGGTGGGGAGACTAAGCTACCAGACATTTCACAAGCTACATACATGACTACTGCATCAAGAGATTTGTTTCAAGCAGAGTCACAGAAGAGTGATGGTGATTTCAACCCTGCTTCAGACCACATCCTATTATAGTCAATTGTATATTATTTTTCCCAGCTCCAAAACGTAAAACAAATGTAAAATGAGAAGAATAAGGGCATCTACTATGAGACCCTGCTTATCACTCTATTATCTGTATAAATTACACTCAGAAGAGCTTTTCAAATTTATCTTGCCTTTTAAGAACATCCCACCACAAAAATATTTTGCAACTAGCACTGAATTAAATCCATTGTGCTTTCCTGTGACACTGATGAAGCAATTGTGTGCTATGTTTTCATGACAAACACATCATTAGTGTACATACATTTAAGCTGATTATTTCATTCAGCAAGAAGGGACATTAGGGTTAGAATGATACAAAAGCACAAATCATACTTGATGTTTCCCAAATACCAAGCTTTGTGTGATCCAATCAAGATTTCATCAAATGTTTTATTAAACTCAGTCACATGAGCCTTGCTGAAGCCAGATGATCTCTTATTATCAACTAGGAGTAAATTACATTCATTTTTGAACTGAATTTCAATGAAACCCTTCTTAAAATACTTGGAAGCCAGAAGGGGGTTAACTTAAAAAACCACAAAATTGCTACTATGCTTTTCTCTAGAAATTAAATGGTAAGCAGAGAAAATCAGCATTGTAAATATTACTGATCACAAAAAATAGAAGAGTATGATACTAACAACGTGGGATGTGAGACAAACAATAAGAAAAAGATTCCTGACTAGGCAGATAAATCGCATGCTAATAAACAGCGTAAAAAATACTGCATGTTTCCTCCATATTTAAGTTACGTTTTCAATCTTTTATGTGAAAGATGAACAGGGGAAAGACCTAAATATATGTAATCAAAAGCATGAACGAGCCTCCCATTCAGAGGCTGAGAAAGAAAACGCTGAAAAAGGAGTTTCTGTAGCCGGCCTTCCTGAAATGGACCCTACGTTAACAGTAACATGCGCTAGATGAGAAGTATCAAAGGCAGAAAGAGGCTTGCCTGTTCACTGAACCCCTAATTCTACACCCGAGGTATGCTGAGTGGAGGAATGACTCCCATAAACTGAAGATAAAATAATTTCTAATCAGGGGAGAAAGGGTATTTCTAAGCTCTGTAACGTGCACTCCAGAACTGGAAATCATAGTATTAATTTAACTGAAAGTACAATTGTAAGAATCCTACTTTAAAGAATTACCTTAGAAATTACAGAACAATGCAGTGGTAGGGATCCAGCTCTCTGAGGTATGTGTGAGGGCAAACCTGGTTCTTGCCCATCATTGTCTGCTCATGTCAGTGAGTAGACAGCCTGGTTTTCATCACTACATTCACATCTGTTAAACCTTTTAGCAGGCACTGGTAATGCACAACTGCACACTCAAGCCACATGTCAGTCAGGTAAAATAATGTGTTTACGATTGTTTCCAAACCCAGTTGATTATGTTTAGCTCGGCGTACTACACTGGGCACACCTGGCATGGTGGGGATAGCAGGGGGCTGCAGGGCGGCCTGTTTGGGAGGAGGCCATGAACTACACTGCACAGGTATCAGGAGGAAAAGGAGGGCCAGAGGCGTGAGGAGACACTAAGGAGCCGCTCTTGGGGAAGACCCGTGGGGGACAAGCATTTGGAGGCCCATAGCAGGAGATGTGCTCCTGGGAGGAGGCACTTCGTGCAGAAGAGGAATACCCCGATGGACAGCGGCCTGCGCAAGAGCCGTGGGGAAACAGGGACACTCCTGACGGACTGCAGCCCATGAAGGGCACGTGCTGGAGGCTGCACACTGAGAAGCACAGACGAGGGGGGATGCCTGGTACAGGGCTAGTAGCAGTGGTAAGAAACTCTTACACCGGACTCCAACTTCCTGCATTGTTGGGGTGCCTCGGACCACTCGGGGTCCGCCCGCTGTCTGTCACGGCATGCCTGCCCAATGGGCAGACGACTCGGAGAGCGAGGACCAGTCCGTGGACGAGACCCGGTTCTGAGCCCGCACCACTTCTCCAGAAAGTTCTGATAAGTTCGGTTGTTAATAGGTTTGTTCTGTTAATTCCCTCCTCTGTAACCTGGCCATTGGTTCTGTGTCCCTGGCATCCTCCTCCATGCTTGTTTCCTATTGGATGTTTGTTCGGTGCCACCCCGGTTCAAAACCACGGTGCTCCCTGATTTCTGTGGCCAGTTCATCCCCACCGCTTTCGGGACAATAAACTCGGAAGGTTTACATGAACTGGTCCTCTCCCTTGCCTCTTTTGCCTCCGGAATTCCTGAGGGGCTGAGACCACCTGGTCCCCTCGCTTTGGGTGCGCCTGCTGATACCGAGCCAGCGCAGCCCATTCCAAGCGGCCTCCGGGAAGTGACACTTCTCCGTGCCTGTCTGTGGGAAGGTGGCTGTTGCCTCCGGTGCAGGGACGAACACCCCCCGAGGCCGACCCATCTCCCAGGGCAGTGATACTGCATGGCTCATTCAAACGAAGCGGGATGGTCTGAGTTTAATCCACAGTGAAAACAAAGAAGTTGATATAAGAAAGGGGTCAGGAGAGGTGCTCAGCTTAAGCTGAGCCTAGGGATTGGGGGAAAAAAGTTGTTTAACTGTTTATGTCTTTTTTTCCTCAATTACAGATCAGAGATTAGAAACTTACATTAACTGGGAATTAATTAAACTAAACGTAAGGTCCCTGAGGCAAGTCTGTTTCTTCTGCAACACAATCCATAAGTTCTTATATTTTTATGGGAGTTTCACTGTCATTCAATTGATGAGATTCATCAGACAGAGGATATAAAACTGCATTATCAGCTTAATTATTACCATTATTCTTCCCCTGGAAAAGGTCTGATGTACAACTAATTTTAAATACATACTCAAGTGAAACTTACGGCCCTGATAACCACAGCAGATGTTCAGGACTGTTTGCTCTTCATTCTTTTTTGTTTATTATGTTGCAACAGTTCTACATTTTTACAGTGGATACAAACCTGGAAGCATGTCTTGCTTCTCAAGTGCTAGAACGTCCACAACATCACATACTTCCAGCACTGTGTTCAAACCTTTAACTGCAAATTGGAAATTTTAACTGGGCACTTACTTGGAAATTGAGTGTAAGGAATGAAAAAGAAGGAGATATCTGACTTGGAATAGTGTTATTAATGAGCAGCTGATAGGCCAAAAAGCTTTTCCTATCAAAGTACACTGAATCATTCAAGTAGTGAAAAATAAAGCAGTCATTCTGACCCTTACCACAGTATAACCCCTCTTAGATGTGACTTCCTAAAGCACAGATCATTCTGAGACTGACACCTCAATTGGTTGAGACCTCAGCTTCTGTAATAATCTAATATAGAAGTTACAGCAAGTTGACAGGAAAATGGCAAGGAAATAACCATTGATTAAAAAGGAGGTCAGGACAGTGCAGTTTCTCTCAATACTGATTAAAACAAACAAACCAAATATTTCATGGCATTTAGGAACCAAAATTCTTTCCCTTTCAAAATGCAGAGTCTAATTAGACAGCCATGTGAATAAACAGATGCATAATTTACTGTTGCATGGAAATTACATAACAGTAAAATCACATTGTGAATTTCTAGTGTCAAAATGTTGCCAATATACCTTATTATTTACCACTTCCCCAGAGAAGACTGAGGACTCCTAAAACATCACTGTCCACACTGTCCAAGTATCTCCTTTTATGACCAGGTGACTCGCCTGGTGGTTGAGGGGAAGGCTGTGGATGTTGTCTGCCTGGACTTCAGCAAAGCCTTTGACACTGTCTCCCACAGTACACTCTTAGGAAAACTGGCTGCCCATGGCTTGGACATGTTCATTCTTCACTGGATGAAGAACTGGCTGGACAGCTGGGCCCAGAGACTGGTGATGAGTGGTGCTGCATCCAGCTGGGGGCCAGTCACTGATGGTGTCCCCTAGGGATCAGTGTTGGCCCCTGTCCTGTTTAATATCTTTATTGATGATCTGGATGAGGGGATTGAGTCCTCCATCAGTAAATTTGCAGATGACACCAAGTCCTGGAGTATAGGAAGGCTCTGCAGAGGGACCTGGACAGGCTGGATAGATGGGCAGAATCCAACAATATGAGGTTTAGCGAAACCATGTGCCGGCTCTTGCACTTTGGTCACAACAATGCCCTGCAGTGCTACAGGCTGGGGACAGAGTGGCTGGACGGTGGCCAGGCAGAAAGGGACCTGGGGGTACAGGCTGAGAGCAAAGTGAACATGAGCCAGCAGTGTGCCCAGGTGGCCAAGTAGGCCAATGGCATCCTGGCCTGTATCAGGAATAGTGTGGCCAGCAGGACCAGGAAAGTCGTTCTTCCCCTGTACTCGGCACTGGTGAGGCCACACCTCAAGTGCTGTGTCCACTTCTGGACTCCTCAGTTTAGGAAGGAAGTTGAGATGCTTGAACACGTCCAGAGATGGGTAAAAAGGCTGGTGAAGGGTCTGGGAGAGAAGACTTATAAAGAGTGACTGGGGGCTAGGCTTGTTTAGCCTGGAAAAAAAGAGGCTCAGGGGAGACCTTACCACTCTCTACAGCTCCCCCAAAGGAGGGTGTAGCCAGGTGGGGGTTGGTCTTTTCTCCCAGGCAACCACTGACAGGACAAGAGAACACGGTCTTAAGCTGCACCAGGGGAAATTTAGGCTGGACATTAGGAAAACATTAGTCACAGAAAGACTGATTGGGCATTGGAATGGGCTGCCCAGGAAGGTGGTGGAGTCACTGTGCCTGGAGTGTTTAAAAAAAGACTGGATGTTGCACTTAGTGCCATGTTCTAGTTGACAATGTGGTGTTAGGTCACAGGTTGGACTCAATGATCCCAATGTTTTTTTCCAACCTAGTCAATTCTGTGATTCTGTGATTCTGTGAAATAAATGGGAGGACCTGGAAGTCCTGATCAGGCATGTGATTTTTTACTGTTTGGAAATGCTCAAAACCTTAGATGAGAATCTCTTCACAGATAGCCAGTATCAGTCTATTACTTTTCTTATTATGGCATATGAGTAGAAGATGCTCTCATTTGTCTTTTTAAGGTTTTCTCACTATTTTGTTCTAAAATATTAGAAGACTAAACATAGCATATCCTCAAATTGGGATACTGTTATGAAAATAGTTTATCTCTTCATGACAAAAAAAATCCAATTCTATATACACCCAATGATAAGAATGATTTGAGTTGAAGGGACTTTCTAAAGATCGTGATGTCCAACCCCCTTGTTGCAGGCAGAGACATCTCCCACTAGACCAGGTCGATCAAAGACCCATCCAACCCTACCTTGAATGCTTCCAGGGATGGAGCATGGGGCATGGGGCATCCACAACTGCTCTGGACAGCCTCTTCCAAGGTCTTGTCACCTTTATTGCACAGAATTTCTTCCTTGTATCCAATCTAAATCTATCCTCTTTCAGTTTAAAACCATTACCCCTTGGCCTGTTACGACAGCCCCTGGTATAAAGTCTTTTTCCATCTTTCTTATAAACCCTTTTTAAGTATTGAAAGACTGCAATAAGGTCTTCCCAAGCCTTCTCTTTTCTGGGCTGGACCAAGAAAGAACCTAGAAAAACCCTGGTCTGTGCAATAGACTGGTATGAATGATAGTTGGGGTTTTTTTGTTTGTTTGTTTTTGTTAATTTGTTGGTAACAGTTTGATAAAATGCTGTGAACATCCCCACTCTTTTATTCCTTTAGGGAATAAATGCAGTAGTCAGCAAGTAACAGCTTAAATCATGTCTTAGGTCGCAATGTAAGGTGTAACTGAAAGTATGAATTCTATCACCATCTGTTAAAACCAGGTGAGGCAGTGTTCTTTGTCTCCTCCATGACACATCCCTGATAACTCCCTCCAGAGTGATATCTTTCTGTTTATGAGCCATCTAGCCCCACTGCATAACTCATAAAATTACATCATCTCATTGTGAGATGCCCCGCCCAGGGGGAGGAACAAAGCATTCCTACCTGGATATAATCTGAGGTTTGGAATACCACAGCAAACCTTATCTACTGGGTTCCCAGAGGACAAGAACTACATAACCACCACTGAACCTTCAGAGGAAGACCAGACCCTTCTACAGGATCACCACTTTGACAGAGCCACATCTATCACTCCAGGAGGACTGCAGTCCCCACTTAATGGGACTGCTGCCACCACCCTGCCTGGCAGGGTGTCAGGTTGTATCCTGACTCTGTCAGTATTTCTGTACTGTTGCTTTTATTTTAATTCTCCTATTAAGTTGCAATTCTGACTTGGAGTCTCTCACTGTTTTGCTTTCAAACCAGTACTAATCAGTAAATGTAAGTGAGTTTATGATTCTTCTCTGATGGCTAGGCTACCTCTAGATATTATGATAAAGGTATAAATATTGACTGCAGACTTGTAGTAACTGGGTGAGTCCTTTGGGGACCATTGAACTGATGTGAAAAAGATAATTCTTTGGGGAGAGATGATTCCCAGAAAGCTAAATCTGGGTAGTAGTACCACTTCCACAGAGATAAGGTGAGGAGTAGGCAGCAGTGTGGAAAGGAAAGAAAGGAGGCCATTGAGTGGACCTGACACTGAAGCAGATGGTGGAGGATCTCATACACTGTGCAGGAACTCAAAATACTGGGTACAAATCTTCTGAAAATAGGTGAAGCAATATATCCACTCTCTATGAAGAATTGGAAATTCTTAGATTTCCTATGCTCAGTGGTAGCCAAGTTCAGTTTATCATTAGAGGCAAAGGTTTACAGAGTAAGTCTCTCAACCTCATGGCTGAGACTTGTGATATTAAATGCAAATTCTGTACTATGGTACTTCCTTTCATTTGTGTTCAGCAGCAAATCTGAGCAAAAAATAAAGATAACACATCACTTCTGGCAAAGAAACATTGCTGCATGTCTCAGATGTAAACTGCTATTTGTGACTAAGTACATGAAACAATTAGTTCTATTTGCCTGACAATGTGAAAGGGTCCATGTCTTAGTTATTTCTGAATTCCACACTTTGACTTTGTAAAGCATACAAAATACAAGTAGATTTTTTTTTCCAAGGCACAGCTATATAAGTATATATATATATATATAATGTTGGAATTATCTAATCTAAGAAACAGTTTCAGTTCAGCCTAACACAAATGTGATGACAAAATATGGTTGAAAATTATGTGGAGAAATGATTACTCTTTTGAAGAATTAAACACTATTCTTGTTCTCTTCTTTCAACTGCATGCATAAGTTTTCAAAAGGCAAAAACCTTACATTTAGTAGTTTAAATATTTTTTCTCTTCTTATGAACTTTAACAGAAAGAAAATCATATTCAGGACAGAATTTAACAAGAAATGTTTCTGTAAAATTTACCTAAAACTAAGACACTATCAAAAACGTTGGTTCTAGAGCTGTCATTTTTTAAGAGAAGCTTCATTTATGTGAAGTTTGGAACCTATCTGAAGTGATTCTGATATGATCTGAAGTGCTGCAGATGCTGTACGTGCTTCAGTAAATAAGATGCAAAACACTGATTAAGATCGTTTCAGTCATTTCAATCCTTTTTCTATGTTGATTTTCAATGTGTTATAATCCCTTTTGTAATTTATGATGAGAGAGTTTCAATCATCCCTTTTTTGAGGTCACAGAAAATTTGACAAGGAAACGTCTAGATTTTTAGTTTCTGTTAACAGGAAAATCTACTTTGAAGGGGTCACTTTGAGATATAAATCCATGAGGTGTAGGAGATCACTGATCTATTTTATTTCATGTAATGAAAACACATCTGTGGAAACAGCAAATTAAGTCGTGATGAGGCCAAGCACCCTGAGGAGTCAGAGAGAAGGATGGTTATTAAGTAAGGAGCAGTTAGGAAGCAATCATGCTGCCTTCTCTTTCTATCCATATGAGGCATTTCAGCCTGGCTCTGAAGCAACCACCTAATCCCAGTGGCTGAAGGAACCACCGACACACTGATGCCACTTCTGTTTAAACACCAAGATCAGGTTCACAGGTGAATCTTTTCAGTGCAGACTGGCACACTTAAATGGAGTCTTAAATTTACATCTTTTCTTCTTGTGCTGCTCTTGGACATCCATTGACAAAATATCTTTTCACTTCTAAACCAAACAAAACCTTTTAAGAATGACAAAACTACTGATTGTGCTATATGTAGGTCTGATCTGATCCTGATACCATTGATATCAGCAACAGTTTGGCAATTTAATTTCAGTGGGAAGATCAGATTGATTAAGCAATGGACATTAATAAAAATAGACTGCTCTTAGTGGGGTTTAAAATAAGGCAAGTAATCTGTTTCAGTGATATATTTTGAGGAAACCTAAGTACTTGGGTGAGCACTCCATAATTTAAAATCCGGTATTTGTTAAGGTACAAGGAGATGTTTTTTGCTTTGTTCATCAGAACAGAAGATTACAGAAGTAATTCTGCTGTTGAAAAAGAAACAACTAGGTAGAGAGATACCTTACTCCGACATTAAATTCAATAGGAATTCGGCCTGGGAGTACATGTACATGTAGAGAAAGTAAAAGACAGAGTGAAAATGCAGTATTTTATTAGAAGGAAAGATCCAGAAAGAAAACAGCATCCTTTCATTTATACATTAATATATTTCTTTTTAATACATGAAGGAAGTTCTGACTGAGAAGACCATCCCTTTTATAGACAGGCATTCTTTGAATTACCTGAGTTGTAGTCAGGCTCTTCATCCCAACATATGATTCTACCCACCTCAGGCAGCCAAGCTTACAATTTTATTTCCAAATATGATCCAAAAAAACCATCATAAACTAATTCTGAGATATGTTGATGTTCCCTGGCATACACTGTCTATCTAATCATCTGTCTGCCAACAGAAGCAAACAGTTCATAACTCTGGTTTACCTGGGCTCTTAAGTACAAAAAGGACTATCTTGCCAAAGCTTCGCAGTGTAGATAGGCTATACCAGGAAATCTGGCTAAGGCATTCTTAGAAAAAGACTCAGTTAACTCACAGAAGACAGGTAAATGTTGCCTTTACAGGAGAAATTTGTATTTCCAAAATAAGTAGAAATTATATTATTTAAAGTTTTTCAGGCATTTCAATCATATTTACTGGGAAGCAGCACTAGCCTTGGTATTTCGGAGCATTTATTTGCTAATTTTAGCTTTGTGAAAGTTAATCTAGAATATGTGTTTTGTTACATCTCCTTTTTTATATTTAAAACACAATGGAAAGCTTCACACTGGACCTTATTTTTTGTCTCAGCCCCAGACATCAAATTCCTAAAGCGCATAAACACTGTTTTCTTTTTAATATGGCACTTGAATCTTTTACTCATCTCACACATACATGCTGATACATAGGAGTTTAAAGCCAAAAGATGATATTTGTCTGAGTTGTATCTTCATTAGTCTCAAAGAAACTTGGTTTAGGCCAGTAAATTTGCACTGAATTCACCAGCTGATCATCCGGTCTATAACTGGTGAGCATTAGACTTATAAATAATAAAAGCCATTCAAAAGAGACCACACAGATTTGATTTTTCTATAACATTTTAAAGTAGGATAAGTAAGGCTGAAGTTAATGGGGTGAGCACTGCTGTACAACGGATGGCAGAAGATTACAGGAACATGAACTCTTTTTTCCCTTCATTTGACCCATCCTCTTCCATTTCATCAGGCACTACAGGAAAGAGGCACAGGAGCTGGTAATGCTGATGTGTCATGCCAACAATCTGGAGCACTGCTTAAGCTGGCTAAGGTTTAATGTCATCTGCAGCTCTTAAGGATGCACTTCCACAGCGGGAAGACAGGGCATTGCTATTTGAGAGCGGAGAAATTTGCAACAAAATTGCTAAGATTGGAGTTATTATGACTGGAAATGTGCATGTAGGCACTAAAACCAAAATATAAAACAAGGGTTAAAAGGGTGACAAGGTTAAAGCCCCTGTGTTGAAAACATAAGACATTGTTTCTAAAACACTATTCCCAGCAGTAAAATTAAGAAATGTATTGTGTCAAGACTAAAAGTCTTGAAGTTGGAAAAATCAAAGCCCAGCTGACTGTCAGCAAAGATCCTGTGTTGTAATACAATGAAGATGGCAGCAAGATTGCATTTTATCACATGTACCAGCTCTTTTCCTGTTAGCTGTTCAGGAGAACAAACTGCAAACATTTATTTCAAGGACATATGCAATAACAAAGAAAAAAACAAAAGGGAAAAAAAACCTAACCAAAAAAACCTGAACAGCAGGCAAGAAATGTGGCCTAAGATCTAAGGAGACTGAAGTAAGCAAGATTTTGATCCAAATTACAATCCTAACATCTGATAACTACTAAAGGTTATAGAGTTTGTCATTGTCAGTTAGGAGGACCCAGAGCTGCTGTGAGGACTGCACTGCCAAGTGTCTTCTCTTGTGTAGCACAGAAGTGATCCTGGCCAGGCCAGCTGGATACACATCTTGTTGGCAAAAATCTTAGCATATTCAATGCTATTTAATATGTATTTACCATGGTCCTAATGGTAGAACACTGAAGTCAATAGAAAGTTAATTTTTACTTTCTTTAGTTATAAAAAAAAAAAGACACTGATTTTATACTTCAATTTTGGCCTAGAAAGGGAAGACCACATTAATGTTTCAGGGCAGATCAGGAACATACTTTTGAAGCAAATCCTCGGAAGTATTTGTATGCTTCTTTCATATTGCAAAGTAGCGTCAGAGTACACAAACTTGATAGAGAAGTTGAACCAGAAGAAGCTCTCAGAGCTTATTGTTTACTCACTTACTATTTTCCACCTGCTAATGGGCACTTCTCATGGGAACAAACTACAGCTAGTTCAAAGTAAAAATCATTTTTACTATGGTCATTGGTACCCCAGCACGAGCTGTAACTACCCCTACAGTTAACATTGCTACTTAACAAAGGTGGTGACAAATAGCCTTTCCTTTATCTGATGGGGCAGAGAACATCAAGATGTATTCTGGTTTCTCCACTTTGACTCCTTTGCCCTCAACTTCCTGCTTGTACACGATTCAGAATTTACCCTTCTGTTTTCTCCATACTGAATTCTGTAATTATCCTTGTCTGTCAGGTTTTTTTTGGCTTTCTTATTTTTGTTTTGGGTTGTTTTTTGGGGTTTTTTTGTGTCCCTCTCAGTCTTTCCTGCAGTAAAAACCCTGCTGCATTAACGGCCTGGTTCTAGAAATCCTTACTCTGCCAAAATCTTCCTAACTTTCTGGTGGCGGTGGGAGGTGGGCGAGGACCACCCTAGCGAGGGAGCCCCTGCAAAACCCATTTTCAAAGGCTCAGCCAAGCTCCCCTGCTCAAAGCTGGCCCTGGGCCAAGGCTCACGCACAGCCCTTACTCACCTTTACAGGCTTTTAAACTGATGTCATAATACACAGGCTTAAAACCTCACGGTGTTTTCCTGCATTAAGACCAGGCACCATGATTACAAACTGAAAGGTCTGGCTTTCTTTTTTGGAGGGCCTTAACGGGGGGTGGGGGGCTGGAGGGGGGAAAGTGGAGTTATGTTTGACCTAGAATTCATTTTCATCCATCACAGCCCGCATCTCTGCCTGGCAGCACTTTATTCCCCCAAGACACAGGACTAACCAGTGTCGCTAAAAGAAGCTACCTCTGAGGGACGCCCAGCCCCGGGCTCGCCAGGGCTGCACCGGCCCCCTGTCAGCGGGCTGGACCGAGGGCACCCGGTGTCCGGTGACGGGAGAGGCTCTGAGCCGCCCTGCGCTGGTTCCAGCCCTGCGGGGAGCTCCCTATGCCCGTCACGGGCTGTGTCCCTCAGACACGGGAGTGGGTGCACAGCGGGGAGCACGCGAGGAGCCGGGAGAAGGGTGCCTTAGGCACGGGCAGGCACGGCTGGAGCCGAGCCAGGGCAGAGGAGCGGGGAGATGCGGGACTGCAGAGGCAGGCACACAGCGAGGCGCACAGACGCACCGCGCACCGAAACCTTCTGCGGCACCTCCTGCCCTCGCCCCGCCGAGGGATTGGGAGGCAGAGAGAGAGGGAGGGCAGACAATTGAAGTGGAGCCTCAGGAAAGGGGAGGAAGGGTGTTTCCCACTGTTTATTTTTCTCAGTACCAGAGTCGTGAATGAAAAGTTTATGTTAACTCGGCGGTAAGTTAAAGCGGTGGAAGCTCTAGACTCGAGGAAATTTGCCCGGGGCAGCATCCGCGGGCAGTGCCCGGCATGAGAAGCACCCATTGGGAAGCTGGGAAGCACCAGCCGGGGGCTGCGAGACCCCGCAGGGCCGGGGGCGGAGGCGCTGCCGTGGGGTCCGGGGCGCACCGTGTGCTCCCGCCGCCATCCGCCCCGGACACCGCCCGCAGCCGCAGGGCAGCCGGCACCTCGGGGACAGGAGCTGAGGGCTCATCGCCACCGGTGTCTGACAACTCTTGTAAACTTCTGGGCCTGGAGTTTTACGGAGGCTAAAGGGGAAGGTTGTGAGGTATGCTTACTCAAACTGCGGTAATCTTAACGCAGTGTCATCTCCAGGGATGAGGGGTTGAGGTGTGCTCTGTGTGTGTGCACACAATAAAATCTATCCCTGTCGTCGGAGAGGAAAGCTTGAGTTTACAATTAAAGTATATTAAAGTTGTGATTCTGCTTAGGTTATAAAAGAGTGTGTATTCAAACAGGAATACTTCAAGAGAAAGTGGGGGAGAAAGCTGAGGAGATGCGGAAAGAGCCATGGTTGGAGATGCAGCTGGAGAAGTGCTCCCTGCCAGAGATTTGTCTCAGAGGACTGTGGCCTGTGCATGGGTTGCCCAGACTGGGGCAGACACAGGCAACTCCGCAAGTCTGTCACCCACAGACAGCTCCTGCTGGAACAGAGGATCAGCGGGAAACAAGGAGCCCTGGGGGAAAAGAGTCACAGGAAAGGTGTATGCTAATGTCTTTACAAACAGTTCCATGGGTGAAGGTATGGGTGTTAACGTCTTTGGAATGGGTCTTAATGTCTCTACCTACTTTGAGCAGCAGGTTTGTGACAGAGCCCCGACAGTTTGGCTCCTGAAACAGGCAAGTGAATCTGCACAAGCCTGAGTTTCTGAACTTTGGGGTAAAATGACAGGTTCAAGATGGGGAATATGTGGTAGGCAGTTCGGGAAGGCTGTACCTTTCTAGTACCTCAGCCAATGGGGAAAAGAAGAGGGGCCGGGAGTTTAGGATAAAAGGTGGCTGCGCCCTCCGAAACATCGAGGGAGAAAACCACGTGGGTAGGTACCCTGCTGGGCTCTCTCCCTTTATTCGAATAAAGTTGCAGGATTCTTCTGTCTCCATTTTGGACACTGGCTTTTCATAGTGTGATTTTCCATACAAGAGGAAGAAACAAGGACTAGCAAAAGGAGACCATTAGACAACATCCTAGATACCCTTCACTGTGCACTGCCAAAGCAGGGAAAGCTGAGGCTAGGAGGAGCGATAGATTTTGGACTGAGTATGGGGAAGGGGCAGTGGGGAAGACGTTCCCTAGGAGTTTGTTTAACTATTAAAGGGGGAATTTGAAGACAATCAGGAATTAAAAGTTTATATTAATTGGCAGTAGATCAAGTTAAGTGAACCTCTCTGAGTTAAGATTATGTTGACTGGAATGCTGAGACAGGCAAAGAGTATCTTGCCTCTTTCCTGTTTTCCTAGAAGTGTGTAAATGCTCTTGTCGGTTTTTCTGTCTTCCTGTAGGTAAAAATACAAATTCACAAGTTTTCCAGGCAGGTAGTCAGTACTCATCACTATGATGTTTCCAATGAAAATTGAGGTCTTTTCAACACATCTGAAAATTTACTTTACTCACTGAAAATATACCTTTCTATCAGGATATACTTACTGTATGAAATAATAGGCTAGATATTTTATGTTCAAGAGAGGGACTTAATTCTTACCATTTTAATATTTATTTTTAATCTGATTTTTCTCACTTTTTGTCACTGATATTTTGGCAGCTTTTTAAAAAATTTTTCTTTTACTGAAAATAAATCTGGTTTGTGGTGAAGACTTTCTTGTATTTAGCAAAATTCTCTTTTCACTGTTGTATTCAGATGAACCAATAGAAGAGTTACCAGAGTGGGAATACAAAATACTCACCAGCCTACTTTAGGAAAAGCATGTACTCACCTGCTAATCATAACTCTTGAGGAGGAAACCTTTCCTGTGAATGTAGACAGAAAAATCAACTTTATATACTTGTATTTATGTCCTGAAGAGCTCTGCTTCTTATGAGTCTTTTGAACACCGTGTCTAGCTTAGTGACAGAAACACATTTATCTTGTCAGTACTGCCGATCAATGTAGTTGCAGATGGATGAGCTGTGTTCTGTTTTATCTTGTCTATCATCAGCAGAATTTCCAGATTAATTCCCACACAAGAGTCTTTTCTCTCAGAGTTGATATCTTAAACAGAAGCGGAAAAGAAAAGAGCTTGATTTTTGAGATCTTGGCTCTTGGTTTGGAAACTTTGAAAAATCATTCCTGGGCTAGGAAAATGAGTGGATGAGCTGTGTTTGTAGCTAAAGAATCAAAAGGGGATGCACAAGGAAGAACAGAGTCTGTACCTCATTCAGTTCTGTGTACAATGAGAGTACATGAAGCTGTACACTTAAGATAATTTTTCAGTGTCTTGGTTCAACTTTCAACTGAGGAAAATAGGTGACAGCAGAGGTTGTATGTTGTGAAGTTTATTTTCATAGGAATAAATTAATGTTTTCCAAATACTCTTTAGGGCATAGTTAATTAACTAACTTAAATACCTTTGGTACTCAGTGACCTTGGCCATATACTTGTCTGAATTTTGTTAGATTTCTAAGTCCAGCTTCCCTGTTGTCACCAGAAAAACATGGATTAGCAGTGCATGTCTTCTACTGTATATGCAACTCTGTGAACTATCAGTGGTGTAGTTTGCCTCTTTACAGGAAAAAGTTTAGAATTGTTGTTTGTTGGTCTGTTGGGCTTTTTTTTTACTCTATTACAATGCAATGACATAGCAATAAATAAACCATGAAGAACAGTGCTTGAGGTTCTAAAAAAAAAAAAAAAATTCAGTATATGTTAAGAAACTCAACATATGTTTTTATGGTTAGCCAGAAATTTTTGTATTCAATAAGCTGCGGTCATTAGACAGAAAAAAATTGTATACTCATTAAAAATGATGCATGTATTTCTATGGTTCATGTATTTCTAACAGAATTCCAAGGTGGAATTTTCCAAATGATTATTCCTCAGATTTACTCAGAACCTGCCTTAATCTGTAAGTAGCTGCTGAGTTTTCATGGTAAAGTACCCTTTACTTTTACCATTGCCAACATGATCTGTTGTCAAGTACAAAATATTCTTTGATTCGTTGATATTGTAATCTTGAAAGATAATAGGAGTAATGTTGTAGGCTGAGCTATCTTGACTTTAGGTGGTCAAAAGTGGGTAATATGGATGAAGACTTAACTGCAATTTTTTTTTAAAGTTACTTGAACAAATGGATTAATTTTGGCAAAAATATACACAGGAAATAATGCTTTGGTTATCTAAATTAAAATATTTGCTCAGAGATTGATTATAAGTGGATGAAGTAAAAAATATGCAGAAGAAAGGGTTGATAAAGGCTTACTAGGTTATAGTTGAAAAAGGCTGGAGGGTGGTCTGCGTGTAATAAGCCAGGTGTTAATTTGCAGAGCAAAACAATTCGTGTCTTCCTACTCTAATTTCTTAGCACGGTGAAGTGAAGGTTAACATCTTTCAGCCTGTTGCTTACCAGGTTCTGTATGGACTTTGCTGCCATGCTGTGTCTTTGGGAAAGGAGATGTACTCAAGATGGAGCCTGTTTGTGTAACAATACAACAGGTATCAGCAAAGTACTTGGCTTTGTAATAATATATCTTTTAGCTCTCTCTAGCCAGACGTTGCTTAGGGATCGAGTTCCCATGTGTGTTCTGCAAAGCACTTTCCTTTTAGCAGGTTTTGGGGGGAAGTTTTTTCTGTTCTGTAATAAGTGTGAATAGCGGGTGCTTAATTGTCTGGTTCAGCTTTCTTCTTCATCATGAGATGGTGTAAAGGGGACTATAGAGGAGAAGAAAAGATGTTTAATTCTGTTTTTCAGTATACTATTAATACTGATATAAAAGTATTAGACTGCTTAAAAAAACCCAAACAAACAAATGAGAGACAGAAAATTAAGAGAATAGTTAAAGCCTGAAGAAAAAAACTCTTGATGAAAACTAGTAGATGAAATAGTAGGTGAGAATGCAACATGCTTAAGACTTCCTGAACTCTCACCTGAGTCAAATAGCTTGTCTCAACAGAGCTGAGGGTTGGTGGATGAACAGAGCCAATATAATACAAGTCAACATTTTTCAGCTCAACAAATCAAGTGAGTCTTAAATGAAGTAAACTTAAATACTTTCACCTTAGATGGCAATATGCAAATCCCACAAAGTATTTTCTGTTCAGGATCTGGATAGTGTCTGTGGAGTTCCAAGAACTGCATTGTGTCTGCAGACACAGAACTGTATCCCCACATACCTGCATGGCTGGCACAGTATAACAGACACACATGAAAAAGTATTATTTTGCATTTTTGAAAAAGCAGTGGCAGATTTCAATGCATATTAATGAATAAACCAACTCAAATACACCTAATCTTTCCTTACTCAGAAGAAAAGCAGGACAGCTATATTTATCTTGCAAAATACTGTGTGTTTCTCTTAGAAAGAGAAACTCATTCCAGTTTTTATTCTGAGATGTTATTTATATAATACCCCTCCCACCCCCAAATATATTTCTAACCAGAACAAAGCCACAGTTCAACTAAGTTTGTCAGAATATAATTCAGGCTGTCAATATATACTATATTGTTTTCTGCATCTTGGGTCCTGGCCTTTATGCTGAGTAGACCAGAACTGCATAAATATTTGAGTTTTTTCTTTAAATCAATGTATTTAATACAACAAACGAAACCATACGATATCCATTTTAATTCTTGTAAAACAGAATGTTATGTATGCAATCAAGGGAAATTTCATATATTTAAAAATCGTAATTCCACAGTGCTGCCTGACTGTAAATTCAAGAATTTGGGTGTTCCTTTCAGGGTGCAAGGTGTTCAGCATGCCTCTGTGATCTCTGGAGTTTAACTTACGAGCTTCCAGGAAACAAACCTGCTACGTAAAATGTGAGTGAAAATTCATGCCTCCTCTAAGGATGCACTTGAACATTCTATTTCATCAAAATGTATTTCATAATACACTTTGTTTTTTTTAAAATATTATTTTGAAAGGAGGAAATGAAAATGTTGAAAACTTTTAATTTTTTTTGAACCCAATGTTTAGGTTTTTATTCTAAATTTATTTTCCACTTTGAAATATATACTTTTATATTAAAAAAAGTCCATACAGAAGAATTCATGCTGGAAGAAAGTAAGAGTGCATCAGTAAAAGTTCAAGAAGACATGGCTTTAGGTCAAACTGAACTACAGTGAAATAATTTTTTCTGGTCCTTTCCCTGCAATGAAAATTCAGCATAAAATTTGGTGTTCTTAAAAAAATTGTTCTAGTAGGTAATTTAGTAAAAAAGATCAGGCTTTTTACAAGAAAAAGATTTAATTTAAAGAGGATCCATTTTGCCTGACAGTTTCCATCCAGAGGTGTGATACCTAGTGTTGGGTAGTTATTGGCATTGCCTCCAGAGTCCACGAAAAGAGATGACATTCCTCAGATGATTAATCTCTATCCTTGGGTCTCCTTTTTGCACAATTTATCAAAAGATCATGTACTTTGATGTATGAGAAAAATCATAGGAACTGTTTGAAAGTAATTGTGAATTTTAAATTTGTAAACTCTTTGTAAATGCAAATTCATTGTCCAAATCGATAGCCTTATCCTAAAGTATATTAAAAAATCAAGCAACAGAGCTAAGTAGCAATTATTATCAAGGTGTAGGATTAGCTTGCAATTTACTCTTGCATGATCTGTAGCTATCTATTGTAGTGACTTGGTTTTGAACCTCAACATGGAGAATTGAAATTTTTCCACTATATATAATAGTACAAGGAGAATTGGGTCTGGATTGTACTCAAAATTAGCATTGGTTTTCTAATTGCTATACACACAAGGGCTCAATTGCTGTGCTTCAGTCCACATATGTAAAAGAATATCTATAACCAGTATTTCAGGGTGAAACTCTTAACAAGCCTGCAGGGATATCAATATCATGGAGATCCCTCACCTGTTGGGGTGGTTTCAGACTTTCTCTAATTAGTTTTAAACATACAAACAGATACTGCTGAGTTATTTCTCCAAATAACCATAAGTGCCTCAGTCTGAAAATAGCATTTCTTAACAAATCTGTATTTCTAAACTGGCGTTTATCAATCCTTGCTCTCCTATTTGTTCAATTCAACAGTCATTAAAAAAAAAAAAGGATAAAATATCTTGCTGACTTTTAAGAAGGGAGATTATAAACCCAAACATTTTTATTCTCTCAGTTGTCTGTTTTTCCCATTGGCCCAAAATGAATTCTAGAGCTTCAAGTCCATCTAAAACGTACTATACATTTTTTCAGGTCAGTATTTACACACAGGAGCTCTGAAACAGTGCCAGTGATTATGTAGCCCAGCACTTAAATTTTTCCTCAAGTTATTTGTTTTGGAAGACCCTATGATATGGCGACATATACTAAAATACTATAACATTGGATATGTACTGTTGGAGCAGAGTATTATTCCATTCTCTGGCAATTTTGTACCCAAAGCAATACTACAAGGAAATTGAACACAGTTACTCAGCTAATTCTATCAAATTGGGAATTTTTTATTGTACCAAACAGTGATCATCGGTTGCAATGCTTTCTATTCAACAAATTATATTCTAAGTTAAAAATGCTAATAAGTCTGGTTAACAGTAAAAAACAGAGCTAAATTGTGAGCATTAGAATTACAGATGCTCTCATTTGCACATAATCTCTGCAATACTAACCACACTAAATTTCATGGTCATGAACCCCACTAAACAAATCTTTCAGAAATGTCTTTACAGACTGACACCAAGACAGTATTTGCCCCAGTGCAGATGAAGGTAAATGGGCAGTGGTCTAAAAAATAGGGAGCCAAAGTGCTCTTGCTCATCATTGTAGGGGGAACGTTGTCTGCCAAATAAAACAGTTTGTGAGACATATGGGACATTAAAAAGAATTTGCAATAAGTATAAAATAAAGTAAATTCTTAGTTCAAAAATGTCTTTTTTTCACTTGAAAACTGGATGTTGTTTAAATAATGTAGTGGATCATAATGGATCAAAATGAAACTCAACAGCCTATATAGTAGAAATATATTCTGCTTGAACAATTGATAAAATTTGGATAATTTAATTTTTCCTCTTGATTTGAAATAAAAGAAAATGAAATCTTAGGCAATGGGAAAGGATTTCCTATCCACCTGTACTGAAAAATGACTAATGATCTAATAGAAAAAGTGCTGCTTGAAACCTACCGTTTTAGCAAGGACAGTGCTAGTTCAATGTAAAATCGGGCAACTCTACCCTGACATTACAGCTACTGATAGTACTCAGAATGGGAGTCTTGGTCAATAGTTGCTGCAAGAAAGATGTGAGAAGGGAAGACAGTGGGAAAATTATTTCTTGACTGCTGCCTCCTGTGACACATACATTCCTGCCTCATAAAGAGGTTGTTCTCTACCTATGAACACCCAGTATTTTTTTGTCTCTTTTGTCCAAAGGTTATTTTGAGCTACCCATTCATGATGAGAGGGAAGTGAGCCCTGATCTGTATTTCCAAATTTTGCTGATCCTACAGCTAAAGTATCTGCAACAAGTTTCTGCAGCTTGCAGTAATGCTGATAAAGTTAATGGTCACTTAGGCAAAACAGAACATTGATTGCAGAAATGTAAGTGCTTCAGAGAAATATGTGTCTCCAAGAAATCAAGCCATGTGTTGAGAAACTTGAAGTCAGATCACTTTGTAAACAAGTGTAATAAAAATGAAAAGAGAGCCAAGCATTTTGGTTTATCTTCAGTTATCGACAAGCAGGGATTGCTAATGTGTGGGGTATTTCTGAGTCTTCCAATCGTTATTTAAATTTGCTGGCTCTTTCAGAAAAACACTTTAGAGTGATGAAATACTGCTATGTTGCCTGATTAATGCATGTTGATCTTTTCTTAAAATGTGTTAAAAATTCAGAGATGGTACATTCAACCCAGGAATACATTAGCACTAATTTTTTCGTGGCACATGTCCAGTTTGATTTGAAACCAACCAAATCAAAATCCACTAGGTTTATGAAAAGGAGGAAAAGCATTATTTCAAAAGAGTTCTCTAATTGTAAGATACAGTGGCATTAAGTATTGGAAAAAAATCATGTCTTTCAGGAGAAATAAAATTAATGAGGTTTTCCTTTTATTCTACCTTCTGGGAACTTTTATTATGGTTGCCTTCCATTTTCTCTCTCAAATCCCTTTTTTTTCCTTCAGCAAAATATCTACCTATCATGCTGTATATGTGATAAATAAATACTAGCTTTTCTCAGAGCAAAGAGTAAAGAAGACATTATCAATGCGTTCTCAATAATTTTCCTCCAGCTTCAAATTGACAGTTTTGTATACCATCTTTTCAAAACTCTTTTCATTCGTATGGTGCAGGCCTAGAAGATGCAGCAACATTGCAGCTGCCTTCGGTCTGGCCAGTTATCTCTGCCTTTCCTTATTCGTTGACTCTCTCTTGACATTATCTTGTATTATCTCTGCTAAATATGGTTTTAAAATTATATTCTGCTTGGCCTGTTTCTCATCCTCTTTCTGCATTTGTTTGTTGATATTTATCTGACTATCTTCCGTATTTTTTTTTTAATTTTGTGAATGTTTCTGTTGTAACTTAATTAAAGATCATTTGAAACCTTAGGTATTTGCTTCCACTTTTCCCCCATTTTTAAATTCCAGAAATGTTAGGTAAATTTACTCTCCACTCTTCTTAATATTTATTCTGGTTTTTTCTACTTTCTTCTTAATATGTTTACCAAAGTACACAGTGGCTCCTGCTGTTACTAGTCTGTGCTATAAATTTATAAATTGCTGCCTTCACTGTAGATTCCAAAAAGCAACAAAATGATTGCGTAGGATTTAAATACTTGTATTTGTCAGAGACAACAGAACAGAACTTTTCTCCTTATGAGCTTTGTTTAAAGCAAAACAAGAAGTTTAGTTTTTTGGTAGTGACTTAATGAAAAGAAATATTGTATAAACAAGGGAAACTTCTTCATCATTCTTCTTTATTACTATGTTGCATATGTATTTTATATTGCCCTTAATATTACCCTTCTGATAAAGAAGAAAAAGGAATACTGACGCATAAAATACGTGTTATTTTCCTTTTGCCAAATCATAAAGTGCTTCAAAGCACTTTTTTTTTCCTAGTATAGTTCAAGTTATCTATTGTGTGGGCTTCTGTCTCTTTTCTAGACATAAACAAATACATGTCCTGTTCAGAAGTCAAATTTTGACATTCATCTTGCTGACCTATCTATAGAGCCATTCATCCTGGTAGTCTCTGGTCTTTTCTGATGGTTATACTCTTTCATTATTTAAAAGCTATTGCTTTTATATACAAGCATTTTGGCTCTTTAATAAGATGAGAATTGCTGCAGCAGCATGACTTTAGATGGTCTTTTCTGAATTCCCTTCAACTTATCTGTACACTCCTAAGAAATCTGCCTACAGTATTTTAGGAGCAATTTGATATTCAGACCTCAAAGAGTGACTTTTTTTGTCTCTGTCGTGATGCAGAATCATAGAACCACAGAGCTGTAAAATCTTTAAGGTTGGAAAAAAACATCAAGTCGTACCTTTGACACCACCACCTTGTCAGGTAAACTGCAGCACTCAGTGTCATGACCAGTCGTTTCTTGAACAGGGATGGTGACCCCTCCACTACCCTGCTCAGTCCATTTCAATGTTTGATTACTTTTTCCATGAAGAAATTTCCATGAAGAAGCCTCCCTTGGCCCAGCTTGAGGCCATTTCCTATTTTCCTGTTGCTGGTTTCCTGGGAGAAGAGACCACCCCCCACAAGGCTACAATCTTCTTTCAGGTAGTTGTAGAGAACAATACAGTCTCCCTCGAGTCTCCGTTCCTCCAGGCTGAACACCTCCAGGCTGAACACCTCCAGGCTGAACACCTGCAGCTCCCTCAGCCCACTCCTCATAGGACTTACTCTCTAGACCCTTCATGAGCTCCGTTGTCCTTCTTTGAGCTCCCCCCAACACCTCAATGTCTTTCTTGTAGTGAGGGGCTCAGAACTGGACACAAGATTCGAGGTGTGGCCTCACCAGTGCTGAGTGACAATCACTTCCCTGGTCCTGCTGGCCATGCTATTGATACAAGCCAGGTTGCCATTGGCTGCCTTGGCCACCTGGGCACACGCTGGCTCATGGTCATCTGGCTGTCAACCAGCACTCCCAGGTCCTTTTCTACTGGGCAGCTCTCCAACCTGTAGTGCTGAATGGGTTTCTTGTGACCCAAGTGCAGGATCCAGCACTTGGCATTGTTGATCTTCATACCACTGGCCTCAGCCCATTGATCCAGTCTGTCCCTCTGCAGAGCCTTCCTACCCCCCAGCAGATCAACACTCCTGCCCAACTTAAAAGGGTGCTCTTCATCCCTTCATCCAGATAGTGGATAAAGATACTAAACAGGACTGGGTCCAATACTGAGCCCTGGCAAATACCAGCAGTGATTGGACACCAACTGGATATAATATCATTCACTACCACTCTCTGGGCCCAGCCATCCAGCCAGTTTTTAATGCATCCATCCCTTCAAACAGTTCCTAAATCTTATTGACTTTTCCTTGTTGCAAATTTGCTTTATAAACATATACCTAATTTGCTGTTCATTATCACTTAAAGTCCTTTCATCAGTGTTTGTTTCTAGATTGTTCCCTCGTAGAATGTTATTTCATATTGTTTGTTAGTTGATGCTACCTAAAACCAACATGTGTACGTATGCAATGTGTTGCATTTCTTTCATTCACTCATTTTATGACCCCCTCTGTTACATAAGTGCCATGACTGCAATCTTATAAACGTTCACTTAGGGGTAAATTGTCATAGATGTGTTAGTTCCACAGGGGAGCAAGAATACAAAAGGCTTGTAAGATGATATTTACCTTATTACTCTACTCAGCCCCGGGGAAAGGTGGGATATTTGCTGGTGCTCCATTGGGACTGCACACTGTTAGGTGGAAAGTTTTGGGAAGACAGATCCCCACACCTCTCCTTTGCTATTCTACAGGCAGAGGACATAGGTGAATGAACAGAGGGCAGTGTGCAGATCTGCAGGAAAAGAGGAGGGATACTGAATGCTCATCTCAAGAGATAAACTGTGACTGTCTGTTGTAATTTGTTACCAGATCTGCTGCCTGAGTGAGGAGGCTGAAGAGAGTATGTAATTATGTGTCTCTCTTCAAACCACACTATAAAATTCTAGGCTTCTTCATATGATTTTCCATATTCCTTACATTATATCTGTTTCCCTAAGCAATGGAGTTAAATACATGGCTCCTAAAGATTAAACTTCTCTCTATTCCTTTTTTTATGATAACTGTTAGGTTTGCTTTTTCTAGTACTTTGTAAGTCTCTATGGCTTAAACAATTGTTAGTGGTTCAGAAGGTTTGTTAGCAGAGTGCCTGAATACCCTAGAATCTGTGGTCAAAGTCATTGTCACCTACTAATTGTCCAAAGCTGTTTTGTTCATTCTGTATAGCACTCACACTTTTTTCTCATAAATTGAGCCTTAGGAGGACATGTTCGCATAATTTATTTAATCCCACTCCTTATTTATTGATGAACTAAATTTCACTTATTTTTCTTTGTTCAGTTATCAGATCTGCAGGTATCTTCCTTAACCCTTACATTATAATATTTTTTTTTCATTGCCTTATCTCTTACATAACTTGTTTCCAAATATATTTATTTCAGCAAATATTTTTGGGATTTAAGCTTCTGAAAGAGTGTCCTGATCAATCTACTACTGCTATGACCTTTGAACATTGGAAAGAGTTGCTACTAGCCATCTCAATTATGTCACTTTGTGCTTAGAAAATACAGTATTTTTATATTGGTTTGCTCAGGGAGAACATTGCTTAGTTTGTTAAATTGAAGTAGCCAGTGGCCAAAAAGTATCGAATGTAGAAATTTCTCACAATTTCTACTGGTTCCTTCTTGAGCAAGCTAGTTAAATCCTCTGCTTTCTGGATCATAAAATTGCCCTCTGTGATGATGCATGCTTGATTAGTTTTGTTTTTATCCAAGAGCTGTATTGGTATTTAATGTCCCCCATGACAGGGGTTTGGGAATCATTTTGGTATCATTTTGGGAAATGATCCAGGAATCTTTTTCAGTCAGCCTTCATGCTGCCTTGCAGATTCTCAGTGTAGTGCTCCTTCATACTCCTTTTCAGATAGTCTTGATCAATGTACTTGGCTAACTTTTTATATATTTAATAACTCTTTTTTTGTGCATCAGTTAATTTGCATGCATGTTAGTGTTGCAATTAATTTGAATTAGTTTAAGACAGTTTGTCAATGGAAGTGGGGTAATCTGACTGACTTACTATGTATGAAAAACATCCAGGATACTGGATACTTTCCTATCTAAAAGGACCCAGGACTTCACATGTCCATATACTCAGTAAAATGTGGTACTTTCATGTAAGTTATTTCAAGTAATTACGCTGTTGCCCTAGAGTTTCAGCAAAATATTTAGCCACAATTTTATCCACCACTTACCCCCCCCCAACACTTCTTTTTGTTTCAATGCGGACATTATATACAGAGGTTTTATCATGAAAGCTTTTCAGTATTACATTGTCAGGTTTCAGATATGATTCTATTCCCAAAAAAACACTCAGTGATTTTTTTTTAATTGCTTGTGTTAGAAGAACCTCTGTCACCTCAGCTGGGATTAAAATGTAGATATGGAAGGACCAGAAAATATACTCAAATGAAATCAGTTGCTATTCCGAAGATCCGATACTTCAGGGAACCAAGTCAGACAAAGAATGGGAGAACAGAAGTATTACTGTCTTATTTTGCAGATAAGGAACTGAATAATAGAGAGATTAAGGTGAGAACAGACGCTGTGGCAGGTCTGGGAACTAGTCCCATACTTTCTTCATTACAAAACCATTCTTCATTCTGAAAGATTTTATTGTTTATTCTTCAGACACCTTCTATGGAGCTGAAAGAGGAGCAGAGCTTGGATGGAGCTTGAGATTCAGAATCACAGTAACTTTCCTGTCTTATTTAGATACTAACTCCAGGATAGGGTCTCTGCTGAAGTCTCTGGGTTCTCAGAAGTGCAGATCTTATCAGCTGGTGATCTGGAGACAGAGATTTTGGTTCTATGTAGTTTAATTCAGGTCACAGCAGTTTTTACTCATATAATTCCAATTAATTTTAGTAAGTGTTAAATAAGTAACAGCTACTTTTGCTTTACATTTTGTTTTACATTAATTTGCATTATTTGACAGTTCAGTTTTCTCCATCTTGTCTAATTTGTAGAAGTAAACGTATCTTTAGGGTGCTAATGCGCTATTCTTCTGGTACAAGTGGAAAGCTGATGATCCAAAAAGGTCCTTCTTGTCATTGCCTATATTTTAACAGTCTGTGGATTCCAGGATCTGCTCATTTACACCGAAGAATTTTCAGATTTGTCCTGGTCTCCTGTCACAGGGGACTTCCACTGTACCAGAAGCTATGTTTTGCAGTTTCCTAATGGCTATAAAAAGGTACAGTAAACGTCAACAGGCAAAAAGGCCAAAAATCAGGGACAACTGATGTTCACTAAGATATCTTTTGGGGATTAGTCATAGCAGTTCTTGGTTCTTTCTTTCCACGGGCATTTTTGCAATAAATGATATAACATCTAAAAGCAAGGTAAATGTTAAAGGTTCTGCTGCCTAGTCAACAAATGAGTGAAAATTGAAGAAAATAGCCCTTGAATTAAAATATTCAGTACTTTTAAGAAACAAGTCTTACTATTTATAGTTTTAATTGTATTGAATTCAATGTCTCCCACAGCTTATACAAAGAAGCACAAAACATATATTTAAAAAGAGACCTGCAAATGCATTTGTTATCAAAATTAGGTGTGTTCTAATTATGTATACTTTTTATAGAAATAGATACTGCTAGTTCAGTCGTTTATACTTTTTTCCCCATATTAAAACAAAACAAAACAGAACAAAGCACAAAGAGAAAACTCTGCAACCTATTCACAACTGAATTATTTCATTAATAATACCTTCATAGTTCATATACTACTTACTTATCACTTATTTTAGTAGTTACGTAGCTACCCTCCTTCCATGGCATAATATTTATAACTGATTTAGGAAAATGGAAGTATCTGCTTGACCTTATGTTGTTTTTTTCAGTTCTGCCTACAGATTATTATTATTCCTTATTATTATTATTATTATTGCTCTTTGTGCAATAATTCCAGCTGATAGAGATAAGCACTAAAAGAATTTTGAGTGTTTCAGATTCTTAAATGGGCATTATATCTGCTTAATGTGAAATCATTTTATGACCTGCACCACAACCTGTGTCATCAGGTGACAATTTTCCTGTCATTGCATTCTTAAGAACAACGCTTTTCTCTACCTGTGTTCATATTCATGCGAAGCCTCTCCATGAGATAGCTTTGCAGCAGTCTGCTCTGGTTGTTTTTGAATGTTACTGAAAATGAGAGACCCTACTTTTCAAAGTGCTCCTTTGAGCTATAATTTCCTTATCGTTATAAACTGGTGTTGCATAAAACCAGAGATTGCGCTCTGAATTTGGTCACACTGAGCATCTCCCCTCTACCCTCTGAAAAAACCCTCTAAATCAGAGTAAAAAGAAGATCCTGAGTAATTTTTGAAGGAATCCATCCACTGAGTCATTGAATTGCAGAATATTTTAAGTTAGAGGAGACATCTGGAGCTTGTCTCTGCTGACGTCCTCAAAGCAGAACTGACCTTAGAAACAGAGCCCTTCAGTTCCTTATGTGGTAAGGCCCAGTGGTCCAAGAATTCAATCTTTCTGTCTTTCCCTGTGATCCTTCTTCAACAAGAAATCAGGTTTCTCACCACTGCTTATGTGAAGTACCACAGAATCAAAGAATTACAGAAAGGCTTTGTGTTACAGAATTAAAGACAGCAGCTGAGCTTGTTAAGAATAATTTGTGGCCCTGTATCTGATTTTTTTCTGGAGATCTGAACCATGAAAGACAGACTCTGTCTTTGCATGTTTTATAGGGGGCACCAAGCACCTTTTGGGAGCAGGAGATTTCAAACTAACTGCTGCTTTATTGATATCACAAATACTGTCATGGCAACTAATAGCACTTGCACAGACAAGCAACCTTTCATAGAGACTCAAGCAACATAACAAGAAAAACTAAAAACAATATTGCCCAAGTGTCTGGCAGTGATCTGTACTTGCTAACAATGAAGACTGAAAAAAGCACTAATCAGTTTGATGTTCAAAAAGTTTACAGCATTGGTGGATAAGAGCAACTGACGTCATCTGCCTGGACAAAGCATTTGACACTATCCCACATGACATCCTTGTCTCTAAAATGGAGAGACATGGATTTGATGTGAACCGCTTGGTGGAAAGGGAATTGGATGGCTGCACTCAGAGAGGTCTGGTCAGTGGCTTGATGACTCAGCAGAGACCAGTGAAGAGTGGTTTTCCTTTGGGGTCGGTATTGGGGATGTTGCTATTTAACATCTTCATGGGTCATATGGATGGCAGGATTGAGTGCACCCTCAGCAGCTTTGCTGAAGACACGAAGCTGTGTGGTGCCATTGATATGCTGGAGGCAAGGGATACCATCCAGAAGGACCTTCACAGGCTTGAGAGGTGGGTCTGTTCAAACCTCAAAGAATTCAGCAAAACCAGGTGCAAGGTCCTGCACCTGGTTCAAGGAAATCCCAAGCACAAATCAAGACTGGGTAGAGAGAGGACTGAGAGCAGCCTTGAGGAGAAGGACTTGTGAGTGTTGGTTAACAAGAAGCTCGACATGACCCACCAATGTGCACCTGCAGCCCACAAAGCCAAATGTGTCCTGGGCTGCATCAAAAGATGTGTCGGCAGGATGTCAAGGGAGAAGATTCTTACCCTCTACGCCACTCCCCTGAGACCCCGCCTGGAGTACTGCGTCCGGCTCTGGGCCTCCAGCGTAAAAAGTATGTGGACCTGGTGGAGTGAATCCAGAGGAGGGCCGTGAAGATGGTCAGAGGGCTGGAACACATCTATGAAAGTAGCATGAGAGAGTTTGCCTTGTTCAGCCTGGAGAGGAGGCTCTGAGGAGACCTCAGAGTAGCTTTCCAGTACCTAAAAGAGGCTTACAAGAAAGTCAGTAAGGGATTTTTTACAAGTGCACATAATGTAAGGACGAGGAATAAAGGCTTCAAACACGATGGTATTTTTAGATTAGATATTAAGAAGAAATGCTTTATTGTGAGTATGGTGATACAATGGAACATGTTGCCCAGAGAAGTGGATGCCCCATCCCTGGAACTGTTCAAGGGCAGGCTGGATGGCTCTTTGAGCAACCTGATCTAGTGAAAGTTGTCTCTGCCTATCTATCTGTTTTTCTATCTATCTATCTATCTATCTATCCATCTATCCATCTGTCTACTTACCTACCTACAGATCTATTTGGTGTACTGATGTGTTACACATGTTGCTGGCAAAGTATAGAAAATTACTTCTGTTAATTGGATGTAATTGCTACATTCTTATTTTGCCCTAAAATTCAGTATTTTGCCTTTAAATAGAAAGTATGTTGCATAGTATGAGCATGCATTTAATTATATTCTGAGAAAGGGAGCATTTTCTCAGTTTTGTATATCTTTTAAAAAAGCCTTTTGGTTTGTTTATTCCATAGAATACAGGAGGCTGTGCACATGGTTCCTCCCACTTTACATGCTTCATATTTGTACTCTGGAGCTCAAAAATAGCAGGATTACTCGTGGAGAGATAAGGATCAGATGCGATCAGTGATCAGTACAGGGCTTAGAGTATGTGGCCTTCTACACAGCATCACTTCAAGTTACACCTCTGTATCTTAAGGGCCAGCCATGGGGGTGTGCCAGAGGTGAATGAGTGGTTTTGAGTGGAACAGTGCTTCTAACTCACATGTATACCCATCAACGCACTTGTTTAGCACAGGTTACAGTCTGTGAGCAGAATTCTTGCTCATAAACTGTAGGAAGAAGTAAAATGCTTCTTTTAGGAAGGGTGATTCAGATATGCCAAACAGTACATTAGTTTTGCTTCACCTGAATTCAATTAGAGACTCTGTATGAAGCTTTTAAACCTCACTGATTTTTTTACACTGAATTAAGTATAGCTAAGTGCAATAGTCCTGGGCAGGATTTTCTGTCGTGAAGAGGTGATCACAAAATGCTTTGGGTATCTTTTACCCGCTACCACTCTGGATTTCTTATAGTATGATTATTTCTTTTATATCATTCCTTTCCTATAGATGTACAATGGAAATAAATTTATGGATTTCTTGGAACTGATGTTATTCTGTCTGACAAGTCTTTTGAGAAGCAATGATGGAAAACTGAATATTGTCTTTTTTTCTTTTTTTTTTTAATCAGATGATAAAAATAAAGCAACTGAGGATTTTACAGTTTGTAATTTGTAGCCCTTGTAAAAAACTAGAATATTGCTGGCTAAAAGCAGATTTTCTGCTTTGACAATTATATTTTCACTCATACCAAGTTTTTTCTCAGCTCCTGCTCTGTGTATGAAAAACTTTCACTGAGGTAATTTACTGTTTCTTCCGGGAGAGGACGGGATTTTTTCATGTGTGTTGAAGTGTTAAAATCTCACCAGGGAAGAGAACATATGTCAAAATAAAATCTCTCAAATTGAAAATCAAACTCATGGTTTTGAGGGAAAAGCTATGACTTTTGATTGTGAAAAATTGGCAGCATCAGAGAACTGGCTTTTGACACATTCAAAATGGTAACTTGTAGAAAAGAAGATAATTTAATTTGTAGTATCTGCTATCTCTACCCGCAATATTCAGTGGTTTGATACCTGTAGTTTGCATTAAGATATATAATTACAATTATTTTCCTTCTTAAATTCTTTACAATGCCCAATTATGAACTTAAACGCAAATTATAAACCTCTCAGATTTACTGACAATAACATATCCTCTCTTCTCCCAGTGTCTTGTGATTAGATGTTCAATCACTCTTGTAAATTTCTTTTTCAGTGTGCTCTATAGTTTTTAATTTCCTCTTTATAACTTCCTGTTATTTACACTGGTTCGAGAGATTTAAATTTGAACATCATGACATAATACTGGATTACATTTTCAGTGAATTAAGCATAGATCAGCAAGAAAGGACAGTGTGGCTCTGAGTGACCTCTGTTTTCACTTTCTAGAATCAGCCAAGGCACTGGCTTTTTCTCAAAACAGAAAAGAGTCACATAATTCTTGTATCCATATCTTCAAAAGGAAACCATGCTGTAACAATCATATAACAAGTTCCAAACATTGAACTAGTCTATGATGACCCCAGAATGATGCTTGCTTTGTTTTTACAATACAGAATAAATTGTACAGAATACATCCTGACTTCTGTGTTTTAAGCAGTGTAAGAAAGTAAGACAGACTGTGAAGCAGGACATCATCTTCCCTCTTATGGTTTAGTAGCGACATTGTATTTAGTCTCCAGGGTCACACCTTCTAAAATCAAATAAGGCTGTGCATCAGTTCCTCTCTTCCATAGACTAAGTCACAGAACTTGAAACAAGACTGTTTGAATCGTGTAATTTAACTTGGAATGACATATCTTCATTTTAAGGTAATCTCATTAACTAGTAATATAATGTTTGATTCTTACTTGTGCTCATTACTTAGCTTTTTTTTTGTGACATGTGGCCTTTACACACAGATTCTTCTTGATATTTTGAACAGAAATTTACTGTCTTGCCTATAAAAATTACTATTCTTCTTTATTCAGTTAGACTGTTTTGAATTAGAAACAACCAACAAACAAGCCTACTGACTTAATCAAAATCAGTACAATTAATCCTAAAAAAGTGAGCTCAGAGGCATGCCCACTACTCTTTGTCAATTTAGCCCTTTTTCTCCTAATAAATCTGTTCATGAATAAAGATTTCTAGTTCAATTTTAATACAATTATTAATTGCTATTCGTGAATTCTTGCAATGTCAGCCAACAGTTTGAAATTCATCTATTATTAGTAAATCATTCATTTTGAATATTTGTAGCTGATTATTCATTGTTTGCAGAGAGGAGTGGTAACCTGCCTCTGAAAGATCCAACTGGTCGTGGTTTTGCTAAATTACTTCTATTTTTGGAACAAGGAGATGACAAAGCACCTACTTTAGCTCATGCATAAATACCTTTGCAAGTGTTTGAATTTATATGTTCAATATGAAAAGCAAATCTCTCTACTAATCATACAGAATCACAGAGAACAGAACACGTTATATACATGCATGGTAGAAATACCATATACAGGTCCATAGATGAAGATAGTTCAGAAAAAAATGGTCATCCTTTTTTTATTTTGCATTGAACTGTGTGATTCAATAATAACTTACTTTCATATTTGGTCACTACTAGCACTTGATGTATTCATAGTCTATTATGAAGGGAATTGTTGTTCATTCCTCTTGTTTGTGGAAGTAACACAACTGGCCTAGGTCGAGTAGTGATTAGCACCAGAAGATTTCCATATTTGTTAATGCAGGCTGGGTCTTTGGTACTGATTTTCCAAAACACAGTAACACTTCATTGTGTTTCATTTCACAGCATGAAATTCTAACAATCTTGAATGCTTGACTATGTAGCCCTGATAATGTTTCTTAATGTACATGGTTGCTGTGTAGCTTCTTAGCCAATTTTCCCTTCAGCTAAGAAAATAATTGTACTGCTACCATCCTGTCCACATCCATTTGTTTCAGGTTCTTGGCTGGAATATTTTTAACCATCCTATACGTGTTGGTACTACTATTTTTTTTACTTCTTATTGGTTATTTCTTATAAATAGCAGTTTGTTTAAACTGTGCTTTACAATGCTTAAAATGCCCAAAAACTCCAGTTCAGATAAGTACAAAAAGATTTTTTGAAGTTCAAATGATCCCTAGCTATAAGAAGCATTTATCAATAAAACATTAGTTTTCCTGTGAGAGGTTTTTTCACTTTGTGATCTCCATACTGAGAACCCCAAAGTTTTGTGTTGTAGTTTTTGATGTTTCACTTTAGAAAACCTTAATGAAGTAGTTTAAGAAAGAGATGAAATTATTAATGGACTTAAATGCAAAACTTATCATCACAACATGAATTATTCTTGTTAATAATATAGAGCATTTCTAAAATAAAACTAATTAACTGGAATAAAAGTCAAATAAAGTAGATTCAGAAGTCTAAAGACATGATAGATATTTCTGGCATTTGTGGTCATCCATGTACAGCCATTTTCCTGCCTCCATGTACGTAAATATTAGAATGTGAAAATATGAAGTAAATAGAAATGTTCCCTCAAGTAGGATAACAAAGAGAATTTTTGGGATGTAAATTTTGCTTACAGGCTCCAGGTGCAAAGATAATGCCCTTTAGTTGCAACGTCTTTTGGTACTCTCGAAGCCATTGTACTGTTATGCAGTGACAATTAAAGAACTGAATTATATTTTATACAGCAACAGAAGTGAAATTTCTTCAAATGGTTAGGAAAAACACAATTTAAAAAGTTGAATCAAAATGCAATATATTTCATTTTAAAAATAAAATAAGTGTGATTGGTTTTTTTCAATGTTCAGATTGTGCTTTTACTTGCAAAGACCCCTGTGGTTTAAATAACCCAGTACGTGTACTCTAATAAAAATCCCATTAAATTAAATGGCCACTAGGCACATAGAGTGTCCTGTTGCAATTTCAAGAGACAGTTTGTTACAAGACACCCTGCTATGTACCTTTTATTTTATCAAAATAAAAGAGAAAAAGAAAAGGTTGCAAAATGTGTTTATTTCTATGAAAAATATGTTTCCAGTGTACTAGAAAAAATTGATGTGTTGTGTGTTGGTTTTGTTGAGGCTTTTGGGGTTTTTTTGTAGAATGAAAGAGTTGGCTTATTCCATGTCTGGTACATTTATAGCACAACCTACAATAAATATATATAATCAGCAGAATCGATCAGTAATTTTCATCCTCTGAACTATTACTTGTTTCTTTTGGAAGGTGGCAATTCAAGAAGTAATTCACTTTATATTGTATTAGATTAAACTGTTTTAGAGCGCATACTGTACTTGTTTGCCAGCAAACATTATTTCTGAAATAGGGTACTGTTTTTCTTGCAAATGTTTCTCTTTCTTTCCTTTCTTCTCTTTAAAAAAACCCAAACCAAACCAAAACAAAAAACATACGAAACAAAACCCCTAAACCTGTGGATGTATTGAATACTTGTGGAAACAAATTACAAATATCACACTGAGATGAGTTTAGTACCTATGGTTCTCAGCAGATACTCCCTTCCATCCTGCCTACCCAAGCAAGGCCTGTGATATTTTGTTGGAGTACAAAGCAAGAAATAGAATAGACTATCAAACTAATTTTGCTTTGTGAGATTTTATCAGAAGTTAATATTTCCAGAAGTTGCTAAACCTCCTAGCTTGCTTTCCCGTATCTCCTTCATACTCATGGAAATCACAGTGATGAAATTTAAATTCTTTAAATTTGTCTCAAATATTCTGGTCCAGTCCTGTTTCACTGCTTGTTTCCTGATCCATCACTTCACACCTGGCCAATCCCGTTTAATATTTGCTTCTGAAAGATATGTAGGCTTTCCAGGACTCTGCTTACCCAATGTCTAGTCTGTCAGTTCCTTCTCATGGTTTCTCTTAAAATGAATTGCCAGCATCCTCATTAGTACCTCTATCACAGCAAAGGCCTATATTCAAATGATGTTTAATGACAATATAAGGATGTATATAAAAGACACATTTATTAAATATAAAATAAAATTGAGATTTTCTCATGTAAAGACATAGAGGCCCAGTTCTAATTTTAGTCTTTGGTCTCTTTTATTGATATAAAATATGGAGGGAGTAAAATGTCTACAATAACAAAATATCACCTAGCCTTGACATAGTAAGGTATATGGTAACTCTTCTCAGACCAATGTGTTTGGGTTATTTACAAATGTTTGGAAAGAATTTTGCACTTGTCTTCTGAAGTTAGAAAAAATCTAAAGAACTGACAAGCGTGAGAAGTGTCTAGCTGTACCTTTCTGAAGAATGCAGACATTGTTGTAGATAGCTTTTGCTTTGTATCTTCCAGCTTAACAACTGTCAAGCTCTGCCATGCCTGTCTGTGGTTGTGTAACCCGTCTGTTGACTATTTAACTTGGCTATGCTGAATTTTTTTCTGAAGACATAATTATCTTGACACTGTCCTCATTCCTGTAACCATTTGCTTCAGTGAGCTCAAAAGATACTCTGTCCTCAAAAGTTTATGGCCCTACTGTTTAAAGTATTCTCATGTAGTTGTTTGTCTTTACTAGCCCAACTTCCGTCTGTTTTTAACAGCCAAATGCTAAACCAACCTAATGTACTTAGGCAGAAAGCTTCCCCTAAAAGACATTAACAAAACAACAGTAACAATAGCTACTTGCTGCAAGTACTTGTAGAACGTTTTCTTCTGCTTATGTCATTTATATTCTTAGATGAAAACACCATCCTTGCATTGCCAATGTTTACCTATTGCTAAATGTTCATGAAATGGTCTTTATGTATTAATAGAGTTTTGTTTTCTGCCATTTTCTTTCCAGTTTTGAATGGCTCCTTGAAGTTTAAAGGCCAATAGATGCAACCCATTTTTGTATTAAAAGATTTTCTTGAAGAACAGGACAGGTAGTAACAACATCATACTTTCAGTCTTTCTCAAAGATTAAGTTTTATGGGAGAATGGGTAGATCTTGGCTGTCTTAACATACCTATAGCCCCTTCATGGGACAACTTCAGTCCACTAGTTAAAACGCAAGGAATTTTCTTCTTAACCCAGAGTTGGCTGTGTGAAAAAGTTAATCTCTGAGTTGAGATCTTAGAGGACAATGAAACTATTTTGGCTGAAATGTGAAATGATATCAGCAACAGTTGGCTTAAAAAGTAAAACCAAATTGTGTTCTTTTGAAAATCATTTATGTATACATAATAATTTTTTTCTGAGTACGTCATGATTCTCAGGTGCCACCATGTCAAGAAGAATTAAAGAAGCAGTGCAACAAAAGTGTATAACTGCTCAAATTTTCCATGAAAACCTTTTAGATGGGGTTTCTAGCAGTTCCTATGGCTTTGAGGAACAGATAAAACATGTTAAAGAGTGAGAGGCAAAAATGTCTTTCATTCTTTTATTTAGCCATTTAACATAAATATTTAAATTATATGTAATTTTTATTACATGTATTTAAATGGTATTGTCTTCTTACAGGCAACATTCTTGCCTCCTCCCCCCATGTAATTTATGTGTAAGAGAAGTAACTGAGAGAAGGCAAAATTCAACCATCTGCATTTCTCAGCATTGTCATTTTTCAGATAGAACTCACAGGTGTCTTCTAAACAATGACGAATTAGAAGGCACAATGTTTTTTTCCTACTCATTTGTTTGTTAACTACCTCTGTGATAATAATGTATTTGCATATTTAATTTCCTCCATTGTAAATGAGCACCTTTGAACCACCTTCTAATTTTTTTGTAGTATTCTTATATTCTTCATTTTCATGTAGTCTATTTGCCTTTTCCCCCAAAGGATATTTGAAAATATCATAATTCTATACATAGAACAGTTGTTTCCAAATACAATATTAGAAGAGTCAGAAGGGAGTTCTGAATATGAAGCAGACATTAAAAAAACCACACTTTTTTATTTTGTCTCAAGTAATTATTCCTTTCCTTTCTTTTTTTTCTGTGTGCAAAATCTGAATAAACAGACTGTGTATGGACTAATTGAGCTAATGCAAAAGAATAAGAAAAATACCATTCACTCACGACATTTGTGTAAGGAAGGAAAGGAACATAACACAGAAAACCTGGTAGTTTTGTCCAATCAGTGGTCACTACTGACCACTAATAATTTATTTGAAGATTTCATATGTTCTCTGATAAGTCTTTTCCTTGGCCATACATAGCCCTATTGCTGAGTTACCCAAGAGCATTTCATTCAGCTGCACTGTCTGTGGGAGGCAGAGTCCTGCTCTTGCTGAGGATGATACCCAGACTGCATTGTGATCATGTAAAAAACCCATTATTTAGCTCGTGACTATATAAAGACGTAACCACCTCCACTGATTTGCAGTCTTTACAGAGCTCATAAAGTTTCTTTTAAAATGTCTTTTCTTATGAGTCCCTACCCTCTTGTCGGTTATCGAGACAATATTTTCAAGATAAAATAAAGTCCACCTTGTTTTTCCGCTCGCTGTGCTTTTCACCTCTACCTTCTTTCATCCTTAGCTATTTCTTTCTAGCATTGTACATTACTCCACCTCCATAATGCTATTTCCTCCTGATTTCTAATTTTTCATTATATGCTCTTTAATCTCTCATACTACTTTCTGAATCCTCCACACATTGCAAGTAAACCCTAATTTCCATCATTCATTGCTGTTTCAAGGGATAGTATTGGACAGCCCTAAAGGATGCCAGCACAGCATTTCACAGACTGGGAGAAAAATGTATGGGTTGCACATTGGCAGTGCTGGCAGTTCTACCTCAGCATCACTTCAACATTTAATCAACTACAAAAGCCATTTAATGCTTGGGATACTCCAGTGCTATAAATATGATCCCTTAAGTAATTACACAGCTTTACTTCCTGTAACATATTTGGTAACACTTTAAATAAAGTGTCTTCAGTGCATTTCAATGCATTTTTAATTTAGATTGGATACAGCTATGATTGTAGGCTAGATAAATAACAGTTTGAATTTAAATGGATGCATTGACATTTCCCAACTAGCTAATAATTAAATAACTTGGAATATTGCAGATGAAAGTAGCAGTATATTTCCATGATTAATTAATAACATATAACTTTTATGAAAAACATCTTTCCTAATAGCACACTATCAACCACACAAAGTAATGTGGCCAGGCCTATTACTTTGACTGCAAATGCAGGCTGTAGTAGAGATTACTTCTGGAGTATAGAATAAAATCTATGTCATCAACTGGGTTTCATTGTCTGGATACCACCTTTGATCACCTGAAGATGAGTTACCTCAGCCTCTCATTTGCCCATGACATTCACTATATAATACTCATGGCATATTTTTCTCTGGTTTGTGAAAATGTAGTATAAAAATAAATAAACTGGTCTTAAGTAAAGTCTCAAAGTGCTTATTGACACAATTGTTAAATTAAATATGTATCTTTGTATTAAAAAGTCTTGTTCACTTAATACCTTTCTCTAACTTCCCTTTTAATTTAAAATCATTAAACCCCTTCCTTGACTATGAAGTAAAGCTTTGTATTTAAAGATTAAAATCCAGTTTGAGCTTTTAAAAAAGTTTAAAATCTCTTAATTAAAAAAAAAAAAAGACTTATTAATATGCCCAAATATACGTTTGGAATTTCTAAAAAACAAATAAAATGTCTGATTCACATTACATTGCATGTTTTATATTACACAAAACTTTACATGTTTTATAGGGGGATTAATAGTTCTCTGGCCTTCAGAGTTCATCGCTGTAAATGCAGGCTATAACTGAAGAGATACAAACATTACTGCACCTCTGAGCTCACAGTAATATAGTTAACAATGTAATGTTTGAATAATGATTGCTTATTCCACAATTTGCACTATAATTAAAGTTCTAGTTGAGGATCCCTTCTAGCAGAACACTTCAATATTGCAAGTATTGACTAGGTATTCAAAAGGTAAAAGAAAAAAAATAAAGCCAAACCTCTTTTTACTAACACCCATTACCCATATAGCTGAACTACTGATGAAATCTTCGGAAGAGGAAGATACTTCTGTCATGCAAGATTACATTTGTACAGCATTTCGTCTTCTTTAATTTTGTTACACCTAACCCTGATGAATTGGGTCAAAGGTGTACATCTAGGAGGATTCAAACCTTTATTATACAACACCATTCAAAGTTTTACATAGCTACTGTATGGAAGCAATAAAATAATTTTTTATTATGTTTGGGTTTCTTCATTTAATCATTAAACTTAATTGCAAATGTTACTTAAATTTTGGCTTTTGTGAAGATATGAAAACAAAGATCTGCATAGAGACTGTTATTTTGGTTTATATAAGGATATGTATTTTGTTTTAATATTTATTTCTTAAGCAAGTATGATTCTACAACAATCAAAATGATCAAAAGAGGCATAGGGATGTTAAGAAAGCTTTGTGGAAATTGAAGGCTATGTGTTTATATGCAAGGCCTGAGTAGCCTAAAGAAAATGCAAGATCGAAAAGCATTCCAGTTAATCTTACACTGGAAAAAAATAGATTATAATATCCATACGTTTTTGTATCCATTTAAAGCTTACGCCTCAAGTTCACTGAGCAACTACTTGTTTAAAAGAAATAGATCCAACATGCTGGATTAAATAAACATCAGAATAAAACCATTATTTTCTTCTTTCTTCAATTCAAATGCAATAAATAGCAAAAATGAGGGAGATTTCACAACAGTGTAATTTAGGCTGCTCCAGTGTTTCATCATCCAAACAATTAAAAAACATTTTCTATTTTCTCCTAAAAATGAGTGTACATCAACTTATCTCCAGTTTCATCAGGACTAATAGGAGGCAATACTTATTTTCCATGTCCTACACAGGATACTGCCGTTGCTGAAGCTCTGCCCTGCATTGCCTATTTAATGTTTTCATAATGGAAACATGTAGCTGACTCATATTTAATTTCATGACATTATAACCCTTAGATTCTTTTCTGCACTTCTGTACAGGTCTCATTTCTTATGATTGCATTTAAATACTCTCTTTGAACTGTGGATCTTTGCTCATGCTTTCATTTAATTTTCTCTTGTCAATTTCGTGCTTTCTCTCCAATTAGCCAAGATCATTTTGATTTATGATCATATTCTCCAAAGAGCTTGCAAGTCCTGTTCTTTGCAGTTTCCTGTGAAAATGTCACTCTGACATCCAAATTGCTGAAACTGTTAAGTGGAACTCGGCCTACAATAAATCCTATCTGCAGGAGATCCTTTCCCATTTTGACAGAGACATATTGATAATTCTTTTTGGGACTTACTGCTCAAATCTGTTGTACATGAACCAGTCCATTTGTTGTAAAAATGCCACTGATGTAAGTTACATCTATAGCTGTATTTCTTTAGCTTTTTTAGGAGCCAAGCCATTTGAATAATACCAAAAACATTGCACATTGTAAATATCCAAACAAGGATTCTTTCCCTACTCACTATATTCTGTCAAAGAAAGAACTTGGAAAAAATTAAACATAATTTGCTCTTGTCCAAACAGGTTTAATTATTTTCTCCTGCTTTAGTATTTTCAGGTATTTATTTGATTATTTATTAATTTCACCCTGACTCTTTCCAGAGATGAGAAGGAAGAGAATTTCTGAGTTTTCCTTTTCTACTAAAGATAGTTCCTAAAGTCGTTTTCCTTCAGTCATTGGGGATGACAATAAAGACTTAGAGATTGCTTCAGAAAAGTATATGACCCTAACAATTCAGACTTTTCTAACTGCATGTTTTTCAGCCCCTTCTGATTTGCATTGTGTTCCTATCTTCTAAATAAAGTCAAGTAGTGATGCTTTACCGCGCCTTAATTATGTCTCCCTTTGATGAGGGAATTTCCAGAGCCCTTGCCTGGGCTCTGCAGATGAACGGGACTTTTCCACGCTTCTTGATTTTAGAAAGTTGTTTATTAAGTCTTATCAAAAGAAGCTCAGCCAGGGACATGACTCCCCTTAGAGCATGCGAAGGAAAAGCTGAGTTATCAAGATAACACTGTTCTTTTAAAGTTAAATTACCCAATGAAAGCCCGAAATGAAAGATATTTTTACTTTTCTACCAATGTTCAATAAATCTTTCTGTCACATGAAAGGAACTGCGGAATTTTTCACCCAATCCTCTCAATCCACTTTTGCCGCAGAATATGGAGTTGTTGAAGACGAAGGAGAAGGTCTGGAAAACAACAACGATCCTCCATTTTGGAGGTTTTGCTTCTTATCTATGTACTATATTAACAAACCCAACACCTCTAAATTTTCACCCTGTGACAATCTTATATAATGTTCTATTACCTAGTTCACACCAGTGTAGATTCTGCTTCTTCCCAGAGGGTAGGTAATTTTCTCCATGGACAAAGGTCAAAGACAGGGTCGTCCAGGGGGGTAGAACTCTTTAAAACAAGCAGAGAAATATTCCCTGCACTTTGGACTCCAACAAAGTAGCTAGTCAAAATTTAATGTTTTGGTAAAGATTAAATAAACTGAAAGTCACTGAATATTTCAGCCTTTTTTCCTGTGCCATCTTTTATTTCCTCTCTCTCACACTTAGTAATGGAATTCTTCTCTTTGTTTTCCTCTTATTTACCGTGTATTTATAGAACCATTTCATGTTGCCTTTTGTGTTCCTTTCTAATTGAAACTCAGTTGGTGTCTCAGCCTCTCTGGATTTTTTTTTACGTACTCGTGCTTTTTGTTTTCAAGCAAATGAGTTCAGATTCAATTATCATATTCTGCTTGAATATTTTATTATAATTATTATTGTCATAATTGTTATTATTATTTTAGATTGTAATTCAGACAGATCAGTTTGAAAATTTGTATTTTAAATATTCTATTTCTCCAGAGGAACCTCATCTTAGGCATTTTGCGTAGAAATGCACTGAGGCGATAAGGAATAGCCACCATTTAATTCTTAAGCCACATTTGTTTTTCTTTCCTCTTTAGTCTTTTTTGATATTTCTACCTCTTATCTATAGTATTCTGGAAGTTGCATGCATTACTAATATAGTAACTACAAATATTTCACTGTTATTTTTCACGACTGTCTTTCTTTTATCAGATAGAGAGCAAGCAAACAGTGAGACTCCTTGAGAGTAACAAGTGCTAAAGATACATGTCCCTTCCTTTAGTCTGGCCAGTGGAAAACTATCATTCATTAGAATTTCAGTAATTAACTTCTTTCTTAGTTTCAGTGGGAGCAGAAACCACCATGGGACCTTTTTTCCTCTTAGAATATCTTTGCAGTGGTTAATAGTTCGTTATTGCTGGAATGGTAATTTCAGTACTTTAAAATATTAATGTATTTTGAGATTTTCATTGCATTGCACTTCACTGGAATGGAATATCACTACTTTTGTCCCTCTAATGTTCCTCTTGCCCCAAGGGGATGCACAGCTACTGCAGACATTAGAGTGAAAGCAATCACCATTAGCTGAGACAGCGTGGTCAATGCATCTTGCAGGAGCAAATTTCATAGTAGGACAGGGAAACAAGGAAAGCAGTGTTTTACTGGAAATGTTATCATTCAGGTCAAGATGATTCTATGGTTGGGTGCAGATTAATTTAAAGTATTTTGCCAAATAAGATATGCCATTGCTGCTTTGAGGTCATTCTTTAAAGACAAACTCAGTTCACATATAAAAGTTTTGTGTTATTTCCTGACAATTTTCTTCTCCCTGTTTTTTCCATGTAGCATATGTGACCTTTCCAAAATAAATATTGGTCATATCCTAATCAGTGTGATTAAGGAAAACTGTCAATGTATTTTCTGAAAGAATTTCTATCAAGCTTGAAATTTGCAGTTCGTGAACGTTTAGGATGAGCCTATGTTCACTGTAAAATTTGTTTTGTCCAGCAGTTTATCTATTGCAAAAAAACCACATATGAAATGAAACTACGTAATAATTCAAACTATGAGGAAAATGCTGTTCCTTTTTTGCTCTGTCAGATAAAGTAACCAATTAAAATAAACTAGGAATTGTCCTACTAGGTCAGGCCAATCCAGTTAATAATGTATCTTCAAAAATGTGGAAAAGCACTTTCCTTTCCTGTGAAGAAAATGATTTATGGCTGCTATTTGCCGTCTTCCCATGACACGTTCTCTTATTCCAATAATCTGGGGTTTAAAACTTCTCATTCTTTTTATTACAGAAAAAAAACCAAACCCTTGCCACCTTATGGAGGAATCCAAAAAAAAAAAAATATGGAATGAAAGCCAGGGATTCAAAATACTAAGAGCATAAATAAGTGAATGAGTCATGTTTTTAGGTAAGATTAAACATTTTAAATGCTTCTAAAAGTAAGTGTTTGCTTCTCCTGGAAACAAAAAAAAGGTTAGCTGTTTGGAAATGGAGGCAACCAAATCCAGTAATTTTTAATGTTTTGCCCTTTTCTCTTGTGCTTCCTTCTGCCTTTCCATTTTCCTCCAGGTTTCTTTTTATTTTTTTCCCGCTAGGAAAATATCATGATCCAGCTGACAATATTTCATGGAAGAAGTTACCAACCAGTTGAAATAATCAATTCTGATTTTTCTTAAAAGGCATATTAATTTGCTTTGACATCTGAATGATAAGGTTAAATTAAGCAAAATATATACAAAATCTATAGTGAGAAAGTTAAGATGAGAAGAGCTCGTAAGACCTGTTGTACCTATTGCACCATCTGTGACATCAAAAAAAGTCAAGCCATAGCTTATGCATGACACATAATGGTGGTAATTATACATTGAGTTTTGCATAGGCTCAAATGGATAAGAATTTAATAAATGTGAAATCCACCAAGGTGATAAATTGAGAAAGTTTCGTATGGGTAGATTTCCTCTTTGATCTGCAAACACAAAATCAAAATGAGAACATTAGGAAGCACGGCTTTCAGGTAAATTGCTTCTCTGATAGCAGGTCTGTACGTAGACTTAGTAGGGAAAAAAAGCTAAATTAAGTATTAAGGCAAATGCTCTCTTCTTGAATATTTATATGGCTTATTTCACTATTCTCATGTCACTGCTGGTGTCAGACAATCAGACAACTCAGAATGTTGTAATATTTGTCCTATAAAATAGAGGTCATTTTATCTAAAATGCTGCCCATTCTTGATGCCCAAGAATGCCAAAGCGATATCATCAGACCCTTTTTCCCTGATCACTGAAACAGAGATTTTTCAGCTATTGACACCTAAACAGGTTTTCTAAAAGCAGTGGTTTGCATTTTTGCTCTAAAATTTACTTGCAGTGTAAGGGTTCAATAACTCTTTGGAAATTATAGTGTTTTTTCTGTTTGGCTTGGGAAGCAGCTATTGTGTTCTGTTGTTGAGCTTCTCAGAAATGCAAGTAAAGGAAGGGCATTTATAAACTCTTGCTCTGCTTTTATCTGCTCTTTATTTTTGATGAATATACTGTGCAAAAATGCCAGATAGTGCAAATAGAAGTTTACATTCATTTACCAACTTCAATATTAAAATTCCAGCTATACATCACCTATTTCACTCTACCTTTTTTAAACAAAATCCATGAAATGTGTCCACTTCTGCAGCATAAGTTGATATATACAGACCATGTAATGCTCAAGAAACTCTTTGTTAAAATATCCTAACAATGACATCTTTTTGCCCATCTAGCACTGACATTTTAAGAAGGATCTTATTGTTGTAGGTGAAATTTTAAATCAATTGCTGTTTAGAATTTTTATGGTAATTTCTCTAGAAATTTTCCATTTTCAAATTAAAATCAAAGTAGGTGAATTCTGTGTACTGTAGTTCTTTTCTCATACCAGAAGCAGACGAATGAACCTTTACACAGCAGGAAGGCCCGAACATTTATGCACCAGTTTCCAGAGGTTTCACAAGGAGGAGAATTTGAGGACTCTCAAGCCCTCTCTACTGCAAGTCCATCTCAACCACAGAGCAACGGAGAGTGAAAACAGAAAAAGAGGGATAACATTCAAGAAACCTAGCCAATGAAGGAAGAGGAGCTACTACTTCAATAAAATGGCATTTGGAAAGAGATGGGTTGAGCTTGTTGATTAATTTTGACTTGCCAAATGTTTACATGCCCAATCTGGAAAATGTGCTTGAAAAACATTGATTGGAAAAGATGAAAATTTAAATATTGTTGAAGGTCTTCTAAAGAATTCCGTCTGCCTTCCTTGTGCTGTCCCTTCCAGGAGGGAATAAACTCACTGCTTATTTGCCAGTAAATACTTTGTCAGGACTTTAATTTTTTGGTCCATTAAGATTCATAGCTTTTTTTTTTTTTTTTTTATGTTAGTCCAAGCTCTGCACAATGATTGCTGAACCCTGGCAGAATCTTCAGTATGAGATGTGGCTACATACCTAGTCCTTAGTCTCATAATAACTTTTGCCACAGGTTCCCCACTTCCTACATCTCTGTCCTACTGCCATTTTTATCACAGGTCTCCATGACATTCTCCCAGGTGTGTATGCTTACTAGCCCCAGGGAAGACGCATTCCATAACAATAGGTTCTATCTGTCTGTATAAAAGCCAAAATGTTGAAAATCCACTGACCTCTCGTGGTATTCAGTCACAGACATTTTAATAGGTCATGCTATAACTCAAAAACTTTTATTAAAGTCCCAATGAACACTTGAACTCCAGACAAAACATTTCAGAATTTTAAGTAAGTGACTGGGATGCAGAAGATCTTTGGAGTACAGCATATTCCTCTGCCCTCAACAAGGTTTAGTATTTCCAAGACATACTTGAGAAGAAAAGAGAATTATCAAGGAAATACATTTTTCTCAGTGAATATCACCAGATGATAAAATTCAGGACATCTGTACTGAACTCCAAATATGATTTGCTATTGTGCTCTTCTACTTGGGAAGAGATGTAATGAAAAAAAAATTCACAAGGAAGGTGTAAATGGAATTGTTGATATTTAAACACTGAAGAAAACTGAAGTAATTGCTTTTGCATATCCTAATATGGATCCATATTGGATCTTGCAATGTATTGAGTGAAGAATGAATATTTGCCTGTAAGTTAAAAGAAATGTTCAATGTGTTCTTATCAATAAGACCATTTGAAGAATAATAAATTTGGGCTGCCAACCTCATTGCTTTTCCTTGGATTAGCAGTCCTCTAGAATTATTTGGAAAATAAAAAGGGGTTTCCTTATACATGTAAGTATCTTCAACATAAGTACAAGTAATTATTTATCCTGATCTGAAATTGATATGTATGTGCTCTTCCTCACTTATTTAGATATACTTAACACAACATCAAAAATGCAAACTCTGTTCCTTACTTTTGTTTTATCTAGGAGCAGAATAATTTCATAACATCTGGTATTCAACATCTCTCTATTGGAGTAGGAAATATAAAATATGCACAGAAAAATGTAGCGAATAAAGGTATTTGGGGTGTTGCTGGCTTTTTTTTATCATAGTCTACCATTTTATTAGGTCAGATATTAAATAGCTTAGAAGAAATTGTATCATTTTATTGGTGTCCTTCAGCAAGCAGCAAAGAGATTACTTTGTCCAATAAATATTTGCACTTTAACTTCACAGAGTGTAAACTTAATGAGCAGGTAATTTTAAGGGTTTTAAGGGAAAATGACAAGGAGCTAAATTCCTAGACCATGCTTTCGTGTTTGATACCGTGAAGCAGTGAGCAGTTTGGCTCAGTCAAGCAAATCCCAAAGAATGGTTGCGTTTAAGTATATGCCTAAGTGCTTTGCTGGAAAAAAGAAAGAATGCTCAGTAATTAGTAGGACTGAAGCTTTAATGGGTAATTCCACATAAATTAATTCGTCAGTGAAAGCTGGTCAGATTAGTTTCTAAGTCTTTATTTTCTACTGCTCCATTTCCCTGTTCTCTCTCAGAGGAGGGTTGAGGAGATTTACTTGAGCTTCTCTTTAAACTACCAAGTTGCAGCTGAGCAACGGAGCATTGCATTTCCTCAAAGCTTGCAATTGCTGTCTTGGTGAAGAACAGAAACACTTTTCTGAGCATTTGCAATTCAACTTATACCAGCCTATGCTTCCTTACCAAGAATCTTCTTCAAATTGCTGGCGATTCAGATGAGGATACCACTATGCACTCGAGAAAGGATTTAGGTTTAATTATTTTCATCTCTTCCAAGACTTTTGTACTGGGATCCTAAGAACGAGCAGGTAGTTCAAAAGAGTTCTATTACAAATGTGTCAAAGATGGATCATTATTGAATTGATCTCACAATATTTAGTCTAATGACATATAATGACTCAATTTAATCTAGTATTATCACAATGGAAAGCTCCCCATACTATGAGAAAAGTAATTTATTAATCTTTTCATGTATCAGTAAAGAGACTGGTATGTAGTTTCCAATCAAGAGTCCAGCCTGACTGCAACTCACTTTTCATTGACATATGTCCACATAAGCACAGAGAAACCATTTGAGAATACCTGTAATAAGCCGCCATCTGTCCATAAAACAGAAAAAATCTTCTTTGTTTAATTTTGACTTAAAGACAGGCACAATCTCCATGTACCCACATGAGCACTGTGGATGAAATAGGAGGTGATGACAAAAATATTGTGAAGAGTTGCTGTTAAAAATGTTGCCTCTGCTGTACTCAACACTCTGCTACTTATTTTGATGTGTATAAATTCAGTTCTTTATAGGTACGACGCTTTCCTGAGCATAAGGATGAGAAATAACCTTTATGAAGCTGAATAAAATAAACTATTAAAATAGAATAGTGTGGAGAGATTGGCTTTTCAAGCTGTCTCCGTGTTAGTGAGCTCTTAGTCTGAAATGCATTTGGCCTAAAACCAGCTTGTTACAGAAAACTTCCTGGCTAATTCAGTTGCTATAAACGTAGTTAATTTTTGCTGGAACACAATTATTTGCAAAGAAAAGCACAGTCTATTAAACACCTTCAGATGGCTGCAGCTAAGTACAGCCATTTTGCATTTGGAACTGAAGATGGAGTAAATTGCACAAGGGATTAGATATGTGTTTTCTTAAATGGCTTTCAGCAAAGACAATGTTTTCACGGTAAAATTCCTGTTTGAAAACTTTGTGTTGCCCTATTCAATTTCCTGTCACATCAGCCATGCACTATCATGTTACAGAAAGCAGTGTTACACAGCTTGATGGGTGTAGCTAGATGTGCTGTGTCACATCATGATAATTCAGCCAAGGAAATTTAAGAAAACTCTGTTTTGAAAGAGAGGTGATCTACAAAATCTGTTTACATTTTATGTATAAAAGGAAAAGAGATTTTGTGGTTTTTTCTTATCAAGAGACAAGTGAAGTGTATATAGTTAAATTCAACTTAGAAATGTCAAAATCCATGACAAAAAAACCAAAAGCAACAAGAAATACTTGTAGTCTGAGTTCCTTTTTTATAACTATCACTACAACAAAACAGAATATTTTAAAAAAAGTCTATTTCCAAAGTTCATTTATATGTCCTTCCCTTCCCTTCCCTTCCCTTCCCTTCCCTTCCCTTCCCTTCCCTTCCCTTCCCTTCCCTTCCCGCACCTTCCCGCACCTTCCCGCACCTTCCCGCACCTTCCCGCACCTTCCCTTCCCGCACCTCCCCTTCCCGCACCTTCCCTTCCCTTTTTTCCTCTCTCACTCTCTCCATCTTTCTCTGCCAGCTCTTTTCACATTGGCAACAGCATTACAGAATATGAAGATTATTCACTGAATTTACTAGAAAGAGAGCACAGAGGCATGTCCTTCCCCCCGTACAGGTTTCTGTGTCTTTAGGGAAATGCTCAGTACTGTGCTAGAAATCCTCTAAGCCAAGGGCAGCAAGAGGTGGGCCAGGATGCATTTTTCTTTCTCAAATTTGAGGTTAAGTTTGCATTGAAATATCAACAGAACCAAGGCAATGCTGGTTTTCAAAAGCTGCTGTTCCCAATAATGCTGATGGTGACGCCTCATTCCCCTGCAAGGGGCTTATCTGGACAGAAGCTGGGATCAGCCTTCAGTCTTTCCCAGATGACTTCCTTGCTGCAGCTCTTGTGCTCCTGCAGTCTCTGTCTTGCATCATTTCAAATCTCTGACCCTGGGATTGATTGCATTGACCCCTGTTCTGTTTGTCGCTAAATGGCACTGTAATGTGAATTTATGGGAGGCTGATTTAAAAACAACAGGAAAAAAAGAACATAACAGATCCTCAATACTTCATTGGAGGGCTCTGATTTTCAGAGGCCACTGAATGCTCACATACTTCACCAGTTCATGTCATTCTGAGTAAAACAGGCAAAGCACCAAAACTCACCCTCATGTCAGAAAATTTCCAGGGGTGTTTTTATTATTGCTGCTAATAATTTTGTATTTGACTCTTTATAGCCCAGCTGAAATTTGTCTTCCCTTTCCTGTCTCCCAAGCCACACAAGCAAATTGGTTTGATTTCCCACTTTTTTGTGTTTTTTTTTTTTCCAGTTGTGACAATCTAAATTGGATGTGTGTTAGACTTTTCGGAAGCAAACCTTTTAAAATTAACCCAATTTAAACTCCCCTGAATTTTAACCCTTAGCATCCATGTCCTTAAATTCTGCTTTGCAATTTTTAAATAGATTTTCTTATCCAGTGTAAATTGCTATCTTGATCACTTGAATTCACTAAAACTGAAATACAGTAACTTACATACATCCTCCTTGAAAATCAGCTTTTATTTGTACTGAGGAAATATTCTCTCTGACATGTTAAATTCCATCTAATCCATGAGAACTACCATCTTTCACCAGAGATCATTATAAAGACAGACAGTTGTTCATTCTCTTTGCTGCGGGAAAGGTGCAACGCAACGATACCATGAAAGCTGATAATCCACTCATGTTTACACTTCAGATATTTCCCACAGAGCTCTCTGAGAAAAGGGACACAGATGATGATTTGGCAAATGCTGTCCTTTCATACAAATTCCCTGGGTGCTTTTGAACCAACCTATCAGAGAATTCTACTCCTGCTCTTCATGTCAGTAATTAGATTTGGAGAGAGCAGTACCACATGCATGTTTATGGCAATCACTGTTAACCCAAATGATGATCTTTTTCCTTTCTTCCTCCTCTCCCTCTGTTCCCACTTGAATTTGCTGCATGCTGCCACAGCATCTGCCAGTAAATAAATAAATAAAACCCCAAATACCAAAGCCTGCTACCTAACAGGTCAAAAATCCCTTGCATTTTTACTGATTGCAAAGACACAAAGAAATCATTGTCAAAATGTGGATAAGGAAGGAGAGAAAACAATGAACCAAAGATTAAATGAGAGAAAAGCATGGAAATAAAATTTTCATAGGGAATTCTGAAACAAAAGCTAACTTTTTAAAAGCAAAAAAAATGAGGTATCAAGACATAAAATTTATTAAAACGTTCTTTTTAGGCAAGAAATGTGTAAATTTATGAGATATTGGAATATAAAGGAAATGTATATGATTCTTTATATATTTCAGTGCTTTGCATCTTTATTTTCATTAGTGACAGAAAAGCTATTAAAATATAGCATAGCCTTAGGACTGCCTCTGTAGAAATTCAGCTTAAACTCTCTTCATATTTGCATGACATAAGTGTAAAACTCATGTATTTAGATATTTTCTGAACAGACTTAGTAATATTTTATCATGATATTACATAATACTTATTTTCCATCCCTCCCTCACCCATTTATGTGAGTAAATTTATGACCTTACTCACAATTTAAGTTCTACTTCAGGAGAACCTCATGTTCATTTAATAAAAAATTATCTTGGAGAGGTTTCCAATACCATGTAATTTTACTGAACTGGATTAAGAGTTTCCACATTTACCATGTATTTTATAAGACCTTTTATTTCAATTATTTATAATGGATATAATACATAATTTTAAGGCACACAAGTACATATAGAAGTGCACATCATATATCACATAGTTCATTGGTGCTTTAAAACAAACAAGCCCTTTTTCAGGATTTAGTGTTTGCATTTGCACATATTCTTCTGGTATAACTGCTATTTTCACTTCCACTTCCAGACATGACATAAGTGATGAAAACACAAGTACATGATCACATATACTTTCCTTCTGAGAAAAAGTATGCCTAAGTATAAAAAATTATTTGTTCTTTTCATAAGCTTGGACTGTGTCTTTCATCATGATCAACTAGCAGCTGAACAATTGATCATTCTTGTAAAATGAACAATTGATCTTGCTGAACTAGAATTAAACATTGAGCCAATTTTCTATATACCACATAATACACATCAGGTAGTATTGGCCGTCACTCTGTACTGATTTGGGTCTTATCAGACCACTTAGCTAAGCAGAAAAGGTCTATCTAATCTTTTTCACAACCCCTTGGCTCATCCATTTACTCATAAACAATGTGGCTTTAAGTCGTGGAGAAAAAACCCCTTCAGCTAAGTGTGGTTTTTTGCTTCAACAGATCAGGTAATATAACTATCCCTGTAGTCAATTGTTGTTTTCATTAGCTGAGATTCTTGACATTTTAAATTCTACAGATGAAATTTCACAGTCTATTATGTTTATTAGGACCTGGAAACCGTGAACCTGTTTAAAAATCTTTTCTCTCTTGGTTTTGTTTGGGTTTTTTTGGCTAGATTTAAAAGACCTGAACAGGAAAATGACCAGCTGCTTAGATTACCACTCCAATCCTCTCATGAATTTTTAAAGGTAGGGATTTTCTGAGAATCAACATCAAATAAAGGATCAAATGCCTTCTATTACAGAATACAAATGTGTTGCTCAAAATCCCTAGAAATTACAGTCTTTGAGAACCATCTGGACACACATGTTACGCAGAAGAGGAGAAACACAAAGGAAGTACTGATTAATTTTAATGCAGAGTGAAAAGGCTTGTAATTAAATTCAGTTTTATTAAGTTTGTTGTGTTTGTAGCTCAAATCTTCAAGGCTAGTGTTATAGCCTAGACTTCTCAAAAGTAGGTATTTTTCCACATTTTGAAAACTTACTGAATATATTGATAACAAGACTAAGCTTGTAGATTTGGCATTGATTGACATGGGCATCTCTTCTGAGCAATACACTGTGTTAGTTTAGTAATACTCACCATTTATGATTGGCAGTTTTATATTTTTTATATAAAAATAAATAGCTGTCTATGTATCTATCTGGTTTATGGCAGTTTAAGAAATTTTGTCTTTTTTCATGAAAAGCATAGTGACACCTTTTTATTAGCACTTGTTCAATACACTTTCACATATAAATTAAGGCTGTAATTTTGGTCTGATTTGCTAGTAAGTAAGAAACTTCTTGTTTATCTGAAATCATTTGACAATACAGAGATCTGTTTCCACACACAGTGATTTTTACTATGAGTAGAGTGAAAGGGGACAAGTTTTCTGAAAATGTTTTCTACCCCTCTTCTGTTTCTTTTCAGGGGTCATAAATTGTTCACATGCTTCTCTGTCTGATTATTTGAATAGAAGATTTAAATGACAGACAGCTTTAGGTGAATGAATATAGAACTCAATCAAAATAAAGAGGCAGCATGTGACCACATTACTAAGTATTGCATAGACTTAATACTGCTCTCTGCATTAGAGTTATTTGCTCCCAGAATTATTTGCCATCCAGGAAGACGGCTGCATTTGCTTTCGGTGTGGCATTTTCATTGTGTCTGAAAACACATTAATTAAAAGAGTTTTTTTCTGCTGCTTACACTGAAATGCAGAAAATAAATGACATATGCACAGATTTTCTATCTCATTTATAAGGGAAAACTGATAGATGAAAACCTATGAGAAAAAAATAATAATAAAAAAAGAGTAACCTGGAAAAATGAAAAATCTAAATATAAACAAAGTATTCATACCAGAATTTCCTATAATAAACCATAGGAAAGATTAAAATTATTGATTCATTGTGTAGTTAGTTTCTGGGGGAGTTACCTAATTTGGAGTTAGTGTCTTAGGAAAGAAAGAGCAGTCAATGTCACTGTAAGAATGTAAAAAAATAATGAAAATTTATCAGGAATCAATAGAAATACAGAAAGACAGGAATACAGAGGAACATGAGCAGTTTTATTCTCCTTTTTGCCACCACACAGGATGTGATTCTTATATGAATCCCGTAGAGTGCTCATCTCTTCTTTAGCTTCCTCAGCTGAACTGCCTTTGTACTTTGTTATCTGTTACCACTAGATTATTTTTTTTAAATATAACCTAAATTTTTGTTAATGTAGTTGAAGTCCATTGCTCACAGTCCAATCTGCCCATTCATGGAGAACAGATTTCTTTATCACTGTACCAATCTTTCAAAATCCTGTTATGCACATTGAATACTGAGACTTATTAAATACATGAAAACTACCTCCAGTTCAGGAAGCCCGTCACTTGAAAACAGTTAAAGGCTGAGAAGTTTTGGCATCTTTCCTTGTACTTACTTTCTTTGAGATTCTGTTTTTGACCATTACTATAAACGTTGTAACAGACACGTTGGACCTTTGAGATTATATATTCTTTTCCATTCTGATTATATATAACTTTGGATATATTACTGTATCCTCTGCCAGCCTTCTTCTTTTATTTTGGTTTAATAGCTCAATTTTTTTCAGTAACTAGGTCGTGTCCTGTAGAACTTGATCATTCTCTCCTCTATCACAGGCATAACTAGTTCACATCTTCATTGGAACACGTCTCAGAATAGAATTCTGTAGTTCAGCTGAGATGCATGGAGTGAAAAAATTTCTTCTCTTATTTGGTACACTGTGCTCATATTTATTTATTCCACTGCGCAGGTTGCCCTCTCTGCAATTCTGTGGCATTACTCAGAATCTCAGATTCTGTTTATGTTTGTTTTACAAAAGCCCAGTTCCATTTTCTGAAGAAATGCTACCAGACAGCATTCATGCAGTTGATTTATCTTCATAGAAAATAATTGTACTCTTTCTAGATCATATCTCAAACTTATTTATGCTTTCTTAATTGTAACACTGTTCCCAGCATATCCTTATTTGGCTTGGTATAATTTCTGAAATAAGGCAATTTTGTAATCCTTCAGAAAGATTAGCAATGAAAATACTGAAGACTATTATAATCTTCAGAATGCTGCTTTACACAGTCTTCTATGTTAAAGTGAGTTGTTGAAAACTTATTTTCTGGATTGAGAGGTCCAACCTGTTTTGCTGCAAGAGAATAGAAATTTAATCCAGAATGTTTTCCCACAGCTTGTTTACGGGAATGTTTTGTGAGACATGATTTAGCAGATTAAAACCACAGAATTTCTATTACTTCTTTCCTATCCTAACACCTGTTCCTTTGCACTGTTGTGGTTTAGTCCCAGCTGGCAACTAAGCCCCACACAGTCACTCACTCACTTTCCCCCACTGGGACAGGTAGAAAATGAGAAGAGTGAAAACAAGAAAATTTGTGGTTTGAGATGAGGACAGTTTAATAGGTAAAGCAAAAGACACACAACAAAACAAAACAAAGAATTCCTTTACTACTTCCCATGGGCAGGAAGGTGTTCAGCCATCTCCAGGAGAGCAGGGGCCCATTACATGTACCCATTACTTGAGAAGAAAAATGCCATCACTCTGAACGTTCCTCCTTTAGCCCTTCCTTCTTTCTTCTCCCTAGTTTGTGTTCTGGGCCTGATGCCATATGATAAGGGATATGCCTTTGGTCAGCTGGGATCAGCTGTCCCACCTGTTCCTCCTCTCTAATCCTTGTGCACTCTCAGCTCACTTAAGGAGTGGGGTGAGAAGCAGAATCTGTGTACAGCAATAGCTAAAACATCCCTGAATTACCAACACCGTTTCCAGCACAAATACAAAACATAGCCCCATATCAGCTGCTATAAAGAAAACTTAACTCTATCTCAGCCAAAAACCAGCACAAACATGCAGACTTGACTTAATTTTTTCTTGGCTGCTGTTCATCATCTTACTGTCATCCATACACTTGCAAATAATCTCTTTGATTATCTTTTCCAGACTCTTTCAGAATTGAAGTTGACTGGACTCAATTCCTTTTTTCCTCCTGTTTCAACACCCATGCAATTACATTCTTTAATGTTCCACTAGTTCCTCTTTTTCAAATGACATTTTGATTACGAAACTGTTTCAGATATTTCAGACATTTTTCTAGTTTTCCTAGGAAAAAGCCACAAAAATTCAGTCCACCCAAATCTCTGAAGGAACTGAAGAATTTCATGTCAGTGCCACTTAAAAAATTAATTTTTTTAAAAAATGCATGGCATTTTTATGGAAGGTAACTTTTTACCTTACTCTCTAAATGACTGTGAACAGCTTTCCAAAAACAGTTTGAAACAAATAATGAATCCTGAAACTGTAAAATATCTGGGTGAATATAGATTTCATTCACTTTAAAAGTTTAAAGCACCATTATTCTGCTCAATTGCCTACCTAACACAGTTAATGGTCTTCCATTATGTAAACCCTATTATTTAACGCATTTGAGTAAAATAAAAGCTTCACACAAAGACTTTGTATTCTTTTGTAAACTTTCTTTCAAGTACTGGGGCATGATAAGATATGACTGAAACTAGATCACCTATAGAAAGAGGGAAAATATGACTCCAACCAGTTTGATAGATATTGTCAAGCTGGTCAGCAAAACAGTAGGTAAACAGGAACTGACAGTTATAATTTATTTTTATTCAGAAATGCTGCAATCAAACACCTCATAAAAAGCTAAAAGCTATGTGAAAATACAGATATTTTGGGATAAGAGGCAAAATACTGTTATGAATTGGTACTGACAAAATAAAGAGTGTTTTCTAAACACGGAAATATAAAATACAGAGTTTGCTAAATGGTGCAATTTGGGACTGTTTTTAGTCTTCATTAATGATCTGGAAACAGGATGAATAGGGAAAATGAATGAAGCAAACAAAACTAAGCGCTGGCTGCTTTTACAACCAGTAATATTCTCTGGGATTTTTTTTTAAGTTCAATCAATATGTTAGCCATTTTTTGTGCTTCAATTTCAAGAGAAGATCGTAAAAGGTACACATCTGAATAACTGTGTTTCATAGCAGGTCCAATTCTATTTTTCCTCCTCATAAGCAAGGTTTTAGAAACATACTGAAAGTAAAAATAGGTTTAGACAAATTGAAACTATTTAATAAGTCACTATTTGTTAACCCTTGAGGCATCTACCGTTGTTTTGTCTTGTCTGTTTTGCACCAGGACTTTTGCTTCCCCACTGCATACACACCACGTGTGTACATCTTCTAGGGATACACACTAAATCACTCTCAAACTTCCATTAGAGTGCAAATACTGACTTTTCTTCTGGAGGTTCATGAATTTTTGTAGAGGAGGAATTCCTTAGATTCTGAATGCTTGTGTATTGCAGATAATTGTGTGCACGGATGTCTCAAATTGAGCCTTTGAATTCTCAGGCTTAAGCCTATCCTGGTGAGCTACAGCCAGTGTGGGCTGGCAGTAAACTGCAGGTATGACCTGACTAAGCAGAAGTTGCACACATGGGACCCTCTGAAGTGTAGAGGTACACACTATAGCTTTGTCGAAAGAACCACGTGGGAAGCTGATGATGTGTTGTGCTTCTGCGTATAAACTCAAGACTGGGCAAGCCTTGCTCTGTGGGAGATATGTTTTGAAATGCACCAGCCATTGCTGGAGGAGACCTAGGAACACAGCTGGAATGGCAAACAGCTGGACTGAGTGAAACCAACAGGTCTTTCAGTCCAGCTGTCCCAGACCAGCAGCAATCTCATTGATGGGAAGGGAAGGCAAGACTGGGTAATGCTGGGGGAGTTGAGAGCATGAAGTAATGAAATAGGGTAGAAGTATTATTCTTGTTGGCTCTTAAGTAAAATCCACCTGCTATGGGTTGCCATTTGGTTTGTCTCTTCTGTGATAGACATGATTTAGATAACTCACACTCTACAAGTATTACAGACACAACCTTTGAAGACCTTAAAACTAAAATTTGTGTTTCTTGCTGCTGTTTTATGCAGGGCTATTTCTCTACACTCTGATAAGAGAAACTGAGGGGTACGTAGATTTGTCCTGGCCCTAGCTTTTCACAGGAACCTGAAAACAATTTGAAGACTGGTATAGAATAATGATGTTCTGGCAGAACTTTTTAATCAAATTCACTCACTGTTTACATTGGTAGCAACTGGAGTTGGGAAGAAGACTGTTGGAAGAATCATTTTATTACCCCTGTAAAATTTGTCTCATCCTTAAATCTACTTAACTATGGCTGGCTAACCAAATTAATTAGGTTTCCCGTAGGCTGTACTATACTGCAGAGCTAAGCAAAACACAGACATCCCAAAGAGCTCTGCAGTCCCTTTTTATCCTGCAATCTGAGTGACGAATTCTGTCACTCTGCTAAGCATGTGACACTTCAAGTGACATTTACAACCTTTGCAGGGTTATAGCAATGTGTCTAAGACCAAAATATGACTTTTTCTTTAGTATCAGTTCTAGCCAGCTTCACTTTTTTCACCACCATGTAATGAAAGACTGTTTCACACAAATGCAAGGGCTGCGATGGCTTTCTATAAAATTAGTAGAAAGTCTTTCCTTTATGTCTCTTCTGCAAAATGATCCACAGCTGAGGAAGGGGGAATATTAGGCTGCTTATTTCTTGCAGACATTTGGAATTTTAGCAGTGAGATAGCATTAGAATTTACTGCCATCTTGGATATTGCATCTTTCGTGTGTAGCAATATACTGCTGATTAACAGATAAGTAAAACATAGTATCTTCTCTAGATCTTTCAGTTACCATAAAACAGTAGAATGGTTAGGGTTGGAAGGGACCTTAAAGATCATCTAGTTCCAGCCCCCCTGCCATGGACAGGGACACCTTCCACCAGACCAGGTTGCTCAAACCTCCATCCAACCTGGCCTTGAACACTTCCAGGGATGGGGCATCCACTGCTGGGCAATCCGTTTCAGTGCCTCACCATCCAGTATTTTCAAACAGAACTATTAATAGATGCCTCTTAAAGGTTTTATTTTTCTGAGGACTGTAGTATGGGTTATTAAAAAATGGAATTAATAGTAATAAATTCTTCGTTTCGTTTATAGTGTTTTTCCTAATGTATATGCAATAGCTAATGGCAGGAATTGGCAGAATTTATGTTTTCAGCTTCCTTGATGGTTAATCATGCATGGTGCCTCATACTGATGTAGAGGGCTGTTGTCCTGCCGTCAGTCCTGGCGTAGATATCAATGTAAGTCTCATCAGGCGCAGTTAAAGCAGCATATTACCCATGGTGTTGAAAAATAATATGGTATTAATAACCTTCAACTTCCACATAATCTGTTAAAAGCTGAGGGGTAAAGAGAATTCTCAGTTCACAGGTACAAACTCCTGTAGGTGTGTAACAGTTTTTAAAAGTCTAACACCTGCACATATCCAAGAATGGTACTCCAGGGACTATGTGCTAGCTGTGCATCTGCCTGTAGCATGTTTACAATGTGTTGACTTTTTGCTTATTTTTCGTTCATGTTTTACCTTGACACCATAGGTGATCGTCCTCTGGGGGCTGTCACACGGGATATTCTTAGTGCATTACTCCTGATCTATGTCCTCTCTAATTATAAAAAATTATTCTGCCTTTTAGCATTACACAGGTAGGAACAAGCTTTCATAACCTGTTGGAGCAAGATACTTATTGGGGTTATTGATTTTGTGTACTCTTTTATTTGGCCTCCTTAAAACAACTTTTATCAGTTGACTAGGTTGTGATTTTCCTTCCCCTATTCCTATTATGAGAAATTTAATTTTAAAATCCTAAAAAAGAAGGTGTACAATTCAAATAATGGCCAATCTGCAAAAAAAGTGGGATAGGTGTTGAGTTTCTGGAATATTTTCCCCTCTCTCATATTGAGAGCTAAAGTGGATTTCTAATTTTTATTCCCCTCATTACTAAACAGGAACACTGAGGTCACAGCAAATAAAGCAGTATGAGTTAATGAGAACAGCTTTAGCAAAAAGAGGAGATGTTTCTCAAAGTACATCAAGTGCTTCACATATATTAAGAAAACCCAGCTGAATCGATTTAATAATGTTGGGATTTACACAATTATTACAGAGCCTTCATTATTCACCCAGCCTGCACATATCACAGCACAAATGAACATCTCAGTCTGGTGGTATTAACATTGCCATTTTCTAACCCATTCCCAGGCCATCTGCTACATGCTGATCATTCACTGCTTTAACATTTAACAGTTACCCAACTGCAACTTAGCAGATTTGTGTACTTTTGAAAACAGCTGGTTTAATAACTGCTTCAGAGCTTTTGGATAAAGAAATTATTTTGTAGTGCTTTACAATAGACATTTTTTTAAAAAAGTGCCTCTGAGAAAAAAGTGCAAGTTTCTTCCACAAATTTATGAATTTGCAATGCTTTAATTTATTTCTTGTCACATAAGAACAAATGTTTGAGTATTTATAGAACAATATTTCAGGAAATCTCTTTTAACATTCCTGGTTTATTTCCTGTCCTCTCTCAGCTCCTCTCAGAGGAAATATTTATATGCTGGAGTGATGAAAGAGCTTAATATGTCAATCTAGCAGAAAGGCTCAAAACTGGAGTTTGTCATATAAAACAACAGACCTATAGCTTAAAATACAAGATCACAGAATAACAGTAACTATTAAGTTAAATGAATAGTGAGCTTTGAACATACTTGAACTGTAACCCTGAATTTCCAAACTTGACGAGAATGTGAAAATTGTGTTCATTCTTCCACAGTTCTTGAGGTTATATTTTATAAAAATATTACCTATACTGACTAAAACTGTTCCCGTTACTTTATCTTCTATATGTTGTAAATTATCACAATTTAGATGTTCTCCTAATTTTCAAATATTGTTTCAATCACAAGGGTAAAAAAGCCTTTATCTTTGACCTAAAGCAGTTTAAGAATGTATATACAAATACATATATATATATACACACACATATCTTTTAAATAACTATTTCACTTGCTTATTCTAAACACCCTTTAGATCCTGTTTAACCCTTGCTTCATAATCATTCAAGAAGTTGTTTCTGGATACTGAACTTGATATTTATATTAGAAACCAGAATGGAAGCAGTTAAAAGAAAGAACTGAGTATTAGTGTGCCACAAAAGTGACAATTCATGAGGTTTGTTTTTTTTCAAAACACCTCTTCTTTTACACAGCTATCAATCAAAGTGACTTAGATTGTTTGAATTCCCCAGCAAAAATTAATTAATCTGTCCAGTACTTCCTATCTCCCTGTTTCAATAGACCAACAAATAGAGCCAATCAAGACTTCAATTCTTTGCTGATTAATCAATAAACCAGGACAGCACACTTGTGACAGTAGTTCTGGGATTCTCACAGAAGCTTATTTGTAATAGGTAGCGAGTGTCACGATCAGTCTTCACAAATGGGTGTATATTTTATTTTTCAAAACTTTCTTCAGAATAACAACAAATGAAAAACTGGAACAGCATAAAAATAAATCTGAGAAACACATTATCTGAAATGGAACAAAGCATAAAATGAGACATCTCAGAAATCACAGAAAATGGAAGTGCCTTGGTGGTGTGTAATAATAGCTTCCAGCTCCTTTCACTGGAACAAGAGCAGTGAGAAGTATGAAACTGAGACATGCCATGATGCGCACGCAGCCGGCCAGAAGGCAGGTTGGGCTGCGGAAATATCCTAAAGTAGTAAAAAACCGTCACATGTAGTCACTCCTAGGACTTTGCCTGTTCCACTGGGAAAGTTATACACTCTAGCCATATGAGGAAGAGTCAGAATAGGAGTATCTGATTATCTTCAGCAGCCTGTAGGAATACTGTGCCCTTGACACAGAGGTCAATTAATATCCCATACTTTCCATTTGAAGCTAATACTATTATCTTAACTACATCCCAGTCCGAATATCTCATGGAAAACTTAAGTAGTACAGTTCTTTTTCCACTTTAGCCTGAAAGCAAAATTTTCATGTCTACAAAGGGCTTCTCTGCCATATAGTGTTTCTTTTGTAGAATAGGAATACAAAAGTTGGATTACTGAACGTGAATCCAACATAGATCTGTATTCATTATCAGCGAGGACCTTATGTCAGTTTGGTATCACACGAGATCTTCACAGTTTTTGTAAAGCAGAATAAAATTTTGCTACTGGAGATCAAAAGGTGTTTTTCAGAATCTGGAGTTCCAATTAATTCAGTACCAAAACTCAGAGTTAGCAAAATCAGACCTTAATTCAATAAAGATCTAATTCTCTCTTTATATAATTCCTACCAGTGTCAACAGAGGTAATTTGAGAAGAGATATCTGAGCAACATCAAAAAACTTACAAAATAAATATGCAGAGATTCTGTAACAAAAACACTATGGCTAATGGATATATGAACCATTCTGCTATTCATGCTATTACCATGAGTATAAAGTTACATTGTAATTAAATTCCTACGTAAAATTTTAGTACTTTAAATTACTTAAAAACAATGGCAAAACAACAAAATATGAATGAGTAATATTATACATCACATTATTTTAACTTCTATGAATTCAGTTCTGAAAATAATATGCAAAATATTATTAAAATGCATCTTTCATTTCAACAGTTTTCCAATGAAATTAATATAATTGGATGCATTTGAATTTTGCAGATGCTGAAAAGTAGATTGATGATGAAGCATAAAACATTTAATGTAATATCTGGGTAAGAAATTAGAAAGAAACTGTATTACAAGTTAAGCGCAGTTGATTTTTGAATGGTTTATATAAGTTCAGTTTTTCACCCACAACCTAATAATGGTTGTAACTGTCAGCCAACTTAATATTTACATAAATACATATTAATAAAGAGCAAAATATCAAGAATCTTAAGATGCATTTCTTACACATGATGACATTTTCTATGACAAAATGTGACGACCATCTAGTAAATAAGAATATGATAATTTTAAAAAATTTTTTAGGTTCCTTTCTAAGTCTTTTGAAGTACAATCTCCATTGAACTCCCTTAGGCATTGGTATATGTGCAGTCCCTGATAATCATCTCCAAACAGAGGCAGTTACTGTGTTTCTTGAGTCACAATAATATATTTCTCTACTGAATCCAGATACTCTCATTTGTTTTATTCTTCTTCCTACAGATTTCTCTTCCCTTACTCCTGTTCTCCTGGTTTCATTTAATCTTTGTGTTTATCCATGCAGACCTAAGCATTTAGAAATTTTGCTTGTAGTATATATGTGCATATCTATAAATATATAAATAAATATAAACGTGTGTGCTCACACACATATGTATGCTGCCCAGTTCACAGGGGCCATTAACATATATTGGCAGGTTTCACAGTCAGATTTACAGCTTTTCAAGTAACATTTTTGTCTATGAATTATTTTAAAACTGAAGTGGGTCATGTTTATACATCATTTCATTGTTCCATCTCTGTTTCTCAGTTTCTTTCCCACATTTTGCATATAAAGTCCTGTTTTCTTAGAACCATATCAGTGTTGTTGGTAATATTTGGGACCAGTGCTTTCCTCAATATAAACTTTTTCACATTGCTTTAATGTCACCTTTTCAAACTAAAAAAACTGTTACACCGAGAATGTACAAACAACAAAATGTTGCAAAATAATGAAGAAAAGGTCATATCAGAGCAATGCTTTGGATTGTAACACATTTTATCAAGTCTCATTGGTCATGTCATTTTTCATATCTCTTGTAACATCAGATGCTGTAGGCTGAAGCAAGATGATGTGTGGAACATCAAAATGTACTATACTGTATGTCAGCTAAGAAATCTTTGACAATATTGTTAACAAAAAGCAGATGATTCATTGAAGGAAAAAAACCCAACACTGAAGTTACAGAAAAAATAAAATGTTTCTACACGTAACTAAGGGTTAGATCAGATTAAAAAATATATGCATATGGACCTGGATTTATTCTGGCGAATTAATCGCTCATAAAATAAATATTCTTGGGAGACATTTGCTTCTAGGTGCCCCAGTAGGGACTCATGTGGTGACATATTCACATTGTGTCTTATCCTAGTCAACAGTGTATAAGGCATTCTGCTTATGTGTCTTAATTTGGCTCCAGGAATTTCTTTACAGGCACAAAAGATCCTGATTTTGAGATAAATTGAAGAACACTTAATCTTTTAAATCTGAAAATAAGATGAAAGGTATTTAAACTGTTGTTTCAGAATTCCCATTAGAAATACTATCTGAAAAGAGAAATCTGATGGAAATAATTCTAATTGCTTCTTTTGATCTCTGCTTGGGGAACTAACAACACTGACAGATGAACTCTGGAGAGTCCTGTTGAAGTAAAGATGGTATCACTGCTGCTGCTTGCCTTGTTTTTCTGCTTGAGGTTTCTATTTCCTCGGCAAAGCTGTCAGAAGGGAACACCTGCCTACACATCAGTAGGAGTCTTGGATTGAATTTCATGCCTTGGCTTAAAAATACAATTAAACTGGGTTTGCATTAAGGTGCCAGACCTTGCACGGAAGCACATGCACTACGGATATGCGTTCTCTTTGGCTAATTCTTCTGTGGAAGTGGTTAAAATATAGTGGGTGGCTCCTGTAGAAACTCAAACTGCCACAAGAATGTTTTAAATGCCCCAAATCTCAGCGTCTGAATACCACAGAGCAAAAATTTCCACATCTTCTCTTGTTAGCATAACTATACAAATAAACCTCAGGTAGGTAACTTTCTCGATATGCAATATTATTTACATTCCTGCCTTAATGGAAATTCTAAAAACATTATTTTCCTTATGGTTGCTGATGATGCATTATTGCACCCTATCATAGTTAAAGGCTATACTTTTTTAATTATGCTTGTACTCCTTGTAGCTCTTTGGCAGTTAATGGAAATTTTATACTAAACACATAAATATCATCAAACCACTAAAAATATTTTTTTCCTGTCTTCTTTTTCTCTGGGCCTCAAATTTAGAGAAGAAAAAAGTTTACTAGATAACTTGTGTTTAAAGAGAAAAACATTCAACCATCTTCAGCATCTGAAACCCCAAGTCATGTTCCTTCTGCAGGGAACCCCACTTGGAGTGGTGAAGTGGGGATAAAACGAATAAATTATGAGTTACCGCTATTGGTCAACTCAAACCACAAATGATTTCTTCTGGTCAATCACAAAAGATTAAAAATTCATTACATACAATTATTTCTAATTTAGACACAGTGCCTTCTCTCAGTCAATTATACATATAAAAAAGTGTTCATGTCTTTAGCTTCAGAATGGTGCTGTTGAAAGCAGATAAGTATTGTCATAGTGTGAACAACTAAGTATTCAAGTTATTATGACAGTGATTTCTGTAACTGATAAGCCTTTCAATTATTTTTATTTTCATTATTTTATTTTATTTCAATAATTTTTATTTTTTCCCCACTCATCAATTCCTTTGCTTTTGCCATTTATTACCATTTAACTTTAGGAATTCACTTAACATCCCTTAAAAATATTTTGTGAGCTCTTTACTCCAATTGAAAGGAATAAAAGAATTGAACAGAAATGGCATTCGTACACTTTGAGTTGGAATAAAATTTTTTTCAAAATTGAATGGACTTTTTTCTCCTGAAATTTACAATAACTTTATTTCCCTGATTGAAGAGAGACTATGGAAAAACATGATGAAGTTTAAAAAGAAAAAGAAGAAAAGAATTTCTTTCAATTAATAAAACCAAGCTCTAAGAAATTTCTTATTTTTTTCTAATTCTCTATTTTCAAACATGTAGCACCACCTTGAATTAATTTTTCAAAATAATGAAGTTTTGTGTCTCTATCTCATAAACTACACTGGAAAATTCATTTGGAAAAATATTAAAATTTCTGTAGTGTTCAAGAAGCCACATATATTTGTGGGTTTCAAATACTAAAAAAAGGAGATGATATTTTCATTAAAATCGAAGCTTTTCATTTCGTCTATTTTTAGAATAAACATATGTATTTATTGCTCCAAGTGTATTTCCTTTGGCAAGCTTTCCATTTTCAGTGAAAAGTTAACAATGTGATTTAAATTTAAAAAAATAATTTGGGGAAAAATAATATTTTTTTTTAAAGTTTGATTTTAACCATCAGACTGAAAAATCAAGCATTCACATGATTAACAGTTGTGGCTGATTCTGCATTTCTCACCTATCTGTGTGTTGAGGTGTGTGCTGATTCCTGCAAAGGTCAGGAGACACATTTCCTTCCACCATTTACCCCAGTCTGAATGTTTAATGTTTGTCTAGAGGCATTCACTGTGACTTTTGGCTTTCTGTTAAACATTGACTATTAGTTACTGCCAAAGGCAAGATGCTTTCTTATCTTTTATGGCAAACTGTCGGTTCTTTTTTTCTCTCCTCACAGGCAAACAGATCTTTTTAAACAGATGTATAGTCCTTGAATGGAGATGTCACTCACAAAACATATTTTCTTTTATAAAAGATTCTGTTTAATAAATATTTTGTTAAAATTTAAAAATTCCTTTATTTCTCTGAATGATTAAGTAGTTATCTTTTTTTGATTGCATTTTTGTGGTTTTGCCTGTGTGTTTAGGGGCTTTTTTGTTTGTTTTATTTTACCCCAAATTTGGGGGGAAAAAATAAGTTGTTCAGGGGACAAGAATACCACAGTTTTAGGCAACGCTCTGCAGGCCTCTTTACCATGGAGGAGAGATTGTGAGATCTTTCTTGAAGAAGAAAATTAAACAGAATTCTAAAATAATTTTTAGTTTTGTTGCTTCCATCAAAACATGCCAAAGATCATTACTTTTAAGATAATAATAATAAAGTGAATTCAAGCCCACACAAGTTGAAATCTTGAGAATAATGTGGAAAGAATGGACCATATGAGTGCTGTTCATTACATTTTGGTGTTATGTTAATGGGGAAAGATGAGAAGTTTGCAAACAAATGGGAGGGGCAGGACACAAAAGAACCACCACAGTGCAAGGGAAAAGGGGATAAAATAAAGCACGTAATACTTGGGTATAAAAAAATTGAGATGTTGTAGCAAACAGCTAATCTGAACAAAACAAGGTAAGTCAAAACAAGCTCAGAGAAGCTGAAATTCTGTTGATCTGTGCTTTGGCAGTAGTCTCAAAGTCCTTTTTTGGTAACTTATACTACAGATCTAAACAACAAAAGAGTTTAAGTCATGAAGTTTCAATATAAAATTAAACTTCATTAAACGTCTAGTTTCTGGGGAATATATCCTGGCTCTTTTTCACTTCTAAATAGTTCAAGTAGTTTTGAACTCAGAACATCCATATCTGCAAATTCCTTATTTCACACTGCATAAGACTTTCGACTACAGCACTGTTCAATTTGATTTGGGTAGATAGGAAGATTTGTGATGGAAACTGAATGCTTCAAGCCAAAGGCTAAATTCTTTTCTCAATGAGCTGGTACTTTGGTGCCTACCTGTTGTCAATATTGTCAAGAAAGCTATCATTTGCGTGAAAATTCTTGAGCATCAGAAAACAACTGCATCCTCAATATTTGAAAGGAGCATTAACCTAAGTATTTCAAACAGCATATAAGCCTTTTTTAAATATGAGTGATATAGGTATCATTTTCCATGTCATAAGTTCTTTCGGATTTACAAATTTGTAGAAGTTTTGAAAATTAAATGCTGGTATTGATTAAATGTAAGATTTGTTCCAAGCTGTGAATCAGCTCTAATGACTATCAATAATCTGTTATTTCACATTTGAGACACTACTGATTTTTCCACATGCAGACAAGATTATCATTTCATTAAACAACTCAGTTTTGTATACCTGGCACTTTTCTTTTAGAATTTTGTATTGGTTTCAGCTTTTTTTGAAGTTGCATAATTTCACTGCCAATGAGTGACTTGAATAATTCAGTTGTGAAATCAATAAATTCTACCCTGTCATGCAAAAATGTAAGTTGCTAAAAATGAGGTTTCAATCTGTATTTTTTTAATATACAAGACAGAGAATTCACAAAGTTAAGTCTCTGCATGTGTTAATAGTAGGAATTGCTAATACTTTTAATATCTTTGATGTACTGTTGCAGTTTGAAGCAACCTGAAGCCAAATCAGGAGTGGCTGAAAACATGAAGTACTTTGAAGTAGAGGCAGAAGGTCCCTCAACTTACACCATCAACTGTGTGCTAAGTAACAGTCTGAAGTTTAGTCTAAATCTGTGCAAGGTTTCTGGAATAAAATAAAGGATGAGGTCTCCCTCATCCTTGGTAAGGAAGCAGGTCAACAGTACATGGAAATGACATTTTCTGGTTTTTAATTCATAAAATCTTTCACATTACATTCAGCAGAAAGATTTTGATAAGTGTACTGTGGTACAGTCTCCAGGAAAGATAGAAAAATTGAAATGCCGCAAAAGCTTGAGGCTATTACATGGAAGAGGCCTGCTTTTAAAATTAATATAGCCTCTGGTATGTTCTCTTAGGTGGTTGTTTGGATGTGTAGTGGTTCCAAGTTTCATGAGAGCTACCAGATTCAGCGCTCCTGGAACCATTGATCAGTGTTTGTTTTCTGACTTCTGACCAGCAGGAAGGGGTGGCAGTGAAATCCACTGGACCACTCAGCTGGAGCAGTTCTGGACATAGAGAGAAACAAAACTTTGAGCACTTAGAATTAGCTTGACAACCAAATAGGGATTGTCTGGGCAAGGCTGCCTCAGAGGGCTTCTTGTGAATCACTGTTTTGCAAACAAGTTCCATCCCATTCTTGTTAGGACACCTCTCCATACTGGCTCCAACCACATCAGACTTGTCTATCATATTTTTGCAGATACAAACTACTGACTTGCATACAAGCAATTATTATTATTATTAGTAGTAGTAGTAGCAGTAGTAGTAGCAGTAGTAGTAGTAGTAACACTAGTTGCATTGCCACGATCACCATAATTTTGTTTTACTGTTTGATTTCAATATTAAACTGTTCTTTTCTCAGACAAGTTTTCTGCCTTTTATCCTTCTGATTCTGGGAGTGAGTGAGTAGATATGTGGGGCTTAGTTACCAGCACAGATTAAATCACAACAGCCTCCTGCAGCCAGTATCTGTGTCTGAGACCTGAATTAGGAAACAGCCTTGCAAAGAAAACAAAAAAGGACCTAACTTAGAAAAAGAGTTCTTCAGCATGTATTCAGTTTTAAAGCTTTAGCCTTGTTTAGTGAATGGAACTTCAAAGAGGTTTAAACTTATAATTGAAGTGCTTTGCTTATCAGTATTATCACCAATAAAATTTCTTGTTCTGGAACCAGTTTATATCATGGGAAATACTGGAGGACTTGAAATAAAATTTGTATGGGATGTTGTATATTGTGTAATCCAGGACTTTTCCTCAGTAACTTTATGGCTAATCAGAGTTTTTGATATGCTTTGCCACTTCAGAAACAGAGCTATTATGTTCTATTAAATTTCTCCAATAACTCCAAAAAAGCAACTTGATTTGTTCTTTAATTTATCTGTTCAACCTACTGCAATCTTTGTTGGAAAAACATGAGGAATTCTAAATGGTACTTAAGATACTTAGATAGCAGCAAAGCAATTTAAACTATATAAAATACCCCATATCCCTGCCCAGAAATATTTTTGAGGGAAGGTGTTTTTCCAGAAGAAGAAACATCCTTTTTCAGTCTCCATCTACCTTTACACTATTATATTATTTTTACATTGAATTACATATTCTAACAGAAAAGGTATTTAAGGTTAGAAAACTTCAGGATGTCAGGACTCCCAGTCTTTCTTCCACAGTGGAAAATTATATATATAAATACATATGTATTCCAGGAAACATGAATACTCTTACATTTGCACCTTCTCATGAATTTCAGTGCCAGAAGCAAAGTACTTGTTCATTTCTCAGTCTTACTAATATCAACATGTTTTTGTTACCACTAATATAAATCATCAAGGCTTATTTTGGCTTCATAGGTAATTTTCTTCTAGCTCATTTAATAATTTAGAATAATCAGTAGTGTTTAAAGTCTCAGCAATTTTGAAGTTGTGTTACAATCAAAATGCATTTAGATTGCCATGCAATTCAACCTTACAAATCACCAGCCAATCAGCACCCCCGATGCTGTGAAGCACTCTTATCTTGTTTGGAGTGTTTTCTCATGCTGCTCTTAACACACTTGGAAATGGAGAACACTGACTGCCTTTGCTGCCTGCATCTATTTGGTGTTTAATATCTGAGACTTCACCACTATTTCGTTCAATTTGGTGTGGCTTTTCAGCTGTTGCTATCTATGTAGTAGGCCTATTCAATTGAATAAATGTAGATTCAACTAAACATTATAAAGAAAGAAATTATGAATGAATGAATACATTTTGAAACGTGGGAACTCTACTTAGGGTCTGTTTGACTCCAAGGAAATTATTAACTTCAGGATAGTTTTAAGTTTATTTAGATTTCAATGGCATGATCATCACTGCATTGTCAAGGATGCTGGGGAATGGATATGGCTTGCTTTTTCTATTCCAGACTAAGCATGGAAACAGCAGGAATGAATTCTTCAGCCTTCAGAATAATTCCTGCCTTCCAGTTTATGAATCTTGGAGGATCTGGAGAGTTTCCTTTTTTTTGTGATCCAAGATTAAATCCTTTTTCCTTCCTTTTCAATAATGAAAAAAATTGTAACTCTCTCTTTTGACATTAGTAGCATTTTTGTTTCTCTTTTTAAAAAATTTTTGCTTTTGCCTGAAAAATAATATTTCATTTTTATTAGCAATCTAATTGTCTAATGTGGGGAACTCTATAAGCTTGTGAAAAAATAAGCCATACTCTATTTACTCAAACTCAAGCTAGGTATAACTTTAAATATTAATATTGCTTATTTTAGTTGACTAATGTCAGTAAAATTATTTGCTTAAATGAAATTCTGTTGTCTCTAGTCTTCAGAAACTTTAATTTTTGAGAAGAAAAAGAGATTAATTAAGGACATGCACCTATTCCATCAGCCATCTGCCAGCATGGGCCAACTCAACAACCAAATTTTTCTTATTTTAATTTTTTTTTCTTAACATGTAGTCTTTTGCTTTATTCCTAATATTCCATACTTTGGATAACTTCATTGAATGAACAAATACGGAAGTGACTAAAAATTACAGTATTTCAAGCTAAATCCTAATCACTGTTCTCTAAATTCCACCTCATTAGTGTGCATATTCTCCATCTAAAGTGTCATCTTGGCTATTTTGATTTGAAATTCAGCTAAGAGGATAGTACTTTCCTTCTGTAATTCTTTAATCGAAGATTAGGAGAAAAGTCTAATTAGTTAATTTTTTTGTACTTAACTATCAGTTACTCCTGAAGGGGCAAGTTTACTATTTTGCATGTAAAATGTTAAGGAGATGCCCACACCCCAAGTACATGTAGAAATGTTATACTTGGCTTGTGTAAGAGAGAAACACAGAATACAAGGCCTACTGTTGCTCTTTTTCAACCAAGTTCTTTCATACATCAGTGATAACTAACACAGATATCTCTAGGTGGTTTTGTGTGTTGCATTGTACAGGATACAGAAGTATAAAGAATTTCAGTTTCAGCCACATTTATCTTTCTCCGATCTACTGCCAGCTACACATCTCACCTGTGTAGGTCCAATCTCTCTTCACACACCTCTTCAGCTTTTGGCACAGCTCTCTTGTCCAAATCCTGGCCTCTGACAAAGACCTCGATCTGTTATGCATCTTCTCTCTTCCCGTGCTTATATAATTCACGTCTCACCCACCATGACTCTTGTCAAAGTCTCCTCCTTAGCTTCTCACTGAAGCTCCCGAACAACCCTCTTCCCACATCTCTCATCCTCTTCTACTCACCTAACTCTTCAAATGCTTCAAGCCTCACTTCTCATCTTTCACCCTCCTCTTCCTCAAATGGCCAGCACTACCCCTACTCCTTTGCCTTCTTTCCCTCCCTGAAGAACAGTCCCTGTCAACCCTGGCACAGCTTATTTCTCAATCCCACTTTCCCCATGTAGGTTTTTACAGATGCTTTGCACGCTTCGGGTTAGGCAGGAAGGGCACCAGTAGTGTTTAAGGCACAATCTTACAGGCAGTGCTTTTTAGATCAAGCACCAGGATCTGACATCAGCTGCAGGAGCTCAGAGCTGAGAGGAAGGGGAAGTCCCATGCAGCACTAGGGTGGGACGTGCTCAACACATAGAAAAATCAAGAATTCCAGCTAAAAAAATATTTTCACTGAGCATTTACAAACAATACTGTTTTGAAAGTTTGCTATTTTACCCAAATACAGGCAGACATTCACAAGGTGGTAAAAACCACATCTTCAGTGAACTTCAAAATTCTTCTTCAGGGATTTGCAGTACTTGAGCCCATCAAAGATGGACTGTCAGAATTTTGCAATATAAGGAAAACTGTCTTTTTACTTAGTTTTCAGATAGGGTTTAACTATTTTTTACTAAAATTAAACATATGAGCCTAAGGCATGACACATTTCAGCTTAGTTGGTTGCATTTGACAGAAATGTAAACAGCCGAAACACAGCTCTTCAGAGTGTCTACTTGTACCATCCGAAAGATGCATGTGTGTGTATGAAATGCACGCACACACACACACACACAAAATTTATGTACTCCATATACATCTGCTGAGGTACAATGTGTCATGGTGTAATTTCCGCCCTAAAAGTTTTAATTCAAAATTAATAGTATTCTTCCTAAAGCATCCACACACAAGAAAAGCAAATTAAAACATGGCACAGGACAAACATCTCAGTCATATAAAACAGATTAGAAGACCACACAGGATTCTCTTAGTGTAAAATCCCAATTTAAGATAAATTTTGAAGATATACATAATATTTCTGCTGTGTGTATCTCTTTCTGCTGTGTGGATCCCTCTTGGTGCACATGTGATTTTATTACTTAATCTGTTAAACGTAGTACCAGCGGTCCTCTTTTACACCTCTAGGGGAAAAAAATCAGAATGGATTATTCAAAAGATTTAAATCCCTTTGAGACATGGCCCTTCCAGCAATACTATAAATTCTTTTGCACTCCAAAGTTAGACGCTATGTTGGCCTTGATTTAAAACCCAGGATTCTGTGGAAAATGGCAATGATATCCAGCTCTGACAAATTGAATTGGTCTCAAGGTATTGAAGGATGACTAATAAATCTGAGACTTGATCCTGAAGCTTTGCTACACATGCTTTGAGTCTCTTTCTTTCTGAGATATTTGAGATACTCTCATATATTAAAATCATGTCATACCAGGAATCTATTTAATTGACTTAAGCCATGTTTGATATTTTCCTTCAGAGTAGAATTGAAAACTTTAATGAAGTTTGAGTGAATCTATCTTGCCTGCATGTTAGAAACAACTATAATTTGCTTTGGGTCAACGCTACTAAACATTTCATTAACTAAAGCATACAGGAGAGAATTTCCATGTAGATAAAGAAGATTACATTTGCCAGATTACTGGCATATTTCTAGTGTTAAGGAACTCATTTCTAGAAAAGGATCGATGTATATTCAGTATCTGAAACAGAATCACTGGGGTTTGACAGAAACCAGCAAGTGTGAGGCTTATGTTTTGTCATCACATTTATACTCAGGCTAAAGACTTTTCTGCAAGGGCCAGTCAGCCATCCTGCATGCTAAGCAATCCATCCAAAGGATTCATAACACAATGAGCTGAGTTTGCAGTGGAGCGAAGATCCTAAAATTCAAGTAAGTTATTTGTGAGTTTAAATTGGAAGAGTTACTAAAATGTATATTTGAATATTGAGTTGGTCTCTTTTCCTTTTCACAGAATCACATAATCACAGAATCATCTTTGGAAGAGACCTTCACGATCATCTAGTTCAATCCTCAAGCACCCCACAGCACCATCAGCACCACCACAATGACCCCTAAACCATATCCTCAAGTGCCACATCCATACACCTCTTGAACACTTCCAGAGACGGCAACCCTACCACCTCCCTGAACAACTTATTCCAAAGCCTAACCATTCTTTCTGAGAATTTTTTTTTGTCTAATATGTAATCTGGCCCTCCCCTGGCACAATTTATAGACATTTTCTCTTGTCCTTTCAGTTGAGACATGGCAGAAGAGACTGATCCCCACCTCACTAAAACCTAATTTCAGGCAGTTGTGGAGAGCAATAAGGTCCCCCTAAAGCTCCCCTTCTCCAGACTAAACAGCTCCAGCTCCCTCAGCCATTCCTCACAAAACATGTTTTATAGACCCTCCTTAATTTCAGTCCGTACACTTTGCTTCACTTAAGAACACTCCTTTGATCAACTCACATATAAAAGCTGTTCTAATAATTGTGTGTACTGGAAATCATCCCAAGATGCACAAGGAATTACATAGCAGCCACTAGCCTTCTCTTTCATCTGCACAGAATTCCAACATATTTTTTTAGTGACTAATGAAAAGCCAGACAAAATTATTTTTCCTACCCAATTAGTTCTAGGTAACCACAAAAAACTCCCCGTTCTCCTAAGTCTTAACATCCCCCAATAGCCCATGAACCTCTTCTCATCTTCTTTCACCAAGCTTGATCTTTAATCCTTTTAATTGTGCTCTGTTCCCTATTAACTGTTAGCAACACTTACTTTTTAAGGCTATAAACTATGACCTTGTGCACCTTAAAAGATACCTAGATTGTTAATAGAGGGGAAAAAAATTAATCAGTAGGTTTTTTTCTGTATAAAAAACAAAAGCATTATCATTTGAACTTTTCTTATTTCTCTTCTAAAAGCAAAATGTCACTGCCAATCAAAGCTTCAGTGAATTTGCTTCAATTCTTCTTTTAACTTGTCTGCAACTGTGTGCTGTGCCAATCAGGTCAACAACCTAGTTTAATGAACTCAGGAAAACTTTGTTATGAAACCAGGAATCTTTTCAAAAATAGAAAAGTAATTGCCCATTTCTAAGATACCTGTGCAAAAAAACCCCAAAAAACAACAAAAAAGAGACAAAAAGACTCTAGCTCTTAAAGCAGTTTTCACTTAATTAAAATTTAATGGATATGGCTTACATCTCTGGAAATGCTCATCCAGTTTTCATGTTTTTGGCCTATTTAGTACTGCTATTGATTGTTCTGTGTCTGGTAGATTGTGGAAAGCCATATAAAACACAAGGTCACTGGTTGGCAAATGTTAATCTCTTCTATTACCCACAGGCAGATTCTGAATGTGAACATCTGTTAGCAGAGAAACTCATAATTACAGCAGGATCACCCCCAGGATTTTTCTGGACAGAGTGTGTCTCGCTCCTCTATTAGCCTCATTCCAGATTTCTCACCTAATACTTATGAATGTGTACCTGAAACATTCTTTTGAGTTCAGTCTCACAGAAACCCTTCTGTGCCTTTAGAATCTCAGTTGTGGGGATTTTGCCTGTGAAAGAGAGCCCATAATTTTACAAGGCTTGGAGCCTTACTTACAAAAGATACAGATAATTTGGTACAACTGATGAATCAAAGCATCTGGCCTGTTTTCCCTCTTGTTGCCAATTCTATTCTTGGTACAAGGTTACTTCAGCTTTGGCTGATACTGGAGACAGCCCTAGCAACACACCAGCAGTGAAAGCAGTAATAGTGCTTGAAGTCTGTGGTGATGGTTAGAAATGCAGTGGCCAGGAAAAAAATCCAAAGATGCATCTGAAATAATTCTTCATATGCAGCATGGGTGCTTAAATATATTTTAAAAAGTCATCAAGAAGTCTGCTCCAGGAACTGTGAGACCCATTTTGGAGTGTGCATTCTCTTTGGTCACAATGAACACCATGGCAGAGGGAAAATGTAGGCATCAGACCCAGAAAATGCTTAGAGGCAGAAATTAATTTTGACTTTGAGGATCTGAATCTTCAAAGCTAGATCAAAGTAACTTCTGCCATAGAAAATGGGGATTTTAAAGGAATAGCTGCTGCACTTGATTCTGATGAGGAAGATGGAAAAGATGGAGGCTCAGTGGCCTGAACCTGTTTGTTGATGTCTTGCCTTTTGGAGTTTTGGTATTTCAAGAAAGTTAAGATAAAAAGGGTTTTCTGTAACAGAGCCACTCGGTTGGATGCCAGCCCTGCCCAGATGAGAACCTGAGCCGGAGATTCTGACTGGAAAGCTCACGGCGTAGGGACAGGCAGCCTTGCTCTTCATGTACTTGCAGAGATCTGGACTTGCTTTCTTCCTCTCACCTCTTGGGTTGCATGGGACCATCATTGCCCCAGGCCATCTCATCGAGATGAGGTGCTTAACTTTCAGATGTTACACTGCAACGGCAGCGTAGTAAGATGCCCATTCTGGTCATGATTGTTCTAATTAAGACTGTGCACATGGGCTGTACTGCATACTAAACACCCCTACAGTGACAACAAAATAGTCTTTTTTTCTACTACTTAAGATCAAAAAGCTTTTTTCAAAGGACTGTAATTTTCAAAAATTTTTTTAAGGAAGCAGAAATATTGCTACTCAATGGAAACTTCAGAGTACTTATTGCAACAGCCCTTTTTAAAGAGAAGGTTATATTATTTCACAGCACAATCACCAAAGGCACCCTTGAACAGATAAATGGATTTTACTCTAAAAAAAATAAAATTATCTGTTGGGTAGAGACCAAGGATGGTAAATTTCATCCCAGGATCTCGTCACTCAAAGAAAATTATGTCTATCTCATTTTTCAAATTACAAGTGCAGTTACTTTGGCTAGAATTAGTTTTAAAATAGGAAATAGCTGTAAAATTTACACCGAGAACTGTTGATTTGCCTTCTTTTTAAATTATAGGTGAATTAAAGCAGGTCAAGGGGATTTTGCTTGATAATAGTTGAAAAACATCTTTTTGAAGGGAGAAAACTGTAGAAAATATTCTAAAAGCAGAATGTTTCCTTCCATGAACACAAAATCTTAGAAATTGGGAGTTAGGATGGAAACTTGTTTGTAGTCTATGACTGATGCAAATTCTCCTGCTGATGGTTTGAATTAGTAAGATATTAGCCATTGGCCAGAAGATATAATTCTGCTCCCAAACTGACCTGCATGTCAAGGTATAAGAACTTAGGTACTGTGACACTACAATGTGGCTATAAGATTTCAGGTCCAGAGCTGTCTTCAATCAACCCTGCTCACAGTGGATTGAAGACATGCATATTTTAATCTGTTGGAATAATTCTGATTTTATATAACAGGCACAGCTGCACATCTGCTATAGAAGAACTCGACAACATTATTTTAAAACTACACAAGCGGCACCAACCTACGATATAAGTTGAATGTCAGGAAAGTAAGTGAGAAAGCATATTGCTGTTATTAAGGGCAGTAACTCTACTGTAGAACTGACTGGGATTTTTTTTTTGTTTTAAAGCCATTGGAAAATACTAATTAGCAAAACAGAGACTTTTAAAATAATTTACCAGTTTAGCCAATGTTTTAATTTGTCCACAGTTTTTGCCACCATATAAAAATTTAAAATTCTATAGTATAGAAATTTAGTCTTAAAAAAATTAGATTTTCTCAGAATTTATTTTAAGCCCATTACTGGTGACTTCTATATGAGTACAGCAAGGGTTCTGGTGTAAAACTGTCAATCTGTCCTGCACAAGGTAAATGACTTCACATAAATAAGCACCTCTTCTTTAAATGACAGTCTGTGATAAAAGTTGAAGCTGTCATGAGGAAGTAAAAAAGACTTGTTCACACTCTCTGTGTTCCCATGACTCATTATCAGAATGTTTGCCAATAGTCTTGGACTAGTGTAAGTCTCTTTCTAGTGTAACTGATCCTGTGCAATTGGAACAGCTCCAGCAGACTGATTACTCCATCCAGAATACCCATTAGCCTGGTGCATAATCCACATACATGCAAGTCAAAGGCTCAAGTTCTTCAGAATTTTGCAAAGGAAGAATTTATACTCATACTTTCCAGTTTTGCCTCAGATAGTACAACACAAAAAAGACAAAAATGTCAGTAATATTGGTAGGAAATGAAATATGTTGCACACAGAGTTGAAATGTGTAAATGGATATGAATAAAATCTATTCTATGACCATGTTGTTCACTTTAGTGACCATTCTCATATATTTTCTTTCAAACAAATGTGCCATGTCTTGTGAGGAAAAGCTGCATAGCCAATATACAGCTTTGAGAAAAACATTGCTACTGTTTCTTTACTGCAAACCACAATGACAAACTGAACAATAAAGAAAACATAAAGAAAACTTTTGGAAAAAATTAGCCAATCAACAGTCTAGAAGGCTTTTCCAAGTGTGCCATCCTTTGCTTCTTCGATTTGAGCATGACCTTTTGAAAACTTTACCTGGAAAACAACAGAATTCTTGTTTTCAGCATTGTTAATGCTATCACTGCGAGTATTTTCTCAAAAAATATGAAAATGTGGCTGAATAAGGAACTGCTCTGACGATACAAAGAATGCTCTAAAAATCTCCAAGTATGCAGTATAAGGGATTTTACCAGCTCAAGGGGTCCCAGGCTATAATACCTTTACCCTTAAGGCACCTCTCCACTGTATTTATAGAAAAACTATGTCACTGTTCAACAAAGTTTGTAAGATTCATTCCACAGGGAAGAGACAAAATAAGAAATTTTTATGGTTTTATACCTTCCTAACATGGTGCCTTGGCAAGTCTGGTCTCTACATTCAATTGCCACTGAATGTCTAATTAGCCAAAATATCCACTTACCCATTTATTTACTCTCAAGAACTGGTCTGAAAGTTAGAGCTCTGACTGATTACCAGGCAACATAGGTATGAACAAGTTTCCTTTTTCTCCCTCTCAGATTATTACTCCCTTTCTCTAAAACATCAAGCAAATACTAAGCATGAGTACCTCCTACATCTTGAGCAAAAAATAATCCCAATAATTCTACTAGTACATAAACCCAGGATCTCCATCTGAAGACCTTCCTCAGGTGTCCTCAGGTGCTACAGCAATTACGTGTAGGCATAAAGGCTCTCTGTAAAGCATTCAGATTTTAGGATGTGGAAAGGTTTTTATCAACTACTCTTCAGGTGCATGACCTTCAGAAATGGGAATGATTTTAGTTATATTGCTGTGCTTCTTGTCACACAGCTCTAGTCCATTCTTCTGGATAATTCTAACTTTCCTTAAGGCACAGTGAACCTTCATGCTCAGCTCTACGCTTTGAGTACTTCTGTAGGGTCTATAAGATGGAAGTGAAGGCACCAAAAATGCGAAGTAATGAATATAAAGATGCTCAAGTATTTTATTTATTCTGACTTTTAGATTGGAGCAGTGGGGTGGGGGAGCTTTGTGGGGTTTTGCTTTTGCTTGTTTGTTTTGGACTGCAACTGAAAACAACTTTTTCTTCATAAAGCACTTTACTCACCGAATGTCTGGAGATATGAATGGAAGAACATGAAGTGCCATAAGAAAACTAAGTCTCTGAAAGCGTAAGAGCTGATCAAGACTCAATAAAGGATTTTAGCAGAATGCTGGAGTCTGTAGGTCTCCTGGGATTCTTCTAAAGCTTTGATTTCAGGAACTGCAATGATGAAGGAAACTGTGGGTTTTTTAGAAGAAAACAACATGTTATTTCAACAGTTCTACTTCATAACGGGTCTGACTTGCAGTAAGCTTCTTCTCTTCCTTTGTTTCGCTCACTGCATTTATAGCAGACTAACATTATATCTTTAATCTTGAAACTACAGCTTCCATTTCCAAAAATGTGTAAGAGCTGGAAGAGTTCTAAAGTTATCCTATTTTTAGCAATAAAAACAAAAATTTAGAACTTTATTCTGATCAGTATTTGAGTAAGAAAAAAGAAGTCGGGAAAAGATTTTTTCTTTAAACCTTACTAAAATTTTCTTTACATGCTCAAAGCAAATCAGTATAATACAACATTAAAAGAAAATCTTAAATGTATTTAATTACCTATCTTTTAAGTAGTTTCTTTCACTTTCATGTTCCTTTTAGGTACTGAATCTTGGCATCTTTCTCTCGTAATATTTGTTGCCATGAGAAGTGCTTTCAGTCCTTGCACTGTGATTTAACCCTTTGTGTGCTTGACAATTTGACTTCTCTCTCCTCGAACAACAGGCATTTACTGAGAAATTCAATTTGTGTTCCACTCAACTAGCATAGCAGGTTATTTTCTGTAAGCTGAAATTCTGATGTTGTTTATGTATTGCATATTAACCTTTTCTTTCAACTTGAGAAATCTTATTTATATTCCAGCAGAGCAGGTGAATGAGGCACTCTATCAATGATAAGCAGAACTTTGGGGCCCAGGAAGCACATGTACGGTGAGTGCAGGGGGCAACTGTAACGGTGTTCACAAGTACGTTTTTCTGATGATGTATACTCAAGAAGTCTTTCCCCTTTCCAACGGGCACATTTTTTATATGGCTTTGTTATTGTCCGAGGGTAGGGGACAGATAATACTTCAAACAAGTCTCAGCAAGCAACTGGAGGATAGAAAGCCCAGTCTAAAAAATATAGGTGACAAAAATCTTCTTTGTCTTCTTACGAAATTTTCTAAGCTCTTTTTTTTTTTCCTAAGTGATTCTTATCAGTCTCTCCAACCTTGTGTCAAGAACACTGGCCACTAGTCCAGTAACTAAAAAGATATGATCATTAACAGAAGGTTTAAGTTTACTCTACTTGGAAAAAATGTGTAGGATATATACTCTGAAATAGAATTAACCTATTATTGTTGTCAGACAAATACACTGTTCTACACTGTTCACTACTATCATGCTGGAAAGCTGCTTATTCTTAGCAAGAGGGGAAAAGAAGTGACACTAGAAGGCAATTGCATTTATGTCAGCAGAGATATTTCTAACAGGAAATCACTGGGTTTGTATTTCCTTATATACTATCCCAAAGAAATTAGGTTAATTGTTTCTCCTTCCTGCAGATGAACATTGTAGTTGGGGTATCTGCATTGTTTAGATGCACAGAACTATAATCTACTGTCACAAAAGTGGCTATGTTTGCAGGAAACACTGATGTAAAATATTTTATTGCCTTGTGCTTGCTGTGTCTCTAGTGGTTGTCCCCCAGTTTCTGGTTACAGGATTCTCTGGAGAGGGAATTGAAAATGATAGCTATGAAACTGCTCCTGAGGGCTATTTCACGACATATATGGTAGGACACAAGGTAAAAGGGGCAGAGTTTTGGGTGCAACATGAAACAATGTAGACATTCATGAAGTGCTGGACCTTGTCAGTGATCACAGGAATGTGCTGTCACTCAGACTGTTCTTCAGAGCTCTCAAAGGCTGTGTCCAAATGACCCAGTCTGGGATGACTCTCCCAGTCTTTAGTGACATGCATCTCCCAGATGAGGCAATACTTACTGTAGAACACGACCCAGGTAGTTTCTTCTGCTCCTCTTCCTCATGCCATGGTTTCCACAGGAAGGAAATTGGGAGAAGAGGTCCAATGGGAATTGCAAGGTGTTGCATTCAGAGCTCTGATCAAGACGCCTGACATTACAGCTCACAGAGCAACAGGTCCACAGTCTCGATATAGTTTCAGTAAATGGGCTTGAATGTAGTGCACCAGAGTACTTTGAGATTATATCATGATTCTCTGGGTTCTACACTGCCTGTTGTATGCAATGTCTGAAGAGAAGCTACGGTGTCGTGAAATCTTGTGAAAGAACAGCAGTAGTGCTGAGTGGGACTGATCATAAAACACAACTTGTTCTAAGAGTTCCTGTACAGAATCTCAGTTCTAATTGCTGAACCTGAAATCTTGGGCCTATGTCAGAACCTTGACTTGTTTTCCTGCTTTGAAAACCTGTGATTGATCATTCTTTCTGAATTTTGAATAAATTTGTTTAGTTATTGCATCTGTTTTATTAAAGAACTGCACTTGACAAATTCAAAAATCTTCATTAGATATTATGTTTTCACAAAGAAAATCTCCAGAGAATTTAAATCACAAAACAAAAGAAACAGAAACTTCCCCTTCCTGCCATCCCCAAATATCTAAATGTTTCTCAGAAATTCAGAACATTCCCCTCAGGTTTCATCCCCAACAAAATCAGCCTCGTATTTCCTTTAACACACTGCCTAACAAAAAAAAGTAAGTACTCCAACACAAAAGATTTTTAATCATCCAAAGAGGTGACTCTGTAATACAAATCAAGGAATTAGCAGCAACAGATTTTAAGTAGGAGATACAACAGAAGTGCCTTGGGGTGAATCAAAAGCCAATCTGTACTTCTACAAAACTGTGAGGCTGAATTTCATGCAATTTAAACATAATTTTCACAGTAATTCCATATGTAATGTGCCATTTTTTTTTTAGTTGGAATAAATTAAAATGAACCTTTTATTATTAAACATTATTAAAAGGCTAAACTGATCACATCTTTTCTGATCCTTCATTATGTGGTTATGTAGTTACTGTATTAATGAAGTGTTTGCTTTGACATCTTGTATTCTTTCATAAGATCCTTTTTCTATAAGGCATGAGCATTGAATTCAATGCTTTGCTATTGCACTTGAGTTCTGCTGGTGGTTCGGGACAGAAGTTTAGAGGCAGTTATAGATGGGAAAGTAACTAGAGGAAGGAAAAGGAAAGAGGTCTTGAAACTTGTGGGTATTGTAGATGGGTGTCTATAGTTACTATGGAAAAAGAATAAAAACATGTTTGCATAATCTATCATGTCTCATAGCTGCACTATGAGGGCAGTGATATAATCTGATTTTTAGAAACTAGGAAAGTGGAAAAGGTCTTTGTTTATGAGTAAGACATTACAAGATCAAAAAACAATGAGCTGTGATGTGTCTCTTCTTTTCTCAACAGATATTTTGGTAAAAATGTAATGTATCCTGTTGGAGGGTTAAGATTTTTTTTCTTCATTGCAAAGTAGCCACACTACTGCAGAGGTTTTTTCTGTGGACTTTGGATAATTAAATAAAATTCATGGAAAAATTCTGTTATTTTGTATCACCAGTCTTTTGCATCATGAAGGAATATAATGTTCTAGGAGCATTTTGCTTACTTGCAGCAACAAAAAACTATTTAATTAATCCATTTTTTTTAATACATGGAACTCTTGTGATATACAGTTAGTCACTGTGCAGACTTTTATGATGTAATTTCTCATTGGCATGACAGTCCCACAAATTTCATCCTGAATTACAACTCATTTTAATTCGATTCTAAACTATAACTCCTGTTAATTGTGAAGGGGAACTAAATACAGAATAGCAGGGCAAGCTTTAGAGCCCACAGCCAAGAAGAGATTGTGCTCTAGTCATGCAAACTTGGGTGTGGGTTGCCTGGCCTATGAGTTGGTACATTTTTACTCAACTCTCCATATTCTAGCTACAGCTAACCTGTGCAAATGAAAGTCTTTTGAATTGTTCTACCAGGAGTTTCAATATGAATGTGAATATTGTCTAAGTTAAAACACTTTATAATCATGTTGGTGGTATTTCTAGAGCGGGCATCATTTTGGTCAAAAGAGATTTTGAGGCCTAGGAGAATCACATCTAGGGCCCTTAAAAATATAATCACAATATTTTTAATCACACTTACTTGTGTATTCACAAATCCACAATGCAGCAAAACTAGATAATTTAAAAATACAATGAATGAATGGAACTGAACATGAAAGATTTACATAAAAATACTGGTATCTGAAAATCTTGCAGTTCATTGTTTAGAAGTTTGTTCAGATTAAGATATTAGTATTCAAGAGACAGCATTTGGGGTAATACTAGATAATTTTATGGAAACAAAATCTCAACAGTGATAAAAAAACCTGTAACAACTAACAATCTGAACCCTGTGTGTTGGTAGGAAAGGAATAAGAGACAAATATTTGCAATTTAATATTTTGTTTTACACATGATTTTTAATACAGTAAAAATAATACAGTTGTTCAATGTCAGAAATCATGAAGTTCAATTAGAAAAGAAACAGATAGCAATAATGGTGATCACTGAAATTATTTTAACGGTGGGATAGATTGAGACTATTCAACCTGGAAAAGAAACAGCTTGAGAGGAGTATAATAGTCTGTGATTGTGGGTAGCACAGGGAGTAATTATTCACAATTCAAGAAGAAGAGGCAATAAATTAAATTTTGATATGACAGAAAGAATAAATATCTTTATGTTTACTCATATTATTCTCTGTACAACTATTCTGACCACCTCTGAAGAATGATACTAGAACAAACAGATAATTGGTTTCAACCAGTTGTGCTGTTTTTATGGGGAATTTTTCATATGGCCATTCCATGTAAGTGTTTGTAATAAATATCTGTTACAAAACCCCCTCTTGTCTTGAATCATCATTGGTAATTCAAGAGTGTGCTAAGTGCACAGCAGCACAGGGCATCTTCAGGTAATGACTTTTGAAATTCTTGCTATGCTGTACTAAGGGAAAAATATTGTCTACTAAGTTTGTTAGTATGAGGCAAATAGCTGAGGGTTTATAAAGTACTTGAATTCATATAATGGCATTTTCAAGAGCAACTGTGAAATTTTAGCTTTACAACCAGAGCGAGTGCAACAACAAGATTTTAAAGTTCATGTACTACTACTATAAAACAAGGCTTCTAAATTCACTTGTACATTAAACTTAAAGCACTAACTTTTAGGAATCTTGCTATAGGACAATTAAAAATATATATTTATTTGAAAACAGAAATCTAAATTACTTCAAGTTTAATTAATTTTGCTTCCTGAGGGGTTTTTTGTTTGGTTTTGGGGGTTTGTTTGTTTGTTTTTTTATTGTTGTTTTGTTTTGGTTTTGTTTTGGTTTTGTTTTGTGAACTGTTATGCTTTGGAAAACAATACCTTTGTTTATGTGAAAATTAATGAGCATTAGAAGTGTTTATGTGGGTATTTCATACCCCTTTCACTGTAATGCTCTGTTTATTCTTAGATGAATTCTACCATTAGATTGTAATTAAGCTCATGTACTGCTTGATCTACAGTTTAAGTATGTTCTTGAATGTCTAGTTTGAAGGGAAAGGACATAGAAGGTTGGCAGAATATATATTGTTTGTATTTTCTACAGCTGTAATATAAAAAAGAGGTTTCACATACACAATTGGCCAAATAGTTTGTGAATAAAAATCTGGATTTTAAAACTTGAAACTAACTCAGATGATATGTATGCTAGTATTACCGTTTTAGAAGTTTTACATCCAAAGGTGAAGTCCCCTAGAGGACTTGCAATTCTCGCTGACAACTAATATGCATTCAGCCAATTAGATACTTAAAACCTTCCAGAGAAGCAATGAGGAAAGAACAAGTGGACAGGGAGACTGAGGCGGAAACCTTCATCAAGAAGATCACACTCTTCGTATCAAAGAACTAATGACAATGATGATTCTCTAAAATACACACACCCCCCATCCCCACCTCCATGCACACAATTGTTCAGTGAATCTTGATTGTAAATTTTAGGGCCCAGAAAATCTTTGGCGGGGTGAGTACAATATCAAAGAAATGGTATTTGAAAGTATAACAGTCGTAGCTGTGGATGAGTTTTTTCTGTAATAATGACATAATTTAGACTGGAAACATAATTGGAGTTGGACTGATAAGAAGGGAGGCTTGTTTTTTTGTTGATTAGGTTGTTAAACTGTTGATTGAATTAAAAGAAGTTCTTAGACCTGCATATGCATGCTGTGCCCCCTTTTTGCAGATAGTAAGGTTTTGTGTGTAAAAATGTTTGTCTCTTGGTTGCATGATAGAAAGTATAAATTTTTCTAGCTTACTTTTCTCTTGGATCTTGATTCTGCTCAGCAATAATTTGAAAGCTGGAAGAGAGCATCTCAGCTCTATTTGTGCACAGTACAGCCTGTATCTTATGGCTGAGGCATTTTTCTATAGAGATATGTGTCTAGAAAGACAATTCTAGAAAATAATTGCCAGAGATCCATGATTCATGCAGGTAAAGTTGGCATCGCCACCTGTAGCTTTGAACAGATGCATCTACAGCTGTGGCCTGTGCTTGGCGCAGTGAGGATCCCCTGGGTTGTGCAAAAGTGATGACGCCTAGCAGACTAAGCCATTCTCTTGACTTGGATGGTCAATGCCTTCTGCATTGTCAGGCATTAAACTTCAGGGTCTTGAACCTAGACTACCACCTCAGAAACCTCAGCTGAGTAAAAGTGTTGCTGACACCTCACTACTTTCCCTGCTCCTTACCACAAAAAAACCTAATTCTTTGATGTTTTGGCATAGAGTAAGATGTCAACTGTATAAAATTTTGTAGTCTGCCATGCTATAAAACATCCTATATGTTGACTTCAGTAAAAGAAAGTAAAATTAATGATATTTAATAAAACACTTTCAGTGTAATTATTCAGTGTCTTTGTCTCAGATTCTCAGTACTCCTCCATTACAGAGAAGTTTCAGTTTTCTTATTTGTTTCTCATGGTATCAAATATAGGAAACTCACATAAATAATTCCTTCAAAATAATCAGAGTCAACAGAGCATTTACAAGTGATTAAGGAGAATTAAATTTGATTGTATGCTGCAGTCCTAAACAAATTTCATACTCACCTGAGTTTGTTTCACAGCAAATCAATAATACTAAAGACTTTATTTGAACAGGCAATATATAGTTTCCTTTTCCTGTTCAGTGTGCATATGAAACTATCAACTTCAGTTAATGAGAAATTTTTCCATAAACATTGATGGGTGGAAATGTTTTCTTTGCTTTAAAAGACTTTTCCATCCTGTGCCTGACATCAGCTAGCAGCCTTGCATATCAAGAGGTACCGTCCAACTCCTAAGAACAGTTTTCATGCTTTTCAATGATCTTTGTATTCAATTATTCAAGTATTCAGTGATTCAGTACAAAGTAAATTATTGCTAGTCTGTTTTCAGGTTTCATTGCACAGCTATCAGTAGGATTAAAAAGTTAAGAAGAAAACCCTGAAACAACACTATAGGCATTAAATATCCTTGTAAGCCAATGCTGAATCCAGTAAAATAATGAAATGTACTGCAAAGGTAATGGAATATCACTGTCAGAATCCACACTCTTCTTGGGCATCAACATGGCTATAGTTTGTGTCTTTTTTATCTCAGCGTGCCATTAATTCCTGCATATCAAGAAGTCCTCAGAAAACATCAATGTTCTAAAATATTTTCTTAAGGTGTAAAAAAAGCAAAAAAATTTCTGAAATGTACACATATGTCATTGGGTAAAATAACTGAAGAGAGAATGCTGGAACATTCTAAAAGTTCTTGTCTCATTGTCAGGGAAAGATTTGAGTTTATGAGCCATTTTGCATTTATGCCTTCAAAAACAGTGTTCTCAAATGGTAACAGGTAACTCATAGAAAGATGGGGAAATAGTCATGCCTTCAAATATTAATACAGATGTAACAGAGACTTAAATTATTAAAAATATTTGGAGCAAATTTCTCATAAGCGATAAATTAGAATGTGATTATCTATCAGCTAAATAAAATACTTTGAAAATGCAAGGAAGAGCAGTGCGAGTCACTGTCTGAGTTTTGTTTTGTCCAGTCCTGCCTCTGGCCCTGCACCATGCGTAGACCCAGGCCCTGTGTGTTTTTTCCTGGAGCCCTTGAAGATATGCTGTATGCATCCCTGTCTCCTGGATGGACTTCGGCCTCATTCTGCAGCTTTGTCTGCAGCCTGGTCTCTGGGCTCGTCTTCTCTTCCTCCAGGCTGGATTTCTATGGAATGACCCCAGAGGCAGACAACGACTCACTCGTCTGTGCCTCCTGGACCCCACAACCAGCATCCACCTCTGCCTGCGGGACCGGGACCACGTGGGACCTCACCCCACTGGTGGGGACACACTCCCAGCTGGAGCCACCCTCAGATCCTGCTGTCTGCTCTTGAGGAGCAGCTCTGTTCTTGCTGCTCCCTGATGCACATATTTAAAGCTGTGTTTCCTGAAACTGTTAAGAGCTCTAGCAAAGAGTGATGAGTATTTTTATGGTTATGCACAAGCAAGTACGGGATTCATGAGAAGATTTAGAGAGAGAGAAGTCACAGAGCATCATGTAGCACTCTAAGTGAAAAGGTAATTTGTATATCCAGAGTGGAAAAATGGACCAGCTATATTTAATGTCAACTGATGAACAACAGTTTTGACAAGCTATTTGAAAGGCAACATAACTGGTGAATTTCACCTTCTACATATGACTAGGACTTGGGTTTGTACTCCTTAAAAAAAAAGGGGGGGGTGGTCCTCAATTAAGGCCCTCTACCATCTAGTTTATTTATGCATTCTAGAAGAATTGGGAATCTTGAAAATATTTTTAATTTTAATAATTTCTGAGCATAGTAGGAAGAAAAATTGAGTGTGAAAAATTCATTTTTTAATGTTTTGTTTTCAATCATTTCAGATTAACTGATCCAGATTGGCTATTATAAGCATAAGCTTGGGTTTGTATATATATAACAAAATGAATTTATCTTCCGAAAAATTCCTTTTAATCTGTATGCGTTAGTTTTTTAATGGGTAGGCATAAATGTATTTCTAGTGTGTTCTAAACAAATACAATTCAGTTTATGCCACTCACTTTCCCTCCCTTAACAAAATCCTTATGCACCAGCACCTGCTTCTGACAATGCAAGCATGATGAAGCACAGCTGGAATTCACAGGTTAGTGAATAAAAAAAAAAATGCCCTGAATGAAATAGACTGAAGGTTCAGTGTGGCTGCAAAGGGGATACTATCCTGCAGTTTATTGCATTTTGAGCCAGGGAACACGGCCTTTATAGCACTATTACCAATGAATTTTAAATCACTCTAAAGTTCAAACTTCACTGAAGCATCACATTGTGTGTTGAAATCAGATGACCATTTTGCCTGGCAAATGCCATCTATATTTCAGAAAAACATCCATGTTCTAATAAAAAATGAATTAAAAGACATGGAAACTTCAAGCACCATTTGTCATCTGAAACTTATGTTCATTAATATGCCTCAAATCTCTAACTCTGAGAAAAGCTAAGTCAATTCCCAAATTACCATAACATTCAAAACTAAACAGTAATGCATTTTAAAATGAGTGTATTGAAAATTGAATGCCAACTGAAAATAAATGATGGTACCTTTTAAAATTAAATTACAACAGACTTTTTTCTTTGTTCTTTCCCCTTTTGTCATCTTCAGTTAGTCTAGCTGTCCAATTCTTGCCATATTTACCCTATGACAAGAAGGGCCTAGAATATAAAAGACAAAAACACCACATAATTTTTCATAATTAAATACTTCATAACAATCTTAACTTGGTATAAAAAAATCCATTAAATAAAAGGGAGTTTCTTCATCTTTCTGTTAGTTCTTCCACTACATCTCCCCTGATGAAATTTCCCACATATAGCTCTTTTTCATTTGACCTTGTCCATAAATATCCTTATTTGATATGTCGGTATAGATTATTTACAAGGTTTTCCCAGCTAAACATACACATTTTTTTGTAATCTCGGTATACATTTAAAACCAAATGCAAAAAACAGATTTCCTAACAGCAAATTGGCAAACCAACAGTTTTTCACTATAAAATTTTGGTGTGGGCAGGAAAAAATAAGCAACTATGAAAAATAAAATTCAAACCGGATATTGATAACACATTGATACAGCAAAAATGTTCCTTTTTGCTGATGTTGATAAAAAACCCCCACCAGCAAAATTCAAAACCGAAGCCCAACACTTGCAGACCTGACAAAAATTTAGCAAAATGAGAATGGGATTTTAAATTCCAGGAAAGTGGACAGGTTTCTTAAACTCAGAATGGGAGAAAGTTACATAATATGTCCATGAAGTTCCACAAATCTGTTCTGGATTTTTAGTTGTCTTCATTTTTTAAACTTCCTCAGTATTTATACTTTTTGCTTGCATAGAGCCTAGCACAGTATAGCTCTCACTACATTGTCACATGCATAAAGCAGTAGTCTGCAAAGTATTCAAAGAATGAAAATAAACTTTTTTAACTATTATTTACAAAAAATTATTTTGTTCAACCTGATTCTTTCCATTACCACTTAATGGACTGAATCTGCTGTGCAACTGCCAGGTGCTGTTTGCCTGATGTCGTAGTTGAACAATAACCATTTTAGTGTATTTTGACACCTTAGCATAGAATACCTTTATTTGGCATCCTTCTGTTTTTCATTGTGCCCACATTTTTAAATGCAACCTCTAATTTTACACTTGCAACCAATCGCAGGTGCAAATAATTGGAGAATTTAGATGTCCAAATACCTGATTAAAGGGAAAAATCATATAGTTAAACTCTAAATGCTATTGATTGTGACCACAAAATGAGTGGTTTAATTGAAGTCCCCTTTACTTGCTTGACTCAGAAAATCAAGATTCTATTTAAAATAAATAGAACATGGTTTTTGATGTTTAGAACTTATGCCTCCACATCAGAAGAGTCTTTTTTTGACTATTCTCAAAAAATGTGTATTTGGTGTGTCTTTCTGGTAATTGTGCCCCCCACACACTTAGTAATAGAAAATTTCTGAGATTTTAATGGCTGTACAAATATGATGATAGTGCTTTCTTCACTTTGGCCACAAGTCACAAAAATTACAGGGACAGTCAAGCAAATTGTGTCCATGTAAAATTCTCTCTTTCCTTTATGGGAATTTTACCAGAAAAAGACCTGCAAAGTTGAGGCCTTCTAATAAAATTTAATTGAAGTAAAGTATATGTGCATCACAAAATGTCTTTCTATTCTTTTTTTTTTTCTCCCATCTTCCTTCCTGTGAGAAGCTAGGGTGCTTCAGCTGGAATCTGAAATGTATCTTGTTGCTTTGGATCTAAAACTGCTTTTCTGAACAGAGATTTTTAATCATGCTGAATTATGGGGATGATTGTTGTTGTGTACAAACATCTGGTATGGAATATTTTGAGGCCAACACATTTCCCTTGTCAACCCATACAAACAATTTGAATCCAGGTCTCCAGAAGTAAAAGGGTTTAAGTGCAAAAATCCACTAGGTCACTGAGACTGAAACAAATGACAGCTGAAACACTTTTAACCATAAGAAATGGCAGACAGACCATTTTCCTGCATGTATAGTGACCATCATGAAATAAATATGCACATGCCATTTGGTAAACATAAGATTAATGGGAGACAAGTCCCCAGGTCAGCATTTACGGTCTGAGAAAAGGTAATTGTCCAATTACAGACTTACTGAAATGGCTTTGGTCTTATGGGGCATGCCCTGGGGAAAGGTCATAGGACTGCCACAATAGATTAGCGTAGAATTTGGTTTTCTGTATATTACTTTGACAAGAAACAGGCATTGGAAATTTCAGTGCTCTCCCAGTGACTTGCCATACATTCACAAATCCTGAGAAGGTATTCTAGCTCCGCTCTCCTAGGAATACTCACTCCTGGTTACCAGTGTGAAAATAAGACTTCAAACATTACAGATAAATTTTAGTCTGTGTCCCATACCTTCACCAAATTTCTGGGATCGTAGAACTTGAACTGTGGATCTTACCACTTCCTAATAAATTTCTTACAACAAGTTAACATAAAGGAATTTATTTTCACTTTAAGAACAGTAAAAAACCAACACAGGGCAAGAAAATTTTTTGTTCTCTATTTTTGCAGTAAGTATTGTTTAGGAGATACATAAATAAACCATAATAAAAGTATAAATATCTCACAGGAAATACGATAAAATCAATATCCATACATCTTTTAAAATTCTAAATTTCCAGGATACAGGTTTTAATTCATCGTCCTTCAAATGAGTCTTTCATTGATGCAAATGCAGATAAACATTATCACAACTATGAAAATTAATAAATCACACTCATTAATTATTTTAATTTCAATTACTGCAGAAGGGCCTGCCTACCGTCTGGAGCAGTCTGACATTGAGACAAAAATTCTCTTTCTAAATTAGAAATCTCATAGTGAGGGCAACAAAATCTAAAAAGCAACATGTACAAGATGACTGGAATACTACCTGGCTTGAAATGAAAACACTTTTCCCCTCTAAATCCGTCCACAATTTTATATATAATTAAAGCTGATATAGAGAACACATCACAGCATTTGTAAACGAAACCCTATATGATCTCAGGAAAAGAGCTCAAATGAATATTAATTCTTTGCAAAAACTTTCAGTTTAAGACCTCAGACCTCCAAAATGTATATGCGTATTTAATTTCATGCACACGAGTTCTATTTTGGAGGTTTCTTTCCAAAAAGCCATATCTCTTAACAGGTAGGCAGTCTTTACCTTTCTCTTCTAGACATAACAGCAGCTCTTAAATTTTATCACACAGGTAGACAATCACAGGTATAGAGGCTGTTGTCAGCTCATAGGGTTTCAGCTCCCAACTACATTTAATTGCAGAAGACTTTCAAGGAATCCAACAGGTAATTCAGTCTTGGACTTCAACCACACTGATGTTCACATGTCTCCAATATTCTATCATTTGTTCACAGCACTGTCAGTCAAATAAAAGACATGATGCATTAGTCCCATGTAACTCCAGCTGCTTAAACTCGGAGCAAAGCTTAAGCTGGTCATCACAGAGGAAGGGGGTCACTCTGCTGGTGTGTATTTGGTCTCAGACACCTTGCTGCTGAAAGGAAGGACTCCCCCAATGAGGAGGCATCTGCCTCTCCAAGCGAGAAAAATTCTATTCCAGCTGCTGACCAAATAAACAACTTCTAAGCTATTCTCATGCAAGAATTTAAAACAAAGGCTTAAATTGTTGCTTAGAATTATCTGAAGTGCTTTTCCTCTGAAACAGCACATTCACTCTGATCCTCAACTGAGAAATTAAAACAAGTCATTGGTACCCTTTATTTGAATGACCTTTAAGCTAAATCTTTTGTTCTTTCTAATTGTGATTAACAGATACCTTCTGTTTCTAAGTGTTTCTCTGCAGTTGCACATCCTTGTGCTCCAATTAAAACCCTGCCCATTTTTCTTTCAGAAACAGTTAATGAAGATCAACTTCAGGTGGAAAGAAGAAATCATACCTCACAAAAATACAATAGTCCCTGACTGTGTTTTCTATTCATTTAAGATGTCAAGTAATTGGAAGAGAAATCATAACAGACTGAATTTTAATAGATTCACAAACCTGTGAGCAAAAACTAGTAACAAAACATTGAAAAAATAAGTGGGAATTAATTCTAAAACACATATTAGTTGGTAATCACATGAAAAGACAAATATATTCATTTCTAATACTTATTTTTGCTTTTACTACACTTGTTAGTTACTGTGTACCAAAGTGTTACCCCAAAGAGCAGCACAGAGATGAAAATAAAAAATAGACATAAGAGAAAAACACTGGTTGCAAGGAAATCCCAGACCTTCCAAAGTACACTTGCTTCTTTTTGAAACTCTGACCAGAAAAATGTCAAAGTTAATGTTTTATTTCAGATAATTTTGTGGACAAGTAAATTCCATTATTTGGCAATTGAAGAAGGTTACTTAAGTAGGTAATCAGAATAATTAAATCACCTTCCCAGAATTCCCTGTACTATACAACATTCAATATTATTCACTTAGGCCATATTATCTGCATAAACATTGAGTAGGTCTCCTGAAATATCTTTTTTTTTATTATTATTTTAATCAAAAGAAGATATCCATTGGTTATAAACTGCAACAGCTGTGAAAACTTTTATACATACAAGGTGATGAATACTCACTTAGCAATAGACATCAGAGAAACTGATAGATTCTCTTAAATGAAATTTAAAATCCATGATAGGTAGCAGCCTCCAAGCTGTGCTCCTTGCATGCAGCTGCAGTGCTTCCCTGAACTGTGCCATTTTGCTCTGCATGATGGTGTTAGTCCAAAGTAATCTGGAAGAAGAGCTTATCAGGAAATACAATTTCCATGAGCAATCATTTTGTTCCTACTATTTGACAAAGACAAAGAACATCCATGGCTGTAGTAGCATTAACAATGAATTTACCAATCGGAACTTTAAAAGATGCACAGTTTATTCCACATGAGAAGAGTAAAATAAAACAGTCTGTAAATATAAAACAAGCTAAGAACTGAAAATGGATTTCCCACATCAGAACTCTGCATGAACATAAAGATATTTCTTTCCTTTTGCAATGCCTTAAAACCTACAAATTCACCAGGAAAATTCTGCTGTTCATTCAACATGTTTTATAAGATGTAGTAGGAGTTAGGATTTAGATTTTAGCTTTAAGATGTAGCCAACAAAACTAAGAAAAGCTATTAAGTAATCAGGTTTCTGATATGCTAGATGACTTGGATCAGCCACCTAGTATAGCAGAAAGCCACATTACTTCCCTGCAGCTTCTCCAGTGCCACTGCTTGCTACAAGCTGAAACATCATACATGGAAATTATAGAAATTGCATATGTTAAAGCACCAAAAGATTACTTTTACACTACAAGGGACAGATGACTTAACTATTACATAGAAAAGGTGAGAAAATTACTAATTTCGTAAGATTAAATGACAATTTCCAAACAAGCTCCATTTTTGAAATCACATCATTCTTATAAGCTTATGCTCGTTTCCATTGTTTTACAATAATTGTGTTTATTATTATTATCAGGTGTTTTACACTTCAGAGTGCATAACATGTCTGAGAGTTACAGTTTCCAGCTTTACATGGATTCCAATTTATCATTTCTTAATTGCCTGCTTGGAACAAAATCAAGGCAATTTCCCTTCCCATCTGACCAAAATAGCTTTCGTCGGCCTTGATGTTCAGGGTCCGGTGTTTGAAAGAAGCATATTCTCAGTCAAAGAGCTCGGCACAACTCTGCAAGGTACATGAAAAATGGTGCTTTGAGCCAGCTGATCTTAAATTCCAAAAAAAATAGGGAAGTGAAAGAGGGAATAGAAAGGGAAAAATCATTTTTAGAATAAACAGAAGTGTCTTCTTAAGAAGAACTACACGCAAATATTTTCAAAATAGATATTTTTTAGATATTTTTATTTATTTTATTTATTTATTTATTTAGATTTTTTTATTTATTTAGATACTTTTTTTAGAAAAGTAGAAGTTTAGTCTTTCGAAGCAGTGAGTAAACTTTCTTTTGGAAAAAATATAATGCAATGCAATTAATATTATTTGTGTACAAAATAAGAGCCATAGGGAAAACCCCAGTAATTTTAAGGGAAGAGGAATAAGAATTGCAATAGTATCCAGCATTTCCTATCAGGAAAGAACAATGAAAAAAAAGTTTAAGGAAATAGAGCATTTCCCAAGCAAAATGGGTAACTCTCGAATAGGACACATCAAAAGAATTAAAATCAGTTGAGGAAGATTAATTCTTTAAGAATCTGCATGATGATATCCACATCAAAAGAAATACTCAGTTGCTGAATGTTAAGCATGTACTGAAGTGATGCGGTGCATTAGAGCTTTGAATGTCCACACCACCCCAACATCATAACACAGAGAAGCTACATCACAGTTGCTCGTGATAAAGATCGTGTTTTACAATGCAGTGGTGCTTTCCAAATTGCTTTATGATTCAGAGGAAAACCGTGAATCTGCATGCTGGATCAACACATCAGGCAGCTTTCAGATGAAATGCTCAGTCACTTACAGCTTAAAACTGACAAGATTAAATAACCAGCATTAACAGCAGTTTTCCAGTACTGAAGAATACTGGTATCATTAATGTGATAGTAGTTACTTGAAAAGATTAATTATAAAAATCTATTCATATAAATGATTTTATAAAGGCATGTGAATGAATTTATACAAATAAAAACTGTTACTCCTTTGTGAATTGCCTTTTGGACAGCAGACATGCCAGTGGGGTATATAAACACTGCATATACTCATGAAAATAACTTTCAATAGTGTGGTGTTGACAGGGAACCTTTGGAAACCATGGCTACCAGGCTAACTGAAGACAAACAGCAAAAGGGGGATTGAAGCTGTTTGAAAGTAGCAATCTCACCAACAGCAAAATAAAGAACAAATTTCTGCAACAGTTGCTGTCTGTGCGTCAATGTAACTATTGATGCAACTGCTCAGGGCCCGGCAAGCTCTTTAGGGTCCAAAAGGAATGGAGAAGTCAGGAACAGAATTGCAAAAACAGTTGGGGGTTTTTAAAGGGTGATAATCATAATCTCTTTTTCCATATCTTCCCTGAGTTTGTCCAAACTTTAACTTTTTTTCTTATCTTTGGGTGATCAGGAGGCTTAAGCCTGGCAAAGGGTTCCTTTTAGGAAAGGACATGCCTTCAACTTTGTTTTCCTTTCTTTGTTTGGTTCATTTGTTTAATTCTTGTGAGTGTGTGTGTGTTTGAGCTTGCAGGTGGTAAGGTTTTCTCTCCCTTTTTTTTTTTCACTTCACTACCAGATTCATTATTCTGCATTAAGCTGCATTGAACTACATTTGTCATCTATTAGTCCTGTTACTGTCTGCATTGTTCCTCATTAATTATTATTCTTCCTAATTTAAAATCACATGGAAATATTGCTTTCAGAAGCATTATCCAATTCATTTATATGAATAAAAATAGTACAGGACAGATCACTAGTGCTTACAATGCCAACTCACTAATAACTTCTGTCTGATTTAGGAAAGAACATCTTCGACTTCTTTTGTCCTTGTGCAGAAATTCGCTTTACTGCATTTCCGTGCTGTATTTCTAGTGTGTTTTAGAGATTAATGTTTGAAAGAGAACCTCAGTAGGTCCAAAGCCAGGTCCTGTCACTCATACATACCTGCTGTATTATACCCTTTCACTTGTTAAAAAAGCACAAGAATTTTCAGACACTTGGATGCCTGTAATGCAGAGGTGGAAGTAAAGAGAAAAGGAATTTCACTGAGTTAGTGAACAGAGAGATCTTTATTTCACTGGGATCATAAGGTCCATTCATAACATCAAAAATTGCATTTGTAATTCAAAATCCAGCATTTCTCATCAATTACTCTTACTTGCTTTACCTGTATTAAAGACGTGAAATAACAATTTGCCAGCATGGGAAAGCTGGCAAACTTTGCTTGTGTTAGATGAAGAATGTAACAATATTTGAGCTGTCTATTTATACTTTATATAATGTTGACCTGTAAATAGTCTACAAATTTCCCAAGCCAAATTTATACTGACTTGTTTCACAGGATTTGAAACCAAACATATTTTGGTCCTGCTTTCCCTTTGGTGCCATGCTGTGTTTTAATTAACTTGGTCACCAAACTTTCAATTTCCTCCTGTGTTGTTTAAATAAGAAAGATGTTTACTGTTTTTAGATAGCATGAGTCTTCTAGTGAGTTCACCATATGGTTTGCTCTTCATAGAAGTATATGGTAAAACAGGACTCCTACAGAAGGAGGCATTCTCACCTCCTTTGTTAGGTTAGGTTCTGGTTCAGAGTCTAATAAATTTTGAATGTAAATATGACAAAGTATTCTACAGTGCTGCAAAATGCTATAGGTTTTAAAGCTGACCTATATTTTGTTGGTGGTTTGTATCATACCTTTGCATGAGATGAACAAATTAATATTTAAAAACAAGAATTTCTTGCTCCTTCTAGGAATTTTCTAATTTGAAATGTTTAAAAACGGATTATAAAAGGTTCACAATTTTGCCTTCTCTATCCAGAGGTAGCCCAGAGGACTTATGAGTGTGGTTTCATCACTTATGAGAAGCATTGCACTTGGCTACACAAACAACCTATGCCTAGATATTTTTATTTCAGTTATTACCTACAACAAGCTCTGGAGTCTGTGTGCTTCATGAACATTACAGGCGGCTGTAAAGACACAATACACAGAATAGAAAGAGTACATGAATTTTATTATACAGCAGATATAACAATGCACTCATGCAAATATATGTCTGTGACTTATGGTTGACAGGAAAGAAATTAGGAATTACTAAATTGATTATCAAAGTCAATAGGGATCTTTAGTAAGTGAAAACCTGAGAGTGCATCAAATGACAATTTCTAATGTACTTAAAAAAAATTATTTTTTTTCTTGTAACAATTATGATTTCGTTAAAAAATCCTCAGTTCAGCTTTTAGTGAAAGTCAGACTGTAAAAAACCTCACTAAGAAGTACTTCTCCCTTGAGTTCATTTAAGTTATGTGGAATCTACAGTCCTTTAAACCATCTTGAGCTGTATTAGAAAGAGAGGTAGATTTTATAGCTAGACCCTGAATTCTGTGTATTTAATGAAGTTTGTTTCCAAAGCAGCAAATTGAGATTTTTATTCCTTTTAGTAACTTTTATTTACAAGCAATGCTGTGACCTGGTGGCATAAACAAACAAGATTTATTCACACAAGTACTTAAACACAGCTAACAAATGAAGCAGAATACCAGAAAAACAAGAAAAATACATTCTTAACCTAGTAGTAAATTGGCAATTATGAATTTGATACTCAGGTCAATATTTCATTTTTATTGTTCCCTCTTTGAGCTGAGGGACACACTAAGCTAATCTGAAGATAAAACTCTTGCAGTGGTTAATCTCAAATAACTTCTGAAAATATAGTTGTTCATTTCCCAAATCAATTTCCAAATTATGAAGAAAATCTATTAAAAGGGCAGGTACTTCTGGCAAGGTGTCAGTCATCACTAAAATTCTTTGAAATTCTTTGAAAATAAATGAGAGAACCTCCCATAAAGGAGACCTGGCTGGAGATGCAAGAAACAGGAAAGAGAAAAAATAGAAAAAGCAAGGATAGGTGTGACTCTGGTTTTCAGCTCCAGAAAGCAGCAAATATGAAATGCATGAGAAGTTTTACATAGCTTGCATTCTCTGAAACCTTAGTAAATTAGACCAGTGATTTCTCTACACCTCAGATTCCCTGCTGTGAAATAGGAATGCAAGCACTTCTCCAGGAATGCCCTAGAAATACTATCCTCATTCTTCACTCATTGTTTTATTCAGTGAGTGGTTCCACTTGTAGTCTCTAGGCACAAAACCCATTAAAAAATGCCTGATTTTTTGGGTGCTTTAGAGCTTGCTTTTCACCAAAACTGAAAGGGATTAAAAGCATTTGTGGCCTTGCTTGGTATTTCTAATGAACACAGCTCTGAGAGAATTGTCATTTAGTGGGTAATGTTGCTTATTTCATGGCACAGGTCTTGCTTGCTTAGGAGCTTCTTTACTTTATATCTTAAGAAAGCATGCCAAGAACTTGGGACATGTTTTTGAGGATGCCTGGTAAAACGTTGTGTTTCTATCATAGCCTGGTCACAGTAAAATCTATCCTGATGTCATGCACTGATTACCTTTTTAATGCAAGTCAAGGAGTTATTATTCTGCTTTTTTTTTCCTGACTAGGTGAGATCCACTTGGCATTTACTGAAAGTCAAAGATGGTGTTCCTAAGTAAAGAGGAAGCAAAAGAGATGGAAGATTCAGTTCAGTCTAAAAACTGCAAGACAAAATTAAATAATAAAAATGGCATTGGAAGGAGTGCCCATTTTACTATATTTTATAATTTGGTTTTGTATTTTTTCATTTTAACATTGTCAAAAAATATCTTATCTGCATTTCCTGAGAATGTAGAATCAAAACCAAAGATTTATCTTCTCTGTGCCTATCATTTGGGATGGGTCTAATGTTTTGTCCCTTTTTAACATTTTACAACCCCAAATTATTAATCCCATTCCTTTACATGGGTCTGTTTTAACATAATTTTGGTTACTCTTCTCTGAACCCTGATAGTAAGAATGACTGACAAATCATCAGTGGCATTGACCACTGTTTTGACATCACCAAAATAGTTATTAACTGCTGCAGGAATAAAATTAATAAAAATATGGGAAGTCTATACAGAATTTTTTTTTAAACACTTTGTCCTTTTTCGGAATTATTTGACACTACTTGCTATTTGTCATCATCAAATAGTTCAGAAAGTCATGTTTTGGTGTGTTTTGGTATTTTATCTGACAGGAAAGAATAGTCTTCTGGGGTTTTTTTTTTCTGTCTATAAAATCATAATGGTTACAATTTTGTTTTGAAGACTGCATGGATTGTCCTGGTAGTGAGGTCAATTTCAGTTTTCTGAGATCCCTGGAAACATGATGAACATGTCTTTTAAAGATGGTTAATACATCTGCTGCCATGCAGTATAACAGTTTATTCACATTAAATTACATACTTCTGTCAGTCACTCAGCCACTTCATTGTCAGACAGCTTCAATACGAAAACTATTTATTCTCTTCTCTCCTTACTTCGATTCCTGACAGCCTCATTCTTATTACCTGAAAAGATGAAGTAGGGAGCTACTTTTCCAATGGTCTGGTTAGATGGGTACAAAGAAATTATCAGGCTTCAGCTTGACAATGTCCTTATCTGATGCAACAGCACACTCCATTCTCTGCTGTTGGACCAACAAAGCCAATAATTTTTTTGTGGTTTTCTATCTCTGGTGCTTGAGACTTGCTTTTGCTTTTTGAAGCGTGGGTCTGAAACTGGTGATCGGATCCTCACGCAAAACCCTTTTTCTACAGTTTGAATGAGTCCTATTCAGGTACTGTGCAGTCTGCAAGAATTTTGACCCTACTTGCCCCCAAATATTTGAATCCCTATTGAATGCAGAAATTAGAATCCGACATATTACTTATGAATGATATAATAAAACGAACAGCCTCTCATTTCTATGGGCAAATAATACTCTCTCCCATTCTCAATCTAAATCAAACTGCAGAGTCACTAATAAAAGTAAGTCATGACTCACAAAGTTAAGTTCTTTTGCATTAATCTTAAACTCTTTAGGAGTTATTGGAGTCTCACATCATTAAAACTAATGTCAGTGGTATAGTCTGCAGTAACTATTAAATTTACAGCTGGAAGATAAGACTCATATAAAAGAAACATTACTTTACAACCGTACTAAAGATGAAAATATGTAGATACTGTTTACATTGCACAGATGAGGCAGGTTTACAAGGAAACCCTTCATGCTGTAGGAAATCCATTATGTAAATAGTCACTGGGGTTTTTTTACATTATTTTGTCAAATAATTCTGGAAGAGGCCTAATTATATAAGAATATCTTTTGTATAGACTTCCAATGTTTTTACTCATTTTATTAGCACTTCTTGCAGCAGTTAATAAATACTTCATAGTCTCATTTAACAGTGTACAGCATATTTAACTGTGTTCTACTAGACCAAACTGAATAAAATGAAGCCAAAGGACAGAAAGTGTAAAATCTGTACTAGGTCCATCAACAAAGTATAGATAACAAGGCATTGTCCATGAATTATCTGTAGCTGAAGGACTATAGCAGTCTGAGGAAGGCAAAAAAATCCATCCAGAAATATACTGAGGTTACCATCTGAAATGCACAGTAGGAAAGGCTGCCTGAGAACCTTTCATACCTGTTAGATCAAGAGCATGCATGATTATTCTCTCAGTAACTGAAGAGGCATTTTTACTGGGGAATAAAAAAAAGAAAAAGAAAAAAATATTACCTTACAGAGTGAGAGGCAGAAGGGATTTTACTCTGGTTCTTGACATGTATCCCACCTCACTTAGGGTGTTTGTGATAGACTCCATGGGGGCTGACTGGAAGCAACTGCCCCTAGGGGTCTTCACCTCCCTCTTTTAGTCCTTGTAACTCAGGAAAGGCCTAAGAGGGGACGGTGGAAAAAAATCAGCTTGTTTTTACATGAACTGCAATGTCTTAGCTGTCAGCAAGCAGAGGCTGGACTGTTGAACTTAATCAGAGGTAAGTTTTTGTGCCTTTCAGTCACTGTCCCAGAAATCTGAGGCTGGATTTCATCTCCTCTTTCACTGAACATTTTGGTTTTGATTTTTTTTTTTCATTCTAGTGGAATATTTATGAAAACACACTGTTAGTTTAAATTTATATTGGTCAGAAATTAATCTGAATTTGTGAAGTTTAGTCATGATTTTTTCAGATTACTACCACAGGACATATACTATATATGAAAAAAGTATAATCAAAACCACTTGGGGGATTTTTAAAGGAAAATTCATAATATTTTCTAGTAAAATATTTCAGCTGACAATCAGTTGTTCATTTTGAGACTCAAAACATTTGAATGCACATGAAAATTTCATTAAAAATTCTGGATGTGCTCTGTGTCTAAGAAAAAAATCAACCAACCAACCAAAACCTGAATAGTAGTATTTATTTCAGATCAAACAAATATTTTGTTTAATTTAAACCATTTTAGTTTTAAAAAAAGTCAAATAATTTTCAATCAATTAAAAAAAATAGGATTAGGTTTAAGGGCACTTTGAGGTAGAGAAGTGATTAAAGGTAGAACAGGAAAACCATTTAAGATAAAATGAGAGAAGCTTTTATTCATGTAGGTTGAATGTTACTTAGTTAATGAGGCTTTTAAGTTTTGTTCTAGAAGCAAAGAAAATCCAATCTTCTTGATAACTGCCTTTCAATTTTTATCTAGTGCTTAATGCAAGCATCATATCATAAGACACCATAAACCACAGAAAAGATTAATCTTCTCTTTCATACAACTGTTAAAAGACAGCATTTGAAATGAATAATAAAATTAAAGAATTGTTTTGGTTGGAAGAGACCTCTGGAAATCATTTAGTTGAACCCCTCTGCCAAGGCAGTGTCACCTAGAGCAGGTGACACAGGCCCATACTCAAGTGGAGTTTGAATGTCTCCAGAGAGGAAGATTCCATAACCTTCCTGTGCAGCCTGTTCCAGTGCTCTGCTGCCCTCAATGTAAAGAAGTTCTTCTTTGTGTTGAGGTGGATCTTCTTGTGTTTTAGTTTATGGCCATTGCTCCTTGTCCTGTCACTGGGCACCACTGAAAAGAGCCTGGCACCATCCTCTTGGCACCCACCTTTGAGATATTCATATGCACTGATGAGATCCCCTCTCAGTCTTCTCCTCTCCACACTAAACAGGCCCAGCTCCCTCAGCCTTTCCTCAGAAGAGAGACTCTCCAGTCTCTTAAATCATCTTCTTAATCATCTTTGTGCCCTTCACTGGCCCTTCCAGTAGCTCCTTGTACAGTTGTCTCTCTTGTACTGAGGAGCCCAGAATTGGACACAGTGCTCCAGGTGTGGCCTCACCAGGGATGATTAGAGGAGGAAGATCACCTCCCTTGACCTGCTGGCCACGCTCTTCCTCATGCACCCCAGGATACTGCTGGCCCTGTGGACTGCATGGGCACACTGCTGGCTCATAGCGCACTACAGCCTTGGCAAAACATTTACCTTACATCCATATGTTCAGTCTAGGGGAACATTCTCTTAAAATATATGATTCAATTTAGCTATACAATAGAGATCTGATCTTTTTTTATGAATCTGATGACACTAAGCAAGTGAAAATACAAATAAAAAAACTCCTTTAAAGAAGTGTTTACGTTATATAAACAATGGAATGATCAGGAAATTTACCAAATTAAAACAATTCCTTTTCCTTTTATAGCTTTGCTATTGCAGAAAAAAATAAAAGTCTACTAAACTGCAATGATTTATTGAGAATTACTGCACAAAGCAGTGTGTCATCAGTGAAGTTGTTAAAAGAAAGCTAAAACAATTCTTTCTTTTAACTTTCTTGTTTTGAGGCCAAATTATTCCTATTATTCTTTCAATTTGGAGATTTTTTGACTTGCTTACTTTTACTGGAAAGCTGCCACTAATTTAATTGCTGTTTAAAAAGTAATCAGGAGATATAAACTTATTTCTGTTTGTACAACTTCTTATGCATACCTACTTGTTTTATTTTAAATATCTATATGTTCTGCAAGGAGTTCATCACTAGTGTAACCATATTTACTTCACATCACATAAAACTGGGCATACTCACATTTTCTAGTACAAAGCTCACTACCAAAATTATGAGTCTTAAGCTTCTGAAACGAGTGTTAGTATTATGTTAAGTTACTCTGGAAAGATGCATTTTCAGGTGAAATGGGGCTAAGTTTATTTAGAAATATGGTGGAATACATGGTGGATCATAGACTGAATTTTAACAGTTTTTATTGTCTGTAGATATGGACTCAGGTATATAATTGTCCTGTCCATAAATATGTTATCCCCATCATTTTCCCAAGTTTAAAAGCCAAATGTCTCTATCAATTAAAGTTTCAAAATGATATTTAAGTTCTCTTGGTTAGTTATAGATGTAGAGACTGAGATCTGCCAGAAAAATCTGTAATTTCAGCATAGTTAACATTTTTTATATTACTTTTACTTTTATATGAAGGTTATGATCAAGGAAAGAGTACAAGAAGGAGTTCAATACTATATTTGGCTTTAAAGGTCCTGTTAGTTAGAAAAAAATTCTAATTTTTTTCATATTACCTGTCTCATAGATCATACAAACAATATTTTATCTGGCTCAATAGGGTAGTATTTGTCTTAAAATGGAATAAAACTCAAAATGATTTTGTACTAAGTGAATTGGATATTTCATTAGATATTTTAAAGGGATGCATAAAGCTCTTACAATATTAACTAGACTTATGTATATATTAAATTATATGCATGTGCTTAAGCTAACCAGGAACGGGAAGTATCCCAGATTGAATGCTATAAAAGTAGTCAATGAAGATATTTTGCTTTCTTTGTTGATAGGAGTAAAGAATGCAGAGGCCTTTAAAAGACAACTTGTTTTTTTATTTCTAAAGTAGATTTTTAGGCTGCTTAGAAATTAAGAGAGTAGGGAAGAAGCAGTTATTCAAAACATTAATTTTCTCAACCTATTTGTTAATGGGAAGATGTAATAGGAAAAAGCAAACTTTAAGGAGCTAAAGGACACAGAGAAATGCAAGCCAGACAGCAGTGCATTTTCCTGAGCTGAGAGGAAACTAAAGCGTACAGAGTACATGGAGCAATGACAGTGTTTGGTACTAGTCGACAATGACATGCAGAGCATCCTAAGCAATAGTGTTTATCTCACAGAGCATCTGAATTATTCATAGATCCCAACAGTAGAATAAATTTATTGTCTCCTATAAGAGATATAAGAGGTTGATAAACTGCTTTTCTGACCTTGAAGAACTTTGTTGGCACATTAAGGGACTTTGATACATGGTAAGGTGCAGACACTCACTATGATTTGTTAGGTGCATTCTGCTGGGACTGCACTATCAGGTGAATTGAAAACAAAAAACCTCTCTCAAGAAAGTAGTGTGAAAAAAAGGTGCAGGTGGAGTCTCTCCCACTGTCTTTGTAGCACTGATCACCAAAAAATGAACAAGGTTTTTTTTTGTTGGTTTTTTTTTTTTTTAACTACTGAGGTGTGGAGAAGATGGAATATTTTCTTCTCTTTTGTTTTCTGCAGTCTACATACTTTTCACTCTGGTGCAAATGATTATTACCCACCTTGCTTTGCCCACCACGTTTTGTTCTGCAGAGCACACTGGGATTCCAACACATGACAGCAGGGCCTCAGAGAGCCCAGAACTAAGATCCTACTGGTATGGAAGGAAGGACACGCTTCTCTACTATAGTACAAATACCCTTCAAATGTGGAGAATGTGAAAAACTTGATGGAGGTAAAAATTGTAGCAAAACTGAAATGTTTTTTTCAATGGATAAGGAGAAAGAGTGACATTAATTACTGGCAGCAGTATTTATCTTAATATTCTCTCTTCCATCTCTATGTATTTAGTCCACTACCTTAATATCAGGATCCTTTCATTCCCTCCTGGTTGGATAGGCCAATACAGCCTATAGGAGTGGTTAAATTACCTGTTTTTCTCAGCCTCAGGGACTCAAAAGTTTTAACTGCAGAGGCAGAGGCATCAGCACACAGGGCCTCCAGAGATCAGCAGTTTGCCTCACAAAACTGCCATCTGTAACTCTGAATAATTAAATATAACTGATAATCAATCAGGAGCATATGGTTAGCATAACAGAAATTGAACTGTCGCTGAAGTCAGGGAAAAAGCTGCTTCACTGAGGATTAAGAAGATTGGATTTTGGTTACCTGCACACTATATTGCATGTGAATAAAAAGAGGATTTTAGTTTCCAGTATAAGTAGTCTATTAATCCTAATAAATGCAACCATTTTTCCTACAGAAACATTTAACATGAGTTTAGTGCTTTTACCTCATTCTAATACTCCTGTCATAAAATAGCACAAAAATAATGTACCATCTTAAAAGAAAACCACAGGGCTGTCTTGTATAAGCTATTGAGAAAGATTTATTGTTTTCAGCTCAGAAACAGCAAGCAAAATATAAGAAGGTTAAGGGCTGAACTGTGATCACCTAACTCAAGCAAATGAAAGCAAATCAGGCGAAACAATCCTGCTTCTGTGGCTTGTGAGAAACCAATCGGATAAACATGAGCAAAACAGTGACGCTTCCTTCAAGACAACATATTTTAAAAAAGCAGCAGCCCCTTTCTTTGAAGGAAATGCTTTTAGTTTTAGCAGCCGCTGGCAACTGCTGGGACACCTCCACCTTATTGCTGCTAACTCAGAAAGGGGCAGTTTTGTCCATGCTGTACTTCCATCTTCCTGCTTTTGTCTAGGAAGAGCCTACTTGGATTGAAAGACGTTATTTAAGACCACCACTGTTACTACCTATGGGAGTTCATATTCAAAATCACTCTATCATTCTAAAAGATGGGAAGAGTACATGGCTGGAAGATTGCCCTACAGGCAACTAATACAGACCGATATGTTATTTATGTGTGTAAATACATCCCCCACACACTCTGTAAGGTGGGGGGTTATTCAGTTTGGGGAGTTTGTGCTCACAGCTCTCTGGTAATACTGCATGCCTGAGTCCTCAGCGACTGGGAATGCCAAAGGGCTAGTTATGTATGCCTCTGATGATGAATAATCAGCAAGGGATTGACAGTAAGCATAGGTAATTTTGATTGAATAGACTCTCTGAGTTCATATGGACAATTCAGAAGCCTATTACACTTGTTTAATGAACATGAGTAGAGTAATAGAGATCATTCATTAATTCACTACATTAATTGAAGCCAGTATTGTTACCTTTCGTCTTTGTTTAATTCTGCCATTATCTGACCCAGCTTTATATTGTTGATATATTTAATACTGTGTGAACTGTTTCATGTTGACTTTTTGATGTATTATAAAAAATTCAATGCAATTTTATTAAGAACAGGACTGAAGTGGGATAAACAGTAACTCCATCTCTAGTGCTATCTATATTTTAATTTTCAGTGTAAAATGTTCTGCCTGACCTTTTAGAAAGCTCTATTACATTAAATTAGGTTGCTCTATTTCAGTCTACGTCTATATATTGGCACTGCTAATAAACCTTGGAAAAGGAAAATATTTATAATTTAAGCTTGTCCATCATCAGAGTCATGCTGCAATTGCAGACATCATATGTAAAAGAATATACATCTTTCAAGTAAAGCAAGAAAAATGGCTTGTGTAAATTTGAAGATTTTCATCCGATAAAATGAATGGGTTTTTTGAGTCATTAAGATATTTTTTAAGTTTCTTTCTTTCTCTGACACTTTTGGTTCCAAACCTGAACTTTGGTGGCTGCTGGGATAGTATGTGAATTTGCTCATTTATTCATTTTTGGATAGTCCCAAGCCCTGTCTTTGCTTTAGCTGAAAAGACGGATGGCATGTTAACACTTCTGAGGTTATTTGTTCTTAAGTACATCTTCTAGGTTATATGTCATAATGACAAGCAGCCAGCATTGTAGGTGCCAGAAACATTACAGCCCTGTAGCAGGGTTACAGTTCATAGACTAAATCAGCTCAGAAGATGTATGGGTGGTCCAATGATTGCTGAGTGCTCAGTCCAGGAGTTTAAAAGAAAGAATCAATGAGCCGCAACTGTGTAAAATAGGGGTCAAATATGTACAGCTGAGGCTCCACATATATCAGATAGGGCTGTGTTTTATCTTCTGGTGTATAACATTTGTTACTGAAATGTGGCTCAGAAACACTCTATTAAAAGTAGATTGGTATTAATTAATTAAGATTACTGTCTGCTCTAGAAGACAGCAGGATAGCAATATAGTTCTGATCCACCTTCAGCATGTTGCTATCTATCTCAAAATCTAAGTACCAATTCAAAATTACCAAGCAGATATTCAATCAAGACTCTCTACTCCACTGACTGCCCTTCGGTTTTGTATCAGTGATTTTCTTGCCTGCACAATCTGCTCCACCAGTCGTAGCTTCCTAGCTTTTTTATCTGCATGACTTTGTGTTCCATTGGACAGTTGAATCTATTTCTGGTCCTTATAACTATTTCTGGATTGATAAATAATACTTTTTCTCTGGTGCTGATTCAGTTTCTTTGACATGAAAAGAAGGCTTGTACTGACTTAGAGAAACAAAACCCGAAATTCTTGCAGACTAGTGAGAATTCAGAGAGCCTCATCAGCTCAGAAAATCTAGCTTACCTCCAACACAAAAGAGAACAAGTCTGGAGAAATAAAATGTCAGTTAAAACATTAAAATCCCTAATTTTCACACTCTGAAAGCTTCCGTCTTTACTGGCACAAGTCTATAAGGATTCTAATGGTGACACCCTGTGCGTTTCCAGCCTCCACTTCTGGAGCAACCTAAGCTGCTTCAGCACCTTTAACACTGAGTTGCTAGTTTTCCTACCCTAGACTGGGGATGCTTTCAGAGAGGAATTTGATCTCAGATCTGCCTTCTAAATAGAAAAGCTGTAGCTCGTATCGTTAATACACTTTTGAGGCAGAATATAGATTTCCTTTGCAATGGGTCTCCTGGGCAGGTGGTGGTGAGGGTGCTTTGAGGGTGCACAACTGCTACAATGAAATTGAGGTTTCTGAACCAGTGTTTGGGAAATTGAGATAAGAAGAACTTTAACCTAAGGAATGGAGAGAAAGAAGTTGTGAAAGGTTACTGTACTACCTACTTTGAGTTTTAGCAAGAAAAAGAAAACACAGATAAATGTGAATCCAGAAGTAAATATAAGCAATACTATTGAGGAAGAAAAAAAGCAGCTGGGAGGTACTGATATTAATAAGAACAACAGTAAATATAGAAAGGATAATTTTGAAAAAAATTTGTATTTAATCTTGTAAGAGAATTGGATATGGCCATCAATGTTGCTGTAGGCAGTTCAAAATTAGGAAGAAAGAATAAAGATAAAAAGGATGGCCCTAAACACTTCCAGGGATGGGGCATTCATAGCTTCTCTGGGCAACCTAATTTCATGAAAATAACTTTGTTTGTTACATGGCCACTATAAGAGGGACTAGATGTCCAAGTCTTATAGCCCTATATTTAATGTTTAGTTGAAAGGGAGATAGCTGACTTGGCCTATTAAAGAAAACTTTAAATTTAATTTCCTTTTGTTTAGTTTATAAGCAAGTTTTATAACCAGTCAAAAACATAGACTACTTTGTTGAAGCTTCATCTTTTTACTAAGCTTTTATTTCTTTATCTCTAATTCAAGAACTTGTCAACAATTTAATATCAAACATTCAGTATTTTTTTCCTTTCCTTTATAATGGGTGACAAGCCTATGTAGGTGGAATAGGTTTTGTTCTCTTTTGTTGTGTTGGTAGGAAAAATCCTATAAATTCAATGTACTGTACTGCAACATGAAACAATACAAGTAGGAGTACTAGGATGTGGCCGTATCCAACCCCTAAAAATTGGAAAAAAAAAAATCCTTAGTTATTAAGGATAACAGTTGCTATAGAAGTTTTCAACAGACTGTTTTGAGTGTCCACCTTGCTTTCGCTACCAGTACTAGTTCTGTACTCAGTGCTTAATAAAGCTTTATTACTATTCACAACATCAGAATGTGTGGCAGTAAATGTACCTTTTAACCTACAGTACATCCTATCTGTTTTAGAGTTGGGTGGGTGCCCATTTGATGGAGGATACAGAGAAGACACAGTTACTGAATGCCTTCTTTGCTTCTGTCTTTACTGCTAAAATCAATCTTCAAAAATTCCAGGCCCCGGAGGCAAGAGAAAGTCTGGAGAAAGGAAGATTTTCCCTTGGTCAAGGAATATCAGGTTAGAAAACATTTAGGCAAACTTGACATGCACAAAGCCGTGGGCCCCGATGAGATGCACCCATGAGTGCTGAGGGAGCTGGAAAATGGTATTGCTAAGCTAATCTCCATCATCTTTGAAAGGTCATGGAGAACATGAAAGGTGTGTGTGGGCCCAGGGCTACTGCATGAGCAATCTTTTGCTTGATCTGGGCAAAGGCTTGTTGCTGTTTAGGGCTTTAGTGGAAATTGTTTTTTTTGCGGGTAACTACGTAGAGAGGACTTACAATTTGGCTATATTTAGGAATATGCATTTTTTAAAAGCCTATGACACTTAGGAAAGCTTGTGTTTCTTTTTTGTTAGTTGGTGGAGACATTGCTGTGATTTTGTTGATGACCTCAGTGGGAATTTGACGCTGTTCATCTTGCTATTTTACTTTTAGGAACTGGATCTCTTGAGCAGGTCTCTTGACTTTGCTTTTTTTGATGGCAAAACTAGTTTTTAGGAGAATCTGGATGATTTTTTCTCTTTTTTTAAACACTTTTGCTGCGGTGTTTTCTTACACAATGATGTCATTAATGTACTGCAGATGTTTTGGAGTCTTACTTTTTTCTAGTGCAGTCTGGATTAGTCTATGGCAGATTGTGGGACTGTGTTTCTACCCTTGGGGCAGTCGGTTTTAGGTATACTGCACACCCTTCTAGGTGAAGGCAAACTGAGGCCTGCACTCTAGTGCTAAAGGAATGGAGAAAAATGCATTAGCAATGTTAATAGTGGCGTACCACTTTGCTGCTTTGGACTTCAGCTCGTACTGAAGCTTTAACATGTCTGGCACGGCAGCGCTCAGTGGTGGAGTCACTTTATTTAAGGCACGATAGTTTACAGTTAATCTCTATTCCTTTTTAGATTTGCGCACAGGCCAGATGGGACTGTTGAAGGGTGAGTGGGTTTTGTTTATTACTTTTTGGCTCTCTAAGTTACGGATCATCTTGTGGATGGGAATTACAGCATTTCGAGTTGTCCGGTACTGTCGGCGATGCACTGTTGAGGTAGCAATTGGTACTTTTTGTTTTTCTTTTTTTTAGAAGGCTTACTGCAGATGGGTTCTTTGATAGTCTAGGCAAGGTATTCAATTGCCTGATGCTTTTTGTTTTTACAGCAGCTATTCTGAAAGCCTACTTGAGTTTTTTTGGGTCTTTGAAATGCCCTCTTTGGAGGAAGTCTATGCCTAAAATGCACGGGGCCTCTGGGCCAGTTACAATGAAATGTTTTTTTTATTTATTTCTAGTTAGGCTCACTTCAGCTTTTACTAGGGTTAAATTTTGTGACTTACTTGTTACACTAGTAATAGAAACAGATTTTACTCTTACATGTTGCGATGGGATTATTGTGCACTGCGCACTAGTGTTAACTAAAGTATTATATTTTTGTGGTTTTGATGTATTAGGCTAACGAATTTACACAGTCTAAAAAATACGGTTTTCCCTGGCCTCTACCTGGTTAGAGGCAGGGCCTTTTTAATTTTGGTTATCTTTTTGTTTATCATTTCTGGCAGATTGGCTACGGGTAACTGGAGCTACTTTTTTTTAGTAAAATTTCTTTTTTGAGACTTGCGCTCTTTTAATTTATGCACTCGTGCTGTTAGAGCAGAAGTGGGCTGTGGACCCTACTTTTTTATGTCTTTTTCACTGTTACACAGGAATTTCCACAGCTCACTTCGTGGGATGTACTTTTTTTTTAGGGAACGTTTTCGTTGAGTATTAGAATTTTGGATCTGTACTGCTGAGATTTGGAGAAGCTTTTTTTTGATTTTTTTTTTGAGGTCTTTTATCTTATTTTTTAAATTCTGCATACGTGTTTTTACAGCTGCGATTTTTGCATGTGTTGGGCTATGCACAGAGTTTGCATATGCTTGGAGTTTTGTTGCTATATCTTGCACGGTTTTATTTGCACTGTAATCTGGTTTCATTAGTGCTAAAGCAGACTTATATTTTGATGGCTCAAGCTGTATGAGCTTTCGCCACATGAAGGGGCTAACTCTGGCTCGATTTGGACTTTTTAATTTTGGGTTATTTGTGAAGACAACTTTTACTACTTTTAGTTTTTTTAGGCATTGAATCTCTTGTTTAATGGTTTTTCACTGGGTTTGCTGCATATAGAGATTATTTGCACACAGATATTTTTTTCTTACACTACTTAAGAGCTGTCTCTAAACACTAGTAGAGTCAGCCTTTTTTATTATCTTTTGGTTAATAGCTGGATCACGTGACAGGGATCTTAAATGCTTTGCTTTAGCACTGTTTAGAATTACATTATTACTTGCAGTATCTTAAATACGGACTATCTAACTTATTATGGATTTATTAGACTGTTGGGTGTAGTTTTTTTTTAGGCTGTGAAGGTCCTTTATGGACAGGGACTTAGTAATGGTTTTTGTGCTTGAGTTAGTTGGTGGTTTTGAGGTTTTTTTTTTGCATTATTATTATCTTTTACTGGGCGATCAGTTTTGGTTGTGTGTTTTTTTTTTGTGACTGGAGCAACTGTTAATGGCTTAGTGTCTCTCTCTGGTTTGGCTGCAGCCTGAGTGACGGGGGTGTCTGCTGGTTTATTTTTTTGCTTCTTTGCTTTTACTTGCTGCTCTACAGTACTTAGCAGTGTGCGATAGGCATATGCTAAGGCCTAGCATATTGCAATAAGCTTTTTTTTATTAGAAGTGTTATTGTATTTCTTTTTTAGATATTTCTTTACTTCAGCTGGTTTTTGAATTTGTTCAGGGGGGTAATTGTAAATTATTGGGTTAGAGAATTTTTTTAGGATTTGGCTTATATCTTCTTATTCTTTGCTTTACTCAGGATTTTTTATTTTTGGGTTAGGTGTTTTTTTAGTTACTCTGGAAATCTGAGCTCTTATTTTAGACAAGCTACAAACTACATAAAGGAAGCTTACTAGATAAACTACATTTTTAACATTTAGGGGAAACTGAACAGTCTTAAAAGATAATTTATTAAATTTAAAGGGGAGGGAGATGAAAGGCTGGGAAATTCTGTTTCTTTTTTTTTTAACAAACTGAGTGCAATTACTAGTAAATTTTTAAAACAGGCTACTGAAACTTGGACTGGGGTTAGGATGGAGAAATGACTTATCATACACACTTTGAACAACTGCTTGTACTTTTGTTGACTTCTTATAAATTATTATTACTGAGCAAAGTAAAATAGAAATTCGGATTCGTGTTCTTGCTCTGTAAAAGAGTTTTATTACTCACAGGATTAGACTAAGTTGTGGATGGGCAAACAGGCTTAGGGACTAAAAAACCACTAGTACTTTAAGCAAGCTTAGGGACTAAAAAGATGTGAGTATATCTAGCTAGAGAGACATTATGAACTTAACTAACATGGTAATTACTTTACTCTAACACAAAGTAGTTAAATTTAAACTAAGATGTAATTAGTACAGGTTTTTTTACTTTCTTTTGAATCCTGTCCGTGACGCCAATAAAAATTGTGCCGGTTTGGCCAAAATCTAGCAATATATCCTCTGAGAGGAAACCAGGTTACAACCACCCTTCCCCCCACAGGGTTCGGGGAAAAAAAAATTTTCCTCGAAGGAAAGTGAATGAGATAAGAACTATTTATTTAACAAACACACAGGAAAAGGATAATAATGCTAAATAATGAAATGAAATCTCTCGCTATAGAGAGAAACCTGGGAAGATTTCAGAGTCCTTCTGTAGGTGTGGTCTCTCTCCTCCTCGGAGCTGGGTCGGCGAGGGCCCACCCCCCGGGCCTCGGAGAAAAATTCTCCCGATGTGTTCTGATGTTGTTGAACAGTCCAGAAGAGAAGAAGGGAAAAACCAAAGTCCCAGGAAACAAAGTTCAGCTTTCCGTCTCACGCCGGGAAGAGAAGAGAAAAAAAAACCGAAAACCCCTGGCTGAAGCAAGCAAGCAGGGTGCTCCCTCCGTGCTCCTGCAGCCAGAGAACGCAGAGGAGTGAAATCTCTGTGTCCTTGGGAAACTGTTTTAAAAAGTTCGTTTGGTTTTTTTTTCTTTTCTCCAGCTCAGTTTAAAGGCACAGAAAAGGCACAATATTACTTTTTGGGCATAGAGCATGATAGGGGATACACATGATAAAGTCACCCCAAGACAGTGGAGGAAAGCCAATGTCATTCCAGCCTTCAAAAAGGGCAACAAGGACCCAGAAAACAACCGGCCAGTCAGTCTCACCTCCAAGTCTGGAAAGCTGGTGGAACAGCTCAGTCTGGATATCATCTCTAAGCGTACGGAGCAAAAGAAGGTTATCAGGAGTAGTCAATGTGGATGAATCGGGGGAAATCACGCTTGACTAGTCTGACAGCCTTGTACAACAGCATAACTGGCCAAGTAGATGAGGGGAGAGCAGTGGATGTCGTCTCCCTTGGCTTCAATAAGGCTTTTGACACTGTCTCCCATAACATCTTCATAGGTAAGCTCAGGCAGTGTGGGTTGGATGAGTGGACAGTGGCATGGATTGAGAACTGGCTCAATGGCAGAGCTCAGAGGGCTGCGATCCTTGGCACAGGGTGTAGTTGTAGGTCTGTATCCAGGAGTGTTCCCTGGTGGTCAGTACTGGACCCAGTCTTGTTCAACTTATCCATCAGTGACCTTGATGAAGGGACAGAGTGCTCCCAGCAAGTTTGCTGGTGATACGAAGCTGGAGGAGTGGCTGGTACACCCAAAGGCTGTGCTGTTGTTCAGGGAGACCCTGACATGTGGGAGAGTCGGGCAGAGAGCAACATAATGAAGTTCAACAAAGGGGTCCTGAACGTGGGGAGAAAGAACCTCAGGCACCGGCACAGGCTGGGGGATGACCTGCTGGAAAGCAGCTCTGTGGAGAAGGAACTGGGGATTCTGGTGGAAAAGTAAATCATGAGCCCGCTGTGCCCTTGTGGCCAAGGAGGCCAGTGGTATCCTGGGGTGCCCTAGGAAAAGCATTGACAACAGGTCGAGGGAGATGATCCTGACCCTCTACTCAGCACTGGTGAGGCCACACCTGGCATGCTGTGCTCACCTCTGGGCTCCTCAGTACAAGAAAGACAATGAACTACTAGAATGGGTCCTTTGGAGGCTTATGAAGATGATGAGGCTTTGGAGCATGTCTCTCCCTTATGAGGGAAGGTTGAGGGAGCTGGGGCTGTTTAGCCTGGAGAAGATTGAGAGTATACAAATATTGTATACAAACATCATTGTATACAAATATTTGAAAGCAGGTGTCAAGAGGATGAGGCCAGACTCTTTTCAGTGGTTCCCAGTGACAGGATAAGGGGCCGTGGGTACAAACTGAAACATAGGACATTCCATCTGAATATGAGGAAAATCTTTACTGTGAGGGTGACTGGAGAGCATTGAAACAGGCTACTCAGAGAGGTTGTAGAGTCTCATTCCCTGGCAATCCTGCTCTAGGTGAACCTACTTTCTCAGGGGGTTTGGGCAAGATACTCAGAGACTCAGAGGTCCCTTCCAACCCCAACCATTGTGTGAGTGTGACTTCATTCCACTAGGTCTGGGAAATAATTTTGAAATATTAGATATAGATTTTTTTTTTTTTTTTGCTATGGGCCTTGAGGTTTAAGAAAAGAAATGCATAGTTAATAACTCTTCCATTAGACTCTTTTATCACTCATTTTGTTACTTTAGCTACTAATGACATTTTATTAATATGTAGCTTTCAGCATGACATGGAAAACCATTATGAATTTTAACATGGGGTAAACAGTCTTTCAGATACAAAAATAAAATATAAAAGAAAGCTTTTTTATTAAGCCAGAAAAGACAGCTGGATAGGTCACTAAATGTCAACATTGTTATGCTATTTCAATGTGATTATGCCTGCCATGAAAGAAGAATGAAGTATTCTAAGAAGTGACCAGGTGATCAAGCTTTCAACCATGAAAAAATACTTTTCCTTTTTCTGGTATATCTCAAAAATTTAATCTTCTGCATGAGATCTTCTCTAGAAATGTTTTAATTAGTGAGAGATGAATCTTAAATGTTTAGTGAGATTTTTAGGTGCCGTTCCTTTTTTACAAATGGCTATTTGGACAGAGCTGGTTTGATTCATCACACATAGCTAATTGTTGAACAGTTAATCACGGATTTTAAGCTAATAATCTAGCCTCCCTCTGTAGCACATCAAGATACAAAGACATTTGTTCCAGAGAAGAGTTTATTTTCACTACTCTAAATATGTAGTTTTTGATAAAAGCTTCTAGAAATGCTTTCCTCTCTCTCTCAGTAGACTAGAAGAAATACAGACCTAAATTAGTCGGTTCAGATTACATGCCTGACAAGATGGCTGACAGTAGGTGGAACTCTCCCAGAGAAACCAAAGCCAAGGTTTGTATGTTATTTAAATCCAAGTAAAATCAATAGATGACAATAAAATGAAATAACCCATGATAGTTTACTAACAGAGTGCTGCCTAGAACAGCAGTGAAAATACAAGGGTGCTTAGGGATGTGAAAAGGGACCTCTTCAGGCCAGAACTGGCAATCTGACAGCCACACCATTTGCTCTGTAGACTGTAATAGAAATCATACAGATCTATATGGGAAAAACAAAAATTGTAGTATAGCTTTTTTTTTCACCTGATTGGGAAAGAGATCTTCTGAAAGACTGTCAAAAGCTAAACCTTTCTCCAGAAAATCATCTGAATTCATCATGGCATTTGGGTGTACGATGTGTTTGAAGTGTACATGGAGGTCATTGTTTCTGCCCGAGTATGGACCACTGTGAGCTCCATTTGAATTAACCCTAAAAATGTATTGTACTTGTCTATCAGATAATAAAAGCAGTGCACAAAGACTTAATCAAAAGAAAATTTGCTTAGGAAATACTAGGTACTTTCTTACAGCAAGTAAACCAAACTTAGTTGATTAAACAGGAGAATCAAATACTACTATTTTTTTTTCACTTGTTACAGAGAATCCACCATTTCTGCCTTTAGCTGTAGCAGTTGTGTTGCTGTAAGCTGTTAGTTTCTAACAGTTATTCATTCAGTCCTGCTCCCAGCTGAAGCAATTATTTCAGCATGGGAGCAAGCCTGAACCCAGCTGCTTAAATTCCTTCAATTTTCACTTGGTCTTAACACTCTCAAATTTCCACTGTTGCAATGTAGAAGCACACGATTAAAATATTTTTGAGCTGGATCTTTGATAAGGACCTTGGAATCTGGCTCAAGGATATTCAAGCATAATGTAAGGCATTCAGTCCAACAGGCCAGAAGTTAAACAAAGGAGTCAAACTAATTTTAATGAAAACTAACAAATCTTTTCAGATCCCAACCAAAGATACTAATTTAAAGGTCTGCTTTTAACTCACAGAACACACTGATCTTGCTCTGCTTTCTCAAAGACACTGAAAATTAAATTGCTCTTTCTCAGTTTAAGTATAGTATCACATTTTATGGTTAGTAGAAGCTAGAACTTGATCACAAGAGCTCATTTAATATAAAAGACATAAGAAAGAGGCATGAGCTCCTATACTCTAAAATGCTTTATAATACAGTCCAATTTAAAAAATTAAATTTTATGGGACAAAGGAATTTCTTTATGCACAGGAGTAGGAGTGAGTAAAGACCACTGGACTCTGCATTTCTTCCTACAGTGGCCCTAAAAATCATGCTTTTTGGTTATGCACACTTAAGGTGGGAAATCATATTTCTGACTGATAAGAAAGTAGAGAACTTGAAATTATTTCCACACTTACTCAGAAAGAGGGATTTAGAGTAAAGAGACCAAGCATTAGCAAGGTCTGAAGGGTGTGATGGAGGGAAGGGCAGCTGGTGTGGTTCTGTCAGAGTCCCAGGGTCTTGGGCATTTCAGCAGGCCCAGAGACCTCGTCCTTGACAGAAGGATATCACCAGCAAGTTCACATAAATCCACTGTCTGCACTCCAGGGCACATCTACTGTGTGAGCCCCGTTTTGCAGAGCATAGCAAACATGAATGGTCCTGTGCAGCATCAATTCCTTTGAGTCCCTCAATTTCCTCTGCTGCAATTGCTGCATTTACAACTGTACATTCTGGTACAGCAGTAAACACAAATGCTCACACGCAGGCTTATAGAAACGACAGTAGTGGTAGCACCAGGCAGGAATTCACAAAAAAACCACAACAAAGTCAAGGAAATAAGCTAGACTGAAGACATGGAATTAAGGAATCACTATCACAGTGTCCCAAGAGGAACTCACAGAGGTGTTCCTGCTACTCATTTTCTGAAGTGGAAGGAACAAGTCATTTCTAATCCCTCTATTGACTGCCATCTAGGGGCCCTAAGAATTTTATAGTGCATATCTTTTGTGCCATCAGCTGTATTACTTTGTGTGTAGGGAATATAGACAGGAAATTTTCCTTCTCTGTCACCTTAATGGTCATTGATCCAGCAGATGTCTGAGGCAGAAACCTTGTAATTGTAAAGGTTACCCTAGATAATAAATAAATAACAAAAAAAATAGAAACTGGAACACTTATTTAGAATTTTCTCTTACTTTGCAACCAGTAAAACTGTAAAATAGATGTGATAAGTATCACCCATGACTTTATACAGTAAATTTGAACTACTGAGGCATTAAGAGTCAAAGAAAAGGATGGATTTTCCTGAGCCCTGAACACTCTCAGCTTCCTCTGACACAGCCACAATTTCTGGATAATTTCTACTTCAGAAAATAATTTCTTTTATTTTGATGTAATTTTCATTCACTGGTCTTTGAAACACCTCAGCACTCACTCGTCCAAAAAAAGTGGCTTGGTTGTCATTTTACACTTTTCACATTAATGACACCAAAATTTTTTTGAGAAGATGCTGAAGTCTTTTGGAAAACAAGGAATATTGCCACTTGTTTTCTGAAGATTATTGTGTACAAACCATCCCAGCTCACTGAATTACTCCAGGAACAATTTCCCTAGTCATTAAAGAGGCAGTATTGTGCAGTTTTAGATAAGGCCTGAGGAATCATTTTATTTTTTGTCTCCAGTGTGATATATACATGTCCACTCACATACTTGGGTATCCTGCATGTAGTTTTCTTTCTCTTAGGAAAAGGTCTGCCTTTCTGCCATGAACTACAAACTTCAAGTTATCAACAAATTAAGGAAGCTACATTTTAAAAATGGGAACTTAAAAACATCAGAGTAGCCTTTTTTGTGCATTCAGAGGTTAAGTGTGTTTGACACTGTACAATTATTTTTAGATAAACAATATAGCCTTACAATGCTAGAAGCCTTGTTATGACTAATTATATCTGACCTAGTTTTTTCTTTTTTTTTCTTTTTTTTTTCTTTTTTTTTCTTTCTTTTTTTTTTATGTTATACAGGATTTAGTTTTAATTGGTTGTTACACTGCAGGTCTACCGTGGCCACCCAGAGATCTTTGTAAATAACATGTTACTGCACAATGTTGCATTCATTTCCGTCAGTAAATGCAATTTTAATGGAGGTTGCTTATTTGTTTTGTAACTTTTGAGGGAAAATTAAGTGGGGAAAAAGTGCAAAGAAAACAGTGACGGCTTTTAAAAGATCTCATTAAAAAATAAGCATCTTGTATTCTACCTACCTCTGTGACATAGAAGGCAACATATTTTAGGCAAAGACTTACCTTGACTCCAAGTCCTTCCTTTCCTGACTAATTAATGCTCCCAAACATGAGGTCCAAATATACAGAAAAAAATCAATCAAGACCTATACATGCCTCAAATATCACCATATTGATAAATAAATTCGGGGGGGCATGGGGGGAATAGCTTTTTTTTTTCTCTTTTGGCTCTCTGCTTTGACCCAGACAGAGAATGATGGAGGGAGAAGACAAAAATGGTATCGTCATCATTCCAGGAATTAGTGCAGCCCAGAAGATACTGAACTTAATTCTATTGCATTCCATTTTTACTTCAAAGCCTGTAAAACCAATGGAGCAATTCATATAGTAAAGGTAAAATTTACTGTGAATGAACATGACAAAATCTGGTGCTCAGAACTAAGTGAGCAGTTGTAAGTGAGGCTGTACAAGACATAATGCACTGCTGGAAGCCTTTCTTCAGGGAGCTTGTAATGTAGGTGCCAAGTGGTACAAAAAATTTTCACTCTGAGAACATGGAATAAGGATTGTGAAACTTTAAGACACATTACAGTACAGGGATTCTGCGCTCAAAATATCTTCTGCTGTGAATACATACACCAGAATATAAAGAAATCAGTCACATTTTTTTAACAATTTCTGAGCAATTGCTGACTTTTTTGCTGTCTCAGATTATTGCCTAAAGTCATCTATTTTCCTATAACAGTCACAATGTAGACAAAGAGAAATCTTTCTGTATGGTATTAGACTGGAATGAAAAATGAGCATGTCCTAGCAGGGTTACAACTTGTTATATTGATTGAGGTGAGACACTGAAATTTCCATCTACAGTTTTCTACCTGCAAAATGAGAATAATTATACTTCTTAACAATATCCTGCTTGACTTTTCAATACTGAAACTATTTTATATTATGTATCTGGATCTGGCTGAGTGAAACTGCTACCAGAAGTACATATACACATAAACTGTAATAGGTACAGTAATCTTAAAACAATGTTAATATGAAGTTCATTCAGGATACCACCAAAGGAAATTACAAAAATATGAGATTACTTCTGCTTCATTCAAAGGGCTAGAGGTACCGTAGGTGAATGGGTAGCTGCCACAACCCTGCCTGTTCTCCCATACTAAATATGCCTTTGACCAAAATCATAATTCTTTTGACATGCCTTAAGCCATTCTGTGTGCATATGTGTAGGAGGGAAGAATAAATAGTCAACACAAATTTCAGTTATTCAGACTAGGTGAAAAGGCAGTGATCATAGTCTGGTGAGCTGGGCAAGCAACAAATAGCCCTTCCCTTGAGGACCTGCTGACAAGTCACACTGTGTTTGCTTTTCTGCGCCATTTCACTTAAATAAAACTTTAAGCAGGTGATTTAGTTCCTTAAGAGAGTCTTAGGGAGAGAGAGATTATTCTGGCAGGTGGTCCTTGTCGCCAGCATGCTTGATTGGTACAGTAAACCTATTCACTTATATTTGTGGATAACTTTCCAGTTTCACCCTCCCTAGAGAACTGCTCTTTCAAGCACCACTTTTATACCCTCTTATGTAGATGAAATTCAGGCTGGCTAGGACTCTTTTTGCATTCTTGTGTTTAATTTTAACTATACAGTAAATATGTGGATAGAATTCCACCCAATAATGAAAGCAAATATTCTACTCTCAGCTGCCTTAAGTGTTCTTCAACATCAACAAAAGGCAGCAGATGGGCCTGTTTGCTTATTTGTTTTAAAGAGAGGGAGAAAGAAAAAGAGATTTTGTGATATTTTAACCTGTGTTGTATGGGGCATCGGGGTACAGATGTTCTGAGTAAAGATTGCCTCAGATTTCTGCACCACTGAAACTGCTTGGTCTCGTTTAAGGCAATATTTCCATACGTGGATTTTTTCTTTTCCAGTAGGAAATGTTTCCAGATGATTCCTTGCGCTGTTCCTCAGCCAGTGTTTCACATGTTTCAAGAAATATCTTGTCTGTGGATTGCTAATCCCCTAAAGCCTCTGATACATTCTGTGTTAGCCAAAGCTACTTGCTTTGGGTCAGTGCTCTGTGACCCATAATTATAATAAAAAAACCAATCTCTTTGAGACACCAAAGTTTATCTCATCTTAATAGAGAAATAAAAGAGTTAAAACTCAAATATGTGACTGAGCGACTGGACTAAGTATGCTACCCAAAGGCTGTCAAAGCTTGGGCTCTACTCTGGACTCTGCTTTTTGTTTGCTGTTGTGTTTTGGTTTATACAGTGATATTAGTATTCATGTCTCCAGAATAAAGAAATTATTTCAGATTTACTTTTAGCTAAACTGTAGAGCTGCAGTTCTGTTTGCTGACACAGCAGATGCTTGGAGAAAAAATAAAATGCTATTACTCTGATAATGAAAATACCAGCTGGCATTTTATTTTGATCCTGGATGTATTTAAATATAGAGTAATTTTTTTTTCCTTATGTACTCTGTTTTCTCCATCAAGTCCATTATCAAAGGTCAAAGGCTAAACAAGCAGTGAGGGCAAAATAGTGGTATCTGTCTGCCTAAACCTAAATGTGTATTTAACTCACAGATAGATTTTAAGGGAGTTTAGGGGAGTTAAGACACCTAAACTTAGTTGTTACTCATCTATCGTTTCACACCATCCTTTTTGCACAGAATCTCCTTAACTATAATGTAGTTTTTCTGTCTGAAATTAAGCATATCTCACTTGATATGCTTAGATATGGTATACCTGTGGAAAACTACAAATCAAAACAAAATTCCCATCTGCTGAAGACAGTAAATGCTCTCTCATCTCTTTCTCTATAAAAATGTCACCCTGATATTCATTATCCATTCTTTTTCTTACTCACTTGGGAAAGATGGGAAGTCTTTTTCCACATCCAGTGGTAGACAGGATGCCTTGAGCCCAGAGATCAAAAATAACGAAGAAGGAAGAATGGATAAAAATGAGGGCAGGGAGAGAAAAATCATGAGATCTGGGCAAAAAAATAAGTAATAAAAGAAGACATTTATTTCATCTAAAATACTTAGTTTTATGTTTTTTATTGATAACACAGGTTTTTGTGATGAAAACAAAGCTTTCCAGACTTTCTGTTTTACCAAAAAAATACAGATAAATTTCTCTGGGATGCAAAATTTTGTATCTAAATGAAGGATTTTCATTTGAAATCAACTTCTACATTGCAAAGAATTTTTATATAAAATTTTCTGTCAGTGATGAATCATATATACACTGTACCCTGCACTTTCTGTTGCAAGTTTACTCCCATGTGGTGAAATATTCATTGCCACTATTGTAGTTGATTTCTCAGTGGCTGACTTGCCCAGTGTCAGACAGGAGACATGAGGCAGAGCCAGCAAGAGCAGGCATTTTCCCAGTCCCACATTTTGTAAGTTTATTTTCTTCCCCCTGATTTTATTAACCTAATTTCTTTGGCAATCCTCTCCTGGCTCGGAATTACCTTTAAATGAGCAATCATAACCTCAGAGATCTTTGCCCAAACTCCCACAAGAACTTCATGATAACTATTTCCAGCAGACAAAAAGCCTATTTCCTGCTTAGCCAGAACTTAAAGCAGAATCTTGCTTGTCATAAGAGAGACAAGACATCTGAGGAACAGGCTGTTCTCTGGTTGTCAGTGTAAGATGCTTGTGTTTCTGCCTTTCCTCCATTTCTCTTTATTTAGACCTCATGTGCGTACCCATCCAAGCAGAAGATGGAATAGTTATTTACCAGAAAATTGAAAGAAAGGCATGATGTTACCATAGGAAAACAGGGTTCAATGATTCCACTTAGATCACAGCATCAGAAAGAAACAGCGGTCACCAAGGCAAAATCCTCAGCTTTGGTGTGATCTTCTATAAACCGTGACAAAGCCAGAAGTAATGGCTGTGTCAGTGGGGAGAGGGAGGAGGCCAACACTTCTTACAGTAGCCTCCTCATGCATCACTGTCAAGCAGGCTGGAGAGAAAAAGAAGCAAATCCTCACTGTGAAATTGTTTCTCAGACTCAAGCAGTGGCAGCAGCAATGCAGTCTGCTGCTCGTGTAGAAAAGGTGTCAGCAGAGGGAACAAAGGTAACCCCGTGGAAACAATGGCTTGCTGAATCCATTTAAACAATATCTGGGCAACGCTAGCCAAAACCCTGCACAGCATAAAGATGGAGGAGAGGTATATCAAGGGAGAGTGGAGGGGAGGTATGAGAGAGAGAGAAAGTAAGACAGTGCTTTGGAAAAGAAAACACTTCAGCTAAATACCCCTGACTGATTGCAATGCACTGCTCAGCACATGCTGCAAGGCTGTGAGAAGCAGGCATCAGGTAGGGTTCCCATCTGTTGTTAGGGACAAGATCACACTCTACATAGTAAATGAGAAACTGTCAGAAGCTGAACAGCCTAAATTATAAAAATAATCAGCAGTAAGAGTACCATGAAAAATATGCTGATCTTTGTTAGAACTGCCTGTTTGCAAAGCTCTGGGCCTCCTACGCGAGAGAGAATGGGCGAAGCCAGTATCAGACCTGGGCTTTCCATAAAGAGTATATGGAATAACAAATCTGTGTAGGCTTCTGTCTTCTTTAGGCAGAAAAGCACCTTCTTGACCTTCTTCATGGTCAGAAACATGGGGTTTCGGTGTCACAGAAAATGATAGAGTGATCCAGCTTAAGTACATCTATGCAAAAAAAAAATCGGTTTTCCCTAAATTATATTAGGCCTGTCTGCCTTGTAAGTAACAATTTAGAAATGCGGGCTTGCTCTGAACCTGCTCCATCTCATTTTAATCCAAAAATTCTGACTCTAAAACAAAAGAAGGGCATGATTCAATGTGGTTTCCTGTGCGTATTAAGTGGACTAGCATCTTTGAAATGAACAAGGCAGACTGTTTTGTCCATCTCAGCATTTCTCTGCTATGCAAAGGGATCATTCACTCACAACACTTCAGGTTTTAATTTAAGTTTATAGTTTATTGCTATTTATCACTACTCAGTCACCACAATTTTGACGTATACAAACAAAGGCAAGCACATATTACATTGGCTTCAAATAGAATCACTTAATGTTATGCAATTTTTACTGCCTTCTGTTTAATACTGGCATCCAATAAATAAGCATTGCTAATAATAAAAGTAGAACTGTAATTGAAATAAATCTCATTCCCATTGAAATATAAATGATGTATTTATATAGAGACTACGCTGTCCTATAGGAAATTATTATATACAGTAGTCTGGAGAGTACGAGTGTAAGCTCCATGGGGGAAAAGTGGCGGGATGCCTGTAAATTTTAAAATTATGGAAATGAAAAATTTGGCCAGAATTCACTATTAATATATTTATTGTGGTAGTGTTTGTTTAAATATTCTTTCCTTTCAAACCTCACATCTGTATGCCCAGCCCACCTGTTTAATCATGCTGTTTTTGTTACTTTTATTTCTTGTGGTTGGAAGAATCTGAGAGATAAATTCATGAAAGCTCCTGCTTGGTCTTTCAACAAATTAGTATTGGATCTAAAGCAAAAATTTCATTATGTTCAATTACTTTTACAAGCATGAGGAATCTATTCCAAATCAAACACCACATCCAGATTTAAAAACCTGTGCTTATAAACTTAATTTCTTCCATCAGTTCGTAAGCTGACTCTGATATGCTCTTATAAGTAAATATGAGAGCCAGCTGGCTAGGAGAAATCCTGCTATTGCCTTTGTAGGACAGTTATCAATTTGTTTTGCTGGGTGTCTTCTTCCTAAGAGTTATCATCCCTGTTGAGTAGCACTTTGGGTTTTGGCTGGGTTACTCATTCTGCCAAATAACTGTAATTGACATTAATGAGCTTTATATACATTTATGTACACTTTATATGCCTGAAATAATCAAGTTGTAACTATACTTCATATATTTGCAATTATACAACGTTATTATCAAGAACAGAAATCATCCTCCCAAAAAAGAAACCAAAGCGCAAAACTCTTTTTGCTTTATAAGTTTGAAAAAAGAATAACCACGAATATAAATTAAATGTATAGCAATAATGAATTTTAATACAACACTTAGCATTCTTCTAAAAAATATAATCATAAACCCCATAATAATTTAAGCTATTATCTACCTAATTGCAGGTGAATTAAATGAAAGAAAAAGTAGAAGTATATTTAAAATCTAATAATTTTACATGTTGTGACCTAAAATAATTATGTTTTTATCATATAAAGCGGAAGCTTTTTTTTCCATTTTACTTTGTACAGTTGAATATTTGGGGAATGAATAAGGTCTTATGTGTTTATTAATACAGTCTTTATTGTATATTGCTAAAAACAAAATAAAAATATGCTTAACAGGCACAGTTTGACTGTGAGTTAAAAATATTTTCCTTCAAAATATTAAGAATTTTATAAGTACACCTCTCCCAGAAATACTTATTTAATAGCATGTTCTGGAGGTGAAGGACTGGAAAGGTAGCATGTGATAAAATTGCAGTCTCCATGGTAACCTTGATTGTTTTTAATAGCAAGGTGCTGAGACATAAAACATGACTTGATTGGCAGCTGCCCTAAGGCATAAACTCCTGTAACATAACTAAAGTGCATTTTTGTTTATTAATATTAAGCAACAAGCTACTTTTTTCTTTGCTACCGATTCTACCACTAGATTTTCAATGTCTAGAATTTTGTAATACACTCTAAACCAAATAATAAGCTCTTCTAAAGCAAAAATTAGAACTCCCCTGAGATGTAAAGGGCAGAAATGTTACTGCTTTTGGCCTGTGTTTGCAAACATTTAGAGAAATGACAGGCTTGCTATTCTCTGTTAACAATTAAATTTTTTTGTACTGAAAGTTCCCCAGCTTCAACATCTTTAGACACAGGAGTAAATTTCTCTCTGCTTTCCAGAATAACAATAACTTACACTCATCATTTCTTGTTAGTCACTCTCTCTTTTCTGTTTGATCCAAATCTCTGTTGTCCATATGGTGCTGCTTGATTACAATTTCATCCCTAGGAATATTCACATCAGAGACAAGTCAGCTGTTTTATTAATTGCAATTCTAACATCACATGGCTATGTACTCTCTGTTTTCTCTGCCTGGGTATTTGACAACAGCGTACGTGGTGGAAATGGTGTCTGCCCTGAAAATAAATGACACAGGAGCCACCAGTGAAAAAACTTGCAATAGATGCATTTTATTTGTGCTTCCTTGGGATGCTATGATTACGAGAGTAGACATTTCAAGCCACACCCAGTAGTGCTGCTGCAATGGGATACTTGTAATTCTTACATGTCTTTTGCTAAATGGTCTATACCCTTAAAATCAGGAAGTCATGTTTTGTGCTGAAACTAAAAGCAAAAGGAAGGAAGAGTGGAAGGAGCTGTCCCTCAGCTGCTCCTCAGAAGGCCCTGGATCCTTCTTTGGACACAAGGTCAGCTCTTCTCAAAAAGTGAGCCAGAGGTCCCATTGCTCTTTTTGACTTTAGCTTCAGCCTAAAAGAACTTAGTGAGGTGATGTTGATTTCTCAACCTGTGCTCTCTGCTCCTCCACTGGACTCCTCACTGATGGCTATACATCAGTTTCCTGCTTCAGAATTCCTATCAGAACTAAGGGTTGACTAGAAGCCTACTTTGGTACCAGTATTTCAGAGAGGCTAGCAGGCAAATTGCAGTTCAGGCAGCTCAGACACACTCTTCTGTATATGTGCAGTCATACTTCAAACTTATTTCTGCTTCTGCTACTCCAGGCCTACCTCTGTCACTACACAGTGAAGGCAGTTTTTATTACTTTCTCTACTATTTCTCACATGTAAGAGAGGTCCCTAATAATTTGTTTCCTTCTTTCTTTTCAGGTTACTTTATAGCTATAGCTTCATGCATTCAAAACTCTTTTAAATCAAAAGAACAGCTTTTCTACCTGAGTTAATGACACCATACACTGAGTTAAGAAACTGTGATACAAGATCTACACCATCTTGCACTGCCTAATAGGGTGTCATAAAATCATCCTGGTGAGAGCGCTTCTCCAGTTAAGTTTCACTGCTTACTTTATTATATCACTAATCTGAACAGGTCCACTCCTGCAGAGTCATTGCATAAACTCTCCAGATGAAGGATCCTGGAACGAAACTTCAGAGCTGAATACGTCCAGCATAATCTTTCTGTCCGTTTCACGCTTTGCTTGGCTTTTCTTAACTAAGTCAGCTACAGCTACAGTTCACAACTCCTGTGCCATTTCATGATCACTGGGAGAATAATGTTTTTTTCATTGATACCACCAAACCCTAAAGAAAATCTATGCAACACTCAGTAAATATAATCCTGAGTAAAGAAAAGCCAATATAATGGTAATAGGGGAAAGTACACCAAATACCGAGAGTAAGGAAGAGAGATCACAAGAAAAATAACATGAGTTAAAAGATATTGAAAGACTATTTTCAAGGCAATATTCACTCTCTAACATTCAGTCTCTTCAGAGTCATCAGTGTAGAGACCATATGAACAGATTCACTGATGTGGCATCATCATATTTACTGTAGAGTGCTGTTTCACTTTGTCTTGGTGTATGACCAAAAGGTTTATGATACACACATCAGAGTAGAGCTGAAAAATATGGCATGGTAGCTCAGGGCCAGACTGGCAGGTGCATATTGCTCTATGAGGACAGAGTTTCTCCCCCTTCTCTTTACCACTGTTAGACTATTCATAGTAGTGGTGATAGTTTTCAGACTGTTCTTTTGCTGGAGATTGTTAAGGTAAGGGACATCATTAGAAATTTACGTTTGCTATCATGAAGCAAGCTGTTAGGTAAGTTCATTGTTGCAATATGTCTGGGACCAGAAAAATCCCAGGTTTATACTTCCTGTATAAGGAATATGTTCCAATTTAACCTCTCTGCTGAGCAGCCAAAGAATTTCAGGTTGTGCTGTGATCCGGGCCTGCTGTTCCACATCAATCTCCTTTGTTTAATAGAAGAGAAATGCAGATCTGGGGGGCACTCCAGGTGAACAATGACCATGGCCCTGTGTAGGTTATAATAATAGCACTTCAAACAGTTCCTTCAAGTAGTTTCTGAATTCTCATCATATGACTGAAATTGTGCATTTCAATATTTACTTGATCCACAAGAGGTTAAGTCTTCACTAATTCTAATATTCACCAGTGTGCTTGGTTCACAGAAAGCTCCTTTTCAATCGAAATCTTGACATCTGTATATCCTTCAGAGTGATTAAGAATGGCCCCTTTCTTCTCTACAGACGAACAGAAAGTTCTGGCTCTGTAAGTCTGCTTCATAGGGTTTACATATGTATGTACAGGCCATAGATGTGATCTTGAAACTTCTGATTTGAGAGTCAAATACAGAAATATTTGAAAAATTACACTGACCAAACTTCAGGAAAAAAAAAAAAGCAAAATAGAGGATGAATTGTAGAGAGTTTCATCAGTGTGCTCTGTCTATCCACAAAAGCCAAAACAAGACAACAAAACTTTAGCTGATTAGTGTATTGGTTTATTACTGATAAATAGTTTCACTGCCTTGTTAATCACTATGGATATTCCTGTTCCTAATAATAATAAGTTACAGCAGTTGAGAGCTCTGTTAGCTTCTGGGAAGTATGTCTCAGTCTATCCATGCTTTCTGAATAAAATTTATCCTGCAATTAGTCTGTCAAAGGGTGGGACCATGTGCTTCTATGACATCTGTGGTTAATAATGTGCAGAGGATTGCTCTTACACATCAGGTTTTTTTAGCATAGTATACTATAGAGATGTATATATGTATACTTAATATACATACATATATATATATATACACACACTCTACATACATATCAGATGTGTGCCTGTGTCTGTCAGTCTGTGTGGGTGTGTGTAATGTATCTACACCCTTTAGAGCAGTGGACTGTCAAGATGCGTAACATTTCCAAAGTTCCAGTGGCTTAACATGTTCCCTTCAGACAAGACCATTCTGAAGAAATTGACTGTGAAATAAAGAAACACAAAATTACACTTTATTCCTGAAAGAAGTTACAGACTGGGGAAAAAACTGGTGATTACAGTCTCAGTGTTCTCATCACCCATAGGAGCACCAGGCTCAGCTCTTTGTGTTTTGCACTTTACACCAGACAATTCTTCTAGGTGTCTCCACTGACTATTGTATCATGGTCTTTTGAGCTTTCCAAACAGAAAATGGAGTCTTTTCCAACTTTCACTTTTCCATGGGGGAATTTCCATACTACAGCTCCAGAAACTCCATATCCTGAACAGAGCCGTTCAAACCTAATGGTCCTTTCAGTGGCAAAGTATTGTTTCATTAAACTTCAGTCAGGAAATATAGCTGGTCTCTGTGGGCTCAGTCACAGCTGCTCAGACACAAGCTGCTCACCAGGTGCCCTTTCAACAAGTTCAGGAAGTTCACAAAAAGCTCAAATGCAAGTAATGACCTCATACAAATTAGTCAGCCTGGGGAAAATTGATACATACTTTTTAAAATTCTTTCTCAATCTTCAAATCATTGTTTTCTCAGACTGGGTGTGATTGGCTATTTTAAAGTTAAGAAACAAAGAAACAAAACAAATAAAAGAAAAAAGCTAAATCCACAGAACTAAACCTGTCTTATAGGATCACAGAATATTTTATTATAGAAGAGTCCTTTGGAGATCATCTACAAACTAGGTGACCTTCTTTTCAAAGGAAGGGTACCTTCAAAGTTGTATCTTGCTCAGGACAATTACCACTTGAGTTTTGATTATTTCCAAAGACAAAGGCCCTGTAGCCTGTACAGGAAGCTCTTGTTATTTTTTTTATTCCATGCAATCAGAATTTGCATCTCAAAAGCTTATGCCCAATCCCCTCCAATTCCTTCACTGAGTACCTGCAAATAGTCTGGCTTCATTTTCTTCTGTAATCTTCCATTAAATACTTGAAGACTGTAATTAGATCCACCTCTTCAGTCTTCTTCCACCTAAACAAATGGAGCTCCCTGAGTCTCTGCCCATACGTTATGTGGTCCAGCCCCTGTCATCTTGCTTTATTTGCATTTTCTTCAGAAATCTTCCCCATTAAAAAAAAAAAATCTTCCTTTGTGTTTTTATCAATATTTTTCTGCTCATATAAGCTTAAAATGTTTCTCATCCAGCTGTTTTATTCAATTTGCTTGATTGCAAGAATGCTTTCACAAACAGGACTCACCAGTTCACCTTTTTTTTTTAATTCTTCTGTCCTTAGCACACATAAAATATTTTAAATCCAGTTCCTTCCCTCCCTGAAAAACCCACCGGCAAAAAGACATAGAGGCTTTTTCTCATTACTGAGTTGCTGTTTATTTATACAATAGAAGCTGTATAGCACTTGGGTAAAGTGACAAAGCTACATGATATTAATATTAGGCTGCTCAGCGAGCTGTGGAACTGGCTGGAGTCCATCAGCCAGCTAATTAATGAAAAAAATATGAGAAGTAGAGAGCACTTACTAATGATATTGCAAAAGGAAAATAAAAGGGAAGGAAACTTTTTTAAAAAAGCACAAAACTCCTTAACATAAATTGTTTTTTATCATAGGCAGTGTATACTACAGCATACACTGAGGGTTGAATTATCCCAAATTACTTACACAGAAATACTGTGTAAAATGGACAGCTATGAAAAAATTTTATGATGAGATCCTTTCCTGCCATGCAAGTTTGATATACTTTCTTCTTCCCCATATTTGATATGAATCTGCTTTCTACGCATGTTGTATTGTCCTAGATCAACAATAATCCCAGAAGAGTTTCAAAGACCTGAAGCCATCCTCACAAGAAATGTAGTTCTGCACTGGCTTGAACTTTTGGCTCCTCCCATACTTTTTCTTTTGAACAGAACTGACTCTCTTAGTTGCAGAAATCAGAGAAATTTATAAAATTTTAAAAGGTTGTGGGGGGTTATAGGGCGGTCAGAGATAGCTGCTGTGTACCCCAAATTGTCTCTTAGAGACAATTCAGGTGCGGACTGGGCCGCCAGCAGACCATCCTTTGTGCCCTGCGCTGCTGAGGCGCTGGTAGCACGCACCCCACACCTGAACCGGACAGCTCAACTATTACCAGAGCCAAGGAGCCAAGGAGGGCCCTCCGCTGGCCCGTGTTCCACGAACAGCTTTAATCATCCGAAGAGGTGAACCGGCAAACAAGGGACCACCAGGTCTCTCTTTACACAGTCTCACCTGAGGGCCTGGGGGCGGCACAGAGGCGGGGCCGGGGAAGGAGCCAGTGAGCAGGGGGAAGGGGCAGGGCAGGGGACCAGGCAAGTGAGCAGCCGCACAGGCTGCTGGCAGAGGTAGTTTTCCTTAAACAGAGTCTGGGGGGGAAGGTTACATCCCAACTGCAAGGACTTGTGGGAGAGGCTTTTCCTTTCCAGAGACAAAAGGTATTTTTCAAATGCCTGAGTTTTTCCACCAGCTGGCCTCAGTGACCCCAACAGAAATTGACAGGTGTTTTCTCTTTTTAAGAAAAAAAAATAAAAATCTAGATATTAAGTTCAGCTTCCGGACCCATCACACATGGTAACTTTTCCAGGTGCTTCCCCACAGAGCAGAATGAAATCACTCCTCTTCCATGTGTCTTCAGGCTACAAAGCAGTCACCTCTATATTGTGTAAAAAAAAGAGAAATTTCATTGCCTCACAGGAAGGCAAAATAATAATGTGGAAGGGACTTTACATGTTATTAACTAGGATAGATGATGTAAATAGGATGCAGGTAGCAGATGAACAAGAGTTATTTCTTTCATTAAGCAATTAAAAAAGACAAAATAACTCATGAGATATTTATTTCTTAAAAAGAAAAAAATGAATTTAGTTTAAAAAATTTTGTGTTTTTTCTAATTAAAATGAGTAGAACAAGATATTTCGTTCACTTCTATTATGGGGGTTTTTTTCTGCTCATCTTTAAGTTTTTATGGTAGTAGAAAAACATAAAAACAGACATGGTTTATTAGGCAAAAGGTTTTTAAGGGAAACATGTCATTTTAATAACATATTTTTCTATGAAGGCATGAGATACCTTAGCTTAGCTGGTATCCCAATATGGTCCAACAGTCACCTAAGAGAAAGCCAGGTTCAAGTCCTTGCTTTACCTGACTCGCATCTTTGTAGATATCACCCAGCCACTAAGAGTCTGACTGTGATTTTGCCTGGATGTGTGTAAACATGCAGAGCTAAATCATAGAGTCAGAAAGCTCTGTGTCCAAAAAGTCTAGCATTCAGGCATAAATATCTCAGTCTGCAAGGTCCCAGAATATTTTTATGCATTAAATTTGCACTAATATATTAGCAACATGTTGTTATTAATTATTAATTAATCAATAAATTCAGTTTTTGTTAATGTCATGATCTGTAATTATACCGGTTGAAGCTCAAGTCTATTTCTTGAATAAATTTCACAACACTATAGAGTTGACTTGGAAAAAGAAGGAGGACATGCAGTACTTCCATTGTTTTCATGTGTCTTTAAAGTGCCTTGCTTTCAGGGCAAGAGGAGCCAAATATTAATTAGCTAAATATTAGCAAAAGTCTCCTATTGTTTTGTACTTTATTTTCTACTAGACGTATTCCAGTCATGATTCAGAGCTTTCATTCTTGGAAAGTGAAAGGAAGTACAATAGAAAGAAGACACAAACACAGAGCATTTCCTTCCACACTGCAAGTCCAGATTTTTCAACACCTGAGGATTTTATAAGAAATTAATACAGAGTAAAAAAGAGGTCTTTAAAAAGATCTCAGCTTTGAATAAGATCTCTTTCTAAGCACGTTGATTATATAATTCTGACTTGTACATCCAGATTCTCTAAAGACATTCTCACCAACTTGATGGAGTCTTTAGACAGCCTACCCAATGAATTGAGTAATATAATTTTCTTATTATATTCAATTTAATACTATGCAGCTTACAGATGGTCCCATAGCAAAAAGGAGTAGTTAAAAACCAAAACCAACTCATGGTTCTGAGAATTGAAAGAGCCTGACATTTTTCTTTTTAAGTAAATATCATATTTTAATTGCTGCAGCCCCAAGGTAAGCATAAAGTCATGAACTGACAGCTCATGCGGATTTTATGAGGCTGTTTACTCTGTTGTTCATGAAAAAAAGTTTGTTTAGCAACTGCTGCTGCTCCTGATGCTCGGATTACCTGTGAGAAAGCATCTTCCTAAATAAGGGAAAAAAAGTACTTAATATTTTACGTGCAATGAAAAACCCAAGAAAAAAATCTGAGTATAAAGTCAAAGTGAGGATTGTTAAGAATATAGAGATGGCGCAAATATTTTTGTTTTGTTGCCTGGCTGTGCTATTCACCTCCCATTTTTATTGCTATTTTCATTCCATTTAAGAGAAGCCATGGTTATCCCATCCATGGAAGTGTTCAAGGCCAGTTTGGATGCGGCATTGAACCTAGTCTAGTGGAAAGTGTCCCTGGTCATGACCGGAGAGCTGGAACTAGACGACCTTTAACATCTCTTCCAACCTGAAACATTCTATGATTCTGTAAATGGGGACATTTTCCTTGACTGCAAAGATGGACTATGGGTACTTAAAATCTTTCATTTTCTAATTTCTCAAGATTTAACATGAGATTAAAGATGGTTTCGAGGTCTTTTTTATTAGTTTTCCAGGTTTTCAGAGGTTTCTGCAGTTTCTGTAGGCCTTACAATACAACATAAGGCCATGAAAACACTGAGTGTGTGTATTTTAATAAATATTGTGTTCTAGGAAATTATTTTAGTATGAGGATCAATTTCTAGCCAGTTTGTGTGCCATCCAATGGATTTTATGTATGATATAACTTAACTCAAATCTATGATGCAATTTACACTCTGGCAATCAGTGATACCAGTAATATTTTTTAAGATGTGATATATAATTTTTAACAAACAAGTATTTTTAGAAAGTATACGGATGCTGCAACAGCAAACAGCTAGTAATAACCTGAAGCTCTATACTGAGATATTTAGATGCCTAATGTTATGGGACTGTCTCATTTTAAAAAGATTTGAAACAAGTAATTTTAAATTTCATTATATGCTTTTCAAACCAAGATTTGATGTTCAGTGTTTTATACAAATGGTACTATCTATTCCAGTTGTACCTGATTTTTTGTCCTAGCTGCTTCTATGTTCCACAATTTAATGGCAGATAACTCTATTTCTACTTAACAGAATGAGTACCGTCCATACCTTTCCACTTCAAAAAACACATCTTCAGCGTTCCTAATCACCTGAAACCACAATCACTTCTAGCTAGCAAGCCGAAATATTACAATGGGGGACATTTTCTAAGGCATAAAACCCTCAATTACATACCATTTAGAGTCAATTGGAATTTGAAGCCTTTCTGCTTATGTATATGTTTGGCATTATTAACTCACATCCTTTTCTATTTAATCCCATGATGATCAATTAACCAGGAAGGATGTGGTAGACCCCAACTGTATGGAGTAAAGGGCACATTGTCCTTGCAGTATGAGACTCAAATAAAGTTCTATGTGCATGGATTAATAGATTTTACCTTTAGTTATTCTACCATCTTGGCCATGATTCAGAAATGTATAGAAGCACATGCTGGGATTTATGCTCATTTCTTTCGTATTAAAGCCAATGAGGCATAAGCAAATTCTTAAATAAGGTCAAAGAGACATTAACATGTCTTTGTGACTTACTCTTTCAAAAACAGAAGAAAGAGAAATTTGCCAAACTTCTGTGTCTGATTTGTCTCAAAGTTTAGAACTACACATCTTAGACAGCCTGAAAAACAGAAAGAATTATTCCCAATTATTAATGAAGAAATCAATCCATATTTTTACTATTATATAATAGACTGAATAAAAGAAATGAAAACTTCGGAAATTTCAAAGCATTTAAAACTATTCTCTTCCTCAGTGTAAGTCAAGCTTCCTTACTTATGTCAATTAAATATTTATTTAATTAAATTATATATTATTGCTTTAAAAATAATGAAAGCATTGAGATTGTGAAGAAGTGACTTGTTAATCTTGCAAAAAAACGCAAAGTCCTTCTTGCAACTAATTATTACCTTTTGTGAAATCCACAATCATTATTAAAAAGCCAGAGGTCTGGGATTTCTTTTTTGTTCCATTAACTTGAAAGGAAATTATATATTATTATTCATTTGTGACTTCCCAGAGAACAATCACACTGGGGTGGGAAGGAGGGCATTGTGCTGCAGTACTTGCCAGCATAAAGTATGGTAGCTTTTTGTCTCTGAAAAAAAAAAGGATGCCTTGAAAAAAAAAGCATTTTTTAAAAGCTCTACTTTTAAAAGGCATTAAAGATTTTGTACTGTGCTATAAATGGACATCTGTTCTATAAGCTGTACCTCAACAAGATGACATTGGTTGTCATGTCAAATCTCAACAGGCCACCTTTACTCATGTTCTGCTAAGTTAAGAAATGCCACTGCAGCAAAATGAAACATAACCTTTAATATTTCTTTCTTTGGTCTGGGCTTCAGTGAAATGCAAGAGAAATGTAAGAAATCCTTCCCTCTCTGTGGATTTGGTTTAAGCCAGCCTCTCTCCTTTAGAGCTATTGTCAGCTGGGAGTTCTTCCAAGAAGAAAGAGAGGTTATTTTGTGTTCCCCTTTTTGTCTTTGTCAGAAGAAGATAAAATTAGATTAATATATATGCCTGTCTATTTTGTTACTGCAGAAAGCTAGAAGTACTGGTGCAAGACTTGCATTTTATTTAATGTTCCTGGCTCAGATACAAACATCCATAGGTTTTGTGTGGATTACGTAATGTAGCTTCACTGCTCTTCAGAGGCATGGCTTTAGGACTGATAGACCTCAACAGCTATCTGTCCCTACCAGGAGTCTCTCAGCTAGAAGTACCTCTAGAATTTCTGCAGAACTCTTAGTTACCATTCAGGAAATACAGATACCCTAATTTGGCTCATAGATCACTTGAAATTGTGCAGAGAAGAAGCTGATCAACTTAGTTTTCCTGTTTCCTTGCCATCACATATATTTAGCATAACAGTATGCTAAATACTGTTATTTTTCTTTTAATAGAAGACATTCTGTGTTTAAAAATGGAAATGAAAAGGGACAATCTCAGCTAATAGTTTGTAAAAAACCTTCATCCTGCTTGGTCTGCCTATCTTATTTTTCTTTCCCTTCTCAGGGGTACAGTAGTTCTATTGCACTACTCGAATGAAGTTTCCATTAATGACAAGCAAAAATAAGTTAATGATGACTGTGGAATAGAACCTGGCTAGAGGCATATGGCCCTCACCATGCCTCTGAAATGCTGCTTTGCCGAGAAAATGCTATGTCTCCCCAAAACACTTGCTTTTAAGCCTCATGAGTTGCAAAGGACTGGTTTGTCTTCATCCTTCTCATATCAGTTTATAACTTCTGACTACAGAAGTCAAGGAGAAGTAACAGAACTGCTCAAGAAAAATTTTCCCTATTTTTTTTTTTAACATTTACTTCTGTTTTGTCTCCAAGAACATCTTTTACAAAGAATGGGATTTTGTTGTCACAAAGAAGTTACTCCTGTTCACTGAGGATTAGGCGGTTCCTGTTAATATTCTTCATTCGCTAAACACCTGCAAAAAATATTTTCCCTGACATGGAAATCCTAACAGGGTGTCCCGTTCCAGATCTGATTGGTAGGATGGACTGCAGGAGCTGTATCACCCTCTGCACGGCTCATCTCTCACAGCAGGTATATCCATATGCAGAGATATGAAACATAGTGGCTCGAGTTGCTCAACATGTTTTGAAAGATATCATGTGCATTAAAAACTGGCTCTTTCAGGAGGAATTAAACAGATTAATTTTTTTTTTAACCTTTCCTTCCCCATTTTTTCTTTCGCCACACAGGTGTTTATAAATAGCATCCACAATCCACATGGCATGAATTGCAAATGTAATCATCAGCACCAATAAAGGTTAAAAGGCTCAGAAGTGTTGGGATCTGCTACTTTGGCAGACAAAGGCCGCATTGTTCAGGGGACAGGAACCAGAGCAAAAGATTTTGTTGCACTGTGGGAAAGTGCTGATCAATCTTTAAACTGATGGTAATACCTTCAGCTGTATTAAAGAAGCCAGAAGATTTTTGGTAGTGTATAAATCCTGCCAATACTGAATCAGAGCAGGTCTTCTGTTTGCCTTGTCATTTCATATACCTAATTCTTCATTTCGGCAGCTACTTACAGATTGGCATTTGAGGTTTAATTGATACCTAGTGTGCTGCTAGAGTGTAATGTCTTCCTTAGCAAAATTTATTCTTTATTGTGCTCAGGAGAAACGTTTCTGTAATTTACTGGGCACTTCAGGGAAGTGAAAACATTATAATTGTCACAGAAAAGACACATGCAAACATGTTTCCCTTTACTTAATTTACTGTTGTGATGAACAGACATCTCAATACATTTGCAACAGAGTAAGACTCTGCAAAGGAAGAAATAATATTTTACAGACAACATAAATCAATGTCACTCTGCTGATGTTAATGCATTCTCATAAATCTACATGAGCTAAGAATCTGTCCCACAAACCATCTGCCACTACTGATACCTTGACTATCCAGTGAATGACTGACACTGAATGTCCAGTTAGCTTTAAGTTATATTTGAAGACACCAATTCATTTTTTCAGACCTAAAATGTGCTTAAACAGAGACAGAATTGTAATGACCCTGAAAGAATTTTCCTTTTCAATAATCCAGAAATTTTCATTGTAATAAATACGTGATTCAAAATCATGTCACAGAACATGCCTCAGGAGATGAAATTAGTTCATACAGTATAATGATGTTTTTATAATAAGTTTTAATACAATTTGTTCAGATTATTTCAAAGAATTGTACTTAGTTGTATTCCAAAATAAGACAATAAAGGTCATAAATGTAACACAATATGTAAGTCCTACATCTCTTGTCTACTGCACAATTTTTCCCTTTTAAGATGAAATTAATATTTTGCTCAAAATTCAATATGAGTCTGAAACTAGAAAATAATTTTTGCTGTGAAAACTTTTGGTTTTTTGTATTTTGTAATGTGTGCTAAAGAATGTTTCTCAAATAATTGCATTTTTGCGACAGTTGTGCATGGAACTTAAGATTGGAGCTGTCCTTTAGAAACAAATTCTAAAACTTAGAAAGTAAATGAAGACTTTTTTTTTCTGACACAAAATATTACTACTATTTAATGCAATAATTTTTATATCAATATATAAATTATTTTAATTATAGTGATTAAAATTATGAAAACTCTTAACAATCAGGGAAACTGTAATTTGAAAAATAATCTTTATCATTTTTTTGTCCCTTTTTTCTTTTCTTCCTTTTTTTTTCCCTGTCCAGTGTACTGCATTGAAAAAATTCTTTTTTTTTCATCCCTTTCCATTCAAACAAAACTCAATCAATTCTGCATTAAAACAAAGATGTTAAAAAAATGACAGTTCTTCAATGACACAATGTTGATAAAATACAGCCAAAATTGATTCTCAATTTATGGTCTAGTGATAGAGTGGGAATGTAATTTATTTCATTATTTGTCTCATAAAAATATACTAGAATCTTTAATTTTTTCCTTCTCCAAGAGAATAACACTTAGGAAAAAAACATATTTGCATGTGCGGGAATGTTTGTGATTCTGGTGGCTTTCTCTCTGTAGTTTGGGAATGGGAACATGTTGGGGTGCACTATGTGCTGGTAGAGAGATAGGCCCTGAGGGCTGGAGAGAGAGCCTTTTTCCTGAGCCCAGAGGTGACCCTGGGAGTGCATCCAGGTCACCGAGGATGGGCTGAGAGAGGATTGTGGGTTTGTGGACAGTGTTGGGCCTATGGGAAGTGATAATTGTAGTTTTTGACCTTATAGGGTATTGTTTGCCTGTTACCATAATAGGTAACATCTGTGCAATACCCCAGGTGATTGGGGGACACTGAGGTGAACATCTTTCCTGTTTATATGATGTGATATCCTGTTAGGTGCTGGTATTTAGGGAATTCTGAGTGCTCAATAAAGGCTTTGCACTTTTCCATCTTGCGTGTGAAGTCCATGCCCTTGCGTGATTACTGCAGTAACACACACAAAACTCTAGTAAGGTGCTTGAAGACTTTTGGTGTAACACTGTACTCAGTTCACGTTGGTCAAAACTTTTGGTAACATATTTTATCTTTGCTACTTGTGTTTCTTGAGGAAGCAGGTATATGTGGGGAACAGTGGATGTTGTGTTGCAGGAATTCAGTGAAAAGAGCAACAGAAAGAACATTATTTTCTGGGCCATGGAGTAAATGAAATCTTCCTCTTATACAAGAAGATGCTGCCAGTAGGCGTAAAATAGTTTGAAAACTATTGTGAATTTGCAGATCACATTGTGTCCTAGATTTGTATCTGTTTGCCCACTGGCCTTCATGAGGATATTAAACTGCTTTGGGGGTGTGTTCTTTTCACTGCTAAAGCACACAGCAGTTTATGCATTATTTTTAGTTCCGACAACTCCAATTTGTGAAAGCTGATACTTAAGCAAGTGTGTTGTTTTTACTGTTGGGGGTCAATATTCTGTCCTCGTCAGTGGCATCAAAAGCTACAAAATCATGGCAGGAATTTGAAAACTGGATGTAGATCAGTACAGATGCAAGGGCATCTTGTACATTGCTCATGCATATGATTGCTCTCTCTGAACAATTAGGGATCTGATGTTCAGGATGTCACAGGTTTTACACAGACTGTCAGTGGATAAGAGCTAAGACAGACAAATGCAGTGATGGATAATGACAAAGTAATGCTTCTGGTCATACAGTGGTCCATGAACGCCTCAGTTGGACAGACTGCATGAATTGTACTTTGAAGAAAGATGGAAGTTAACTTTGTGTCACTCACTTCCAAATTTTATTTTGGAGCACCTCACCTTGGTAAAAGATATCTCAGGTTGTCTCACACTGTAGCACTTCCAGAAGGCAGTAGTATTGCAACACAGTAAGGACAGCTGGAGGGGTCACTGATCCATTAAGCAGGAACAAAGCAGCAAAGAAATGACTCAAAGAGCATAGTTAAGGGAATGACTGTTCATAAGGTGTTTTCAATAATTTCTGGACCACAATGAATTGGATTATTTTGCTGATTCAGTCATGCCTGACGTGTTATGAATTTGGCAGAGTGGTTGTTCCCCTCCACCACTTGCTCTCAGAAACACTGTGCCTAACCAACCTGATTGCACAATGATTAAAAGGTCATCAAATCTACAGAAGAATCTGAGCTGTGCAAATAGACAGGGAGAAAAGAAGGAAAACAGGCAGAAACAGAAAATTGTGTACAATCAGCATAAATGGAGAAACAGACCGTAAGTAGAGACTGAAGGAGATAATGCAATTTTCTGCCAGCTTACATTCCAGGAGAGAAACCACTAGCCTCAAAGTCTGTCCTTGGAGACAAAACACAATGGTGGAAAAGAAGTTTCTTGTAGTTAGGGAACTGAAGGAAAGATGGTGATGTAGCAAAAATGAGACATTAGAAATCTGAGGAATTTCTTACAAAAATAAGAAAGTCAAAAAAAAAGAAGAATCAGGGTTCCTTGGTTACTTGCACTTTACATAATAAAATTTGGTTCAAACTACAGATTTCAGAAAAAAGAAAAAGACAAGTTATGATTGTTCTAAGCAAGCTGGAATATTTCAGTCTTCTATAACGGCAGTGAAAAATCAAGAGTTTCAGTCTTCAGGAAAAGCACATGCATATACATACCCAGGGGATTACAATGCAAAAGATTGCAATGCAATTAAATAAACATGCTTACTTTAATCACTCTTCCAAATTGAAATTGAAGAGTTTTTTAGCTTGGGATTTATTATAGTTGTTTGTTTGTTTTTTAAGTCGGGAGACTTAAAAAATTTATTTTGGTATGTTGATATCAATAGTCAGTCTCTTTTGCCATAAAAACTGTCTCTTAATTTTTTTCTTTAAAAGTTCACAAGGTGTTGGGACAGGAAAAATAGGTGAAGTCCAGGATCATCTGGAAGGTTCCCACCCAGTTAACAAAGACCATTTAAACACCATTTCTTTACACATAGCATTTGCTACTACACAAGTAAATCAGTTATAAATATTACTCGTCTGTGAAAAATGTCAATGTGCCCCAGTGTGTTCCAAAGAAGTCGTGGGCAGGAGCAGACAAAGGGACAAAGCTAAAGTACACCTCTCATGAAGCTGATGGATGTGTCTGTTGCTTACAGCTGCGTCATGCAGTCAAGGCACTCTGCTTAGGTTGCTCCACAAGGCCAAACCTCACACCTGTGTGGGTATCTTTACTTAACATTCCCTCTTACATGGTACTTTATAATTACCCTGCTCCTTTTGCAACAGGAGTAAAATTCAAATTAGGGGAGCAGTTCTATTAAGCAGTTCTGAGTACTTACAGAAGAGAAATTACATTTGTGCTTTATAGTATATAGGAAAATTTAGGACAGATGTGACTCACTGGAGCTCAAGCAAAGTGAAAACTTATTTTTATCCATTAAATCAGTGGTAGAAAAAAACGTCCATTTAATGCCCTATGAATTTGCAGTTTACTTTAGGGGAATTTGCCAATTACAGACATAAAACCTGCAATGCAATCTAGCTAAGCAATGCTTGATTGCTACAAGCACAGAAGCCTTTTCTAAACTCCTGAGTGAACTTGAAGTTATAGATTTGGCATTGTTTGCAGATCACTAAATATTCCAGGTCCCACTAGCCTGGTACTGTCCAAACCCTGGTTTCCACAAATTAGATTCCTAGTACAGGACCCAAAGCAGCACAAGGGGAGGGAGTGAGAGAGGGAAGGAGGCAAGGAGGGAAGGCAGGCATGTGGCTGAAATTGCGGGCTTCTTACATGAAAGAAACTTGGAATGTCAACCTTTGCCTGTTTCCCAAGACAATAAATCTTTGAATTAACTGTGTTCATGAGCACTTAAAATGAAAAGCCAGCTCTACTTCCTGTCAGCCACTTTAACAAAATGAAGTACAGAGGGAAAAAAAGAAGATCAAAGAGTAGGAAGGCAAAAAAAAAAGCTGAACAGGCATATAGACTTTGGCACATAGAAAATTAAAACAGTTTAAAAATTGTCTTCACTTAATAGCAACCCAAACTGTTTGAAATAATTGCTGTTCAGCAACAGAGATAAAGATACGCTACTTCACATAAATACCTAATGACTTCAACATGAGGAACTAACTATAATGGAGTGTCATATTAAAATATAAAAACCACCAATGGAAGTTGCAGCAGCAATCCAATCTCTAAAGTTCCATTTTATGGTGAGCTGCGGGTTTGGTGATTAGTGATGGGTGCAAAAGCATTATAATTCACAGCAAACCTGATAAGTACCATTGTGATTATCCTTTTTAAATGCAAACAGCAAAGAGGACAACTGTAAGTGTTATTCAGAAAGCTCTAGTGCTGAAAGCATCTTTTTGAATGTCAAAATACAAGTAAATTTTGAAAAGCTGCATAAAATATTTTCTAATACTCTAAAATAATGTCTTCTGGAGCTTTCAAAGTAATACACACAGAGAATGAAAACATTTTTGATGTTTATCTTTAGGGTTTTTATCATCACAGATGACAAATTCAACTTCATTTCAAATTCAAATATTGGTGACTGAATAAAGGATGCAAGCTTTTCAAATGTGGAATATAAATATCAACTGGGGAGAAAAATGCGGTACAGTATAGTACAATAACATACATATGGATTTTATCTCAAACATTTATGTTGAAAGTGGATATGTTATAAACAGTTATAAAATAATATATGACAGTAGAGTTTGTTAATTTTATGAAGTTATAGCTAATGTATTCAAATACATTCATATTGTCATTTAATTTTTTTTTTTACAATAATAGGAAAGCAAAAAAGAAGGATGGAAGAAAAAGTTTCCGGTCATTTCATTCCACTAACATCCCTTAAAAAAGAGAAAAAAATAAGTGTATAACTCTTGGTTATTTTACCAGCTAGATTTAAAGTAAACTTCAAGGAATTATTCTAACTGGCATTCTAATATATATTTACTTAAGAATTAAGGAGTTGCACTAGCACAAGTACTTCTACTTCCTTAGAAGCTCCACGTGTTCAGGATCTGAAGAACAAAAAAAAAAATCTTCGGTTATAGAAAGAAAACAAAATATCTCACCTTCCTGTTTGGTTCTGCTTCTTACTCTTCTGTATTTATCCATGGAAAAGTATGTATTCATCTGTACAACCACAATCCTTATACTTCGATCCTTTGATCTTGACAGAATTCCCTCTACAAAAGAAATTGTGACAAAGACAACCTTACTTTTTAACCAATCTAGACTGTAGAGGGATCACCTGTATCACTGAATTACGTTTCCAAATTAATCACTCAGATTCCTCTGATTAGCTGTGCTTCACAGCAAAGAAGTATACTTAGAGTAGGTGGATTTGTCTTTGTGACTTAAAACACCAGTATCGGGACTCATAAATAATAACACTTTTTCTCACTACTGCTGCTGCTGTACAGGAAACAGGGCATGATTACAGTCTTCCATCTCTAGTTTCATTTTTTTAGATATTTTACCCTCTGATGTAAATTAGAGATGCCTTCAGGTCATTTTAACTCACCATTGACATGATCATCTTGCGTACAATGACAGCAGTCAGAAAAGTGCAAAATAAAATTCAAGAACAAAGGCATAACTAGCATTTTTTGTGGTTCAACCATTACCACTAGGCCCAAATCTTTCTTGACTTCAAGTTGTTCCTAAGTGTATTGCCTTATTTCCCTCAAAACCTCACCACAATATCTTCTCTATCATGCAGCTATTAATTCAAATAGTACACAGAAACAAAGTGATAAGACTTCAAAATTTTCATGAGGTTAAAGGAAGAAACCTTCAGGAAAAGCAAAATAGTTCCCTAGTGTTGTCTGATCTGAAAGCACACCTTCATACTGTTTTTCCTTTTGCAATGTGTAGAAATTAAAAGATATCCAGGATGGACAATTAGACATGCAAAAGTAGTCCCTGTTCTTTTACATCCATATTACTCCATGTATCTAATCCATCCCCGAGTATTAAGAAGTAGTTTGGAAACACTCAGTGTACACATTTATCCCTGGGAGCTGAGATTCCAAGGGCTTGAATGGTTAATGAAACCTCGTCAGATTTCCCAGCAGCCATATTAAAATTTACCTTTCATACCGATATGACACAAAGGCATCAAAACTGCACTCTGACCTTCATTCATGTAATTCAGTTAAAGTACATCAATCTTATTTTCTTTTCTTGGCTGAGTGGAGATCATGCTGTTTCATTTTAGGAATAATTTGCCCACGGTGTATTAAATAGCACATTATGTGTCAGTGAAATGTGATATTATGAAAAAAGAGGGATAGCAGAAGGAAACGTACTTCGAAAAAAAAAATTTAAAAAATCTATGAATTATCTCTTCTGTGCTCTGCAAGATGATTGTCTTTGCACCCAGTCAAAGACAGTATCATGTAATCAGTTTTTACTCAGAATTTGATGTCTCTCCACTCCAAGAAGAAAGAAACGGAACAGTTAAAAGATGATGGCTGAGATTAAAAGGAAAAATCAGTTATCAAAGGCAAGACTGTAGAAGATTGAACTGCCTAAATTAGAAAATAGAATCTAAGACCTGAAGCTTGGTTGCTGCCTGGGTTTCCTAGGCATCGGTATTTTGCAATATGTTGTTCAGGCCTTTGCAGGCGAAGCCCTAACTGTAGTATACCTCTTTGTAAAAATTAAACATAAATGCTACTCAATGACACTGACTTGGTACAGTGGCACAAACATCCAAAATGCAGACTTAATTTAATTAATGCGTGCAACTGCCACCCAGTTTTCCATAGTAGTCAACTACAGAGAAAAAAAGCTCTCCTCAGAGGAAGAGGATGCAAGCCCAAATTTCTTATCTACCAGGTGAAGGTTCTATCAGGAGTCAGGTAAGAGACTGTGTTTGTGTCTCTGTGTGTGTAAAGATGCATGGAAGTATATGGCTTATTCCTTTCTCTCTCCTATTGAGGATAATATCAGAAAGTTGTATTCATTTGTGATTAAAATATATCTGACATTGCAATATTACTTACACTGTTTACAAGATTTCCTCAACATGATTTCTTACTTTGCTTTATGCTTCTGATGTTTCAGTCTACATTTTTAATTATATTAACTAGAGCACAAATTTAATGTAACTAGAATTTTTAAATAAACATATCTCAAAGTTGTATTCCATGCTTTTGCTCTTTTGTCTACAGTATCTAATCCTTATTTATGTAGGAAAAGAACTTTGATGATGTGATTTTATTATCAGTAACTTAGGAAGCTTTTCAAAGGAGCAAGGCCAGACTTTCCAGGTTGTGGATTTCATTGATATAAAAATATCTGTGAGTATTATACAGATTATTTCAAGTACTAAATTCAGGACTATGTACTTCATCAGACTGCTAGACCTCTTCTACCACATGTAGACTTCAGCACAGTTGTCCCTTTACCCCCTACATTGCTCTTGTCGTTGTGCTAAGCAATAAGGTTACCCTGTGACCTTCTTTTAGAGTGTGGTTGTCCATTAAATAAATGTTAATTCATCCCAGCATCATCATTCTAATAGATTATAATGACCTTAGGTTCCTTCTAGGCTGAAATGAAGACAATAGTTTTACCAAATGGTTTATTCCAAGCCTTAATTAGATTGTGAATCCTTTAAGAAGTACAGTAAAACCCTTCTAGCAATGCAAACCTTTCACACAGAGTCAGGCAACCCTAATTGTTCATCTTCTAGACCAGTGTTAAAATGCTATTAGCACAAAAATTGTAACTCTAGCTATCTTGCCATGTTAGGGTATTCTAGACAGGGAATGGGCCATATCCATGCCACTATAGTAACCCTTGGTGGGAAAATATTTAATTGCAGTTGCAGATTTCAGACAAGACCTAGCAGACTATAAAAGAGATAATCACACTCAGTGTTCTTTAAATCCTAAATTCAGCAAGCTCGCCCTTATTTCTCTCCGTATGGACTGTGGCAGTGAGCTTTCCATCCTAGTCTGGCTTCTTTAGCTTTCCTAAAACATATGATAATTTAACACATACTCCTAAGATTTTCTGAGAGAAATTAATATGGATTGGGGTATTTCTGCATCAGGTGAAAGCTCGACTACATTTAGTTTGGTGTGTATATTTTCTTAATAGTTATTTAATGTGAGAAGTGGAACATGCATTTTAGTTTGGAAAAATACACACTACAATTATATTTTACACTTGCAGTGGGCTAAAACTTTCAAAAAGAAAATTAGACAAATCACAGACAAGAAAATATTTTGAAAATAATAACAAGTACAATGGGCTATTAAAAAACTAAAAAGTGTCAGCTAAATTTTTCTTTTTTAGCTGGGCATATTCTGTCCCTCTTAAAATAATGAAACTAAATCCTTGAGATAGCTTTGTATGACATAACACTAGCTTTTCCCAATTTTCCTTTCTGCCTTTTAAGAGCTATTTTGTGCTACACCAAGGTAGACAGCTCACCTCCACACATCTGCTCATTCAAATAAAAAGTGAAAGTGAGAAAATTTGTGGATTGTGATAAAGACACATTAATAGGTGAAGTAAAAGCTGTGTGTGGAGTTGTTTCCAGTAAAGTAGGGCTGCATCAAGGGTAATGGTTACTCGGTAAGACAAATGCCATAATTTCAAATGTCCTGTCCTTCTTTCCCTAGTTTGGTTTTTTTTTTTGGCTGAGCACAACATCATACAATCTGGAATATTTGTTTGGTCAGTGGGAGTCAACTATCTTGGCAGTCTCCCCTCCCAGCTTCCTGTACACCTCCATCCCACTGGCACCCACTTGCACTGCTCAGCAATAGCTGAAACATTGGTGTGCTATCAACGTTGTCTTGATCACAAATCAAAACCAGCACCATACAAGCTTCTATGCCTAAAATTCACTCTACCTGTGAGAAAACCAGTACAAGAGCTTATTATTACTGCATTTGATTACAATAGAAGTGTTGATGAGCATTAAAAACATTAGAACTCTACCTGAACCTCTACAGTGTTTCTCCAATTCCTGTGTGCTGTAAGGTTCACTCAAAAGATTTACATGGGATTATAAGATATCCTAGGGAATATACTTCTATCCTGTTTGCTTCCCTTCAGCCTATATTTGTGAGATCTTTCAAGTCCAGTGCCAGGTCCAGCTATTAAATAGGCACTAATTCTTGGGTAGCACATCAACCAATATTAACAAGCAGGGCCTGTGAGCGGTTTAATACTATTAACTGTATTGACAGATAAAAAGACTGAAACACTTAAAAGTTCTTTGGTTATGATTTAAGGCTGAGTTGGACTGACCTTACCCATTTAAGCTTTTTAGGGTTTTAACTTCTACATCTGTATGGGTCACCCTATGTTTCTGTTCAGTCAAATGATGAAATTAGGCTCAAAGCTCAGTTAATCTGACCTATTTTGCCTATATCACTTCTATGTACATTAGATATTTTCTTTAGGATGAGATGAACCAAAGATGTTCCTTCTCCAGTTTCATGATAAAACAAATACACACGATCTAGATGTCCAACTTGCATGTAGTTTTGCACACTTTACCAGATGAATCCAGATAAATATCGTCTCATGACTGATTTTATTCTATTTTTGACACCAACTAACCCTGTTATATAAATGACTTTAAATGCTGAAATGCTTTCATGACCACAATGTTTTGTCATCTAAAATATTCAAAGCTCTCAACAAAAGTTCTAACACAATGAAATACTTTATCTACTCACACTCAAGCACAGACCACAAAAGGGTTCAGCCAAAAAACAGTTTTTGTAGGAGGGCATAGCTATTATCTTAGCGTCAGAAGGCCATTAGAAACTGATAAATTGGGCATGTTAAATGGCCATAGGTAAAAAATTATCTCTGATATTCTGGTGAAATAATCACAATATGAGAAATTTTAACAAGCTCCTACTTTTTTATTGAATCAGTACCACCATATTCTGTGTTCCACTACAGCAATACAGGGAATCTCCTAATCATTGTAGACTACCACTGCTACTTATTAACCAAGTGTACTTATTAACCAAATGTTATTAAAAAAAAAATAATTTCTTCCACTGTTATTTGTGCAGGAAGAAATTCACTCCTTTAAGATTCTCAGCAACGTATTTCGTTTCACCTTGAAGATGATTTCTAAGTCCTTGACAAATATTCTGGGGAGATAAAGGGTATTAAAACTGGCCAATGATAAGAGATGAAATAGGACGCTGAATCCTCAGTTACACAGATTTAGTGGTTATGGACTTTAACAGAAGGGCAGCAGCATTTATTCTAGGAAATTCTGTCTCTGACAAACAAAAGACACTTCTACAGAAGATAAACTTTTATTTTGCTGTGACTGAAAAGCTGCCTCACTATGACAGCAATAACTTTCTCTGTAGGATGAATATGTTTGCTGACACAAGCACCTAGACATTCCTTGTTACAGTAGACATGGTGAAAGAGAAAAGTTTCACAGTTTGGATTGTTTCCTGCCTTTATATTTCACCTTTCTCTGAGGTGCTATCAATGTTATAATCAGGTATAAAATACTATTCTACTATTTCACTATTTTTGTATCTACTGCATTCATGCTAGCTTTTTCACTAGTCATGGAACACCAAGTATCTTGTGCAAAAACAGTGTAAGTGTATAAAGAAGAAAAGACGAGAAACAAGACGGAGTACAGCAAGGCTCTATCACTAAGTCCATTCAAAATGTGACTGTACTACCTCTTGGTTTTAGTTAGTTTCACAAGCTTGATTCTCCCTAGTTATGCCTAGAGGCCTGCAAAGATCCTTACATTTTGCCTTTTAAGGCTTGTACAGGAATTAACTGACTATACTGTTAAAGTTGTACTAATTTTTGGCATCATTACACATTGTTTCTTTACAGAAAATTAGCAAGAGACTATAATCCTGAAAACCTGTAGAGAATAAAGGTTTTTTCACACCATTATGTAAATCAGCTAATTAAAGGTGCAGAAATTATAGATTTGAGAGTGGCAACATCTGCTAAATATGACTTTTTCTCTATATTTTCTTCTTCAAGAATGTTGGGGACGACTGTGTTACATCTTAGAGTTTTTTTGTTCTTCCTTCACATACCTTTGTGTTGCTTGTATTAAATTCACATCTAAACTTCACAAACACAATGTTTAGAGATTTACTTTCTTTCAAATAGAACCTGAGAATACAGAGAAACTGATAATAGCTTCAGGGAGGTCAGGAAACGATCTGTCAGTAAGTATTGGCAAAAACCAAACTGCTGTTAGAACTGAAAGTGGATGCAGGTCATCAAAATGATGCTCTAGACTGTTTGACTAGTTCTCCACTCCCTGTAACAGGAGCTTAACCACATCTCTGAAATGCAGATGACTATTTGGAGATATGCAAAGTTAGGAGTCTGAATCTGTAGCTGGGAGAATTCTCTTAAGGTGTTTGCGTAACGTTCTAACCCATCTCTGGTAATGGCTGTAATGGGTGCTTAGGAATAGACAGATAGATCCTGAGGATATTCTCCCTGTTATCCAGTAATTAAGAGCCATCAGTAGAAATTTCTACTAAAATTTACCTGTCGCCTTTCTTAAATACATCATTAGTAACTACTGCCTTGGTCTACTCTTGCCAACAAAGTCAGACCAACAAATAATTCTTTCAGAATTGCAGTTATTAGCACAGATACATCAACCTGTGTGCAACAGATCCCTTTCTAGATTCTTCCTGATATTAACCCATACAAAAAACCGGGGGATTTTAATATCTGAATCTTTATAATGTATTTTTGTAGCTTAACTTTCAACTAAAACAGTAGCTGCCACACTGAGGGCAGCTTTTCATCTGTTTATCTCTCAAATGACTGTTTTGACTACAGACTAGTACTCTTGAATTTTCCCAGTTTGATACAACAATGCCAGTCTTCATTAAAGATATTAACGTCTTCACAGAAAAAGAGTACTCCCCAATGCATGCCCTTGTTTTATGATGTTTCTTCATTTTCCAGCTGCGTACAGAGGTAATCCAACCAGCTATTTTAAATTCAACAGTTATAAAATCAGAAGCGATGATTTTTTTTCGTGCAGAAAAATGATTCCTAGGAATGTTAAGTGACAAATGTGTATATTTACCTGTTCTCTGAAAGTCTGCAGCCAGAGCTGAATAACTTATACATTTTCAGATTTCATGGAGTTACATGCAAGAACAGGGCTGTAGCTTTTGAAATCCTTTGCATGTGTAATCTCACAGTTGATGCAAATCAGCATTTGCAAACTAAAAATTTCTGAAGCGTGACTTAAAGACAGAAATCTTTTGCTGCAGTGCATGCTTTCACTGTTTTCTACATACATTAATTCACTTTCTGGAAATCCACACTACAGGATAATATAAGTGAAAAAGAGCAGATTAAACAATATATATCCTAAATTCTGGCATTCCTAAATAGCATGATTAATTGTAATTATTTTGCTGTAAATTTGGCAAAAATAGTTAATATACATAGAAATGTCTGCTAGAAAAGCAGGTTAGAAACAAACACATTTGTACACTAAAAAAATGTAGATAAAACATCTGAAGTATGTATAATTACATGTTTATACATAGTGCTCTCTACTTAGTTTAGATTAAGTATTGTGTATGTTAAACTGCAAGCACTGCACTAACTACACATAATAAGAACTTATTCAAATGTTATGGCTCCACCTTTGATAAAATTTTATTGGAAAGCTGCTCATAAAAACTCATAAAAATTTATAATTTCTTGGAATGTAATTTCAAATAACAGCCTATAGTGAATTTTAAAATGTTGAATTAGAAAATGTCTTGTAAAATTAAACTGCTACTTAATGCATAATAATATTTCATTTAAAACTTCCAGCAACATGTTGCGGTAGTATTTAAATAAAGAGGAAAAGTTATTAAAATAGTTCCTCCGTTGCTTTACAATTTTAAAATGAATTGCCTGCTTCTTAAATACGTGAACTATTTTTGCAGAATGTTTAAAACAAAAAGCTAATGGAATACAGCTGTTCAAAGTTAACTAAGCTGAGTCAGTGGTGAAGATGTCCAACTGGCTGAACAGAGAAGTTTGTCTGGAACTCAGGAAAAAAAAAAGAATTTATGACACTAGGTAGAAGGGGCAGGAAACTCAGGAGGACTACAAGGATGTTGCGAGGTTATGAAGGGAGAAAATTAGAAGGGACAAAACTCAACTAGAACTTTTTCTGGATAGTGCCATAAAAGACAAAAAAAAATGTTTCTGTAACTATGTCATCAATGAAAGAGGGTCTAAGGAGAATCTCCATCCTTTAGAGGATGAGGGAGGAAACATTGTGACAAAGGATGAGGAAGAGTTTGAGGCACTTAATTTCTTCTTTACTTAAGGCTTTATATCAAGACCAGTTGTTCTCCAGGTACCTGTACCTTAACCTGCCACTACACACCCGTGTAAAACCTCCCTCTCCAGCTTTCTTGTAGGCCTAATTTAGGTGTTGGAAGACTGCTGCTTGGTCTTCCTAGAGCCTTCTCCAGGCTGAAAAATTCCAGCTCTTTCAGCCTGTTTTCATAGGAGAGGTGCTCCAGCACTCTGCTCATGTTGGTGGCTTCCTCTGAACTTGCTCCAATAGGTCCATGTCATTCTTATGCTGAGGGCCCCAGAGCTGGACACAGTACTCCAGGTGAGGGCTCATCAGAGTGAAGTACGGGGAAAAAAGCAAAGATAAATTTGTAAATTTACAACATTCTCTGTGTTACTTATTACATAAAGATGGAGCATCTGAAGGACAGACACAATGTCCAAAAAAACTCTGATAAGGGTCAAATTCAATAAATGGAATAATTACTCTGATTCACTAACAATTTCTGTTATTCAGTACTATTGTCTGTTTGTCCCTGAATTTGTGTTCATGTAAAGGAGTGTCAGACAAATAGTTTCTGAAAATTTCAAATTAAATAAATTACTATAATACCAACCCTGGAGGGAAGGTTACAGACGCTGAAGGAAGTTTAATCTGAACCAATAGCCAGAGAGAAGGATTCACTCATTTCTTTTTAAACTTAAATGTAGCCTGCAGTTTCTCATATGGCCAGCAGAAACTGTGGGTGGCTGATAAGTATCAGGAAATTCTCTCAGATTGATCTGCTTCTCAGTGTTTTGCAAAAGCAAAAGGATATAAGCACTGAAAAGAGTTTTGTGGTAATTCATTTGTGTGCCCTTTTCAAAGCTAATTAAACACAGAAACTTTCTATATCATCTGTCAACTTGGTTTTATTTATTTATTGCAGAAAATAACCACATCACATATCAAAAGCAACAAATGATAAGAAATAATTCCGTGTTCTATGTACTAAATCTGAAATGCACATTAATGGAGCACCAGCAAGTTTGACAAAATGCCATGGCATAATTATTTTCTAATTAGCTAGTGTAGTCAAACATGTAGGATTTACTGCTACTTACATGACTTTTCATTGTAGAACTCAAAAAAGGAAATGATAATGGCTTCATGCTGTAAAGACAATTCTTTTTGGTTTTGGTTCGTCTGCTTAGATAGCTTCAAAATAACATTGTATGCTGAAGGACCTCATGTTTAGTGTCATTTTTTATTTCATTTTGAACTCTCTCTAGAGTATGAAATACAAAATGACAAAGACACTGAATTGAATAATAAGTGCATGTCACAATTGTGTGTTACTCTGTGCTAGCCAAGATTCTAATGCCAAGTCTTTAGTGTAAATCACATTGATCTATAATTACAAAGAACTGTTAAGCTTTTGTATTCACAGAGTCTTTGGAAATAAATCAATGCATCATACAGAATCAGTATCAAACGTGCAACAGAAAAGTATTTCTGCCTAGAAATATTGTAAACTTAGATTACTCTGAATTTGTAATTATTAAATAAAAATCTGAATTCAGATTTTTTTTAATTTAAAACTAAAAATGAGAAATATTATTTATTTTTCTTTAATAAAAGAAAATTTTTGTAAAAGTCTGTTCAAAGAAAAAATTTTCTGTAGGCTCTTTTGCATTCTGAAAGGAATGATCTAATGAGCTGGATTTTTCAGCTTGAGGAACAAAACCTACAATTTAAACTCAACCGGTTGATACGAGTCAATCTGAAGATAAAAGGCTGGCATTTTGAAAAGTGTCTGTGTTCCCAAACTGAGAGCACACAAGTATGTTGAGAGAATAATATACTCAAATTCTATTGTGACTTTTTAATGGAGATCAGGAAAGAGGTTTCAGATTTCTTCTAACATGGAAGAAAGGAACATTGGAGATGATTTTACCACACTGCGATATCTCTACATTCTGCAGTTCACAGCTCATATTTAGTAGCCCACTAGTCATGAAAAGTGAATTGTTGTATCCAAATAAACAAGGCAATGTAAAAATAAACAGAGTGAAATTATGTGCATTGGAATTTTTTTAAAATGGTAACATCCTGTCCTTAGATAAAAGGCCAAGAGATTCTTAATATCCCCAGCATGACAAGAACTCTAGAGATCTTCTATACCCTGCTATGTCCAACCAAACAGTAGAAGTAACCCCACACAGACAGTTGTGGATCTTCTGATAAATACTCATATGATCCTACTTTATTTAGCTTGATAAGGTCACATCACAATTTAATGCTTAAATACCTATACAATTACAAAGGTAATGTAGACCAGACTCTATTATATGCTACATGAAGACTGTGGGTGAGGAAATTTAACTGTTTGCACTCTGCCATCTGAATGTACCTTATCAAGCAACATTTAACTTATTTTAGGTAACTTAAAGTTGTGCTTTGAATCAAAAAGCAGTGGTATAAAACAGGGTCTGGTGGGTTGAAGATCCAAAACTGATCATTTACATCTTTTTCATTGCATGTATACATGTATGCATATAGTGTCTGCTTCTTTCATTTTCCACTTCTCAAAATTTACATTTTCAGAAAACCATTGTTGAGATTCAGAGTGCATGTTGTATACTACGGAGACCGTGTAAAACAATGTATATTTTCAAAAAAACAAGGGAAATTCCAATTAATAAGGTCACATATCTAGACAAAGATGAACACTTTTCTTCACCATGGCACAGAAACATGGAGTCAGAAGGGGAGTGAAGAGCATGGAAACATTTACAGTGCCTTCTGTGATTTTTCAAGTTGGCAACACTCTCCTATTACAGAACTGACTCTTTCACAAGCATGTTTTCAACAAGACTGGTGTGACTCAGGTCAGGCATTTCTCATTCAGCAATAATAAAAACAGGTCAAGGAGAAGACTTAGAACACTCATACAGAAGAAATGTCATCACCACCACCTCTGTCACTGAGTGATCCATAGGTCTGAGTTCAGTGACCAATTGCATATATCACAGTATTGAAGGATGCATTGCACTTATAAATGGTGTCCACAGACTTTGAAATCCTCCTCTGAAAGTTTGGCTGGTGTAAAGAGGGACTTCAGTCAGAAGATACAAACTGCCTACATTCAATGGAGAAAGATAGCACCTACCTCTTCTACAGTGCCTTTCATCAGCACATCTTAAAGTCCTTAAAGTTGGTTGGGTTTTTTTTCTTCCACCGTGTCCTTATTTCTATATACTTTTTCAGGGGTTATACTCATAATCAAATCTGTGCATTAAGTTTCCTGTAATTCAGAATTTTGAAAATTAATAGATCATTTTAGAAATCCTTCTTCCAAAAGGAAGAAATTTGCCTCACCAGGGTGCAGATGAATTAATTTTCTCACTACGCAGTCTCTAGTCTACCTGCAGACTTATTGATTTACCATTTTGTGTGAAATATTCCTTGCAAAACATCTGGGTGGTTTTAAACCTTAGTATTCTTTATATACTGAAAGATGTACAGACTTCCAAAATGACAGTCCCACTTGTATCTAAAGGAGTTAGACATTTATCCACCAATATTAGCTCCAAACAAAAACCAGATATGATGCTAAAGAAACAGCAGCCCATTAGCTCCAAACAAAAACGAGATATGATGCTAAAGAAACAGCAGTCCATTCACTAGGAAGCCTATGTGTTATAGGCCCTTAGAAGATAAATTTCCATAAGAGAGGCTTTGTGGACTGATTTCTAGAAGGGCAGACCAGAGTTTAATTATACAAACACATGATTTGAAAGATTTTCAAGATGCAGCTATCTACAATTTAATTGTCTAGACTAAGCTTGAGGCCTAGGATGTCTGCATAGACAATGTAGAAACAATTAAAGAGAGCTATCTCCATAGATTTTTGAAGGGAGAAAAACATCACTAAAAATGGAGGCAAAAGGAGCTGCAGATTGTTTTCTGGAGATGCTGTCTTCCCAGAATGATTACAGAGATTAAAAGTCTATCATTTAGGTACCTATATTTAAGTAAAGTAAATCCCATCTTCATTGTCTCAAAACTTTGAAATTTCTCCTCTAACACATCCCCAAAATGTCCACTAAATGTATCCCTCTGTTGATAGCCTTTGAAGTCAGTATTCCACAGCATTGAACCTATCACTTTAATTATACAACTGTACTCTTGAAAGGATATTGGTTTATTACAGTAAAACCCAGTGAGTCGGTGCTAACATTTTTTGAATGCTCTAAATTCTCCATGAACTCAGAACTTTTAAAATCTTGTTTTTAAATACCTCTGAGGCAAACTGCGGAAACCAGACTTCCTACTGTAGAGCTGGTCACTCCTTGACATTCCAAACTCCGAAAATTGTAAATGATAGTTCTGCTATTGAATGTGTTTGCATTTTCCACAGCAGGATAATACATTTTCCTATTTATAAACTCAAAAAATTCTTCAGTACTTACCATAACCTGCCTACACAAGTGAAAGCTTGTTTCTTTGTGCTCACCATGGTGTAGCTCATTTCTTGATGCACAGAGAAGGACATTGTAAATAGCATTTTAACACCCACTTCCCAGTTCATATCGAACAAACAGAATGTATGGCTAGCCCATTTAATGCAGAAAAAGGTGAATAAATACATAGGAACTGTTAGTCATGTCTGTAATCTGCCACATACAGCAACAAGAATCACCATTAGAGTTAAAAAACTGATGTAACAGGGCTTGCTTTAGCTTCACTAACTGTAAAAAAACTGGCCCTGCTGTTATTTCTCCTCCTTTCTATGCTTCCTGCTTTTACCTGCATTACAAAATCAGCACTGTGATCAACACGCTGATTTTGACCAGAGGAGACTTGAGCTGAAGGCACACAAGATGCAAGCTGTGCCTTTCACTCAGTTCTGCTGTGAACACATGATTTACTACAAAACATGTTTCACAGCACCAACCACAGGTAACTCTAGAAGAAAAAATTCTAAGCGAATTGAGAGAGGAAGTGAGATGAAGGTTACGGGATCAGACAAAGCAACCACCTCCACTGCTTAGGATTTAAAAGAGAGAGGGGTAAAATGAAAGAATTGTTTTGTGATGCTTGAGTATCAATTCCAATACTGAAGATAGCTTTAGTTTCAACTAACATTTTAAACTTTTACAGTAAAGAAAAAGAGGAAAACTAGCAGTTGAATTCACATTCTTAATAGCAATTCTCCATGGACTTAAGCAATGGTAGGGTTTAAATGAAATTATGCTTCATATCTAGAAGCTGAGATAATTATTGAAAGCTTAACCTGCATACTGGCCTTGAGCTTGGTCCACTTTCCAGGCCTCACTTTTTTTTGCTGCTGACTTCTTGAAGGAATAACCTATGTTAATTAATTCATATTTATACTCTTCTTGTCAACCAATTATCAGGGTAAATTTTAGTCCCTTTCATTTCCCTTGAACTGAAGAAAATAAAAGCTAAGGCAGTCGGCCCATTGGTAAGCTCTAAGAAAGAGAATCTTAAAACACCTGGTCCAGGAAGATTATAAATTAACTGCAAAAAGGCAGTTGTAAAAAGTTAAAAGAAAAGTGAAATAAAATCATGGTATTATGTAAGCTTTTCTAACCCTGAGAGAGCTGACTCTTTACAAAATAATTTATTTTTTGATATCAAAGCACTTCAATCTCAACTTACTTTTAATAGATGGCTTTAGTGACTGTATTTGTGATGGCAGAAACCTTAGAGAACACATTGCACCAGTGCTGTAGCTCATGAAGAAACAGACGCAGTGTAGTGTATCATGACAGGCTGAAATGGAATTCCAGCCGTGTGAAGGTAAATTTTCCAGCTGTGCTAGCACAGATTGGAATAACTCACTCATGACTGCTGCAGAAGAAAGTGTCAGTCTATATCTCAAACTGTAGCTATCAACCACTTTGTACCACTGCCTGCAGCAGAAAGGGAAAAATTCAAAAGTAACAACGTGAGATTGATGCATTTCTGGGAAGTAACTCGCAGTATTATAATATTTTTTCAATCTTTATTTTTCTATTTAAATATTTTTTTGCTCTGAGTTTATGAACTTTCAGATATTTTTTAAAGTGGCTAAACTACTTTTAGCCACAGTGTTCTTTTCTCCTTTAGAGTGGCTGCTTTGTTACACATATTCAATCTGCTAGTGAAGATAGTTTTACTATCACGAGTAATCAATAAAATTTGTTATGTTAACACATAATTGTAAAATGGGAATAGAACTACAAGAAGAATATATACATGGGAGGATAATGCAGAATGATTGCGGGAGGACCTGGGGTATCACAAAATGGACTCTTAAAAATATCAGTCACTAAATCAAAAATGTATTAGGCTTTCTTTGACTAAGAACAGGTGAATTTTGAGCAAGTGACCGTGCAGAATCAACAACACTGATTTTAACTAAGCACATTTTTTTCCTATTCAACAGTTCAGAAGTCATACCGAGTCTCTCAGGTTTTATTTCTGTGATTAAAATTCATCAGACATCCAGCTCTTTGGCTTGTGCTTACAGGAAATAGGATTTCTAAATTGGTTTCCTATCTAATGCAGGCTTGGAGTAGTTTGGACTTCAAGATCAGACAAATACAAGTCTTTGAACAGGGACATAGGAACCTAAAATGTGCAAAAATATCAAAAGATACATATTAACATCACTGAGTTTAGATAATGCTTCTCTCTTCTTGCTTTATTCCTGGCCTCATAGTATGTTACAATACACAGAATGTGAGACAAAACCTTCAAAAGGAAAATATGGCATAAAAATAAACAAGACAACTGAAGATAGGAAGGATGAAAAATGCCAAAATTCTAATGGGAGTTGGTGTCTGGTCTCACCATCACTGATTTCAGACATAAAAAATCATCAGAAAAAGCAATCCTGTATTAAAGTGGTGAGAAAATAGTTGGAATATAGAAATGATCTCATTAAAAATTTCTTTCTTTTTATATGACAATTTAGTAGTTTCTGTGCCCATAGAAGTGCAAGTATATCAGGGACAGTCTGTAATTATCATCTATACACTTGCTTAGTTGTATGTTTATACCTATAAACCAAAACAGAACATTTTATGGAATGTGAAGGCAAAGGAAAATCTTCCTCTGCTCTTATGCAAGAAATACATAAAGTGCAGACACGACCCTCAGTGCTTCACAGCCGCTCACACTTCTCTCCTTATTACATACACATCTGGGTGTTTTATGTGACTCAGTGAAAACTTACTGTACCTTGGTGTTTCATATCTTTCAGTTTGCCCGAAATGAAAGGAAAATGCCTCTTCAGGTGATACTGTGCCTTTTGTGCTCTCATCCTTTTTCCAGCAAACATTTCACATACCACTAATCTCATAATTTCTGACTTTTGTCTGGTCTCATAGTGACTTTCTGTAGGAGTTTAAATCCTCTCAGAAAAACTGTGCAGCCACTCAAAAATATCACTCCTTCCTGAGCCAATCAAACCTTTCAAACACCTAGAAAAGGCCCTGGAACAACTAACTACTAAACCTCTAAAAACTGGAGTCCATACCTATCTCTGCAATAGCATTTAAAGTCATTGAACTGTGTCTGTTTAAACAACATTTATTTCAGTGAAAATCTTCATTAACTGTTTGGCAAATTCACTCAACTTCTGCCAGCTGCGGGACTGGATAGAAAATAAACTCTAATTGGACTTTGAGGTAGCAAATTTGACACTCTACAGAAAAAGAACTATCTGAAAATTTGCAGCTGGGGTTTAGGTTTGTTTTGGTTTTCTTAATTTTGATACTTCTTTCACCACAGATGTCAAAATCTTACGAGGCTTTGAAACAGATGAAAAATTATTTATTCCAGACCCAACCAGCTTTTCACCAGCTGTAGAAAAGTCAAACTGGGTGGAAGAGGAGATACTCATTTTAGTATTTCTCTATTTAAATTTGACTCAAGCATCCATGACAAATATTAGGCTCCATTCACAGACTATTTATAAAAAGCAGAAGGGAAATTAAACTGAACTGCCAGAAAGAAGGTTCATGCCTGCAGAACTCAAAGCAGTTATTTAAGAGTGATTTACAGCACCTGGTGACAGCAAAAGTGAATAACCATGTCCTGTCTCACTCCTTTGTACTGCTATGCATTATCATGCCACATGAAAACAAACACTGCAGAGAAGGAAACAGTTCTCGAAAGTCTGGCCACAGGTTCAGTTACACAGAATTGGTGTAACTACTGTGCACCCAGGTTAAAGTAGCCTGGCCGTCTCGGAAGAGGAAACATTAGGAAACCTAATGTTCCTGATGAGATGCTGCAAATCCGCCCCCTAAAGCAAAAAACCCAACCAACCAACCAAAAAAAACCCAAGCAAAACAAAAAAACCTACAAAAAAAACCCCAAACCAAACCAAAACCCCTGAAAAGCAAAAAGTCCTATGTGACTGTAAGAAAACTTGTAGGAAAATGAGCTGGATGTAAATACATATTCTTGCACACAAGACATGTAGAATTTGTACAACAACAATAACAAGGAACTAAAATATTTATAAGACTCCCAGATGCCATGAGTTTCTAGAGCTGAAACACACTTTTATATACTCCTGATAATCCTTGCTGCTCTCTTCTCTGCTTTTTTAATGTTTCATCATGACCCTCCTGAAATGGCAGTAATGACACCGGAGTGGAAGATTCAGCATATATATTCAATACATATACTCGCTCTAATGTGTAATGCCGTGGCACAATAATGTTTTCCTGGTTTAATTTTTGTCTTTGGTTTATTTTGACAAAATTTATCACTCTTTGAGTGCATTTCAGAGGATTCCCACACTGATGCCAAGATCTCTTACATGGAAATAACCTGTTTGGAAAATAATGCCAAGTATACAGAGTAATCTGGAGATCATTATTCTTTATCTGGCCTACTTTGTCCAGTTTGGTCCTCCTCAGTAGAATGTGTTGACATAGTGTGGTGTGAGTGCAGCAAAGGACCACCAAGATGACTAAGCCATTGTAGCACATAGCGTGTGAGGAGAGGCTGGGACAACTGGGTTCATTCAGTCTAAAAAAGAGAGGATGAAAAGAGGTCTGGTTACTATCTATGTCTGATGTGAAAACATTGAGAGAATGAAAACAGACTTTTCCTGAAGGCTCATGGTGACAGGAAAAAAGACTGTGGGCACAAAATCTACTGAAGGAAATTCCAGGCAAATGTTAGGAAAAACTTTTAAATTATTGGAATAGGTTCCCCAGAGACATTATATAATCTGCATCCTTGGACACGTGTTCTAAACACAATACTGAGAAAAGTCATCTACCTGGTCCTTCTTTTAGCAGGTCAGTGGGCTAAATGACTCTCATACATCCCTCCCAACCAAAATTGTTTTATGACTCTTTGATTCAGGTAAGGGTAATTCTCTGTTTAGCTATTCTGCAATGTTAGGAAATATTCGCAGCTTTTTCTATTCTTTTGACTGAAGGATGAATTTCAGTGAAATGGAGATAGGGTCACCTTCACAGCAATGTCCAATACAGAATTATTACTGCATTCAGTCTGCTAAAGGCAAAGTACAGGGAGAGGTAAAGAGAAGCATAGTTTGCATCTAATTAGTTGATTACAAGTATTTTTTAATATACGAATATGATTTATTTATTTTGTTGTCTTTCTGGAACAAAATAATCTGTTCTGGATGCAGTATGCACTTCAACACATTCACAAGAAAAAATGGTACTGTTTTGTCCATAATGTTTATATTTTTCTAACCCAAACTAACATCAAGTTTTTCTCATTACGGCAGTCATTTTGCAATCGTGTCATAACCCCTCTGAACAGTTTTTCTCTCAATGGCTCAGTCGTACCTTTTCACATATGTCATAACAATGTTTGTGTTGTTCTCTAATGAGCCAGATCAAGGAAGCTAAAGCCAAATCAAGATGAAAACCCAACAGTTTGCAGCCAGGTTATTTGCATGAACTGGATCACTGCATGGGAACAAGAAGCAGATTTTGGGAGAAAAAGTGACACCCCTTCACGTCTTATTAAAGCAATGACAGAGGTGGTCCTGATGATACCATACATTAGTAATGTCAGAACCTAGCATGATACTTAGTCAGGAGAAAACTTTTTTACTGCTGTATTGTATTTCTTGCTTCAGAGAGAGGAATAGCTGGAGTTATAATAATCCCTAAGCAACATGGTGGAGGCTAATTTCTGATAAAGAATCTGACTTTTGTACACTGCTCACTTTCTCCTTTCCTCCTTTTTTTTTCCCTGATGTTTGAATCTTCTCCATGTATTTAGCTTGATTGCACAATCAGCATTCTGAAAAATCCCATTTTCTCTCTCTATTCCCTTTCATCTTTTTACTGTCCATAAATAGAGGCAAGCCAGGAAGGGGAGATAAGTATATATCTATAATTGTAACAGTATAAAAACAACCCTTGAAACATATTAATCACTGACTAATCTTCCATACTAATTTATCCCACTTGTCTGACAGCAGCTCTTTCCTCCTCTGATCTTTCCTATTCTGAGACCAAGACTTCATGATCATATTCCTGACTAGCGGATGCAGCAAATTGATATTATCATTTGACTACAGCTTCCTGTTTCCCCTTATATGACAACTGTCAACTTTCTGCACAGTCAGGAAAATATAAATTCCCATTTGGGAAAGGAGAAGAGAGGAGAAGAGAGTATTTTTCCTAAATGTGTTAACAATGTGAAAATGAATTTTTTTGCACTGTTTTTATATATATTGTGAGAAGCACAAGAAAGAGACAAAGGAGACATAAGTGAGGTAGGATAGAAAAAGATCAAGTCTTGAACCTGAATATTCTCCCCTTTAACACAGCTAAGAACACAAAAGACCAAATCCTAGGACCCCTATGCCCAGTCTTACTTCCTGCAATGAGACTTTCAGCCAAATAAAATTTGGTGGAACTAAGGAAATCAGTACTTGATCGTAAATGAAGAAATGATTCAACATCAAAAAATAAGTTCTGACTATCTGCCACTTATCCTGAACCTATATTAAGCAAATGAGTCAAGGTTAGTTACTAACAAGTGTCAATAATAGATGCAAGTACCTGGCATAGCCAGCCCTTAGTTTCTAAGTTACCTTCCTCCTTTACTTTGGAATCAGGGAAGCATTTATCCTACAGACTTTCTACTTGGTAGCTTCAGAAACAAAAGAAAAGATTGTGTGACCCACTGTTCTCTACAATGGCCTATAAGTCAAATGGATTTGACCCTTCTCCACTGCTTTTTGGTTTGTTGTTCATTCATCTTGGTTGTCAGGGCTCTGTATTTCTTGGTGATGATGTGAAATGTGAAAATGCATCCTCTTCTGTGGCTACTTTTTATTTTCTAAAGGATAAAAATAGATTGACTCTCCAAACTCTTCCAGAAGAAAAGAAATAGAAAAGAACAAAATGATCTGCTGAGCTTCATCAACAGGATATGCTTTTCCCATTGCCTCCCTCCCAAAATGCCTAGAAAAATAGTGAAAAAATAATTTAACAAAAAATTAATGCGTTCCATTTTCTAGTATTGTGCACTGATTCAGTTTTGTTTTTTTTTTTACTTCAGGTTATTAAAATGCTAAAGGAAAATATATTACTATACCGTATATATTTTAAAGTAAACTCTTGCCTTTGGTCATTTTGCGTACGACCTTTCCATATTGACTTTTTCAATAATAAATTTGTTCTACTGTGTTATTTCCCTCTTAAAAGTAGTTCATTGAACAGTTTCAGCTCCACTCCAGTAACTCAGGATACTGGCATTGGTTTGTATATTTTTCTGATGAGGAGAAATATGAAATAATAGACATTATCATTTCTCAGTACTTCCTGTCTGGAGGCACAAGTCTGATTTGTTACTTCTGAAAAAGTGTTTAAGAAAATATAGCATGTGATGTGTTAAATACAGCATGTGATGTGTTAAATATACTTCAGTATGTATTTAAAGAAAAATAGTTGGCAGATGCTGGAATTTCGTTCAGAAGAGTAGCATGAATTTTTTACTCAGAAAAGAAAAATATCTTGGTAGTCAGCTGTACAGAGTTAATAGACCAAATTATAGCCTCATTTAAGCTATTATAAATCCATAGCCGCTGCTAGTGAATTTAAATTTAGACTAAGCTTAACGACAGGAAAATTTGGGTAATACAGCAAGGGGAGATGCAGTTCACATGCTAATCAACAGAGCAGGGAGATTTTGATGTCAACTGGTTACGTGAAAAAGATGACATCTATAAAGGACTGGAACTGGGGCAGGACAGGCTACCAGCTCAAGATCCAAGGTATGTACACATATCCAGCTTTTGAGGGGATACTTATGAAGTGGGAAGGCACTGCTCATCTGCTCTGGGTGTGCATTGTGGAAATCTCTTCTTACTCCCTTCTTCCCCAGTTTTATGGTCACATTTCTGGGTAGCTACAATTTTTGAACCATCCAAATTTTCTTGAAATAAAGAAAACAGCTCTCACTCAGTTAACCTACAGACAAAGTGTTGATTAACTTTCCACCTAGTCTTTACTCTAGTGTCTACTTTTAGCAGCTGATTTTATGCAGATGCTTAAGTAGCTGTCTGACATATCTCACCATAACATAAATGAGTTTCTCTACTTCATGTCTCATAACATGAAATACATCAAATGCATGTTTCCTTGTTCTGTCATTGCTGATTTTAACACTTTCTTTACAGAAAAAGGAAAGTGTGAAAATAAAGGTAGTCTTTGTAATAGGAGTATCAGATACATACATTCACATCCACATCCAAACTAAAGAATGCAAGAGAGAGAGGTAAAAAATAAAAAACCTCATTTAAACTGTAAAGGCAATGATATTCCTTTTATATGGATATCATTAATTTTCAATGTCTTCTGCCAGTTCAACAGGCACAAGGCAAAACCACATCAATCTTTTTTTCTGTCTTTTTCAGTCAGGTGAGTTCACAAGTTTCACAAGCTCATTTTCAGATGGAACAGGTGGGTGTACAAACACTGTGTAAACAACAAATTCTTGGCAAGGCTGTCTATTACCATTATCTCTTCTAGACACCAGACAGAGGAAAACCAGCTCCAGCTTCTCTTAGTGCCAGACACCTGTTCATTTTTCTTCCATTGCATCTGCTTCACCTTCTGCTGCTCTATCAATTGCTCTTGGGCTGTGGCATAACTCTCGTCAGCAGAAACCATTCCAGAGGGTCTGGAATTTCTCTGGGTTTGCAATCAAATGTACCTGTGTCATAAGAATGATCTTCAACTAAAGAGTCATAATAAGAAGACGCCCAAGGAGAAAAGTCTTACTGACTTTCTAGAAGCAACGCTGTTAATCATATTGTAACAAATCAGAACCCTAAGCCAGACAGAGAGCTGAGAGTACATTCTACTAGTAACAAAAGATTTTATGGAATATTTAGAATTCCATGTAGAGAACAGCTTCTAATTGGACAGAAAGAAAAAGACCTGGACAGCTGGAGTAAAGTAATTGTTCTGCCTTGTCGCTTGGTTGTTGACGCAGGCAATGCACACACATTAATGGCAGGAAGTTCTGTGGTTCTGAATTGCTATATATTCCCTTCAGAAAAACAGTTCTATTTCTAATTTATCAGTCTGGTGGCAGAATCCCAAATCTTATCTTAGTTAAGATGATTCCACAAATCTCAGATTTTGACCAGATGGTGACAACTTGATGAGGCTATGTTGGAGTTGGGGAAAAGGAAGTTAGTATTTCAGTTTTGTTCTTTACAAATGTACAACATGACATAATTATGTGCTCGACTTATTAATGAAGACATCCCATCAAGTTGGCATTTTTGCACAATTTTAAAGTGGTTGCTTAAATAATTTCAGTGAAATTGCCTCAAACATGGAATCAAGATCTCTACTTCAGGTTTACTGATAGTTAACATTTCCCAAGCTACACAACACAGCTATAAAGATTATTTTGTTAATCAGTTGGGGAGGGGGGGTTTCAATCAATGTTAATTAATTTCTGCCAGTATATGATGGACAATTACTTCTTGATTTAAGTAAAAAGAACTCCTTCATACAAAAGAAAGACTAATCATGTCATTCTTGAGGTAACTACCATTCAAATATTTAACAAAATCTGGTATGTTATTAGGGTACTTAAAAATGGGTATAAAACTGGACATAAATTTGCCTGTTCTCATTCAAACTATGCTTTACATCAGCCTAAAAGCAACCTAATGTGTTCAGTAAAATGCCTTTTCAAAAATGGCTCTACCTGTTTAATAAAGGTATGACAATTAAGCTTGTCTATTTGTTCTGTTCTGCAAGAGGACATGATTTTATTTCCATGAAATCTTTCATATTTTGGTGTGTTTTAAGCTGTTTTAAAACAGTTCTTAACTACTGATTGCATCAGCTCTCTAGAAGAAAGAACTTCCATGTAATTTTGTACTTGATATAATGGAAATTTTATCATGCTTGTGTTTTTGGTTTTTTTCTATGCAGTGAGATGCTCTTTAAAAATCTATCTATTTTTAATTTTCCTTTCTCCTGGGTTCTTGTGGCTGTACAGCTGTTGGACTGATAGCTTCTTTTTTTAAACTGACTGTTGTTTGATTTTTTTTAATAAAAAAAGACCAAAATCTTCCAGCTTCATTTTTCTCATTTAAATTTGCCTAAGTATATTCAAGCCCACCACAGAAAAGTAACCCACCACCATAAAATAAAAGCCAATACAAAAACAGGATGAGTGAAAACCAGCAATCCTTAATAGAGCAACTGGACCCACTCTATCTTGTGCCTCAAGAGCCACTATTCCATCTGTAAGTGTCCAAGTAGGAGCCACTGCAGTGCCAAGTAAAGACACTGGGCACCATATCCAAATACACAATATTCAGTGCTTACTTTCCCTCCATCCTTTTGCTTTTCTGCCACCTTTCCTAAGCACCTTTACTCTGCAGTGTAGGCAATCTGGAGGAGAGAAAGCTTACTTCTAGTTCTGAGGTACCAAGTACAAGTCCCTGGACAGGTGGGCATAGCAGGGCAGGGTGTGAATTCGTTACACGAACATAGAGTGAGAAGCACAATTGTATAATAGAGCAAAGCAAAGTGAAGCAAAGCAGAAGAAAACAAAAATAGCCCAAATTCCCAAAAGTATTCCAAATAGCCTCGTTTTTCTCATTTGTAGACCATTTTTATTTCCCTTCTTGTATATGTATCCATCAGGGGAAAAAAAGAGTTTTCTGAAGGTAAAATCTATAGTGTTTGTTCAGCATTAGCTGAATTATGAGTTATGACTGTCATAACAATAATTAAGATCATAAAGATCCAGTGCTGGGCTGGCACAACGTTCATGAACTGCACAAGGCTTACAGGATGTCTATTTGTGATGCAGGAGGTTTTAAGTAAATATTTAAAGAGTGAATTAAAGACGTAGAACAGCCTTAATCTTGGCATTTCTAGATTTTCAGATTTTTAAATTTCCAAACTTCACAATGTTTTTTAACAAGCTTTGTGGTTTTCTGTACAATATTTAGCAGCTCTAGTATCTCTGGAAATAATTTCATTAACATTGCTTTATCTAAGTGTTGGAACAACCAGATGGTAAAAAATCCTAGACAATAAAAGACATAAAGCTTGGTCTTCATTGTAGAAATCTTTTATTTTCAGAGGAATTTCAAAATTTGCAGTAAAATAAGAAAAAAACTGGATAATATCTATCAAATTAAAAATATAAATTAAGAAGAGCATACACAGAGAGCTCCAGTCTTGCTTGTATTCAAAACTTGACTGGCCATGGTTGAGCGACCTAGTCCATGTTAGTCTGCTTGAAGTCAGAACCTGAACCAGATGAGATATATTATTCTTTATGACTGTGAAATAGATTTTTCCCTAACAAACAACTTGTATCCAGTCACTGTTTGTGAATACACTTAGGTAGAGAAGACCAACATTTAAATATCTTTACTAGATACTTAAAATATCATTTTGATGGATGTTTCCACAAGTCTTAAAGATAAATCCATGTTTCTAAACTTTCTATTTCATAACTACTTCATAATTACAATGCAATGATGATTTACATTGATTTTCTTCCCTTTCCAAGGAACACAACAGACTAAGAATACTGGACTATGAGGACTGAGCCATTCCACTCTGTGAACAAAGATGTTAAAAATAAACACACAGAGCAAAACACTTCATGTTGAGGACTCAATGTGCATGCTGTACAAATTTTAGGGGATTCTAGTTCAGACTACTTCTAGTCTGACCTTGTAAACGGAATGCTCCTTACCAGTTGTACTGCTTGCAGTGCACCTTGAGATCAGACCTTCCCATTTCTTTTCATCCAAAACCAGCTCATGCTCACAAAAATACAGTGAGCAGAGGTATCAGGACATTCATTTCGGAAGGACATGCCTACTCTGACCTAACACAGAAACACAGATGTAACCAGAAGCTATGCAAGCATCGTTAGTATGGAACTTTGCCCAAGTAACAGCCCCTACAATCAGGGAGCTTTATTAGTGTAGGTTCTGGCTCAACACTATGCTAATCACATCCTCCTGGCTTCTGGCCAGCACAAAGTGCAGGCAGAGGTCATTTGCCTCTGCCTACAAAGTACCACATAAACATTACCTAAATATGCATTTGTCCTTCATAAGGCACAATTATGTTTATTGCATTACTTTTGCAAGAGTTTAGTACTGCCTGGAGGATGCCGCTTCAATTTTACAGCAACTTTAAAAGGTTTAAATGTATTTTTTTGTCCTGCATTAAAATTGAATTCATTTAAACATCTGTTTTCAGTTTGAAAAGAGGAGATGACAGATCTGAATGATACAGATTATCTGTGTGAGTTAAATCTGGAATGTGGGTGTCAAAGGTCCCTGTTCTCCTCTGTGAAGATCTGCCTTGCTGATTAGACAGAGACATTTCTTGAACTTGACCCTTCTATACTTCACCCCAAACTCTAAGCAGACAGTAGTTTGTAGGATTTGCTATTTCTCTGTATACCCAAAAATCTTACTAAGAAGTTACTGAAATGTTAAATTGCAGTGAAATTCATAGCATAATTAATGAAAGTAATTGGTATAAATTTTCCCAATCAGTTTTAAAAGAAGCCACCCTTAATAGGCAACCTACTGTTTTAATGCACTGTCCAAAACTATCTCCAAAAAGCTGAGTAGAGTACTGCTCTGTCTTCATTAACAGACAGCATATGTTGCCAGTCAATGTTTTCGTAGCTCCCTTGAGTGGTTCTGTTGAGTCAGATTTCACTGATAATTGCTTTAATAAAATCTATTTTAACATAAAGGGCTTGATTTCAGAGGTGGCCTACATTTATTTGTGTTGTGCCTTATACAGGCAAATATATGTACAGGCACTCAAAGCACTAATGGGACTGCCCTCCTGGTTAAACAGATGCGTAAGTGCTTTATTGGGTCAAGGTCCAATATCTAGATATACAGGTAAAAGATTTTAAATGTGTTTAAATTCTGTATGTGAACAAAAGAAGGAATGACTACCTGAATTTTCAGAAAATAACTGTAGTCATGTCCACCAGCGTACAAGGACTAAGCATGTACCTATAGATAGAGTCTACACTTCAATACTGACATAATTTCTCAGCTCTGTATATTCACCATCTGCAGCACTGTGGTAGATAAAAAGAATTTAAATGAACTCTGACTGAGCTTCTGATATGCCAGTAACACAAGAATTAACTGTTCCCACATAGACTATTCACACCTGTGGCATGCTGAGCTCTCATTGGATATAATGTGAGAAGAAAAATAAAGGATTTTAAGTGTCTGTGACTGTTGAGCCTGATGAATAAATAAACTTTTAATCTTTCTTTCTGTTAACAGCTGAAAAATTAAAAACAAGAAGCCTAAAACACAGACATAAAAGACCAGTTATTAAATCCGTTATCCTAATGTGAATATAAATTTTGTTTAGGAGCGAAGAGGGAATCTTAACAGCAAATTGAAATCTCTCTGTCAGCTGACTTCTTTTTCTGGTGAATTGACCACAGTTTTCTGTTGCCCTTACTTGTCCCCATCGTGACCTGAAGACAGCCTTCCCATCAAAACCTGCAGTCAACAGATGGAGGAAAATAGTTTCAGTCTTCTGTCCAAAACTTTTGACATCACGGGATAAAACAGGGAAACTGCATGAAATCAAATGTTCCTGAGACAGTGTACAGAAGAAAAAAGAGAGATATCTCAAGACCCTTACTGAAGTTGGGCAGTACAGGCCCTAATGACTTTCCTTGTAGAGAGCCTGAGGTAAAGAAGTGATCATGGGAGAATGAATCTGGCCAGGAAGGAAGAATCAAGATTGCAGCTAAGATGTGGAAACATGTATTTTCTTTTTGTGATTCAACATACTGCAGGAGCTTTATTGCATTTTGGTGAGGCAATCATAAAGGAACACCCAATGCATCCTCTCTAATCTGCTGTCGGTTGCCTGGGGAGAGAACACACCGTGATTTACAATCCACAGACTTCATGGACAGAATGAAGACCTTGATTTTAAAAATCTCTTTCCTCCAACAGTATTTTAAAGCCACATACACTTCACATAAACAGGTTTGTTCCAGAAGAAAGCCTTCTGTTAACTGCAGAGGCTTTATTTTCATAGTTAAAAAGTGTAAATAGCTCATTTATGTTATTGCTTACTTCATCCCTCCCCGCCGTTCACAGATTACTGCCTTTCCCCTTTTCCTACTCTCCTCTCCTCTCTTGGTGTACCCTCTGCTAGCCAAATAGAGCTAAATAACCTGTTCCATGCCAAGCAACCCCTTTGGTGAGCATATTGTTGGTCGGTAATTTGTTCAGAAGTGGGGGATTGCTGAGTCCCTTTCAAGCAAACTGCATGAAAATCTTCACAAATGAGCCTATGCCATTAGTAATAAGAGCGCTAAGGGAGCCATTGTAGTGACTGAATGAATATTATGGATCACTCTCTGTAATTTAATTCTGGAACTGGGAATATTATGTAGTGTGTGAAGAGCTGAAGTACTGCCCCACCACCCCCACCTCTCTTGCTCACACTCACACACCGAAGGAAATTGATGGGAGAAATATTCTTGCAGCACTGAATACATATGCACATTGGCATTTATGATAACGTGCGCTCCCTGTGGGGTGAAGAACGTGTCTTAGAGGAAATTAGAACAGCCTGACACTGGTGCAGTCTCCCACCCTGCCATACAGGTCATGATTGACAAGGGCCCTTGTAAATAGAGAATTCAAGGAGGAGGTTTTTCAAATTACATATAAGATGGCTGAAATGACATTTAAAATGCCAATTTAAGCAAGAATGAGTTTTATGAATTATTCCCTTCATAATGTGTCTTTGCACCTTTGCTGCATTTCCAGGACACTCATTGCAAGCCTCATCCAGTGGCTCATTTAAGAAAATATGGGGAACTAGAGTATTTTATATATATATAATAGATTTGCATACATAAGAACAGTTATTTACAAAGTACTGAACTGCAAAACAAATTTACATTAATATTGGATTAAATCTTTTCAGAATGCCTTTATAGGTAAATGTAACTTGCAAAGGGGAGAGCTACAATACAAAAGAGAAAATGTCATTCCATATAACTATAAAACTGACCTGGAGAACTTCTCAGTGTTGAAATGGAAGGTTTCCTAAACTATGAAATGATAGCAGAAGAAAATAAAAACTATAAGAACAAATGGGATTAATTCCAGCAAAGATGTCAGATATTCTGTGTGAGAAAGTTAATCTCCCCTGGACTGACAACATTTTTTGTTTGTTGTATTTGCAGTCAGAGCAAATAAAGCCAGTTTTGATTTGTGGTAGAGATCAGTTACCTCATTCATAAGAACAAAAAATATCCTGCATCGACATTTGCATAGAACACAATGAATCAATATCAAATTTGGAGGGCATATGTTACAGCTATCATAGCAGTTATGCCTCAAAAGGTGATTTTTCTATTGTGTGCACACAGATTTAGAATTCTAATGTAACTATCTCAGAGTACAGGTTTCTCTTCACTTGTCCCACTGGACAAACACTTGTTTAAGGGATGCAAATCAGAACTATAGCAATATGGAGACTAGCAATTTTGTTTGGAATAAATTACCTATTAGTAGGCCTAATTTTTTTTCTTTTGAAAGAATTGTATTGAATACCCCTTGATAAAATAGCTTTTGGAAAAAATTTTTTCAAATTAGGAGTCTGTTTCATGTTGAAAGACCTTAGATGGTATGGTCTTCAACACAGTGAGTCTAAGACAAGTCCCAATAAAACTTATTTTGCTCATGTCTTTTCTCCTGCAAAATTAATATGTGTCATAAATGATGTGAGACAGCTCAGATTTAGGTACTTTAGTGATAAAGTTATTTGAAGGAAAGAAAACATGTAAGCTCTGTTTGAAAAATTTGAATGCAGCCCAAAAGAACGTCCTCAGAGCCACCATGGAGCTGGCTGGTCTTCACAACATTTGGTCTGGTCCCTCAGTCCCTGTGATGTGATCTGGACTGTAAGATCCTCCAGAGTTTCTTTCCTGACCTTCTCTCTCTTATTCTTGATGCAGCTGGCATGTTCTGCTCCACAGCTGCCTTTGCTCTGATTCCCCATAGCAAGCTGACACTTGCACAGAGTAAAGAAAACAGAGGAAAGTCACTGAAATGAGATGGGCCTGACAGCTTCAGAAGGAACAGCCAAAGAGCATGATTGGAGAGGTTCTTGCCATCTACATCAGGCAAGCATTTTGGATGCAAAGGCAAGGGGCAGACAGAAGCTGTCAGCTTATACACACAGGCATTTGAGATTAGTAACTCATTTGCTTGCTGTTTTCACTTTAAAAGCTCTTCATGTCAAGTTTTGACAGTACTTTTGAAAGCACTTTAGAAACCACTTCTGTATTTCAGCCTTCCTACCCTCCTCACTACAGTGAACAGAAAGATCTGATCCTTATAAAATAAAGACACGGGACAATGTGATCCACTTAAGATATGCAAGAAGTGACTTCTGACTAAGACAAGGTTAGCACGACTCTCTCATGGCTGGTTGGAAGGACTTTTCACTTTACTGTGTGTCTTTTGACCAGGATCAAGGATGCTGTCTGGTATTAAGTCTAATCACTAAAAACAGACATGGCATAAACTGGCTATGTTATCACTAGTATCTGGAACTAACTCATTTTTTACTTGTTAATATTGCAAGATTCATAAATTGAATCCTGTTTCATTATAAACATACCTATTTTTTGTCTTAATTAAAGCACAATTATATTTTTGCAACATTTGGAATAACACAAATAGAAGATTATTATAATTATTTGTTTTAGTATTATTTTTGCTCTGGCTATACTGTACACATTTTTCCAAAGGATTTCTACAGATTACTTTATTGATTATTATTTTAATCTTAACTTTTTGCCCAGAGGCCCAGATTAAGATCAGAGATTTCTCATGATAGACACGCTATGATCACATGTGAAAATGCAATTCTCTTCTCAAAGGGAACGGTGTAGAGACATAGGTAAGTAAGGGAAAAAAGGGTAATATTCAACCTGCTTTCATGAGCATTTTTTCAGATAATTTTATTTTTCAGATCTTAAAGTAAATATCAACTCTTTAATTTATTCCTCTGGATAACATTTATTAGCTGATTTTTTTTTCTCATGGGCATTTTTTTCAGGATGAATCATCCTTTTTCAGAGTAAAATAAGAGCTTTTGCTTTATTTCTCGTGGAATTTTTCCAGTTACTACTTTATAAGATAAATTCAGTTCCAAGAATAATATCATTTTGTACACTGACTTGGTTCTATAAAAAGCAGATTGGGAAGTGCAAACATATTGTAAATCAAGAATCTACATATTTTTTTTCCCTAATTGTTTGGAAGCAGGAGCCTGAACTTTTACATTTTGTTGCAGGTAAATGGGGGGAGTGCTAGAAAGTTAAAATGTGCACTTTCTGCTAACATTTATCTGTAGAAAGAAAAAGTGGAACAGCTGTGTATTTTTTCTGGCTCAGAATTTCTCTGAGGCAGGGGATGCTACAAGGAGGAGAAAAATCTGGAAGTGGTAGCTCCAAAAAACTGTACTGCAAATGAAGTCGTGTATAACAAGACAGGCAATACAAGAAACATGAAGAATGAAATCTAAAATATAAGGGTGGTGACAGAAGAGTATTGAAGGTGTCATCCTAAGTCTGACAGAAAGTGAGCATTTGGGCCAAGTGCTAAGTGAAAAAGGATTTGGAGCTCTGAAAAGGAAACTGCTCCCAGTTTAACCAGAAGGTAGTCTGGACTTAGAAAGATCTTAAAAAAAAAAAAAAATAGAAGTATTTTGAAGATCACATTTAACTGTCCCCAAAATGGCTCACGTGTTAACTTCCCATATCAAGAAGACATAAAAGGACATGAAAGTGTCATAAAGTTATATTTGTACTCTGTCAAGTTACTTTGGTTTATTTCCCATTACAATATAATAGTGGAAATTCCAATACAATTTGTCATCATTAGATTCTAGAACACTTCAAGTTACAGCATATCATGGCAATATTTTGCATGTCTTCATCTCAAGAAAGGATTATCTTTATGCTCACTCTTCACTACACTAAGAAATAAGATAACTTAAAAAATCCAAAACTGTGTTCCATTTAGATCATTAAACAAAAGCATTGCCTATTGGATAAATACTATAACCTAATTTATATCTGAAGTGTTTGAGCAAAATCTGTGAAAGCTCAATCCATTCCATCTAATTGCTAGTTAAGGTAGTAATTGTATGCTATTTGGCCAAGCCCCACAGATTTGCTTGGTATGCTTTTTAGTCACACTTTAGTAACTTACTCTTCCATTGATTTTCTTGCCTTCTGCTTTCCTCTTAGGTGAGTGGTTTGGGAAAATTTTTGGACAGCCTGCTAAATTCTTTTTCTTGTATTCCTCTACTTGTGCATCAGCTGGTTATCTTTCCTGGATTTTGCTAATCTTTTTTTTTTTTTTCAGTAGGAGACAGTAATATTCTCTTTCCAGTCTTTTGTCTGAAACATGTTTACTCATTTTAAAATTCTTTTGTAAAAAAAGATTTTATAAAACTTTTATAATTTTATAATTGTAAAAGTATTTTATAAGAGCATAGATATAACCATATTTATTCAGAACAAAGGCTAACCTACTATACTATACCTTCCTGTGGCCAACTACTAAGAAATAAGAGAAAAAAGTGGGGAAACAATGTGCACAATTTATCTGTTCAGCTTCAACTCAATGAGTTCCATAGCTTAACTGCTTGATTAGGTGCACTTTAAATCTACTAACTCCACCTGATGCCCTTTATTTCTCAAATTGTTCCCCTTCTTAATCTTCTTCATGCTCCTTCCCATATTGCAACCTGTTTCATATTCCCCTCAGCTGTCTGTTGTTCAAACTAAAGATGATAGGTCAGTTAACCTCTCCACTCATGGAGAGAGATTAAATCAATCTCATCACTTAATTACCTTTGTTGACTTTCCTTTCACCTTTTGCAGTTCTACCACTTTCTTTTTTTTAATTGGAAGAATGATAGTTTACTGTATTGAGAATGTTTGAATGTTTATGAGACAGTTGTGGTTTTGTTTTTGTTCTCTAATCTTTCCCTATTAATCCAAATTATATATATATATAATTTAACTACTGTTGAGAAGTGAGAGGAATACAAGGTATCTTTTTGGTGTGTAAATCAGTAAGGAACAGTACACCGTGCACTCTAATTGTTCCAGGGGATCCACCTAATTTTAGACTTCTCCAGGACCCACTACCAAATACTCTCTTGATTCATATTATTTTGTGCTGTTTGTCTTTGTTTTAAAGGTCATTTGTGAAATATGTTATTAGAACCCATGTAAAAGCTATGGAAATCACTGGAACAGTAAATTACTTGGAATCAGGCCCTTATATTTTAATAAGAAAATCAGGTATTTTATCATGACCACACTGAGTGAAGTCGAGGCTGACTTACTTCACCCTGCAGTACTCCAGTTCTGAAAGTCAGATTTGACATACAGGTAAGTAGGACTGCCACAGTGAATACAAAAGATGATAGAAAAATTGCAGTATTGGAAAACTTAAGTTATGACTACAGTATATTTATATATATATATAAGGAATAGCTACTGAACTACTGCCAGAAATGGCTGCAACCCAAAATATTGAAAAACATACTGTATTAAGGAACATATGATTGGCACTCATTTTTTAAAGCTAAATTCTGGTGGTGCCTCTTTGCTAGCCTCACTGCCACTGACTGATTTCAAATAAAACAACAACCTAAAAATATACCATTCTTTAATTTAATTTCCAAGCAATTTGTTTCTTGCTGCTCAAACTTTCACAATTTAGCTCTGCCAGAATTTTTCATAGTTTTCTGAATCTCAGACGAGTTTCTTAATTCTCATCTAATCTTGCCTCCATGTCTCCCAGGTGTTGTTGCCTTATTTATCTTCCTTTTCACTGAAGCGGCGCAACCAGGAACTGTCACACCCACCAATAAATCTAGCCATAATTGTGAAGTGTTAAAACCCCTGGAACATAACTTCTTGCCTAGAAAGAATCTTGGTCTTTTCCTTTTCTTTTTTTTCTTCTCCTCACCCCTCTTTCTGATAACTTCTTTCCCTTTGGAAAAATCACTGACAAGGATCTCCAGAAAATATTATGAAGATGAGCAACATGCCATTTCTCTCTCAAAACCCGCCGAATTCTCAAAAGATTTGCAATGAAGTTTAAACCTACTTAGGCCTGTGATTAGAAATTAGAGATTAATAATGATTGACATGAACATTCCACAAAGAATCTGTAATTATAGCTGCACAAATGAACAGAGGAAAAATACAAAGGAACTATGATGCCACTCAGACCTCTCCTTTTTTATAAAATTAATGAAATGTTTCCAATTTCATTTTCTGATCAGAAAAGTATTCTGCTGGAAAGAAACCAGATGATGGCAAGTATGCAGGATTTCTAACAAAATATTTACATTTTAACAGTAACATTCTCCATTCTGATTGTATGCATTTTTTTTTCTTTTTTACATAGTTTGGGTCAAAAAGAGATGTTATTAAGCATAAAAAGGCAAAAATGTATGAATAATAGCTACATAATCAGAGCAATTCATCAAGTGAGCAGAAGTAACCTTGACAAGCGTGTGATACAGATACAGAGCACAACACTTTATGTATATATAAGAAATGAATGTTTTTTAACGTTTTGATAATCTTCATATTCATTGTCCTCCATAAGTTTTCCATGAGATGTTGATTCAGCTACAGCTGTTTGAACTCACACATTTACTACAGTCTCTAGACAGTAAACTTCAATGTGAATAGAAAGGATCCTTTACAATCCTAACTCACAACTCTCCATTGCCTGCAAGGAGAAGATGCCAGTGAGGATTAGCAATAATAAATAGCACTTTTCCTTACAGAAGACAAAGGAAGGAGAAACTAGACAAAGCTGCTCACATTATTTGCTCTAAGCCTCACTGTTTCCAAGTGGGTAAATATGGTTACAGCCTGAGAACTGCACCTATGATCAAGCTGAGTATCTCAGACTGAGTGACTCCAGGTGACTGAATCCCTGCAATCCTTTGGAGTAGAAATCAGTGTGAACCTTTGAGTCCTTTGCCTGGGTTTCCTGACCTGGGGAGACAGATGACTCGCACCAGTTGAGACTCAGCATGACAACTAATGTGTAGATGATGTGGAGACCTGGGTAATTGCTGGAAGGATGATCTCAAAACAGTCAACTGAAGACTGTCAATATAGTCTTCAATCTCTTCCAAGTAAAAATATCCATCCTGAGACAAGTTAAAAACCCATCTAAGCCTCTTACAGACCAAGAACCCAGAACCCCTCTCCCCACAAAAACCTCAAAATTTAGTAATCCTCAGAATAATTTCTTTTGGCCAGTGGAATCTTTCACATTTATATCATTTTACAAAATCACAAACAAGGGGATGTGCTGGAACTCCAGATATATTGTTATAGAAGAACTGCAGGGACCTCATCTCAGAAACAGAGGAATTCAAACAAATTTCACAAAATGGCTAAAGTTTATTTATGTTTTTGTATCTCTGGCAGCAACTGCTATGGAAGCTGTAAACATAAATTATATGATTTTTAATGAAGACTCTCTTATCCTCTAGAAAACTATTGCGTATACAAGTACAGAAACACTTGAGCAGTCGTTGAGAGAATGTCTTCATGGTGTTCTATATGACAGTGAATGACAAGTTTGTCACTGATGACAGCAGGCATTCAAACAGGTTCATACAGGAGAGAGAGAGAGAGAGAATGACATGCTCTTTAAGAAGCCTCAGCATTATGTCTGTCATAATTTATATGACATTATTTTTACTGATTAAATGAAAATAACTGTCATTTACAATAAATAGACATACAGACATTCTATTTCATATGCACTTATAATAAATACCTCTAAAAATTATTGCAATCTTTTTTAATGCTTTTAAAAGACTGATATTTTCAGATTTTGCTTTGTTTTGTTAGCTCATTTTTATATATGCTTAAAAAAATGTTCTTTTTAAAATACAACTTGAAATCACTGGAATATTTGAGTAGCAATAAAAACTTATTGCTGGGTACCCAACTACCTGTGCTGCTTACTGCAGGCCACTGAAATTAATAATGTAATGGCTTATGGGTAATAAAATATTGATATTGTTAAGAGACAAATTACTGCCAAAAGAAAAATGATTTGTCTTGTAAACATAGCTTGTATAATAGTTTACATATTAGGTAGGGCAAAAACCTATTCAGTACCAAAAGATTTCCACCTTATTATATTTTCTCCTTCAGGACAACTTTAAATGTATTTTCAGCCATTCTTACATGTATTTTTCAAAATAACACCATCACTTTTATTATTTTTATTGTGCCAGAGGGAATTACTCCTTATTTTGATTGTATGTATTTATTAAACCAGCTTGTTTTTATGATTATGAGAATTATCTTCTTGATAGCATAGCACAATCTTTAACCAAAGTTACCCAGGCAGCCTCCTTGGCTGTGTTACCGCTTTTCTCTCTTCCTCTTTTTTCCCTTGTTCTTTGTTTCCTTCACATTTCTTCACCTTTACGGAGACAGCCCCCAAATATATCTTTTGTGGCTTAAGTTTATGTCATCTCCCCAGTCCAGACATACTGACATACAATATAGACAGATATCTATTTCTATGATTTTTAGTAATTCTTCCTTCTTCCCTTTCTCTTTTGCAGTGTGAGGATGTCAGCCTCTGTAGTCCTGACATCTCCCCATATCCTCATGAGGTGCTTTTTCCACCATTTCCATAATATCGAGATATGATCCATGGCTCAAATGCAAGCTCAAGAGCAAGAGATCTTATTTAGAGAATGTCAGGATGAGAGAAGCACCTTTCTCTCTCTATGCATACGAACACACAATCCTGGAAGTCTTGGGGCTGACCCACTGGTAGCACATGCCAGCCACGGATCCCTAAATGCACATGTATGTGCACATGTATCACAAATATATACATATTTAGGCACATACACATAATAGATAAAGATAGATGTTTACAAAAACTCTACTGATGATATGCTATTGTCTAATTTTAATTTTATTTTAATCTGATTTTAATCTGATCTATGTTGATGCCATATGGATACTCACATGATAAATAAAGAAACTCAAGAATAATGAGTGACAATAAAATCACAGAAAATCAGACAAAACAAACACAAAATACAATATTTAGTCCATAAAATGGAGAATCTGCCAGAGCTTGTCAATATTCTGTTAAGAAATCCTGTAGCATGGTATGTCAGAAGCTCACTGAAATGAAGAGGCCTCTGTGAGGGTTTACCAATCCATCCATGCACTCTACACTGCCAGATCAATAGGTGATGAATTCTTACAAAGTGACACTATCAGCAACAAAAATGTTTGTATTAATGAAGAAAAAAGGGGACTTAGGGAAGGAAAGCCTCATGCTATTGCTTCATGTCAGCTTAAGATTCTTAAAGGAACTGAGACTGGATTGTTACTGTGTGGGGAATATTGTAAGTGAAAGCCCAAAGGACAAGTTTAGTAAGAAGAAACTCGACAGCATATGCATTCTAGAGCATTCAATGTTATCTCATTAAGAGGGATTTTTGTTATTAACAGCTTTTATTATTTTTGAAATACCAACCTTTTTTTAGCAGTATAGCACTATCTGGGGACTTTATTCTAGCATAAGGTCTGATCAAGTTTGAGGCTACACATACACACAAGAAAAAGGACAGATCCTGCATGGAAAACATAAAGCTTAGAAAACTGAACCCAGTAAGTGCTTCAACAGTGCAAGTGCTCAGGCAATCATCTGGGACTGTTACCAAGAAAGCAATATAACTGATTTTACTCACTTGTGGTTGTTATATATTTACTGCATCAAAGCGAAATGTCAAAGCTCCTGTACTGTAAAACTGTAGTGAATAGCAGCATTACAGAGCTGAGCAGCTGCTCTGTGGTGTGCTTGCTGAGCAGACACAGAGAAAAGTATACCTCCACTCTATCTCTATAAAGCTTATAAAAAAAGCAAGAGAACCTTGAACAGAGGCCCCGTATGATTACCTACTGATGTGAATGGGCATCTGGGTTTGTGACTCACTCCCGGGCTCGGGGTTGTACTTCATTCCTCAGCTCACCTGCACTTTTTTCCCCATGGAACCTGAGTGTGGTATTTCTACCTGCATGTTCTGCTGATTTAAACTTGCATTCCAGTATTTAAAACATCCACAGTAAAAGGATTCATGCTCATGGTTGGAAACGACTTTCACCTGGAGAAAACTAATCTGTGAAAATACTTTTTGGAGGACTGAATAGAAACATTCAGTGACTTTTTTCAGGCAGAACTGACATATATTTATGGTGATTTATTTTAGTTCAGTCATGGGTATTTACCTTCATTCTCATTAGAATGTCAGTTTTTTGTATGGGGTTTTTTTGGTGTTGCTTGTAATTATCAGGTGATAATGGCAAGTCAAGAAGCTTAATCATAAATGATTTTCAACAAGAACACCAAACTTAGTAGAGCTCCTGGAAGTTAAGTTTATGCAGCTCTAATGCACAATACACTCCTGTTCAAGGTGGCTTACTTATTTTGCACCCACTAAGAAAACGACTTTGGTTAAGAATCTCTGCAATTTTCTTATCCTGGTCATTTGACATTTGCTTTTTGTAGGTGGTTAAAACTGAACTTAGACAAGAATTGACATCAGTTCCAAAACTCTCTTTTTCTCTACAGGAAATCTTGTACAAGGTTCTCATGTTCAAACTGGGTAAAAGCACTGTCATTTAAGTAATGGGCAGTACATTTCTTTTAGTGGAAAATAGTTTGGGTGCCTATTGCCTTGGAAAACAAGCAGAGAAGCCACAACTGAGAATCAGACACTACTGCTGTGAAGAAGAATATGTTTTGTGCTTCCTTTTTTTCTTTTTCAAACTACTAAGGAGATGAAGCTTTTAGCAAGAAATGGACATCAGTCTTAGTAAGAGTTACGAGATTTCACTGCAAGCCTCTGTTACCTCAGATGCGAAGAACAATAGTTAACAATCAAGTTCTCCATTAGTCCTTCAAAACAATGCTAGAAATATAAGCAGACAAAAAGAAAAAACAAACAAACAAAAAGCAATTATTAAAACAAAAATGCTTCTTAAAAGATAGGTGACAGGACATGTAACAGATAAGTTTATTAAAGAGTCAACTTATTAGCAAATATTAGCAATTTCTTTTTGTATTTCTAAGGTGCAAAACCTGCATTGACTTCTTCACTGACTCTGCAGAAACAGGAGGATCTGAAATCAGAGGATTTCTGAAACTGCTACATGAACCACATCTATAAAACCACATGAAGAAACATTAAAGGTTAAAAGTTTTACATGCTTCGGTATTCTCAACCAGTACATAACTACTTATCTGAACATAATTTAATGTGTACAGTTGCCTAATTTAAAGAATGCAAGACATATTTTAGGAGTTGATATGATTTTATCTTTTATGACAGCAGGGAAAGAATATATATTTTTGCTTAAACTAGCCAAAGAGGAAAATTGTTCTTTGCTCTGTCCTCCACTGAATTTTGAACAGTGGTAGCAAATTACTCAAGTTATCTGGGTTACATGTGCCTCAGGTAAACTTTTGGCTTTGTAAAATAATCTATAGACAGTTTTACACTACTTAGTTTACAGAATTTTACTATAATGTATAGCTTGAATCAAGCACCATGGGTAGTAAAAAAAAATTGAACTGATTTTCTGTGTAGTCTTCAGGATTTTTTGTAACTTTTTGTAGTTTGTAAGGCAAAGATAAAGCCCTTTCACTCTGAGTGACATGAAAAATAAGAATTACAGTCTTAACTGGTAGACATTGTTTAAACAATAGTAATTAATTGTAGTGGTATATTTATGTATCTATAAAAACTTTCAATGCACTCTTCAAATGTGAATTTTAATTTTTTTGTTTGCCTTGTATTTAGTCTTTCTGACAACTGCAGATGTTTTGTTATTTTCTAATTGTGACTGTATAAATTTGCAAACATAAAACCCACTCAGTTTTTGACAAATGTTTATTTGTAAGCTAGTAAATTTACAGATTTCTAGCTTTGCAGTTCACTTTGTAACAGCTTAAATAAATCTGAGCCATTTGCTTTTGTGAATTCTGAAATCATGTGAGCAAAACAGTTAAATCAGCAGTTTCCACACAAAATTACCTGGGAGGATAAGACCTGGGAGTTGTGCTTATACATAAGGTTATGAAAATATTCCTGTTGCTTTTATGTGCTCTGATAAGCCTCATTTAAGACAACAATGTATGACTTTTGGAGTGGGCTACTGTCATTTTGGGGAAAAAGTGGTTTCTCTTCTCTTTTAGTACTCTTTGTTGGGCATATTTAAACTTGTTGTGTATTTGTTAGTCATGGTGGTGGGTTTTGCGACATTGATACACCCCCAAGCACACATAACTTTTATTACTCACCCTCACTCAAATCAGTAATGAGCAAGAAGTCATTACCCATCCATTCAGTATCTATCTGCCTTTTGTTAGTGATAGTGGCCCACAATTAAAAGCCTTTTTAAAATTCATTTCTTTATCCCATATATAATGCATTTTGATACACTGTAAAAAGAAGTTATTTATCTTTTTTTTTTTTTTTTAATTCTTGATATATTGCTTGGTATTATCAGGAGAAGTCTCAGACTGTTGTTTTATCTCTGTATGTCATTGGATCATCCTTTGCTGTAGTACATCAATATTTTGACACCCAACATGGAGCATGTAGGGAACAAATCAAGGAGGAAGAAGAAAATCCCCCAACAATCCCCAAACAAAATTTTTTCTTCATTTAATCTGTGACCTTTGCAGACTTAAAAAAATAAGTGGTTTGAACCAACCTGGGCCTTGTTCAGCATTCAGATGTGACTCTATATCTCTGATTTGAAAAAGCCATTTGGAATCAAATTCATGAATGTGCTATACTCCAGAAATGGTTTTGCCTGAATGATATGCAGGTCTCACTTCACAAAGAGGGCCACACACAAAAGAGCAGTGATTAAAAACATTAAAGATATGGAAGTTTCTTGTGAGAGAATTGAATATTTCACATAAAGAAAGCCAGAGCTTGATGAAATACTCGGTTCCTTTGTATCTTTACTCATTCATGTGGCATAAAATTAAGAACAAAAGGGACTTCTTGATTAATGGCCTCTGCTAATCATTCCAGTAGAATACACAGAGACATTTTTTATTTGATTCCACTACCAAATTAAGTTTGCGTTAATCATAAATGTCACTTGCACAAAAATCACACATAAATATTCAGAGTGATCTATATTTTATCAGTTATAACAGAATGCTTGGCAGCCAGTGTAGGTTTAAACAAGCAATTAGTGAATAAGTTATTAAACATTTTAAACAAATGTGATGCATGAAACCTGAATTAGAGGACTTCAAAGAAACTTAACAGTGTCTTGATTATACAGGTGCCTGAGCAGGAGACAGATTTACTGTGTATGAAAAAAAAAGAATATTCATTAGAACCTAAAATGCCACAGAATTTTCTTTCCTTACTTTTCTTTCAATCTCTCTGATAAAGACTTTTGAAAATCCCTTTGGTAAATCCCACAAAAGCAATTTCTGAGTCTTTTCGTTAGATTTGAATTTGTATTGGCTTTCCTCATGCCTCCTCTCTTTGCTCTAAATTACCATTTTTCAATCCTGTTTATGACCATAAATTTCATGGAAAACAATGTCCAGAGAAAATCTCTTAACACAGTATATATATATATTAATTATACTTTTCGGTATTTACAAAAAAAGCTGCCTTCCTGTTAATTTATATATTTATATAAATATAAACAATGGCACAGTAAGGAACGATATAAACAATGGAGGGAGTTTTTTTCATATTTTGGCTCCCATGGGCTAATTCTTTCCTCTTTAAATAGGATTATTGTTTACAGATTCCTAATTAGGCTTCGTGGAAATCTGTTGTTACCTAATGTACATAAGAGCTACAAAGCTTGATGCTCTGTCATTTATCTGAGCAAACTCCAAAAAATTGTCATGCACAAATTGGTAAAACTTGAGTCTGGAAGAATAAAACAAAAGCAAGAGGTTATCCTGTAGAACTCACCCCTGAGCTATTAGCAGTTAAGATCAAAACAACAGTGTACAATGGAGAAAGGTCTTCAACTGTGTGTGGAATGAGTGTTCAGGTATTTAATCTGGAGGTGAAATACTGTCTCTTTGAACCTGAGAGGCTGTGTGTCTGGGACAGGTACTATATATTACTTTTGTGTGTGTGTGTGTGTGTGTGTGTGTCTATGTAACACATGTATATATAAGAAGTTACTCTGGATGCTTACAAGAGATATCAAGGTTAAGGCTTACAAAAAGCCTGTGGGTGGAAGAACTGCAATTGTTTCTCTTAAGAACATCACACCTGGCTAAGAATTTTCTTCAATTCTCAGTTAATTTCTCTAAGATTAATACTAATCTCAGACTAGGGCATTTCCTGGGGTTTAATTATTGACTAGGGTTTATAACCCAAAATACAATTTTCAGCAATATGCCACTCCCAGGCATTCATTAACCTCCCGACAGTGCCTCAATGTGTGTTGCTTAATTAATATTACATTAAATATGATAGTTTAGAGATATTTCATTATCAGAATTGAGTAAAAATTTTTCCTTTCACTTTCCTGTATCTGGCACACTTATGGTTTTGTAAAATTGAAAGTCTACAAGCTGTGACATAGTCTGGATCTCATAGACTGACAGGTGCTTTCTTCATATTTGCATGGTACCAAAATGTTTCCCCTGCTAGCCCAAAGGCTGCAGTGAGGCAACTAGATTCTAAAACACAGAATCTAGAATACACGTTCTTCAGACCTGTAGCTAACAAGAAATAGGATTCTGAGATTCCACATCACTGCTCTTATGCCCATCCCTTTAGTAGATGGTCAAGGCAGTCTGTATATTTCTTATCCATTAAGGAAAATTCATTAACAGTATCACATCTGACTATATTCCATTCTTAAAATTAAGATGTAATCAGCAGTGCAAATGAACTTGTGGGATGGTGGTTGGTTTTCAGCTCTGAAACTGAATGAATTTGGCTTCCACTGTTCACTTTGTTGGTCAAATAAGATTGGTTAAATTTGTTGGTGAACCTCACTCATCTGCAACATTTAGTTTTATATCTCCTATTTTTTTAAAAAAAACAGTTCACTCATAAATTAAATGAAAACTTTACTGCTCCCTTCCTTGGCTATTCAAATTATTTACAGAAAGTGAATGTGTGACTACTTAATCTTCCATTTGTGTCTAATTCAGCCTACAGCCAAGAGGATGAGATAGCATTAAAGCATACTGACTGGGAAGGATTCTAGGAAAAAAAATTGATTTACAAACCTGGACTAGACAAATTTTTATCATTTTTAACTCCTTCTGGTTCATACTCAGCCTAGCACTGCTATTTGATAGCCTTAACCTGTGAATTCATAATTTGTCCTGTTATTGTAGTTTTTATTGCACAGTATTTTAGGGTACTATGGGTGGGAAGCAGTAGCATGCCAGATACTCACCAGTACAGGGAAAAAAAAAAAAAAAAGACTCTTACTGCTTTCTAAAACAACCTATGAGATGAGGCACAAAAATCAGTACAGGGGAATACTGAAAAGGTAGTAGTCCACAAAATACCTGATTGTTTAACTATTATCAATACATTGTAGGCAGCATTATAAATTCAATTCTTAAAGTGAAGAGAAGATCATGAAGTAACCTTTTAAATAAAGATGAAGTGACACCATGAAAGAAGTAATAAGGTGTTTGGATAATTTAATAGAATAACTATGATAATTGCTTGAAATTTGATTTATTTATTGTAGTTCTTGTTCAGTTTTAATGTTAATATAAATTCAGATTGTCCATGAAGGAAATCTTGTCAATAACTGTGAGCCAACAGGAAAGTTTCTTAGTCTCTTCTTACATATTAATACTGTATATGGTTCATAGTTCGTTATGTACCTTGGAAAAATATAATTAATGTTGCTCCTGTCAACAGACCTTGAAAACTGTCTCAATAAGGATGGGAGTAATAAAAAGTAATAATACAGAGGCATCATAAAAATAATAATTCAACCATATTTCCCTTCTCTTGTCAGATTAGGATGATGGAATTAAATGCCAGGTAATTGTCTCCTGCATCTACTTATCTTGAAGACCGGAAAATGGCTTATTTGCTTGTTACTTAGTTCATAAAATTTTACCTCTGCCACAAACTTTCATTTATTTGAAAAAGGAAATTTTAGTGGACATTAAGTTAAAATTTATATCAAAGAATATTGCCTTTTAATTCAGACCAAAATTAGAATTAAGTGTCTATGAATATTAGAAGAAATGTGAACTTTCATATGGGCAATTCAGGGATCATTTCTCATATTTTTTATTTCACTATAAATAATTCCTCAAAGACTTGCTATTATAAAGGCCCAAACCACAGGGGACATTGCCTAATTTTCTATAGTGACCATACATATTTCTCTACAGAATATTTTTTGCAAGTGTTTCTCCTGCATTTGGAGACCAGACATATCAATAAATAGTAATTCTGAAATATCATGCTAAACTCCGAAAATTTTAAATGCAAAATCTTTGTTACTAGAAGAATGCACAAGTACCTCATAAATTTTTCTGCACAGATTTTCCTACCAAAATTACTAATGCGGACTAAAAATGGGGTAGAGTCTCAAATAATTATGAATACCTAAGAGTCTTATTCTTTCCTCATGCAAACTTTATATTTTGCTAGAACTATACCTGACTGACTTAGCTGTGAAAACAAATAAGAAAACCAATAGCATAACCAATGGACTGCATAAAGAATATTGTATTGCAGCACTTCAGCGAACAAGTAGCTGCATTTTTATTATCTGATACATCTAAATTATTAGGTTGAAATGATCAAAATAATTCTTTTGGATTGAAGCAATATTTATTTAGAGTTCTGATGTGTGTTGGAAGTTAAAACACACTTTGGTCTAGCTGAATAATATGACGTGTCATTATATGTGAATTTTGTAAAACATTTACCTCAGGTTTCAATAAAATTATTCTATTCAAAGTTAAAGACTAAGAAGAAAGCATACTGTAAGAATATAGAACTCTATAACTTGTAAAGTATTTCCATTATCTACATCTATTTCAGAATTTTTAGAGCCAAATAATGTGTATTCCCAGACTTCAGCTGAAAGCAAGACTCCCTACCATTCCCAGTCAAGGTAAATTTGGTTCCAGTGTAGTCTCCAGGCAGCACAAACCCACCAGTAGATGAATGTGCACATATTTTAGCAGAATAAAGAGTAAAAACAAAAGCAAGCAAGGCATTGGATGGATAATCCTGTAATAAAAAAATATGTTACAAAAAAATAATGTGCAGCTTTTCCTCACTTCATAAAATGATGATCTTCATTGTTTTCCAACAATTTTTCCAATACATTTTATGGATGCTGCTTACACAAATCTTGGGAAGCTAATCTGGATAAAGTTATAACTAAGCTTTTCTGGCCCTCAGGCACCTAAGTCTTGGCAGTCTCCTGCTGTTTGCTATCAATGCAAGAACCTACATTACTTCCGTATCCCATGAGAACTATTTAGTATTCAGTATTGTGCCTTTTTATTCTGTCTTCAAAGGTTTTCATTTCATTTTATGTAGTTAGACTGTACTGTAAGGGGCTGATATCACAACTTTGCTAGTCTCAGATGGTTTTTTTCAATGTATAATAGAGCTTCACCCACCAGCAACACTCTAGCTAATATCTGTTAATATTTCCATGTTAAGCTCCTACACTCAATATTTAACCACACAGCTGAAAAGATCTCGGGGGTGAAAGCTGACATTGAAAATGAGTTAATAGGCAAGAAAAGTTTGATGGTTTCTCTGAAAATACTCTATATCCAGTGCCACTCTGCAGGCTTATGTATATTAGTTTGCTGAATGCCTTTTTTGCTGAAGTACATATGGGAAAGGTTACTTACAATTGTCACTGGAGCTTTATGGGTACTGCAGGCTCCTCTTTTATTTTTTTTTCGTCATTGTACAGAACTTCTAAATTATATTAAATGTTGATACACCTTATGTATATGTTTTGTTTCCTAAGTGGAATGAAAAATGATTGGCCATACTAATGATAAATACATAGTTTAGAATATTAGCTGGTTTTATATATCAATTAAAACTTAGAATTAGGATTTTTCTTCTATATAACACACATATACATGCAAAGATGGTTGTGTCCATTAAGAAATTAGCAGTTATCAATGGTAGCTGCATCGCAGTAACTGAGAAACATAAATTAATGGTTTTTATTAGTGGAAAATTCTGTGGCATCTCAGAATTCATGGGGATAACATTTATCAAACTGACTTTTCACTGCTGATACCTTGTGTTATTGCACACAATCTGCGGAGGACAAACAAAAATTGTTAAAATTGATAATAAAAGAAGATCTGATTTTTTGTATTTTATCCAGCCTGAGTAACTAGTTGAGGAATGGGATTTTCAGGGAGGAACTCAAAAATGTATTCTTATTTCTGATTATGCATCTAGATTTACATAGGCTCTTGGAATTTGTGAGAATGAATAATGCTTTGTAATTTAATTCTTTACTTAAATTAAAACTAGGAGAAACTAAGATACCTTCTTTCCATCTATGCCTTCCCTTCTTTCTCTGTAAGTTGTTTTCAAGTCAAAATTCTTTCAGTTCATCTAAGAGATTAAGGACATGATCCAAAATGAGTATCCCAAGAGGCTTCATTTTAGTGTTCAATAATTTCACTTTCATCTTAAATTGTTAAGTCAAAACTGACACTAAGTAGGTGAGTGAAATAACCATTGAATTTCATTGTTTTCAACCTCAAGAAAACCTATCAATTAATCTGGTGTCTGCATGGTGTTGATTTTTAGGGACCTAATAAAAGAGAATTAAAAAGGCAGGTGTCCCCTTAAAATGTAAACCAAAGATAAAGTCTTCACATTTCAATTCTTGCCAGCTGCACTGCATGTTTTTCATATTCTTTATTCTCAAATAGTGAAGGTTTGACTGAACTTCGGTAAAGTTATCTTTGGTAAACATTGGTTAATGATATCACCGGCACATTCTCTCCAGGGGTGCATTTATTTCATGCTGATTCCTTCAGTAATTACTCAAAGTTATTCCAGCAACTTTATCCTGTAGATGGCAAGAAGTTTTTCTTAATGAATATGTGGTCTAAGTGTTGGGGTTTTCTTTAAGATGCCACAAACTGCTTCCTATTTTAGCTAAGTCTGTTCATGTCATAGCAGGCAGTTACAGTAAGAACCAACTCAAATCTTTACAAGTCTTCTTTCAGAAAAGAAGTCACTCACAAAATGCTTTACAGTAAAAGCTAAGGTGTTCCAGAGCTTTAGGGCCAGCTTGCAGGCAGGGGTAGCTTTTGTGTCCTTTTCACTGGAGAGCAAAATTGTTGACATGTGAAGTGCTGTGGTTTACCAATTTAGCTGCAAGACAAATTCTAGAGGCACAGGCTGTTGGACTATGTCAAAGTTAGTTTCACTTTACATTAGTTAAACGTTAGACCATAAAACAAAGGCAAAGTTGGTAAGGCAAGTTACTGACAAGTTTCCAAAGAGCTGCAGAAAAAACATATTATTAAAAGCATATGATCATCATTCTGGTACATATATAAAATGTCACCTCATCTTAATTGAGTATCATGGCATTGAATATCCAAATGCATCAAGTGAATTCTCAAATTCTCTGTATGGGGTTCCACGGGAGGAGTGTAATGCAGCCACACTCATGAAGGGTTCCAGGGACGAAAACAAAGAACAATGGAGGGTCCAGGTTTAAGTACGGGAGCGGATCGAGCATCAGAGACCAATGATCTGAGGGCATGGGGCGGTACAAAGGCGGGACTGGGGAATGGGAGCCAGTGGGGAAGCTCTGGGGGAGCGGCCACAGGCAAGGGCCAACGGGGGGAACCTGGAGTGGAGAACTTTCTAGGGCAGGGAACATATAAGGTAACAAAGGAGCGGAGAGGCCAACAGCCAAGCAGGGAAGCAGAAGTGGGGTAGATTAACATACCAGAACGATGCATGCTGGGGGAAGCCTTTTCTGTTCACCCTAACCTGGGGAGGATCTCTGAGACCAGGGACTGCCTCACCAGCGGACTCTGTATCATAGGCTCACTGGCCACCACAAATAATATTTTGGAAACCTCTTCCTGTTTGGAGACTACCCAGTAGCTATTCCACTTCACTGGAAGAAACTACTTTTGAGTAGAACTGTGAATATATTGGAAATTCTAATAAATGTTTTATTCCTTTTTCCTGTTATTTTTAGTTTAAGGTTTTGCAGTTTTAACTATTTAATTGTACTTCATAAAAACTGAGATCGTGATCTAATTTCAAAACAACAAAAGGGAAAACATGAAAGATCTCCTTTAAATACATTGACTTAAAAAAATTTGGATTTATTAAATTCCTTATTGATTTGGTATAACCAGGGGATTTCACTGCAATTATTTTATTTTATTAGTTTCCTCCAATGAATTTTTGATAAACAAATTATTAATCTAACTCTGGGGGGAGAGGGAGGATGTATCTATACCCAAAACCCCAATATAAATGGAATGATCTGCCATGAAAAAGAGAATTATTTTATTCTAAAAATGTCAGAGCAGTAAATTTTGACATTAATGAGTTAGTATTTCCACCCATATGTTTCTTTCCAACAACATTCTGGTATGCTGGCATTCACAGCCTATTCTGTTTATGATGTGATCACAGGCTGAGCAAATATGCTTCCTTCAAAGTGTCACTGCCTGGATTCTTTCCAGGTTCAGTGGTTCCAGCAGAGAAGCAGACCCTACAGGGACCCTGAGTAGGGCTGCAGCTAAGTGCCAAGCCTTTGCCCGAAGGATAGTGAAGTGTTCTTTTGATCCAATTTCTGCATGAACTTAGAAGAAAACGGACATGTGATTGACTTAGTTGGTTTCCTGTCATCCACTATGGGGCTCACCTTCATGTCATTTCCTAAATCTTTGATGTAAATAACACAGGGCTACTTTCAATCTGCAGTTTTGCAAATAGATTTTGAAACTTGATTTCTAATGGCAAAATGAAATCATGTAGTATGAAACAATGGATCCGTTTCACATGCACATTTTTATTTTAAGAAAATGGAATGTTTCATTTGTACGAATAGCAATTTGGACTGCTTCTTCACATGCTTTTGAATGTACTTGTGTTGAAATTTTTTTAAGCTACTGATAAAAAGTTATAAGAAACAAGGGTAAGTCAAATGATCACATCTAAAAGGGCAAGGTAATACTAACAGCCTATCAGGAAGTGAAACACATGACAGCTCTGAAAGCAAATGCAAAGCTGCCAATATTATCTGGGGAGCGAGCCAAGAAGCCAGATGCTACCAAAAAAAATATCCGCTGTTGTTTGGCATTATGGGGTCTCATGGGTGCCATCGAAAGACAAAAGGAACCAATGCATATTATAAAACAATATGGTAGACCTCAAATGCCCCCACTGTTCTTGAGGACAACTTCATGCTGAACAGCAATGGTGTTAAAAAAAACCCACAAGAATTATATCTGTTAGAACATGGAAAGCATGTGAAAAATAAAAGAAATTTTCAAATTCATCTTCTTTGTTATATTATATTTGGGAATCAGAGAAGTCCAGGTGTAGCTCAGGATCCTGAGGGAAGGATGAACTAAGCTAAAAGCAGAGTTTCATTAAATCCAGCCTCCAATACTAGCTTTGAATCAGCTTGCTCTTGCATCAGATGAATTTTAAAGACAAAGAATTACATAGCAAAGGGTCCTGCAAATAAAAACAAATCTAATAAATTTTATGTACCTTTTATTTAGTGCTGAGCGATAAGACCTGGACTAGATATTCTTTTAATCAAAGATTCATAAGATTGACCTTGATTCATGTTATGTGTCTGGGTTTTTTCAAATTTTTTTCTCCCTTCATTTTTAGTCTTGATTGTAATAATATGTTTATTCTTCTTAATATTCAATTGCATTAGTAACTGTAGTAGATAATTTCCTGTGCTTTTTATCTAAATATTTATTTCCTTAAAGTTAAGATCAATGTACTCTTAAAGTGCTGATGCACTGTATATTAGAGGTGAATTTTGTTCAGAAGTATTAGCAGAATTTACCAGGGAGGTGTTTTAAAAATTCTTTAAATTTATTGCACTTTTATGGATAAAGAGTGGAATAGAAGAATATAACCTATAGAAAATTATCATAAATATCTGACACTATTGACACTATGCTGGAAGAACACTTGGGAGGTATGAACCAGTACAGATAATAGGGAATATCTGAGTCTCCATTATATTTTAAAGTATCTTAAAACACTATGGCTCCTTGTGTCATATTTTCTCTTGAGGGGGCTAATGGAATTTTTCCAATGGTTTTGTGTAAAGATTATTATTGTGATAGCTTATTTTCATTTGACTACATTATTTGAGGAGTACAAAGATAGTTTTAATAGCCTTTTAGAAATTTCTGTATAGTATTCATTCTTTAAAATCAGGGATGTTCTTTGCATTTTAGATAGAGGACGAACAGAATTGAGTAGAACTGGAAACAGGGAGTGAGAGGGAAAATAGTACCATTCCTTGTTAGGTGACACAAAAACACATTTCCAAAGACAAATATTCTCTTAGCAAACTGTGCTTCCTAGACAGCTACCATATTCCTCTGAACACCAAGGTTAGAGTGCAGACAAGATTTCCAGCTAGCAAAATGTAAGAAATTGAAAGAAGCAGTGATGTTTTGAAGTAGAAAGACCTTACTTTTCAGCAAAGAAAATCCCCCTCACCTACATAAGAATTACTTAGTGAGGTTTTTTTACGGTAAAATCACACCTTAAACTGTGCTGCATTTTAAACTTATGCCAATTCTCTGATACATAGAAAAGACTTGAGAATGTTTATTTATTCTCAGTGCATTTATTATTTTTCTTCAGGGAGCAGTGTCCTAAACATCACAGTGTTTAGTTATTTCATTGTGGTAAGCATCAACAGGGCCTTTTTGAATTCTTACAGTTTTAAAACATTATCTTCAGAGACCAGAAGAACTGGTTTACCCCCATTAGGTTAGAAGGGACATTTTTATGTTTCACCATAATTTTCCACTTTTTATGCCTCTGTCATCTAAAATGGCTGAAATTAATTAATGCTGATATCAATTTCAGTAGGGAGGTATGAATCCAGAAAGTGAGTTTATAAGTACCAGGAAAAACTGGTACAGAAAACTGTAGCACATCCCACTGTGAGTAATGACTTGTGAAAAATATGTTCAGTTGCAGTTGAACATCAGCCAGTTACAATTTAACTCTCTTCATAGTACTGGCATCTTTCTCTTCCTCATTGCATTCTCTCTACCTTGAAAGAAATTGTATGATTTACTATTGCTTTCCTGAACTGCACAATTTTGCAGTGATGCAAAACCAAGCTCCAAGCCTACATTTTAATTAAACTTACTGATAGTGTTAAACTGGTGCTGGCACTGCTAAAATCTCCCCTATAAATCAATAAAAAACCAGAGTGTGACTGCAGACCCATCCTGCAAGCCTGCAGGTAAGTATGTTAGTATGTCAATAACATGTCTACACTGATTCATATAATGTCCCATTGTGTCTCAAAATACTGTACATCCGTGGCCAACAGAACTCTTTTTGATTCCAATTTCTCCTAGGCCTTTGAGAGAACAGAAGATGGCACACTGGTTGAAATTTTAGATTTTACATATGTTGGATGTGTTACGTATAACACTTTATGTACCTGTAAAAGTGATTTTTACTGTCTGAGAGATTGTCTTCTGATAAAAAGATGCAATTTCAAAAGGGTAAAATATGTTTCTTTCCAAAATTTCTAAATCAAGTAGTTCAGTCAAGAGCCTCCCTTAGTGTCCCCACAGAAGTCAGGACCTATGAAGATCCACTGTGACACCCATGTCACAGGTTGCAGCTTCTCTGAATGAGTAAGGGAAATGGTCAAGAACAAGGGTGGTCTCCCTTTTCCTCACAATAAGCTGCTGACACAACAAAGAGCAAAAAACCCAACAAAAACAAAACAACCCACGAAAAAACCCCCCAAAAGTCTCCTAAAAGTATGGGATTGTCTTTCCTTTGGAAGAAAGGAGAAACTTGGCTTCTTGTTTTTATTTTGTGAATAGGAGGGGAATATTTCCTCAACTTTGATGGAGACTGAAGCCTTTCTAATAGAATGATATTTCAGAAGGTGCACAGCCATCTTCTGGTTTACCAAGATTTATAGTTGACTGTATTTAATTCATACTTGGAAGTGGCAAGAGGAAAAAACACAAACAGTATGAAGAAAGTTCTTGTAAATCCTTGAATGGGCATGGAATCAGTGCTTAACATTGCCTGGACTCTGCTTTAAAGCAACCTTGAGCCTTACAGCTAGTTGCAATGAGTGGAATGGAGAGAGACACACCTAGTAAGGACAGGAAGATTTAGCAGGATGTGGAATTTCAAGTAAGTAGGTAATCATAATCAAAAAAATACTTATCTAAGAGTTCAAAATCTCAGGAGGTGGTTTCTGCTTAAGAATTTGGTTTAACAGTGTCTTTGAAGAAGCACTGCTTTCCTGAACTGACTATATATATATATAAGACCATGGCATTTTAATATTCTCTGAGATCGAAGGAAACACGCAGGCTTATTTCAAGTTTTGAAGTGTTAGAAAAGTGTCTATGACCAACATGAGAAAACAGTTTCTTCATGCTTTTCTGTGTTCAAAACATATTCTAATGTAAAAATCCAATAATTTAATTTCAGTAACAAACTCACTGATGTGTGTTTATCTTTCTTTTACACACAGGGATTTACTAAAAATCACCTTATGGAAAAGTAGTGTTCTGTGCTAAAATCCAAACTCAATGGAGCACTACACATAAAAGTTATTAAAATCAAATGGTTCCTTTAAACTTTAAATTCAAACTCAGAGCAGCAGCTAATCCAAAAGGAAATTAAGTGAAATGCCCCTCTGGGAAATGGTAAAACTAGTGCACTCGGGAACAGAGTTAAATGATGAATCAAACTAAGAACAATGAAATTCCTTGGAAAATGCACATTTTCACAACACATGCACATGCCTGTGTGCACATATCCAAACATTCAACACTGGAATTGCTTAATTACTGTAAAAAAATACAGTTCTAAAAATCATCTGAGCACCTTCTAGTATCTTCTATTTTATTGACTTGTCTAAATTCAAAGACAAATAGCTCTTTTAAACATTTTGCTTATTGATATTTCCTTATTGTACAAAATATAAATGTCAAACCTTTAACAATCGTATTACCAATACATAATTCTGATTTATGTTTTCTAACCCCAAGGTCAAGTGTTAGGAAAAATCACCCTGCTTCTGACAACCTTCGTAGATCCCACACTCAATTAAAGCCACTTTGGTAATTTATATGACATGATGATTAACCCATAGTTTCTCCACAAAATCTGAGAGCAAATCTGATCTTCACAATGTTCAGTTTTGTTCTTGAAGAGCAACAAATAATAGGCAGATTTTTTTAATGGGAATAACCCAATACAGGTAAGCACATATGATGCTCTAAAGGACTTGGTGGACTTCCTGGCCATCCATTGAAAGCACCCATCGTGTTTTCAGTCACTATGAAAACTAGGCTATGTCCCAACAGGGTTTGGATACCTGGACATCTGACTATATCTTCAGCTGGTGTCTGTGGCTTTAGACAGCCGTCACCTACATACATCCTCCACCACACCTGATTCTTCACCTGAGAGCTTGTTTGTTTTTCTTAGGAAAATCAGATGCTCTAAAGAATTCTCTCACCATACAAACTGTTTCTTCACTTACTGCTTTAGTCCAGCACAGGTGCAACAGCATTACTTTTACTTGCGATGTTGTTATTCAGTATGAATGGGCACCTCTCTAAATGCAAGCTTCACTCCAGAAACACAGAGTTGCAATCATATATGTTTTTGCTCTTTCAAATCTGGATATTTAATACATTAATATAGGGGTTTTTCATGTTAAGAAATCATATATTCATTATCCTAAAACAGATTTTACCTTCCGTATGTTCTTTTTATATAAAGATATTGTGCTAGAAATTTTGCCAATGAGTAAAGGAAGTGGGTAAATTTAAAGATTCATTTCCTCTTTAAGGGAACTCATCAAATACTAGTACTTGTAAAGTCCTGCAAAGTACATCTAATGCATCCAATAAAATCAGATCTCTACAATATGTTATTGAGTAATTAGTGCTTAAACCAGAAGTTCTACCTCTTATTAGTCATCTTTATGCTCAGACGGCATAAGCTAAATTGATTGCTTAAGGATCCACAAATACCATAATCACAAATTTTATGGTTTTATGTAGGATATTAGGAAAAAATTGCCTCATTGTCTTCAATGTGAAACAAGATTACTTTTCCCTAAGCAATGCAGTAGAAGGTACATAAAATCAAATATGTGAAATCATTGGTTCCCTAATGCCACTGTTCTCAGTAGAGATAATTGCTTCATTCAGTTCATAAATTCTCTTGCTTGTTTGCATTTGTAGCTCTCCCACAGAACCTCACTCCACTGATCTAATGTTAGATGTTGGTTCAGCTCTGTTATTTCTGACTGAAATATAGTAAATTGACGGCAGTTAAAGATGGATCCAATATCATTATTACTGGCTTTTGCGCAGAGATCAATGAAGATCCAACAGGATTTCAGTAATTTATTTGCTCTCTGGTAATTTCTTAATACTCTCTCACCCTTTCGGAGAGCTTGTCTGATTTCTCATTATGTCATAAATGAAATGCCCTCTTTTCCTATGTGTATATATTTATTTGTTCTCAAGAGACAGAGGATATTAATTCTGGGGGGAGCTCTGGATAAAAATTGGAAGAATCAGTCATTTCTTCTTATTATTTGATTATATTATGGCTGTATTTGAGAAGCCCCCACCATATAACTGGTACAATGGTGGAGTTAACAGAAAGAACTTGGAACATTTTCCATATAAGAATTATGATTACCACCCATTTGTCTAACAGTATTTAATCATGTCTTGGGGTGATTTTATGATGTGTGTCCCCTATCGCTGCTCTGTGCCCAGACATGATTCCTGTGCCTTTCTGTGTCTTTAAAATTGGGTGTGAAAGAAAAAAAAGGAAAGCCAGATGAACTTTTCAAAGCAGTTTGTGCTCCAAGGTCACTCTGTCTCCTCTGCGTGCTTCTGCAGCAGCAAGAGTGGAGGAAGAACCCTTTGCTGCTTTTCAGCCATATTTCAGCTCTGTTTCTCTGGAGAGGGACGGAGAGTTAAACTTTTTTTCTCCCTGGGACTTTGCCTTTCTTCTTCTTCTCTTCTGGAACTGTTCAGAACTTTCCACCGAGGCCCAGAGGGGGCCCAGGCGGACCCATCTCTGAAGAAGAGAGAGAGAGAGAGAGACCACACCCAAAGAAAGGACTCTCAAATCTTACCAGGTTCTCTCCACAGAGAGAGGTTGTATTATTTAGCATTATTCTTTTCTCATTGTGCATTGTGTCTGTTAAATAAATAGGTTTTTTCCATTTCACTTTCCTCCAAGGAAAATTCTTTCCAAACCTGGTGGGGGAGGGGCAGCTGAAACCTGCCTTCTATCAGAGGACATTCATTTGGACGTTCCTTCTAACTTTGGTCTCAAAGCAGGACAAATCATTACCTGCTCCAGCAGCAGGACTAACTCTTACTTTGTAATCAGTCAACTATATATATTTTTAAACTTCAGAATAATTAATATTAATTTTTACTTTGAACTACTTTTTCTTTGGCTTACTAGTAACAAAAAATATCTATCAGCTACTCAGAATTTTGGAGGCCACTTATAAGCTCAGTTGTATTCCTTCCTCACTGCTGCTGTAATTTTCATGCCCATATAAGAATTTGTATATTAGTAAAGGACTTATTTGCTTTCACTAAGCCTTGTATTTGTGAACTTTTCAGAAGCTTGACAAATAATCCCATTTGCCTTTTTGTGATCAAGCTGTCATCAAAATAATGTTTATTACTAATTTATTTTTTATTTATTAAATCAATTGAACTGTTTACAGCTTATGCTAGCATCCATATATCAAAACCTCTTATTGAGCTACAACAAAGAAACTCCTCAGGAATCTCCTTTTATGCTGAGATTATATTGGTTTCAGTAAACCTCACCTTTTTTTCACTGTTTTAGAACACACATATATCAAATTTTTGACCTTTGAGATCAGTCTCCATTGGAAAAACACTTTAAATTTCACCCTCCCTTTGTCACAAAGAACTGCTCAGACCATTTGATTCACAATGGAATAAAATGGTCATAGTAGTTCCTCTTGGATCTTTTGATCTTCTTGATTTCTTTTCCGGGAACAAAAAAAAAGGAGAAAGTTTTAGGAACATGAATAGAATACAACTTGAAATATAAATGTTTAGTTTTCACATCTCTCTTCTAAATAAATTACATTTGGAGGTCTTTCTTAATGGTAAGAAGGATTCAAAATCAATAAAAACCTGTTCAGCCAAGTTCTGCAGTCTAAAGAAGAGTTGTCTTTATCACAATAAACAGCAATGTAGCACCCTATTATTTTATAGTACCTGGTAGTTTTCTTTAAATTATTATGTCTTCTGATTTGTTTTCTTCTCCCAAATTACTCATTTTATGTCACTAGAACAATTATGCAATTTCATATTTGTAGATTTTTGTTTCAGGGATGCTGTTATCCCTGCATCACTTTCCATAATTTCATTTGTATTAATTCAATATAGTTGTTCTTACTTTTCTTCATTTCCTGTTTGATAAATGGTGATATTCAACCAAACTGCAGGGCTCATCGTTCACAGGCATAGCTTTTGAGAAGGGCTTCATCAAAGTCAAGTATCTAGTCCAATGCATCAAAAGTGTAGGCATTCGTGATTTTTCTTGTCAGTTTTCTCTTTGCTGCTCTGTGACACAAACTAGCCTGCCCGGTGGAAGTACAAGAAGCAGCACTTTCCCTAAACAGTGCTATTTCACCAAACTTGCAATGAGCCATCCAGTTTTCTTTGACGAATGTGGTCTACAAATCTGGCTGTGTTTCTAGACGAAATGTTCCTTGCATTACTCAAGAATCTTCCCTAATTTGAAAAAAGACAAGTGTTGAACTTGTGGAATAATTTCCAACAGAAGCCTTTTGTATTTTTGCTGTTTAAATTGAAATAATTTTGCTAATATTAATTTGCATCCAATGTTTCTCTAGATCAAGTTCAAACAAGATAAGAAAAAAACCCTCAACTCTAGAAAAACTGGATGAGATATGCTAATTTGGATGAAACACAAATACCATATTTCATTTAAACTGTTGTTGTTTTCTTTTTACTTAGGAAATCTTGGGGTTTGTTTTGGTCTGATTTTCTGTGTGTGTGTCTTGGCGGGGGGCGTTTTTTTTGGAGGTTTTTTCCCCTGTTAAAGAAAATAATATTGCTTGGTTTTGCTTTATATTTTCAATTTTTATGGAACTGAAGCCATAATTATTTAAACATCTCTATATGAGTTTCTTTATCTTTACTTAAATTTAGATTGTTGGTATGTGGAATGAAACCAAAAGTTCTGACATAAAGTGCTTCTACTATGTGGCATCGTAGAGGATGATTTTTCACTTGATGGGTATTCATCCAAAATCCATCACAGACCACTTTTTTCATTTTCATTAACTCTTATATGACCATAGACACTAAAGATTCTTCAATTTTCTATATCTATCATTCTTCCTTTGATTTTGATGTATAGTTCCATTTCTTTTCTCTAATTTAAATTAGACTGGATTTATAAATTTGCAAAACAAATATCCAAAATAGATTTTTGGGAAAGAAACCAAAAATAAAACAAAATCTAGAATTTTTAATAATCTGAACTGTAATAGAGACTGGTAATCTCATGGGATCTCTCTTCTGGAAAAGGTAAAAGAGGTTTTATTAAACTCCTCTGAGAGTGGTGGTGACATGCAGTCGAGAAATAAGAGTAGCTCCATTAGGGGCGGTTCCTTTTAAAATTAAGTGTGGTAGGTAACTGAATGTACTCCAGGTTTTCTTTCTTTTCAGCGCCATCTTCAGAGTCATATATCATCTCAGCAGCACCTTGTGATGATGTATTACTCAGATACATCATCGGCCTGAACAGTGTTTCAAATGATTTATAGACCTGGTAAATCTTTAAAGTGAGGCACACCGATGTATTATTCAAAGATGGCACCATATGGGTAAGAAGGTTTAAAATGCACAGTCAACACAATAACAGAACACAGCATAAAGAACAAATAAATCCATACCATGCGGAAGGCAACTGCCCTATGCTTGCAAAGGAAGGTTAATACCAAATGAGCTCCAACAATGATACAGAGTTCTGCTCCTCTCCTCTCATGAACCGTGACAGGACAAGTGGAAATGGCCTCAAGCTGTGCCAGGGTAAGTTCAGGTTGGACATCAGGAGGAATTTTTTCACTGTAAGGGTGGTTAAGTGTTGGAAATCACCATCCCTGGAAGTGTCAAAAAATAACTGGACATGGCACTTGGTGTTATGGTTTAGTTGACAATGGTGGTGGTTGGTCAGAAGTTGAACCTTAATGATTCTATGATTCTATGAATCTGAACGCCACTGGATAATGGATCTGTACAGGAAATACTTTGAAATAAGAGAGATACATATGAGAAGTCTCCCAGGTGGAATAATGGGCAATGGGATCCCGATACTTATCCTTACTAAAATCTGTGTAGGGAGATGTGTGCTTATCTCAATGCAACACATCTTAAATATCCACCTTCAACACAAGGAAAGAGGGAACATGTTTGTGTTTGTGCACAGGTGTAGGTGGGTAGCAGTGTGCAAGGAGTGCAGTAATGAGCTCTGTTCTCTTGATTTCAAACATAGTTCTGGGTCATTCTTTTAAATGGAAGCAGAATCAGCACACTAAAGATTTTCTAACCTCTGCTTGTGGTTACATGAGCAGGCCAAAGCCTTTCAGCACTTAGCACAACATAAGAGTCTGTGAAAAGAATCTTGTCCATAAAAACTTGACTGTAGCTGGAAAAACTAGAAGTAACTTTAATAACACATTTTATATCTTTTTATTTCTTGCTATTGTAAATTACTTCCTACCCTACAACAGGCAGACAATACCGATCTAGTTCTCTTACAAAAAAATGCTGTCAAAGAAAGAAAAATGAGGAAGCTTGGTATGACTGACGCTGACATTTGAGTTACACTTGAATGTAGCAGTTTCTCTATGCACAGCAATGCCCTATTAGGTGTTTCATAGCTTCTCTTCTTCAGTATCTATCTATATGCTGTGGAAATATTTATTTCCACAGAGTATGTGAGCAGGCCTATTTCCTTCCAATCCTCCAATATGACCTTGAAATTTGCTTTCAAGTGACTTGTTGCATCTTTAACAGTGGTCCAGCACTGTGTAAAGGTAATAGAAAATAGCAAGCCAACTCTTCGTGCACATGCATCTTAAACTTCACAATGAGTTTTTGCACTCCTGCAATACTTCTGCAACAAAGACAATAATTAAAAGCAAAAAGGATCGAGTTCAAATGTTTTCAGTGGCAAAAAGCCCAGTGGACTAAGGTCAAAAGTTGATGGGAAAGAAGCTTCTAGTCCATCAAAAGATAATCACAAAACTAACTTTCCTTCAGACATCCAACTGTAGGGCTCCACATTTTTAACACACAAATACAGCAAAAGAAAACCAGTAGCTTGGGGGATTTTTTTGATGTTTAGGTTTCGAGAAGAGAAGGTGCCTTTTTAGTTTTGATTATACTTAGGAAATACGCGAATTTTCTGAGTTTATCTTCTCTTTTGCCCTCTCTCTGATGGCACCTTTTAAAATCGATTAATTAATGACATTGTGTACCTCCATTTAAAAAAATTTGCTTGTCCAAGTATGTGCATTTTGTGTAAAGGAGGTCTAAATACACCCTCAACACACCAGAATCTTTGAGCATGTGCTGCACCATATATGAATATGAATATCTGTCTAGGAAATTTGGGAAAGAGATAAAGGAATCTTAATAAATGTATTTGGTAGGTCAAATCCATGGTTGCAATATGAGGTTTTGCAGGTGGATTCTCAGATTGAAAGGAGGAAAAAGTAGAAAAAGAGCTGGATAATATGAGTTTGAAATACCTTATATATCACCTGAGCAAACAGTGAGTGCAAAAGTCTGCTAACATAATAAAAAAATTCCCATTCAAAGTTTAACTGTGCCAGGCGTCCAGTTTCAAGAAGCCAGATATTTAGCATTTGTTGACATTCATGATTTCTTTCAGGAAAGAGTTTTTTTCCCATGACACCTGTTTTCTGAAGCTACTCTAATTTCTGGTGATATTTCTTATCTCACCCTCAAACTCCCGGCTAATTTAAAATACTATCAATTTATCTTTGTGAGATAACATCCAAAGCCTTTTAAGCACCCCTTGGTATGACTAATGTATAGATATCAAATATGTCACTGTAGGAAAATGTGGCTCATATTTAATTATATAGAGCTAATTATTGTAAGAAAAAAATACCTTTCTATTGAACCTTTAATCATAACATATAGGACATATGGAAACACAGAAATCTTTCAGGAAATAATTGAAGCACATCTATTTTGTCTCCTGAACATGAACAACTCTATTAAGAAGCCTATTTTAGTGTAGAAAGAAAAGTGAAATAAAGACATAACCTGATATCAATCCATAATTTTCCTATTTTGTTTGAGGTTGGATCAAAATTATTTGATTCTTTTAGTCACAACACAGCAGGAATAACCTGGTTTTCTTAAAATCTAACACTTTTATTTACTTTGCAATAGCAGCACCTTTCAGGACCATTACATTGATCTTGTGTCATTATATAACTACAAATGCCATAAACTGTATTGGTCCCTGACTAGTAATTGTTTTTTTTTTCTGGAGTTGCTCACATTCTGATTTACAAAACTTGGCTTCTTATAAACACTGAGACTCTAAAAATATCTATAGGCATATAGATATGTGTTTATATATAAGTGGAACTTTAATCTCAAAGTCTATCATGTTCATATATCTTTGACAGACCTAATGGAAAGAAAAGTATTGTATTTCTGCATCAGAAGATTCCCTGTCTTCTGCAGATACTCAGAGATAAAGGCAACCTCATATTACTTATATAAACTTTTAAAGGGGATTCTGAAAATATCATGATATTTTTAATTGGTTTATTTAGCTTAATTTTTTATGGCAGTAATGTACTATACTGGTGCATAGGAACTCTGATCTACTGAAGATTAAGAGGCAAGAATGTAGAAGATGAAAATCAGAAAAAGTAGTTGGGACAAATTTGAAAAAAAAGTCAGAAGTCAAAATTGTGAAGTACAAGGAAGAAAAGGAGTTGCATTTAGCAAATGACAAAATTGTCATGAGAAGAATCACTTTATAAGATGTCTAATTGTTGGAGGAAAACTGCAGGTAGAACTTATCCTGTCCTGAACCAGGAGAACAGAAATGTCTGATGCTTTCCTGCTTAACAGTTCCCTGAAATGGAAAGAGATCATTCGCTAATAAAAACATCAGAGACCTGGAATCTTAGCCTAGAATAAATTGCTGTATGTTTGATGATTTCAGATTTCTCATATTCTAAGAAACTTGAGCTGAGGTATTTAGAAGGCTCTCAGGGCATTTGGCAATTATGTCATAGATCCATAGAATATCTCAAGTCGAAAGGGACCCATAAGAATCACCAAATCCAGCTCTCAGCTCCTTGCAGGACTACCTAAAACTAAACACTCCCTGTTAAGTCTTGCCCTTGAGACCTTTCACCACCTCGGTTACCATCCAGCCTCTTGTCCCCTCATTGGTATGTATAACCCATATTACCAGGTCTGAGTTGGAGAATCCAGCACTTGCTGTTGTTAAATTTCTAAACACTAGTGGCATACAACTGGCACTGTTACAGTTTGAGGAACAGTCTAACATTGAGTCTGCTGTTAAAGAGAATAAAAATGGTACCAGGGAATTTTAGACTAAAACAGCCTAAGAGTAACTCTTTCAAAATAAATGGCTGACTCTTTCATGGCACAAATTGCTATGAATGTAAAGGGAACAGAAGACACGAGTAACAGCCAATGTGGAATCTTCAGTAAGAAGTCATATTGACTAAATTGGACTAATTTTTATTTCCAGTAAGAATCATGAAGCAGTTGTTATATTTCTTGATTTGAGTGAGAGCTGGTTTACTTAGAAGGCACTATTTTTATGGCATTCTTATAGCTAAGTGGACAAGACAACCTAGATGAATCTTTACTTGGATGGGGAAGAAACATGTTGGGAAACAGTACTCACAGAGTGAAAGATGCATTGGAAGATGCCTCTGAATGAATCAGTCGGTAGGTTTCTGCAAGGATGTGTCTGTGTTTGATGTTATTCAACGGTTACATCTATAGTGTGTGCACATTGCCTCATTACTATCACTGTGCGAAGACAGCATTTAGCTGGGAGGAACAAATATCATGTTTGAGTACAGGACTGGATTTAGAATTTTACAAAAAATAAGATGAACCTGAACATAACGAGTAAGAAATTCTGTTAGCGAAATATAACCTGGTTAAACATTTTGATTGCAGGATGCAATCAAAGGGATTATAAGAAATCACAGGCAGAGCAGAGCATGAGCCAAACCATCACAGAGTTCTGTGAGAGGGCAGACATTACACTGTGAGACACAGAGGTATTTGTAACCCTCTAAGAGCACAATTTTCACATTTGGGTTTAGAAGTCCAGGGTTCCAAGCCCCTAGACTGAAAGCAAGAACTGATGTTATTTGCCTGCATACAGAATAATTTATGATGAACAATATCACACTTACTGCAAACATAAAGCTGATTTGCAGATAAACAATCTCACGAGTACTGTCTATCACGTCCAAGCTGCAGCCATGGTCTTCTGAATTCTGACAGCAGCTTATTCTACAAGACACAGAAAGCAATCCTTGAACTGTAAGGGCTCAGCTGGAGTACTTACATTCAAATTCTGGCAGTAAGTCTCATAATCATTTGAAAAGAAACAAAAGAGTTAGTGGAGGAACAGAAATATTCAGAATGTCAGAAAGAATCATGTTAAAGGAAAATGTTAGGGGCTTGGAGTTTATTCAAGAGAAAGCAACACTAACTGGAGACAAGAGTCTTAAAATAAGTGATTTTTGCAAAGACGTCTACTATGCATAGAACAAGACTTAATGGGCTTAAATGTTATCAAGGGAGATTTAAGTTATACATTTAAAAAAATCCTAATGGGGAGAAGAGATAAGCAGTAAAATAGGTTGCCTAGGGAGATTTTAGAATCTCTATCATTACCCAAATAATTATTGGGAATAATTTAAATATGGTTGGTCCTACCCTGCGGCAAGTTAACAGATGAAATGCTCTCTCCAGGTCCCATCTCATATTTTCTATGAGTCTGTGCTTCTCTCTACATCCCACAATATGTACATTGCACTTTATATGACTGTCATACCACCCTTGAATTTCTGTCCCGCTCCCAGCTTTATTTATCCTTTTTACACTGCAAGGCTAATCAGAAAGTTTCAATCCATTAATAAATAATAAAAAAAGAAGTATAAAGTAAGGCAAAACAAAAAAAGATAAAGAATAACACAGTCTGTCAAGAAGGACAAATCACAAGTACTTCTATAGGTTATCTCTACAAATCTTTGGATTCTTTCCAGGAATGAATTTCATTTCATTTCATTTTCAGGTAAAAAAATGAAATAATATTATTACTTACTACAGTTTGTAGAGTGAAAAGACAGACACATTTGCAATACATAGAATTTTTTTCCTTATTTACAAATTAAATACATCAAAACCTACAGGGAAGAGTGCATGGTTGGAGCACTGATTTTCTGTAGTTCTCTGTTAACTGTTACTGTGCAGGGTGCATTATATTTATGCAATTTTAAGAAGACCAATTCTACCCAAATTCTCTTTCAAGAGCTTTAGTGAACTGTATTCTTCATATTTCCTGAGTTTATTGCATTTTTAGTGTGATATTTCCTAATGTGCTAATGAATCCAGGCATGATATTTTCTGTTGCTCATGCATGAAACCAAAGTACTGATAAAAGAAATTTAAAAAATCTCACTTTTACAATTAGCATTTTTTAAAAAGGTATTATTTTTTTCAACATAAATAATTCATGTATGCCTCATATTATTGAAGAGGATCACAGGAGCCATCATTTTGGTTTTCTACACACTGATAGTTCTTACCCCCTCCTTTTCAGAAATGAAATCTTCTAAAATATGTTTCTCAAAGTTTTATTGAAAAGAGAAGAAAATAGCTCATGCATTCAAACTGTTTCTGTATAGAAGACAGAAGATATCCTGTGTAACAAGAAAAACACATGTCTTGTAAGACAAAATAAAAAGTAATATGCATTAAAACTGCATATTCCCTTTGTTTTAAAATACTCTTCTCTAGAGACTTCTCTTTGAAAGGCATTTTGACTGTATATGGCTTTGTTAACATACATATTAATGACAAAAAATAATTTTTTTTGTTTATGCTTTTGGATTTTTTTGATATAACAAGACTGAGTTTTGCCGAAAACTTCAGCAATATCAAGATTTCACAACATGTAAGAAGTTTGTAACATTTTTTGTAACATTTGTAAGAAGTTTGTAACACTGGCTAATGACTCTTCATCTCAAATGTTCACACAAAGAGATAAAGGTTTGAGGGATGAATTTGATGAACATTTTTTTAGAAGATGCTTTGAAACTTTACAGAAGCTTAGGGAGAATTCTGACAGAATTTGATTAACCAGGGGGAACGAAGATGGGGAAGGAAAATTGTCCCATTTAAACATTTTCTAATGTTTCAATTTTTCAATTTAAATTTTTATTTTTGATTGGAAGATTTTATTTTAAACTTGAAGATGTGTTTTGAATGCAAGAAGGCAGAAAGACTTCTGTTAGTATTCAGCAAAAATTTGACAAATAGAATATAATGGAATATTAATAAGATATAATTATACTGCATACTATTTTCCTGGACATTAGTTTTACTCACTCCTTCAATCATGCTTTTGGGATGGCCATAATGATTTTTAAGAAGAAAAGGTGAAAAGATGAAGCCCTACATTAAAACCTCAAATATTTTAGAGCCACATTATGACACACCACATTTGCTTCTGGTCTTTTCCAGATATTCGGATTTTGTACACAGATATGTAGATGAAATAATAAAGAGAATAGACAGCTTCACTGAAATGTGAGAGAGCATGCAGATTAGAGGGAAATCTGCCTTTGTTGATGGAGACAGAGTTTTTATAAATTAGGGCTATTAATTTATTATAAAAGTTATGGTGTACTTAAAGATTACTGAGATTACAAACATGGCCCATAAGGCAAATAAGAAAGTCTTCTAAATTCTGTAATAATTCACTGTAAATATTAATATATTATTTTGAAAAGAGTCATCCTAAAATTAAGAATGTTTTAATGTACTTGTCACTTTGACACATTTTCTGCCAGATTATTATTTAAATTTTGCTTTTTTCCATAACCACAGTAAGATTTTTATTCTGTTGTGAAAAACTGTAAATTCTAGCCATGAGTAACTTCTTCTAGCAGAGACCTATCTAATTTGTCTGTAAAGTCCCATGAATATCCTTGATGTTAATGAAAACATAAATATCCATCATAATAAATAACTGAACAAACTCAGGACCTGATCTAAAGGAAACTGTAAATGGTTGGATAGCAAAATGATTGCATGAGCAAAGGCCTATATCTCAAAGAAAAAAAATAAGGGGACAGTTTCATGATCCTGAAATTAACATCAAATACTAGCACTGAAGAGGTAAACATTGCAGGAGGCATTGGTAGATTGAAATTTTGGGAAGCTGGGAAATACTTCCAGACCTGCACTGACCAGATACCCTCTTTTATTTTTCATGTATGTAGTTCCCAGAAACTCTGCTCCTCCACCCGGTTTATAGCTGAATGGATTCCTATTCCCTTACAATGAACATAAAAACTTTTTCTATTCATAAGACAGTTTTATGCATAAATTAATCTGAGCATATTTTTCATTTATTTCCAGATTTGTCTCAGTAGCCTAGATATGACTCTATGAATCATTAGTATTCTTCTGCACACCTTTCTTAAAAAAGATTAGGCTCCAATGACTCATTCCACTTTGAAATGTAATCACCATGGTAGGGATTATGGGGGTTCTTTCCAAAAGAAAATTATTCTCTCTGGTCTGCTTTGGTAGTTCAACCATGTAAGTTCCATGGTCTTATAAGGATGGTTCTGTGGTCAAGACAGAGACATGGTCCAAGGACTTGCCACCTTGGGCAACATTTCATTTTATTTTTTTTTCATATTAGATGTCATAATAGTTTTCCTAATATGGGTTACAGAGATGATAGAAAGACATCACTGTTACCTCCAAAACTGTTGCTTTGGGGTCCTTGGAGAGGAAGAAATAATTTGTATGTATATTTTTTCATCATTTCTGGACCTATGTACGCATGTCTCAAGATATGCAATCATATTCGAGTTTTAAAATCCATCAATATGCTCTTTCCTTGAAATAAACTTTACTCGACAGAGGAATTTTGTTTTTCTAACAGAAAGGTTACTCTCACAGTTTACCTGACTTGGTTTCTGAAAATTCATTCCCTCTCTTTCCTCACTGAATAGTGTTTCTTTCTCTCTGACATGCTTCTTTCACTCAAGCATAGACTGATTTTTAGTAATGTGCCACAAGAAGCTCATTACCACTGAAGAGTGAGAGTTTTCATTTTATGGTCCCATATTATGGCACACTTTTCCCCTTCCCATCTGCTCACTTAAATTTTCTGATAAATTAATGCCTCTGCCAGAGAAAAGTTATTTACCTGATCTTTTGGTTAAGTAATTGTTGCCTCACTGAAGAGTTCACACTGTGTTCTCTCACAAACGGTATTTCTCAGGAGGTCTGGGTTGCTATTAATTACAGAAGTACTTCCAGGTGTCTATGGAAACTTAAGCTCTGTTTAGAAAACAGTGACTGTTTTATATACCCTGTAAGAAGTTCTCTCTATGGAGCTTGAAAGGAGCTTCTGTACAAGACCTTTTGTCTCCTTAGCCTTGGCAATGTTCAGCTATCACTTTTCAGCAAGATAACCATTTGAAAAAGCTCCTTCTTTTTTGAAATGACCTAGAAAAAACCACAATGCACAGCACAGGGAAATGTGCATTTAAACAGCTTGTAGTATTTTTTCTTTCAGGATAGAGAACAACTAGCAAGGAGAAACTGGTTTACAAAGGCAGCCTGTGATTCATATAAGGTACTAAACAGCACTAAGGACTATGGCACTTGTAGCACAAATCCTGGGCTCTCAGAAGTTTTATGAAAAATGCAGCTCTTCTCATAGCAGTGTGTTGTGATCACGTCTTTCAGAACCCTTGTCTGCCATCAATGAAATCCTGGAAACAGAGAACTTGAGGAAGTATTCTGTCCTACTCCTGGATTAACTATTTTCTTTTATGAGTTTATTTACGTGGAGAGCTTTTCTTCTCTTTTAAGTAATCCTTTCATTCATAATGCTAACCTGCTAAACACTCCCCAAAAGCTTATTCACTACTGTTCCAGAAGTCTAACAGAATTAGTAAGGTAAAATTGAATCTCAGAGGTGGGAATTCAGGCTGCATCAGCTTTTGACTGGAATATGTTAACCTTTTGTGCTTCTGATGAGAAAGAATAAAAATATATTGGTAGCCAATTAAACTCTAAAAATACCAGATTAAAGGTTAAATACAAGTGTTTTCAAAATTAGTCCAACAGATAATATACCTAAGCAGTGAACTGAAAATCAGGAAAGCATTACAGATTCACTTTGTGTAAATTCTAGCAACATTCTGTGTCTGCAGATTAATGAATGTTTAACCAAGATGAGTTACAGTGACTCTCTTACGTAAGTCAAAATGACAGTCAGATTTCTACCAAATTAATTCATTATGATCAGTGAATGAATAGCTAATGAATTTGGTATTGAGGATCCCTTACATTGATAGTAAATCCACAGAGAAATATCCAAGTAGAGTCTTGTAAAGATTTTACTCAAAATGCAAATCAAACAAAAAAGACTAAGCAGGCTAAGCAGACTAAATGCATTGTCAGTTCCTTGAGAGGCAGGGCTAGATATAAGAAAAGGAAGAGGAGAGTCTTTGGAATTATTTGGTACATAAAACCAGAATATGATAACCTTTCTTTATGAAAAGTGAAATGGGAAAGAAAGTGAGCAGCTAATCCATTTGATTACAAGATATGAAGAAGTATCAAATCATTTGTAAGCCTTGGTTTTAGTAAAGATTAAATATAAGTAGAAGATCTGTGACCTGGCGCTCAAAGGTCAGAGTTTAACTGGAATTCCAGCAAGATTATGCATTAAGGAGCTCAATGGTTGTGTTTGTTCAGGTTGGTTGACAGAGATGAAGGTGAAGAATTCCATTTCTTTCTTCAGTACTGCTGTCAGGGCTAAAAATCAAGACTTCCCTTGAAAACGAGACTATAACAAACCATTTAGGCCAACCATTCACATCTGTCAGTCTATGATAAGGAATTTCCTGAAGAGGCAAAGTAACAAGCAGTTTTGATAGGCTCACTCAATAAAAGAATGAACAGACTAAACTCACACTAAATGCCTAAGACAATGGGAAAATATCTTCTCCAGAAATTAAAAACAGAAAAAACCCATAAAATTTGCATTTATGGTGATGTGACCTTGCCCAACCACACACAATGGAAAAGCCTGAAAACAAGTCATCGAGCCTTCCGTTCCTGTCTGTGCATCAGCTTTACAAGATCATGATTAGATCTTCCTCCAGTGAAAATTGCTAATATATCAGTACTGACCAAACCAATTCAGGGCTCAGTGGAAACAATGGTGATGAAAGTCTTTACACCTCAAAACTAGTGATGATTCAGAAGTAAAAACAAAATGCTACATCATGTTAAATTTATCTTCTTTCTAATTTAGAATCCAAATATTATGTTTAAAAAAAAATAAACACAACATACAGTAGAAACATATTAATGTTTCTCAAAATCAGACCATGATTTTCCAGTGCACAGATATAAGAATTTTTACCAATCCAAAATTGTTTGAAATCTCATCTTGAGGAATACTTTTAGTATTTGCTGTCTTTATTTTTTTTCCTTAGGCACATAGGACTTGAAAGAACTTCATAAGTAGTAGTCATCATTAGTGAAAAATGCTCCCCAGTAAAACTAGAGAGATTGTTTTTTCCCATTGCTTCAGATTCTGGCAGAATTAGAATATCATTGCTTTGTTTATTCTAAACCTTCTCTTACTCTTTGGCTAAAGTTTATTCAATATTTACTTGTATCCAGTTGCTATTGCACCTGCACCATTATCAGACTATACTTCTGGGGAAACAAAAAAAGAGCAGGGTTAAAAAAAAATGTATTCGGTATTTTAAAACATATTTAGAATAAAGGTAAAATATTCTGGAGATGCAGGTCAATTAGGAAAGGTAAAAGGACCATATGAAAACCTGAAAGAAAATCTTAAGGAAGTGAAGGTGCCCCTAATGTTTAGCTAAGTGACATTGCATGGTGTAATTTAAACTACCATCAGCTGCTTTTCACAAGAAATTTGGTTGGTTTTTTTAAGTGTCAATTTATTCCTTATTTTATTAAAGCAAATAATTACATCTTCCACCATAACTTTCCATGTTTCTGCAAGCAAGTCTCACATTTTTCGTTTTCTGTCTGAGAAGCTCAAACAATAATGTGAGACCCAACAACACAGCTCATCCATTGCAGGAGTCTCAGATGACCGTGCTGATGGTTGTGGCATTTCTTGGACTGAAATTCATTACATTGTCACAACAGTTCAATAAATCAAAAGAAACATGTATACCCCAAAGGGTAGAGAGGTTCTTTTGAATACTGTTCCAACTATGCTCTCTGCATTAGAGCCAAAGGTCAAGTTTTCCTCCCCCTCCCCCAGACTCAAATGGTAAAACTTGTGGTGCCATTTGAAATGAGGAATGAAAAGCTACAAGCTGTGAGAATGCAGCAGGACACCATACAAATAGACTTAGAGGGCACAGGGAAAAGTACTTAGAGATACTTTAGCTCTGGAAAATCTCCAGCTGAAAACAGAGGCAACTTTGTGACTCACTATATAAAACGCAAAGTCCACCAGAGTCCCTGGACTTCATAATGGATCCAGATGCGTGGAAGTCCACAGGAAACATTTCCTGGAAACCATTTTTCAAGTTTGATGTCTTGTGTCATGCTTCATCTGTAAGGAGACTCAGAGCTGTTAAGACGCCAAAAATGCCAGGTGTATTTAGATCTTTAAGGACTAGAGTATGCTTGGACTGAAATTATAGATTCCTCTCTATATTTCAAATCTCCAGAAATGCTTTAATCCAAAGCATAAATAAAGGAAAGTAAGCAGAGATTAGTACACCTGGGGCCAAACCAAAACATCCTTCTGAAGGAGTTGGATGAAGTTTGTAGAATGTAATATATTTTGATCATATTTATTTCAAGATCTTAAACTTTGAGTCTCTTTTTGGCATAAAATCTAAAATATCTAATACCAGTTGAAGACACTGGAATATTCCATCAACTTGGCACAGATAAGAACATGCAAAATGCAGAGAATACTTGGGACATTGGCTCATGGGAATTGTGAAAAGATTTTGCAGATTCAGCCAAGAAAGAGCTCTCAGAGGCTTTAGCTGCCTAAGTATAGTAATCATCTATATCAATATGCAGACTGAAATTTTTAGGGATCTAGTAGTTCTTGAGATTTAGACAGATTTTTAAGATAACTGGATGGTTCATTCTTTACAGTTCTTTCAAGTATATTTCACAAAAAAAAAAGGTGGTAGAATTTCCTAACTATAGGCTTGTGTGTCTTATACTGACATAATCTCTCTAGTCCTGTATTTGGAAACAATTGACCTATCACAGAGCTTTAAAAAAGAAGAGATAAAAATAAGCCTGAGGCAAACACCTGCTGCAACAAATTTCAACACATAGGAGCAAAACGTGACAAAGATATGAGCAACTTAATACAAGATTTTTAATGGGAAGTGTCAGTCAAGTTTAATTTTATATGTTGCTATCAGCTCCACCTGTAATTAACAGTATTCCACTCTGTTCTTCAGCTACATAATCTTTTCCTGCATTTATCTAGAATGACTCATATAGGAAGCATCATACATCAATATTCTCAAAGAAGAGGATTGATGTATGAGGGCAAATGTCTCTCTGTATTTCCCCATACTGAAAGACCTAATTTTGACTTGCTCATCAGTCTCTATTCTCATTTGACCCTTACAAATTGTCTGAAATGTATATAACATTTAATGGAGGAATTAAAGTACTTTTCTGAACTTTCCTGGAGGGCATGAAGCAGAACCCTACGTGTACATATTGTGTTAGACCTGCTGTATATGAGCTAGTACAAGTAATTTAAAAAAAGGAATCATAAATTTCAGCTAGTTGTCTGAACCTTGCATTTAGGACAGATGCAGGAACTTGTGATTACTGTTGTTGAACCTCATGAGGTTTCTGTTCCTTATCTCTTCAGCATGTTAAAGTCTTCCGTGCACACAAGCAAACTAAAACAAGGAATTAATTCACTTCTTCCCATGGGCAGGCAGGTGTTCAGCCATCCCCAGGAGAGCAGGGACCCATCACAAGTAATGGGTACTTGGAAAGACAAATGCCATCACTCCAAACGTCCCCCCAGTTCCTCCTTCTTCCCCCCACTTTGTATACTGAGCATGATGTCACATGGTCTGAAATATCCCTTTGGTCAGATAGGGTCACCTGTCCTGCTGTGTCTCCTCCCAACCTCCCACGCACCCCCAGTACCATCACCAATTTGGCACCTCAAAAAAAGCAGAAAAGACCTTAACTTTTGGAAGCCCTGCTCGCCAGTAACTAAAATATCTCTATGTTAATAAACCTGTGTTCAGCAGAAATCCAAAACACAGCCCCATACCAGCAACTATGAAGAAAATTAACTCTACCCCAGCCCAAACCAGCAAATACACTATCATGAATAGACTCCTCTATATATCCACTCCTCAGTTACCTGGAGACACTGTTGGGCTAGAGAAATGGATTTCCTTCCATAGATTTAGCCTGACCTATGTATGTATTTGCCACTTGCCAACTCATTCGTGACTAGGTTGTCTGATGTACAGTACTTTTTCTTGTATGTAATTAAAAACTGTAACACTTAAGGTAATATCCAACTCTCTATTGCAAAGGATTAAGAAATTTTATAGGATCTAAGCCACTGCACTATTACTATATTTAACATTCTCCTCCATATTTTGTTCAAGGCTGAATCTAAAACTGAGATGTATGGTTAAAAAAAAAAAAAAACAAACCATAAAAAAAAATCATTGGAATGTACTAACACACTCTGTTTTGAAACTCGTAATTAGATGCTTCTGTGCATATTATCTGTTTCTCCATCATTGCTTGCAGCCAAAATTATGTTGATTTTCTCCGTATACATTTGTCTGGAAACTCTAATTATGCTTTACCATATTACCTTTGGGGAAAGCATAAATCATCTGCATCATATTCTGCGTTGGAATTATGCTGCTAACTTGGTTATTTAAGAGGACTCAGGACAGCCGTTACTTCGTACCTCTTAAAACATAACTAAAGTGTAATAAATTTTGAGTTTCTAGGAATTTTTGTGACATCATCACACATTGTAATGATGTGATTATTCATCATATGCTAGAGTCATAATTACGTTCTAATTATGCAAGGAGAAGTATTTATACTAAAACAGGCAATTAGGTGTAATTACACTAATGATGTAAGTATACAAGAATTAACTGAAATTGATTTGAAAAGGAACTAGGGAAATGTATACAAATAAAACACATTTGATAGCTAAAAAAAAAGTAAACCTCTTTATTAAAAGTTGAGTCTTAATTATGTACTGGGAACATCATGCAAGGAAATGCCCCAAGGTCATTTTTCCCCCCAGAGCTCCTACTAAATGTTGCTGTTCTCTATCCCTTAAGGAGAGTGAGAGATTACTTGGGGTTTTTTCCAGATTTTTTGAGTCATGGACAGGGAATCTCCTATGAATGCTCTCCAAAAGAAGTATCTGTGGCTATCTATGTGGTTAGTTATTACATAGTGCAATTATGTATTTCATATTTTGCTCCCCAAAAATTAGATTTGCTGCATACAGGTACCTGGACTGTAAATTCTTACTTTGTCAATATTTGCTTTCTAGCCTGACCACTTTCTTATTCTGAGATCCCTCTCTTATGCCCTTCCTTCCTTGTTTACCACAGGGCACTAGCTAAATCAAAATTATGTTTCAAGAAAATCCTGGCCTTAACTGCTTCACCCTGCTGTTACCACATGATCTGTAGTAAACCTTTCAGAATTTGCTTCTACTTGATATTATTTGGGTTTACGTGAAAAATCACGCATGTTTTCAGCATAGGTTTGTTCATGTGAATCACAGTTTAAACCAAAGGTGCGTGCGTGAAATGCTCCTTAAGAAAGCAAATGAATAATTCCTTAATCAACATAAAAAGAGTATATAAATAAGTAAATTATTTCTGGACAAAGTTTTCAGTGTTCCACAACTATGGGTAAATTGTACATTTAGTGCACACATTGAGAAGTGTATAGAAGCTACATAAGTCTCTGAAAACATGGTGTATATAAATGTACACATATATTTCATACACATATACATGAACACTCAGAGAATCCCTACTAAGCAAGTCAGCACTTTCTTTCTTATTAATTATTAAAGTTGTTGATTTCAGGCAGAGATGCCCTGCAGAGAGATCTTGACAAATTATAAAACTAGGCAATCACCGACTGTATGAAGTTTAACAAGGGAAAGTGCCAGGTCCTGCACCTGGGATGGGGGAACCCTGGATGTACAGACGGACTGGGGAATGAGAGGCTGGAGAGCAGAGCTGTGCAAAGGGACCTGGGGGTCTTGGTTGACAGAAAGTCGAACATGAATCAGCAGTGCCCTGGCAGCCAGGAGGGCCAATGGTGTCCTGGGGGGCATCAGGCACAGCATCACCAGCCAGGCAAGGGAGGGGATTGTCCCGCTCTGCTCTGCACTGGGGCAGCCTCACCTCGAGTGCTGGGGGCAGTTTTGGGTGCTGCGATATAAAAAAGACATTAAACTGTTAGAGAGTGTCCAAAGGAGGGCAACAAAGATTGTGAGGAGCCTTAAGGAGAAGCCGTATGAGGAGCAGCTGAGGTCACTTGGTCTGTTCAGCCTGGAGAAGAGGACACTGAGGGGAGACCTCATTGCAGTTACAATTTCCCAGTGAGGGGAAGAGGAGGGGCAGGCACTGATCTCTTCTCTGTGGTGGCCAGTGACAGGACCCGAGGGAATGTCCTAAAGTTGTGTTAGGGGAGGTTTAAGTTGGATATCAGGAAAAGTTTCTTCACCCAGAGGATGGTTGGACCCCGAAACAGGCTCCCCAGGGAATTGGTCACAGCACCAGACTGACAGAGCTCAAAAAGAGTTAGAAGTGTTTGGACAATGCTCTCAGACACATGACATGATTTGTGGGAATGTTCTGTGCAGGCACAGGAGGTGGTATCAATGATTCTTGTGTGGGTCACTTCCGACTCAGCATATTCTGTGGTTCTGTGATTCTGTCAATTGTCAAAACTCTTTTTGGCTCACTAGAATGAATGGATTGTCCAGAAATATTGCTTACAAGTATTCTCCTGGGGGAACATAATTTCTGTTATTCTTTTGTGCTTTTGGTCAGCTATGGGCCCAATGAAATGCTATTAAATATTGTAAAATATTACAAAGAAAAATAACTTCAAGCTTTTCCATTTTTACTTTATTCTAGTCACACAATAAGTTTATGAAGCTGTGACATGATCATCAATTCAAAAACACTTTTAAATCTCAGCATGAATCTTTATCAGTCATTACTCTAGAAAAGGGCAATTACATCTGTCTCTGAGAAGGGTAACACTAAGAGAAATGATCTCTCAGCGCAATTTTCAGATCACGACCTGGGCTGTCCTGACACAAAATTTAAAACTTATGCTGCTAGTCCAGCCCTGATCTCCTTAGCTGTTTCTCAAACGTGAGAAACAACAGATGCATTGTGGTACACGGATGGCTGGCCCCTCTTCTGCACCTTTGTATTTCTCTTGTACGTCTGCACTGCATCATTCTGCTTTACATCTTGTAGCTGTAATACAAGCTTTATTCCCACCACGTACTTTGCTAAATCTCAAGGAAGAACAGGGAGGTTGCTGTCAAAGCTCTTCTCCAGTACTTAAAATACAAGTCTTTTTAAAGTGGTAAATTGATATGCACGTAATATAATAGCATCTGTTGCAAAGAGCAGCTGAACTTGGGCTCAGCAAGAAGTGTTGAATATTAGAAGTCCAGTTTCTTAAGGAAGCTGTCTATTCATTGACCATCTGTGAGCCCTTTCCTCTCTACCCACCTCTGAGCATAGTAATGAATTTCAGTGATTGGTGAAAATACATACGATGCTACAAAGCTAATTAAATTGTCTCAGAAGGTCTTGCAGCTGGGCTGATGCAGGACTCAAAACTCACCTCCTTACTGAAATACAGGCAGTAAACTTCTCTATAAGTAATTATTCTCAGGACAAATACCTCGATACCTCCCTTAACAATAAAAGAGAAGGGAGAGGCTAAGTGGCAAGAGGCTCAAATCTGCAGAGGCTCAAATCTGCAGAAAGCCGGGTTTCTTCAGTGCCTGTAGTGGTTCACTACTGCTCGTGACTCGTGTTATTGAACTTACTGTTAGCCTATTACCCTTTCCACAGGATTCTACCATTTCAACTGTCAGATATGTAAACCTACATCTTCAGGGTAAGGTTTCAATTCCAGGGCAAAAATTTTTCTGCACGCATAAAAATGTTGTGGCTAAGTCCACAGCTGAAACATGACAGACTGAAGAAATTTGTTTAATGGTGCAAAGCTAAGACAAATAAGGGAGTATACATCATGACAGGCCAACTGAATTCCCAAACCATGTAAAAGTTTAAACTGATACAGAGGGCTTTTTTGTTTGGTTGGGGTTTTTTTTATATGTATACTGATTTTCTTTTTCTTTTGCTTTAAAAATTGTGATTACAAAAAAGGGTTCTTATCTACTTCTGCTTTACTAATTACCAGCAGCAAAATTATGTTTCTAAGATGTTACTGCCTGGGAGAGGAAAAGGGCAAATATTTTCTAAAAGCTTCCTCTTATTCAAATTTCTTTAATTCAGGAATAATACTTAGCAGTAGAAAAATGAAAAGCAATTTTGATAACAGAAACTAAAGACAATTACTGCATAAATGTAAGTGGATTTGAATTTGAAATAACGCTTCTTATTTCAAAACTGAAAATGTTCTACCTCAAAGGTTTTCTGTTTCAATGTATTATACAGCCAAATTATGGGGAGGTGAAGAATATATGATGGGAAATCAAGGGCACATAGAATAAGAAATCAAAAAAGTGCTGTATTTTGCCATAGGAGCTTCTTCTTCATGAATCCAGTGGTGATGAAATTTGCATTTTTTAAAAAATATGATGATTCAAATATTGGAGTTACTGTTACATTTTTGAAACAACAGGATACAACCAACACAAGCCAGCAAATACAAGCCAAGAACCTAAAAATAGACATTATTTTCCTCTTTAAATGCCATTAGCTTTTCTTAGAGCAAAAAGCCACTTAAAACATTACTTATGCTTTAATTTTTGATTAGCATACGTGTCTCAGCCTTGCTTACACAGACACAAAATTGACACTGGACTAAAGACAGTGAGGGATGACACTCATGATATGCAAAGCTAGATCATATTGCAAATAGATCTCAACAGTTCTGGTTAAAGGTGTTTTACCAGTATGTTCCACTTATTTTCTAGTCTTTTCCAAGTCAATGCCCCAAAAGATTTCATTAGAGGAAGAACAAACAGAAAGTAGTTACTTCCTTGAGGCTTTGCAGCAGCTAGGTCTAATGTATCCTGTAGAATTCTTTACTATTGGCAATGTTGGCAATCTTTCAGCCTTAAGGATGCTGGCAGGAGATAAGGTGTGGAAACAAAAGGGCAAGAACATCTCCATCAGAACATTTGAACAAAAGGTGTTTGGGAGTAGAGCGTGATTGAGTAGCTGATTAGCTAGAATGGCTTCCTAGGAGGTTAGATGATATGGTTTTCTGTTTTTTAATGCTTGAGCAGACTGTAGATTAGCTACAGTGAATGCCAATTTATTGGCTACTGTAATTTCTTGACTTCTGTCAAAACCTAATAAATCAGTTTGGGAAAAAGCCTGAGTTGAAATCATATCCATCCCAGGAACACTCTATGTGCACTTGAGTTAAAGGAGAAAGAAAAGCAGAAACATTTCTTTCAGAAATTCACTTTCTGAAGAAAGAGTGACATGCAGAGAGCACCCACAGCTGCGATTCACAAGCAGAGATGGAGCTTCACCTTCCAACCGATCACTTGGAATGCTTTTGTGGAATGCAGTTACAGCATAATTTTTCCTCTGCGTTTCTTATGGGGTAACTTATGAGGATTCTTTCTGTCCTTCCAGTGTATGATGTTCTTGGTTTAAGTGGTTTATTTCCTAGTCATGGAGGGACCTCAAAATCTAAGTTTGCATCCTGCAACGTGCTAAGGATATAAAGAGCTGCAACACAGCATTTTGTCACTTCTTTCTTTCTTTTATGAGCTGAGACCAGCTGTTTAAATGTGGTTGTTTTTTTTTTTTTTCACCAGAAACATACTGGCTACAGGGCAACCCTCTCTTTCAACATCTGTTCAGCATATTACTCATATATTCAGAATTTCTTGCTGACTCAGCATGTTATAGCTCATTACAATACATTAAATATTCTTCTGCAATGAGCAGAAGGGATTCACTGGCTTCAAGTCTGCTGGTTCCAGCTACAGATGATCCTAAATCCAAGACTCAGTTTTGACCACTGTGACTTCAGTTGTGGTTTCTCTCATATATAATTTTTCACTGCAGTCTTAGTATCAAGATAAAGTGTAAAATTGAAAAGGTCCCTTAAATCATGCCGTAGTACATGTGGCTCAAGATGAATGAGGTACAAACTCCATGCAAAGCATCATTATTCTGTTGAGATACTCAATATTCAAACTGGCAGAATGATCATTTTTAGACAATCTTTATAGCGGTATGAGAACATCAATTCAAAAGATTTTTCAGAAATTATTAGTTTGATTTCATAGGAAGACAAGATTTGTCTCTGTCTAGTCCTTTCTTGCTTCTCCATCTATATTTTACATAAACTATTGGTCAGCCTTGGTCAAATCTTGAAAAAAAGAAAGGAGGAATGGTCTCAAAAGTAAGTTCTTGCAATGTAGGTTGTAAAATCTACTTCGAAAGAACTAGCTGGCCAAGAACCTTAGACAGACAGCCATCTAGTTAACAAGAGCCACTCAAGATGAGGCAAAGTACAGAGCATCTCTTTCCTATGTATCTAAGCCAGATATTGCAGAGAAGTTTTGTCACAGTTTTTTATGCCACAGAAGTTTTTTATGTGGAAACCACACTTGAAATTGGAGGAGTTTTGTTCTCATTATTTCTTTTATACGTAGAATGGTTTTATTTATTCAGTCTCACCTGTACTGCTGATATAGATCTGGATTCAACATTGCCTACTTGCAGGCATAGTTGAGATGCAAGTATATTAAAATACACTAATTGTAGACTACTATTTGTGGAATTTTGTACTGGTTTTGTCTTTGTAGTAGCTGATAAAAGGCTGTTTTGGATTTGAGTTAAAAACAGTATTGGCAGCACGGGGATGTTTTAGTTACGGCTGAGCTGTGCTGACAAAACATCAAGACCTTTCTGCTTCTCACCCCACCCCAGCAGAGACAGGGCTGGGGGTGTACAAGGGGACACAGCTGTCCCCAGCTGGCCTAGGGTATATTCTATACAATATGACTTCATGCTCAGCGATAAAAGCTGGGGTATGAAGGGAGGAGATGTTTGGAGCTATGTTGTTTATCTTCCAAAGTAGCAGTTGGATGTGGTGGAGCTCTTCTTCTCTGGGGATGGCTGAACACCTGCCTGCTCATGAGTAGTGGTGAATGAATTCTTTGCATGACTTAGCTTTTCTTGTGTCTGCAGCTTTTGTTTTACCTATTAAATTGTCTATATCTCAACACATGAGTTTTCACACTAACTTTCCCAGACCTCTCTCAACCCTCATGGGAAAGAGTGAGCGAGAAGCTCTGTGGAGCTCAGCTTCCCCCCCAGGTTAAGCCACAACAAGACTATTTCCATGGTGATATGCACTACTTTCATTTGTTATTCTTCTAACTACAGAGAATCATAGCATTAGTTATGTATTATTTTTAATTTATCTTTCTTTTGGTTTTCTTCCTAGGTGAGTTTTGTTTTCAGATTTTCAAATAATCATAAGTTAGAATCCATACTATGTTTCATCTGGTGAGATACATTGTACAAGGAAAAAGGGATTATTATGTACAAACTATATTGTAAGTCTGAAGCATACCTTGAACCTTAACGCTTTTAAATATAATTTACACTTTAGTTCAATATCTGCATTCTGCTACAGTTCATATTGAAACTATTGTTAGGAAAGAAACATTGCCCTTTCAAAGTTCCTAGAAATTTATGTTATGTCTACATTGCATCTCTTTCTCTCCATTATTGTTTTTGGCCATCTTTTTATTGTCTATGGTCATGTTTTGCTTTTGATCACGTCCATCAGTATGTAATAATATAGCTAATTAAAAAGGAGGGTCTATGAGGTATAATATTTTCTTTGTATTTTGTCATAATTTCTATAATTGATTCTCCATATATGCATTTTGCTTCATAAAATATATTATTTAGAAAACAAAGAGAAACAAATTTGTGTTAAGGAGCCTAAATTGAATATACTAAAAACAAGTCTTAAGTATTCATTGTGAAACCCTTTGTCACGTGTAAGTTATGTGAGCCTCTGAATAACTACATCGTCAAGCACTTGTCCTCCATTTGTATTACAAGGAGTTCTGTGTATTCAAAAACATTAGCAGAAAGTGCTAAACTTGGCATATGTAACTGAAATGATAGAATATATCAGCCATAATTCCTTCTATATAACCTTTAAATATCAGCCTTAGAGAATACTGTCTGAAAATTAAAAACTAGTTCTCCTCTGGTTTTCAGGTGATAATTATGCAATTTTATTAGGAACAGTGACAAAAAGATGCAAACTTGGGAAATCTTTCTTTAGCATACAAGACAGTAGAATTGCACAGATATGCTGAAATCTGTGTACAGTGATTTCTCTTTTAATCTAATATCCTGAGTGACATACTGTAAAAGGGTGATCTGTGAAAATCACAGAATAGCGGAAAGCTAAAATGGGGGTTTTTTTTATCAGCTCACATAATTTCTCCACCAAGACATAGACTCAAATAATGAGGTTACCAGGTATTAAAATCATACAGGCCAAGAATGCTAGCTGTGGTCCAATGATTTTCTCATCAGCGTTAGACTACACATGCAAAGGTTTTGGCCGTTGTGTTCTCAGCTGGCATCTACCAATAACATCTGGACCATTAACATCAGAATTAGTAATCTAGAGAATTGTTCCTTCTGTCACTTCCAGCTAATACTGGACTCCAATTAGGACTCTTCCAAGCCCACCTGCAAAAATGTCTATGTGATTCAAATATCCAAATGTCACGGATTGTGGAAGGTTCTATGAACAGAAAATAAGAACACAACTACCTGGAATATTCTGTACGTTCTGGGTGTAGGAAGCATTCCTTCTGTTAAACCTTTAGTAAATGACTATCGTGATCATTTCTTTAGAGAGAGATCTCAAAAAATTGTATCACATGGAAGTTTCTTGAGTGCAAGTCTGCAGAGAAAACCAGAAGTTCTTAAAAGTAAGCAACAAAAAAAATAGTCACACTTTTGTTGGATGATTTCCCTCTCCAAGAACCACTTCTGCGACATCTAGCACTTAGATAGCAAATGCAGAAGCCACAGAGAAGTGGTTATTTACATATGGTTTTGCTTTTATTTAGATATTAACACCATAGAAATCTCAAAACTCGCAGGTGATTAAGTCAAAACTACATTATCTACAGAACCATCTTTCTCAAATAAAGTGGTAATTGCCACTTTTCCTTGTCCTCTTGCCCTGTGTTTTGTTTTAAAATAAATGTAGACATACTGGGACCAATGTTGTGATTTTTATAACATTACAAGGCCTAGAGCCTTCATTTCTCCCAGAAATAGTTAGCAATTAAAATAGCAATGTGATACCACATTTGTAGCTCTGGCCCACCAGTGGTACCACTGTCCTGCTCTTCTCTGAATGCGTTTGCTCAGATGGTAGAGTTTACATTACAGCTGAACTGGACCTGGTTGTTTGTTTCTTTGAGAAGTTTCATATAAGCACACATTTGTAGATATGTTAAACCCCATGATAAGTGGAGGAGTGAATGAAAAGATTTTCTTCCAGGTTTGGGTCTGTACTTGTCCTAACTCCAGGATTTTGAAGCCTTATTCTTCCGACCGAATTCATCTCCTCTTATATCTCCATTCAGCTTTGTCTCACAGTTGATGTGCACTGATTTTTTCTCTATCTCTTTGATTGGCCAGTAGGGTCAATAAGGCCTGTGAATGAGGGAGAAAAATCATTGGACTTTTTATGATCTTTTGTTAACTTCTGGGTATCCTGCTGTTGACCCTGATTTCAGTGTTTGCCTATGCCTATCAGGCAATTAATGAGCTCAAGAGAAACTCAGTGCATGTCGCTGACGAAGTCCAGGACAGGATATACTTTTATCTTCAGCGTTTTTGCTTAAGTGACATTTTTTATTATCTCTTTCTCCTCCACTTCAACCCAATTTGAAAGGTTCCCGGTTGCATAAGGCTCAGACATCTACATGAAAGCTACAAAATAGTTTCATTTCACCTAAATAGTGAAGCTACATAACATCTCTTCCTCTGAAATAACAAGGTACTTTCACTTTGAACTTAAAACTTGAGTGAAGCAGAACATCATGCTGAGAATACAAATTTCTGTAATTTGATTTCAGAACAGTACCTTCATTTCATTTGCAAGTATACAGAAGAGAGAACACTGCAGTCAGTTATGGTCAGAGGTTTTGGAATTTGTTTTGACTGGTGAAATACTTTGTATGATGATTCCAATGTGCATGCCAAACACGTAAAATACCATGTTGCCAGATGTGTTGGAAAAGAAAAAGAAAAAAAAGATTCCTTGGCAAAAGCGAGAGCTTATATGTGGGGAAAACAGTAGAGTTCTCAGCTGTGAGGAGTCCTGATTTGGACATTCTGGCATCTGCTGCAGAATGGGATTAGGAAACTCCTATTGTTCAATAAATCAAATTCCTGAAGGCAGGGTTGGCTGTCAACCAACAGGAGGAATATTTTCCTTTGCTGAAAACTCTTCACATGCCTAATCAGGGAAAGCAATCTTGTTCAACTTGTCAAACAAATAATTTTAGACTTTAAACTGGTAAGCAAACTTAAATGGCCTTGTGTTTCTTTAGTTTCACAAATCGGATATCTGAGGTGATGCCTGAAGTGGCCACCTAAAAACAGAGACTAGATGGGAATAAAGGAATAAAGGTAGGTATTTATTTGAAGGGCCTTCAGACATACACCCCGGGCAGGTCAAAGGCTACACCCAAGATGGATGACAGGTCACAGGTTTTTCACACTTTTGTAAGTTTGGTCCATTTTCATATCAGGGTTAGTTCTCCAATTAAAATTTCAGTTAATGATGTAACTACCCCAAGTTTGCCCTCCTCTTAGTTTACGCATTTTGGGCCTAGGACGGTCTGAGTGTCCTTGGAGAGCAGGCCTGGAGAGGCTTTGTTGTGTCTAACCAGCATGAGAGAACAGTACTTAACAGGCTACAAGTAATTTCAGAGTTACACACTAGGCAGTACAGGATTTCAAAAATGTAAAAGTTAAAACCTGAGGCATTAGAGGTAGTTTTTGTCATTTTACTGATGGCTGAAATATATTATTACAAACAACAACAACATAACAGTAAAAAGAAATTTCCAACTGAGATAAATGGATGGAGCTTTACCAAATCCTTGTTACTACATTGATTTGCCAGCTGTTTACCTGGATTTTTATATAAACACCATAAAAGCAATGCAAAAAGATTCATACGAGAAGGACAAGTACTTAGACCAATGACTGGTTTCTCAGTACCTTGCTTCAGTACTTTGGTACATAGATTCTCAGGGGAATCAGGGCCCTATCTTTCTGAACAAAATTATTTTGAAGGCAGAAAATGCAGCACCTCTTAACACTAATTGACTGGTGCTATAATCAGTTAAATTATAGCATAATTTGTATTAATGTTAATTACAGTGGAGAAAGAGGGTCTTGTGCCAATAGAACAGGACTTAGAGTTAAGGAAATTCACGTGCTTTTTCCATCTTTGCCACTGATATTTTTGTGAACTCTTGGGCAAGTCACAGGCACTTAGTGTACCATACATTGTACTTGGGAAACTTATTTATGAAAATTTTTCTTTCTCATGTTGCTGCTTCAAAGGAGCAGTGTGAGACTAATTCATCAGCAGCTCTTGGAAACCATTCATGTAAAGGGACCATAGAAATATTAGGATTATAATGCTTTATAGGCATGTTGTACTTATGTACCACTGTCTGTGAGAAATAATGTGCATCTAACAGTTAATCCATCTCCAAAAAGTTCCTGTGACTGAGGATATTTCAGTGGTGTCTTTGATTCTTTCTCTAGAAAGTTAAAAAGCCAATTACCTGGACTAAAAAACAATGCAGAGAAAAAAATGAAAAAAGGGAAAAGAAAGTGCAAAACAGGTGAAAATGCTTGAATATGTGATAGATATCTGTCATATTGAAAACTATCAAATATTGTCACTTTGCTGTGTCTTTGCACCAACCATGTGCATCCTCCAGTTTTTATAAGTCGAGGTCTCAATTTTGCGCAAGTACCAGGATGGGAAATTGAAGGCTTCCTGAGTTCTTCCCCATTTAGTCGCATCCTAGTAAGTGGCATAATTTTATCTTTTTTATTAAACCTCTACTTGATTTCCTTAATCAGTTTTTCCTTTTTGTTCTAAATGGAAGGAAAGATGGGTGAAAGCCCTCCATTATAGCGGTAATTAACTTATAATAGCCTTTGTTGTTGAATTCCCTAGCAGCTGAGGAGAGTATTTGTGCTGTTACAGAATATCAATTAGAATTTTGGACTGTAGAGGGTACATAGCAAAAGCAGTACTTTCTCTCTAAGGGTCTATGTATGTCAGGTAGGATGTTACCACTTCGTTACAAGATGTCTGGTGAGCATGAGTAGAATTACTAGTGTCCCTTGAAAAGGAAGCCCAAATCTCAACAAACCAACACCTGAAAACATCAGGAACAGGCAGCTAAAATTTAAACTGTTAGCTTAAAATACTTTAATTATCTTGGTGCTTATTATCATTTGTATTTATTGAATATTGAATGACTATCAAGAGCATTAAAATTAGATGCAAAAAACTGGCTTAAACTTTCCAAATATCTCCATTATGTATCAGAATTCAGAAAATATTTAGTTCTTCAGTGCAGTCATTCTTGAGACACAGCTGAATTATGTCGTATAAAAGAAAATGTATTTTCTACTATTAATAATATACCAAAAGGAATTGCCACATAGACTCTGAGAATGAAAAAAAAGCCCTATTTTTAAACAATCTCTTCTTCAGTATGAAATTCTTCTGTCCTGAATCACATGGCTTTACACCCTCTATGAAACATGTAGTTACTGAATGTCTTTAAAGATTAATAGAGGATGTCTATGTAAACATAATAGTTGGCTTTGTAAATTCATGGAGAATAAATTATTCTTCAGGGTCAAGACAAACTTCACATGTTAGTAATTACAGTACAGTTATTCTTTGAAAACTACTTATTCTTCACCTAGCAGATTTACTGAATGCAACAGCATTGAGTTTTAACTAAATTAATTCAGTTCTTATTTTGCTAGAAACTAGAATACTTTGCAAATGTTGCCCAAATCAAGATGCTTCAGCATAACAAGAAAAAAATTGAAAGATATAAACAATTAACATAATTAATAATACATGATAAATCTAAATAATTATGGTGAAAACAGGCTTCAAGATATGATTGTAGAGGTATAAAAAATTCAAGATTTATCATACCTACTGCAACAAGCAATCAACCAAAGCAACTACAACATTTTAGTTATTCCTAACTCTTTTAGAGGTGTGTCTTTTTGGCTGAAGGTCTCTGTGTTTTGCTTCCATTTCAAAGCAAATATGTTTCAAAAACATGGGAGAGGGATGCCTTTACTCTTTTTTTTGTAACATTAACAAAAACTCAAGGTATACAATGTTCAAAATTTGTGTTTCTGGAGGATATAGCAAAATACCTCCTGAATTCTTAAATACAGCATGGACTATTCTGTAAAGAACAGGACAACACATGATAAGTTTAGAAATCTGAATATGAATGAATAGATATGTCAATATGAAAACCTGTGGTCATGATGATAAAAAGCATTCAGTTATTCTGTTATGATGAGAGTCTTTTGTTGAACTATCACTGCTGCAAGTGGATCTTTTTAAGTTTCTAAACTATAACATTGTACAATAGTAACTATGGCTAACCACTGCTAGTCTTGGAGCAAAATATTTGGAAAAGGAAGAGTTAATTCATATTTTCTCCTTCAATTTAGAAACACTAAGTCTCATGTATTTCCCAGCAGCATAGGATATTTGGAATTAGCGGTTTCGTACGTGTCAAAAAATACTTAATCTGGTGGGTTTGGTCAAAATATGGTCGAATTCAGATGCATTTAATTAAATCCTTTGTTTCACTTTAAGTCTTATGAACAAATTGTGTCTTTTTCACTCCTTTTGCAGAATCAAGATCTTAGAAAAGAATTCGCAGATCATCAAGTCCAGCCATTTACATAACACTGCTAAATCCACCCCTAAACATGACCTTAAGTGCCACATCTACATGTCTTTTAAATACCTCCGGGGATGGTGACTCAGCCACATCCCTGGCAGCCTTTTTCAATGCTTTACAACCCTTTCCATGAAGAAATTTTCCCTAATATCCTGTCAAAAAACCTTCTCTGACACAACTTGAGGCCATTTCCTCTTGTCCAATTGTTTATTACATGGGAGAAGAGGCCAGTCCCCACCTGGCTACAATCTCCTTTCAGGCAGTTGTAGAGAGTGATAAGGTCTCCTCTAAGCCTCCTTTTCTCTCTATGACAAGAAAAGAATATGTTAGATATAGATTTCACCTGCTTGGCACCCTTGACACCATGCATTTTCTTTGAGGTTAGCAAGTTTGTTTATATCTCTTTCAAATTACTGTCTTCAAATACTGCTGTTCATTAGATAGTATGAGGAACATGAAATTACCCCATTTCGTATTTGCTCTCATAAGAAGTTCAGTACAGAAGGCCTTTGAACTGAATATCTTCATGGGTTATTTTAATTTTCTATGTCTTTTATAATTTAATTCCTTTTTTGTTGTGGTTTTTTTTTTGGAAGGGTCATCCATGATGGAGAGGCTTAACAAATGATGACATTGATAATAATTATTATGCAGCAGTGAATGCTTTTTGGCTCTAATGCAGATTTTCCTTCTTGGGGTCAAGACCCCAAACCTCTTTTCTCATATTTGTAAATTGGATGTAACAGTATTTATTTTTAATGCCAATTGATATGTTTGAAATTTCTTCCAAAGAAAGATGGCCCTTTCTTCAAGATAAAAATGTTGATTGGAAAAACCCCAGAGGAACAGCTTGCTCAGAGAGTTGGTAAAATATCTATACTTTCAAATATTCAAAACACAATAGGACACAGTCCTGAACAAGCTGCTCTGGTGGACTCTACTCTGATCAGGGGGGTTGAGCTAGAGATCCCTTCTAGACAATTCTCTGAAATGCAAACTTCAAGTTCTTGTAGCAAAAAAGTAAAACAACTTCTAACAAGCTACTGGCTTTCAAATAGAAAGCAAGAAAAGCTTCTGAAACGCTGTCTCAATTAAAATCAAATATTTTCATTTTCAGAAAACTTTCCTCAAGAGGAGAAATGTCCCCTTACTGGCAACATTCCTTGAGCTTTTAACATTTCTTTGCTTTTCCTAATTAATCTTGGCCTCAAGGCCAAAGGCATTCACTTACAGCAACAGCAATAAATATACTGTGGTTATGCATTTCATGTTCAGTTCCTTTCCTCTGTTTCTCCAATTAAATTTTCAAATAATTAACATATATGTCTTGCACTTTAAACACTTTCTGTAGCTGAGGATATACAGTGTCCTGAAAACTTAATTAGATAGGAAAACAAATTGCATGAAAAGTTGCAGAGGTCAGAGAATTTTGCATGGTCTACAACCTAATGGGAACACACAGGAGGTCTAACCTTATTTTGTAATAATTCATCTTGAAGTTGACTAGAGTGTGATAGAAAATTTTAGCAGCAAGTACAACTAAAGCATAACTTATTTTCCATCTAAATTTTAAAGGAAGGTGTCCACCTGCCACAGTAGCTGAACTAGATCCATTTCTATCATTAGAGTTGTGCATGTTGTCTTTTAATTTCAGCCTTTTTCTGATTGGTGTATTAATGCATAAAGCAACTAGTAATGGCAGTAAGTAGAAACAGAGCTTGGGAGGAAAGATATAATCTCTTAAAAAGAAAAGAAACCCAAGGGAGCAGAGATCATAAACTGTCAAAGAGGGTCAATCAATAAATATATTTGTCCATATTCAAGATCGAATATTACACAACTAGCAAGAGATACACCAAGTTTCAAAGAGCCAGTGTCAAGCACCCTACAAAGATATAAGGAAGGAAATATGAACCTGAACATCACCAACACACAAATAACAAAACCAGAGTTCAGGGCTTAGTACAGCTGAATGTTCAATATAGAATTTAGCTGCATTAGAATATAAGGTCATTATCAATTCTAGGTATGTTCTTAATTTCACTATATTACAAGCTATTTGCAACAAAAGCCATTCACTACTGTTTTCACTTGCTTTTTATTTTTGCTCTGTTCTGTAAGTAAAGGTACACATGTATTGCCATATGTGACTTGCTGAGAGGTGTTTTTTCAAATTAAATGGGAAACAACAAAGAAAAAAGAATTTTAATGGAAAGGAAAAGGTGCAAATAAAAGTAGATATGATGGTGTCTATCTTATCTATTCTTTGATGGTACTAGGTATAGGAACACCTCATTCTGGAAGTAGCTTTTGACAGAATCACTGATATTTATTAATAAAAATCTATATTATTAAAAGTAGAGGCTATTTTAGCAGATCATGTAAAAAACCATGGTCTCTACAGCTCTTCCTTTCCTTAAATCTGCCTTATTCATCAACACCAGTTAAATGAACTATGGTTCTTTGAACAAGTGATGTTCCGTTATGTCTGAAGGAATTATTTGATCCTTCCAAACTTTACTGTTTTAGTCAATACAAAGGAGGAACAGTTCAGCCCCAACACTTTGGAAAAGTTTTGTCTTAATCCAAACTCAAACTAAATAGAATAATGTGATTGAGTATTACTGGAAGTTTTTCAGTTTTCATTCTCAGCTACCTTTATTTCAACAAGACATGGGAGATGCAATCTTTAGTAAAAGTTTGTCCCATTTGTTTTTACTGCAGCCTTTACAATGGAACAAAAATGTCCATCAGGATCCATTTTCAAAGCAAACTCCTCCACTGGCTCCTCATTCATGTGAAGTTATGAAACTCACAGTGCCCTCAATTTACTTCTTAGTTAATATTATTCCTTCTATATTTGTACATGTGCACCCTGCCAATTAGAAGAGCATACCTTCCTTCTTTTTGTATCACTACCCTTAATTAGAGGTTTAGATGCTTTCAAGAGAGATCAGACAACAGCCCATCTGTTTAGGCAGAGGTTTATTTAACACTGCATATGTAAGATCTGGATAACTGCAGTCATACAATTACCAAACAGCAGTTGCCTTATTCAAATAGCTTTTTTGTCCTTAAGTGACTTCAGATGACTGGATTCCTTTTAGGTAGCCTTTTATTTACCTTGATTCAGGAAAATCCAAGACTTTCTTTATTCATAACTGATATTATATGGGCTAATGCCTCTCAGCTAACTAATAACCAATCTTGCCTGCTAATTTAGTAAATATATGATTAGGGTTACACTGTAAGAATTTTACCGCTAAAATAAAACTTCATGAAAAAGAAAAGCCTTTTCTACACTTTATTTCACTGACCAGCATCAGGAACAGCAATTATATCACTTTATTATTATACATATATGTTGCTTTTGTGACAAGCTTTCAGTACTGTACTTCCAATGAGTGAGATACACAGAAATTGTATATCATCTGTGATTCATACATGCCTTTGAATTCAAGCTCACATTCTAGAAAAAATCACTGTACTTTACTTAGAAAAAGAAAAGGGGGGGATAAGAATCGGAACAGTTCTTAATTTATTAAGTGGGGTACACTAGCTGAGATACTGTGTACATCATGCAGTGACAGAAAATAGAAGCAAGAAGGTAGACGATCCTAGGTTAATTTCTTTATTCCACTTTTTCAAATATTTTTCTGCCTTCAGAAAACCCAGACCATAACACAGCAACATACTTTCCAAGTTTTTTTTAAATAAATGAATTCCTAAGAAGTTAATAGTTATGCTAAAAAATGTTCATGTATGAGAGGATCCTATCTAAAAGCAGACCTTTAAGTATTTCTAAGGATTGGCTATCAGCATAATTCAGTGCTTTCACTTTTTACATTTTTCTTAATGCGAATGTTGATCTAGCATATTCTTATTAAAATATATTTATTTAAAACTGTAATATTATCATACATTTAGCATGTCAAGATATGATAGGTAAAAGTGAACAAATAGACTTAGGTGTAAATGACAACATAATCTTCATATATGGATAACTCCAGTGTCATGAATTTTGAATAAACTTGACCATCAAAGCTGAATGTTTGGAATCATGTCTGCATTTTTGTTAACGCAAACAAACTCCTTCTGTCTTTGGAAAACAATTCTATATGGACAAAATTGTGTAAACACAGATTTCTGCTTCTCCAGATTTTGGGTTAATTAACTTTTCCTCTTGCTCTTCACTGATAATTACCGTCAGCTCCCTTTATGAAAACAAGAGATCTCTGCAAAATAGTTCAAGATCATAGTGACAATTATGACTGTGTTTGCAGTTTAATGATTCTCTAACAACAACAACAACAACAAAAATATGCAAATGCATTTAGGTGGATACTCCAAATTTCTTAATTTTCTGGTATCTTTGCATTTACGTTTGTTTTGTTATTTGTAATTGTTATTACAGTTTTCTTCCCATGCATATGTCTATAATTCAGGGGACTCCTGCTAGGTTTTGAAGAATTATTTTGTGCTATAAGTGGATATATGACCACATGGAGTCATCTACGATTCCAGTATACTAAAGAGCAATACTTCATTCTGGTTCACCACATGGTCCAACAACCAACTGTACTAACAAGAATGAGGGAGGCATCACAGTTCCAGAATATATAACCTGGACTAGAAGAAACTAGTGCTGCCCAGAGATGTGCACATCAAAACAAAACCCTGAGGTCAGTGGAGTTGACTCATGACACATGTCAAAAACTTATTTGCTAAAGCATCACTAGAACACCCCACTGATGATCAGACATAAGTCATAAAATCATAACAAAAGTGAATTACAAATTTTTGTTTTCAGCCTTCGTCAGAGCATTTCTCTACACAGGTAATTTTGGGATTTTAGAACCCCTTAAACCATGATCAGAACTACAGCACACTTGCTTTAATAGAAACAAATTAAAAATGTCCCATTTGGTCACTCCTCTTCCATTTTCTTTTTCCTGAAATGATGACTTACTGAAGTAGAGAAGACAAACTTCCATCCACAACCTGCGTTCTTCAACGAAGTTAGAGCAAGAAAGTTCTCCAGTTCCCAGGCTCCAGTCAGGGAGCAGACTTCAAGTCCTTTCACTGCAGATTGCAATGCTTTAGGCATTTCCACCAGGAAGCTCGCTGCTAACTCCTGGTATCCTGATACCTTGTCAAACACCCTCTAAATCTTCCAGCTAAGATGTATAAGTGTGGGAATAGAAGGGCAACTATAGCACTACAATAAGAGAGAGGAATAAAAATTAGTCCTATACTAAAAGACATGGGAAGATAAGGGAAACCAAAATATGCATAACAAAGTCTATGTGCATGATATTTTTGTTGGAAAATAAAGAGTTTATATGCTGCACCCAAATTCTATGAATATAGTCTATGAAAGCACTGACAGAATCAGTATTTCAAAAAGACTCTCAGCATGTAATGACACTGCAGACCTCATCATGGAAAGGTTTAAATGAGTATTCTTCCTAAAATGTACAGCAGTCCGCAGTGTAGACATGACTTTGGATTATTTATACACTCAGACTATACAATACACATCAGTTCAGGTGTCCTTCTTGACACTGTTGCTGTAGATACCATTTTCCTTTTCACAAAGTTGTTCATTTGCTGAAATACCTGTGTTCTTCTATTATCAAATGCATTAACCCCATATTACAAATAAATGTATCTGTTTGATGCATAAAAATATTGTTAGGGGAGATCTTTCATTATTAACCTGTTTATGCTTTGCACTTCAGTTGCCTGACTATTTTTCAGGATGATTCTAGTATCAAGAAGCTACATCTTGCCTCCTGTTGCAGAGGTGGTTCTCTACTGCTCCCTCTATATTTCTTCCCTCCTGAAGATGGTGATTGCATTCTTTTTCAATTATCTCAGTACCAGCTTAAAAAGACATCGCTATTTCATCTCCCTTGGAACGAGTTACAATGAAAAACAGAAAAAAGAAACCTACACTGACAAGAAGACCAAGTGTTTCTGTCAAACAGCTTTGTGATACATTTCCACTTTCAGCAAACAAAAACCTTGTCATTTAAACATACCTGGTTTTTTTCTCTACTTATTTTTAAAATGGGTGGCAATAAGGAATTCATTTGAAAGCTGTCTTATTATAAAATAATCTCCAGGTTATTAAAAAAGACACCAAAAGAAAAGAAAGAGGGAATACTATGAAGAAAGGAAAAAAGCAGGGAGACCAAACACAGGTGCATCTTATATATCTTTTCTATTTGAAATATTTATACTAACTCTAATGTAATGCATATATATTCTAGTATAGTGCATGTGCATGTATATGTATACACACACATATATATAAAATATGTCTTTATAATATGTATATATATAAAATACATATATATCAAATGGATGCTTATCACATTTGGAATCTCTGAAGACAAGTTTTCTCATATGCAAGGAACATATTTGAATTAATGTAGCTCCACTTCAACCTGATGCGGACAATTCAGAATCTGAGAAGATACTTTACCCTATATTTGATTTTCACTTGGCGTGCAATATTTATGTTTTGGCGTGAGTTGGCTATTTTTCCTTCTAGAAATAAATTAACCATGCACCTGAGAGCCTTATCCAAATGCTTCTTGAACTCTGGCAGGCTTGGTGCTGTGACCACTTCCCTGGTCTCCAGCCTCTCCTTCCTCAGTCTGTCTGTACATCCAGAGTTGCCTCATCCCAGGTGTAGAATCTGGCACTTTCCCATGTTCATCTTCATATGGTTGCCCAGCCCTCTGATTTGTGTAGGTCTCTCTGCAGGGCATCCCTGCCTTCAAGGGGTCAACAGCTCCTTCCCCTTCTGTATCATCTGCAAATTTCTTTATTATCCTTTCCAGTCCTGCATCCAAGACAGTGATGAAGATGTTGAAGAGCATGGGGCTGAGGATGGAGCCCTGTGGAACCGCACTAGAGACAGGTTGCCAGTCTGATGTCACCCTTTGTGCCCAGCCTGTGAGCCAGTTGCTCACCTATCCCATGATGTGTTTATCCAGCTGTGTGCTGAACATTTTGTCCAGAAGGATGCTGTGTAAAACAGTATTGAAAGCTTTATTGAAATCCAGAAAGATTACGTCAACTGGCTTCCCTTCATCAACTCAGTGGGTTACCTTGTCATAAAAGGAAATCAGGTTTGATAAGCAGGGCTTTTCTGTCATGAAGCCATGTTGGCTGTGACCAATGACTTTGTTGTCTTTTAGGTGTTTTTCAATACCTCCCAGAATAATCTTCTCTAAAACTTAACCAGGCAATTAAGTGAGATTAAGAAAATTGTGAAAATTTTGTTAATAGTGGGGACCTGTACCACTGAGAAACTACTGCAGGAGCTGCTGTCACCAGTACAATTATAATGCTGAGTAATTAGAATTCAGATACGGGATGACATATATTTTAGAAAAACTGTAATAGTGAATTTTTAGGGAGATAACATAGTTTACTCCAAACATCATGTTTCCAGAGGCAAGCAGGCAAAAACTTGTTTAAAATAGCTGGGGAAAAAAATGGCCAAAACATTTATCCTTATTTCTTGAGATAGCTTAAATGCATGAGTGCATTTATCAAATCCATTTATTTCAGGGTCCTTTTTTCCAAAACTGTTACAGCAATGTTTGAAAATGAGCTACTGTTATTGGACAAGAACTTGAACCCTTTGCAACAAAACGCAGTTCAAACATATCACTGTCACCTCCCTTACCTCCTATCCAGAAGGTTGGTTGAAGAAGATGTTAAAGCAAGGAACAATGGGACTGGCCTAGCCTCAAATCTAGGTTTATGTCTGTTAAATTATAGAAGAGTACCCAAAAAGCATCTATGAAGATATTTTTCTGAAAGGGAGCAGAACCATCTGGAAGTCAGATAAAAAATGCCATTGTGAAAAGCTTGTATCTACAACAAACAAACAATGGAAAAGCAAAGAATTCAGTGTGGGTGGGTGGGTTCTGAGCTACTGCCATGGTGACAGTGCTGCTGCTATCTCGATTAAACAATAATAAATTGTGTACAGCTGACTGATGACCGAAGACAACTCATTTGTGACTAAGATTCCTGGTACCTTCGGAACGGTCCCTGTCCTAGTTGTACTAAACTGCTTGTAATCAATTTGTTATGATCCTGGGAGTTACAGATGGCCTTTTGGGGTCCTGTATGGGAGACCACCACAAAATTTTAAGTATCAAAGGCAAAAGCCAGGGATCCTGGACTGAAGACTAGATGACAAAAAGCAGATGAGTAAGGGAGCAGTATTTTCTGTGGCTTTTTGCTACCCATGGAGAAAATTGAAGAACTATCCTACCACATACAATGCATCAGAATGTCAACTGAGGTGTTTGCTCTACATCTGAGGGTAGGGGTGAACCTTGCCATATTTTGATCTTACCCAAAGCCCCAAATCACTGTCTTTATAACAAAAATATGAAAGATGAGCTGCAGGAAACACCATTTGACAACACACAGGCAGCCCACTGGGTTTTCAGAATCTCAGCAAAGCTCTGCCTCCTCTGTAAAATGCCATGGAAAATTATATGCACTACCTTTATCTACAGAAAGTTGCCTGTCCAACCTTAAAACATGTAATGAAAATTGTTTGAACAATAATCCATCCTTGACAGAATTCTTCATCGGTAGCCTGACACAAGAACAATTTTGATTTGCAAGCACAAAGGCTGAAAGTGAAAACAATTTAGATAAAAGCTCCACTAAGTTCAAAAATTTAAGAGATGTCCCTTGCACAAAAT